>OX243908.1:57500-2457500 GCA_945859665.1 Anorthoa munda | reverse complement strand
TTTACTCTGAAACATGGCAACCAAGGAGGTAAATTATCAAAGGTTGTATTTAAATTTCGAACTGGTTTGCTTTATAGAACGCTGTTTATTGAAAAAAAAAACAAAAGAACACTAACTCGGGAACAATTATTGTGGTTCGTCATTGATTTTGACAAAATGAGTTCTAGGTGCTACTTAGTTTTAATTTCCGCGCATTATTTGAGAAATAGTACATTACTGCAGCGGCCAGCAAAAGAGGCATTGATGGACGAACGTGTAAATGTGGGCCGAGGCGAAGCCGAGGCACACATACGTAAGTCCATCAATGCCTAGTTGTGGCCAAGGCTTGTATAGTACTTTTCGGAAATTAAAACTAAGTAGCACCTAGAACTCATTTTGTCAAAATCAATGACGAACAACAATAATTGTTCCCGCGTTAGTGTTCTTTTGTTTTTTTTTCAATAAACAGCGTTCTATATGCAAGCCAGTTCGAAATTTAAATACAAACTTTGATAATTTACCTGCTTGGTTGCCATGTTTCAGAGTAAAAGATCGTTCCATTTTTTAATAACACGACAGATATGAGTTTACTATGTAATTTATTTGGCCGCTAGACACGACAGATATGGATTTTCATACAACTTTTGCCAGCCGCTGCTCGCATGTATATGGCCAGTACAGCAATTTCGATTTATCTCGAAGAAGGTTGTCAAAATAATGCTCACATTTCCAAGCATGTTTGAGAAAAGTACTATACAAGCCTTGGCCACAACTAGGCATTGATGGACTTAAGTATGTGTGCCTCGGCTTCGCCTCGGCCCACATTTACACGTTCGTCCATCAATGCCTCTTTTGCTGGCCGCTGCAGTAATGTACTATATCTACACTCACAACGTAATGTTCCAAATATGAATTCAAAAATTATTGTATAAACACGTACTTTTTATTCGTGGATAGGTAAAATTAAAAAAAAAAACATTACAGTGCAACATTTTCCTTCGATTTTTAAACAACTGCATCATAAAATAACTTTTTAATTTTTATAGCACACTTTTACTTTTAAATTTATTGACTGAGGCTTATGGGCTCATTGAACTGATTTTGTCTAAGGAGGCGCGCGCTGCGCAGTCATGTGCAATGAGAATAAATTACCCGCCATACCAAATATTTTCTCCGTTTCCACTTTTATTTTATTGCAACTGTATGAGTGAAAATAAAGTAGTGTATGCAATGGCTTATAATTAGGTATTAAAACACTCGCGTAATATTATTATATACGCTCGTGTTTTAATAACCCCTATCTGCCCATTGCATAAACTACTATTATTGTACACGAAAAAAATTACACATCTCTTATCTTCTCTACTTCTCTGTTTATGAGTATTGGGACATCTTCACTAAATATTTATTTTGCTAACGACGGTTCGATGTCCTCATCTTGTATCTTTAATTGGTCTCAAAATATAGGCCCGTTTTCCTTAAACGTTTGTTGTGATTTATCCGTGAGACGGCAGACAATTGTTAAAGTATTCTTTCTTTGCAACTCAATTACGATTTTTACTTTTGCCTGGAATCATTCCCAAAACATTTTGAAGGGAGTCGCGAGTGTTGTTTAACGCTATCGTTAAAGAGAATAATTATTTATTAACGTAAAAAAACTACCTATCTATAATAACAACTGCGGCATTCATATGCGGCTTAACCTAAGAAATCTGCAATTAATCTCTTAGGTCACGTTACTTAATAAACTTATAGATTTAATTTTCATAGATTGCATTAGTTTCGTAATCATAGATATAAATCTAACTAGATGACGCGATATGTACGCGTGTCAAAAAACGTAGTAAAATTACGATTAATGATCGTAATCTGAGCTTTTCATTTAGCATTATCGGCACCGGATATCCACCAAAATCTAGAAAATGCCTTTTTATGCCATATTGAGTTGTAAAGACTGTATAGAAAAATTTGCCGAGGCATTGGAAATGTAAGTAAATTTGTTTTTAAATTGTGTTTTAAGAAGTGGCACGCTTGGTTTTCATACGATGGAGGGACTTGCGTTATCTAAATATATGTATGTCTGTGTTCATAGTACAGTACGCGGCTAACCACGGTACCGTATTACATCCTATATATTTCCTTGTATAATAACAGAACACAGCAGTTCTCTACGTACATACCGCTATACAAACCCTCTCGTGGTTATTAGCCGGCCAAGCAAAACAAAGCAAAGGGAACGAACGGATGCCGCTGTGTGGTATAGCTAGCTATATAGAAACGTTTTAGAGTAAGTTGGTCGTGCTGAAAGGTGGCATGGATAAAGTGGATGGAATTTAGCATGTTCATATAATTATAGTTTTACTTTCGGAATGCTAAGATAAATCAAAACAAATAATTCGAAGATATGTTTTTTTTTTTTTACCCAACTGCCGAAGGAGGGTAATGTGTTTATCAGTCTATGTATGTATGTTATGTATGTTCCTATGTGGCGTTCTAGAGACCAAACGCGTTGGCCGATTCTGATGATACTTGTCAATCGATTCGTCTTAACCCTGCGAGTTTCCACATTAAAATTGGATAGTAAAAAAATGGCGGCTTTTGGGCGCAATTTTTTTTTTCGTTCAAACCCATCGTGTGGGGTATCAAAATAAAGGGATTTAAGAGTTGATTTCAAAAATATATAACACTTACATGTATAAATGTTACGCTAAAAAAAATACTAAAAAGTTATAATTTTCTTCTTGGTTATGGCTTTTTGGTTCGCTTTTAAGCAGTCGGCGGTTTTTGATATTTTTAATAACTTTTTTTTTGTTATATAGCCTCGCGCTTGACCACTATCTCGCCTTATGGTAAGCAATGATGTGGTCTACGGTGAAGCACGCTTGCCTAGAAGTAACTTATTCACTCTTGACTTAAAGACCCCTAAATTGTAGCTATCGGGAAACACAGACTCTGGCAGGGAATTCCACTCCATCAACCCACACTGAGCCTGCGTCGTGGATTAAGGCTTATTCCCTCTCTCACAGAGAGGAGTCCTGTATCCCAGCGGTGGGCACATTAAAAGACTTATGATGATGATGAAGATAAATCTTATTGCTTATTAAACATAATCTATTGCAATTGTTTTTATATATACAAAATTTTGAAATCATGGTTTTAAAATCCAAATTCATTCAATAAGCTAAATCCATTTCAAGTATTGCGTTCTAAACTTAGACAAAACTTTATAGATTGCTTCAACCCAATTCCAGTTCTATAATTTGTTTAATTCAACAAACAAACAGTCGCCAGGACCAGTTTAGTTTCCCCAGAACTTCATTGCTTCTCGAGTCACATACATGTCGCTAACTCAGTACAGACCACGGTCCATACGTGCCTTTGTGGCTAAAACAATAATCTTGCGCCACGCCTGTGCTTCGGCGCCAGGAAAACCATCGATTTTTAAACGGCTCGCCTCGGCTAAGCTGATTTCGTTTTTGTTTACATACCGGATTCTACTTTAATGGAATGGTCCTGATTTGTTGGTTGGTATGAATGGCGGTAATCCTGCTCGTGGGTGGAAGTAGTGGTGGAGGTAAACAAGTGCGGTCTCAAGTGCGAATGGTGTTTGGATGAGTGTGAAAATAATAGTTTAGCCTATGATATACCTAACAGTAGTTAGTACTTTATTTTGATTATCTACGTATATGATGATGTCATCTAGCCGATTTTCCCTCAGCCACCGCATTCCTTGGCTCCTCATTGTGGCGCAGCATCATAATCAGCCAAAAGACGTTCACTGCTGGGTAGGCCTTCCCCAAGCGTCACCACATTGATCAGGCACGTGCGTCTCGCATCCAGCGAAACCCCGCAACCTTCACCAGATCAACGGTCCACTTGGTGGGAGGCCTTCCAATGCAACGTCTGCCGGTTCGCGGTCGCCACTCCAGAACCTCTCTGCCCCATTGGCCATCCGTTCTGCGAGCAATGTTCCCTGCCCACTGCCACTTAAGTTTGGCAATTCTTCAGGCTATGTCGGTAACCCTGGTTCTCTTGCGGATTTCTACATTTCTGATTCGATTACGCAAGGGTACCATTGCTCTTTGGGTAATTGTAAGCTTTCTGATGAGGCCCATTGTGAGTGACCACGTCTCATTGTGATTGTGAGCTCAGATTTGCTGATCTGCTATGGGCCCTGTGATGTATGTGATATCATGTGACTTGGATATCCAACTTTGACCGAAAAACTCCGAGTACAAAGTGGACCCGTCTACAATTAATTGTCAACATGATAAATGGTATCTTTTGTGTGATGAACACTAATACAATACATAAGATTTTCTTATTATTGAAATGAATCGAGTTTTATTTTGTATTGGTACACTTCTGTTATATTAGAATTTCCTAAGAACTCTCTATGTATCACAATTATTTTAATATAACCTTGCTCAACTCAACTGAAAAACTAGTCAATTATAAGCTAACTGAAAGACAAATGGCCGCTGGCATGAAACTTTCAGTTTCTCTTCCGTGTTCAGTCATAATAACGAGTGACGTCACGTCACCGTTTCCGCTTCCGCGGGTCATACGTGACTGGTTCCATTAATCTAGTTACCGCTGTACGTGGATAGAGGGTTAACGGCAGAAGTTCCACTGGGTTATGGTTATAAAAGAGGTACTTAGTGTTTTGTAGATGTCTTTTAAAAATCGGTATCTGCGGCGTAGCCCGAAAGGGAAGTAATGTTTGAGTAATATTAGATTTTATACACCATAAGAACGAAGTAAAGTATCAATGATGTATCTCAGCAGTTCATCGTTGATTTCATTGGATTTCGAGTCTGTTGGTCAACAAACAATCTAAAAGATTTAATAAGCCACACTATTACGAAAATTATAATTGATGATAAATTTGAGAAAAACTTTGTATAATTAGGGCAAGTATCGTAATAGTTCAAACTGTGCCCTCCATAACTTAAGAATTAGATCTAATTAATTATTTACGAGGCTAAAACAAAAATAATATTCGCGTGCTTGTAGAATAGAGCTAATCTGAGCATTTATCCTTGATATAGTTTACTAGTAATCTGTTTTTCCTACCATGACATTCTATAATGCATTCTATGCATTCTATGCAATGCATGCATTCTATAATGAATTCAATCATGAAGTATTTTGTTTTAAACCAAAATGTTTCCTCGGGCTCTCGCGCGAGCATTAAGCTGGCATTAAGTTCACCTTCTGTCAATCATTTTTCTGAGTAGTCCAACATTTATTTTCAAAAGTAAGTAATTGTTATCATAATCAGTTTTAACTTATGAGGTCAAAGGCTAGGTTTGTTACAGGGAAGTTTAAAAGGTCAACCACTTTTGACATCGTAAACGGACTCAAATAATTACCCATTCACCATTTCCATTTTATTGGCCTCTCTTTATTGTTCAGTAACATTAGGGTTAATTGAAAAGTGATCGAAATATCTTTTTAGTATCTCTAGCTAGTGGCTTCGCTCACGTTTTTAACTGACTTTCCAAAAAGGAGGCGGTTCTAAGTTCGACTGCCTTTTTTTTTCACCGATTTCGCCGTCAATTCATGACCGATTTTGAAAATTCTTTTATTTTTTAAAGTGTATTTTTCCAAATTGGTCCCGTTTGAATTGAGTGAAGATCTGATGAAGAATTTCGAAGATATCCAGCAGAACTCTTCAATAAATGACAGCAAATCTCTCGGGATTGCTGCAATATCATGTCTGTTTATTGTTTATATACCATTTTATAACATAAATCACGCCAATACGCTCTAAAGGGGTATGCAGTTTTTATTATGAACTATCGGACGCCTCGCGGTTTCACTCGCGTAGTTCCCGTTTCTTACCCGGGGATAGTGTAGCTTCCCAACGGTGAAAGAATTTCTTGAAATTGGTCTAGTAGTTTTTTTGTTCATTCGTTAAATACAGAAATAAAAATACAAATCTTTTCTTTTTATAACATTAAAGTATAGAAGTATACATGACACACTGACAGATGACAATCTTACACTAGTTCCTGTTGAACCCGGAAACAGTGATGCAATGTTGCTAATGCTAATAATTACTTAGGTGAAAACACACAACATACATTACTACTACTACTGACTACACTACTGTATACTTTCTGATGATGGCTGTTTTAAACCAACAGCAAAAGATTTGTGAGAATTTTCCCTAAGACCCAATGGTTTAAAACTTAGCAAAACATTTTTTTTCTTCATTTATTTGCCTCATAAACGGTCAAATAAGTTGGCGAGTTAATTTTTTTTTTTTGTATTATTGATAGGCTCGCGCTTGACCACTATCTCACCTGATGGTAAGTGATGATGTGGTCGACGATGTAGCACGTTTACCTAGAAGAAACCTATTCACCATTGACTTAAAGACTCCCAGGTTGTAGCTATTAGGAAATACAGACTCCGGCAGGGAATTGCACTCCTTAGCGTACAGCTAGGGAGTGGAATTCCCAGCCGGAGCATAATGAAAGTATTCCCAAAACGTTTTGTGCGTATGGGTGGGATGCCCACCATGTACCGATGACGCATCGCCGTACGTCTTGTAGTCCGATGATGGAAAGATCCTTTGTTAGACTTACAACTAACTGATGAATAAACGCATTTTGCCAAAATTTTAAACTATTGGTTAGCATATTATGTAACCATTGGTTGAGTTAACAACAAATTAAAAAACTGGGCCTAAATGAGTTAACAAAATTAGAATAACCTAAAATAGAAAAGCTATTATAATTGGTATTCATGCCAAAAACATAACTTTTATCAACAAAAATCTTCAACTAAGTAAACAAAATTTAACATTTAACTTCGAAATTGTCCTTTGCAAGGACCATGCCCATCATTTTTGACCTTTCGACACTGAAGCGTAACGACCAATCTTACGGAGTGCCTCATTTTAGAAATTATTTTCTCTTTTCGGAGGAATCTACAAAATATTTTTACTTCGATGAGCTTGAAGGCTCTTCAGCATCACTTAAATAAGACTGTCTTTAAAAAAATAAGCAGATGTCAGTGTGTGAGTGTTTGTGTACTTGTGTTGTCGTTTAAAGGTGAGAGATATTGTTTGTTTTAAGGTATTTTTATTTTTACGGTAATGCAAAGGGTATATTGTGTGTAGAATACAGAACATAATAATCGTAGTTTCTGCAAGCGACTTGGTCCACAAGTTTCTTTTTAAGGTTACGTACCTCAAAAGGAAAAAAAATCCCGGTCAAGTGCGAGTCGGACTCGCGCACCGAGGGTTCCGTACAAACAGCTACATTCACCAACATAAATAGGTAACTAGGTCAACGGGAACTACCATTCAGGTTTACGACCCAAAACCTATAGGGTACTTCCGGTTGACCTAGAATTGTAAATTTTTAATGTACCTAATTCGAAAAAAATGTTAACTAAAAAGTTATAAATAAAAAAGTTAATTAAAAAAATTAAAATACCCGACTGCTTAAAAAGCGAACTAAAAAGACGTAAACAAGAAGAAAATCATGCTGTGCAGTCGGAGGCTACATATTCGCGAGCTGGCTGACCAAAACCACATGTATCCTCCGACTGCACAGCATGATTTTCTTCTTGTTTACGTCTTTTTAGTTCGCTTTTTAAGCAGTCGGGTATTTTAATTTTTTTAATTAACTTTTTTATTTATAACTTTTTAGTTAACATTTTTTTCGAATTAGGTACATTTAAATATATAAGTGTTATATATTTTTGAAATCACCTCTTAAAACCCACACGCTGGGTTTGGAGGAAAAAAAAAAATTGGCCCCCCACATTATGGCGCCCAAAAGCCGCCATTTTTCTATTTTCCAATTTTAATGCCTATGACACTCGCAAGGTTAAGACGAATCGATTGACGTATGAATCATCAAAATCGGCCAACGCGTTAGGTCTCTGGAACGCCACATAGGAACAAACATACATACATACATACATACATACATACATAGACTGATAAACACATTACCCTCCTTCGGCAGTCGGGTAAAAAAGGCTTGGGATTGAGCTGCTCCAATTAATTTCGTTTTTATTTTTTTTATTTTGCTACGTGAATTTAGTTTTTAATTAAAAAAAAAAAAAAATTTTTCTTGCAATGACAAGAATATTTACTTTTTAAAGTTTTATATTATTTTATTTTAATTATTGTGAAAGTGAAGACTATGTGGATCATTCTTTTTTTTAATTTTAATTTATCTTAGTTAGTTTTTAATCATGGTCTGGCAGTTTGAGTATTTATGCGGCCTACCCGAATGTCCTGTCTTTGGTATTGTTCGTCAATTCGTTGAGCTCCTTAAATTCTAAGTTGAGCTGCACGGTTATTGACAAATGCGTGCACTGACTGGACAGGTCCACTCAATCTGGCTGGTTCTTTTCTCAAAAGACCATTTCAGACATCAGTCTACATGGTCTTCACATGATCTAACCAAGTTTTTGTCTGGACTTTAAAAGAGACTGTGACCTCTGAGTTTGTTTCGGCCTTTCTTCTCAGAGTAGTCAGATAGGAAACGCCGACCTCATCTAGTTTTAAAAAAAAATATGATCGACATGTGAAAGTGTTTGTACAAACCAACTTACAGAAAATAAATCATTTATCATTTATCAATTCGTTCAGCCGTTAAAATGTGAATTGGTAAGTAAATCGGTCTAAGTAAATACTACGGCGCACAAACAGACGCGACGCAACAGTGCGATTGCTCTGACTCTCGTCGCATGTGTCTATGGGAGCCCACAACTGGCAAACTTTCATTTCTTTTTTACAAATCATAGATGATACGAGTACGGAATACCCAATCAGCAACTCTGAAATCTTATTACGTCAACTGAAAAAACCAATAAGAACAATTAAAAACAAATAAAAATCTTTACAGGCGTGAAAATAAAATAATATAATTTAAACTTGGAACAAAGTCGGTTGCTTTTTGTTTTAATTCCCTGTTATGACGACAAAGCAATCAATTATTACGGATTATCGTGGACGCGATAAAATCTCTTGCGGTAAGCTTTGGTTCTGTTCTACACGTTCCGACTGAAACTCTGAGCTGAAGAGATTGTTGGAGATGTTTTTACTTTATGTTAGATTTTACTTAGTAGGATTATTGAAAAACTCTTCAGAACTTACCGAAAAATTTTGATTCTTTCAAATTTATGAATACATTCTTTTGCTGAGGTTTCGTTTACGTGGAATATCTACCTTATAGGAACGGTGATTCTTTCTGGGTTAAAAATAGTCGTATCCACTTTGTTCGACGCGGGCATCAAAACCAGGAACTCACATTCAGCAGTAGCACTTGTAACTATTAGTGTAACTTATGTAAGTGAAAGAATTTTTGAACTCCGAGGAATTGAATGACCTACAGATAGTCGTTCCGGCTCTGGGTGTTGTGTATGTGAGTTTATATGTTTGTAAACGCATCCACGATACAGGAAGAAATTCCTAGTGTGAGGCCAAGTGGTTTCAAATATTAAAAAAAAATCCACGGCTGCAAGGAAAGTGTTGTTTTTCTCGCGTATCTTGTTTGTATGTATTTTTCTTTTTTATATCTTTCAAACTACTGCATGGATTTATTTAATAAATGGTTAGTTATGGTTAGTTGCGTCTTGCCCGCCCAATTGTTCTTGAACAGAAGGCGTTAAAAATAACTAACATGGCGGATTTTGGCCGCCATATTATGCGGATCCAATTTTTTTCTTTTTCCAATTTTGGGATATCTAAATGAAGAGGTTTAAGAGTAAGTTACAAAAATATTTACCACTTATATGTTTAAAAGTAATTCGAAAAATAATAACTAAAAAATTGTAAATAAAAAGTTAACTTAAAAATCAAAAAAGATGTAAACGAGTAGAAAATCATGCTGATCAGTCGGAGGATCAGGCAGCCTGCTCGCGAATATGTATCCTCTGACTGCACAGCATAACTTTCTTTTTTTTACATCTTTTTAGTTTTTTGGACTATTTTATCCAGAGATTAGCTTTTGGAAACATAAAAGAGTTCTTCATTTAAAAAAATATCTATTTATGTTAGAAGAGTGAATATCCAATGTTATAAAAATCCTACACGTTATTCCAATGCTTCATTGATTCATCCAAAAATACAATCAGTTGATTTACCAAATCAATCACAAATCTTTTATTCATCGGCTTCACAAATCCGTACTGAAAACAAACCAGAGAGAACCTTTAGAATACGAATGGTTTTTTTTTTAACTGCTAACAATCGTACGTGGAACTAATTAGACTGGCACAGAACAATAATGTGCATGTCGGTAATACAGACTTATATACGGAAAAAGAAGAAAAACCTAACCGCTGTGTCAAGTCTTTTATTTATTTTTTCCAATAATCTAAACATAAAATAATCTGGAGATCAGACGTAGATTCAAACAAAGGGTTCAGGTTGGTATTTATGGTGTGTTTACAATTTTTGATGTTTAAATACTATTATTTTCTCAAATCGGGCAGTATTATACATTTTTCCTAACCGACTTCAAAAAAGGAGGAGGTTCTCAATTCGTACGAATCTTTTTTTTTAATTTAGTTTCCCCGATTACTCAAAGACATCTGGACCGATTTAGAAAATTCTTCTTTTGTTTGCAAGCGTATACTTTCTTGGTGGTTCCATGCTCATCAAGTCTGTATCTGATGATGGAATCCTGGTGAAATCGAGGGAACTACTCAAATATTATAAGCATACATATAGTGATTTTGGTATTTTCATCAACAATGCAATCTTTGCACTGAGAAAGTATCATTTGGTGAAGTGGAACTGATGAAGAAGACCACAGATGGCTACTGGAACTCCTTAATGCAATGTCACGGGTGTAAGATATCTCGAATAGTTAACCGACTATGATGAAGCATATACTTATAAATAAATGGTACTGATAAAAATGGTATCATTGAACTGATCTGATGATGAAATCGGAAGTAGGCACTGGATCGCCGAAATAAAACAATGAATGCTAATCGTGTTTTTATTTGAATCGGCTCGAGATAATATGTAATATAATGAGTAACTGGAAGTATCTACTCGTACCAAACCTAAAAAGAGATAAATAAAAAACTTTTAAACATAATAATCTTCGACTCCGACTTCCAAAACAAAACACTACAAAGCGAAAAATAACTTTCTTTTCCGAAGTTGGTGTCGAAAAACGGCAAAGACATATGAAAGACACTGAGTTCGGACTTCGGAAGTCGGTTTGATTGTTTTGTTTAAAAGTTTTTTTCTATCTAGAATTTCTCAATAACAGCCCGGAGTCTGGGCTTCTAACCGGTTGATGGCAAAAGGCTCACCCTCTATTACATGGGGTTTAATCATATCTGGTGAAATGTGGGTGTACCATGGATGCAGTTCTGCCTAACCCTTCGAAGAATACCGGTGTGGTTTTAAGTTTAGTTATTTTTCCCTTCGATTGATGAGCGTTTCGTTGGCATCGACCCTCAATTTTGGTCCATTCATTGAGGCAAAAGCTCAGCTGGCTGCCAAAAAGTTGGGGATCCTTGCGAAGGTGAGACAGTACTTCACCCCAGAGTAGTTGCTCAACTTGTATCAAGTGCAAGTTAGATCATGCATGGAGCACTGCTCTCATCTCTGGGACGGATCTGCCAAATAACAGCTGGATGCAATCGAGTCGATCGAAAAACGGGCCAAGAGGCTTATCGGCAATGAGATACTGGTCGAGTCTAGGCTCCAGAGACTTGAACATCGGCGCCGAGTTGCCAGCTTGTCGGTATTGTACCAGTTACATTTCGGGGAGTGTGCGTTGGAAATGCATGAACTGATTCCTCCTAGCCCGTTCCATCATCGGACTACAAGACGCACGGCGATGCGTCATCGATACATGGTGGACATCCCACCCATACGCACCAAACGTTTTGGGAATACTTTTATTATACGCACAGCAAAAGAGTGGAATTCCGTGCCGGAGTCTGTATTTCCCGATAGCTACAACCTGGGAGTCTTTAAGTCAAGAGTGAATAGGTTTCTTCTAGGCAAGCGTGCTACATCGTCGACCACATCATCGCTTACCATCAGGTAAGATAGTGGTCAAGCGCAAGATTATTCTTAAAAAAAAATTGACTTCAAGGTGATTGTATAGATTCTTTTACCGATTGTTTTGTGAATGTTTTAACATTGTAGGCCTTCTAGATTTCTAGATGCTTGTTACATTTGTTAACTTTTTATCTCGTTTTACTTTGTTTTTTTTTCTTTTGGTTCTATAATATACAGGGTGTCCCAGAAATCGACGTCAAGCCGTAAATGGGTGATAGACCAAGTTATAACAGTTCTCAGAAAAATACGAAAAAAAATCTATCTCATGTTTTAAAAAAATTATGTTAACTTTAAAAATTTACTAAAAAAATCAATCCCTGTAATGGTTCTTTAACTCCAATTGCTACAAATCCCATAATTTATCAATTTTTTTTATTATTATGTAATCTTGAATAATGCTTGTGTAGATTTTTGCCTAAAATTTAAAGCCAACTCCTCCTACTTAGAAGAAAATTAAACTTTTTCAAAACCAAATTATTCAAATTTACTGTTTCGCCCAACTTTAACTGACTGTACTGAAAAAAAATGTACTACGCTAGTTTGGCAAGTAACATGAAAAATTGGCGCATTTAATAAGGATTCAAAAATGGTGTAACACTTGCTAGATTACGTTTTCAATAATTGGTCAAAATTTTTTTTGTAAATAGTATCGGTTTTTACCCAAAATGTCCATACTTCCTTAAAATGACTTTAGCTTACCTAAAGCTTTGCTAAACTCCGTTTCTAGTTCGATAGAGACGGAGAGAGTCATTTTACGAAGTGTGAGCGAGATAAGAAATCGAAATTTTACGTAATTTAAGAGCAAAGTTATGATAGTGACTCAACCTTTTTACTTTAAGTCAGGACCAGTTTTCTCATCTTAGAAAAAAAAAACAAATTATCAGATTTTTTTTTTTTATTACAATAAATGTTCAAACTGCCTTCCTTCGACGGCAATGCAAGCACGACATCTTCTTAAAAAAGATCTGGTTATTTTCCGGGCAAATCTTCCCCTATTTACAAAGACAACGGCTTCCGTTATTCTTTCCCGCAGCTCGGCTAAATTCTCTATTGTTTTTGAGTACACTTTCTCTTTTACCGCTCCCCAGTAAAAAAAATCTAGGGGATTTAAATCAGGCGAACGGGGTGGCCACAAGATTGTCCCACCGCGCCCTATCCACCTGAGCGGGTATTCTTCATCAAGATGTTCTCTTACTAAACGGGCATAATGCGCTGGGCAGCCATCTTGCTGGAACCACATTTCCCTGTAAACGTTCAGTGGCACGTCTTCTAATAAATCTGGTAAAGTATTTTGAAGAAAATCCAAATAAACTGCGCCATTCAAAATCTCTGGCAGCTCAAAAGGTCCAATTATTTTGCCATTTAGTATCCCGGTCCACATGTTTACTTTAAATCGATACTGTGACTTATCTTGCCTCATCAAATTTGGATTTTCTACATGCCACTCGTGCAAATTGTGCAAATTCATGTAGCCATCTTTTTTAAATGTTGACTCATCGGTCCATAAAATCTTCTCTAAGAATCGAGGGTCTTCTCTGTGCCTTTCTAGCATCCTTTGGCAAAACGCAACTCTGGGAGCGTAATCCCGTGGCAGTAATGATTGTACTCGCTGTACATGATACGGGTGGAACTCGTTCTTTTTTAAGATTCGGTGGGCGGTACTCTTAGATACACCTGTGCTTGTTTCGATTCCACGTACAGAAGCACTTGGGTCTTCTTGGACTGCTTGTAGTACGACGTCTTCGTACGGATTACGATGTCTTCCTTCACCATGTACTTGGTTAGGGAATCGTCCCTCTGATAGTGAACGGTGTACATTAATAAAAACTCGATGATCTGGGTGACGATTGTTCGGGTACCTCTCACGATAAAGTCTAGCGGCTGCATTGGCATTGCATCTGCATTCCCCATAAACGAAGTGCATGTTCGCATATTCCAATGCAGTGTACACAGCCATGGTAGTACTACACAATCACAGGATCAGCAACAGTCCAGAGTAAAGCACAGGTCGTCAGAAAGAGGAATTAAACAGTCCAAATCACAAGCAATTAAGTCCAGAAAACAACGCAAAAAGTGGTAAGTACGGAATCAACATGAACGAATACGGAGATGCGCAGTAAACAAAGCAGCGTAACGTACTGATTTGTAATTGTGTGTGCGTCTGCGCTTACAAAACAGAACAATAACTACTGCTGTCTCATTCGCACTCATCGGTAAATTGTATCTCCGTTTCATGATAAAGGTTGTGTCACTGATAAAGGTGGCGTCACTCTCTGTCTCGCTCACACTTCGTAAAATGACTCTCTCCGTCTCTATCGAACTAGAAACGGAGTTTAGCAAAGCTTTAGGTAAGCTAAAGTCGTTTTAAGGAAGTATGGACATTTTGTGTAAAAACTGAGACTATTTACAAAAAAAAACTTGACCAATTATTGTAAACGTAATCTAGCAAGTGTTACACCATTTTTGAATCCTTATTAAATGCGCCAATTTTTCATGTTACTTGGCAAACTAGCGTAGTACATTTTTTTTTCAGTACAGTCAGTTAAAGTTGGGCAAAATAGTAAATTTGAATAATTTGGTTTTGAAAAAGTTTAATTTTCTTCCAAGTAGGAGGAGTTGGCTTTGAATTTTAGGCAAAAATCTACACAAGCATTATTCAAGATTACATAATAATAAAAAAATTAGATACATTATGGGATTTGTAGCAATTGGAGTTAAAGAACCATTACAGGGATTGATTTTTTTATTAAATTTTTAAAGTGACCATAAATTTTTTTAAACATGAGATAGATTTTTTTTCGTATTTTTCTGAGAACTGTTATAACTTGGTCTATCACCCATTTACGGCTTGACGTCGATTTCTGGGACACCCTGTATAATCTTTCTTTTTAGTTTCTTACGACTTATTGTCGGGCCTAAGTTGTCCCCTCACATCTAAGTACTAATGCTGTAACATGGAAATATTGTAAAACCAAAACATTTTTTAAAAGAGTAACGGTGGAGTTTCTTGCCGGTTCTTCTCCATAGGCAACGACCAAGCCGAACCGTGCACCTTTTGTCGACGTTTTATTTTATTTTATTTCTTAGGTCTACCAACAACTGCTTACACTTATCTACAAACAAAAAAAAAACATGCGTACAAACTCTACACAGTGCAACAATTACTTATAGGTAAACACCACATGGACAAAAAACATTACTAAGTAATTATGTTAGCTGTAAGCTACATATTCCACAAGCAAACTTAGTAATATAACTTTATAATAGTTACATATGAAAAACATTAAAATCATAATTTCCTCTTAAAGACTTTATAAGTGCCCAAGTAGGCCTATGTGAAAAAAAAAAAATGGTTTTGATTCTGATAGGTCGGATTGTATCTTTCAGTCATGCTGATTGGGACAATCTATGTTCTATGTTAGGGAGTTTGGTTTCCGCACTTAGTTCCTCAGGTGGACCATTATGCGTGGGCCATAGCGGCCGTTTGGTGGTTATTCCAACGAGCCCACCTCCCTCCAGAAGGTTATTAGGGCTCCTGGTCTTCTCAGAATAGATTGGGACAATTATAGTGTGGCAAATTTGTATGTGACATTCCCATAGTCCAAGCAGGTGGCGGGGTACGTTATTACCCAAAGATGAGACGGCGTGATGACGAGCTCTTGATTCACGCGCGCACTTTTTACCACCGTCCGTCGTCGCTACCTTACATACCCGCGCCCGCGGACCATGGAAGTGTCGAACGAATTGCCAAACTCTAGTTGTCTATTCAGATTTCTAAAGTCACAGTTGCATATTATTGTGTCTTGAAATAAAGTTATTAAATCAATCACAGTGATAGTTTAAGCATTTAAAGTCAATACTAGCTTGTTCATCAACAAAGCTCAGTTTTATGATAGCAGTTTCCTCCACAATAGACAATTATTATTTTATTACTAGCTTTTGCCAGTGGCTTCGCGCGCTTGTAAGTCAGAAATTTTCTCAAGGGAAAATAACCTCAGCATAAAAAAATATCCTATGTCCTAATCAAGGACATAGTCTACTTGTGTGCCAAGTTTCAATAAAACCGTAAAGAAACAAACCGTGAAAGGTTAACAAACAAAGTTACTTTACTATAAATATTATTATGAATTTAAATTGACTCATTTTCAACAGATGACTAGACGTGAACGAATCTTAATCTATCTATACTAATATTATAAAGAGGAAAGATTTTTTTGTTTGTTTGTTTGTTTGTTTGTTTGTACCGAATAGGCTCCGAAACTACTGGACCGATTTAAAAAATTCTTTCACCAATAGAAAGCTACGTTATTCCTGAGTAACATAGGCTACTTTTTTAATCCCGAAAACGGGTCCTGTGGGGTGGCCCACGGGAGCGAAGCCGCGGGCAACTGCTCGTGTTTTATAAAATTGTAAACGCTCGTAATATGTTATCAAACACTACTTAAAACATCTGAATAATGCATGAATCAAAATATTGGAATGTTATTGTTGCTGTAACAGTTACAGCAGCTTTATTGCACCACTTCGGATATTGAAGGTTCGCAGAACAATAAAGTTTATGCTCTCAAATTGTGGCCTGACCTAAATAAGGTTTAGCGGGAGATTGTCTGTAGAGGACCTATGATGGGACAGGATTTTCAACTGTAGCTACTTATAGTGTCGTTTTATTGCTGTTTATGATATAAATATGTGGATTTTGAAAATTAACACGGTCTTATAAATAGGTATGAGTGTAAGTGATGTTCCTTTTGAATTTTAACAATATATGAGTTGATGATTTGGGCGCACGGTTGGCATAGTGGTTGAGTGATTGACTGCTGCGCTGTGTGTCGCGGGTTCGATTCCCGCACAGAACAAATATTTGTATGACCTACATTGTTCCGGCTCTGGATGTTTGTGTATGTGAGTTTATGTTTGTAAACGCGCCCACAATACAGGAGAAATTCCTAGTGTGGGGCAACGTTTTTTTTTTTTAATGTTAAATGTTTTGTTGCCAATCTGAGCTTGGTAGTTTTACAAAAAAAAATGCATTCATATGTTATGAAACTCTACTTAAAACATTTGAATAATGCATGAATCTAATTATTGGAATGATATTGTTGCTGTAACAGTTACAGCAGCTTTATTGCACCACTTCGGATATTAAAGGTTCGCAAAACAATAAAGTCTATGCTCTGAAATTGTGGCCTAACTTAAATATGGCTTAGCGGGAGATTGTCTGTTGAGGACCTATGATGGGACAGGATTTTCAACAGGAGCATCTTATAGTGTCGTTTTATTGCTGTTTATGAAATAAATATGTGGATTTTGAAAATTAACACGGTCTTATAAAAAGGTATGAGTGTAAGTAATGTTCCTTTTGAATAACATTATGTGAGTTGATGAAGCAAAAATATATATGTTTTGTTGCCAATCTGAGCTTGATAGTTTTGCAAACAAATTATGCATTCATTAAATGCTGTTGATTCTACTTTCGTAATTTTTTCTTCTTTAAAACTATAAGATTAACTTTAAACGCTAAAGCTATTAGCCAGAGAGAAAGATAGCTCTGAGGCTGACAGAATGTTGGTATCAACGCAAAGTGTTCAGCCAAAGATGCTGTTGGATGTAAGACTCCCCCAATCTTCGCCAGACAGAACCGTCCTGTGTTTCTTACATCCGGCAGTATTTGTACTACCGAAATTCAAACAAAATATCAAGTTTTGCACTAGCGTAGGACATCCATATACCCAAAATACGTCAGATATAATCACTTAAATAAGGATTTAATAAAAAAAACAAAACCCCGACTGCTTGGAAAGCGAACTAAAAAGACGTAAACAAGGAGAAAATCATGCTTCCAAAAGCCGCCATTTTCCTATTTTCCAATTTTGATGTAGGCAATGACACTCGCAGGGTTAAGACGAATCGATTGACGTAAGAACCATCAAAATCGGCCAACGCGTTTGATCTCTAGAACGCCACATAGGAACAAACATACATACATATATACATCATCATCATCTTCCTGCCCTTATCCCATGTTACTTGGGGTCGCGCGTTTGATTCTTCCATACCTTCCTGTTCCCCGTCATGCTATTACTGACTCCCTTTTCTTTCATATCACTCCTCACACAGTCCATCCATCTTTTCTTTGGCCTTCCTCTCCCTCTCCATCCATCCACATTTATATTCATAACTCTTTTAGTAACATGCGTTTCATCCCTCCTCATCACATGACCATACCAGGACAAACGGTTTCCTTTCAACTTTTCTGCCACTGGCGCCACTTTCAAACTGCCTCTAATATACTCATTTCTCACTTTATCCAATCTCGTCACGCCGCACATCCATCTCAACATTCTCATCTCCGCTACATGCGATCTCCTTTCATCCATCTTTTTCAAAGCCCAACATTCCGATCCATACAGTATGACAGGTCTAATCACGGACTTGTAGAAATTCCCCTTTAACTTGAGGGGCATCCGTGGGTCGCAAGTTGTTCCAGTGACCTATCGCCATTTCATCCATCCTGAGTTGATCCGGTGCGTTACGTCTCGGTCTGCATCCCCACGACCATCGGTGAATTAAACAGGTCAACCAAAAAAAAAGACATAATCTTTCAAGAAAAACGACACAAAAGAAAATGGTATTGATTGGTGAGAACCCTCCTTTGTGTCGGAGTCGGTCAAGCCGCGGACAGCCGGAAGCGTCCACATTACAATATGAATGAAACGTCAAGAGAAAGTGGCCAGATCGGGATGTCGGGAGGTCAGGTTTGTTTAGGGATGGGTATAGCAGCTGTCAATATCATTTTAAAAGTTGATTCTTTTTTATTTTCGACAAAGCCGCGGGAATATTGGCCAATATATTTTGTGAATAAATTATTCTTTTCACAAGCTTTTATTGAACTTGCAATGTATGTTTATGTATGTTTGTATGTATGTAAGTGTGTTCGGGTCAAATCTTGCAACTGAATTTTAAAGCAACTGATTAAGATGAAATTTTGCATACACGTTTAGTTTGGGTGACAATGCATGGTTAGCTAAGAACCTTCATTCTAAATCCGGCGGACGGCCTAAGATGGCGGACTAGTTATTTTTTGTTCACTGCCATGATATAGATATCAAAAGAAAGGGTTTGCTGAGAAGAATACGAAAAAAGCTTGTTTTAAAAAAAGTTTTTAATCATTTATTTCTGTTACATATACACTTTTTTTTTTTTTAGCGTTGAGAAATGCTCATGCATACTGCGCTACCCCAGGGAGATAGCGCAGTCATGTGGGACTCTAACCCACTAAAATTCCACGGTGTCCTCCTGTGCCGCTTATGGCGGGAACACGGGTACGCGTTAGCACTCACCGGACCCTCCTCTGGGGATTACCCCACATCACCGGCGCACCAGAACACACTGTGCGCCGTGACCACCCCAGGGACCAAACCAGTACATGGGTGCCAGACGACCCCGTGTATGGCACCCTTGGTCCCCTTGTGACGGGTCAAGGTCAATAGCCCCGCCACCTACCATGTTTCGGCCGCAGGGGATAGGGAGAGCGGCCAACGCTATACCGACACTCCTCTTCCCCTGCGGCCCCACCGCGTCCGCCATCAGACGGTGGCGACCCCGTCCAGGCCGCGGAAGGTAGGGAGAGCGGCGCACCGCAATACCGGTACCAATATACTCCTCTCCCGCTGCGGCCTCCAACCCTCAGCCGTGATATCGTATGGGTTTGGCAGATCCCATATGACATCACGGCCCGCCTCAGTTGCGATGTTGCCCAGGCAGTACCGCAACCTACATGTTGGCCGCTACGTCGTCGGCTTATCGGCAAAAGCCCTGACGAGCGACCCCTCCTTGGGTTCCTCTTCGCTTCACCGTGGGTGACCAAGCCACGGTTACTGAGCCCCCCGCCTCGACAATGCAGGAACCCACCAGGGGGGTTTACATATACCCTATACTTCACGAACTCAGCTGTTCGGTTACAGCTGTTTAATTAAGTATTTAACAGCTGGAATTATTATTTTCATGTCGCATGTCAAATAAATATTGATTAAATTGTTAGTTAATTTACACATAACATATTTTATCTCAAGCCGGTTGCAAACCAAGAGCTAAGCCTGGTTTAATCATAACTCGCATAGCTGAAATATTTTTTGTATACTTGAGTGTGACATGGCAACTATGTAAACAAAATTTGTGTAAGTGTGAAAAATTACCTCAGCCACGTGAGCTTAGCTAAAGTAACTTTGCTTAGCTTTTAGTCTGTAACCGTCTTTTAACTAAGCTGAAGAAAAGGTTAGTGGTTAGTGTTTTGTCATACAACTATCACTGAAAAGTATGCAAGAGGTAAATTCTCTAAATTAAAATAAACACAAAAATTTACATTTATTGTGTTACTTATCTATTTCATTAGTGCCAAGTTGCAGAGTCACCTGAACGTGACGTCTCATCTTCATCATCATACCAGCCGAAACACGTCCACTGCTGGACATAGGCCGTCCCCAAGCGTCGCCACATTGTCCGGTCCCATTCATCTCGCAACCAGTGGATCCCCGCAACCTTCACCAGGACATCGGTCCAATTCGCGCAACGTCTTCCAATTCACAGTCGCCACTCCAGAACCCTTCTGCCCCATCGGTCATCCGTTCTGCGAGCAATGTTTCCTGCCCACTGCCACTTAAGTTTGGCAATTCTTCAGGCTATGTCGGTAACCCTGGTTCTCTTACGGAACTCTACATTTCTGATTCGATCACGCAAGGAAACGCCGAGCATAGCCCTCTCCATTGCCCTTTGAGTGACTGTAAGCTTTCTGATTAGGCCCATTGTAAGCGACCACGTCTCAGAACATTATGTCATCACTGGAAATACACACATAGACTTTTGTCTTGAAACACTGTGGTACCCCCCAAACAATTTTATGTTATATTTACAAAACCTAACCCACTTTGCAAAAACACTCCGTGCTTAATCAACACACACAGAATAAAACACCATTAACGAACACGGCAATTTTGTACAAAGTAAATATGCAGAACCATACGGCCAATACACTGGCCGGTCCATATCAACTGTGTAGGTAAAGTACAATTTAATCAATGCCAACTGACATAACACGATTGATACCGGGCAGCGATCGAGGAAGTGAGGGATATGTTACAGCGATGTGAATTTTGTAAATAAGTGTATTTTTTTATATGAAAACACTTTTTACAAACAAGCTTTTCCGCTTTCCTCTACACAAACCCTTTAACTTGTTACCCATATTATCATAGAGGTGTAAAAAAAAATATTAGTTCTTCGCTTATCATCAGCTTCTTCTTCGTATCCCTGGTCTTGCCAGTCGTACAAATTTGTTTGGTCTTAAACTTAGTCAATTCCATGGCGACATCGGTGGTAGCGCATAGATTGCATACATCCATCAGCTGAGATAGTGGTCAAACGTGAGCCTATTTTTTTTTTTTTTAAATATGGTGTCCGCCATATTGGATTTATAATAGCAGATAGGCAATCGTTCCACGTAACATACTGCAATACTCAGCGGCACCCAGTTAGGCTGGAAGCCGGCCCCAATAAAGTTGGAATTAATTTAAAAAAATAAAAAACCCGACTGCTAAAAAAGCGAACTAAAAAGACGTAAACAAGAAGAAAATCTTGCAGTGCAGTCGGAGGATACGTATTCGAGGCTGGCTGCTTAAAACCAGATGTGCAAATATGGCATCCAAAAGCCCAAAAGCCGCCAATTTTCTGTTTTCCAATTTTAAAGTAGCCAGTGACACTCGCAAGGTTAAGATAAATCGATTGACTTAAGAATCATCAAAATCGGCCGACGCGTTTTGTCTCTGGAACACCACATAGGAACAAACATTCATACATACATTCATACATAGACTGATAAACACATTACCCTCCTTCGGCAGTCGGTTTAAAAGGCTAAGAAATAATTATTATGTATGTACTCAACTAGCAAATTAGCTACCCTTAAACACACTGAAGTTTCCCTAGCTTCGCTCACTGGAATCTCCTCCGCTTCGATCATCCGCGATTTGGACCGAATAAATAAACAGACGCGCACATTTGCGATTTAGGAAGCGTTCGATTGGGCGTTGCGAACCGGCCTTTAAAATTGCTCCCTGATTGGCTGTTGTAGACTGGCCTTTAAAAATGTTCACTGATTGTGTTGTGTTACTCTTGTTTGATTTAGAAAGAGTGCGAGGTGGGGATTTAGGGGGGTCCTTAGTGTGGGGAACGACGCGATTAGGCGTTTCTAGAAAACGAGGGTGTAGATCACTGTTGTAACAAGGGACTTAGTTGGAAAATCAAAAGGAAATCTTTGAGCTGTTTAGCAGATTCTTAATTCGAATTTGTTATAGAGAATTTGGGCCGTATTTATAGAATTCTCTGAGCTGTTTAAAAATTGATTAGTAGATTCTTTGTTCAAAATCTCTAATCGAATGTAGCACATTCTCGACAAGAGATAATCTATTATCGAATGCGTGGCAATAGCGATTGTCAAAAGGGCAAAATTGTATGAGATGGACAAGCGATATAGAAACATCACGTGATCGATGCGTTCGGCGTTCTGTTTTTGGAAGTTTTTTGAAGGTTTAGCAATTGCTAAACAGTGTCGAGTTATTTTTTAACCGAATTCAAAAAAGGGGGAAGTTTCTCAATTCGACCGTATATATATTTATATATTTTTATGTGTGTTCAAGGATAACTTCGTCGTTTATGAACGGATTTTTATGATTCTTTTTTTGTTGGAAGGAAGATATCCCAATGGTGGTACCATGATAAGGAAACCAGGATATGATGATGGGATCCTATAAAAATCGAGGGAACATCATCAAATATTATAGGCATACATACATATAGCGATTTTGGTATTTTCATCAATAATGCAATAATTTGCACTCAAAAATTATCATTTGGTGAAGTGGATGGAACTGATGAAGAAGACCACAATGGCCACTGGATCTCCACTGAAATAAAACAATGTTACTTAGTCGTGTTTGGGCTTATTGGAATCGTCATGAGATGTACTTTGGCATATAGCCGACTTCCAAAACAAAACACTACAAAGCGAAAAATAACTTTCTTTTCCGAAGTCGGTGTCTTTTGTATCCATTGTTTTCCGTTATTCGACACCGACTTCGGAAAAGAAAGTTATATTTCGCTTTGTAGTGTTTTGTTCTAGAAGTCGGTTAGACTTTTTGTTAAAAAGTTTTTATAAATAAGGAATATGGAGTATAAGTAAACTTTTAATTATTCATTCAAGTTTTCCTTGGTTCAATTATATCTATGGATACAACCATTTTCTGATAGAACGTTAAAGATGACTTTCAGTACACTGAGTCTTAATATAAATAGTAAATCATTATCAATCAAAAACCTACAATTTACAGCCAATAAAAGCGGGTATCTTTTCCAAAAGTACATTTTTCTTGGACTAATGTATCAATGTCTTGTCCTTATTAAAAAAACATATTATAAAATCAAGGACTACGTTGAAGATAAAAATTTTAGCTCCTTCTGCGCATGCGGCTTCCCTGGTAACTCATAAACGGCACAAATATGTGTATGTCTCTAACTATTCTCAATCTCATTTTTACTTTTTTTTCCTTCTTTTAATTAGACTTTTTACAAAGATTTCAATAATCTTTATAGCCCTTTGCTATGAATAGTTACAGCACTGATAACAACATTTGTGCCACATGTTAAATTTAGTCTTGTTATATATTTTTATTTATTTTTTTCCTTTGTATAGATTCTTTTACTGATTGTTTTGTGAATGTGTGAACATTGTAGGCCTGCTAGATTTCTAGACGCTTGTTAATATTTGTTAACTCTCTCGTTTATATTTTTTTTTAGTTTAGTTTCTCACGACTTATTGTCGGGCCTACGTTGTCCCCCCATATCTAAGCACTAATACTGTAACATGGAAATATTGTAAAAACAAACAAATTTTTTTAAAAGAGTAACCGTGGAGTTTCTTGCCGGTTCTTCTCCACAGGAAACGACCAACCCGAACCGTGCACCTTTTGTCGACGTTTTATAAGTGCCCATGTAGGCCTATGTGAAATAAAAACATTTAATTTGATTTGATTGATTTGAAAAAAATGGAGGTTAAATAATGAAAAACCGGCCAAGTGCGAGTCGGACTCGCGCACGAAGGGTTCCGTACCATTATCGCAAATAACGCCAAAAAATACACGTTTGTTGTATGGGGGCCCCACTTAATTTCACTTTATTTATTAGATTCTGTTTTTAGTTATTTTATTTGTTGTTATAGCGGCAACAGAAATACATCATCTGTGAAAATTTCAACTGTCTAGCTATCACGGTTCATGGGATACAGCCTGGTGACAGACGGTTAGACAGACAGACGGACCGCGGAGTCATAGTAATAGGGCCCTGTTTTTACCCTTTGGGTACGGAACCCTAAAAATTGATTAGGTTTTTGTTTGGTAAGTCGTAAAAATGTAGGGAAAAAGGGAAAATAACACGTAGCAAGCGGAAGAAAAGTTGAAAACTTATAAAATATGCTATTTTGTTTGTTTGTCTCTACGAAAAGGCTGGGTTTGTTTATATTTTATTGAAACTTCATCACTCTTAAACTTTGATAACTCTAGACTAGCGTAGACAGCTCATAAATCTTACTTAAGTATTATCACAAAGTCTGAAAAATACATGAACAGAAAATAAACAAAAAATAAACAGCAAAAAGTTCAAGGTTCATCCTATACTTTTTTGCTGATCAATCGTTTATTCCAACACAGGAAAAATCTTGATCTACGGATTTTTCTCAAAGACGATGGTTTTAGTTGTTATTCCCTTCAAGGGGGTTACCATAAGCCCTTAGAGTAACGTTATTTTGAGCGTGCGTAAGTGACATATATATACAAGTCATATACATCTGTCCCTTACACACACTCAAAATAACCTTACTCTAAGACCTTATGGTCACCCCCCAGCTGATCTAAAAATCGAAGTAACCATAACCACATCTTCAACCTTATCTTTTCTGAGTAGATAGTATTGATAGTTTGTAATCACATAACAAACAAAACATAACGTTGAGATGTGCTTTACGACTAGCACATTATTTTTTTTTTCTTGTCGTCTCTCAGTAAAACCCTACGATTTACTAACTGCTTAACCGATCTTTCCTGTGGAGATTAATCTTATCTTATCTTGTGGAGGAGCCGAAAAATAACTCGGACACTTGGACCCCTTGGGATCTATTGTGGTACCCTAGATAACTTACTCCTCCCCAATCTCGTTGAAAACTCTTTTCATGAGTTTTACAACAAGACTAGGAGATATGAGCCTATACTCTTCTGGTTTTGGATATCCAACCCCTAGGAGACTCATTCGCTTACCAGCCAGTGCATTGCATGTGCACAGAAGGTGCTCCATGCGTTCCGTATGTTCCCCACACAACCTGCACATGGGTGTCGCGGTTAGACCCATCTTCATCTGCATGTCGTTGGTTCCAAAGTGCCCAGTAAAGGCCCCAAGCAGATAGCGGATTTGCCCCCTGCTCATGTTCCAAATGCACTGTGGAGACTAAACTATAGCCTTCAAGTGTTTAAATTAAAACCCATGTAATGAGGGACGAGTATATTACCATCGTCCGGGCGCAAATCTAGACTCCAAGCTGCTACTGAATAATTCCTATCATAAAACTTGGCAGAATACAATAGCTTCAAAAAGAATGTCAAATAAAACATCCCCGTCCCACGTGAATATAAAAACTAAACAAATCCAATCTCACAAATAACACAAATAAATAAAAAGTATTCCATACAGATATACTGATATTATAAAATTCAAATAATAACCCACATCGATGCGAGTGCGATGGCGCTGACAAAGGTAGTCCCTGCGGAGGGGTAGCGGATGGCTCCGGATCCATTATAACTTGAATTAACACTGGAAAGGGGGTTATTTCTCAGGGGTGGCGATTTGACGAAGGTTTTATATCCAACTGTTGGGTGATCGATTGTTCATTTTGAGGATTAGGGCTTACAATTTTAAAATTGTGTCTGGTTTGTTAAGATTTTGAAATAAGAATCGTCTTATTTATTTTTCTCTTATCTTTTTTTAAGTGGACGTGGGTGGCCAAATCCGAAACTATGAGGAGTAGCGGCAAACACTCAAAAGAGTCAATATTATTTTAATTATCATCAAAATCGGCCGTGACTCCTTTGGTTTTCGCTATTCCCCAGAGATTTTTTTTTAAATGTTGCCCCGCACTAGGCATTTCTTCCTGTATCGTGGGTGCGTTTACAAACATATAAACTCACATACACAACACCCAGAGCCGGAACAACTATCTGTAGGTCATACAAATATTTGTTCCTTGCAGGAATCGAACCCGCGACACGAAGCGCAGCAGTCAATCGTTCAACCACTGCGCAAACTGAGCGCCACAGTTTCAGATTTGACCTTCCACGCCCACTTAAAAAGAACATGATCATAGTGCCAAGTAGTGATCCTTTACAAGTATCTTAAAAACTAGTAGTGATTGCTTGCGTTTTATCGTCAAAGGCAATGCATTCCATAGACGAGTGGCTTGTACAATAAAATTTTGTCTTGGAAAGTAGTGGAATGCTTTGGCATTATAAGCTTCTTGTTATCCGATGACCTAAGAACTTTCATGTGTGACATAGAAACTCAAAGCGTTTCTTGAGGTAAATAGGGCTAGAAGGAAAAATAGTATATTATACAGGAGGAAAAGAATATGAGCATTCCGGCAAAGGCGAATTGGCAACCACTTGAGTTTTACGCAGAATTCAGAAACATGGTCATATTTGCGCACACCAAATATGAACCTTATACCAAAATATTGAAGCAGCTCAAGTTTACCAAGTTGCAATTTAGTAAGGGCAAGATAGCTGGATATCTTAGCCTGGAACCAAGAGACGATACTTAAAAAATTATCTATCGTTTATTTCAATGATCAATTATCATCTTCAACATTATGGCCTTCAGCGTTACTTTAATTACATGAAATTAAAATGATTTTAAGTTATTTACATCATTAATTATTTTATGTTATTTAATTAATTAGTATTAATTCATGTGCTTATCGTCTGGAAAGATTTAAGTATGAATGAGCATAGATATATGAGTAATGGCAACCAAAATAAAAAATGTATAATGGATTGTATAATGCACGAAAAAGGGTATCTAAGCGTGTCTCAGCGTGTCTAAACAGGGTGTGACTAGAGCTACTACTTTTGTAGCTGCTGAAATGTCGACAATGCAATGGAGAAGTATTAGCGTGAGAAAACATGCACAGCAAACAATTGGAATAAGGACAAGAGAGAGGGAAGACTGGATTCAAATGTTCTCAATCTGTCGCTTTTGAATTGACAGCGTTCTAATAATGCATTTTTAAGTGAAGTGAATATTGGGTAACCTTACGGCACAAAACATGTAAGCGGCGGCGAGCTGCAGACAATTTGCACGCATACATTGACATTATGATTTTACAGGGTTTCTCGAGCAATATTGGACATAGCTCAGTCGCGGTCAACGAAAATATTTTTCAGTTATGTATTTGTAAAAACCTGTTTCTGTTTATACACACTACCTACTCCTTTTTAAGGTTCCGTAATCAACAAGGAACCCTTATAGTTTCACCATGTCCATCTGTCCATCCGCAGCTTAGCTCAGGGACTCTTAGTACTACTCGTAGAAAGCTATAATTTGGCGTCGATATTAATCATTCCGAAGATTTTCGTTAAAATCATGTTTTTTTTTATCGCCTTACAGCCCTTGCATACGTAGGCGATTTTAACGAAGATAGTCTTCATTAAAATCCGTAACGGCAATACTGCAGTATTCATATTATTACGTGACGCTGGTTATCAATCTTTATTACAAACGCTTGCCTCTACCCGCGGTGGTACTCAAATACTTAGAAAAAAAAAATCTAACTTCACTTATGAAGTTGGATTTTAGACCTCCTTCTTCAGTTACCATCGTCCTATGTGGGCCCGTTTTAAGACGTGAGCCGCTGAAACCGTTTCAATGTTCATGTAACAACAAAAAGCCCTCTTCTTAGTCCGCATTGTTTTGCAACTACGGAACCCTATTAATGCGCGTGGACCGACACGTACTTGGCCGGCTTTTTAACCGACTTCAAAAAAAGGAGGAGGTTCTCAATTCGTCGGAATCTATTTTTATTTTTTTTTATTTATGTTCCTCGATTACTGTAAGACGCCTGAACCGATTTGGAAAATTATTCTTTTGTTTGAAAGGGTATACTTCCCAGTTGGTCCCATAGTCATCAAGTCAGGATCTGATGATGGGATCTTGGAGAAATCGAGGGAACTCTTCAAATATTATAGGCATACATATAGCGATTTTGGTATTTTTATCAACAATGCAATCATCTGCACTCAGAAAGTAACATTTGGTGAAGTGGAACTGGTGAAGTAGACCACAGATGGCCAATAGAATTCCTTAAAGCTAAGTATGTCATGGGTTATAAGATATCTAGAATAGTTTAACGACTATGATGAAGCAAATAGTGCTGATGAAAATGGTACCATCGAACTGATCTGATGATGAAGTCGGCAGGTAGGCACTGGTACTCCGAAATAAAACAATGTATTCTAGTCGTGTATGGGCTTATTGGAATCGTAATGAGATGTACTTTGGCTATATAAGATGTTTATTGCAATTGGAAGTACCTATCAAAACTAAAAAGAGATAAATAAAAAACTTTTTAAGTTATTTTTTCGTTTTGCAGTGTTTTTGGAAGTCGGTTTAATTTTTTGTTTATATTAAGAATCACTACGGAGTCACTAACCTTAGTGACTCCGGCAAGTTTAGCTGTAGTCGAGGACGGCGGGAGCGGTCCTTCTGTATACTTTATATTTTGTGCCTTCGACAACCCTTTGCAAAAAATGGACGAAATACTCTGTATCCCTTTGACACGGCAATCAATTAGTCCTCAAAAAACAAACACTGTTTACAAGCTATCCATCTGACCACCACGAGATACACCATAAATACTGTCAGGTGCCGCCTGGGCCATAAATGAAGTCATTATGACGTCGCGACCCGCCCGGGGCGGTTATTAATTTGAGACACATTTTATAATTAACGATTGGGACCATTCATTTTGTATTTTATTGGGTACGCTGTGGATAAGTTTGCTATGGGTATTGGTGATTATTGAAAGGACGATCATGAAATTAAATATCAATCTATCTTTAAAAGTAACCGTAACATCACGCCTCTCTAGTCCCCGAAGGAGTAAGCAGAGTTGTCAGTGTACAACTCTTATAATATAGTACACAGGTTTCGCCGTAGAATCGGCCGAGCTAACAACCAAGCATAAAACCAAAATCCGCACTAAATTAATAAAATCCAGATCCATTTTGCTGGACCCAGGACTCAAATACCAGTGGTCCCTTGATACAATTCTCAGAAATCGGGCCTCTGACAAGTATTTTCAAGCTTAAAATTTGTTATATTGTTCGATATTGCGGCATAACCGGGCTCCGCAATTAAATATCAAACTAAGACATATTCTAGTTCAGTTAAATTATTACTTTACTTTTATAACCGCAATTCCTTTTAATATGATTTTTTTTATGAAAAGTTCTCTACATTTTACAAATTCATGTGAAAATCGTAATTTACTAATAATTTCATTTATATGCGATTTGCCAAGAATCTCTCGGGTGATTGCGAATAATTATGTTCTTATTTTTCAATAAGATTATTGCGGCATAATTCTTAACTGCTACCAAAGCAAAAGTTTTTAAAAAACTTGAGTCAGCCAAAAACCTCGCAGACACTTTTTAATCCTTCATACGACCCTAAAACATAAATCACTAAACTCTTAAAAAGCAAGCTCGCAACATTTAAAATCGACTCAAAAACCGGGACCTCAGACTTTGTCGTAACTCGTAATTCCCGGGAATTATCGCAGCGATTCTGTCATTTGAAGGCGTGCCGAGACAATTCTTCACAAAGTAATTATGTCTTTGTCGAGTCAAAGACTGCCCCCATCCTTTGATGGCGTACCTGGCTTGCGTAAGCCTGCAAGATACGGGGATCAATATACCTTTCCCCTCATTATGGTGTTTTACTTGTTTTATTTGGTATGTAGGGTATTCGGGCTCCGTTAATTGTTTGTAACTTTTGAATTGGATTTGGATACCGTAATTTTTTGTTATATCTTTTTTATAATGGTTTTTGTGTATTCAGTTTTGCTTTAAATACTGCTTTCACTAAGCATAATTCTGCATACCTGCCCATAAGTAGTAGATCAGATTCAAGGGACTATAATACGGTCGGCGCAGTAGTTTAGCGATCGGCTGCTGCACGGCGTGCCACGGTTTCGATTTCTGCACGAAACAAATATTTGTATGGTCTACAGATAGCTGTTCTGGGTCTGGCTGTTTGTGTTTGTGAGTTTAAATGTTTGTAAACGTAACCACGGAGTTTTGAAGTATTATTAGACCTACTAAAGACTGTATGAATTGTCTAAACACAATTTCTTTTAATATTACATAACTGCACAGCATATGTGTGTGTACTATGTTCCAACTTATATTTTTAATAACTAAAACTTAATATTTGTAATTAAAACTGATGGGCAAGAGTGTCCGTGGAGTGTTCTTCTCCACAGAGACCTACTGATGCTTGCGAATGTGCAAATAGTTTTTTTTTAGTTTGTCAATTAAAAAGTATCTCTAAGGTTTAGTTGAAATAAAGTATTTTGATTTGATTTGATTCCTAGAGTGGGGCAAAGTCTTTATATAAAAAAAAGAGGATAGGAGAAGACGATTGACATTATAATACTACACAAAGGGTTAAATTGATATTTCTTACAAAACCTTGCCAATTCACAACTGCGATGAAGATTAGTTATTAATTTCATCTTCATCTTGTCCAAAATCACTGCTCTAATTACAGTTTACATTAATAATGTGCTCAACACAACCTAATCGCAGTCAAATTTATGTAACGGCTCTATAGTCGCGATATCCTAACTTTCAGCCCCTCCGGGATAATACCGGGATTTTTTAATATAACTTGTCCCGTTATTCAACCAGTAACGCGAAAACCCGTGGTTTTGTTTACAATAACATGATAATATTCCGTTCATGGGTCACTATTCCCGTTTTTATTATCCAACTTGGACAATTGGCTGGGGTCTGCATAATGAAATCGAAGCGCTTTGGGTTTTTTTGGGGTAAGAATGTCGGCCTATGTAACTAAAACATTCCGGTAAATGATGTTCTTATTCCGAATTAAGTTGTGATTGGCTTAGTCGAAGGAGGTACTCGCGCTGAAGTTTGCTACCTAAATTGGATTTCTCAAAAGTAAATCAATTAGTTACGTAGTTGAATTTAATTCGGTTTCTATTTGAATTTAATTAGATACCGTCTAGAGTTTAAAATTGTAGAAAGCTTGCGTAATAAAGGTCGTAATATCACAAAAAAGAAAGAAAAATGTATCTATAATAATGGTCATGCACAATAAATGTGGCTAGGTTTTCCACATGTATAACAGTATTCTACATGAAGCAATTTTTTTTTAACATTGCCCCACACTAGGATTTTTTTCCTGTATCGTGGGTGCGTTTATAAACATTTAAACTCAAATACACAAGACACCCAGATTCGGAACTACTATCTGTTGGCCATACAAATAATTGTTCCGTGCGGGAATCTAACCCGTGACACGCAGCGCAGCAGCCGATCGCTCGACCACTACGCCAACCGTTCCATCATTAATTGCCTACACGAAAAACTGCAATCACTTCAAACTGGTATCAGATATTCTGACTCACAACCCGAAAACGCAAATCAGATGACAGCCGGGACCAATGACCGTTAAGATAGTCAACCAACCCCGGCAAGCGTTGCTTAACCTCGCAGTTCAAGCCGTATGGCTGTTATTACTAAGCCACGAGCATTTATCAATTACCTCTACCTACAATACAAAATTAGAGCACATCTCTGCCGTAGTACAATTTGATTGGCTGCCAGAAACAGCATGAAGATAATAATCGAAGTTGAAATTGAGTCTTTTGTCAAACGGCGCACGAACAGGGACTGCTAATCATGGAGATTATACTTCAGTTCGAGGAGAAAGGCTTTAGATCTCGCGTTATAATGGATCTGTGCTATTAATTTGAATGCGACTTGAAAGAATTGAAAACCCCTTATATTTCGGCTTAATGTGTTATGATCGTAAAACAGGGTCCAGTGTTGGACAAAGAACATATCTCTGCTTTTTATTATTTTCGATAGATTTTTTTCATTAGGTGAATTGAGCGAAAAAAAAAATCATTTATTTCTATAATAAAAACATACAACCTAAAATCATTAATTAAAAATACCAAAAATAGTTAATCTAATAATTAACATGCATACGATTAAGATTAAGATACAGATAACATTTGAAGCCCTGCCCAAAAAAATGAGACATACATAGTTTTAAGCAGACAGATAGAATAGACAAAGGTTTTCGAGGCGTTTCGGCACCACCAGTCTACCTGGAACCACGGTCGTTGCAACACGGCCGAAACGTCGGGTGAAATAGGTAGGCAATCATCGCGTTAAATTCCCGTGATATATTGTTTTTCAATTATGAAAGTTTTAAAGTTAATATAAACTGTACCAATTAATGAAATAATAAACAAATTATAACACAAACAAATAACTTTTATATCCCCAAAAATATAGGTACAATAGTTTAAGAAAATTAACAAGCACAGCTGGAGGCAAGTAAATCCGGAGTAGGTATGTACTTAGGTACAGCACTAGCAGGTTCAAGGCAAGTTTCTTGAAGGTCAGGAGGGACGAAAGTTTCCCGGGTTAGTTGAATTTTAGGATGCCGGGCGTCGCTTATAAATTCATACACCGCTTTAGAGCGCAAATAATTTTGTGGACTTAGGTCGTTTGTTCACGAAGCACCGCACGACACGATTTGCGGTCACGATTTTTAACACACGACACACTGCATACGGTCTGTCGTCCGTTCTTTTGTTCACTATACACGATTCTGCTACGACACTGCAGTGCACTTGTATTGTTCTATATGCCGTGCGTTGCGTTCTTTCGTGTCGTCAACAAGCTCATACCGGTTTTGTTCAGCCGCTAAATGGTCACCGCAAAAAAATCGAGACGACATAGCAGCATCGACGACATAGCCGAAAAACCGTATAAAAATCGTGTCGCGTTTGGTGCGTTGTCGTGTAAATAACAAACGGTCCATACAAATATATGGAGCTCTGAATCGTGACAACATTTTGCGGTATCGTGTGTCGCGTCGTGAACAAACGGCCTTACTGTAGTCTGGGTGCGAGAGAGGCGTTATTGGAACGGATAGAACTGTAGAAGGTCTTAGCTAGTTTTCGGTGAGAATGTGTGGTTGTTAATGTTCTTTTAAGACTATTCTAAAGAAAGTCCTCTCGTTTTAGTTATGGATCATTTTATAGTAAAAAAAGTTAATGCAAAAAATCAAAAACCCCGATTGCTTAAAAAGCGAACTAAAAAGACGTAAAAAAGAAGAAAATCATGCTGTGTAGTCGAAGGATACATATTCGCGAGCAGGCTGACCAAAACCAGATGTATCTTCCGACTGCACAGCGTGATTTTCTTCTTGTTTACGTCTCTTTAGTTCGCTTTTTAAGCAATCCAGTTTTTTGATTTTTTGAATTAACTTTTTTCATTGACAACTTTTTAGATATTTTGTTTTTCGAAATAGGTACATTTAAACATATAAGTGTTATATATTTTTAGATACCCCACACGATGGGATTGGAAGAAAGAAAATATCACGCCCCCACAATATGGCGGCCAAAAGCCGCCATTTTTCTATTTTCCAATTTTAATGTAGCCAGTCACACTCGCAAGGTTAAGACGAATTGATTGACGATTGAGTCAGCGATTGCTGTTTGCGCGCATATTTTCTCTATTTTTATTATTTTTTCGTTTTTATTGCATACTTCATACCTGATGCAATTCAACTCTTTGCCTTTCTTTTTTGTTTGAAGACTTTGCTTTAACTTTTTTAAATATTCACATCATCATCATAAGGAGCTCGTGGCTAAATAATAACAGCCGCACGGGTCGATCTTCAAGATTAAGCAACGCTTGACGAGGTCGGTCCGTGGATGGGTGACCATTTCAACATACCGAGTTTCCTCCGTGCCTCGGAAAGCACGTTAAGCCGTTGGTCCCGGCTGTCATTTGAAGATCTTTGACAGTCGTTATGGGTAGTCAGAAGCCTGAGATCTGACACCAGTCTTGCCAAGGGGTATCGTGTTACCCAGTTACTGGGTTGTGGAGGTCAGATAGGCAGTCGCTCCAGTAAAACACTGGTACTCAGCTGAATCCGGTAAGACTGGAAGCCGACCCCAACAATAATTGGGAAAAAGGCTAGGCAGATGATGACATCATCATCATCATTTCAGCCGAAAGACGTCCACAGCTGGACATAGGCCTCCCCCAAGCGTCGCCACACTGATCGGTCCTGTGCGTTTCGCATCCACCGGACTCCCGCAGTCTTGACCAGGTCATAGTTCCACCTAGAGAGAGGCCTTCCAACGCTGCGTCTTCCGATAATTATATTCACATCAGAAATTGTATAATTATGTATGTAATTGGAATTATCGTCTTTTTCCCATGGGGGTATATAAACTTGTATAAAAATGTTTACAAACCTAATTCTCTCCATTCCATTAAATGTAATGCTCTTCCCAATAGTCTGAACAGCTGAATACTTAAGTTATACCGCAGTTTCACCCGTCCTGACACAAGAGATATAGCGGGCTAGAACATGGACAAGTTTCTCTGAAATACTTGGTTCTGACTATATTCCTTTTAACTAGAAGCCATGTTATAGCCATGTTATTTGCTTAAAGTTTTAGAGCAGAAACTGGGGTTAAATCAAAATCTTCATATTTGTGAAATAAATATATGGTTGGTAGGTACGCAGGTCATTAAGTTTCAGTCAAAATCAAAATCAATCAAAATCAAAATCAAGGTATTTATTTCAAGTAAACTTTAGAAGTACTTTTGAATTGTCAAACAAAAAATTAATAAAAAGATGACTCTAGTTGCAAATTTGCAAGCGTCTGTAGGTCTCAATGGAGAAGAATTTGCAAGAAACTCCCCGGACACTCTTTAGTTCAGTTTCAGTTTGACGAATAGTATATTAACTACCTGATTAGAAATCTTTATCGCCTCTTAAAGAAACCAATATTTATTCATGCCTAAAAGGAACATTATCTGGAGTAGGTAGTACAGAGTGCAACTTATTAGCCATTAGAGCAAAAAGGAAATATAGTACAAAGATTTTCAAAGTAAAAATCAACTGGCATCTTCTAGGCACGCTTGCTCCATCGTATACCTCATCCAAACCTGTAGATAAATTAAAAATAAAAACAATTTAATGTTACTTTAATTGTAACATGTATTTTTTTCTGTTCAAACACTGTTATGTTTTCTGATACTAAGTGCACTTTCGATTTTTGCATTTTCTATATGTCGAATTTTTACAGTAACTCACATAATAATAATCTACATAATACCACAGATAATATAATACCACTACATACTAACAATTTTTTTATTTTTTTATTATGCTCTCGTTCGACCACTATCTCGCCTGACAGGTACGCTTGCCTAGAAGTAACCTATTCACTCTTAACTTAAATACCCCTAGATTGTAGCTATCGGGAAACAGATTCCGGCAGGGAACTCCACTCCTTAGCTGTACGCATAATAAAAGTATTCTCAAAAAGTTTAGTGCTTATGGGTGGGAAGTCCACCATGTAAAGCTGGCGCATCGCCGTATGTCTGGTAGTCCGATGATGAAACGGCCTGGGCAGAATTAGATCATGCAATTTTATCGCAGACTTCCCGAAATGTAACCGATAAAAAAATCGACAAGCTGGCAACTCGCGGCGGCTGGCGGGGGGGTGTTGTGTATGTGAGTTTATATGTTTGTAAACGCACCCACGATACAGGAAGAAATTCCTAGTGTGGGGCAAAGAATTAAAAAAAATAAAGAAACACTCGGCGACGATGTTCAAGGCTTTAACTTAACCAGTGCCTCATCGCCGATGAGCTTCTTGGACCGCTTTTCTATCAACGCTAGTGCATCAAGCTGGTACGAGTATTTGGTAGATCCGTCCCAGAGATGAGAACAGTACTCCATGCATGATCGAACTTGCGCTTGTATATATAATATTCCACTCACCAAACCCATGAAAGAGACGTTAAAATTATAATACCTACACAGTAAGACGATACACTTCTTCAAAGTAATGTAATTACTGTCTGATACACGAATAGGCAACAAAGTTATAAATTATTAATTCGCGTTCCATATAAATCTGTAAGCTGAACTTAGTTGAGAGCAAAGCCTTGAATTTACTCTAAATATCAGTGGAAACTGATATAAGTTAACTCTTGGGAAAATATGTAGTATCATTTTGGAATATAAGTGAAGGTTGTGATATCTATACTAAGAAAGGATTATCTATACTAATATCTATACCTACTAATATTATAAAGAGGAAAGATTTTTTTGTTTGTTTGTTTGTACCGAATAGGCTCCGAAACTACTGGACCGATTTGAAAAAATCTTTCACCAATAGACAGCTACATTATTCCTGAGTGACATAGGCTATTTTTTTATCCCGAAAACGAGTCCTGTGGGGTGGTCCACGGGAGCGAAGCCGCGGGCAACAGCTAGTAATAGATATTCTGAGTTCCTTATTCAAAAACAAGTCCCTTTATGGAAAAGGCTTAAAATTCGCACTTCGCAGCTTCTCAAATATGGAACTGGCGGGGTCCGCTAGGGCCGATGCCTGTCTGGGTCACGGATAAATTTGAAAGAGAGTTACCGCGACCCTGGCAAAAGCAACTGAAGGAACAGGGGTGGGTTTAAGTAAGTAAAAGTCTGACACGCCCTCCAACTTCACCCAGAGCGGGTGGATAAATTCATTTATTAGTTCCTTTTTATCGTGAAACCGCGTGAGCATCGAATATAATCCCAAGAGAATGTGAAGTATATAAAGGATTTTTATATAGATAATCTAAATTGGTTCAGCAGTTTAGGCGTAAAAGTATAACTAACGGACAGACTATCGGAGGTAATTTATATCCCATGGGCCAATCCGTTGGCCACCAGACATCTAGTAACAAAGAATCGAAGTCTTTTTTTATTATCAAATTTAAACTAAAATCACACACCACTCTCTTTGCACAAAATCATTGTAACACAAAATAAATATAAATCGTACCATAAACCATAACGTATCAAGGAGGTACAACACACGCGGTTGACAGCCGTTCTATCCATAGACGCGGATTCGATCCCGGTCGCACCTGCGCCGGGACGTGACTATTTGAAATTAGCTCTGTAAGGAAGAGTTCACATAACAGCGTTACGTGTACAACTTTGCGAAGAGTGCTCCGGTTTGTAGGAGGAAGAAACACGTTTACTTTCAAGTGAATGTTAGTGAAAGAAGAGCTGGTTACTTTGTTATAATGTATTAAATCAAGACCGGGAGGGGTCTACCTAGAAGGAAATACGTCACGAATCTTAATGCTGATGTTCTTCAAAAAAGTCAGGAGGATCATGATTCCTTTGTGAAAAAAAAAGTTAATTCAAAAATCAAAAAACCCGACTGCTTGAAAAGCAAACTAAAAAGACGTAAACAAGAAGAAAATCATGCTGTGCAGTCGGAGGATACATATTCGCGAGCTGGCGGACCAAAACCAGATGTGTCCTCCGACTGCACAGCATGATTTTCTTCTTGTTTACGTCTTTTTAGTTTGCTTTTCAAGCAGTCGGGTTTTTTGATTTTTGAATTAACTTTTTTTATTTACAACTTTTTAGTTATTTTTTTATAGAATTAGGTACATTTAAACATATAAGTGTTATATATTTTTGAAATAGCCTCTTAAAATCCTGTAGTTTGATACCCCACACGATGGGTTTGGAAGAAAAAAAATTTTAATGTAGCCAGTGACACTTGCAGGATTAAGACGAATCGATTGACGTAAGAATCATCAAAATCGGCCAACGCGTTTGGTCTCTAGAACGCCACATAGGAACAAACATACATACATACATACATACATATATACATACATACATAGACTGATAAACACATTACCCTCCTTCGGCAGTCGGGTAAAAAAGGGATAGTACTTTTTTCGTGTTTTTAGGGTTCCGTACCCAAAAGATAAAAATGGAACCCTATTACTAAGACTTCGCGGTCCGTCTGTCTGTCTGTCTGTCAACAGGCTATATCTCATGAACCGTGATAGCTAGACAGTTGAAATTTTCACAGATGATGTATTTTTGTTGCCGTTATAGCAACAAATACTAAAATAGAATAAAATAAATATTTAAGTGGCCGATAATGGTACGGAACCCTAAGTACGCGAGTCCGACTCGCACTTGGCCCGGTTTTTTTTTTGTTTATCTCGTTGACACGAACAAATATTTATCTTTCTTTCATTATTCTCTTTTTTTTCGTCCCATATACCTCCGTCTCTCTCACAGTGGAACTATGATAGTTTTGACACATCAGAGTAGGGCCGCTGGAGCGTAATACTCATAATTGGTGCGCGTGTATGACTAAATGGATGAACATGAATGAAGCAAAACGATTATATCTAAGGATCGTAGCAGACAGTGGTCTGTATTTTCTGCTTTCCCCCCAAGGGAAAAAGGCGTGAGTTTAAGTTTGTATGTATTAAATAGACATGGAATATATATGATATTGTAGCCACAACTCATCAATCCACGTTTTTGACACTCTGTTTATTAGAAACATTGAAACAAGTAGCTCTGAAAAGAACTTTTGATCGCAGTACGTTTTGACACTCTGTTTACCAGAAATATTGAAGCAAGCAGTCCTCAAAAGAACCTTTGTATATTACGTTTTGACTATCACCAGTTCTGAAAAGAACTCATCTGAGAACCCGAAGGAACTCATTTGTAAAGAAACAGGACACGAACAACCGTCGCGCCGGACACGTCTGTCTTGCGCCACGATCGCCCGAAGAAAAGGCCGAATCTACGCGCCTTTTTTTTTTTTTAATACGTGGCGTCTCGCAACTCAGTCAAAATGACTGTTTAGCTGCTTAACCGGGCTTTCCTACGGAGACTAAACTATATAGCCTCCAGCTAGGTAAAAATTTACTAAACCTAAGCGACAACGCTGAGGGCTACCCCAGTTGGGGTCGAACCTCGGCTCAGGGCGTCGCTGGGGGGACAACTAAGGCTGGATCTTAATAAAGTGATTCTACCATCCGTTCGGCATAAGCCTACGTGGAGAAAAACAGACAAGAAACTCCAATTAACTAATTAGAATTAACTATGGCACAGCTATTCGCGGGCTGGCTACATAAATAATGACTGGGACTTCGCGGCGGGGCCTCGGCGGCGAGGACGGACCAATCGGTATGTATGCTACGTTTGAATAGGTGTTCGTACTAATTACGAACCCATTGACCGTCCTTGTAGACAAGGCTGTCAAGTTCCCTAGTAATGCACTCGTACCTCGAGAAGAGGGCACTGCATGAAGCGGGGGTGAGAGAGCTTTTTTTTTTTTAGCACTCACCGCGAACCCGCCGCGGTCGTCACCGGACCCTCGTCGGGGGAGTCCCCCCATCACCGGCGCACCAGAACACACTGCACGCCGTGACCACCCCAGGGACCAATCAGCACATGGGCGCCAGACGACCCCGTGTATGGCACCCTTGGTCCCCCTGTGACGGGTCAAGGTCAATGGCCCCGCCACCTACCGTTGTTCAGCCGCAGGGGATAGGAAGAGCGGCTAAAGCAATACCGACACTCCTCCTCTCCTGCGGCCCCACCGCGTCCGCCATCAGACGGTGGCGACCCCGTCCGGGCCGCGGAATGTAAGGAGAGCGGCGCACCGTAATACCGGCACTCCTCTCCCACCGCGGCCTCCAACCCTCAGCCGCGACATCGTATGGGACCTGGGAATCTCCATAAGACATCGCGGCCCGCCTCAGTTGCGATGTCGCCTGTTACCAAGCGGCACCGCAACCTACTAGTTGGCCGCTACGTCGTCGGCTTAATCGGCAAAAGCCCTGACAAGCGGCCCCTCCTCGGGTTCCTCTTCGCTTCACCGTGGGTGACCAAGCCACGGTTACTGAGCCCCCCCGCATCGACAAAGCGGGAACCCACCGAGGGGGGGGGGGTGAGAGAGCCTGCATTCCGGATTTCTGCATCCAGAGCACGGGCCTGAGGGGTCATCCATATGGAATACGCGCTGATAATATTCTCAGCGACGCTCAAATATGGCTTGTGCCCGGAGGGGGCTACAGGGGGCGGGCACATGGCGGCGGTGGTGGTTGAAGCCACCTTCCGGCTTTGTGCGGGCATGGGGGCAGCTGGGGCCACTGGGTCGGGGACTGGATTTGGAGCTGCTATGGGGTGAGCCATCAGCGCTGGGATAGGCTGGGAGTAAGTCTGAGGAGCCACACTTTGGTGGTTCAGCTTACCCCATGGTGAAGTCCTCTGAGGGGCTAAACGGGGGGGTGGTTGGGAAGAGGGAGCCATGCGCATTATGTGCGCATAGTATCGCTTGGCCATTTTAGGCGCGAGCTTGGGGGCTTTTGGGCAACCCCGGTAATTAGCCGGGTGCCCGACTTGGCCACAGAGCACGCAGCTGGGAGGCTCCGTGCACTGTGAGCGGTCTTTAGGACGGGGACAGTCCTTAGTGCCATGATCACCCATGCACTTAACGCACCTGGGTGTTGCATAGCAGTGGGCCTGAGAATGGCCATAAAGTTGACAGTTGTGACACTGTCCTACAAGATGGGTGCGGTAGGGTTTCTCGATCGAAGTGCCCGACAGGGAGCACACGGTCTTTATATTGAAGATCGGGTTGTAACCCTCAGTAGGGCTACAGACAACTAATACAATATCGTACTGTTGCCCGCCTCTTGCTTTATGCAAGCGGTGGACTTCAGTGACGGGGACATTTTGGTCTAGAAGGTCCTTACGGATTTCCTCCGTAGGGATCTCTTTTGGGATTCTCCTAATAACTACTCGGACGGGCTTTTCCTCTGGGAGGGAGTAAGTATTGAACGAGATGTTCCTTTCTTTGAGGTACCGGGTTAGGTTCCGGTAATCAGTGGGAGAGGGGAGTTGGATTCTGATGCCTTGTTGGCATGCAGTGGCTTTGGTGTAGTTGATTTTCCGCTCAACACAAGCGTTCGAAACATCGTTCCACTTGACTTTATCCTGAAGATAAACAGGTGGAGGGGGACGGAGCTTCTTATTGGTAACTATTACCATGGGACTGGGGCTGCGGTTGGACCGTTGAGAAGAAGCAATGTCTGGGGTGGGGGTGAATTGCCTTACGGGCGAGGCCGGTGGCAGAACTAACTGAGGAGAGGCGAATCTACGCGCCACCTATATTTATAACTTCAGTGCGAACGAACGCGCGCCAAATCGACCGCGTGCGTCGATAGTGGCGACACCAACGGAACAAACACCAATCTATGCTACAACACGATTGGTGACAAAGAATTAAGCAACCCTATTGGTTTAGATTTTATTTTTATAATTGTAAACTTGTTTCTGTATTTTCATTGGTTAAAGTATAAGTGTAAAATAGTATTTAAGAGTGTGCAACCAAAAATAAAGTCCTTATTATTTACCACAATCTGGAGTCATTATTATTTCCATCTCCCTGCCAACATCGCCAAAGTGGTGACCCCGGACAGAACACACCCGGACAGAACACACCCGGACCGAGCACACTCGAACCAGAACACACCTGAAGAATAATTTGGCGAAGAACCTCGACTACACCCATTTCAAGATGCCGAATACCTGCCCAACAGAAGAACAATCAAGCTCAGCGACATCACACACCATCACAAAGGCTGAAGCTGCTGGTATCTCACTCACCATGCGCATCCCACCATTCTGGCGTGATTGACCACGACTCTGGTTTATTAGCTTCGAAGCCGCAACGAACGACCTCAAGAAAAATCAGTCTCAACTCGCCCAGATGGTCATAGCACAGCTGGAGCGACAAGACATCGAGCAGATCACGGACCTACTATACAATCCACCAGAGACAGACCAGTATAAAGCAATCAAAGAAAGGCTAATATCCGCCTATGAAGAATCTGATTGCCGCCAATTTCAGAAACTATTGTCTGAGATGGAACTCGGCGATCAGAAGCCGACCCAACTACTCCGCCGCATGCACAATCTTGCCAGAGATAAAGTTCCCGACTCCACGCTGCGTCTCATGTGGACCAACCACCTTCCACCACACGTCCGTTCAGTCCTCGCAGTAAGTGAACAATTCAGCACAAAGACGGCACTCGAAGAACTGGCGCTACTCGCTGACAAAATGATGGAGCAGACTACATCAACAGAAGTCGCAGCCGTGCAGTCAACCGCTGTACCTACACCATCAGTACCGCTAGCAGATACGCAATTTATCTTAAGTGAATTAAGAAAGCTATCGCTAGAAATAGCTGAGCTCAAAGCAAGACCGCAATATACCAATAATAATTATCGTCGCAGCCGCTACCCTTCTCGAAACCGCTACGCTTCAAGATCACGCAATCGAACAGAATCGCCATCACCATTCTGTTATTATCACAGACGATTTAAAGAGCAAGCTAGACGCTGCACATCGCCTTGTTCATTCATAAAACAAAATGCGGAAAACTAAACAGGACGTTGGCAGAGGCGGACACCGGCGTTCAAGAGATATCTCACCGCCTATACATCACCGATAGAAACTCGAAACTATCATTCTTAGTCGACACTGGAGCTAACATATCCGTGCTACCAAGAAGAAAGGGTCAAATAGCAACGCCGTTAGCATTCCAATTATACGCAGCTAACAACACAACAATAGCCACGTACGGCGAGAAAACGTTATCTCTGGACTTCAACCTGCGACGCAGCTACAAATGGAAATTCATTGTAGCTGACGTTTCGAAGCCAATACTCGGAGCAGACTTCCTCAAGCATCATCAACTCATCGTCGACCTGAAAAACCGAAAACTCATCGACGGTGTCACGAGCTTAAAGGTAAATGCCCCAATACGAGTTTCAAACACGCCTACCATACGCAGTATTGACATGTCGCAATCGTACCACGACATCCTTTTTTTTTTTTTTTTTTTTTTTTGTTGGGGGTGGAAAATCCTCATTGGATGTCCTCCGCCCTGGGGAGGGCGGAGGGGTCTGTCAGACTCATACTGACTAAAAACCACCCCGGTGTTCCATCCCACACCTGCGCTGGGGGTCGCGGGAACAAAGATACTTCCGCAACCCCCGGCTAGTGCCGGCCCGCCTTTGCGGGCCACGACCTCGGGTTGGGGGGGGAGTGAGGTGTTGGACTCCCCCCGCGACGTCTAAGAGGGGCGCGCGTGGAACACTACGCGCCGCCACCTCGGGTCCTGATGTTTGGGGGGTGACGGACGTCCCCGAGTCCGTCGCCCCTGGACCCATTTAGGGGGGCTGGAAGAGGGCGTTGTCCGCCCTCCGCCGACGCCCGGCGCGTCTGCTGCGGATCGGGTTAGCGGATGAAATCTCCCTCTCCCTCTCCGCAGCCTCCTTCTGCGAAACGACTGTTTCGCAGAAGGATACCACCGCGTCCCAGGACTCCTCACTGCCGACCATAGACTCGACTACGGCCGGCAGCGACAGGTCACTGCCAACTTCAGAGATGAGGACACGGCGTGGCTCCTCCCAAGCGGCACACTCTGCCAGCGTATGCCGCGCCGTGTCCTCCCGGCAGTCGACGCAGTGGTGACACCGGGCGTCCGGCTCCCTGTTTATGCGACACAGGTACTTCCCAAAGCAACCATGCCCCGAGAGCACCTGCGTCACCCGAAACGACAGGGAGCCGTGCCTCCTCCCAAGCCAGCGCTCGAGCACTGGCCGGACCGCCTCAATGGTATTGAGGCCGGCGGTAGGGCGTGAAAGCCTGTCCCGCCATTCCGCCACCAGGACCTCGCGAAGCTGCGACTGACGCTACTCCATGTGTCGCTGCATCAGCCCTTCGCCCCGCGCCCGCGCTTCCTCGCGCCACCGATACAGTGACGCGAGTACCTTCGCCTCCAGGTCCCAGGGCGGGGATCCGGCCAGTGCACAAGCCGCCTCGTAGGAGATCGTGCGATACCCCCTGATGACTCTGACGGCCATCGCTCTCTGCGGCTTTCGCAGGACAGCGATGCTGCCGGCCGTCAGGTCAGCCGCCCAGATCGGGGCCCCGTACAGGGCCATTGATCGCACGATCCCCACGTAGAGCTGCCTACAGGTAGCGCTCGGGCCCCCCAGATTGGGAAGCAGCGTTGACAGCGCCCCAGCCGCGCCCAACAACTTGGGCGCCAGCCGCCGGAAGTGGGGGCCGAAATTCCACCGGCTGTCGAGCACCAATCCCAGGTACTTCATGGTTGACTCGACAGCGATTCGAGCACCCCCGACGACGATGTGCGCATCGGGTGGTGGCGCCCGCCGGGGGCCATGAAAGACCATGGCCTCCGACTTGTTGAGGGCCACCTCCAGGCCAAGGCGCCGTATGCGGCTCACCACCTGTGAGACCGCAGCCGTCGCCAGCAACGCTGCCTCCCTGTACGAACTCCCCCGGGCGGTGACCAGCGTATCGTCCGCGTAACACGTCAGGTCTACGCCCGGTTGGAGTTCGCCCCTCAGCACCCAGTCGTAGCCGATGTTCCACAGGGGCGGGCCCAAGACCGAGCCCTGTGGAACACCGCACGACATGCGGTGCTGGTTTTCGACGCCATCACGTCCCACGTAGGTGACACACCTCACCGCCAAATAGGCCCCGACGATGCGGCGGAGGTAGGGAGGCACTCGATGATACCGCAGTGCCTCCCGAACACAACTCCAGGGCAGGGTGTTGAAGGCGTTGGAAATGTCCAAGGACACCGCCAACATCACCCCACCCCGGGACACCGCTTCCTCCGTCAGGACTCTCACGTGCGATATCGCGTGGATGGTGGAGCGCCCATGCCGAAAACCGAACTGGCTTTCGTCCAGGTCCGGCCCCTCTCTGTACAAGTGGCTGACGAGGCGGGCAGCGATTATCCGCTCGAACAGCTTACCCACCTCGTCTAGCAGCACTATGGGCCGGTACGCGGACGGCGAGTCCGCAGGGCGCCCCGCCTTCCTGAGCAGGACCAGACGACCTGATTTCCACAGAGTGGGAAACTGGCCCCGCTCAAGGCACGCTGTGAAGAGTCCTCTCAGCCAGGGCTCTAGCTCCTTCAGAGCGAGGGCTAACACGTGGCCGTGGATTCCGTCGGGCCCCGGAGCCACGTTTTTGGCCCGGAGCCGCATCACGGCCGCCCCCATCTCTGCCTGTGTCACCTCTGGGACGTTGATGGCATCCTCCTCCGTAGACTCTGCGGCCGTGGGCAAAGCCATCGGCGGCGGGATATGCTCCGCTCTCGCCGGGAAGAGGGCTGCGACTACCTCCTCCAGCAGCTCGGGTTGGAGACTCTCCGTAAGTGGAGGCGCGGCGGCTCGAAGTTTCCCTCGAACCGCTCAATATCCCAACATTACAAGATTAACATCGATGAAATTAAACTCCGACATCAACGTGCAACATTTTATCGAAACACGTGGTCAACCATTACATTGCCGTGCCCGACCTATCCCACCGCATCGTTTCGAAACAGTCAAGCGAGAATTCGAAAATATGATTGAACAAGGACTATGCAGACCCAGTAAAAGCCCAAGGTCATCACCTCTACATATCGTACCCAAGAAGAATGGCGATATTAGAGTTTGTGGTGATTATCGCCGACTCAACTCCATTACTATACCAGATCGCTACCCTGTTCCACGCATCAAAGATTTCACGCATCATCTATCTGGAAAAACTATCTTCTCTACAATAGACCTCAATCGTGCCTACCAACAACTGAACGTACGAGAAGAAGACATCGAGAAGACAGCAATCATCACACCAATGGGATTATTCGAATTTCCTCGTATGTGCCCTGGTTTGAAAAACGCGGGACAAACATTTCAACGCTACATCCACGAAGTGCTACGAGGATTAGATTTCGTTTTCCCGTTCATCGACGATTTGTTACTAGCATCTGAAAACGAAGCTCAACACCGAGAACACCTTCACGTCGTGCTAAAGAGGTTAGAAGATAACGGTATCACGATTAACCCCGTTAAATGCAACCTAGGCAAACCGCCGCGTAATTCCTAGGATACACCGTATCATCAGAAGGCATCAAACCTCCGGACCATAAAATTGAAGTTATCACTAACTATCCCAAGCCGACCACAATCGAAGAGCTAAGAAAATTTCTCGGTATGATCAATTTTTATCGCGATCACATACCTAACGCTGCATCTCTACAAGCACCATTGAACGCGTACCTACAGAATGTCAAGAAGCGAGACAAAACACACATCACATGGACCGACGAAGCAACCCAAGCGTTTGAGCAATGTAAAGCTAGCATCATTAACGCAGCTCTACTAGCTCACCCATCGCATCATGCAACACTCGCTTTGTTTTGTGACGCATCTGACAATTCATCTGGAGCCGTATTGCAACAATACATCAACGACACATGGCAACCGCTCGGATACTATTCGAAGAAATTCACCGACGCACAAAAGAAATATTCTACTTTCGATCGTGAGTTACTTGCAATCTACATGGCAGTAAAACATTTCCGAAAAACATTTGAAGGACGCCATCTTATCGTATTCACCGACCACAAGCCGCTAACATTTGTAATGTCGAAGACTCATACAAATTCAGAAACACAGAGGCGAACGAGACAACTTTTGTTTATCAGCGAATTCACCACGGACATAAGACACGTGAGCGGTAAACAAAACATCGTCGCCGACACACTCAGCCGCATAGAAACAATTTCGTGCCCATCTGCTGTTAACTACAATGACATAGCCAGCGCACAACAAAAGGACAGCACCATCGAACAATTGTTATTAAAAGATAACATAATTCTAAAGAAAGTAATTATACCCAACACCGACGTAGAGTTATACTGCGAAACATCAACCCCATATTTACGACCGTATGTACCTAAGCAGTATCGACAAGAAGTTTTTAACAGCGTGCACAACATAAGCCACCCAGGTACGCGCACGACTCGCAAACTTACAACCCAAAAATTCTTTTGGCCATCAATGAATGCAGACATCAACCTTTGGACTCGATCCTGCATACATTGCCAGAAAAGCAAGATACAACGACACACATTCTCAAACATAGCATCTTTTCCACCAAGTGAGCGTTTTCAACATCTACACGTTGACATCGTTGGACCGCTACCTACAACAGCTCAAGGTCACCGTTACTTAGTAACAATGATCGACCGATTAACTAAGTGGCCTGAAGCAATCCCTACCGACGAAATATCAGCTGTTCGAATAGCCGATATCATCTACCAACATTGGATAGCAAGATTTGGATGTCCTACAACACTAATCAAGGACGCCAATTCGAGAGTCAGCTATTCTAAATCTTGATGAAGCAAATGGGAATCATCAAGAAAACTCGAACAACAGCGTATCACCCTCAAAGCAACGGTATCGTCGAACGGTGGCATAGCTCTCTTAAAACTGCGCTACGCGCGAAAATCACCGATTCAACCACGTGGATCGACGAATTGCCTACCGTGCTACTTGGACTGCGAGCCGCTCTACGCACAGATACCGGCGTGAGCGCCGCCGAGCTTACCTATGGCTACAATCTTCGTTTACCTGGCGATTTTTTCAATACAAGTACCTACTGCACACCTGCGATGGATTATACCTACGTTGAAACTGCGTGGTATTATTCATGCAAACAAACCGCAAGCCGTAACCGAGCATCACAGCAATAACAGACACATGTTCGTGCATCAAGAATTGCCCACGTGCAGTCACGTGTTTGTTAGAACTGATGCTGTAAAAAAAAAACCACTTCAGACTCCATATGAAGGCCCCTATCGAGTTATAAGCCGAACAGATAAAGTATATTTCATTCAGCTACCAGATCGGCAAGTCAACATTTCCATCGATCGATTGAAACCTGCATATGTCATAACAGAAGATACCGATACCTTACCACCAACCAATATTATCATACCAAGAAACCGTACCGTTACCATTACCAAAGAAACCAATATGAACACCAACCCAACCGTAACCAAGCAAGGAACTCAAGTACCTGCCGCCAACATGCCGCTACAGCCCGCCGTGAACAAAACAACACGTACAGGCCGCACAGTCAAGCTGCCGGTACGCTTCGCTTGAGGAGGAGTACTGTAGCCACAACTCATCAATCCACGTTTTTGACACTGTTTATTAGAAACATTGAAACAAGTAGCTCTGAAAAGAACTTTTGATCGCAGTACGTTTTGACACTCTGTTTACCAGAAATATTGAAGCAAGCAGTCCTCAAAAGAACCTTTTTATATTACATTTTGACTATCACCAGTTCTGAAAAGAACTCATCTGAGAACCCGAAGGAACTCATTTGTAAAGAAACAGGACACGAACAACCGTCGCGCCGGACACGTCTGTCTTGCGCCACGATCGCCCGAAGAAAAGGCCGAATCTTTTTTTTTTTTTTTTTCTGTTTGTCGTCTCGCAGTTCAGTCAAAGTGACCGGTAACTGCTTAACCGGGCTTTCCTACGGAGACTAAGCTAAATAGCCTCCAGCTAGGCAAAAATTTCTAAACCTAAGCGACAACGCTGAGGGCTACCCCAGTTGGGGTCGAACCTCGGCTCAGGGCGAAAAGGCCGAATCTACGCGCCACCTTTTTGCACGGTGGTAGGGTACTTTGTAGTACCCGCCTGGCTGGCAACCACCCTCAAGTTGAAAATCTGTCGCCAAACACCTTCCGGTGTGTTCCGACAGCAGCACTTGAGAGCCAGTTCCCTTCTAGGCTTTGTGTGCTTACCACCATCGGCCACATCATCACTGACCACGGTGAGATTGTGGTCAAACACAGGCCTATACATAGTAAATAAATAAAAAAAAAAAACCTATATTTATAACTTCAGTGCGAACGAACGCGCGCCAAATCGACCGCGTGCGTCGATTGTGGCGACACCAACGGAACAAACACCAATCTATGCTACAACACGATTGGTGACAAAGAATTAAGCAACCCTATTGGTTTAGATTTTATTTTTATAATTGTAAACTTGTTTCTGTATTTTCATTGGTTAGAGTATAAGTGTAAAATAGTATTTAAGAGTGTGCAACCAAAAATAAAGCCCTTATTATTTACCACAATCTGGAGTCATTATTATTTCCATCACCCTGCCAACATCACTAAAATATTATGACCAGAAAGCAAGCGTGTTACACCGTCGACCACATCATTGATGATGGTAAGCGGTGAGATAGTGGTCAAGCGCAAGCCTATTTATAATAATAAAAAAAGATAGGTTTATGATTATTAGAGATGTTATATGAAAAAGAATACATGTTGCGGTGACCTCATATAATTTGGGACAAACGCTGGAAGAGGATTGATGATAATTACTTAAGAAATGAATTCATATTAATTTAAAGTGAATTTCGGTACTCGCCAAATAGTCGATTCTTTATTAATCTTATACAAAACTAAACAAAACCTTCAGTAAACTTCAAGATATTGTTTCAACAAACAAAATAATATGTTACAAACAATCTACTCGTACCTCTTTAAAGTCTATACACATAAAATTTACGTCTACAACACCTGTGCCATAAAAATCCAACTGTAAACCAGTAAAATAAATATCAAACAACATTGTTCACTCCTCCTTACAATTTTATTTCTACCAAGCTAAAGATATTTCACATTTTTCACCTTCAATTATTAATTAAAGTCTCCGGAGCTTTGCTCTTTATCACTCAGATACTCATACTTCTCTTTACATACCTATATTATACCAGTGCAGTCGGAGGATACATCTGGTTTTGGTCAGCCAGCTCGCGAAAACGTATCCTCCGACTGCTCAGCATGATTTTCTTCATGTTTACGTCTTTTTAGTTCGCTTTTTAAGCTGTTTTTTTTTATGTTTTAGTTAATATTGCATGGTTTGCTGGCGGACTGCTCCCGAGAAATTTCAGATGATAAACTACCGTAGTTTTCGTTGACATAATCTCGTTTTGAAATATGTATTTTTGTGGTTGTAAGCATACTGTCCTGAGCATAATAAATTTATTAATTATTTATTTCAACATTATATCATAAAGCTTTACAGGATTACACCTAATACGATAAATGCGCTTATCCTAAGTTACTTCACATCCTACAGTAAATCTAATCTATTACATAACAGTAGATATCTAAACAAATTTTATTTAACAAAATTTATTTATAACAAATTTTAAACAATGCACTTCTTTTGAATTCACCCAGAGTACAGTAGAATAGGTCCGTCTCAATAGACACAAGGTTGAGCGAGCGTATAGATACATCCGAATTTAGAACCTCCTCCTTTTTAGGAAGTCAGTTAAAAATAGAATAGAAAACATTTATTTGACACAGGCACAACACAACAGCCAAAATAACAAAGTAACTGAGAAGACCTATATTTCTTTTTGTAAATATAAGGTTCAAGAAGAGCTGCGCTGGGCGTGCCCGTACCGAAAGGGCTACCAACTCAGCATTTATTTGCTGGGCGTCAGACACCCAGCGCTTATTTTCAGTTGGGAACCCGCTAGTGAAAGCTAACCCAATCCAATCAACCAGCCAATCAGCCTATAATGTTCTGCCTATGTACCTGTATGTTGCATGAAAATTTAATAAATAAATAAATGTTTTCACTGCTGAGACATTGGCCCCCATTTCATGAGAGTTACTACTTTAGGTCTAAATCAAGCCATAGGTATAATTTATGAAGCATATAACTGATGAAAATGGTACCATGGAACTGATCTGATGAATAAGCCAGAAGGTAGGCAGTGGAACTCCGTAATTAAACAATGTATCCTGGTTGTGTTTGGGCTAATTGAAATCGTCATGAGGAGTGCTTTGGCTACAAATGATTTTTATGATAATTGGAGGTACCTACCAAAACTAAAAAGAGATAAATATAAAACTTTTTAACAAAAAAATCAAACCAACTTCCAAAACAAAACACTAAAAAGCGAAAAATAACTTTCTTTTCCGAAGTCGGTGTCTTTGGTACCTATTGTTTTCAGTTTTTCGACACCGTCTTCGAAAAAGAAAGTTATTTTAAATCGGTTAAAAATACTACTCTAACTGCCACGGCAATGTTTATTTCTTTTGCCCCTTTCTAGTGGTCGTGTTGTGTTGTGGTCCTGAGTTCGATTACCAGGTCAAGCAAAGATTTATTTAACAGATATTTAAGATTTGTGGCTCTAAGACGTCGCTCACAATGGACCTCATCAGAAAGCTTACAGTCACTCAAAGGGCAATGGAGAGGGCCACTCTCGGAGTATCCTTGCGTGATCGAATCAGAAATGTGGAGATCTGCAAGAAAACCAGGGTTACCGACATAGCCAAACTTAAGTAGCAGGTGGGCAGGGCACATTGCTCGCAGAACGGATGGCCGATGGGGCAGAAAAGTTCTGGACTGCAAACCGAAAGACGTTGCGTTGGAAGGCCTCCCATCAAGTGGACCGATGACCTGGTGAAGGTTGTGGGGATCCGCTGGATGCGGGACGCACGGGGCCGGTCAATGTGGTGACGCTTGGGAGAGGCCTATGTCCAGCAGTGGACGTCTTTCGGCTGATATGATGATGATGAATAAGTGCACCTCGGCCTAGTGTTCGGGGTATGCGTAATGTTATGATATGCACTATTATTTCAATAAAGATTGATGCAATATCAGTGTTTCCTCATTGCCTCTGAACATCGGTTATTACAAAGTTCATTGGTAAGCGTATCGGTCAGAAAAGTAATCAAAAACAGATTAAAATGTTTCAATATGGCCGAACTGCGGCCTCGCAATATAACGCTGATATTATTTTAATACACTGTGTATTACGATGTGGCGCACGTTTTAGACTAAAATGTGCCTAAATTTTAGAAGTTTCTGTCACAATAATCGGTAAGTCACTAGAAAACGATGCGTAAATATTACAGATTCAAACCTAATTGCAGTAGCAAAGCGACTCGCCACTAGTTCTCAGCCCCCATAGAATTTGAAGCTACTTTTAAATAGGTCAGTAACACAACTTCTTAGGCGAATGCGTACGGGAAAGTGAGCAAAGATAGTAAAAGTCGTAAGGCTGGCATATGACAGTTCCAGAATTTGAATTCCACTATCAGCATCCTACACGTAAAATCACGTATAGTGGTCGTAGCGGCTCTTTGTGTCTCTGAAGTTGGCTGTGCGAACCATTGCGCAGAAAACATTTTGTCATCGAGTAAACTGCATAGAGTGAGCGAGATAGGACGATGCGACACACGTAAGCGACTGAAAGAGGTTAGTTATAAAATGCTATCTTCTAATTTTACATTGACACAAATATAGCAACTGCGCAGGGTCTTGCAGCCAACTTCTGAGACACAAAGATCCACTGTGACTTAGAAGCTAGATAGATATCAAATCATGCTGGATCGTATACTGATATAGGTATACGATCAAGAATTATTTGATGTTCAAGAACTCTGCATCGAACAGCGTCTATCTGCATTAGTAGTCTCAAATACTGAAATCCTTTGGCTATGTCTTGAGGTGGCATAACTACTTCATTGAGCACTTGGTGGTACAGGGCAGAGTAGTAGGTATTAAGCTACGCCATAATATTTAATCTCCTGCTCGAGGCTTTGTTACTGAATGCAACAGACTATCTAACAGAACCAGATGGAAAGTGCAGTGGTGACCCAGTGGTATCGGCCGCGACTTACAAAATGTCGGTCGTGGGTTCGAGCCCAGGCAGTCGCTTTACTTTGTGTAAATTATTTCATCACCACTGCTCTCAAAACGGTGAAGGAAAACATCGTGAGGAAACCGGCATGTCCTGGAACCAAATATTCGAAGACATGTGACATCTACCAACCCGCACGGGCCCGCTTGGTGGATTACGGCCCATTCCCTCTCACAGAGAGGAGGCCTGTGTCCCATCAGTGGGAATATTAATAGGCTGGTGATGTGTGATGGAAAGAGATCATGAGGCGACAACATTACCGATTGAACAAAATTCATAGTGACCACGATCGCTTTGTCAAGAGCAAAGAGAAGAAGAAGATTTCTGTGTAGTAAACTTAAAAGAATACCTAGTGCTCATCAAATATAATAACATTTGACCTCTAAAAATCCTTTATTGTAGCTGAGAGAAACAGTATGTTAGTTGCTTTGTAACCCGTATAAAGTATAGATATAAATATTCATAGATGAATAAATCCTATGAGCGTGGGTGGTCAATCGCTCCGGGATATTTTATTCATGAAATTACTCCAGCTCAAACAGTCAATCAATTATGTCAGAATGGTATTTTTAATCACAATGTTATTACGTCGCTTTTCTATTTACTCTACACATTAAAACATGTTGGGTGGAAATCCTATGTAATTTATGCTTATGTTTGTAAATGAAATAAAAATAAATATGACTTGGACAAGTCATTACATTTTTCCCGTCTAAATCATAAGACGATAGCTAAGCCCAACGGCAACTTCTCAGGATCCTTTTGAGATATAATATTTTTTTTGTTTTTTAAGATTATTGTAAAATTTTTAGGGTTCCGTACCCAAAGGTTAAAAACGGGACCCTATTACTAAGATTCCGCGGTCCGTCTGTCTGTCTGTCTGTCACCAGGCTGTATCTCATGAACTGGGATAGCTAGACAGTTGAAATTTTCACAGATGATGTATTTCTGTTGCCGCTATAACATCAAATACTAAAAACATAATAAAATAAATATTTAAGTGGGGCTCCCATACAACAAACGTAATTTTTATGGCGTTTTATGCGATAATGGTACGGAACCCTTCGTGCGCGAGTCCGGCTCGCATTTGGCCGGTTTTTATTTTATTTATTCCCCACCAAGTTGAGCTTTTTGTTTCTTTTCTGGTATAAAATGGTCTGAACGAAAGAAGCCTGAACTTAACTTAAGCAGATTATTATTATTTGTAGACTGGAAATCCTACATATTCTTACTATATGCTGGAATATCCCATATATACTTACTGTCCTGGGTTCGATTCCCAGGCCAGGCAAAGTGTTTTTGGGTTTTTCCATCTGAAATTTAGGCTCGTCTTCTATTATAAGGGATTTGAAACATAGCTGGCGGAATGTCGGTGTACTATGTGGATGCACTAATGCCTAACCCTTTGAATAATACAGAAGGGATGTCATGTATAAATCCTACATATTGATAGAGCGTCATAAATAACAAAACATAAGTTACACAATAACCACATATCTAAAGGAGATCAACCAACCAAAGCAGCCGTGCGCCGTACCTTAGCCTCAGCATACAGTTCGCAATCTGCGCTAAACACCGCTTGTGGCGCTCACTGACGTGACACCGACGCTCGGGCATTACGGCACTATGCTGATAGAAGCTGTCGCCTGCTATACTATCTCTTGCTTTAACCATCATAAGAATGGATAAGAGAGTGGACAGTGGCTGTTTGTGGCCTGCAGTACAGACTGTGTACTAAGACTTTGGATTGGCTGTCTGACATATTAATATAGTAGCATCATCACACTATAAGGCGAATGTTTGTGTGTGTGTTTATATGTTTGTTACTTCTTCACGCTCAAACGGTTGGACGGATCTGGATGAAATTTGGCACAGAGATAGATTATAGTATGGAATAGCATGTAGAATACTTTTTATCCCGGGAATATGTTCCCCTGGGCTAATTTTCGACTATCACGCGGGTGAAGCCGCTGGCAGGAGCTACTCTATAAAACGCAAATAAAATCAATTTTCCAAAATAACCACCATCTCAAACAAAATCTGAAGGAGACACCCAACCCAATTACAGTCACATTCGTGTGCCGGACCTTAGTGACAGCATACAGCTCAGCGTAATTATTATTTATTATTATTATTATAAACTAAACAAAAAACGCAAAACACCGCGTAATCTGCGCTAAACACCGCTTAAAGCGCTGTGCCGACGCCGACGCCACCGGTGATTACGGCACTACGTATATGCTGAGAAGAGCTGTCACCCGGCAGTACGGCTAGCCTATCACTTCCTTTGTATACCATGAATGGTTAAAAGGATTATACAAGGTGGAGAGAGAGACAGCGGCTGCTTGTGGGCTGGAGACAGACTGTGTACAATTTCGAAGGTGATTGCGTATCCGAGCAACGTAATAATTTAATGGTGAAAACACGTTAAGCAGTTGATCAAGACTGTCATTTACAAATCTTTGACTGCCTTTATAGTTGATCAGAAGCCAGAAAATCTCACCCGAGTACGAGTCTGACAGACCCTTCCACCCTCCCCAGGGTGGAGGACATCCAACGAGGATTTTCCACCCCGGAAAAAAAAACGGCAACATGGTTGACAAAAAATCAGACAGACTAATTGATTCGACTTCACACAGTTGCGTTCTCTTATAAACATGTAAAGAACGTAGATTTATTTTGTTGTCAAAAAGACAAATATAATTTCCCAGACGTATTATTATTTCGATATATGACCCAATTATTACATTCCTAAATAACTTCGGCTTAACTAATTAAAAACTTCGCTTTATTCTGCCCGACTTGATTAAAAATATCACTGACTAGCTTTGCCCGCAGCTTTGCTCCCGTGGCCCACCACTCAGGACCCGTTTTTGGGATAAAAAGTAAAAAAAAAGCTTTCCATAGGTAATAGACAGCGTGAGAAAATTATTTGATATTCTCATAAACAAAAACCTTGAACTCAATTTTAGTACACAATGTTTCACAGATATTAGTACAAGAAAAATATAAAAAATACCCCGATACATTTTTAAACACACTTGTACAGACACATTTTGTAGACACGCTTCGATCGGCAATCTATTGAACACGTAATTATATGAATCTTGCGAAAACACCCCGACTCAAACAGTAAAACAGCTTAACTTTAAAACGGCTAAACCGATTTTCATCAAACATGAGAAGAACACTCTCGATAAAGTCAACTTTTTGTGATTATTGTGATTAATCATGCTTACTAACTTTAAAACTTTCGCGTTTCATAATTGAAAAAAAATATACCACGGGTATTAAACGCCAGTCTACCAAGGACCACGGTCGTTGCAACACGGTCGAAACGTCGGGTTAAATAGTGTGGTATTCATTCCACAGCTCTTAGTCTACTTACGTTTTCTAACATACTTTTCAAATCTTCATCATAACTTTTGAATTTTTATTAACTCATGTAACTCATTTTTATGTATTTTTGTTAATGTATACACCTGTAAAGCATACGATTTGTTTTAACATCCAAAAACTTATCTTACTGCTAATTTGTAAAAATCATAGAATATTTTTAACTCTGACATTTTTATCTGACATGATGACAACCGTTTTTATTCGTTCATGATTTCTTAATTGATATTTGAATTTAAAATTTAGAAGACATGTCGGAACGAAGAAAAACGGGCGTCACTTTTTAGGGTTCCGAAGTCAACAAGGAACCCTTATAGTTTCGCTCTGTCCGTCTGTCCGTCCGCAGCTTAGCTCAGAGAATCAAAGTACTAGAAAGCTAGAATTTGGCATGTATATACATATTAATAATTCCGACAAAGTGGTAACATAAAATCATAATAAATAATTTTGTTTCGGGTACCTCCCATAGACGTAAAGTGGGGATGTATTTTTTTTTCTCATCTATCCTATAGTGTGGGGTATCGTTGGATAGGCCATTCAAAAATATTATGGGTTTGTTAAAACCATTTTTCGATTTCAGAGATTCGTTTGCGTAAAATTAAGCTTTAGGTTGCAAATTTATGTTAGAGTCAAGTGTCCCCCCCCCCTGCCAGCGAAATGGTTGCTCTGGGCTATGTGAAAAAATTCACGGCAGTAGTAAATATAACGAAATTAAAAGGAAAATTATCACGGATAACAAGGCTTTACAAGTTTACGAGTAATAGTCGACCAACTTATAAAATGTACTTGGAACAGTAAATAATTTGTACAAATGCCATTGAAAAATTACTTAAATAAAGTTGATAGCTGTGTAAAACAGTGTAAATATAATGCTTACAAACCATGTAAAAATATACAAAAATGAAATCATTACAGGCTTTACAAGTTTACGAGTAATAGTCGACCAACTTATAAAATGTACTTGGCACAGTAAAATTTTTGTACAAATGCCATTGAAAAATTACTTAACTAACATTGTTAGCTGTGTAAAACAGATAGTAAATATATGCTTATGAACCATGTAAAATATACAAAAATAAAATCATAACATCCTTAACAATAATGATTTCTAAATTAATAATGTTTAAGCTCGAATAACGCATTGGAGTGGCCGGGGTCGTTGGCAGTACCAGAACGTAGTCCATACGGCGCATGCGCGCGGTGGAGTCTATTTTGTGTTAGTGCAGAAGTATTTTCGACGTTTTTTAATTAAAACGTAAAAGTAAAATCAAATTAGATTCGATTTCCAAGCAAATTACTTATTTTCTTTTGTCGATATCCTTCTATAAAGTCAATATTCGACCCGACTTCATCACTAATTGAGTAGCGTAAAACTTTCCAGAATGAAATAGTGAATACCGCAGATTAGAGGATTCACCTCTAATCTGCGGTATTAGAGGAGATTAGAGGTGAATACATACGATTTTTTTCTAATTCCGAAAGAGAAATAAACAAGGAGCGTGCACGCAAGGATCCAGGCACGAACTATACCATTCCCCGTGGCCCTAAAATGCGCTCGTATCGCCTCCTTTCGCAATTCGCACCCGCGGTGGTACTCAAATAGATAATATTTTTTCTAACTTCAGTTGCGAAGTTGGATTTTATAACTCCTTCTTCAGTTACCAGTTAATCCTTATTTAGTTTAAGTCAAGAGTGAATAGATTACATCTAGGCAAGCGTGCTTCATCATCGCTTACCATTAGGCGAGATAGTGGTCAAACGCGAGAATATAGATTAAAAAAAAACATCATCCTATGTAGGCCCGTTTTTAGACTTTGTGAGCTGCTAAAACCGTTCTAATGTTCATGTAACAAGAACAAAACCTTATTTTTAGTCCGCATTGTTATGCAGCTTCGGAACCCTATTACTGCGCGTGGCCCGACACGCACTTAGCCGGTTTTTTTAGTTTTGAATCTGGACTGAACGCCGAAAGTCGGTTTTTCTACTTAATACTACCAGGTGAACTATTGTATCTGAAAACTCTTTAAATTATAATATTTACGCCCTGTGAATGTCTATCAAATCTTTGAAGTGCAATAAATAAATATATTGTGTGTGGTTCCCTAAAGAGAGCATTATTACAGTCATCTCTTGGAATCAAAGGCGTCGTTTGATGCGTATGAAGCCACAGCCCGGCCTCCACACTCCTTGCACCTGTGCTACTGCCTACTTGCCCGATTGCCTGCCTTGACCATCGACCCTTACTGCCTGCTCATCTGCCTACTAGCCCGATTGCCTGGTTATCCGGTATGGTGACTGCTCAACTGCCTACCCCGGGCATTCCACGTCTTCCTGCCCGTCCAGCTGCCTAACTCAAGCCACCAACGTCGTGTGAAGCTGGTCCTTAGTTTTATCTATATCCTTTTTCTTAATTATAATTTATAATTACTTTACTTTTAGTAACGTGGCTTACGTATAGCTCATCTAAACTATACGTAACGCATATAGGTAAATAAATTGAATCGAAATCATCGCGTTAAATACCCGTGGTATATTGTTTTTCAATCATGTTTACTGGTGATTGTTGTAATGATATATTAATTAAGCTTTACCTTTTTCCAAAAATTGCCTGACTTTTACTTAAATAATATAACTCTGTCTAAAGTTTATCATTCTGACTGTACAAAATTTGCTTAAAAACCGGCCAAGTGCGAGTCGGACTCGCGCACGAAGGGTTCCGTACCATTATCGCAAAAAAACAGCAAAATAATCACGTTTGTTGTATGGGAGTCCCACTTAAATATTTATTTTATTCCGTTTTAGTATTTGTTGTTATAGCGGCAACAGAAATACATCATCTGTGAAAATTTCAACTGTCTAACTATCACGGTTCATGAGATACAACCTGGTGACAGACAGACAGACGGACCGCGAAGTCTCAGTTATAGGGTCCCGATTTTACCCTTTGGGTACGGAACCCTAATAAAAGTAGGCTTATGTTTAACTTACCACCAGATATAGTAACATATAACAGACAAAAATAGTAAATGATCACCAAAATTAAACCCGCATCTTATTGTAAAATTATAACCAAAGTTTTAACATCTCGCTATCCTGTTTAGGCAAAATGACTCCAAATAAATCATTGTTAACCCAAAAGTAGTAAATGATCACCAAAAGTAGTAAATGATCACCAAAATTAAACCAATGACCAAAAAGATTATAAAATTTCTGGGAGCAACTTGGAAGTAGCGCTCGCCGGCCGCTGCCGCGGCACCGCTCGCTTTGCTCGCTCGGCTCGCGCGCGGTTGGTCACAGTTCTAACCTAACCTAACCTATTTTACAACATTAAATAGCGCAATAATTTGCTATTAAAATTTGGTGATCAATTTACTAAATTTGGTGATCAATTTACTAAATTTGGGTTTCATAGTACAATTTTAGGTAATAGAGGTTATGGTCACAAAGTAATTTTAGGTGGTCATTATATTTATCCCCATAAAAGTATAGTCCGAAACTCCACTCGAAAATATTAATAATAATGAAATTCCTGTTTCGACCGGATCGGACGAAACTCAACGGCCGAAACGCTTACTAAGCCCCGGGGCGGTTGGAAGGAAGACTTTATGCCTAACTTAATATTATCTCAGATACTGACATTTGGTTTAAACAATACCTTCTGACAAACCTACCATCCCTGACGAGGGTAAAACGGACTCGCCATTAAAAGTTATATTAGTGACAAATTCCAAATGGATTTTAGATAATATTCCGTTGATCTCTTTGGCTGTTTGATATGAACAGCTGAATTTCCCCTCGGACATACAAGTCTTAATGAAAGTTAGTTTGTTTCTGTCAAGAGTTGGTAATGATCGAATTGCTCAAAGGCTTCATCTATGTCAGAAACTATTGAATAAACTGATGTGATGAATTCTACCACCGTAATTTATACAGAGTTAAACGGGAAGGTGCAATCATAATTATTTTAAATATTGGTTCTACCCATGTATTTGAACAACTTTCTCCTAGGAAGTCACAGTTAAATCTCAAAAAACTTTTTCACAAATATAAACCAACTTCAAAAGCAAAACACAAAAAAATTATAAAAACAAGAGGTACCAAAGACACTGACTTCCGAAACGAAAGTGAAAAAGTTTTTATTTCTCTCTTTTTGGTTTTAGTATATCATCACTAATATGAACAATTTCTATAGTACGGTACCTAAAGGACTGACAAAATACCCATAATAGCTCAATTTACACATTCGTGTTGTTTGTCGCTAAGGAATTCAGTTGTTTGCTCCTTATCTTGAAAATTGCTGGACCGATTTTGATGAAACTTGCATTATTTGATTTATTTATTTTAAAATGCTTAGTCTTTATATTAAAAATAAGGCCAATTACAAGTTCTCACTTATAGTAAAAAAACCGGCCAAGTGCGAGTCGGATTCGCACACGAAGGGTTCCGTACCATTATCAAAAATCGGCAAAAAAATCACGTTTGTTGTATGGGAGCCCCACTTAAATATTTATTTTATTCTGTTTTTAGCATTTGTTATTATAGCGGCAATAGAAATACATCATCTGTGAAAATTTCAGCTGTCTAACTATCACGGTTCATGAGATACAGCCTGGTGACACACAGACAGACGGACCGCGAAGTCTTAGTAATAGGGTCCCGTTTTTGCCCTTTGGGTACGGAACCCTAAAAAATATAAAACTTTACAGGCAAACGGTACTCCATAAGTTGAGAGATACTCAATCCAATACAAAAAGAATAATCACGATCTGATATTTAGTTTCGGAGAAATGCGTGGACAAACAAACATACATACATACATACGTACAAACATACAGACAAACATACGTGTCGAATTGATTACCTCCGTTTTTTTGAAGTCTGTTAAAAAAATTGTTTCTCCCAGTCAGCTGACGACAACTTTGTATGGAAACGCAAGATATATTTTTGGTAATTGATTGTGACTTCTTTGGAGAATGTTGTTCATATACCTATGTGAAAGCAATTTTTTAAATATAATCACTCTTTTTTTTTATACACCTGTATAACGGACTAACATACAATTCTCGCTAAAAATATAAATAATTTTCTGTAAAGTGTCAGGTCTGTGGATTGTTTTAGAGGCGGAATTTATCTTTGAAACATTATTTTTCTCTTTAAAGGTGAACGCGCACCTATCCGCGCCGAACGCGCCGAACGTGCTGCACGCATCGTATCCATTTCTGTACATCTTATTATATCAATAGTTTCTCTACGGATACGGTTTACCGTAGACATCTGTCTCCGCGCCGCCCGCCCGCACCGCACTCGCTGCAAGCTTCGAACGCGCCGAATCTGATGACGTCATCCGCACGCGCTGATAGAATCCGTATACCCACAGCATTTTATTGAAATGCGGGTAGTGCGGCGCGGTTACGTGCGCGAGGCTGCATACGATTTCAAATAAAGATTTATAAAATGCGATGACTGCGGCGCGTGCGGCTCCTGCGGTGTGTCTAAGTGCGCGTTCACCTTCCACATCACCTACTCAACCCCAACACACGACAAGAATTACCTCGAGCGAGTTCAGAAAAATAGCAATATTTTAAAACACAATACGTTGCAATATGACATACAAACATGTCATCACAACCACGCGAGAGCTTGCACAATTATTTTGACAGATAGTGTAAACAGAGTCACAATGCACGCCTTGTGAAATTTCCTTTCGAGTGAACCGGCAGTACACTGGCGAGCAAAAAAATGTACACATTTGCATCTTTATTACGTCGAATTCATAAGATTTTCTTGAAGAGCGCCGTGGGAATTTGCGCTTGTTGGAAATTTTTCGTGACGGTTTTCTTTACGCCTTTTTAACCTGTTTCTTTGTTGTTGTACCATTTTGTGTGATATTTTTAGATTCCCATTGTTTTATATTGTTGGATTTCAGTAGAAATATCTATATAACGTTTTTATAGTATTTTGCCCAAGGAAGCTGTTTCTAATCTTTTTAACAAATAATTAAACCGACTTCCAAAACAAATCACTACAAAGGGAAAAATTACTTTCTTTTCGGCAATCGGTGTCTTGGGTAGTTTTGGGTCTTTTTTAGTTTTTGACATAGACTTCCTAAAATAAAGTTATTTTCTGCTTTGTAGTTTTGTTTTAGAAGTCGGTTAATTTACATGTTTTCTTCTTTCTAATTTTGCTACTTTATATTAGCATGAAAATACGCATTATTAAGAATAACTCAAAAACTATTCGTCAAATCTTGATAAAATTTTAATGAGACGAAAGAGACCAACTTTCAAATAAAAATAGAATCATAAAAATCGATTCACCTAGTAAAAAGTTGTGAGGTTACTAACACGCATAAAAAACAGTCGAATTGAGAACCTCTACAAAAAAATAAGATGATAAGACATAATATTTCAGATAAATATACATTCAAAAGGCAGCAACTGCAGAAAATCACTTAAACAAAATTACAATTTTAAAGAATTTAGAGGTGATTTGACTTGTATTTTTTATAAAACCAGTTTTATTCGTATTCTTCTCAGCAAACCCTTTCATTTGATGCCCATAATATCATGGCAGTGCACAAAAAAATAACTAGTCCGCCATCTTGGGCTATCCGACATATTGGATATATTATTATGTCCTTTATTCAATACTTTTCTTATTATCTACATGTTTGTAAAATAATTTAAAAAAAAATCATTTAAAAATATAAAAACTAGAGACCCTCTATACCGGTTGATCCAGCCGCCTAACGAGAGCCTCCTAAGGTGTTGGTATTATAATAATTATTAGTACACTTATTTCAGATATCAAATCTATACAAGGTCAATACAAAACACAAAGTGATTTAAAAATAAAATAGTAATAAAAAATACAAGATAAAAACTGTTAATTTAAAATGACGTCACTTAGTTATCCATGCATTGTCATTAAAACTAAAGGTGTATGCGAAATTTCATCTTAATCGGTGGATGAGAACTGCTTTAAAATTCAGTTGTAAGATTTGACCCGAACACACTTACATATATGCATACATTGAAAGTTAAATAAAAGCTTATTTACTATTAGAATTTATTTGCCCCATTACTAAGTACGAATTAGAAGGCTCAGAAATAAACTTGATTGTCTTTTTACCAGTAGCAATTACAATATAATAAAGCAAGTAAATACATAAGAACAGTTGATAAGCATATAGCTTACATAAGCCATCGTGTGGCTGTATCGACATCACATCTCGAATCAATAAGATACACTCACTCATAGCTTATGCTGAGTCAGGACTCTGTGTTGCCAGATCACAGAATATATTTTGTAATAAATTAAAAAAAAAACATTTATTTAAAAATGCCAGAGCTGGTGGAGTTGTAAGATTTTATACTTGACGATATTCTTGTAATAATGGTTTTATAACAAAATCGATCGCAAACTCTTTCATTTTGTCATTTCAACAGTTATCATCATCATCAGCCTATTAATGTTACCACTGCTGGGACACAGGTCTCCTCTTCGTGAGAGGGGAATTCAATAGTACTTGCATAATATATTACGGAGTCGACTAGACAATTTTTTAAATATATGAAGCAATGAATGCAAACAAAGCACACGCGTTTGCGTTTACGAGGTTACGGAATTAGACTGACCCATAAACAATATCAATAATTTTCACAATAAAATCTTTAAATGAAATTATAAAAAATATATAATTTGCAGCGTATTGAATCTCGCATCAACCGACACAAAAAAATACTGAATTCATAGGTACTAATTTCGTTTATTTTTTATACTCTTGCAACACAAACCGCAACGTCTAACCCTCTCGTATCCCGCGGTAGTTTAGTACCGTCGCGTCGCACATTTTGTGTCATCCATCGCTGACGAATGCTTTTGCGTCAAATTGTTTTGCGGGTAAAAATGTACCCGTGTTAGCAAGCGAGGTTTGATGTCATAAATCTATGACACTATTGCTGCTACCCTGTTATTCATGATTCTGGGAACTAAGATACGGGTTTGTTTTATTGTTTTGGATAGTTTTGCATGATAGCAATAATAATTTTTGTATAAAAAATCTCTGATTAGGTTGAAATTTAAGTGATGGCTTTATTTTGGCATTTTATCTTAAAAATATTTATTCAGAACAATTTGTTTTAATAAATTTTGTTTTGATCACAAGGATTCAGCATAATAGAATAGATGTAATTATTTTTGAACTCTACTAACCTTAGCATGACGATGACGGCGATGTCGAAATGGCAAAATGTCAGGGATTGATCCCGTGAGTTTTGGATAGTGCTTCGCAATTTCATAAATTTTGCCCTTCGCTGTCACCTCACTTTTACACTTTGTCCAGAGCCTCTGCGATTTTACCTAGTCTATTGTCGAAAACATTACGTCCAGACTTTCCAATTCTCTAACTAATGCATCTCGCTGGGTTGCCTTATTAGGAAATAGCGTCACAAAAATCTTCAAATACCGAATAAGATACCAAAATTGATTTTCTTTACGCTCTGGCATTACATTATTATACAAAACAAGGTCAAATGTATACTGAAAATCGCCATAAATTTCACTCCAAAAATAATTAAACTGATGTTGATTACAGGTAAAATTCATAATTTAAAAAATTCCTAATTTTAATTTCATACTACATAATTTATCTAGTACATAGTATACGCTTCGATCGGCAATCTATTGAATACATAATTATGACACGATATCTTGCGTAAACAACCCGATTCAAACAGTGAAACGCCCAAAACTTTTGAACGGCTGAACCATGATTTTATTCAAACATAGCTAAGAACACTCTCGACAAAAATCACCTTTCAAACAGAAAAAACTAAATCGAAATCGGTTCATCCGTTTGGACGCTACGATGCCACAGACAGACACACATATACACAGGTACACAACAACACACGTCAAACTTATAACACCCCTCTTTTTCCGTCGGGGGTTAAAAAGTCGTGAAGTTTTGGTAACATTGTTTTTTTGAGTTTCCAATAAATGAGTACGGTCTCATAAGGATATTCTTAGTCTAGAAAAACCATCATTGGAGTCCCAATGACTGTTATTATAATAACGGTCATCTGAAGTATCAAATATGTTAATTTCTATAGTAGGATCAAAATGAGTTTGTCACATCTCATTCCATCTATGTTCAGTGATACAAAGGTTTTTCAACCGTATCGTTTCCTCTTTTTTTGTCTCCATGTTATTGCACTGCCCATATTTAGTCCTTAATGGGTTTTTTTTCTGGAACTTCATTTTCTGAATTAACTGTCTGTTTTACTTCCACGATCAGGTTTTGTCTTAACAGGCGGTAATTTTCTGGGATTTCAGTTTCTGCTTTGACTGTTTCCGCGATGGATGGCCGGTTTAGTCATAGCGGAGGCTCATTTTCTAGGAGTTCGGTTTGTGCTTTGACTGTGTCCGAGACGGATGATAGATTCGGATTTATCGGGGGATCATTTTCAAATTCACTCACCGGCACTTCGACCATTTTCAGCTCTTTTGCTTCACCCATTATGAAAATAGTCTTGCACAATAGCGTGTATATCCAAATCCATTTTGCCATAGCCCATGAATCCTCTTTATAATTCAGGAACATTTTTTGATATTACTAAGTCAATAGAAGGTTTACAGGGTATGATTATTTTGTAATTATTTATTTATATATTTAACGCAGGTCTGGCTAACCGATACGCACTAGAAGTTGTGGTGGATAATCCATGTTGTTCGCTTTTTATATCCTCGGACGGAAGTCCTTCAATGTTATGATAGGTAATAGTTCTGTTACAGGATTTCACAATAAATCGTTTTGTGACATATAACCTTTGCCATCACTCATTGTATTCCAGTGAACTTAGAAGCAGTACAACGTAGTAAAAATTCTTTTGACGTTATGTCATCGGGAAAAAAGCATCATCAATTGTATGACAAGGTATTAAACGACATAACGTCGACATGTATTTAAAAGGTTTACAATAATAACCCTCTTGTATAGGGTGGCCAACTCAGATGTAATTATACAACTTTGTTTTGCCACTATTTCGATTTGTGATCTTTTGCAGTTGTTTGGTATCCATTTTTCAGTTAAACATTTTTTTTTTTAGAAAATAGTTGACATAATTTCAGCAATTTTAATCTGAAGTTCCTAAGCGGGTTGAATGACGACTGATTTTTTAAGGTTTACCGAGCACCACGCAGTCAGAAAAGTCCTTTCGTCGTCTATTCAACGACAAAATTCGCCGGAGTTTTATTCAACTTTACTTACCACAATATCCGGTTTTATTTTAAAAAAATCTGACTAAGTTCCTCGAGTCTCATTCACTCATTGCCAGAAACTCATAAATTAGAACTTTGAATGGAATGTCTATTGAAAGTGCATAATAAATATAGTCTGTGCTAGTTTCGTTCACATTCATACATCTCATTGAATCTCTTTTCTTAAAGATCTCGTGAAGAGATTCTAGAGAATTTTAACTTTACCTCAATAATGTGGTCTTTTGTTAGTATACTTTATTTTTTATATATTAGATTAGTGTTCTTGGAATGTAATTTAGGTGTTTTTTCTTCTTTAAAGCATTTGAGGTATAAGACGATTACCACGAAGGGCTATACTTAATTTTGAATACAAAATATGTTGAAAGAAAGCTAGGCCTAGCGCTAGGGTTTGCTTTAAGAGAACTTAACATTGAGTGTAACAAGGACGTGTTGGACCAAACAGTGCAGAAATGTTATATGAAATCTCATTGTTGCACAGTTTTTCATTAATGCACTCTGTTGTATTTTTTATCTATACTAATATTAAAAAGCCGAAGAGTAGGTATGGTAGGTAGAATAGGTAGGGTAGTTAGGGTAGGTAGGTAGGGTAGGTAGGGTGGGCAGGGTAGGCAGGGTAGGCAGTTTAGGCAGAGGCAGGGTTCGGAGGATAGGCTAGGCAGGGTAGTCAGGGTAGTAGGCAGGGTAGTCAAGGTAGGCAGGGTATGTAGGGTAGGCAGGGTAGGCAGGGTAGGCAGGGTAGGCAGGGTAGGCAGGGAAGGCAGAGGAGGCAGGGTAGGCAGGATTGGCTAGGCAGGGTAGGCAAAGTAGGCAGGGTAGTTAGGGAAGGCAGGATAGGCTAGGCAGGGTAGGCAGGGAAGGCAGGGTAGGCAAAGACAGGGTAGGCAGAGAAGGCAGGGTAGGCAGAATAGGCTAGGCAGGGTAGGCAGAGTAGGCAGAGTAGGCAGAGTAGGCAGAGTAGGCAGGGTAGACAGGGTAGGCAGGGTAGGCAAGGTAGGCAGGGTATGCAGGGTAGGTAGCGCAGGTAGCGGTAGGTGGTAGGTAGATAGGTAGCCAGTTGACGGGGGCGAAGCCGCGGGATCAGCTAGCTTAGATATAAATTTACCACAGAGGTTTAATGTCTCCCATTAAGTTTAATATAAAACGTTTGCAACAGATCAAAAAGCTGAAAAACTGGGTGAAAATAAAAATCGGCTGTATAAAACCAATTAGGTGAAAAAAATGCCAAGTATTTTGTACCATTGTAAAACTTTGATGGGTAGGTACTTCATTTTTAGCAAGAAAAGTATAAAAAAATTGAAATAGATGAGAGGTAGATTGGTAGTTGAAAGAAAAGTAGGTAATCTGCTTTTCTTTCAGAGTAATTAATGCACTCGTGTTAATTTAGTGCCGCATGCGAGGGCACTAACATAACACTCATGCATCAATAACTCACTTTGCGCTCGATGCAACAACAACATGCAACAACTTTGCAAGGAACGCATTTCTACCTTTACTAACAAGAAAGCGCAATACCTTACACCGGGCGGACAAGAAGAAGAAAACGCATTGCAAACAGACAAACCAATTTAAACTACAAGCTTGTATCTCATTAAGGCTTCAAAGGCAGTAAGAACATTACAGTCTCACTACAAAAAGTCAGGGAAGGCACTTGAAAAAACGCTCCTAGCTCAGCAGGCGGGTACCTTACACCCGGGTACCGTATACCCGTCGAACTGAACGCAGTCATTACGTTGAACGTGTGTACTTGTGTTTCTTATGAGACCCCCGCTGCTGCTTTTAGTTGGGAGGTGGGTGATGAGAGCAGCGGAGGCGGTAGCGGGAGCGGTATGCAGTTAAACGTTTTAATTCGTGCAAGCTTTCCTACAAGATGTTACGGCTACTTCGGAACCGAAATTTCACGGACACGAATCGGATGTAATGCGTAACCGCTCTTACAGTCTGAATCTCTCAAACAGGCTATTCATCTTTTAAGAACCTCAAAAATGGAATACACAGTTGTATAGGTACAGATGAAACATATCAACACGTTTGTACGTATGTTGGTAATAAATCATATAAGAGCCTCCAAAGACGGATTGTCTCTCTGTTGGACAATCTGCAGTTTCAATACATTATTGGCGTTCACAATATACACTAGATTGCCCAAGTGCTCCAAGCTATTTATATATGGACGCTCTAATTCGTCATTGTGTCCCACCCCTTAGCCCAACCTCGTTCGTATAAATGTTCACTTTTTACCACACATTATACAGCAAGCACTATCTATAGGACACAGGATGTTCTATTTGCACTACACAGGGTGTAGTATCTACGCTGTTTATATTTGCAGCCGCTAATGCAATCCTGCAACGATCGCAATTTGCCTTAAAAATTGCTTCCGATATTTACTTAAAGTCAGTTCTTAATAAAGAAAATAGATATTTTGTTTAAAATACTTGTTTTAAAGTATTAACCCAACTGATAGTAGGTGTCTAAAAATAATAGTTTTATAGTGTACTTGGTCTTTGTAACCAGTTCAATGAGCGCACTTCACGTACCCCGTAAGCAATTAATTTCAACCTTTAAAAAGAATGTATTGCATGACTTATGCAACTTATGTATGAATTGCTACTTATGATACTTTTCCTGATGACATAGCAATAAAGAAATTTTAAAAACATACTACGTTCAGTGAAATACGTATATAACAAGATAATGTGTCACACAATAATATATTATTGAAATCATGTAACAGTGTGCAGTCAGTCCTATCAAAACTATGCATGACCGAGGATATAAAAAAGCCAACAGCATAGAATATTCACCGCAACTGCTCGTGCGAAGCGACTAACTAGACGTGCATTAACTCTGGTTAGAAAAGTACAAACTTTTCAAGCAGATCTATGCATACATACTATTGAACTAGTGATGTCAAAAATGATCCTGATAAAGAAAAACGTTTCATTGGCTATAGCAATATGCGTCCAAACGGGTGAACCGATTTTGATTTAGTATTTTTTTGTTTGAAAAGTGATTTTGTCGAGAGTCAGTTAGCTATGTTTGAATAAAATCGGTTCAGCCGTTCAAAAGTTATGAGCGTTTTACTGTTTGAATCGGGATGTTTTTGCAAGATATCGTGTCATAATTACGTGTTCAATAGATTGCCGATTGAAGCGTGTCTGCTACTAGGTATATTATACGTAGTTTAAAAAGCATGAAATAAAAATTAAAATCGGGGTTTTTCTATATTTGTAATTTTATCTTGTTAATTAGGTATAATACTCACAGCGGATCTTTGTGTCTCTGAATTTGGCTGATAGAGCCCGCGCAGGAGCTATTAATGTATCAACGTTGAAGGTGAAGATAGCATTGTATAACTGCCTCTTTCAATCGCTTACGTTTGCCGCATCGTCCTATCTCCCATACTCTATCCGGTATACTCGATGATAAACTTTTTCTTGCGCAATGGTTCGCAGAGCCAACTTCAGAGACACAAAGATCCGCTGTGACTACGATATTTATTGTATTTTTGACCCTCAACGGAAAAAGAGGGTTGTTATAAATTTGACGTGTGTACCTGTATATTTGTGTATCTGTCAGTGGCATCATAGCTCCAAGACCAATAAACCTATTTTGATTTGTTTAGTTTGTTTGAAATGTGACTTTATCGAGAGCGTTCTTAGCTACCAATGTTTGAATGATTTTGATTTTGTAGATAGTTTTCACACTAAGAGTCCTTCTTGATGACACGACGTAATTAAAATTGCATCTGTAGGCGACATTCGCATGTTTTTAAGAAAATTGCAAGTGGAAATCGGTCGAATTGCATTGTATTGCGTCTATGTAAACGTATTTGCAATTTCGCTTAGAAAAAATCGCTTTTGTGAAAAGTGTTATATTATGACATAACAGGCCTTTTAACACAAATCACATTTAAATAGTACATTACTGCAGCGGCCAGCAAAATAGACATTGATGGACGAACGTGTAAATGTGGGCCGAGTCGAAGCCGAGGCACACATACGTCCATCCAGTCCATCAATGCCTAGTTGTGGCCAAGGCTTGTACAGTACTTTTCTCAAATAATGCGCGGAAATTAAAACTAAGTATTACCTAGAACTCATTTTGTCAAATACAATTATTACTTTTCAAAATCTATGACGAACAACGAGTAACAATAATTATGACCGCGTTAAAATGTTCATACCTTTTTTTTTTTCAATAAACAGCCTTCTATTTGCAAGCCAGTTCGAAATTTAAATAAAACCTTTGATAAGTTAACTCCTTGGTTGCCATGTCTCGGAGTAAAAGATCGTTCCATTTTTAAATTACACGACAGATATGAGTTTACTATGTAATTTATTTCGCCGCTAAACACGACAGATATGGATTTTCATACATTTTTTGCCGGCCGCTGCGTGCATGTATTTGGCCAGTACAGCAATGTCGATTTATCTCGAAGAAGGTTGTCAAAATAATGCTCACATTTCCAAGCATGTTTGAGAAAAAAGTTAATAAAAAAATTCAAAAAACCCAACTGCTTAAAAAGCAAACTAAAAAGACGTAAACAAGAAGAAAATCATGCTGTGCAGTCGGAGGATACATATTCGCGAGCTGGCGGACCAAAACCAGATGTACTAAGACACTCGCAGTATTAAGACGAATCGATTGACGTAAGAATCATCAAAATCGGCCAACGCGTTTGGTCTCTAGACAGCCACATAGGAACAAACATACATACATACATACATAAATACATAGACTGATAAACACATTACCCTCCTTCGGCAGTCGGGTAAAAAGATACATTATGTCATCTGAGGAAGCCCATTCCCACATTTAGACTACAAAATGCTACTAGAATCCAAATGAAACTCAAAATCACTGCCTAACTCGGGCACTGAACCTAGTGCCCATAAAAAAATATTCTCAGAAACTAGAGTGACAGTCAGAGAAGTATTTTATTATTTCAAACTTACAACAAATCGTTGAAATGATAATAAAATGTTAGCTACAGCAATTTAAGAAATTTCAAATCATAGCAGTGAGAGTCAACAAGCCGCGTTGAAGCGAACAAAGCCGTGATTTAAAACGCTTTGCGCAGCACCAACTTTATTTTGTTAGAACCTGAAGCACGGATTAGAAGACAACTTTATGTAGAAGCAATAAAAGCTATTTTTGCTTAACAGGTTTTACCACTGACGAGCGGTTGACCCACATTTCGGCAAACAATTTTTAATTTGCAATGATTGTCCACTAATAATTATTATGACTTGCGTGATTGAATCAGAAATGAAAATTTCCGCAGGAGGACCAAGGTTACCGACATAGCCCGAACAATTGCCAAACATAAGTGGTAGTGGGCTAGGCACATAGCTGGCAGAACGGATGGACGATATGGCCGAAAAATTCTGGAGTGGCGATAGCGTACCGAAAAACGCAGCGCTGGAGGGCCTCCCACAAGGTTAAAGAGGACCTGATTCAGGCTGCGGCAATCCACTGGATGCCAGACGCACAGGATCGGCCAATGTGGCGACCGCGACACTTCGGGAGGCCTGTGTTCAACAGTGGACGTCTTTCAGTTGAAATTATGATAATGAATATGACCAGAATTTTTGTCGTTTTCGTTTTTATCTATCTAAAAATTGCAGATAGATGGCAAGCCGAGCTGCCGGAAGCAAATCATGAAATATTAATTTAATCATGTCTGTAATCTAGTTCCGTTTAAAAAAGCCTATATTTATAGACCCGGAAGTCAGTTGCCAATATTGCCATTACAAATAAAAATAATTAAAGAAAACGTCTACGAAATACAACACTTTTCAACAATATTTAATAATATTATAATATAAACGTCGTGGTGGCCCAGTGGCTATATAAGACTTTGCTTCTTGAGATTGACGTCGTGGGTTCAAATCCGGGCTAGTACCAATGTGACATTTTCAAATTCAAAAGTTGATCTAAGTCTAAGTTGATTTTGGACATCTTTAACAACGGTGCAGGAGCCCTTACCATCAAGTCAAAACGGTCGTGGTTCGGCTGTTAGAGAGACGGAGCAAGACAAAAAGCACTGTCCCTTTTTTCACAGTGCAATCACGATAGTTTTGACAAGGTAAAGGTAAAGCCCCCCATCATCATTTTAGCCGAAAGACGTCCACTGCTGGATATAGGCCTCCCCCAGGGGTCACCACATTGACTGATCCCGTGCGTCTCGCATCCAGCGCCTTCCCGCAACCTTAACCAGGACATCGGTCCACCTAGTGGGAGGCCGTCCAACGTATCGTCTTCCGGTTCGCGGTCGCCATTCCAGAACTTTTCGGCCCCATCGGCCATCCGTTCTGCGAGCCATGTGCCCTGCCCACTGCCACATAAGTTTGGAAATTCTTCGGCCCCTGGACTAATAATTAATATAAGTTTGAAATCACCAACCCGTCTTGATCAAGCGTGGTGATCGTTTCTCGTGTCTTCTTTGTATGAGAAGAGGCCTTTGTGTTGCAGTCAGACAGTTACAAGCTGGTTTTATATAAAGCTAACAATAGATTATTCATCTCATTCGTTGCCATCGGAGATTTCATGTTGTGACTTCGTTCATATTTCTTGTAACTCTTCAGATGTTTTATTTCTGGATCTGCCTTTACTGCTTTGACTGTTACCGCAACGGATGTCAGATTTAGATTTAACAGGAGGTCATTTATGTATTGGTTCACCGGTGCTTCTGACATTTTCAACTCCTTTGCTGCACCCATTACAAATATAGTCTCGCTCGTTCCTTTCAAGATGAGACTTATCAGTAGCGTGTTTATCCAAATTCGTATTGGCCATGAAATCCTACGAATTTGGATAAACCCGTTTTTCATTTTCAAAAAAGATTTTGATATCTTTCCAACAATATAAATCTCCAACAACCCGCATGGGATCATATTCAAATTTAGGACTCTGTCCGCCCACCAAGTGACTCCAGGAGAGACGGTGGCACAGTGATCACTTGCTGCCATACACAGCGAGGCTCAGGGGAGGTGCTTTTTCAGTCTCCTCAGGGATGTGCCCTAACAGGCGTTACACGAAGGGGGTACTGGGGTGGTCTTTTGAGAGATGACGAGGTCCTACGTGCTGACGGTGATCACCGACGTGGTTTTAGTGAGGTAAAAATCCCACACTTTTGGCTTTTTCCCCAAAAGTTTAGACGTCTTTTGAAGGTTTACCCACGTTAACAAAAAAATGGTACATAGAAAACTGTATGAAAAGTTTGCAGTTTCAATAACTGTAGTTAATACAAGTCTAACTAACCGATACGCACTAGCGGTTATGGTGAATGATCTATGTTCTTCGCTTTTTATATCCTTCAATGCATTAGAATCATTAACAATGAACTATTTATCAAATAATAGTTCAATGTTATATGATTCCAATAGTTTAAAGTTATGTGACACATTATCATTGTCTCCACTCAATTTGTCTTCCGCTTGATTTTGAAATAATACTCGGAAGTCTTCATTGTTTGAATTTTTTAAACAATTGGTACATTTCGAAAACATAAACCACCGAACACACTACCTGCGTCTGTGTTTCCGAACGCCTTCAACCCGAATCTCTTCAAAGTTAGAGTGAACAGGCTTCTACTGGGTAAGCTCACTTCATCGTCGACTCTGTCTCAGTCACCTCTGACCTAGCTAGAGTGAAGAGCAAAAATTTGGATGACACTTGGCATATAAATAGATAAGAACTAGTAGTAGGGCATAGCATACCTCTTATCCTTTTTATATTATAAATGCGATAGATTGGATGGATGGATGTTTGTTACTCAATCACACCAGAATGGATGAACGGATCTGGTTAAAATTTGGCACAGAGATAGATTGTAGTCTGGAATAATATCTGCATAGGCTAGTTTTCATCCCATTATTGTGTTCCTTTGGGATAAGAAACATTTTTCACGCGGGCGATGCAGATGCTGGCAGATGGTAGTTCTGAAGGTTCCGATTTAATCTTCTCTTGGGATAATAAAACACTTTTTCCACTACCTTGTATATTATTTAACACATTACCTAAGAAATTAGTTTTCAAATATGAACATTTAGACACAAGATTATGAAATTAAACTTAAAAAAACCAAATTAACATAATAACAGTTACGAAATGTCTTTTGTATGGAGTTTTGATATCATTATGTAACTACAACGTAATTAATTTTCTTTTTGGTGGCCATGTACGAGTGAAACAATTTGCAATTTAATGAATAAAAAGCACGTAACTGAATAGGTTACGGTTCGTAGACGCATTCTGCCGCTACGCCCGCGCTTTTTCACCGCCCCATCCAGCAGAATGATACTGAACCTGTTACCTCTCGAGAAAGCGCGCGTTTATTGTGTGTGTATATAGTCTGTGGTTTTTAGTCTGAACGTTTCTAATAAATTGTTGTTGGAACTTATTTGCATTTAATTAAGTAAGTTCATCAGATAGTCGAAATAGAATCGTTCGTGTCTTACATAAAAAGGCTTTATTTTAACACTCGCATGTAGCTTTCGACGTTTGCCTTCGACTCACATCGAAATTGGCTACATCGCTCGTGTTAAAATCTCCACTTTTTATGCTCAACACGAAATGTACTATTTCAGAAGACAGTAAAAATGTTTATAAATATGAATTGTATTTTATTATATCCTAAACTTGATACTACCTATTTCTTGCTATTACTCTACAAACAAACCTAGATACAACAACAGAACCAGTATCTCCTACGTTTATCTCGCTAACTGCTGGCAGATAATTTATTAGCACAGATAGCTCATAAATAATAGAGAGCCGAACTTAATATTATATTAACATTCAACATCTATTAATATGCCCGGATTATGGTGAATAAGTTACCTATTTGCTTTAACTGAGTCTCGGTTTAGGCTAGGTAAGTCTAATTCCGTGAATCTAATCTCATGTCATTAATTAATGAATATCAAATATGACGTGACTTTCATAGATTTATGGTCTTTACCTACGAAATTGCCGTTTTTTATTAAATAAATTAACGTTTTTTTTGTATATTTTTTTTCTCTTTATCAAAGTAACAACTAATCACCCATACATCAACCAAGCATCTTTACCAAAGCAGTGGCAGTTTATTGATGCCCTTCTTGAAAAATCCTTTGGACGGGAGGCAACAAATGATGGTTGTTTTTGCCCGCCCAAAAGAATCCAAATTCTGGTAAAATTTTAAGTCTGTAGGCGCAAGATCTGGTGAGTATGGCGGATGATGGAGAGCTTCCAACCCTAGCTGTTGTAACTTGGAGACCGTCTGCTGGGCAGTATTAGTTTTCGTTTAGGTTATAGTTTAGGTGCTGATCCAGGATCCAAACAACTTGCTGAGCGCTTTTGTTGTCAAACGGAATCCATTTGTCGTCGCAAGCAACAATGTGGTTCAAAATTATTTCGTTTGTGTGCCTGTTGAGCAGTGCAAGGCACGTCTTGATGCGTAATTTGCGCTAGAGATCATTGAGTTCGTGGGGAACCCATTTGTACAGCTTTTTTACCTTGCCAATTTGACGTAAATGGATCAATATTTTTTTGCTGCTAACGTCTTAAGCTGCTGCTAATTCAGCCGTAGATTGAGTATCATCAGCTTCCAGAACCACCTTTAATTCGTCATTGTCAACCAAAGTTTTCCGACAACCACGGGTTTCATTTTTCAGGTCAAAATTTCCAGATCGGAAGTGGGCAAACCAATAACAGGTGGTGCGTTCATTTGTAGTGTTCGCTCCGTAAACGTCGATGATATTGCGTGCCGCTAGTGCTGCGTTGCTGCCGCGACGGTACTCATATGCGATAAATAATCGAATTTTTAACGTATTCATTACGACGAAAAAGGTTCAAATGCGATGAAAACATAACGCTAATCAATAAACAAATGCCTAATATTGAAAAAATATTCCATTATTTTGAAATAAAATTAATTTGTAATTATGACTGACTGGCTGGAAATACACGCGCGAGCCAAATTAAAAAATAAATCCAAATCTGTAACGGATGGCACTAATAAAATTATTATGCACTTCCAAAATTGTTCAAATATATACATAAGCCTCTAATTATTTCTATGTTATGTCTTATGTTTCCTAACTGTATGTAAATAAATAAACGTAACATTCTTGTTCATAAGTTGCATTTACTTATTCTCTCATAGAGGGTGATAAAAAGTAGAGTGTCTACCTCGGGCGCAACACTATTTTAAGCTCGAGTGACGTACTTTGAATTCCTCACTGCGCTCAGGATTCTCCTCTAGAACCCTTTGCTCTGCTCTGGCTTAAAAAAAACACTCTCACCAGTAAAATAGCTATTTGCTCCCTAGATAAACAATCTACTATTTGATTTGAAATGTCTTGTACCGGCACGCCGCCGCTTACGTACTTTGTGCTAGTACTGCAGATCGGCAATTCCATCGGTAAAGACAAGTACTAAACGTGGTGTTGATGAATCATAACATCATGCTTAAATTCCCTGAAGGTTAGGCAGAGCTGCACCTAAATTACAGCCACATTTCGCCAGCTATGTTCAAGTCCCACGTAAAAGGGGACAAGCCTATTGCTATAAACTGGACACAAGTCTAGGTTCTAGACTGCAACTGAGGAATACCAGATAGAAAAACTCAATTAAATCAAAATTTATAATTTTTTATTTTGAATTTGAAAACTTTGCCCTTTGTGGGCATTGAAACCAGAACCTTAAGCGCAGCAGCGCGCTTGTGATCTGAACAATGAAGCAGTCTCAGACTTTAATAGACGTAGGTATACAAAAAAGAAAAGTGCAAATGAGATAATTATGCATTTAACTCGTCAATTAGCAAATACTCAATACCGATAAAAAGTTTTTTATTTGTTGAGATTTGTTTGCTCTTGACTCTAGTCTAGGTCAGAGGTGACAGACAGAGTCGAAGATGGACAAAAAAACCGACTTCACAAGCAAAACACTAACAATATCAACAATAATTTTCGATTCGGAAGTCAGTGTCTTCGGAACCTCTTATTTTTTTTTGTCGTTTTGCAACACCGACTTCCGAAACGTAAGTTATTTTTGCTCTTTTGAGTGTTAAACAGTGTTTTGGTTTGGAAGTCGGTATATTTTTTGTGAAAAAGTTTAAATTTCTCTCTTTTTATATTTGGTACATCATCAAGTGAGCAAGTTCTATAGTAAGATATCTAAAGGATTGACAAAAAATACCCAATAATGTAATTTACACATTCGCGCTGTTTGTCGTTAAGGATTGCCATTGTATTTTAAATAACATAAAAACTGATGAACCGATTTTGATGAAACTTACAGTTCCTTAGATTGAGAGATACTTAATCCAACAACAAATGAATCATGATCCAATAACTAGTTTCGGCGATGGGCGAGGAAAAACATACTCTTATGAAATGTGGCAAACATGTTTAGAAGCCCATATAGAGTAACATATGTCAATATTGTGCAATTCCAATTTGCAATGCGTATTGAATTAATAACCTCGTACTTTTTGCAGTCGGCAATAAAAGCAAACATTCGCAAAATATTTCATTTAATTGCTCTTTCATTAACTCTGGGGAAATATAAATGTCAGAATGCACAACAACATTTCAAAACGTTTAAACTGTTCATTTCCCGAAACTCCATTTAAATATTGAAACTTTTTCAAATAAAACAAATGATTCTGCTATAAAATTGACTCAGGTCTCTCAGACCGCACCAGACGTCACTTGTCATAATTATTGTGACACTCAAAAGAAAACGCAGCGAATTCCTCTACAAACTTAAAACTTTCCACCCGTTTAAAGAATTTCCAACCCTATTTCAACTACATGAAGTTTTCAAGGGCTGCATTTACTAACTTAGTTAACAATTTTACAGTATATATTAGCAAAGGAAATCGTACCTTACTTCTTTATAATAAAGTTGTAAGTTCCAGTCGAGGAATGCTCCTTCATTTTTAAGTACGGTCGCTTTTAATTTGTCATATAAAGCGTAAAGCGTGATTTATATTTTAAAGTTGAGCGGCTACCGCAAACGTGTGACTCATACATTTTACAAGGGGCACGTTTTAAATAATTTAAGTTTCTTATGGGCTACGGCAGTTCCTGTTAGCAGTATTTATTTTTTAAGAAATGTTTGAAGTGAGTTAATGTGTTAATATGAAGGGAGCATGGAAATAAATCTAACTAGATAACGCACCAGTATGAAAACCAAGCGTGCCACTTTTTCACAAACAATTTAAAAACAAATTTACTTACCAATGAAAGAAAACATTTCCAATGCCTCAAGCCAACTTTTTCTATACATTCTTTACAGCTCAATATGGCATAAAAAGGCATTTTTTTAGATTTCGATGGATTTCCGGTGCCGATAATGCTAAATGAAAAGCTTAGATTACGATAATTGATCGTAACTTATTCCGTTTTTAGGGCTCCGTACCCAAAGGGTAAAAAATATCAAAAAACCCGACTGCTTGAAAAGCGAACTAAAAAGACGTTAACAAGGAGAAAATCATGCTGTGCAGCCGGAGGATACATATTCGCGAGCTGGCTGACCAAAACCAGATGTATCCTCCGACTGCACAGCATGATTTTCTCCTTGTTAACGTCTTTTTAGTTCGCTTTTTAAGCAATCGGGTTTTTTGATATTTTTAATTAGATTTTTTATTTATAACTTTTTAGTTAATTTTTTTCGAATTAGATACATCAAAACATATAAGTGTTATACATTTTTGACATCACCTCTTAAAACCCTTTATTTTGATACCCCACACGATAGGTTTGGAAGAAGAAAAAAATGTTGGGCCCTCACAATATCGTGCCCAAGAACCGCCATTTTCCTATTTTAAAATTTTAATGTAGCCAGTGACACTCGCGGGGTTAAGACAAATCGTTTGACGTTAGAACCATCAAAATCGGCCCACGCGTTTGGTCTCTAGAACGCCACATAGGAACAAACATACGTACATACATACTTACATACGTATATACATATATACATACATACTTACATATATACATACATACATACATAGACTGATAAACACATTACCCTCCTTCGGCAGTCAGGTAATAAAAACGGGACCCTATTACTAAGATTCCGCTATGCGTCTGTCTGTCTGTCCGTCTGTCACCAGGCTGTATCTCATGAACCGTAATAGCTGGACAATTGTAATTTTCACAGATGATGTATTTCTATTGCTGCTATAACAACAAACACTAAAACAGAATAAAATAAATATTTAAGTGGGGCTTCCATACAACAAACGTGATTTTTTTGCCGTTTTTTGCGATAATGGTACGGAACCCTTCGTGCGCGAGTCCGACTGGCCGGTTTTTTTGGCACGCGAAGTACATACAATCGCGTCATCTAGTTAGATTTATGTCTGTGGAAGGGAGGTTTAATTATTTACGTTATTTATCAAGTTTATTGTAATAAAAATAAAATTAAGTTTTCTTTGTATAAACAAGTATACTAGTACCAAACAAATTATACAACTTGAGTTTTTCAAGTGGGTATGGATGGTCAAATCCAAAACTATGAGGAATACCGAATAACACGGGCGCCTCCTAAGGGGCGGGACACACAGAAAAGACGTAAGACGAGGTCGCGTCTCAGACGTCTCTGCCCTGTCTCGTTAACGGGTCGCGGTTGAAGTATATGAAAGAGACAGGGCGTGGACAAGACGCGAAGACAAGTGAGACGACACTGTATTTCTCACATTTAGCTTTGCATTTAATCGTCTGCTTTTGAGACGAAAACATGTTTTCTTCAGAAGACGAGGATGTTCTGGCTTTGTTTCAACTTGCTAAACATTCAAAGGGTTCAAAGTAACCCCCTGCGCACCATTTTCTGCCACGTCTTGTCTGCGCCTCGCCTCTTCCTATATGTTTTCGAATAGGGTGCAGTCGACGATGCGTCGTATCCGCGTCTCGCCCGCGCCCTGTCTTTTCTGTTTATTTTGAGTTGCGACGCCTATACATTTAATATGAAAATTTATTGAAGGGGCTTTCGTCTGCGACGCGTCCTCATCTTACGTTTTTTCTGTTTGTGCGCCCCTAAGACGACCCACTGACCCCCAATTTTGTTGGTAACTAAAACTGCAAGGATTTTTGATACCCGAAACCCGTTGATTTTGGAAAAAAAAATACACACGCTGTATTATTTCACCATCCGATTGTGTATACAATAAGGGTACAATTCAGGGAAGTAAACTTACTGAAATTCCATTTTTTTTTAAATCTGTTTAGTAGATTTGCGTAAAAAAAAAGAATAAATATTCATCCATCCTTACAAACATTCGCATTTATACCTAATAATAAACTTGTTTCAAATTAAGACAATTTCACATTAGACAAACCAACCCAAAATCCCCACATAGAAAGCAAATAGAAACACCACACCACGATACTGACAACATCTACTGAAGATAAATCGTTTCAAAAAAGGGTTAAAAATTCACTACGAATCGGTGATCCAGAGCGAACACTAAAATGGGTCGGTTGGGTTAAATCGCTGGCCTCAGCAAACACGATGGTCTGACGATGATGGATGACTGAGCACTGGCAGCTCTACAACTTTCTTTGTTTGATCTGGCGAAAATTAGTATTGATGGCGTGTGCGATTTATAAGCAGTAGTTTTGGAATGATTATTTATTTTTGCAGGGTTTTATTACCGACCGAAAGGAGGTAGTCAATTTGACACGAATGTATGTAATATTGTTAGAATTGCACAATATTGACATGTTGCTCTGTAGGGTCTTCTAAACACGTGTGCCAAATTTCATAAGTGTATGTATGTTCGTCCACGCATTTCGCCGAAACCACTTATCGGATCGTGATTATTCTTTTTGTGTTGAATTGAGTATCTCTCAACTTAGGGAATAGTGCTAATTTGATCAAAATCGGTCAAGCAGTTTTCATGATATGGACCATACAACCGAACTCCTTCGCGACAATTAGCTCGAATGTGTAAATTGATTTATTATGGGTATTTTGTCAATCCTTTATGTACCTTACTATAGAACTTAATTATTTTTAGTGATGGTGTACTAAAACTTAAAAGAGAAAAATAAAAACTGTTTCACAAAAAAGTCGGTGTCTTTGTTACCTCTTGTTTTTATAATTTTTCGACACCGACTACCGAAACGAAAATTATTTTGCACTTTTTAGTGTTTTGCTTTTGAAGCCGGTTTATTTTTTTAACTTGCCAAATCAACTTGGTCTAATCTTGCAACTGAATTTTAAAACAGTTATCCCCAACAGATTTCGCTGAAATTTTGCACGGTATCGATGTCACTTAGATAGTGACACCATTCCAAATTCAATATGGCGGACTTCATAAGATGGCGGCGAAGTTAATTTCTATGCACCTCCTTGGTATGGATATCAAATAAAAGGGTTTGCTGAGAAGAATACGAAAACATCTTGTTTTTAAATAAAATAATAATAAAGCATATATTTTTGTTATTTAATAGATTTGGTTAATTTAGATATTGTAAAGTAACTTATGGTTGGAAATGATAACAGCCACATAGGTCGCTTTTCAAAGTTAAGCAAAGGTTGCCGAGATTCTGAATGGAATCTATGACATACCGAGGCCCCTCCGTGCTCCTCAGGAAGCACTTTAAGCCGTTTTGCCATTTGACAGTCGTTACAGTTATTCCGAAAATCTGGCACTACTTTTGAGTTACTAAGTTATAGAAATCAGATATGGACACGTTCTATGTAAAACACTGGTCAAATGAAATCAAAACTTTAGCCCATTTATTTCCAATGATCAATTGTTACTAGCAACATAAAAATATATTTAATGTTAAAATTACTAAGTTATACATTTTTAAACTTAAATAAAAAATCCAAATAAAATAACACATTCATAAAATTAAATCGTTTTAACATTAATCAAAATCAAAATCAAAATTTCTTTATTCAATTAAGCCATTAGGCGGCACCTTTGAACGTCAAAAAAAATATATTAAAAGTAACAATAATTGATTCTACCGTCCATTTGGAAATGTAGCTTGTTGTGGAGAAGAATGGACAAGAAACTCCACACTTACTCTTTTAAAATAAAAAGTGTTTTACAAGTATTTGGTTACATCATTTCTTGTTAGAAAATAATAAATATATGTGAGAACGATGTAAAAAGACGTGCAAGTAAAAGCGTCTAGAGCAAAAAAATAAATAAAAAAAAATAAAAAATATCAGTACATAGGCAATTAAAAACTGGCCGAGGCAGCTAAGTTATGACCAATCCCAACTGACGGCGCCCGTTCACGAACATGACACATAGATCGGCACCACTCAGATCAACCATCATGAAGGGAACCGAATGATCCAACACACGTGCCACCATCAGAGAGAGATTAGAGAGAGCATGACACACTATTAACTGCCAGGGCACACAAGTCAAAAAACGACATATAGGTACAGTAAATGGTAGATTTACAGTTGGTACATAGTACTCACATATGTGCTGTGCAGTTATATAATACTAAAATAAATGAATTGGTAAATTTTTAATATGTACAACTGACTATTCCTAATCTTATGACTAATAACAAAACAAACTTACATACAAAAGGGAGAGGGAAAAGGACTCATAGCGCATCAAAAAATTCTTCCACATCGATATCAATGGGAAACGTGCCCAGAACGCTGGCAGCATTGCCACGTTGAATGGCAATGCTGATTCTCTGGCTGAAGAAAAGGCCAGCCCTCCGGTCACGCGAACAGTCGACTAACCGTTTACTTATGTCTCGAAAAACTCGATGAGCACTCGGACCCCATGGACCTAATGTCTCAACCCCAAACGGCTCAAACATATAACTGCCAATAAGGTTGTTATATTTGCGCCGTTTGAGGTTTTCTGCACCAGCAGCAGCTGCCCCAGCACAGCCCGCCGTGCTAAGAAGATGGGATGGCGCAAGGGTATCGACACATGTTGCATCCCACACCAAAGGCTTACCCAACTTCCAAGGCATTATGGTCATCCCATCCGGTCTCTTCCCATCGTCACGTGCCAAGCCATTGGGTTCTAAAACAGCTGGCACCCCGGCGGTGACAAGAGCTCGACGTATGATGTCATTAATGCTGGCGTGCCGTGCTATCCGACCAGCGCTCCTACTGCAGGATAGGCCATGGTGTGCGAGGCGGTCGACTGCTTCACCACATTGACAGCGATGTGGAGCTCCGCTGGGAGTACCTAGTCGCAGACATGTAGCGATCCGGAAGGTAGTGTCACTCAACATTGTGCCTATGTTGGGTGACGGTAAAGCCTGTAGCCAGAGGCCCGACTTCCACTCACCCACAGCCAGTAGGCGAGCACGCTCAGCAGTATTGGTGGACGTATTTATGAGTTTATTCCGTACCAATCTGCAGAGCGGCTCATCCCACTGTCTTTGGGAAGATGGGTTTTCGGGCAACGCCGTATTCGGGCAAGTCACTTTCCAGGCGCACACTGCGTCGGTCGAGCACGGCACTTCACAGTTAACCAGCGACAGGGATAAAATTTTAGTGGTTCCTAAAATAAATTGAGTTTATACAACACAAATACCGACCGGTGGACCGATGACCTGGTGAAAGTTGCGGGGATCCGCTGGTTGCGAGACGCACGGGACCGGTCAATGTGGCGACGCTTGGGGGAGGCCTATGTCCAGCAGTGGACGTCTTTCGGCTGATATGATGATGATGATGATGATGATACAACACAAATATATTCATACAGTCTTCAGTAGGTCCAACAATACTTCAGAACTTTTCTGCTTATCACTTGTTTTTGTGCCCTAGCGGCTGTGGAGCAGGACTAGCGTTGAGCCAAGCATTTTTATCAGCGATGTAATCCCCCAACCTATAATATGCCTGCCTGCATAGTGTACGTTTTATACAATTTTTGAATTTCGATTCATTCATTTCTAGAATGTGGGCAGGTATTTTATTGTAGCATTTTATACAGTACCCCATAAAAGATGACGCTACTTTAGCCAGCCTGAAACCTGGTTGAATTAATTGGTCCCTATTTCTAGTAACATAATTATGTCTATCGCTGTTTTTACTAAAAAGATGTATATTCTTTCTAACGTACATGATTTTTTCGTAAATATATTGACAAGCTACCGTCATGATCTTAATGTCTTTAATCATTCGAAAACTTAAAATAAAATCTATATAATTAAATGACTCATTCCTAAAATTAAATATTAACATTAATCATTCGAAAACTTAATATAATATCCCAATTAAATTACACATTCATAAAATTAAATATTAACAGTAAACGTTCGCAAACCGTTAATAAATTTTCATGCATAGTAAACATTTACACACTGGTACTGCTATGAAAATAATTTAATTTATCCAAAAATATCTACACAGGATGCAACTTTGCTCTCAAATTCTAATTAATCTACATTCATTAATATTATTGATAAATAAACATAGAAAGTAGGTAATTAATTAACTGCCTTTAATCAAGCTGATGGTTTGAGTTACTCCAATATTTACATATACATCCAAATTGTTGTATCATTTTGACCAAGTTTAGCCTTATCCGCTCAACTGTCTATATTGCCGGATTAAACGAAATCATAGGATTTTCTGGATACACTTTGGAAAGTGTAATGAACACCACTCATCAGTTCATGGGGCCACAAACAATGAGATTTTGCCAATAGGGACGTCATACTCATTGTAAAGAAATAAAAACCATGGCGATATTTTATTTTAATTACCTACATCTGCCTACATAGGATCTATGGAACTTGGAACTTTATTTCTATCACTGAGTAGTTTAAAAGGTCACAGAGATATAAATAGGACCCCGTTGTCAGAAAGACATAAACGTACATTCGTGTCGCAGCCAGATGTAAGGCGGACTGAGTTCACTCAAGCTGGTCAGCTTGTATTTGTATTGCCGCGCAGACATCGGTAAAACGTATCTACCTCAGTATGTATATAACATCATTGGCCACAAAGGGTAATGAAAAAAAACATTACACACGTACCTTATCATACCTTAATAATAATAAAACCCATTTATTTCCAATCATCAATATAACATTAAAATGTTAGAATTATTAAAATAAACGTTCATTAAACATTATAATAGAATATCAGTTAAATTATACTTTTATGAACATAAAAATAAAATATCAATTCAATTATAAATACAATCATAAACATCATAATAAAATAACAAATAAATTATACATTCGTTACCATTAAAATAAAATATCAATCAAATGATACATTCATAAAACTAAAATAGATTAAATTTAATTCATTAAAAATTCTTAAAATTTAATTTAATTTCAGTTCATACAATTTAAATAAAATATTAATTTCACTAAACATTCTGTGTATCTTGCTTAATATCCTGTCCAGCGCCACTTCTGTTTTAGAGCATAATGTAGGACATCTATAATTTTCATTCTCCGTCTTGTGTTCGCTTTTTACTTTGTGAATTCTTCTTATTTTAAGTATGCTCCTTTCCATTGCCTTCTGACATGCCACAAGTTTGGATTTTATTTTAGTATTATATGTCCATGTCTGGCATCCGTGTGTCAGAGTAGGTAGAATACAGCTATATAAAACGATCTTCTTTAGGTGATGGGGAAATTCGCCTTTCAGGATTACCTTCAGGGACCAGAACTTTTTCCAGCTCATTTTAACGCGGCGTTCGACCTCTTGTTCCACATCTTCATCCTCGAATGATATCTGCTTCCCCAATTATAATTATGTAATTTTTCACATAATCTAGTGGCTTACCGTTCACATTTGTGTGGCTGTTTGTCAGTATTTTCGTCTTACTCTCGTTCATTTTAAGACCCGTTTTTTTAGCTTTATTTGTTTAATGCGTTTATCATTTTCTCCAATCTTTTACTTGTTGCAGCGAAAAGAACGATGTCGTCTGCGAATCTTGGGTGAGTAAGCCGACCTCGGTTGACTGTAATCCCTTCCAACTGCCAGTTTAGACTGTCAAAAATGTGCTGTAAAACAATTATAAACAGCTTGGGTGATAGTGGGTCTCCTTGTCTCACTCCTCTGCAGATTGGTATATCTGGGCCTCGTGTCTCTAGTCTGACTTGGCTTATGCTGTCATCGTAGATGTTTGTAGTACCCTGACGTATTTTTCGTTGATACATTGACATTTCTTTAGCGCTTCTCAAATAGCATCGTGGGAAATCGTAGCGAACGCCTTGGCGTAATCTATGAAAGCAATATATAGTGGCCTTTTGAACTCCTCATACTTCTCTATCACTTGTTGCATTGCATATAAAATTTTGGTTTCGTTGTAGAAAAACCGGTACGAAACCTACCTGCCTGTTGATTTGATCAATCTTCCGATTCAAGCGGCTTTGTAGAATTGATGTAAACAATTTGTACAGACTTGAAAGAAGGCTAATAGAGCGGTAGTTAGCGTACATAATTCATTCAAGTCATACCTTAACCTTTTTATAAACATATCCGGCAAAGATTACTATCCACACTAGGAAGTATCAACAGCGTATTTTTTTTTAAATTGTTGATATGGAATGAAAAAATGTGGCTATAATCATCCTTATTTTCATGTTTCACGAAGACACCAGTAAAAATCAGCCCTTTTGGCATTTTCACGCATTTATGGCTAAGTTCCGAGAAAAACGGCCCTCTTTTGAGTTGCGACCTGTCAGTCAGCGCAAGCGCACGTCAGTTTTGTGATAAACTGCCACAACGCGAAAAGTGACCTATGTTGTGAGTGAATGTTTTGGGCAACAGTGCCACATTTGGGAATACGTCCGTATCGCTTACAATAAAACAAGTAAGTACACAATTATTTTTAAGTCAAAGGTGCCACGTTTTGGAAAGTGTCCGTTTAGCAATGAAAAAATGCCTAATATGTTATTATTCTTATAAGCATAAGAGTTTTTTCTGTGAAACGTCTGTTTCGCTCAAAACATTTTTGTGTTTGTGATATTTTCTTTTAAGATAAAACTGGCTTTGATACAATTTGGGATTGCTGTTTAATAAAAGAATGCTTTGCTTTATGATGTGCAATAAAATAACACATTTATACATGTTTCTACTATCCATATTTTTAGTAAATATAGTAATAAGCGCAAATTTATACAACTTTTACAATTTAAATGAACGAGGTTTGTAACGGTCCTGAATTCAACGACAGTGAGCTACTCGCTTTATTAATATTTGAACTACTTAAATCTATTCTAATTATTTTACTTGACAAATTATGCTGACATAGGAAGACTGCGTTAGTTCAATACATAAATAATACAGGAAATGAGGTACCAGGCCGCCAGTGACCAAGACGTGTGAAGGACGGCGTGTTTAAGCCTTCGTCCAGTCCATGGTGTTAACCGGTAGTGTTGGTGAAGAAGAAAGCTGGCAGCATGTGGTTCTGTGTAAACTATCGCCCATTAAAGAAGAGTTATTCATTGCCCAAGATTAACGATGCTTACGGGAAGGAAGTGATTTTCTACCTTAGATCTGAAAAGTGGCTACTGGCAGGTCGAGATAGATCCTCAAAATAAGGATAAGACAGCATTCTCTACATACAAAGGATTATGGCAATCCAACGCTATGCCATTTGGATTGTGTAACGCTCCTGCCACCTTTGAGAGATTTATGGAGCGGGTATTTACTGGACTAATTGGGGACGCCTGTCTAGTCTACTTGGACGCTGTCATCGTCGTGGGGCGCACCTTTGAAGATCCGCAATTTGGCACCAGTGCTGTTGAAGATACGACACGTTGTACAGGCGGCAAGTCAACTTTTTAGCACGTGTGGTTTCCCAAGAAGCTATTAAAATGGACCCGGATAAGATCGTTGTCATCCCGGAGGATTGGCCAGTCCCTGTTGAGGTTTTAAAGCATTAAAAACACAATTTAGTCATAAAAAGTTAAGATTTCGATTTATTGAAAAAATGGCAATGTGCAATGGGAAGGGTTTAATAAGTTCTTTTTTTGTCATAAGATTGTCTTTATTCAACAAGGTTGTGATGAAAAATTTAAAAAAACACATTTATTTTTTCTTCTTATGGCCTTTTATTCAAAATATGAATGTAGTTATGAGAAATATTTTATATGCTAAAGGGACTTATATGCTGCTAGTCCTCTTTGGGTTATAGTTTCCACAAAGATAAAATAAACAAAAAGTAGGCAATTAAAATACGCATCGAAGGATATATGACACAAAAACATTGAAAGAAAGAGTGCAAAAAAAAAAAAAAAAAAAATTTGAATTAGCTCTCCTGAAAAAACCTTATTTTCGTTTTGTGGCACTTTAGTTTATAAGCAGCGATGTATCCAAAACGATTGCCACAACAATCCTCAAAGATATTTAATGGTATTTAAATATGCAACTGATTGCAATGAAGATTCATCAGGCGCTTCTTGTGAATTCGTTTTTTGTCTTCCTACATGTTTTCTTGTGTTACCTTTGTTCTTTTGGAATACATACGTAATTTACAGCTCCAGTCTAGAATTTTCATTTTCCTTAGGTAGGAAACACATCTCAACATCGGGTTCGAACGCTATCTCAGCTGATGGTAAGAGACTACGTTGACGTCAGTGAAACACGCTTGCCTAGACGTAACTAATTAATTCTTGACTTAAATTTGGGCGCACGGTTGGCGCAGTGGTTGAGCGATTGACTGCTGCGCTGCGTGTCGCGGGTTCGATTCCCGCACGGAACAAATATTTTTATGACCTACAGATAGTTGTTCCGGCTCTGGGTGTTTGTGTATGTGAGTTTATATGTTTGTAAACGCACCCACGATACAGGAAGAAATTCCTAGTGTGGGGCAACGTTTTTCTATTAAAAAAATACCCCCAGATTGAAGGTATCAGGAAAATAGACTTAAATTTGAGCGTCTGAAAGTGAGTTATATATGAAAGACATTCTATTAATTGTCTATGTTTTTTATAGTATATTTGGGCTGGTTCAAAATGGATAAAAAAAACACAATTAATAAAAAGTCATTTGATTTTTTAGTTAATTTCTTTAGCTTAGTGTTGCCATTATATATTTTATCTGCTAAGTGACAAGTAGTAACTACATTAAGTAATAATATCATTATTGTATTTATTGCAGTAAATGAGTTAACAATACAGTTTATGTCTAAGTATAGATGTTCCTTGCAGGTAGGTAAGAATATTGTAATGAATTACTTTCAATTAATGATTGGCAAAAAGACTAGTACCCAAGTTAAAAAAATATAGTTTGGTTGTTGACGACAACCTTTTGATACATGTCAAAGTCGCTTAGTTTAATTATATATACTCTTTCCAAAGTGTATATTATACATTTCATGCTGAAATAACTAGTTAAGGGAAATACTAATGCGATTTTCCCCTTTTACTTCCACGAAATTGAATAATATTACCTATTAAACACATTATTAAAAGTAAGTGCGCAGTACTCATAACCGGCGTGTGTGTATGACTAGATGTATGAATGTGAGTGAAGCAAAAGAAGTATGTAAGGATCGTAGCAGGTGGCAGGTGGTAGTTTCTGCCTACCCCCATGGGAAAAAGGCGTGAGTTTATGTATGTATGTATTAAAAGTAACACAGACATAACCTACAAAAGTTTATGACTGAATATCTATTATTCTCTTCATTCTCGAACAAAAATTGTTGCATAAACTAATTCAGAACATCACCCTGAGTTAAACTAGATATTTTCATTTAATGACGTAGGAATTTAATCTCAACTAAAACAATGTATGAGCACCTGCCATTGTTCTTTGCGTGTGTTGCGGCTAGACGTATCTGGATGAAATACAGAGAAACTTTTTATCCTGAGAATCTGTTCCATCGGGATAATTTTCAACTTTCACGCGGGCGATGCCGCTGGCAGAAGCCAGTATAAAAAGCTGACTGTCGCTTTGACCAAGCAGTCGCAAATGATGCTGGTAAGCAGTATTGTTACTAATAATTTAAAACCTCAGACCAAGCGGTGTTGAGTTTTTCCAACAATAATTTATCAGTAGCAGTCTAGATGTGTGCCTAATTAGCATCAACAACCTCGTACCCATTATATGGGATTCGTACTTGACAGGCCAAAAGTTCGTGTACTATTACATACACCTCAACCAAACCCTTCCGATACAGGCTTGATGTTATACGCCTAAATTGTAATTATTTACAAACCCCCAGCTTGATATTTGTGTTGCCCATATTTTGCCTGTACCAAAAAAAACCTACCAGGATTGCAGATAACCTAAGAACTAACTTCAAAAATTCCATCATTTTTAATGTCCACAGCCTGATTTCTGACTAGCTACTCTAGATCACACTGAGTTATTATCAACAAAACGCCCGTATATTGTTTGTTTTACCCTTATTCTGCCTGAACATAACATAAAATCCTACCAGGATCGCAGATGACCTAAGAACCACACTTTCTAAAAGCCCACCTTTTTTAACGTCGGCAGCTGATTCCAGACTAGCTGTTCTGGCTAACACTAAGGCCCTTTCCTAATGGCGCGATGCAACTCGATTTACGAGTATATCACAAAGATAAGCAATGTTTATTAAGCGAAATTGCAAATATGTTCACATGGATGCAATGCGAAATGATACGACCGATACGCACTTCAATTTTAACCAACTTTCCAAAAAGGAGGACGTTCTATGTTTGATTTTATGTTTGTCTTTTCTGTATTTTCACCGATATCTCCGTCAATTATGGACCGATTTTGATTTTTTTTATTTTTTTTGAAAGAGTGTGTTTCGAAATTATTCCCATTTGAATTTGGTGAAGATCTGATGAAGAACTTCGAAGATATACAACAGAAATTTTCATTATATAACGGCAAATCGGTTTCATGATATTCGGGTAATCTATTCTGGCATTATAAGTACCTTAAGTAGCGTTGTGAGGATCTCAACTGTATATAGTCGAGTGATGCTAAAATATCACAAATTGTAAGTTCCTAACCACATCACTAAAAACGCGGTACTAAACTGTTTTTCCGGGGACGCTAACGCTCTGTCATTTCGATCCCGCTTGTTTAGCTGATGAAAGCTATCTCCTGACCCTCAGGACTATGTGTGCCCCGACCTAGGGTGAGTTCCACATTAGTTAAGTAATTATAGCTGATTCTCTGCGCTGGATAACCTATATTGATTTCATCACCTATGTAGTATCTGATTGCGCGTGTATCAACGGATGCGCGGCTAGGAGTTATCCAGTGCACAGGAGATTGTAATATGTATGTATTTCTACAGCATCGAGGTGGTGTAGTGTCTCACTGTGTTATTGTAAGTGACGAGTGAGCCATCTGCTATGATCACGCTTACTTTTTGTTATGCTCGCGTGTTCATACTTAACCTAATTTTGCATCTATCAATGTGCTCGCTATGTTTGCAAACTGTTTGCCTGTAAACCGTTGCGATGTGCTTAGCTTTCACCTACAATGCTTCCCACACCGTTCCTTGGCTTGGAAAGGGGAAGAAACTGGTACATCGCATGCGGTTTGCTGCTAATTGCACCGCATCTAACATGCGCACCCTATGATGCTTCCAGGGTTCACCGTACGGGCTGAGGGCAAGACCCCTCGTCTACTGCTGCACGATGCTGGCTGTCTGCACGCTACCTACGCACGCTGCCCATGTCTTGGCCTGTCTACCTGCGGCCTACCGCTACGCGAGCCGGTGCTGACAGGCAGTCTCCAAGTACTACCTGTAGGAGATACGAGGGCCGTCCGGCCTACTGCTGAACCTGTGCTGGACAGGCCCCCACGTCTGCCACGTGCTACCCAAGGACGGTACCCTTCCTACCTCCTATATACTGTGTGTGATAGTGCAGTGACTTTATTTACCCGTGACCTAGCTGTGGAACTTTTTCTTCTATAATATATGTATTAACTTGTCCAGCTGTTTCACTTATCATCTACATAACTACCTACCTATCAGTTAGCGGCCTGCTCCGCCTACCCTGCGCAGCCCTAGCCGTTATAAACCACCTGCCTATTAGGTAGGTACAGGTAAAAAGTGAAAATAAAAAAAACCTTTTTTCAAAAAAATATACCTACTTCCAAATGAAAAAACTACTAAGTGAAAAAGTACTTTCTTTTTGGAAGTCGGTGTCCATAACGCTAAATATTGGTGCTTACCAAAGACACTGACTTCCAAAAAGTTTAGTTTTTTTATTTGGAAGTCGGTAGTATTTTTTTGTAAAAATGTTTTTCTTAGTAAATACGTGTGCGATATCACCTATTGACGCAATTTAAATTGCACCGCTCCATCAGATAAGGATCTAACACTGAATTTGCTCAGTGTTGTAGGGTAAAAAGCCCAGTAATGTGCCAACGTTTTTGTCCGGTGACGAAGGTACGGCAAGTGACGAAGGAGAGTTTACTAAGCGCTACGTGGATCGAATTCTTGTTACAACAGCCTATTATTTGTATTATCTTTTCTGGATACACGGTTTAGGTTTGGTTTTGGGAAGTAAAAAGAGCAGTGGTGGCTTTCAATCGTTAATGATTGACGACTGGAAATATTACGTGATCATTTTGATTAACAATACCAATATTTTTTATTATATTAGGCCTACGCTGTCCCACTGCTAGGTAAAATCCAAGTCCCATCTAAATCGTTTTGCTACCACTTCTTGTGCTGCCCTCAGAAAAAAATTCAAGCAAGTAAACTTGTTTTGTATAATTGGGTGTTTGTTTGTAGAATAGAATTTCTAAAATTGCTATTCTGATTACAAAAATTCTTCCACTGGTGAAAAGTCAAACGCCCGCTTAGTGGGGCAAGCACTAAGCGGGAGTTTGACTTTTCACTTTTCATCCTGGAAACACGTACACTTCCTGCGAGATAGACCACAGCTAAAGGAAAAGAGATATTCAATTGTATTTTGTTATTTTTTGGTTTTAGTGAGCGCCCTAAAAGAACATAAGTACTCGGATCTTTATTGGTGATATTTTCAGAAAAGCCAGGTGCGTAGTACTCCGGTCTGCGTGTATGAGCAGACTTATTATCTGCCAGCGACTTCGCCAGTGTGAAAAGAGTATTCTTATCTCAAGGTAACATTATACCAGGATGAGAAATATGTGCTATTCTACACTGTAATCTATCCCTGTGTCGAATTTCATCCAGATCCGTTCAGTACTGGCATGATTGAGTAACAAACATACATCCACACACACAACAATTGCTTGCTGTGCTAACAGTTTGCACCAAGCGTACAGCGAGCCCATAGATGTATGATCATTAATTAACGAACCAAAAGGAGTAGCGTCCTGTAGTTACTGCCTACCTTCATGGGAAAGCGTAAGTATATGTATGTGTGCGTATTTTCCACTTGAATTCGGCCGGTATTCGTTCAACTAAACCACTCCATCGTAAAGTTTATTTTTAACCAACTCCGGGTCGGAAATGAAAGAATTTACGATGGGAACCCTGTATTAGTTTCACCCACTCAGGGATCAACACATAAGGGGATGAGCAGCGTGGGAGGGTTGGAAGGTAAGATATGCGAGATATGAGGGTACTTACTATATGCTGGTACTTAGTTTGAAGTGCCGGCTCAAATTGTTTGAAAGGTCGGCATTGTTATTTATAGAATTATAGATAGACCTAAATTAATGTCTTACTTGGTGTATACTATTATGGTAAAGTAATCAACTAAACATAGTCTAAAGATAAACTAAAGAAGTGAAAATCTTCTATGGTCTGTCATAAAGTGTTTGATAGCTTAGTTGGTTTGGTAATTCCATTGAAAATTTTAAATATAATAATTTTCAATGGAATTTAGGTCCTTTGTATAGCTAGCTTCTGCCCGCGTCTTCATCTGAGTGACATCAACATCAACAGCCTTTTAATGTTACCACTGCTGGGACACAGGTATCTACCCAGTGAGAGAGGGAATGGGCCGTGATACACCAGGCGGGCCCAGTGTTGGTTGGTGAACATGCCGGTTTCGTACATCCGAGTGAAAAGTGTTTAACTTAAAACTGGCCAAGTGCGAGTCGGACTCGCGCACGAAGGGTTCCGTACCATTACCGCAAAAACAGCAAAAAAAACACGTTTGTTGTATGGAAGCCCCACTTAAATATTTATTTTATTCGGTTTTTAGTATTTGTTGTTGTAGCGGCAACAGAAATACATCATCAGTAATAATTTCAACTGTAAACCTATTACGGTTCATGAGATACAGCCTGGTGACAGACGGACAGACAGACAGACGGACCGTGGATTCTTAGTAATAGGGTCCCGTTTTTAACCTCTGAGTACGGAACCCTAAAAAGTATCCTAAGTCTTAAATACAGGTCCTAGTACACCCGTGTGCCAAGTTTTACAAGAATTCGTGAAGGTATGAAAATGTAACAAACAAACATACAGAGTTATTTACGCATTTATATGACAGAATAGATAGTTTTAATCGTTACTCAATTTTTTAAACAAAATGAAGTTCTACCTGCATTAATTTGTTTTCACCCCAAAATTAACATCTAAAGAAAAGCTCCCGGCAAAAATGAAAAAAAGAAAAAGTAGGTGAGCGAGTACGATTTCTCTTAATATGGAAACCACCAAATAATGCAATATAACGCTGGGATCCCATTAGGCTACCTGAGGGTTGCAATAAGGAAAATTTTGGAGTAATCTCAGCGTTATTAGCAGACCATTAGGTTCATAAAGATTCCGATCACTGCTTACCCACGGGAATCATTTGCTTAATGATCTATCAATGGGGCGCTATGGTTTGTAAAAATAGTGGTCAGAAAAGGGGATCCGTTTGGTGAATGTTCTGGAAACCCTTCCTGATTGCACGGGATAAAGAATTTTGATTTTATCAAGATGGGAACAGATCTGGGTTGAATAGTATGTTAGATAGAGTGAAGTTTTGGAATTGGGGATAAGGCCATGGGTTTTATAGAGGAATGACCTTAAGATTGAGTTTTAACTTCTTTTTTCCTTGTTTAAGGGCCTTCAACCGCTTTAGTGCCGTAACGGTAACGGTAACTTTCTAAAGCATACTAATTAGTAACGGCTAAGTAAAAATATTTGAAAAAATAATATATTTATTATGTGTCATGTACATTATTTGTGAAACATGGCTCTTTCACATTACATATAGTTTGTTTAATGTTTAATAAAAAAATTAATGCACCCGCTCAATGCCAAAATATCAATATTGAACTTCCTTTTGAACAGTTTTGTTTGTAAAATATTATTTGATTTACATATGCTACGTTAGTTATGAAGAAATTTCAGCCATAATTTTTTCTGTATAATATATGTTTAAACATCCAAGTCGTTTTGGAGGAGTTTCCAAAAGCTGTGAAAAAATATTGTGTTGTTAATTATTTTTTATTAGTTACACGAAAAAACCTTGTGTTCAAAATTATGTACATGAATCAATAATGTTTTTATTGTTTTTTTTCAAACCTTTTAATCTAGCCGTTACTAAGGAGTATGCTTTAGAAAGTTACCGTTTTACGGCTCTAAAGTGTATGTAGGCCCTTAAGACTAATGTTTTACGAGGATCCTGTATTACAGTCGTAGAATCTATTCTGTATTATACAAGCTTGACTAAAAAACTGTACTTGAGATGAATTAAAGATTAGTTGCCAACTTATAGTAACAACTTACCTGTTTGTTAATTTACGAACCAAAGAAACCAAAACAAAAATAAATAGAAAAACCGACCAAGTGCGAGTCGGACTCGCGCTCGAAGGGTTCCGTACCATTATCACACAAAACGGCAAAAAAATCACGTTTGTTGTATGGGAGCCCCACTTAAATATTTATTTTATTCTGTTTTTATTATTTGTTGTAATAGCGGCAATAGGAATACATCATCTGTGAAAATGTCAACTGTCTTGCTATCACGTAAGTTGTGCCAGAAAGCGTTTTATACCATTAAAGATTACGTTGAGGACAAAAAGGCTTGGGATTAAGCTGCTCCAATTAATTTTGTTTTTTTTTATATTTTTGCGCCGTGAATTTAGTTTTACATATTTTCTTTTTTTGGTTTTCTTGCAATGACAAGAATATTTACTTTTTAAAGTATTATATTATTTTATTTTAATTATTGTAAATGTGAAAACTATGTGGATCATTCTTTTTTATTTTCATTTTTATTTTTATTTATCTTAGTTTTCAATCATGGTCTGGCAATTTGAGTAGTATTTTATGCGGCCTATCCGAATGTCTTTTCTTTGGCATTATTCGTCAATTCGTTGAGCTCCTTAAATTCTGAGTTGAGCTGCACGGTGATTGACAAATGCGTGCACTGACTGGACAGGTCCACTCAATCTGGCTGGTTTTTTCCTCAAAAGACCATTTCAGACATCAGTCTACATGGTCTTCACATGATCTAACCAAGATTTTGTCTGGACTTTAAAAGAAACTGTGACCTCTCAGTTTGTTTCGGCGTTTCTTCTCAGAGTAGTCAGACAGGACCTCATCTAGTTTAAAAAAAATATGATCGACATGTAAAAGTGTTTGTACAAACCAACTTACAGAAATAAATCATTTATCACAGTTCATGAGATACCGCCTGGTGACAGACAGACAGACAGACAGACAGACGGACCGCGGAGTCTTAGTTATAGGGTCCCGTTTTTACCCTTTGGGTACGGAACCCTGAAAAGCAACGACCACCATTCTGCAAGTTTAAAATAAAACCAGCAACACAACTGTGTAACTTTAGCACACACAAAAAAAACAGTAGAAACTGCAGCGACATTCCTTACCAAGACAAATAGTGTGCTTCGTAGGAACTGATTAATTATCTGTACACACCCTTAAATAAATGAAGTGCGGACACGATTTCTCGATTAGAGCGATGCTTTTAAAATAGGTTTAGGGAAGCTTCGAATTTAGATTAGAATGTGTGTGTTTTGTTGATTAGAATGAAGTAAGGTTTAGGTTATTTGACGATAATTATTTTTTGCTGAAAGATAACATACTGTATGCACCTATCACATCACACTAATATTATTAAGGCGAACTTCTTCACGCTCAAATGGCTAAACGGATCTCGATGAAATTTGGCACAGAGATAGAACAGAAGGAGTAGCACATAGGATACTTTTTATCCCAGGAATGTGTTCCCTCAGGATAATGTTCAACTTTCACGTAGGCGAAACCGCTTGCGGAAGGTAGTACACGCATAAACTTAAGCCTTTTTTACCCGATCCCGTCTATGTGTGTATGCCATTTAAAGCACAATCTATTTTTGTTGTTATAATTTTTATTTCTTTTTATCAAAATATATTGAGTATATCATTGTACCCTATGCATTTCTCAATTTTCACTTTGTTATCAATTAACTTTACATATTTTTAAATTATATCAATTTTATAAGTCTTTCAATTTTACCAATGTTATTAATTTTGTACTTTTTATCATTTTTACTTTTTATTATTGTTTGTATTCAATTTTATCAATTTTTAACGAATTTTCCAAAAAATTCATACACTGATCGATTTTATCATTTTTGCTTTAATTATTGTCTTTTAATTTATTTTAGTCCAGCGAACTGCCCCCGCTTTAATGACGTAATACAATATTTATTTTATTTGTTCTCTTTTGTTAATGGGCACATTGAACTTTTATTTTTGTTGTGTTATATTTAAGAGTCGCACAATTTTATTTTAGTTGTTTTATTTTTACAAAACATTTCAGTATAGGTATTTCAAACGTGTGTTAATGTTTTCGAGCGTATGGCGCTCGTGGGCTGCAGCTGAAAATCAGCGTCAGGTGGTATACCCTGTATTACCATTTGGCTTTATGCTGAGCTGAGGCCCTTTCGGCATTAATAGTTTTAATTATTTATTTTGTTTAATTTTAAGGTGTTTTTGTTTATAATGCCAATAAACACATTTTTCTTTCTTCTCTCTTTCTTTCTTTGTATGTATGTATGCATGTATGTATGTATGTATGTATGTATGTTTGTTCCTATGTGGCTTTCTAAAGACCAAACGCGTTGGCCGATTTTGATAGTTCTTAAGTCAATCGATTCGTCTTAACCCTGCGAATGTCACAGGCTACGTTAAAATTGGAAAATAGAAAAATGGCGGATTTTGGGCGCCTTATTGTGGGGGCCCAATTTTTTTTACTATTGTATGGGGTATCAAAAATATATAGCACTTATATGTTTAAATGTACCTAATTCTAAAAAAAGTCAACTAAAAAGTTATAAATAAAAAAATATAATTAATAAAATCAGAAAACCCGACTGCTTAAAAGGGGAATTAAAAAGATGTAAACAAGAAGAAAATCATGCTGTGCAGTCGGAGGATACATCTGGTTTTGGTCAGCCAGCACGCGAACATGTATTCTCCGACTGCACAGCATGATTTTCTTCTTGTTTACATCTTTTTAGTTCGTTTTTTAAGCAATCGGGATTTTTGATTTTTTTAATTATTTTTTTCCATGAGGGTAGGCAAAACCTACCGAACGCCACCTGCTACGATCCTTACATCGAAGGATGTAAGGATTGATTTTGCTTTGAGACGTTCATACAACTAACCATATACGTACGAAGGTTACAAGTCAGTGCGTCGCTGTAAAACTTCTTTTGCGCAAATATTTATAAGTTTCCTTGAACCATTCATCTATAATAAAATATCAAAGACCATAAAAGTTTGCCATCTTAATAATAAAACTGAACTCTTTATAGTACAGTTTAAACTTTTACGGCAAACAGGATGAATCCGTTCCGTTTTTTCAACCTTTTAGTGCCTACCTACAAAACTGTTTAGAACTGTGCAAGGTTTGTAACCTTATTACGTGCCTTCTATGAAGCTTTTAAATGTTTTTTTTTTCTTTGCTTCGCCGGTGCTTTTCTGAAGATCAACATCAATAAAATCCATGTATGGCTGTCTAGGGCGTCTCTTCTCGCCCATTATCACTCACATCTGCTTTGTAAAGTGAGTGAAAGATAAGTGGTGAAATATTGTAATACAATCAATTATGTTTTATATATACTGAGGTAGATAAGTTTTACCGAAGTCTGCACGGCAATACAAACACAAGCTTACTAGCTTGAGTGAACTCAGTCCGTCCTGCGTCTGGCCGCGACAAGAACGTACGTTTAAACAGTATGTTAATCTATTTCTGACAACGGTCTTATATGTATTTCTGTGATCTTTTAACGTACTAAGTGATAGAAACAAAGCTTCAAGTTCCAGAGTGTTATGAGTACGTCACTAGTGCTATGACGCATCACTAGTTGATATTATGATTACTCTATGGTCGAAGATGATGGCGTTGGTTGTCTCTGGTGTGTGGAGGCCCAACCGTGTCCTATGTGTAATTATATAATAATCCATACCAGTTTATCTAATTACAAGTCTTATTAATTGTGTACACCGACCACAACATGGTGTCAGAAGTGGGATCGCAATCTATTCGTCATAAAATACAAAGAAATAGTTCAGTACCTCCTCGTGTATGAAAAGTCGTCATGTCTCAAGAAAATCAAAAGTCCAAGAAGCTTTCTGGAATGTCTAGTCCGCAGCCCATGGTGATGAACGGCAATTTGGCTCAACAATGTAAAAAATGGGTTCAATCATTTAAATTTTATTTACGTGCGTCTGGCTTGGATGAAGAAAATGATGGCAGAAAGGTAGCTTTATTCTTACATGTCATTGGTGAAAAAGGAGTAGATATATTCAACTCGTTTGGCAAAAATGAGGATGATATCAAATACGCTGAGCTCATAGAACTGTTTCAAAATCATTTCGCCCCAAAAGCTAACCTTACTTATGAGTTACATAATTTCTTCACATATAAACAGAATGAGAATGAAACTTTAGACGACTTCGCATGTACATTAAAACTGAGATCACAGAACTGTGAGTTGGGAGAACTACAAGAACGTCTGACTAAAATTATGTTCATATGTAACATGCATCAAAAATACAATTATATCAGAGGAAAACTATTGCTAGAAGATAAGCTTGATCTTGATAAGGCCCTAGAGATGGCAAAAGCCATGCTTGCTTCTAGGCATCACACAGATCAACTGGCAGCAGAACAAAGTTCAGTTCTATATAACAAAGCTCAAATGTCACGCTCAAGATCAATGTCAACGTCCAGAAGTACCAGTCAACAAAGTCAACAGTCAAAGGAAATTTGTACAAGGTGTGCACAGGTGCATCGACATAAGTGTCCAGCATTAAGTGCAAAGTGCAGGAAATGTGAAAAAGTTGGTCATTTTGCAGTCTGTTGTCGGTCATTTCCATCAAGGTCGGTAAAGTATGTACAGTCAGACAGTGATGTGCAGCAGGAACAGTCAGAACAAGAAGAACTGTTCATAGGTCATATCCAATCATCAAGGTCATTGTCAAGTGAATGGACAATTTATTTACAGATAAATGGATTACAAATACATTGTATAATTGATACTGGCAGTGATGTAAATATTATGTCAAAAAATATTTATGATTCACTTAATATTCAAAATTCATTGTCAAAAACTATTATAAAAATTAAGTCTTATACAGGTAATAGTCTAGAGGTATTAGGTCAACAAAACTTGAAGTGTAAATTCCAATTGAATAATTCTTATATGACAAAACAAATTAATTTCATAATTGCAAATGTAAATTCTCCAACTGTGCTAGGTAAAGCTACTTGCTCAGAGATTGGGCTAATTAAAAGGGTTTTTTGTGTAGATACTACAAGCATGCAAACATCAGAAAGTGATGTTGGTGAATTGTCTAACATTATTCAGTCAAAATCAAGTCAAGTGCTATGTCCTAAAGTCACAAAAAGTATGTCAAGTCAGTCACAGTCATTTTCATTACAGTCAAGTCAGTCACAAAATATAGATTTAAATAAACTTGTTGAATGTAATAATTCTGTTTTTACCGGTCTTGGTTGTCTTCCTGGTGAGCTTCACATAAGTACAAATCCTGAGATGCAGCCAAAAGTCGATGCTCCAAGGAAGGTACCATTTGCACTACATGATAGACTTCAACAAGAGCTTGAGAAGATGGAGAAAATGGATGTCATTACCAAGGTCACAGAGCCAACAGAATGGGTGAGTTCATTAATTTTAGTTGAAAAGAAGAATGGTCAATTAAGGGTATGTTTAGACCCCCGTAATTTAAATCAGGCAATTAATAGGACACATTATCCTATTCCATCAGTGGACATGGTTCGTGCCAAGGTGGCAGGTGCAAGATTTTACTCCACCTTGGATGCAAGCAGTGGATTTTGGATGTGCCAACTAAGCGAGAAGAGTTCTTATCTCACAACGTTTAATACACCTTTTGGTCGATACCGCTTTAAACGTCTCCCATATGGAGTAAGCAGTGCCCCAGAGTATTTTCATAGAACCATGACTGAAATGTTTGGTGATATACCAGGGGTGGCAGTATATAGCGATGATATTTTAGTAAGTGGACAAACATTACATGAGCATAATGAGCGACTTAATAAGGTATTTGAAAGGGCGAAGGAATACAATGTCAAATTTAATAAAGAAAAATGTTCATTTGCCAAGGAGAGTGTTAAATATCTGGGACATATCTTTTCAGCAGATGGAATCACAGCTGATCCGGATAAGGTCAGAGCAATCAAAGAGATGCCATCTCCTACCTGTCTAAAAGATTTACAGAGATTTCTAGGCATGCTTAATTATTTGAGTCCCTTTATAAAAAACATGGCAGTTGAAACTGAAATACTTCGTCAATTATTAAAAAGGTCTACTGATTGGCAGTGGACTGCCAACCATGAAGAAATATTTTGCCGTCTTAAGCAATTAATATGTCAAGTTCCGGTGTTGTCTCATTTTAATGTGCATGATCCTATTGTCCTACAGAGTGATGCTAGTAACAGTGCTGTTGGAGCAGTGTTGTTGCAAAATCAACATCCTGTATATTATGCTTCAAAAACCTTAACAGATACACAGCAAAAAATGGCTCAGATAGAGAAAGAACTCTATGCAATCGTTTTTGCATGCATTAAGTTCCATCAATTTATATATGGACAAACTGTAACTGTAGAGACAGATCATGCTCCCTTAATAACATTGTTTAAAAAACCTTTAGTCGAGGTTCCAACACGTCTACAAAGAATGATGTTAAAAATACAAGCTTACAGTCTAAATGTTATTTACAAGAAAGGTATTCACATGTACATTGCTGATACCTTGTCAAGGGCAGCACTTTCTGAAACAATAGCAGATGAATTAGATGATGATGTCATTGTCCATGTAAATTTATTGATTAAGTCATTACCAGTCTCCTCAGAACGTCTTCAGTGGTTGATTAAAGGTACTAATGATGATGAAAGCCTGCAGATTTTGAAAACATACTGTAAAGAAGGATGGCCATCAAGTAAAACTCAAGTGCACAGAGATCTGCATGAATATTGGCAATATAGATTTGATTTGCATACTGAAAATGATTTGATTTTTAGAAGTAACAGTATAGTCATACCTAAAAAATTAAGGCTAGATATTTTGAAAATAATACATAGTGGTCATTTGGGAGTTGAAAGATCAAAAGCATTTGCAAGGGGACATGTTTTTTGGCCATTTATGTCTACAGATATAAAAAACATTGTTCAGTCCTGTCATACTTGCCTGTCACACAGAAGTTCAAATGCACCAGAACCACTTCATCCACATGATGTTTCATTACTACCATGGGAAAAAGTTGGTATTGATTTTATGGATTATAAAACTAAAAAATACATTGTAGTACAAGATTATTACTCAAATTATATTGAATTAATGTCAGTGGCCAGTACAAACGCCAAAACAGTAATTGTTAGTCTTAAAAGTATTTTTGGTAGACATGGTATCCCAGTTGAGTTATTCTCAGACAACGGACCACCATTTAATTCGGCAGAGTTTAAGAATTTTATTTTTGAATGGGGAATACAACATAATACGTCAAGTCCCTACATACCAAAGTCAAATGGGTTGGTAGAGTCAGCAGTAAAGATATGTAAACGTTTACTTACCAAGTCAGATGAGTCGGGCACAGACCCATATCTTGCTCTACTTCAATTCAGGAATACACCTAGAGGAAATCTACCATCTCCAGCACAATTGTTAATGTCTCGATCACTTAGAACGCAATTACCAACACTCACCAAAAATTTAAAACCAAGAACAGTAAAATTTGAAGACTATATAAAAACGAAGAAAGAAAATAAAAATAAAATGAAAGAATACTATGACAGAAAGACTAAACCATTACCAGAATTACAAGAAGGAGAAAAAGTATATTTTAAGAAAATGCCAGACACTCCATGGATTACGGGCACAGTAAGGTCCAAGTGTGATCAGCCTAAGTCTTATACTGTTGAAGGTTCTGATGGATTTATAGGAAGGAGAAACAGACAGCATATTTTGAAGCTTCCACAGACATCTCAAACAGTATCTCAAGATGTGTTACAAAAAAGTCCAAATGTCAATATATCTCCTAAGTCACATACAGTAACACCGTCTATTGAAGAGCATACAACTCCAGTTGAAATGCGCACTAGGTGTGGAAGAGTCATAAGACCACCAAGACGGTTAGACTTGTAAATAAAATAAAATAAAAAAGTTAATGTTTAGTTAAGTGGATGTTTGTAATAAGCACAATTGTCTAACAATGACTGTGAAAGACTGTTGATTTAGTGAAGTCTAGAATTGTCTAAAAGTCTTAGTTATACAAATGGTTTTATTTTTAATTACTTATACAGTCTGTGTTAAGTTGTCAAAAGTTATTGTTACGAGTTTGGTTAATTTTGTAAACTTGTCAAGCTGTAAAATTATAATAATTTAGATTTCTGAATAAGGAGGATGTTATGAGTACGTCACTAGTGCTATGACGCATCACTAGTTGATATTATGATTACTCTATGGTCGAAGATGATGGCGTTGGTTGTCTCTGGTGTGTGGAGGCCCAACCGTGTCCTATGTGTAATTATATAATAATCCATACCAGTTTATCTAATTACAAGTCTTATTAATTGTGTACACCGACCACAACACAGAGATCCTATGTAGGTCCAAAATAAAATATCGCCATGTTTTTATTTCTTTACAATGAGTATGATGTCTCTACTAGTAAAATATCATTGAATACAATCGTAATTGTAACAAATAGTAGGTAATTTATTACGAGAAAGTCGATTTATGCCGGAAACGTTTCATATTATAGCTTTGTTATATTTCCAGTAAACAGTAAATTGTTTCATATTATGATCCCGTTTCAATGATCTTTCATTACCAAACAGGAAAAGTATTTCGATACAAAATTGTATCAAATCGCAGAACGTCTGAAGTGGCTACACATTACAGCCGATTGAATTCATAACAGTCAAGCGTTATTACAACATTATCCTCCAAGGAAAAACATTTTGGCGCTACACATCCCTTATGCAGCAAACACGGGCTAAAGTAAATGCTAAAATAAAAATCTAAACGTTTACAACGAAATAAAGAGACACAAAGCCGCCAGTAACCATTCAACACATAATAATAAACGTAAACTCAAAACGAATAAAGTTATATGTACATAGACTAGGACTATTTCGGCAACATACCATGTACGGAACTATTCCCGGGACGAATCATAACAACTTACAATATTGCATTTTGCACTCGCTCTGAACAAGTTTCCCGACAAAATTTTGCCTTTCAGTTGGAATAGAATTGTCAATGTTTCGCTATTTTCTGAACTGCACTGATCTCGGAGCGAAAAGTAGTGTTGTGTCTCTTTTGGGACGTAAAGTGAACAAATCAACATTAAAATATGTTGGTGACTTACAGCACAGTCAAATTATTTGAATGGCAACATTTTAAATTACTAACCACTAACTTAAATCTAGATTTAAGTTAGAAAATTATAATAATTGTATCAAGTGGTCTATTCAGAAAAGTGGTTTGTTAATGAAGAATGGAAAGAAAACTCCATACTTACTCGGGTTTGCCTACACAGTTATGTTGGCATACCAGGAAAGCAGTAAAGTCGTGGATAAATGATTAATCGGGCAGCAAGGTAGTTTAATAGAGATACTGACTGAGCAATTTGAGGCAGTTATGAAAGTAATATTGAAAGAGCAATAACCCAACAGCTATTTATTTAGTCTGAAATATCGTTCGATCTGCAGCGATTGCGACGAAAAATCATTCAAACTTATGACCACATCAAGGTCTAGAGTGTCATACCATCAGCGATATCAATCAATGGTATTTCAAAAAACCATGTCCCATTATAATTTATCCCTGGTTACAATGTCACGTTCTTTCTGTAAGTCTCTATGATCTTAACATGCAGATCAATAATGTATTGGATATAAATACATCATCATCATTTCTGCCGAAAGACGACCACTGCTGGACATAGGCCTCACCCAAGTGTCGCCACATTGACCGGTCCTGTACGTCTCGTATCCAGCGGATCCCCGCAACCATTACCAGGTCACCAGTCCACCTAGAGGGAGGCCTTCCAACGCAACGTCTTCCAGCTCGCGGTACCCGTTTCTATGTTCTATGCCGTAAACATTTCTTGTATTGTGATTTTGACTCTAAACTCATTGTGATTCTTTATCTTGATTTCCTTCTGAACTATATTTCCCTACGTGTTTTATGAACACATAGAAATAGTAGTGAGTACCCACATTTTTAACCACCGACGGAAAAAGAGGGGTGTTATAAGTTTGACGTGTGTTGCTATGTATCTGTGTATAATGTGTGTGTGTCTGTGGCATCGTAGTGACTAAACGGGTGAACCGATTTTGATTTAGTGTTTTTTGTTTGAAAGGTGATTTTGTCGAGAGTGTTCTAAGCTATGTTTGTATAAAATCGGTTTAGCCGTTCAAAAGTTATGGGCGTTTCACTGTTTGAATCGGGGTGTTTTCGCAAGATATGAAGCGTATCTACTATGTACTAGATAAATTATGTAGCATGAAATAAAAATGTGCCGGGAGTATTTTAAATTTTCAAATTTTAATGTGACTTTTATTGTGCTACTTCACTAACTTCACACCTCACGTACCTAAATTGATACAGCTGGATAAAGCCTTTTCGGATATGGCTTGTTCGGGAGACATACTCACATCGTCGAAATTCGAATTAAATTCGTCTATGACATAGTTTCGGTAATCTAGTTACCTTCCTCTAGTGTTACACGTAATTGTGAATATGAACAATCCGCGCATCACATCCTGGGGGACCGCAGTCTGCAGAATGAGCGCAACGCAATCTGCTAGTAGTTTAGAGTTTCATCAGTCAGGAAATTACATCAGGAGAGATGGAAGTTATGACTGGCTGGTCGGATTAATATTACTGACGGCCAGGGACCTTTGGCGTTACTATTACTTTTTGTGATAGCCTGAGTGGCTTAGGAGTCACGGTTGTGTTTGAAATTATCCATTTTCAATTTGAAATTATCCATACTAATATATAATAAATATTTAAAAATATTTATTTATTTAATCATTAATGTTCCGACGGCTGGGACACAGGCCTCCTCTCTGTGAGAGGGAATGGGCCGTAATCCACCACGCGGGCCCAGTGCGTGTTGGTGGATGTCACATGTCTTCGAATTTTTGGTTCTAGGACATGCCGGTCTCCCCACGATGTTTTTCTTCACCTTTTTGAGAGCAGTGGTAATGAAATAATTCACACAAAGTAAAGCGCCTGCCTGGGCTCGAACACACGACCTACAACTTGTAAGTCGCGGCCGATATCACTGGAATAACATGCATACATTTATATAAATACTCTTATTTTCCCATAAAGGTAGGCAGATGCTATAGGATGCCACTTGCTACGACAATACCTACTCCTTTTGCTCCGTTTAGGTTCATACATATGGTCATACACACCTTTCGGTGGTGAATACTACGAACCTGACCTTTCTGAATGACATCGCCTATAAATTGTACTCGTATGTCCTTGTAAACGATTTTCACAATATTTCCACGCATGTCTGACAAAGAAGATATGACAGAAAATATCTATAATCCTAAGAAAGCTAGAATGAACACGTCTGAACGCAACGATTGATCAGGGGTATAAGAAAAGTTTTACGATAAGTATCTTCTACAGGCGTAAAAATATTACGCCCGGAGTTGCTAAAAAATGTTCGTGCTATGTTTCACGCAAGGATCGAAACTAAACCACTCAAAAGCGTATAAAACGTGCCGCCTAACGTCAGTCAACCCGTCAAATTTCACATTCATTGGCTCATGAATTTATATTAATAAATTGAACGTATCGCCCCAGAGATTTGCGCGAGCATTTTAATATTCAATTTTGTTAAATAAATATTGTATTATTTAAACATTTACAGCGCTATCGTTTGATTTTACAGCAGCTATATTTATTTTAGAATTGCTGGTATCGTTAGAGATATTGCATGCGAATTGATTACGAATTAAATTGTATTTTCTGTTACCAATTTCAGTTTTATTTAATGGGTTTTAGTGTGTCAATAAACAGTTTTACAGTTCGAAATTTCGCTAATACTGATTATTATTAAATTTTTTGGCTAAAATAATCGAAATATTAACAGTACGAAAGGTACAAGTCATAGCCATATATTCCACAAACTCATTGTTATTAAAAAAAACTTTTTTGCTAAATAATACTACCGACTTCCAAACAAAAAACTACAAAGTGAAAAATAACTTTATTTTTGTAAGTCGATGTCCATAAAGTAAAAAATTGGTACCTACCAAAGACACCGACTTACAAAAATAAAGTTATTTTTCACTTTGTAGTTGTTTGTTTGGTAGTCGGTAGTATTATTTAGCAAAAAAGTTTTTTTTTATTTTTCGCTTTTTAGTTGTACCTACATAATAGGCAAGTTGTTTATTAAGGTACCTATAACGCCAGAATAGATTACTCGAATATCATGTAACTTGAACATAACCGGTGAAATGAGAGATCTGCGTACCCCTTAAGAGCGTACTGGCGCGATGTTATGTTATGAAATGGTATAAACAATGAAGAGACATGCGATTGCAGCAATCCCGAGAGATCTGCCGTAATTTATTGAAGAGTTCTGTTGTATATCTTCGAAGTTCTCCATCAGAACTTCACCAAACTAAAATGGCATCAATTTCGAAACATACTTTTTCTAACAAAAAAAGAATTTTTAAAATCGGTTCAAAATTGACGGAGATATGAGTGAAAATACAAAAAAAAATAAACAGCATAGAACCTCCTCCTTTTTGGTAAGTCGGTTACAAACCGTAAAGAGCTTTTGTTTTCCTTATAAAGCACTTAAGGCAGTAAATTTCATAACATTATATACCCCATCATCATTATAAGCCATTTCATGCCATCAAATAAGCTTTCTCCCAATTTTCCTTCCACTCGGATTCCTTGTTTATATCACACCACGTAAATATCTTCTCCCATCTGGAGCAAGTTCATAACTTAATTTACTCAATAAAAAACCTGGTGCGAAGTTAACCGCACCTCGTAAGTCTGTCTTTCTTTCACTTAGTTTCAATTTGATGTAATCGCGTAGTTCCTCTGCTAGCCCCATCAGATTACGTCGTGAACATACACGCGTTGCACGGATTTGCTCCCCTTCTTCTGTGTTGTGGCCTTGCTTTGAGAATTGCTTAGGAATTAGTTTGTATGCAGTTCTTTCCTTAACAAGAATTGTATATGTGATTGTAACAATTGCAATAATATTCTTTCATGAGTGTTATAATGAATATTAAACATGCATTGTTATTAATATGTTATTTCATCGTAGTTAGTTGGCATTCATAATGGATGATACACAATACCACATTCTCATGTTGCTATCATGCTATTGTATTCCATTCCAATAATCCATAACTTTAATTGACACTGCAGTATGGAACAATATATCAAAAGTTAGATAGAATTTACTATATTGTACATTTAAATTGTTACAGTCATATGACCAAACAAAGGCCCCACAAACATTCTCTCATCCTAGGAATACATAAAAAATATAATATCATAAAAAATTACTCATAGAGACGAGAAGAGCTCCTCGTTAAATAATAACAGCCGTACTATTCGATCTTCAAGGTTATGCAACACTTGCCGAGTTCGGACCGTGAGTGGATCACCCTGTACTTACCGAAACACCTCCGTGCCTCGGCAAGCATGATAAGCTATTGTGACCCGGCTGACATTAGGAGATCCTGAACGGTTGTTACGGGTAGTCAGAAGAAAGAAAATCTGAGAGAGAGGTCAGATAGACAAGGCGGTCCTGGCTCAAGCAACTGAAGGAACTCGGTGGCTTTTGTCAGTAGCAGTCTGACCCGCCCTTCCGTTTCACCCAGAGCGGGAAACTCATTAAATGATTTCTTAACACAAAAAAATAATATTATAAAGGTCAGATAGACAGATGCTCCATGTATAGACAGGTATTCAGCTACACCCGGTTAGACTGAAGCTGACCCCAACATAGTTACGACATGGCCAAGAGAAACATTTTTCAATCAATTTGTGATTGAAAAATATCTCATAAAATGAAGAGAAGATACTCGCCCTACTCGGCAGGGATTAGCCGTGTGGGTGCGAGTCGCGCTAAATTGTAGTGTAGTGTGCACCTTGCTTTATGTTGGGGCGAGAACACACGCTTTAAATTGTACGGTGGTAAGGGGAAGTGAACACCGTCACTACATCAGCTCCTGTGACGTCAGACATTCCTGGATGCGCTTGGTTTTAGTACGAAGGAATTGATTAAGCCTATTAAAAACGACGATAGCTGCCATAGATTTGTAATTTTTATTATAATAATATGCAATAGATATCTGAAGGCCAACCGTAGTACCCAAAAACATTCAAATTTATAATCTTAGCGACAATCCAAGGCGAAAACTTCAAAAGTGAATGTGCTTAAAAATACCTCCATTAGACTTTTTGAATTCTTGGCATTGAATTATAGTTATTTGTTTGCGTATTTATGATATAATTATATTGTATTTATTTATAGTATGGCTTGTATTTAAATAACTATTAGCTTATCGCGTCTTATTATCAAAATTGCAAACACCCAAAGGTTGACTGGTAGAAAATGCCTAAAGCATAGTCCACCTCTGTGCGTTTGTGTGCTTGAAGTATTAAATAAATAAATAATACACAAATATAGCTCTTTATACTGTTACTTAAACATATAAAACTCTGAATAATATTATAATATTTTAGATATGATCACATATCACTATAACAATTCCAATAAAACATACAATTAGTCGTCAACGCTAGACAGGACGTTACACCACTCGCTTCCAAAGAGAATATTCATTTTCCAATACTGGTAAACGACACACGAAAACACTCGGCAACAACAATTTTGTATAAAAAACCGTTTTTACATAGCCATACACAGCCTTATTGCAGTATACTACAGATTTTAACATAAAGATTATCTGCAAAAATCACAATCCTGAATCTTCACATACTCGGACCAAAATTGAACCTTACTTAACTTGGATCAAGGTTGAAATTTCTTCGTAGTGGTGTAAAAATAAGGATGGTTCCAGGCTCTCCCCGGGGATATTACAGCAGGTAATATGGCGTCGAGTGAAGGCAACTCGATTGGAGTTGTGTTAACTTTGCCTACCGGCTCTTGATTATGTTGGTTTTAGGCATCTATCGTCGGTTTTAGGAGGAATTGCTATTAGTTCTTTGTTGTTGTGCCTTGATTTGTGGCTGTGGATAACCTTAGCCTTTATTAAATGGGACTATAATAAGGGGGTAATTACTATTTCGTTGGTCAAGTCGCAAGCAGTTATATTTGGTCCAGGGCTCGATTCGCGGATCAGGCAGTGTTTTTGGCATTTCTCAGTTGTAGCCTAGTTATAGTCTGGACTTTTGTCCAGATGTTGGTAATAGGCTCACCATCTTTTAATGGGACTGGTGCACTTATCCTAAATCTTCGAGGAATACCGGCTTGATGTTACGTTATGAAATATGGTGGTATTTAGTCAAGAGCAGAATCAGTTACTTTTAAACAAGCGTGCTCCATTGTCGACCACATCATCGTATACCTAATTTTATCCTATCTTCAGGGCAAACAAGTGGATGGTTTTACGTTGTTTGATTTATGTTCTGCTTAAGTTGTGATGAATAGAATCGGTTTTGGAAACGGGGGAAACGTCATCATTTATTTACATGTACATGTATGCAATGTGTCCGGCCGGCTTACTACGTAAGAAACAGGAATCAGCAATCATCGCGCGATCACACGCTTTATGTCTTACTAGCGGATACCTCGCGGTTTCACCCGCGTAGTTCCCGTTCCCGTGGGAATACAGGGATAAAAAGTAGCCTATGTTACCCGGGGATATTGTAGCTTCCCAACGGTGAAAGAGTTTTTGAAAATGGTCCAGTAGTTTTTAAGTTTATTCGTTACATACAAAAATACAAATCTTTCCTCTTTATAATATTAGTATAATATTGATATAGAAAAGTCGGAATAACCTACAGTGTAGGTATGGTAAGACCTACACAGCCGTTTGCTAATAGCTCGCTGTATATCAAATGCAATTACTGCTAAAAAAAACACCAAAAACTTTGAAGAGCAATTATTGCGCAAAAGTCGCTATCGTTTTTCTCTTGCAAGATTTGTAATAATCCAGTGTGTAGTAATATACTTTAAGATCGCTAAAATATACGCTTATTTTATCGATAAAATACCCCACATAAAGGGTTTAATTCCCACACGTTTTTATCGCATTGCCAAAAATGTTTAGAAAATTATTAGGTAAACATGCGCTGAAGTGCTTTTAAGGCAACAATAAATAAACACATTACCCTCCTTCGGCAGTCGGGTAAAAATAGCTTAGAGCTGTGATTCTTATGTGTAGAACAACTCAAAGCCGAACAAAAATATACATAAAGACATGATGTGTGTCCCTAAAAATGTTGCATAATTTTAGGAAATGAAATAAAAACGAGTCAAATTTTGTTTAAAGATTGACTTTTGTGTCTCAATACAAAGAAATCATGCCCTTTGTGTATTAGTTAGATATTTTTTCGATTCTCTATGCTATGAAAATGTAAATTTAAAATAAATGTATGCTTCTATGAGACCTAGGTCCAAAGTTATGACTATGTATATATATTAAGTAAGTCAGATTCTAAAATTACTCTGTCTTTGAGGGGGTGGTGCTGGTGATTACAGCCAGCATGTGGAGTATTTTTATCGATAAAATTAGGTATATGTTACGGCCTTAAAGTATTTTTACTACAAGTCCAGATATATTCTATAAATATAAAGTAAGAGGAGATAGAGCTATCCAAACGTATGGTTGACACTTCCCGTAACCCAAGTTTTACCTTACCCAGAGGAAAAGCATTGCCATACAATATAGCAGTGCCACATTACCAGTTGAGGCAGAGGACTTTTTTTTTTTAGGGTTATTTAATTTTCGCATTGTGTAATATAATAATATTATACAGGTAACTAATCCGGGTCCAAAGACATTTAAGTAATATATGCAAACTTCTTTTTGGATATCGCTGCACATGCTGAGATAGGAGCCTTTTTGGTCTCGCGCGGGGTTTTATTTTATTTTTCTTATTATTAAATTTTTGCTTATCTCTTGTGTCTCCTGTGCGGATCATAAATAAATATATTTTCTTTCGTTCTTTCTTTCTAAATGTCACCACAATACAGAGCAATTTAAAAGCTTTTCTAAAATGAAAATAACAGTATTTAGTCCGTCCTGGTGAATGTGTATTCTTTAGCGGATGAAAGAAGGGGTTCGCACATCCATTTCACACTTCACTAGCAGACGGATTAATAAGGATTAGGTTTCACCTTCTATGTGTGTGTAATGTGAAGCAGTAATGGCTCCCTTTACAGGACCATTCTTCCAAATTGTCGATAGGTTTGGCTTTGGGGTAGAGTTAAGGTGATACAGGGAAAGAGTAAATCATGCTGTGCAGTCGGAGGATATATATTCGCGAGCTGGCTGACCAAAACCAGATGTAGGTATCCTCCGACTGCACAACATAATTTTCTTTTTGTTTTCGTCTTTTTATGTCGCTTTTTAAGCAGTCGGGTTTATTGAATTTTTGAATTAACTTTTTTTATTTATAATTTTTAAGTAACATTTTTGTGTTATATATTTTTGAAATCACCTCTTAATAGTAGTTTATGCAATGGTCATATAATAGGGGTTATTAAAACACGAGCGTAGGTTTATCAAATGAGGCGAAGCCGAATTTGATAATAATATTACGCGAGTGTTTTAATACCTAATTATATGCTATTGCATACACTACTTTATCTTCACTCATACAGTTGAAATAAATCAAAAGTGGAAAGGGAAAAAATATGTGGTATGGTATGGCGGGCAATTTTGATTCTCATTGCGCAGCGTGCGCATCCACAGACAACTGACAATGACATGAGCCCATACGCGCCAGAAAATTAAAAAGTAAAAGTGTGCTATAAAAATTAAAAAGTTATTTTATGATACAGTTGTTTGAAAATCGAAGGAAAATGTTGAACTATAATGGTTTTTTTTTTAAATTTTACCTATCCACGAATATAAAGTACATGTTTATACAATATTTTTCGAATTCGTATTTGGAACATTACGTTGTGAGTGTAGATAAAATCCTTTATTTGATACCCCACACGATGGGTTTGGAAAAAAAAAGAAATTGGGCCCCACAATATGGCGTCCAAAAGACACATTTTTCTATTTTCCAATTTTAATGTAGCCAGTGACACTCGCAAGGTTACGACGAATCGATTGAAGTAATAATCATCAAAATTGGCCAACGGGTTTGGTCTCTAGAATTCCACATAGGAACAAACATATATACATACCTACATACATGCATGCATACGTAGACTGATAAACACATGGGCCGTAACCATACTCCACTATGCGATTTTTGGTTCTAGGACATGCCGGGTTCCTCACGAAGTTGTCCTTCACCATTTTGAGAGCAGTGGTGATGAAATAATTTACACAAAGTAAAGCACCTGCCGTTGGGGCACCACTGCATTGCTGATTTACTGCATTCTGCATTCAAGTTAATTGTTTGTTTATTAATTAATTAGTAAATCGACATTTAGTGCGGAGTGAGAGAATGGATAAAGTGAGAAATGAGTATATTAGAGGAAGTTTGAAAGTGGCGCCAGTGACAGAAAAGTTGAATGGAAACCGTTTGTCCTGGTATGGTCATCTGATGACGAGGGATGAAACGCATGTTGCTAAAAGAGTTATGAATATAAATGTGGATGGATGGAGAGGGAGGGGACGGCCAAAGAAAAGATGTATGGATTGTGTGAGGAAGATATGAAAATATGAAAGAAAATGGAGTCAGTGATAGCGTGACGGGGGACTGGACGGTATGGAAGAAGAAAACATGTTGCGACGACCCCAAGTAACATGGGACAAGGGCAGGATGATGATGATGAGTAAATCGACATTTAGAGATTTTGTCCTTTACATAAAATAATAATTACCCAATGTAACTTTTATTTGTAATGTGACTTTTATAATTATTGCAAATGCGAATTCCCTTTCATTATTTTTATAATTCAAAATGCAGCAAACGTTTTGTACTAAGACTAATTTGTACACATAAAAACTACCTAAAGTAGATAATCTAATTAGGTAATCCTCGCAATTTAGTGAAACGCCCCATGAAACCCGTCCAGACATGTTACAAATCTATTTTATATTCATAATCTATATGTAAATGCCGCCATAGCTGTTTCATCCAGTTACGTTAAAACCTCTAGTTTTAAAAGCATAAACGAAGGCTGAACTTTTTTAACTTTTGCAGCCCGATATTCTGAAAATATTATGAAGTTCTGCAGTTGCCTCGAAATTCATTTAAAAAGTAAAGTAAATCTGATGGTCTTAATCTAGTAACGCGAACCCGGGATAAACTGGATTTAAAACTAAATATAACGCGAGGTGTGTTTATTTTTGCGTTTATAATGATATTTTTTTCTCGTGGCTGAATAAAATTAGCTGCATGGTTATGAACTACGTACTAATCTGCACATCATATCTTATGGGAGTGTATTCTTTGCCAGAATAAACGCAATACTATGTTGAACAATGGAGAGGCTGCATCAGGAGTTCTTTATTATACGGATTTTGTAGAAATTAGAACAAATTTCCTTGCGTTTAAGCGTTTTTGCCATACGTATTATTATAACAGCTCACAATGTTACAACTGAAGGAACACGGGTGGGTTTTGGTCAGTGAAAGTCTGAGACGCCCTCCCGCTTCACCCAGAGAGGGAGAAGTCATTGGATGATTTCCCACAAAAAAAAATTGTTTGCCATACCTAACATTGTGAGCTGTTATACCAGCTTAATTTTTTTGTGATTCATCACCGATTTCTCCGTCAATTGTGGACCGAGTTTGAATATTTCTTGTTTATTTTTTGTTTGAAAGAATATGGTTCGAAATTGATCCCATTTTAATTTGTTCAAGATCTTATGAAGAACTTCAGAGATATACAACAGAACTCTTCAATAAATATGGGCAAATCTCTTGGAATTGCTGCAATCGCATGTCTGTTTCTTGTTTATACCATTTCATAACATAACATCACGTCAGTACGCTCTAAAGGGGTAAGCATATGTGTACAGTTCGTACTCTCTTTTTACCGGTTATGTTCAAGTTTCATGATATTCGATTAATCTATTCTGGCATTATAGGTATCTTACTTGCTAATAGGCAAATAGGTAGGTACAACTAAAAAGTGACATATAAAAAAACTTTTATCAATAAAATCCCACCGACTTCCAAATAAAAAACTACATAGCGAAAAATAACGGTGTACATAACGCAAAAAATTGGTACCTACTAAAGACATCGACTTCCAAAAATAAAGTTATTTTTCACTTTGTATTTTTTTACTAATTTATCGTTCTGGATCATGTCGATTAGGTCTTCATTTTGAGAGCTGTGAGTGGCAAGTAAAATACAGTAATGATAGTTCAACTCATCTTTGCGTGCGGCGCCATTTTTTAGTGCGCTGTGCGTGCGCTTGTAATTTATACATCATGCATTTGTGTGGCAGTGACGCGGCAGTCGTTGTCCGAGCAAACAACTACGCACACATTTACCTACCCATAGCGCCGTGCGCAAAGATGAGTTGAACTATCGATACCAATTAAAAAAAAACAATAAACATAATAAACATGTTAATAATATTAACATTAAATAATTACTGATTTAATTTATAATTCGAGATTTCATCGCCAATAACTAAAGTATCGACTTTAGTGCTAAGTTATTTTAAGTTGATTTTTAAATACCGTAAAATCTTTTTTTTCAAAATTCGAAATATTTAAAGATAGAATGATACGGTAACGGTACTCGTATTTACGTAAAAGAGCCCGTACAGGGTGGTTAGTGATTTAATGTAGTCCATGCAATAGGTTATACATAACTATATCTAATTTGTACCAATTTTGGCTAGACTCTTCGGGATATGCAAACGTGGTAAGGGCCGATTTCTGAACGAGTATTTCGAGTTTAGAACGTGATCGTGCACGCCTGTGTGAACTTTAGAACTAAATGACCGTTTTCCAGGCTAAATTATACTTTGACAAATACTCAACTGCAAATGTTTAATTCAGAAATCAGTGGTAAAGCGACTTCAATTACGACAATCAGCAATATTTTACTTTTTTAAGGCATAACCTGCAGATTATTTTATTCAATCTTCGATGTGAAAGTAGAACAGTCTTATAAAAAAACATAAACATTAACATACAAGAATTGGGAGCACTTAGTGAAAAGATTAATGGATACATAATGATCTTATTGAGATCACAAACAAGATCTATTTGATGTTCCTATGTAAATGGACTTATTAGCCTAGAAACGTATTTAGGTGAATAGAATATTAGTAGTACTTAGATGATGTTGCTGAATTATTATCTAGCACAATAATTAAGTTAACTGGAGTCGGTTTTGTTATCATGTCGAATTATATGAGATATTGGTAGTGATAACAAATACATACATTGATTATTTATTTAGTATACTTACATTATTAAATACAACAATCAAGATCAGAGTTAAAATTGTTTGAATGATAAATACTACTATAAAAAACTGACCAAGTTAGAGTCGGACTCGCGAACTGAGGGTTCCGTACAAACAGCTATATTCACCAAATTTCTCTAACGATAAGATAAACAGAATTGAGGGACATTAACTTTGGAAAACTGTAGTCCCCATACATCGAAATAAGTCGCGGTCAGTTTAGCAACTGCAAATAAGTTAATCTTTTTTTTATGATATATGAATAGGTATACGGTTTTCGGATTTTATCCTTTACTTGTGCTATAAGACATTGCTATGTACCAAATTACATGATTCTAGGTCTACGAGAAGACTTCTCGTGGACTCGTAAGGGAATCAAAATCTACACGAAATCTTACGAGTGTAAAATATGCGTCATTAACGGCTGTTTCTCTTGATTGCGTAGATCTAGAAGTTTGATTTTTCCCTGCTGCAAGGGGTTGTCAACTGAAGTATACGATATTAGTTTCAACTCGATACCTCCACGCGTTCCCGAGATAAAGGGTATTGACAGAAAGATGGACAACAAAGTGATCCAATAAGGGTTCCGTTTTTCCTATTGAGGTACGAAACTCTAAAAATGAACACTTTTCTGAGTTCAAATCAAATAGGCGTACAAAAGTAAACACAATGAAAAATGACAATATACGGTATAATATAACACCTGTCTGTAACTCTACTGAGAGATCTTGTTTTTAAGGCACAGAAACGGTGCGTTACGGCCACAGAACAGAGGCGATTTTTCTGTTCTGTGGTTACGGCTATGTTCGGTTTACAATCTATTGAGAGTTGTGTGCCTTTCTTTAAAGAGTACAGTATCTTATCATTACCTTTACTGTATATATATTTGAAGACTGTCTTTGTGAAACAGAATCCAGAACTTTTTGTGTTAGCATCTGAAGCTTACAATCGTACTCAACGAGATGAAAGTTGTCTCTATGTTCGTAGAACTAATACTGTCTTAAAGTATAAGAGTATTTTTCATATGGCACCAGTCCTTTATAATAAATTGCCAAAGGAGCTAAAAAAAAATCCTCTTGATTTGTTTAAGCATAAATTAAAAATTCTCCTATGTCAAAATTTTTATTATACTGTCTCAGATTTTTAAACAGATAAATTCTGACATTATGTATTTTATAGACATTGTTAATATTGTCTCATAAATTGTTATAAGTCTGACATATCTGACATTCTATAATAATTATACTACAACATTAATGCTTTTCTGAATGTAGAATTAATTTTGACATAGAATTTTATTAGTTTATTTGTTATTACTTTTTCATTTGCTGTTGACATTTTTAATTTAATGATATTGGCTGATATTAATTATTGATTATTAATCAGCCTATTTGCACACCACAATACGTGGCAAACATGTCTCAACCTGTGTTTTTTTCTTTATGTTATCCTGCATGCACGTATAACTCTTGTTTTTGAGAAAATAAATAAATATGAATATATGAATATGAATATACTGAATTAAAGAATTGCCGTGAAGAGGTTATTCGTAGTTTCGAGTAAATGGTGCTTAAAGCTAGATCTCGAAGATTCCGGATCTAAAAGTATCTAAATTTTCGAAAAAAAGCCATGCGTTTAAATTGCGTTTATAATTAGCGCGGTAAAACAGTTTCTCTGCAGGGTAAAGGTCTCTTCTCATACAGAGAAGTCACGGCGGTGTGACTGATGGTCTGACGCAGATAATGAAAATTACATTTACACTTACAGGATAGTTTTTGTATGTTATAAGAATTATTATGTTCTTGGTAAGCATGCGTTACAAAGTTTTTTATCTCCAGGCATCTTTATCGCAAACGGGAAGGTATTAAAACCGCAAGGAACTCCCAAGTGGCTGTAGCCTTGGAGTAAATTATTTACAACGCAAGATTGCAATTGTACATAAATAATGATAGATGCTAACCCGTCCGCCCTTATTACGGGGGAAAATATTCAGAAATTTTAATAATTCTCTTGAAATATTATTATGAATAAGGTTAAATTTACAGGCGCTGAAGGCTGATGATGAAAATGTAGGGGAAGAACAGTTCGATAGATCTTCTGCAAAACTGGATTACGGTGTCAAATCTTGTGGTTTATTTACGCTTTTGGACACCATACATAGATAATTTGTATCAATAACTACAAGTAAACCATCTTGCCTAAGGTACTGCTAGACAAACTGACATTTTATCAGAGGTTATTGGACGACTTGCCCGAATTTAACTCACCCGAATCGGGCAAATTGTCCACTATTAAAAATATTCATTTTTCTGTGTCAATTCGCCCGAAGTTTATTTATCGACGGGCGAATTGACCACTGCAATATTATTTAGTGGACGATTCGCCCGAATTTTATTTTAGAGAACAAACATTATAAAAGTACAGTCGTGCTCACCCGTCTCAGTAATAATATGCAGAATTAATCGAAGTTAATAGATATTATACTAGAAACTAGGAATGCAATTCGAACTACCATTGGGCCAGAATCATGAAAAAGTATTTGCAGAGCTAGAATCATTAACGGTAGAGACTAACGGAGTACTAGGGCTTCAGAATCGAAAATCGCCCGGTACACTTTTTACTGCTCATGATTCCAGCCTAGCTTCCTCATGATTATAATCTCCTGGTACTTAAGTTAGTCTTTACCGGTACCGAAATGACCTGATAGCGTATAGAGCTTTCTCTTAATTTTTTTTTGTAGCGAATATTGCTGACGAGTTAAATTCGGGCGAGTCGTCCAATTACCCTTTATCAGCGATATCATTGTCAAGAAAACATTTATTTTTTAAATTTACCACGTGCCATTTCTGTAGCGCATGATAATCCCAAACATCTAAACTTTTTGGAAAACGTTATATCTGTATCCCTTATCTATGGCCTCTGGACTTTAAATTACTTTACCATAATTTAGCCATTGAGATAATATGTACTACGTACTACATTATTACCTCAATGCATTTAGCAAATAAAAATAATATTCAATACGTGTGTATCTTGCTAAAAGATATCACAATGCCTTTGAAATATCTCCAAGCTTCCCTTGTCAAGAGTTTACATAGTTATTATGTAATGAAGCAATAATTCATTTCATTGTTTGTTGTCCAACTTCTTCAACAGTTAGAAATATTAAAAGTTTATAGTTATGTATAAGAACCTACCAGAACATTCAAATATAAATAGATCTACTGTATCACGTACATTTGTTATAAACAAAATTAAACAGTCGTTCATGATTCGCAGCCCACGCGACGTACTAATATTAATCGTTCCAATTTCCATCTTTTCTGAACGTTAATCACGTTCGTTGACGGTCCTACATGATACCGTGTGTAATGTCACACAGCATCGGACATACAGAAGTTCCAGTCACAAGAATTGTATTGTCCTTAGAGTACTAAATCACACAAGAAATGAATAGTCACGACTTCACCAGCAATGAGCCACAATACGAATAGGCACCGCCTTAAAGCGCCTTAGACTCAACGTAATTGTATGGTATGGTTATGCTAGTATTATATTATCTGTGGTATGGTAGTTCTCCGTTAGATTTTAAACGCCCCCAAAAATTTATGATATTTTTATCAAATTGATGTATTAAACAGAGATATTCAACAATGTCACCCCATAGGAGGACAATCATATTCATTAAAGAAAAAACAACATTGGTTTGTTGGTTTATTCGTCGAGCCCTCATCACCGCCAGCGTACCAGCTGTATTAGAACCTAGCGGCTTGGTACATGATGATGGGAAGAGACCAGATGGCATGACGTTGGTACCGTGGAAGGTGGGTAGACCTCTGGTGTGGGACGCAACCTGTGTCGACACCCTTGCGCCATCTCATGTTCCTAGTTCGGCGGGCTGTGCTGGCGCTGCTTCTGCGGCTGCTGAGGCCCTCTAGCGGCGCAAATACTGTAACCTAATTGGTAATTACAGTTTTGAGCCGTTTGGGGTCGAAACGCTTGGGTCATTGGGCCCGAGTGCACGTCTGCTTTTTAAAGAGATCTCTCGCCGACTGATCGATGCTGTGCGTGACCAGCTGGATCTTTCTTTGCGCAGAGAATCAGCATTGTTATTCAACGTGGCAATTCTGCCAGGTTTCTGGGCACGTTCCCGGATGACAGCGATGTGGAGGAGTACTTCGACGCCTAAGTGTACCTTTCTTTTGTATACAGTATAAGTAGTTAGTTTAAGTATATTTTTCTATAGTTTACTTTTGTTTATGGTATAAGTATATACCATAAAGTATATATTTAAATAAAATACGAAGTTTGTTGCTAATTTTTCCATTTTCAGAAATAGAAAATTATCTTTTAAGAAGAACAAAGAACGTATAAAACGTTCTTCGTTCTTTTATCGTCTTTCTGAATTCCTTTAATGATTTATTTTAGGCTACTGGAGCCCGGTGGATCAAGGATTTTTTTTCCGAAAAGTGCCATCACATCGACCTTTTATTTCAAAACCATGAAGTGACACTTCTGTATTCAAGCCCCCACTGTCCTTACGTATATATTTATAGAGAACATTTAAGGGCTTTGTACCCTTTGTCCCTTTGGTGTGCGCTGGCTTGGAAATACCTAGCGAAGACCCAGATAAGGTCGCTCGGATAGAAAGTAGAAAAATAATACCAATTCTATATGCTGAGTTGAGTCGAAAAGGATCTTGTCAGCAGGTTTGTGTTCTTGTGAGGTGGCAGTGTTCGATGCAGTGAAGTGAATTTTTTATTGCTAGGGAGATTTGGTAAGTAAATTATTATTTGCGAGGTCGGGCAAAGTTATTAGGTTTTTCCGTCTGGAATTTCTCAGTGATAGCAACCTGGAGCCTGGATTTGTGCCCAGTTGATGATAGTAGGTTTGCCTCCAACTATTTACTATTTGTTCAGTAATGATCCATCATTACTGAACAAATCAGAATATAAAAAAAAACTAAAATAAAGTCTCTGAGACTCCAGTCTCAGAGGCTTTATTCTTTACTTTTATACACTTAAAAAACAGACATATTTTTTATGTTGCAGCATATAAATCTGCCTAGCCTTTTTCCAACTGTATTGGGGTCGGTTTCCAGTCTTACCGGATTCAGCTGAGTACTAGTGATTTACATGGAGCGATTGCCTATCTGACCTCCACAACCCAGTAACTGAGTCACACGGTACCCCTTGGCAAGACTGGTGTCAGACCTCAAGCTTCTGACTACGCGTAACGACTGCCAAGATCTTCAAATGACATCAGTTTTTATGTTCCAGCATATATATCACTATATTGGTCGCTGTTTCTTGCTTGGTTTTGCAAAAGTCGAGTTACTGGTTATATTAAAAGCATGGATAGCAATTTTTGTAGCTATTTCAAACTGCTATAATGTTAGGCACATTGATACTAATTAACGGCTGCAGAACTTTACTTAATAATAATAAGTGTGCGATGGAACTGCACAATTTAAATCCGCCTGGCCCTTTCCATCATTGGACTAGAAGACGTACGGTGATGCGCCATTAGTACATGGTGGACATCCTATCCATACGCACAAAGTGTGGCATATAAATACTTTCATAGTGCGTACAGCTAAGGAGTGGAATATCCTGCCAGAGTTTGTGTTTCCTGATAGCTACAACTTAGGGTTTTTTAAATAAAGAGTGAATAGGTTACTTCTAGGCAAGTGTTGTTCATCGTCGACCACATCGTCGCTTACCATTAGGTGGTAGATAGTTGCCAAACGCGAGCCTGTTGTTCATAATACAAAATAATAGTGAAAACTCAGTAGAAGATTTTTAAATATGACGTCACTTGTTAATCTAAATCTCCACAATGACACAATCTCTTCCACCAATAAACCCAAAAGCCATCTTACGCATCAGAACCTACCCCAGAAACCTTCAAAGCGCCGAACTAATTAAAACAATAGGCCACTTACAATCAGCATAATATCACGAAAGTCGTTATCACGCGAGCGCAGCCCCAGTATGTCTGAGAGTGCTCAACTTCAGTTTCATTCATTAGACTTAAAACGCTCATTACACTCTGTACTGGAGTATCGCCAAACTGGTTTTGTTTCTGAACTTCTACGATTATTGTCCAAGACTATGGTAATGTTGGAATGGAAGTCAAGAATTGGGGTAGGTTTTGGCAGACGCTGGATAGGTTGTCTCGTTTAAAATTAATAGAATCAAAGTAATAAAAAAGTTGATTAAGAAAATCAAAAATCCCGACTGCTTAAAAAGTGAACTAAAAAGACGTAAACAAGAAGAAAATCATGCTGTGCTGTCGGTTGATACATAATCGCGAGCTGGCTGACCAAAACCAGATGTATCGTCCGACTTCTCAGCATGATTTTCTTCTAGTTTACGTCTTTTTAGTTCGCTTTTTAAGCAGTCGGGTTTTTAGATTTTTTAAATCAAATTTTTTATTTATAAATTTATAGTTATTATTTTTTTCGAATTTAGTACATTTAAAAATATAAATGTTATATATTTTTGAAATCACCTCTTAAAGCCCTTTATTTTGATAACCTACACGATGGGTTCGGAAAAAAAATTTGCTCCCACACAATATGGCGCCCAAAATTCGCCATTTTTCTATTTTATAATTTTAATGTAGCTAGAGACACTCGCAGGGTTAAGACGAATCGATTGACGTAAGTCATCATCATTAAAATCGGCCAACGCGTTTGGTCTCTAGAACGCCACATAAGAACAAACATACATGCATACATACAAAGACTGATAAACACATTTCCATCCTTCGGCAGTTCGGTAAAAACAATTTCACATAGAGCATTTCATAACAATTTATATTAAAACGCGTCGGCGCATCGTTGTCGCATTGTCGTCACGTCGCACCTTTCTGCGAGAGCATTGACTCATGTCAAGCCTATACTTACCTAGTGCAGGAATTAGGCCTCATTTACATAGGAACATTCTCATTATACTTAATATCTTATTTACAGCATAATGTTATGTTATCCTATTTACTGACCACATCTGGTTGACGAATTGTTAATTAGGGTTCCGTACCCGAAGGGTCCACAACGGAGCCCTATTGCTGTTACTCACATGTCCATCTGTGTGTCCGTCAGTCTATCTGTCATCTGTCACACTAATTTTACATTCAAACGGTTGGAGCTACATTTTTAAAATTTTCACAGTATAAGCATATCAAAAAATATTTTTATAGGTTTTTAAGGACTCATACAATTAAATAGGTGCCAATAAAACTGACCTTCCCCAACAAATGCAGTATCGTTAATTAGAGCTCATTGAGAAGTTTTTTATTGTTTTTGTTGTTTTATATAATATTGAAAAACAAAGGAATGAGAAGCCACAAAAGTCAGATATAAAAAAAACGGAGTATTTTTTTACTTTCTATTGAGTTAAGAACTATGTCTTCAAATTTGGTGATAATGTTTACTATTAGGTATATTTTATTAACAATTTCCTATTATCATATTTTCCTTCGAAATATTTCCTAATTTTTTCTATTAAAACCAACATATTTTTTGCGGTTTGGAGGGGAACCTTATATGTGTGAAGTCCGACACCGGCACTTAACCGGTTTTGATTTTTGGCAGAGGAGGCTTAATCAACAACATCATCCGCAGCCACACTATGCCCACGCTTACTATTAGACATAGGCCTTTCTGTTCTTCTGCCAGTCCAATCCCCACACTTTGTGGCAACCTCATTAAGGTTCTGCCTGTGAAGGTAAAAATCTCGTATGCCCAGATCTGGTTTAATTGGTTTTTTAACCCCCGACGGAAAAAGAGGGGTGTTATAAGTTTGACGTGTGTTGCTGTGTATCTGTGTGTCTGTGTATATGTGTGTTTGTGTGTCTGTCTGTGGCACCGTAGCGTCCAAACGGGTGAACCGATTTTGTTTTATTTTATTTTTGTTTGAAAGGTGGTTTTGTCGAGAGCGTTCTTAGCTATGTTTGAATAAAATCGGTTCAGCCGTTCAAAAGTTATGGGCGTTTCACTGTTTGAATCGGGGTGTTTACGCAAGATATCGTGTCATAATTACGTGTTCAATAGATTACCGATCGAAGCGTATCTACTTTGTATTAGATAAATTATGTAGCGTAAATAAAAATGTGTCGGGGGTTTTTTAAATTTTGAAATTTTGCTTGTCAGACACAGTGTTTTGCCTTGTATCACGGGAAAAGAAATTACATGAATTCCATTCCAGTATTACGTGAATCCGTGTCAGATACACGCGACACTTTGCCCATTAGAAAGTGGCTATGATAGCCGTAGCTAGCCGGCGACCATCCGACCATCCGCCGACGACGTTTCACTTCGTTCTATATCGCTTTTATGTCTCTTATATTTGTTGCTATGACTGTCGTTAGTATTAGTGAAGATATTTGGCTTTACAAACTTGTACTTAGATAGGTAGTAATTGTTGGCTTGGATTAGAAAGGCAGTATACTTGGGTGTTAGTCTGGGTAAATGTGAAAATAATTAAGATAGAATAGAATAGAAGAAATAAAATTATGAATTTTTTTAAACCTTTTCTCGTGTTCTTCTCAGCAAACTCTTATCATTTGATACCCATATCATGCAAGGAACTGCACAAAAAATAACTAGTCCGTCATCTTAAGCCGTCCACCATTTTGGATTTCAAATGACGTCACTTAGCTAATCATCCATTGACATCTAAACTGTATGCAAAATTTCATCTTAATCTGTGGAGGATAACTGCTTTAAAATTCAGTTGCAATATTTGACCCGAACACACTTACATACATACATACATACATTGCAAGTTAATTAAAAGCTTGTAAAAAGAGAAGAAACAAAATTATTCATTATTTTTTTAAACAATATTTTTCGTATTCCTCTCAGCAAACTCTTTCATTTGATACCCACATCATGACAGTGCACAAAAAATAACTGGTCCGTCATCTTGGGCCGTCCACCATATTGGATTTTGAATTACATCACTTAGCAAAATTTCTAGTATTAGTTTACCGGCATTTATATCCTCGGTCCACGGTACTGAGAAATTAATCAGGAATATCCTAGCACCCATACTGATTAATTTTGATGTGCCGTGCTTCACCGAGGCTATTGATGCTTGGAGACTCGCTTGCCCGAATTGTAATCTCCCCGACTACCCATCATCCCAGAGACGGTGGGATGAGCCGCTATGCAGAGCAGTTCAGGAGCACCAAATTGCCACTTCTGCCACTCCTGCCGAGCGCGCTCGCCTGCTGGCTGTGGGTGAGTGGGAGTCGGGCCTCTGGCTTCACGCACTACCGTCGTCGAACATAGGCACCTTGTTTGACGACACTACTTTCCGCCTCGCTGCTTCTCTACGTCTTGGCGCTCCCTGCTGTACTCCTCATCGTTGTCACTGTGGCGAAGTTGTCAACAGCCTCGGTCACCACGGTCTATCATGCAGCCGAAGTGCGGGTCGCATAGCGCGTCACGGAAACTTAAACGACATCATCCGACGTGCTCTCGTCACCGTCGGCGTTCCGGCCGTATTGGAACCCCATGGCCTGGCACGTGACGATGGCAAAAGACCGGACGGGATGTCTTTGTTTCCATGGAAGTTGGGTAGGCCTTTAGTGTGGGACGCTACTTGTGTCGATACTCTTGCGCCATCCCATCTTCCTAGCTCGTCGTGCTGTGCTGGCGCTGCCGCTGCGGCTGCAGAGAACCTCAAGCGGCGGAAATATAATAACCTCATCGGAAGTTATATTTTCGAGCCGTTTGGGGTTGAAACTCTTGGTCCGTGGGGTCCGAGTGCTCACGCTTTGTTTAAAGATCTTTCCAAACGCTTAGTTGACACTTCGCGTGACCCAAGGGCTGGCTTTTACCTCGGTCAGAGAATAAGCATTGCCATACAACGTGGCAATGCTGCCAGTCTTTTGGGCACATTACCAGTGGACAACGATGTGGAGGAGTTTTTCGACGCCATATTTTAGATTAGGTAAGTGAGTAGTTTTTGGTTTAAGTGTTTATGTTTGTAGTCTTAGTTAATTAAGTATTTTATACATTGTATATACTTGTATCTTTGTAAATAAATTACACCTATATAGAAATCTATCACTTAGCTAACCATCCATTGACATCTAAACTAAACGTGTATGCAAAATTTCATTTTATCGATGGAGGATAACTGCTATACAGTTTAGTTGCAATTTTTAACCCGAACACACATACATACATTGCAAGTTAAATAAAAGCTTTTAAATTAATCATTTATTTTTTTTAAACAAGCTTTTTTCGTATTCTTTTCAACAAACCCTTTAATTTGGTACCCATATCATGGCAGTGCACAAAAATAACTAGTCCACCATATTGGGCCGTCCACCATATTGGGTTTAGACATGACATCACTTAGCTAACCATGCATTGTCATCCAAACTAAACGTGTATGCAAAATTCCATCTTAATCGGAGGAGGATAATTGCTTTAAAATTCAGTTGCAATATTTGAGCCGAACACATATATACATACATACATTGCAAGTTAAATAAAAACTTGTAAAAAAGAAAAGAACTTGTAGTGTAGTGAATTACCCATGATGTAAATACAGTAATAGGCATATTAACTGGGTAACTTATAGCTTCATCGCTTGTGAGAGGTATCACCAAAGGTCAAACGAAAATAATACCTTTTGAAATAACATTCGAAGATTCTAATTTGATTGTAATTTATCGTGCCGATAATGCAGTTACGTATTCCAAAAATACCTCATTATCTTAGAAACAGAGCATTGAGATATAAGAATAACATAACATGACACTTGTATTCCTTAAGGGGTTAGGTAAAGAAGGACCCTTGAGAACAACCATTTCCCACCAGCTATTTTAAGGTGTATATATTCTCCAATGTTAACGCAGTACTGGCCGTGCCCGCTCGCAACCAGAATATCAATACTGAACCTCCTTTGGACAGTTTTGTTTGCAAAATATTCTTATTACCCGGCTGCCGAAGGAGGGTAATGTGTCTATCAGTCTATGTATGTATGTATGTTCCTATGTGGCGTTCTAGAGACCAAACGCGTTGGCCGATTTTGATGATTCTTACATCAATCGTTTCGTCTTAACCCTGCGAGTGTCACTTGCTACATTAAAATTGGAAAAGAAAAAAATGTCGGATTATGGGCGCCATTTTGAGGGGAATAATTTTTATTTTTTCTTTCCAGCCCTTCGTTTGGGGTATCAAAATAAAGAGTTTTAAGAGGTGATTTCAAAAGTATATAACGCTTATATGTTTAAATGTACCTAATTCTAAAATAACTAAAAAGTTAATTTAAAAAAATCAAAAAACCCGACTACTTAAAAAGCGTTAGCGAACTAAAACGACGTACGTAAACAAGAAGAAAATTATGCTATGTAGTCGGAGGATACATCTGGTATTGGTCAGCCAGCTCGCGATTATGTATCCTCCGACTGCACAGCATGATTTTCTTCTTGTTTACGTCTTTTTAGTTCGCTAACGCTTTTTAAGCAGTCGGGTTTTTTGATTTGTTTAATTAACTTTTTTTAATTACATATGTTTTTTCAATTTTGGGTATCGTGTTACCCAGTTACTGGGTTGTGGAGGTCAGATAGGCAGTCGCTCCATGTAGAACACTGGTACCCAGCTGAATCCGGTAAGACTGGAAGCCGACCCCAACAATAATTGGGAAAAAGGCTAGGCAGATGATGATGATGTTTTTTCAATTTTGAAGAAATTCTAGCCATCAAATTTTCTGTGTACAAATATTTTTAAAGATTTAAGTCATTTTGGAGGAGTGTCCAAAAGTAGCGAAAAAATATTGTGTAGTTAATTATTTTTTTAAAGCATTCTATTTTTTATACGAAAAAACCATGTGTTGAAAATAATATCATGAAACAATAGTAAATTTTTTTTTTTCATACCTTTTAACCTAGCCGTTACAAAGGAGTATGCTTTAGAAAGTTACAGTTTTACGGCACTAAAGCGGTTGTAGGCCCTTAAGTGAGCGCTAGTTTATCTACAAAACGCAATAATCTATCGCTGTATGTTTAACTCCCAAGCCAGGTCTCACATAACTAACAATTGACGTAAACATCTACACAACACATAGGTCGAAAGGACCCTAAATTTCCAGCTGCCCTTCCATTCGTATCTCAGGTTTGACCACACAGCCAGCCTAGTTAACCCTCCCTCGCCGGATGACTGCGTAGAATAATTAATTCCATGGCGTCAGCTAGATGATTTAGATCCCAGAGGAGCCCATAAGTTATGCCGAAACTATACATAATAGTTCCCGTTTTAATTTAAGATCAACAAGGAATTGTGGCGCGTGTTTCGATGGTGAATTTAATTAAAATTTAAGCTGGTCCTTGGTTCAGTGTAAAGTGCTACAAAAGGATCAATCTGAGGCATAAGGCTAGGGCTATGTATTCAGTCAATATTATATAATATTTTTTTTCAGACTACATTTTTCTTGCTTATTTTATTACTTAGCAGAGCTAAATCAATATTATGAAATGATGCTCGACGGTATTCGCAGGGTGGCTGGTAGCAGCTGGACGAGAGTTGTTGAGAATCGAGACGCTGCTGATGTGTGAGATGCAGTTTGAAGCATTCTATAAAATTCCTAAGCGGCAATAGGAAATCTGTCAAAAACAGGATATCGGCTTTCCTTGAAACATTTAGGCATTTTATACAAATCCTGGGATATGTATAAATTTCCTAGGATATGTATACATTTCCTAAGAAATGTGAATATTGACTAATGTAAGATTAATCATTTCACACATTTCCTAAATAAGCTCGGCAATCTATAGATCCCTATCCCTAGGAATTCCTGATTTTCACAGATATCCTATAACATGTAATTATAATCATTGTCTATTAAAACCTTTATAGAGTTGTTTAGAATAAATGAACGAGGTTGAGAACAAAGAGTACTTAGTTAGATCCATGTAAGATCCCTTTTATGTCTGAGAATGTGGGAATTAATTCACTGTTGAGTATTGTTTCTTAAATTATGTTAGGAGTGAATTAGTAGTCTCGGTAGTGTTTTAAACAAAAATAAAACTTGAAAAGCTTTAATTCGATTGATTTTAGCTAATTTTAAAACCGGTCAACTCAGAAAATAAGGCACCGCAACTTACTTTTTGGCCACTACGTCGTCGTTGATTTAATCGGCAAAAGCTCTGACGAGAGGCTCCTCTTCGGGTTCCTCTTCGCTTCACTGTGGTTGTCCAATCAACGGCTACTGAGCTTCTCTGCCTTGACAATTCGGGAACCCACCGGAGGGGCGGAATATTTATCTTGGGCCTATTAGTATTCTGCCTTGCCTTTCTAAAATTGCTGAAAAGGCGGTAAGCTTTCAAAATATCTAGAATATAAAAACATTCTGCCTGAGCTACAGTCAGGCTTTCGCAAATAGAGTGGTACTTCTACGGCTCTTTTGGACGTGACAGATAACATTCTATCAGCTCAAGATAAGGGTCTATGTACACTACTTGTCCTACTTGATTATTCACGAGCTTTTGATTGTATAAATATAGATCTGTTTCTATCAAAGCTTAGCCAAAAAACGATACACTGGTTCCAAAGCTATCTCAATAACCAACGTTAGCGTGTAGAAATACAACTGAGCAATGGCTCGTCTCTTGTTTCGTCACTCACTTCTGTTTACACAGGAGTCCGACAAGGCTCAATACTGGGCCCCATCATCTTTATTTTGTATTGTGCGGATATTATAAATTCCTAATAATTATATAATTAAAAATTCATTTTTGTCTATTTAGTGTATCTCGGGGTCAAAACCTGTGAGCAAAGGATATAAGCACTCAGTAATTTATTTATTTTTATTTATTTATTTATTTATTTGTTAAAACGCAATAAAAACCAACAATCAAATTACAAAAAAGATAAATAAACAATCATAAGAACAGTAAATTTGGTTTTAAATTCACTATAAGAATCGCAACTGACATCCTAGCTAGGTTACAAAATAACCTGTGTTAAGGACGCCAGTTCCATTCCCCAAAAGGTTTAAATTATAGACATAACAATTTAAGAGGTGCAAAGAGATTGGAATCTAGGGTTATATAGTTTCAGTTCAAAATCACAATTAAAAATAAAAAAAGAAAGAAAATTAAACTAAATTCAAATTAATATATAACATCACAATTTAAGATCAAAATAAACATAAAATGATATTAAATTTGAATTAAAATAAAACAATGATAATATAACAATGATAATTGGTAAAAGTAAATAATTGATTAATCCATAAATGTGATCTCTAAACTAAAATTCCATTTATTCATGCATTAAATAAAATCTATAATAATTTAAAATGAAATTTGTTAAAAAATATAAAACATTGTATTTTTTTTTTTTTACACTTTCCGTTGTAGTGGGTTTGTGTGTGTGTGATAGTGGTGGTGTGTTTGTGTAGGTGTATATGTAATTGATGAGGGTAATAAGCGTTGATGTAACACTAAGATCATCTAAGAGACCAATAGACTCTCTGTCTCTTCGTAGGTTAAGCAAAGGAGCCACTTATTAACATCTTTTTTACAGACCTGGCTAGGGAGTTGATAAACAGGCAGCAGCTTATTTACTTTATTATATAACGTCGGAGCAAGGAAATAGTTGTATCTTTTAGATTGGGTGAAATGACACCTTTTACTTTCACAGATTAGGTCCTTACGTCTTTTAGTGATAACTCGGTATGGGGTCGCAGCATGCTGAATAAGGACAGTATTCAAAATAAAAAGTTGTCTGACCTTGACGGTCAGACAACTACTTGACAATATTTGTATAGGTCAGCAGTCGGGAACGTGATTTTTTTAAAATTACTGACTTTTAGGATGGCTCTTTGGCCTCTCTCCAGTTTTAGAAGGAGCGTTTTTGGCGCACCACCCCAGGACGATATGCAGTAACTTAGGAGAGATTGGCAAAGCGCAAAATAAACCCGTTTCAGGATTCGGGCAGGAGCTACGTGGCGTAGGGTTTTGAAGATGTAGATTAGTTTTCTAATTCTATTTTGTAGAAGCTGAATGTGGAGAGAGAATGAAAGATTCGTATCAATTGTTATGCCTAAATATTTGGTATTTTTTACTTGTGTTAGTCTGGGACAGTCACAGGTCTGGTTAGAGGACAAAGAACACAAATGGGCGATAAGGGATAGTGAGGGCGGAGGTTGGGCAGACTCACGGAACGAGAAAGTCATGTAGTTTGTTTTGTCAGTGTTGAGGGTCAATGAATTGCCAGCTAACCACGTCTTAATGACATTAAAACCAGTCTGCGCCCTACTAAAGACCTCCGGCCACGAGTCACCAATGAACGTCAGTGCGGTATCGTCCGCAAACGCCGTAACCTTGGTGTCATCTAGTTTTATTTGACAAAGTTCATTAATGTATACAAGGAACAGCGTCGGCCCGAGCACACTACCTTGTGGGACTCCGAATGTTATGGGAAGTTCACTACTCATGTGATTTTCAATTGTAACACACTGAGTTCTTTTATTTAGGTAATCACTAAAAATCGCGAGAGATTGACCCCTAACACCGATCCTTTCCAGTTTGAAAAGCAAGAGGGGAATGGAAACTGTGTCAAATGCTTTCGCAAGGTCCAGGAAAATAGTGAGGACTTTTTTCTTACTGTCCAGGTTTTTGACGATATGGTTGGTAAGATCTAACACTGCATTTGAGGTGGACATGTTACGTCTAAAACCATACTGGTTTGGAGATAATAAGTCTTTGTCTTCCAGAAATTTAACTAAACGTTTATTTATAATTCTCTCCAGTATTTTAGACAGTATTGTTAGAACAGCTATCGGGCGGTAATTTGAGACACAGCCTCCACTCCCACTCTTGTAAATAGGATGAATTAGGGCCTTTTTAAAAAATGAAGGAAAAGTGCCAGTCTCAAGGCAGAGGTTATACACATGAGTCAGGACGGGGACAAGTTGGCATTTATATCGCTTGAGGAGAGCAGTAGGAATATTGTCCCAACCAACGGCACAGTCTGACTTTAGAGACATCAGAATAGATTCGACCTCATTACTGTCAGTTGGGAGTATAACGAATGAATTGCAAGGTGAGGTTACGGAATCATTTTGTTGGGACTGTAAAGGTAAATGAACAGGTTTAATTTTGGCTGCGAATTAAATTATTTGTGGTTATTTTCTGTACACATGTTATTTACGTGTATTTATTTATTGTAAACATATTTAATTTTAGTCTAGCCAAATCGTTGACTTTATTTGGACCAACATGATTTATACATTATACATTTAACTTTATAAATACATAACCAAGTAATCAAAACGAATTTTTGACACAATCAACACGCATAAGAACTGGAAATTTTTCCACAGCATATTTTTGTTTTTTTTTTATTGTAAGTAATAAATTGAAGTTGCGGGTATACTTACGTGAAATACTTGCCGCATAACACTGTAACAACACCAATATAACACTTCTGCTTGGCGACCATTATGTCACTGCAGGAATCCAGCAGAATATCAGCGTCAGTTATATTTGCCTGACACGTGCTGAGCTGGACGCCCATTTGGTGCAACCTTGAGACGCACACCGCACTGTGTTTTGATTGTCATACCTAAAGTTACCGGTGTCACTTTTACTTTTATTTCTGTAGGTATGGTTTCCTTTTTTATTTTTATGTTGGCACCTTGTTTTTAAACATACATGTAAATTGTAATAATTTAATTAAGATTTTGTGTGTTGTGCTGTGTTTTTGTGTGTACTAAATCAATGATTTATCTATCTATCTATCATTTATCTACCGAAAGCGGGTCAAAGACTAATACACAGGTTCTTGATCTGGTTACTTTATATCCCGGTTGTACGTACCCAAGAGATAATTTTCAACTACCACGAAGGCGAAACCGCGGGAAAAAGCTAACGCTTATTAATAAAACTCTTCCAAGCAACTCTCTAACCAAACTAAAGATTTTTCAATAAAAGAAGAACACAACAGATTATTCCCCGACCTCTCTCGAACCAAGTCTTATAAACTATTGAAGTTGACAGCGTTTTTCTTCATCGCTTACGAGAAACTGCGAAGTAGTCTGAAACCCGGTTTAGTACCAAACTGAATGAATAATGCAAACTGCAGACTATAGAAAAAAGACATTGAGGACAAACTGAGAATGGACTTGGAAACTAATATAAATAAGAATAACTGTTTTGTCTTCTGAAGGAGGTCAAATTGTTTGAACATATTAATAAGTCATAGTTTTAACTTATTTTCCACTAGTTTTTGTTCGCGACTTCGTCTGCGTAGTATACACCACCACCTTACTTGACAAATTATTCCACCCTCTTAAGGATGATATCCGGGTTAAAAACGATATCCTTCCAAGGGTCTCAAACTATCTCCTCACCAAATTTCATCTAAATTGGTTCACTGGTTAAAGCGTAGAAAGGTAACAAAAAAAGTAACAAACAAATGAAGTTACTTTATCATATATACTATCTATAACCAAGAGCCAAGTTTTTATTTATTGTTTGTTTGTATCGAATAAGCTCCGAAACTATTGGACCGATTTTAACCAATAGAAAGGGAAATAATCTAGGCTATAATTTATTTTCAAAAACATTAGAGATCCTTAAGAAATAATGTAACCCGAATTAGCAATTTTTCTATAAAATTCATTATTTGGCATGTATTGTGCTGAGAAAACTATTGATAATACATAAAAATTATGTACTAGGTACATGATTAAAGTACTCATTATTACCTAAAAAGCTGTGAGGGAATATATCTAACTTTCATAGTTAAGTCACAATAGCAGCTTCTGTGTTCTAAAATTTAATTTGATCGCTGGTAGAAATAAAAGTTGATTACATTCGTATCGTAGTATTAATTCTTATTTAAATAAATAGTTTAAAATTGGTAGATGGGGTAGGGTAGGTATGTAGGGTAGGGCAGGGTAGATAGGTAGGTAGCCAGTTGATGGGAGCGAAGCCGTGGGGGACTGCTAGTTTATAATATTAGTATCGATACTGCATTAATATGAACAGCTAAGGTCACAGTTTTTTTATGCAGCCAACCAAGCGTTACATACATTGTGAAGAAAAACTGTTAAGAAACTTTAACATTTTTCTATTTATTTATTTTCTCCACGTTGGGACAACATTATTCGAACAAAAGATTTAAAAAATGCTATATCTTACAATTCTGATATAACTTTCTTCAAATTCTTTATAACTTTTTGTAAAAGTTCCAAGTGTTTTTATAAATATTTGCTTGGTATTTCTTAAACATTTTTGGTAGTCAAGGTGACATTTTAGTGGATCGATGACCCTGATATAATAGCAGCTACTAAATTGATTGTTATAGTAAAAAATATTTGGTACCCTCAAAGGGCAAATTTTTCATTACTTAGAAACTTTTGACTAAAGAAAAAAATGGCAGTTTGACAGCTTTTGTAAAGAAAATATGTCAAATGGCTTTATTTATTATCCAGTAAAAAATGTCTGACTATTCAAAAAATAGGTCATAATCTAGAAAAAGATCAAAGGTTTAAATTGCTTAAGAACAGATTTTGATTGTCTGAAGACACACACAGACACACAGGTAGATAAACTTCCCTCCTAAATCGCGATCATCGACAAACACAATCTCTTCTCTCTGAACCAATCACTGAACGCCTTAAACTCGACATTCGACACACGAATAAAGAAAACTTTAGAGACGAATTTAACATAACAAAGAGCCAAAGAAAACACGAAAAATTCGAGAGGAGAACCCTTTTAACAGACGAGACACACTTGTCAGTTAATAGAGTGTAGACAAAGGTGTTTACCATGATAAAGGAGCTGAAAAGAGCTGAAAAGAGCGGAAAAAGCGAAGCTTAGCTACACGGTTTGCTCGATAAGTGAAATAAGGTGCCTCGGAAGGCTGTAAGCTATTATTTCGACTAAATGGAAAGCAGTTTACTGTCTAAATGGGTTCTATATCGGGGCCATCTTTGCGAATTTATTTTTTCGCACAAAGAGCAGTCTTTAATTTACCGGAGATAAAGCTGTGATGTTTACGAGCAGATTTAGTGCTTCAAGTTGTAGAAAGTATTTGTAAATTATGTCTTAATTCCCATGCCAGTCGTTTGAATAAAAAAATAATGAAAACGTTACATCAGAAGTAAATAGGACTTTTTTTTTAAGTAAGTAAGTAAGTAAATATTTATTTCTCAGTATATGGTACATTGAGATCTTACATTTAACGTTGTTTCACACATACTACCATTTCTGGTGTAGAAATATTAAATAATAAGCTAGGTACATGCAAATCAAAACTAGGTACATTATAAGATTATTATAAAAATTCAAGAAATTTTGTACGAAATATAAATCATAATATCAAAAAAATAAGTCAAAAAAAAAAAAAAAAAATATCACAATGGCAAAAAATAATCAAAAATGTCAATAATTAATCATCATGTCAAAATATAAATCGCAACGTCAAAAATAATAATAAAAAAAAATAAAAAAAATTACAATATCAAAGTACTAATAACAGTATTAAAATTTTAATTAGAATATCAAAAAGAATGATTTAAAAATTCATTGACGGAATAAAAACACATATCCAAGAGCCAAGCAAACATTCTACATTTAAACTTATTAATTGGTAGCATTCTCAGGGCATGTTATAGCATCAAAGGTTGATTCTTTCTGTTAAACAATCTAATGTCATAAGGAGATTTTTTTTTGTTGTTTTATTCTCTGGAATATTATTTCTTTATTCTTTTTTAGGGTTCCGTACCCAAAGGGTAAAAACGGGACCCTATTACTAAGACTTCGCGATCCGTCTGTCTGTCTGTCTGTCTGTCCGTCTGTCTCCAGGCTGTATCTCATGAACCGTGATAGCTAGACAGTTGAAATTTTCACAGATGATGTATTTCTGTTGCCGCTATAACAACAAATACTAAAAACAGTATAAAATAAATTTTAAAGGGGGGTTCCCATACAACAAACGTGATATTTTTGCCGTTTTTTGCTCGATATTAATAACGGCAACAGGTAGACGCTTCAAATATTCACAGAATGTTTAGTTGTATATTTACTTCAAAAAATAATAATTAATAAATTAAAATAAAATAAATTAAGGGGGGCTCCCATACAACAAACGTGATTTTTATGCAGTGTTTTGCGATAATGGTACGGAACCCTTCGTGTGCGAGTCCGACTCGCACTTGGCCGGTTTTTTTTAGAAAATATAGCTTGATATCTGCAACAGCTGTCAGTATCAATACAGTAACAATAGCCCTTGACAGGCTAACAATAACGTATACGTCAGTTTGACATATGTCGCAGAGATCAAACTATCTTTTATGAAGTAAAGTCTAGGTCAGAGGTAGGTAGGATTTATTCTCTGGAAATCCTTTTATAGATAAAAAGGTACTATTTCTTAAACATGCAAGATTCCTGTGCGATAAACCACAGGAGAACCACGGAAAAAGCTAGTTATTTAACCTAGTAAATAAAACGTATGTTACGGTATTTACAGGTAATACCACAATATTATCCAGCAATTTGTACTAATATACTAACAAACCGGTGACAGGTTGCAACTGATTGACATGAACAAATCGCCAATCAGAGTTGAGGAGTGAATACCACAAGTTAATTCGAGATCATCCGGAATCACAGCTAATTGTCGCGGGTAATTACCAATAGACCGCAGACTTGGCTGATTAATCACCCGCACCTAATCAAAGATCAACTGCTTGACGTTTGATTGTCAAGGTCACAGGGGTCGTGGATTGTTGGGAGAAAAAACAGGAAGACTCGGGTCAAAAGTAATTTATTTTTTACCCGAATGCCGAAGGAGGGTAATGTGTTTATCAGTCTATGTATGTATGTATGTATGTATGTATGTATGTATGTATGTATGTATGTATGTATATATGTATGTATGTTTGTTCCTATGTGGCGTTCCAGAGACCAAACGCGTTGACCGATATTGATGATTCATACGTCAATCGATTCGTCTTAACCTTGCGAGTGTCATAGGCTACATTAAAATTGGAAAATAGAAAAATGGCGGCTTTTGGGCGCCATATTGTGGGGGGCCAATTTTATTTTTTCTTCCAAACCCATCGTGTGGGGTATCAAAATAAAGGGTTTCAAGAGGTGATTTCAAAAAAAAGTTATTTAAAAAAATCAAAATACCCGACTGCTTAAAAAGCGAACTAAAAAGACGTAAACAAGAAGAAAATCATGCTGTGCAGTCGGAGGATACATCTGGTTTTGGTCAGCCAGCTCGCGAATATGTATCCTCCAACTGCACAGCATGATTTTCTTCTTATTTACGTCTTTTTAGTTCGCTTTTTAAGCAGTCGGGTATTTTGATTTTTTTAAATAACTTTTTTTTAAGAAAATATATGAAACTGAAACTAAAATTTAAGTACTTGTCAAAGTGACTTTCTTGACGGCTTGACGCGATTTGATTTAAATCACACCGATGAGAGACTTTTATTATACGAAATTTCAAATTAATATGTTCATATGGAGGCACTGCGATGCAATTCGACCGACTTGCACTTGAAATTTTCTTAAAAAATACATTTGCGATATCGCATGACGCAAATTACATTCTTTTAACTGAAGTCCTGGTGTACAAAAATACATGAAACGTTGCGGTGTATTTACGGATGCTGCTTATCAGCGGATCAAGTAGCGCCTTAATACTAGGCAAGCTGACCCCGACTGAAGTGGCGACGTGGAAGAAGAAGACTGCCAAGCGTCCTTAGATCAACCGGTCGAGTGTACCTGACTTAAAAAAGTTTAAAACCAATTAACAAAGTTTAATACGAAACAATGCACACTACCACGAAAAACTTTATGCCATAGCCATGCGATCTCGAATAACCAAATCTCTAAATCACCAATTCGAATCACTTAACAACAAATGCGCACTTCTACGAAAAGTGCTTTACCAAACCTATAACAAAAAGACTCCAATAAATGTAGGGGGTACCTAATAAAAATCGTATTTCTATACTAATATTATAAAGAGGAAAGATTAGTATTTTTGTATGTAACGATATAACTTTAAAACTACTAGACCGATTTCAAAAATTGTTTCACCGTTGGAAAGCTACACTATCCCCGGGTGACATAGGCATATACTTTTTATCCCTGTATTCCCACGGGAACGGGCACTTCGCTGGTGAATTCGCGAGGCGTCCGCTAGTTAGGGTTCCGTAACTAAAGGGTGAAAACGGGACCTCATGAACCGTGATAGGTAGACAGTTGAAATTTTCACAGATGATGTATTTCTATTGCCGCTATAACAATAAATACTAAAAACAGAGGAAATAAATATTTAAGTAGAGCTCCCACACTAAAAAATTGTTATTTTCGCCGTCTTTGCGATATTGGTACGGTTTTTATTTTATAAAAAGACTTTATTCCTTTAACAATGTTAAACCAAAACAAACATTGGATTAACATTACTATTTCGTATTAGTAAATTTACAGAGACGAGATTTTCGGAGATACACATTTCTAAGTCAGGTAACACACCAACCGTTCCAATACTTTTTGCATCCAGCGAATGCCCACGGTCTGATTATGTGAGTAATCAATCTGCCTAGCCTTTTCCCAACTATATTGGGGTCGGCTTCCAGTCTTACCGGATTTAGCTGAGTACCAGTGTTTTACATGGAGCGACTGCCTATCTGTCCTCCACAACCCAGTAACTAGGTAACGCGGTACCCCTTGGCTAGACTGGTGTCAGATCTCAAGCTTCTGACTACCCGTAACGACTGACAAAGATCTTCAAATGACAGCCGGGACCAACGGCTTAACGTGCTTTCCGAGGCACGGAGGTAACTCGGTATGTTGAAATGGTCACCCATCCACGGACCGACCTCGTCAAGAGTTGCTTAACCTTGATGATCGACTAGTGCGGCTGTTATTATTTAGCCACGAGCGCCTCATTATTTGAGTAAATAAGTACAAAAAAATGTACATAAGTAAAAGGCAGGAAAACTATAAAGTTATAGAATTTCTACGTAAATATCTACGTCTACAGTTTGTCGATCAAACTTCGCCAGTTGCACGATCAAGTTAATAAGCCAGTACAGTGCCGTGCGGTTTATAGCAGCGACAATTATAAATAATCGGTTAACCACTGACTCGGTTCATTTCTGCCGATGGTCAATTAGGAGAGTAGTTTGCTGTGGACGGGCAAGTTCAGGGTTACTTGGAGAGTTAGTTATGCAAGTATATTGTTGGAAGGGAATTTAGCTATGTTTATGTATAGAGGAAGGAGTACTTATTGTTTTGTACCTTACAAAGTTATGAGTACTTTCATCTTGGCTTATTTGTGAGTTCAATGCTTGTTACTTGCTCTGCATGAAATAAACCGCTATTCCTCTTTCCTAAATAGTTATATACAAAGAATGTTGCTGTGCCTGAAAGGATCCATAATTGTTTCTGTTTTTAACCGACTTCAAAAAAATGGAGTTCTCAATTCGTCGGAATCTTTTTTTTTTTTATGTATGTTCCCCGATTACTGTAAGACGCCTGGACCGATTTGGAAAATTATTTTTTTATTTGAAAGGGTATACTTTCCAGTTGGTCCCATAGTCATCAAGTTAGGATCTGATGATGGAATCTTGGAGAAATCGAGGGAACTCCTCAAATATTATAGGCATACATATAGCGATTTTGGTATTTTTATCAACAATGCAATCATCTGCACTCAGAAAGTAACATTTGGTGAAGTGGAACTGGTGAAGAAGACCACAGATGGCCAATAGCATTCCTTAATGCTAAGTATGTCATGGGTTATAAGATATCTCGAATAGTTTAACGACTATGATGAAGCAAATACTTATAAATACATAGTGCTGATGAAAATGGTACCATCGAACTGATCTGATGATGAAGCCGGCAGGTAGGCACTGGTACTCCGAAATAAAACAATGTATCCTAGTCGTGTATGGGCTTATTGGAATCGTCATTAGATGTACTTTGGCTATATATGAATTTTATGGCAATTGGAAGAACCTATCAAAACTAAAAAGAGATAAATAAAAAACTTTTTAACAAAAAAACAGACAAAACAACGAAAAACAATAACACATCGAAACACGGAAAACAATAGGTACCAAAGACACCGACTTCGGAAAACAAAGTTATTTTTCGGCCGGTTTTGCAATGTTTTTTTGGAAGTCAGTTTGTTTTTTTGTTAAAAAGTTTTTTATATTTAGCAGGTGGTAAATCAAATTTGATTTGATTTGGAAATTTTTGCACTAGTGCATGACATGTCAAATGGAAAACATGAATAATTTTATAACTAGTTGTGGTATTAGTACTCTTTCGTTCCGGGGTTCCGTACCCAAAGAGTTCAAAGGGAGCCCTATTGCTGTCACTCACATGTCTGTCTGTCCGTCTGTCCGTCGTCTGTCACACAGGTTTAACAGCCAAACGGTTGGAGCAACAGTCTTCAAATTTTCACAGTTGCGTCTTGTTAACCCAAAGCCATACAAATTGACCTTGCCCATCGAGTGGGGTATCGGTTTTTAGAGCTCGATTAGTAAATAAATACTGTATTTTCTGTGCAGTTGGATGATACAATTCGCGAGCCGGCTAACCAAAATTATTAACATCCTTCGACTGCATAGCATGTTTTTCTTCTTGTTTACATCTTTGCAGTATGGTTTTTTTATTTTTATTAACGACTTTTTAGTTATACTTTTTTTTCGAATGACTTTTAAACATATAAGTGGTATATATTTTTGTAATCACCTCTAAAAATCCTTCATTTTGATACCCGACTCGATGGGTTTCGAAGAAAAAAATTATGCAACCCCTACAATATGGCGCCCAAAAGCCGCCATGTTTATTTTATTTTAACAGCACTTATCTTAGAACACTTGAGCTGCCAAGACCTATCTAACGATGTTCTAATTATAAAAATCCGTCAACTGGTTTGAAAGATACAAGGTAAAAAAGAATATTACATACATACAAACATACATGGTACACGCAAAAAACATAACCCTTTCCTTGCAGCCGGGTAAAAATATTGGAAAACAAAGGAAACAGAGGCGAAAAAAAAAAAATTACTTCCCATCTTCTATCTAAACATATAAAAGAAGAAAGTGACTGACTGACTGACTGACTGACTCACTCACTGACCATCAACGCACAGGCCAAACGGCTGAAGCTTCAATCATGAAACTTGGCACGTAGGTTCCTTTGGTCGTGTAGGTGACTAAGAAAGGATTTTTGGAAATTCCACCACTAAGGGCGTGAAATAGGGGATGAAAGTTTGTATGAAAATCCGTCAGTTTTAAAGTCAGGATATTCATATTTTGGGTTTAGGCTGAAGATAAAAAAATAATTTACACGTATCTTAGCGATTTTGAAGATTTAACCCCTGAACGGTAAGGTTCATGCTGCTAGCTATTTCGGGTGCTAAATGATAAGTCTGAGCTAAGATTCAGAGTACGTTTATTCCGAAACTTTACGCTAATTAATGCTAATGATGGTAATGAGTGCTACAAGTATGCCGGTCGATCGCGCACTGGCTCGCGTAGCTCACGCTTTCCGCTGGTGCGGCCGCGCGACCTACTTGAGTCAAAACTGCTGATGATGATGTGTTCGATGAGTATCGAACATGCTCCCGAGTGGAAGAAATGGGAAAGATGAGATGAGATGATTACACAATTAAGAGGGTTAGTAACACATAGGTGAACCAGTATTTGTTTATGCTAAATGAAGGTTAATACAATGCTGAATGTTCTTATCCTAAGTGATAGCTAATCTCTATCTAGATCTACCGTAAAGACCGATTGTCTTTTACTGATAGGTGACGTTGATTTGTCTCTTTTGTACCGTAAACTGGACCACCGTTTGGTCCCACAAACACTGGGCCCTTGCTCGGGCACGGGTGATTTACGCGCACTAGCACTAACACTCACACTGCTGGTAGGCGCCGCCCGCGGCGCGGCAGGTTCGCTTGGAGCCTGCGGGTCACGCGCGGGCGCGGGTGAGACTTGCTTGCCTCGCCACCACAGGAACACCAGGAACGCTACGACGGCGACGACTGCTGCTAGCAATACGTATGATATGGCATAGTGATGTATATCATGCGTAGTTAATGTTCCTTCTTCTAAAGCTGCTTTCTTCATAGCGGCTATCTGATTGCCGAGACTTGTTAGTGTGTTGTTGATCTGTGCATCTTCTGTTGTTGTTTCGAGAAGCGGTAGCGTAATATTGACCAAATGATAGTGCTGTATTGGAGCTATGTTCGCTAATAATAGGTCAGGTTTTAAAGTCAGCTTGTTTTCCTGCTGATATGAATAAAGTGTTATGTCACGGCCCTTAGCTATGCATTCTTTATCGAGTTGAATGAGCCCGGCCTTGCTGACACGGCGCGTTCGGGTTTCATTGTCACATATGATTGTAAATGAATAGGTATCGCATGCGAAATACAAATAAGACGATAGGTCGTGTAATTGTAACCACATATTCTTGCAGGTTTCTTTCTTAGACTGGCAGATACCTATTTGTTCGGTTTGACAGAACTTTTCTTCTAGACCCAGTCGCTTGACTGGACCTCGTAGCTGACAGATATAACTTTCCTCCTGATAGGTGCAGGTTTGAAGATCGTCGTTCTTGACTTCGATATAGGAGTCCCTCATCAGATTAGTTGCTATGTAATCTGTGAGGGGAATAATGCTGATCATGTCCTTTCCCACCTGGAGAGGAACAGGTATTAAGCGGTACAGTTGGAAACTGTCTCTGCTAATGAGTGGCACGGAGATCTCAAACATGAAGTACTCTTTACTCATTCTCGCCTTGATCTTTAGGTGTTTGTAGATTTCATATAAATCGGCCTGGATGTTGTTGATAGGTAAAGTAAGTTCTTTTGATATTTGACCGGAAATGATTTGAAGTTCGTTGCTGAGCTGCTCTGGAGTAAGTAGATGCATGTTAATTTTACTATGATAAATATCCGCTAAGGTGTCGATTAATGTATCTTGGACACGCTTTAAGTTGTGTATCATGTTTGTCGTAGCCATGGCTGCGAGAGTGAATTCTTGTAACATTGATGTACTTTTACCTTACAATTGTATCTGCTTAGTCGCTTGATCTAAGAGGTTTAGATGTCTATTTATGAGCTTATACTGAGTATCAATAGTCTTCTCAGTTCGTTTCAGAATATTATACTCAGCTTCTACCACTGATGTTTGGTTTTTCCAAAGCTGTAATAAGGTGCTTTTCGTTGCTATTTATAATTTCAATATCACGTTGGTATTTATCAGCGAAACTTTGGTCGAGTACTCCAAATAATGTATTGGCTATGGAGCCGACCGCGTTGACAAGGCCGCGTCGGGTTCTTGACCGAGTGCCGAAATGCTGATTTAGCAGCAGCTGATTGTGATATTGGAGCTCGTTGTAATCGTGCTGCACTTGTAATAAAATCATGTTACAATGGCTAGGCTCTTTGATTTGTTCACATGTCTGCTCTAGATATTTAATGAAGGTGTCCCCGGCTTTATCACCTTGCCAATAAGGTTGCATGTTGTAGTAGGACACAATTTTCCATTGATCCCGTATTAGATTTAATTTACCTATTGGGTCGTAGTATAAGGATTGATTACCGCTAAATTGGGTAATGTGGTTCGATGCTTCGCTGCTGCTCCAAATGCTGATAAAAAATAATAGTGATAAAACGATGTTGACGAAATTACGATGCTTTCTCGTACTTGCTTTTGTTTCATCCTTTGTGATCTTGGGTTTGGCTTTTTTACTCTGCTCTTCAGCTTCCTTTTCTGCGTCCTCTTGCTCGATTGGTAAGACGGACAATTTGATAATAGGTCGCTTTATTAAACCGTTCTTCGTCTTTAATGTCACAACCCTTACAAACCCGTCCTTCCCTTGGTGTACCTCGACAACTCTCCCCACTGGCCATTTTCCAGAAGGAAAATTATCATCGTGGATGGTCACCATATTTCCGATCTTAATGTTGCTTTTTGGCTTTAGCCACTTGCTACGAACAGATAATTGGCTAAGATATTCAGTTTTCCACCTCCTCCAAAGGTCTTGGAAAATCTTGTTTATTAAGTGCCATCTAGTCCTAGCGTCACTGGCTGTTTCAATAACGGTTAGACCTGCTCTACCGGTTAGGAAGTGCGCGGGTGTTAAGAAATCTAAATCGTCTATGTCTTCAGATATCGGACATAGTGGTCTAGAGTTGAGACCCGCTTCTATTTGCGCTAAAATGGTGCTATATTCTTCATACGTCAATGCTTGGTCCGCTACAACTCGTTTGAGGTGTTGCTTTAGACTTCGTATTGATCGTTCCCATAATCCTCCCGCACTAGGCCAGGAAGGGCAATTCCAGTGCCATTCTATATCCATTTCCGTTATCTCACTATAAAATGAGTCACCGAAAACTTGTTTTAGCTGCTCGTACTCCTCCTGCATTACTTTGTTAGCTCCCACAAAGTTAGTGCCGTTGTCCGAGTACACATGTTTCGGGGCTCCTCGTCGCGCTGACATTCTCCTCAATGCTGCGATAAAGGAAGTGCTGGTCAAGTCCGACACCAATTCTATGTGCACGGCTTTCGTAACCATGCAGACGAACAAAGCCACGTATCCTTTCGTTGTTTTTATTCCACGCCCTTTATTTGCCTTCACAGATATGAAGCCCGTGTAGTCTACACCTGTGTGATAAAACGCTGGAGCTGGGTTGGTGCGGAAATCAGGTAGATCTCCCATAATCTGCTGTAGCTTCCTGGGTGCCTGTTTCCTACAAGTAACACATCTATGAAGTTGCGTTTTGATGGCTCGATTTCCTTTAATTATCCAATACTTTTGTCTAAGAAAGGACATAGTAAGTCGAGCTCCTCCGTGAAATGTGAGCTCATGGGCTTGCGCGATGAGAAGCTCAGTCAGTCGACTGTTGTATGGAATGATGATTGGATGCTTCATTTCTATGCTTATGTTGGCCTGCCTGAGTCTTCCCTTTGCTCTAAGGATCCCGTCCTGATCTAAGTATGGATTAAGGTTGAGTAGCTTGCTATCAGATTTTACTTCCTGGTTTTGCAATAAGCGTTCAATGTCTGTTTTAAATTCAGCGCGCTGTACGTTTTTTATTATTATAAGTTTTGCTGATCTAAGCTCGTGTAAAGTGAGATGCTTTGTTTTCTGTTTACTAACGACAGGTGTCAATGCCCGCCGTACCCAGGCTAAGATGCGTGTTGTTTTTGTAAACGAGCTGTAGCGATGTAATAGATCGTCGACTATGCTGCTATCCATGATAGGATTTTGAACAATGTTTACCTGCCTTTTTATCTCTTCGTTAGTAGTATACTTCGTTTGACCCGTAGGTTTGAAGTGCGATGAAGATAAGAAGGTCGGTCCTTGCCACCACAATTCGTGTTCTAGCAATTGTGAGGTCGTCAGGCCTCTACTAGCTGCATCCGCTGGGTTTTCTTTGGTGTTTACATAATGCCAAGTGTTTGGTGGCATAATGCTAGCAATTTTCTTCACCCTGTTCGCTACGAAAGGCTTCCAGCGCTCCGGGGATCCTTGAATCCAGCTAAGGGAAACCTTAGAATCGCTCCAGCCGTATATCTTCACGGCCAAGCTGTTGATGCTTTTGACGATTTTTGACATGAGTTTCGTAAGTAGTTCGGCCGCACATAATTCTAACCTAGGTAGCGATACAGCCTTGCTAGAGGGCACTAACCGCGTTTTTGCTGCTACTAGCACTACTGATGTAGAGTTATTGGATACGATTCGTGCGTATACTACACAGGCGAAGGCTTGAATTGATGCGTCGCAAAACCCATGTAATTCTATGACGTCATGCTCTTTGCTTTGTAACCACCGAGGAATGTGGAACTGATTTAATAGATTTAAATCTCCCTTCAATTTGATCCATTCTTTTTTGGTTTTAATAGAAACTTCGTCGCTCCACTGGACCTCAGAATCTTGCCATACTTGCTGGAATAAAATTTTCATCTTTGTGGTTAGGGGCGCTAACCATCCCAAAGGGTCGAAAATCTTAGAGATTTCGGATAGAAGCATTCTTTTGGTCAGTTTTGCTGTTTGTGTGCTGTTTGAATCATATTTGAAGATGAATTCGTCCTCGGTTGAGTTCCATTGTAGCCCCAAAGTTTTTGATGAGCTTTCAGTTTTAAATGTAAAGACTGCTGGCTGTTTGTCGGCAGTTTGCTCAACTGTTTCAAGCAATCTTTTATCGTTTGAGGACCACTTTCTTAGTGAAAATCCGCCGCTTTTTAGGCATGCGTTTACTTCCGTAATCCTCCGCTTTCCTTCTTTGATGCTATGCGCTCCCGATACCCAATCATCCATATAGAGCTCTTCCTGGATGCATTTAGCTGCTCTGGGATATCTTTGCTGCTCATCTGACGCTAATTTTCGCAGAGTCATCATTGTCAGGAATGGTGCTGCTTTAGTTCCATACGTTATGGTTGTTAATTTATAATTTCTTATAGGCTGATCCGGACTTTGTCGCCATACGATTTGTTGTAGGCTTTGGTCCTGCTCATCGACTAAAATCATACGGAAGCATTTCTCAATATCAGCTGTGAATGCGAAACGATATTGCCTCCACTTCAGGATAAGCTCTAACAGGTCTAACTGGAGGTTTGGACCCCTGTACATTAGATCGTTTAGGCTGTGGCCTAAAGTAGTTTTAGACGACGCGTTGAATACTACGCGCAACTTTGTTGTGCTAGATTCTGCTCTCAGTACCGCATGATGAGGAAGGAAACATTCTATTTCCGTCTTCTGTTTGCTGTTAGAAGTCGCTAACTTCATGTGTTGCAGCTGCTCATATTCGCGGATAAATTGCTTGTATTGCTTCGCTAGGTCTTCATTCTTGCTAAACTTACGTTCTACATTTTTAAATTGTGCTATCGCTATCTCTTTCGAAGATCCTAGCTTCTCTTCTAATTCTGGTTTCATGGGCAACCTAACTACATAACGACCGTTTTCTAGACGTTTCGTCGTAGTTTCATAAAAATCTAGGCATTCCTGATCTTCTACGGACATAGAATTCTGTTCTTGAATGTCTTCAATTGTCCAGAATTGTTGAATGTCTTCAACGTTATGCAAGATCACGTTGCATTGGAATGAGGTGCTTGTATTGCCACCGCACAGCAATCATCCTAAATGAGTTTGCTGTGCTAGCGGTTCCGAGGACGTTTGTCCGCGAATTAATCCTTCTAAAAGGATGTTGGCGTAGATTTCTGCTCCTAGGAGAAGATCCACCGGACGACTGATGTTATAATCTGGATCTGCTAAACAAAGATGTGCTGTATGTTGCCAATATGGCTTAGCGAACGTTTCGTTTGGCAGATTTTTTATTAAGTTGTTCACTATGACAACATCAGTAGAAAACTTAAAATCGGTGTAAGTCAATTGACAAGCGATCGTTAGTTTTCCTTTGCAGTTGTTTTCACGTTCACCTACTCCGAAAATAACCCCTTTACAAGATTTTCGCTTTAATCCTAGCTGCTGTGCTGCTTTCTCGCTGATCACGGAAATTTGTGAGCCCTGATCGATCAGTGCTCGCATGACGTGCTGGGTCCTGTCGGCTGCTGTGACTTTCACCAGCGCTGTGGCTAGCAAAATCTCCGATGTTACTTGCTGAGAAGCGTAGATGCTTTTGTTGTTTTCGCATTTTTGTTTCGCAATCTCGGTCAAGCTGTTAGACTTTGATTGTGTTGCGAAATAGTCATGCAAAGTCGTATGATGTTCGTCATTGCACTTATGACATCTTTTTGTCGAGTAGCATTTTGCGCCATTATGATCGTAAACACAATTTACGCAATAATTTAATTGGCTAATTATTTTTATTTTCTGCTCATTTGGTAATTCTGTAAATTTTTTGCAGCTTATTAAATTATGTTTTGCCGAACAATGAGGGCATTTATTTACTGACTCAGACACATGCATTGATTTCGCCATTTCCATTTTCTTGCTATTCTTAGATTCATTGCCCAATTTAAAATTATTTTTGCGATTAAAATTGGATGAACCATTGGATGATTGAGATGAAACTGCCTTAGTTGTCCCATCTTGACGTCGCCGAGATGACTCTAGGGCAGTGAACTTGTTCTCTAAGTAGTCCAAAAAGTCCCGAAGTACCGGAAGCTCTCGCGAATTCTTCAACGACTCTATATACTCGGAATAAGACTCACTATCCAATTTTTGTGCTAGTATATATACAAGAAGAGGATCCCATGTCGTAATATCTACGCCTAGATTTTTTATGGCGTGGAGGCTCTCTAAGGTGACATCATGAAGTCGTTTGATGGCTGTGTACGACTGCTGCGGTATATTGGCAAGATTGTAAAAGGAATTTACGTGGGACATAAATATCTGCTTTTTGTTGTTAAACCTGTGAGTTAAAATTTCCCAACAGGTGTTATAGTTGTCCGCGCTAATCGGGAGATGCTGGATCAAGCGCTCCGCTTCTCCTTTTACCTTGCTCTTCAGGAATTGCATCTTTTGTGCCTTTGATAGAGAAGGATTGTTGTGGATTGCTTCATCGAAAAGATCTTTGAAGGATACCCACTGCTGATAGTTACCTGAGAACACAGGAATTTCCATCTTCGGTGTGGACTTGTCACGGTACGATGTTGCCCACATCTTAGAGCTGATAGCCTTTCTCAAGCCGTTATACGTACGTTCATGTTTAATGTAGCTTAATTCGTACGCCTCGTCGTCTTCTAACTCCATCATTAGTTCCCAATGGCTGTTGTCTACGGCTGTCCATCGAGTTTGTAATAATCGCAAGGCGTCTTCAAACTCCCATTTATCGGACAAGGATTCGACATCTATGCTTTCTACGGTTCTTGCGAATGCTTTGAAATTGATATGTTGCTTGCGCATCATATCATCTAGTTTGCTATAAATACCTTTAGACACCTCGGCACGAGCGCGCGCCGGGCTGGCGGATGCTGAGGATGGCTCGTGGTCCTGGTGCTGTAAGTGTTTGCCCCCGGGAGGACCTGCTGTTGCTGCTACTTGCTGATTAGAAGGGTTGTCTTCTAGATCAGAGAATCCTGGCGGCTTTGCTTGGTGACATAACGCGTCATAATATTCGGATATGGCGTCTTTTGCTGCTTTATAAGACTCCATTGTCCGCTCGAACTCCGAATTTACGAAGTACTTATGACCTCTATTTTCAAGCGGCACAAGTTTTTCGTTGTTTAGCTGATACTCTCTCCAATACGACTCTAAAAGATCTAGTCTCTTTTTACAGTAGTCGATGGTCTTACGCTGTTTGCTATCCTTATTGAAATTAATAAGGACCTTGGCAATGCTCTCTGCTAATTCAGTTTGTTGGAAGTATAAAGTCTCCATTGTGCTGCTGTTAGACTTAAGCGAGACAGAAGATACGGAACGCTCTTACTTGAAAGCCGCCTTGTCCTACGGCTATTGCTGCTATGCTGCTGGCTCGCTGTTGTTGCTGCGCGGGTAGCTCCCACGGTGGTTGTGAATCCCTATGAACTCACGCCTAATCTAGTTCGCGGCAACCCACAGGTTGCTGGTACGGTACAAGCACTTCGCGTTACGATTTATCGCGGTCGCGGAGTCCTTGACGGTTTCGAAGGACCAATATGAACGGTAAGGTTCGTGCTGCTAGCTATTTCGGGTGCTAAATGATAAGTCTGAGCTAAGATTCAGAGTACGTTTATTCCGAAACTTTACGCTAATTAATGCTAATGATGGTAATGAGTGCTACAAGTATGCCGGTCGATCGCGCACTGGCTCGCGTAGCTCACGCTTTCCGCTGGTGCGGCCGCGCGACCTACTTGAGTCAAAACTGCTGATGATGATGTGTTCGATGAGTATCGAACAACCCCTATGAGGGTGAAATCGTCTACAGACTTGAAATTTTGCAAATAGATACTTTATACTGGGCAGGCATCCATTAAGAAAGAATTTTTTGTGAATTCCACCCCTAAGGGGGTGAAATAGGGGATGAAAGTTTGTATGAAAGTCGGTCAGTTTTGAAGTTAGGATCTTCGAATTTTGGGTTTGGGCTGAAGATTAAAATCAAATTAAGGTCTTTTGTATGTTTTCTCTATGTAGCGTGTTCACGTGTTATCTCATAAAATAATCTGGTAATATTGGCGTCAACATCCAAAATGGTTTAAAATGTTGTTTATAAGGAAATACTTTAATTTAATTACTTAATTATGCTTATAATTACTTATTATTAGTCATGGATAAACACAGAAATAGTGTAGGGATAGGGACGGGACAAGGATAGAGCGTATTGATGATAGAGAAGGTATAAGTCTGTCCTAAGAAACACTTTCGCATTACATTATTTTGTACTTTTCTCTACATACTGTTAAAATATGATAAGGAGTAGCATGTAGTCTACGCGTGCGAAGCCACGAGCAATAGCTAGTTGACCTATAAACTTGAAATTTCGTGATAAGTTATATAACGTATATTTAAACAAATACCAATATATTGATAAATCTGTCCCTGATAATTCATTTTTCCTATTACAACCAACTTGATTTTGCTGTTTGGTACGGAACCCTAAATGTGCGTAGTCCGACAAACACTTTGCTGGATTTTCTTATATTTGTATGTTTTTTTAGCTAGAATGAATTCACTCCTAATTCTCAAAACAACAATGACATTCCAGACAATTTACTTCATTTACCAGTCAGCATTCATTTCGAAAACACATATCCCGATTATCACATCCAATCCAATAGGTTGCAAGAAAAATGGGTCACCCCATAAACTGACATAGCAGCAGTGGGACACCCCATAAACCGCTAGTTTGGGACATCCGCGGGACACACCATCGATTTTCATCTAAAGAGGACGCAGGGGGGAGAAATAAAAAAAGCAATAAAAACGTCCGTGGCGTTATTATTTCCTGTTATTTTGACATCGCCCCTCTGTTCCCCTTTTCACCCTGAGGTTGGACGTCACTAAGTAAATATACTTAGTAGTGCTTATTTTGATTGTGAAAGTGAGTTAGTTAAGCCATCAGCAAGCGAAAATTATATAAATACGAGAATTTGACAATGATTGATCCGAATCTGAATTGACCTTCAGTTTTATCATTATCATCATCATTTCAGCCAAAAGAAAGTCCACTGCCGGACAGGCCTCCTCCAAGCATCGCCACACTGATCTGTCCTGTGTGCATCTTGCATCCACTTAACTCCTATAGCCTTGACCAGATCGTCGCTCCACCACTCCAGAGGGAGGCCTTCAAACGCTGCGTCTTCCTGTACGCGGTCGCCACTCCAGAACCTTTCGGCCCATCGGCCATCCGTTCTGCGAGCAATGTGCCCTGCCTATTGCTACTTATGTTTCGCAATACTTCAAGCTATGTCGGTAACCTTGGTTCTCTTGCGGACATCTTCATTTCTGATTCGATCACGTAAGGAAACTCCAAGCACAGCCATTAGGGTGACTTTAAGCCTTCTGATGAGGTCCATTGTGCTTGATCACGACTCTAACCCTTATGTAATCACTGGCAACACACTCTGGTCATAGACTTTCGTCTTGAGATACCGTGATAATACGATACAGTTTCATGGCAATTGAAGAATAAGTAACCATATAATTAATCACGGCATCTTAATCTTCGAGTTTCCGCCGTACCTCGAAAAGCACGTTAAGCCGTTGGTCCCGGCTGTCATTTGAAGATCTTTGACAGTCGTTATGAGTAGTCAGAAGCTTGAGATCTGACACCAGTCTTGCCAAGGGGTACCGTGTTACCCAGTTACTGGGTTGTGGAGGTCAGATAGGCAGTCGCTCCATGTAAAACACTGGTACTCAGCTGAATCCGGTAAGACTGGAAGACCAACCCCAATATAGTTGGGAAAAGGCTAGGCAGATTGATTGATATTGCATGCACTAATTAATTCACAATTTGTGGTATCTATATAATGTAAATAGGTACTTTCTAAACTGTTTTTCTTAGCACCGCTTATCAAAGGCTTCCCCGCTATTTTTCCAGTAGCTAGAATGATATGGGGATCGCCCATATTTTATTTTTTTATCTCTTGGCAGCTCTGACCAAGCTGCCAGAAATCAGTCCGAATCTCCACGCCAGCGTTTCTTAGGCCTACCTTGGTAATTTAGCCCATCTTTCTAGAATTAAACTTATGACTTCACCTAAAAATAATATCTCAATCCTCCAGCACTAACACACCATTACTTTTCTCTTCTCCAACCTTCTTCATAAAAGTCGAACGCACACTTAATGTTCCTCGCACCAGCATGATTACGGTAAATGGAGCTAACGTTTATTCGTATAAAAAACCGAGTATTTTCGTCCATCGCGTGACATTCCGGTCCACTGCTAACTGTTTCAGGAAACACACTTCTATAGGGCTGCATTCTAAGAAAATAGGAAAAGAATAAATAAAGTAGGTCAGGCAAAAAATCTTTTGAGGGTGAAATTTGAACAAATATTGGTATTTTATCACATTTTGAAAATTGTAAAACTGTCTCTCAAAACCACCATCTTAATTTACTAATTGGTGAGTAGATTTTTATGTAATGGAATAGTACAAGGTGTAACGGAAATGCGATCATATTTGAAAAACTCATCTGCTCATGTAAATTTAAAACTTTCTCTAAAATTGGGTTTTCCATAAAAACATTAAAGATTACGTTGAGGACAAAGAGGCTTGGGATTGAGCTGCTCCAATTAATTTAGTTTTTTTTTTTTTGCACCTTGAATAAAGTTTTTAATTTTCTTTATTTTTCTTGCAATGACAAGTAGTATATTATATAGTTATTTTTTAAAGTATTATATTATTTTATTTTAATTATTGTGAATGTGAAAACTATGTCGATCATTCTTTTTTTTTGTTGTTTATTTTAATTTATCTTAGTTAGTTTTTAATCATGGTCTGGCAGTTTGAGTATTTATGCGGCCTACCCGAATGTCCTTTCTTTGGTATTGTTTGTAAATTCGTTGAGCTCCTTAAATTTTGAGTTGAGCTGCACAGTTATTGACAAATGCGTGCACTGACTGGACAGGTCCACTCAATCTGGATGGTTCTTTCCTCAAAAGACAATTTCAGACATCAGTCTACATGTTCTTCACATGATCTAACCAAGATTTTGTCTGGACTTTAAAAGAGTCTGTGACCTCTGAGTTTATTTTGGCCTTTGTTCTCAGAGTAGTCAGACAGAAAAAGCCGACCTCATCTAGTTTAAAAAAATATGATCGACGTTTCTAAAATGTAATCACACCGATCGGTTACCTATGCCCTGTATAAACCTGGTGGTGATTTGAAACCTGGGGGAAACAAGTTCGATATCTAGCTCTCAAAACGAACCTTATTGGTTTTTGGTTGCCAATTTAAAAATCCCTTTATTGCAAAATTACCGAATACAAATTGTAATAGGTAATACAAGAACTAGTCCCCAAAAACTATTTCGACTGCCAGCCCTATACATCTTATAGTCCCAAGAGGAACTACAAATTAGATGAGACTTAGGACCTTTAATTTGTCGACACTCGATTGACGGGGCAATTGCGACAATCGCACGACGCGATCCCACGACCCTTGCGACAATCGCAAGATCCGAGTAAAATTTACGAACGAATTCCCTTCAAAAACTTTATTTCGAGTAATTAACTGTTCTGTTCTATTGAAGCTATATAAGCTTTATTATGGAATTTTAGAAATAGGGCTCTTGTTCTAGAGAGGGGGACGAATTTGTGATAATTCACGGAATTAGATTATGTAAAGTTGTGTTTGCAACTTCGAGCGAACTTTGTGCTTTAGGTACTATTATTTTGCTGTTCTTATTTGTCTTTATATATACAAGGAGGAATAGAAGCCCTTCTATTCCTCCTTGTCTATTGTTTGCCGAGAATGAGATGACAAATATGCTACTGTTATTTTATTAATCACTAACATTGCTTCTGAGTGCTTATTAAAATTAACGTGATTTTTCCCTCTGCAAGTCAAAAGCTTCCCTTGTCTCTTACCAGTCCTCGTAATCCATACTTAATATTATAAAGCTAAAGAGTTTGTTTGTTTGTTTTCTCAGGAAATACTGGTTGGAATTGAAAAAATATTTTTGTGTTGGATAGCCCATTTATCGAGGATGGTTATAGGTCATATAACATCACGCTACGATCAATAGGAGCGGAGCATAAATGAAAAATGTTAAGCAAGAATCATGTATGTAGGGTAGGTAGGGTAGGGTAGGCAGGGTAGGGTGGTAGGTAGGGTAGGTAGCGTAGATGGGTAGGTAGGTAGCCAGTTGACGTGAGCGAAGCCGCGTGGGAGAGCTTGTCTAGAAATATTTCAATGCAGTCTTTACCGACGCAGTCCAGCCCATCCCACCATATCCTTCTGGGCCTCTCACAATGTTGCCTGCTATGTGATGAAACCAATTGTTTCGTGAGATTGCTCCATTGATCGTCCAACACGCGCGAGATGTCTAAACCATTTTAGCATGGCAGCATTCTCGTGCTTATTGATAAAACGTTTTTTATTTTCCTCTTTTTAGTTTCGGTAGGTACCTCAAATTTACATGAAAATCATTTATAGCCAAAGTACACTTGACGATTCCAATAAGCCCAAACACGACTAGGATACATTGTTTTATTTCGGAGTTCCAGTGACCATTGTGGTCTTCTTCATCAGTTACACTTCACCAAATGATACTTTCTGAGTGCAAAGATTGCATTATTGATGAAAATACCAAAACATGTATGCCTATAATACTTGAGGAGTTACCTCGATTTCTCTAAGATCCCATCATCAGATCCTGGTTTCCTTATCATTACTACCCTTGGGATATATCCTTTCCAACAAAAAAATAATCATCTAAATCGGTTCATAAACGACGAAATTATCCGCGAACACAAACAATATATATATATATATATATACGGTCGAATTGAGAAACCTTCTCCTTTTTGGGAAGTTGGTTAAAAACCTTTTCCTTAAAAATAAACTAACAGAAATTGAACACATTTCTCGTCCTTAAAATCAAACTCATTTCTAATCATCTGTCCTATGACTTCAAACTAATAAAACACAATGTCCTCCTATCCTCGTCCCAAGAAGCGAACTGCTTTCATTTTAGCTACCGGATAAATTTACCGTCAGTTCCCCAAAAACGGAATTCACAAAACAACTAATACAAACGAGATAATTGTATTACTAGAGCAGTAACTCCTAACATCAAACTGTTAACAAAATGGTCGAAATTATTCTCGTGAATCTCTCGGTATAATATAATTCAAGTTTCTAATTGAACACATTACGGGCCGTCCACATGAGTTGCGCGTTAAATAAATTACACATGTTCAGTTGTTTACAATCCCAGTATAATTTAATAAGGGTTTTATTTCAATGTTGGCAACCCCGCATTAATTTGTGTCCTACGTTAATTCTAACGAGATGTTATGTTTATGGCTTTTTGGATGGCTATTTTTAGAGCAATATGTGATGGCAATTTGGGTCCAACATATTGCTTGACTAAGTTTTAGGCCCCTGTTTCGGAATTGAAAATTTTGGATCGAGATCGTGTCTAACCTTACTTTAGTGTCAAAGTTTGACAAATTCTTTTTTAGGTTGAAAAAGGCTTAAATAAAATTTAACAAGTATTTAACTTCAAATTCAGAAATCAGGGTTTAGTTTTTGAGTAATTAAGCATTAAAAAAAACATTATGTTTCCATTGCTGGTTGGCATTTTTTTATTTATTATCAGTGAATTCTCGAACAGTAAATGACCTATTAATGACTGGTAAGTGATAACATAGCAGGACAACTACATTTCAATCTTTGTTTCCAAATAATGTTACACTAAGCTTATTTGAATTCATTATTAGAAGAAAGATTAACCTAAAGCCAGGCCTCAAACCCGAAAGGACCAACTATCATCACAACCAGCTTCCCATTAAAATCCAAAAATTGTACCCCCACCTTCTATTATAAGTAATTTATCGTCCCCCAACTTCGGGGAGTTCGGGACACAGTCGTAACGGGCAGACGGCGTCGCCATTGCACCCAAGGTCACACAACTTATATTAAACCGGACCCTAGCTCAAATGTTACGGTTCTCAACGTCTTTAATCCTCAACTTTGGTTCGTTTTAGATTGATTTATGAGTACTCGATAAAGTTAGTGCTTAGGCTTTGAGGGCTGGACTGTACGTGATGAGGAATTAGACTCTTGACTTTAGTCTGACTGTTTTTAAGTTCTGAATTTGATGACTTGAGGTTCAAATCCAAATCCAACAGGGTTCGAATCCAACAATTAGGTCCCAATGTGACTTTTTAATTTCAGATGAACTTTCTAGGTTTATCTTGGACATCGCTGAAGAAAATATCATCAGATAACCTAGACTTTATAGCAAACATAAGTTTGAAATCACCAACCCGCATTGAGCTAGCGGTGATTAATGCTCGTGCTCTATAGGTTTAAATATATTTATATCCCATAAGAACTTATAAATTTTATTAACAGTTCACTTATAATGAGATACAGAGTTACTTAATCTAAATAATAATATAATATTGTCCTCTGGGGCGTTGGCGACGTTATAGGGTTCATACATGTTTCTTGTTAGTTTTTCTTAAATATGTTAATATTATCACACCTATTTATATCCTTCGGTAAATCTTTTGCCATAATTAGTCCGTGCACATGCAGTTGCTAGTTGGAATTTGTTTTTACTTCTTGTGTTTTATGTTATTATTCTTTTATGTAATGGTATGTTTGATTGTACGGAATTCTTGGTGTTCTTTTTTATTCTATAACTATATGAATAATATAATAATAATTTTATAATGTAATATATGTTTTTTTTATGTTATATTTCCGGAATTTGTTAATAGCGACCCATCAATGTGACAATTCATCCTCATAATCCCCGGACGGTGATTCTATAGTAATAACACTATAGGCCAAAATTACTCATACCTGACCGCTTTTAACATGACTGCAATGATTGGTTAAAATTGTAAGTTACACATCCAATTCGTTGTGATATTTCATAGAAAAGACTGAAGTGAATGACACTCCCGAAATTCAAAGTGCTTCTCTCTTAAATCAGTTTGTCACTCCATACATTTACATCACATAGACATCCTCTAGTATAAAAGGCCTAGTTTCAAAGGTGGACGATTGGCAAACGTTGTTAGCACTTCGTTTTTTTATTGAGCATGGCCTAAAACCAATTAAAAATGGGGTGTCCGACATACAGTCTGTATTGACAGCAACTAACTGCCATAGGGTCGGCTTTACAGTTTTGTTCGTAGCATCCGCGGCAAAAAATAAATTGTGGTGTTAGAATTTTTATTTTTTTCGTTTAAATTTAGAATATTTTAATTTATTATATAGTTTCTTTTTTGTGTTAATGGCTCTAGTGTGATCCTTTGATCATGGGTTTCAAAAATTTACTTTTAAATTGACTTTCAGGTCTGTTCATTAAAGGACTACTTTTAAAAGGAACTTTAATTAAATCTTTTGCAAAAACTATTGAAAATTTCAAATTAATAAATTAAATCCCTGAATAATAATGGACATACTACACCAAGTGTATTTTGATTATATACCATTGAATCTTTTGTTTTGTTATTGAAAAATCATCCTGAACCTCTCAACTTATAAAAATAAAATACATAAATAACCTACATTAAATAATATTTTCATTTTTAAACGCAAATTAAGAAAATAATTATTGACCATTTTAACCATGCTGGTAGTTTTAATTTTTCTTGTGGAATCGTATCAAAGTAATGATCTCTAAACAACTCATCTTGTTTAAGTTACTAACAAGATCCCACTCCCAACTCGACTATTACCATTCCTTAATTCAAAAGCTTCTGAATACATTCCGATATTCCCACAAGTCATAAGATTTACAATAACGTTTATTATTCACGAGGTATACAGTGGCACAGATAATATAATACTACAGTAACTGTGGTAACTTTTACGATCGAGTCTGGTTTGAAGCAAGGACCATTTATGTAAATCTACCGGCCCTAGGAGGAGGAATAACAAATCGACTATACTTGATTATATTTTGTATACATTAATCATTACTTCTTGGAAATGACGATGTTATTCTCTTGAAATTCATTGATATTTATACAGTCAACGTAGTAGAGACGTAGAATTGTAACAGATGAATATATTAACGGTTTTTTGGCCTTGACATCTCCAGGAGATTGAAAAAGACGATGCCCGATTTCTTATGTGCTTTTGAATCCATACTTATGTTATAAATGCGAAAGTAACTCTGTTTGTTACCTTTTCATGCCTATACCACTGAAATAATTTAGATGAAATTTGGTATGGAGAAAGTTTGAGACTCTCGGAAGGACTTAATGATAGATCTTATCCAGGAAATCATCCCTAAGGTGGGTGGATGTTTGTATCTAAAGTAACGTGGCTCACAAACCAACAATATTATAGCACGACTTAAAAAAATGCGCCTTATAAAAAAATTGGCTATTCGAAGTACTAATGCAAAAGCGAAAAATAACTTTCTTTTCCGAAGTCGGTGTCGAATAACCGAAAACAATGGGTACAAAGAAAGTTATTTTTCGCTTTGATGTGTTTTGTTTTGGATGTCGGTTTGATTTTTTGTTAAAAAGTTTTTTTTTTGTTTTGTGCTTTTGTTAACTGTCCTAATTATGTAAATTTGCACACACTGAGGGTTGCTGTAAGAAAACCCAATGATGGGTTAAGCTCGTCTTTGTACATAAGTTGTCGTGTGTTCTATATTTGTATATGTTTGATTTGTGTATAATAAAGAATATGAAATATACTAAAACAAAAAGGGTGGTCATGTAGGGGTCAGATAAGCTGTTGCTCCGTGCTAAATGATGTTATTTAACTGCATCCAGTTAGACTAAAATCCGGCTCCAACACAGTTGGAAAAGAGCTAGTCGGATAGAATTAATTTTCCAGAAAATAAAATCGTGTATATATAAACACGATCTTTTCACTTAAAGTTTCACAATTAAATTTTCATAATTGAATCCAAGAATAAATAATTTCACTTCTTAAACCAACAACAAATATTTACTCCAACATTGGGCCAACACGCCAAACACACACCTAATCCTAACGTTTGCACAAGTTGTAAACTAGGAATAGTAACACTACAGGGACTTGAGACAAACATTCTGCCCAAATAGAGCAAAACTAAGCAAGTACAGTCAACATGCCCGTAATATATTATATATATACTGCGCTTATGTCTCTTGTTCTAAGTCTTGTACCATCTGGGATATACTAGACGGAGTAAACAGAGAAATACTCGAATTAAATTGTTTTGTAAAAGTAGGGTCTTAACTAGTTATTTATTTAAACTGCATGCAAAATACAGGTACATAGGCGGACTTAATTCCTAAGGCATTCTCTACCAGTCAACCAAGGGTTGTGTAGAGATAACATGGCAGGTGCGGTTACCTATCGTAAGTTCGAACAACATTTGACCGAATTTCATTTCACCTTAAACTTTTCAACTATTATCGTTTTGTTTTTTTTTTACTTCATCGAAGTCACGACTGCCACTGTCACAGTTGATCTATTATAAATTCGATCTTTTTCGTTAATCCGACGTTTCACTTGGTCGAAAAACTTTCTATCGAAGTTACACTTAGCCAAAATAACATTTGTTCGAAATATTTAATTTTAAACGCATATCAAAATACTAAGTGGGAGAGAAACAGTGGGCGAATACAAATGTTTAAAACAGCGACTTGAAAAAAAAAATGTCGACGGAGCCCCGCTCCGCTGGGCTCCTATTCCTGTTTGCAGGGTCTAAAGTAACCTAACACGAAAGAGAAGTGAAGTGAGTGAGCAAAGCGAGCGAACTCAGCTTCCGTAATCCCCTTCGAACCTAACCTATCCGTGTCGGGGTGCCCTAAATTCTCGAGCTTGCTTTGCTCACTCTTAGACAATTTCTTTGATATAATTAATTAATAAAAATGCCTAATGCATGACAGCTATTACTGAATCATTTGCATGAAAATTCTAAATAAATAGGTAAACACAGAGAAGACTGCGTGTATTCGATTTTGCAGCGATTCGTTTCAGTCACTAAATTTTGTAGCACAACATATTGACTTTTTATGACACTATTTAAATTATAAATTGAAAATGCCACCAAGTAAGTAGTAGCTATATATTTGTGACTAAATAATATTCCCTAAAATGTTGTTTCGGTTTAGTGAAAATATGGTAAATGAAAAAACTTCAAAAGAGGCTTCGCCCAAAAGCAAAAAGTTATTTTGTAAATCGGCGAAATGTAGTTCGGTAAAATAATACATATGCCACATGATACTTCCATCATCTTAAAATATGTCAAATAATGCATATAGCAAAAGAGACGTCGGTCAATAGTTTTCGGCAGGTGCTTAAAAAAAGAAATAATTACTAAAGTTAAATGTGTACACTAAAATGTAAATAAAGTTAAATAGATATACATATTTTAACCCTAATAAATACACAAATACCTGTAAATATATAATAATTTTATAATATATATTTTTTTTATTTATATCATAAAAAAAGTGGTACAGTCTGTTACAAAGTAGGATGACAAATTAGGAATAGTTTACATCTGTGATGAGTAGGTAACAATACAATTTCACGATCTGATGTCCTAGCTAGGTTATTAGTAGCCTGTATTAAGGACAATCAGCCCTCATTTCCCGAACATAGGACAAGTAGTATTTCTTAGACTGTTACATAATTATTAAAAGAATTTTGAACAGATTAACAAAAGTCCAATACATTTCTGTATTGTGGGTGTGTATGTGTGTGTGTGTGTGATTGAGTGTGTGTGTTTATCACGAGTTACTTTATTGTTGTAAGAAGGGATTCAGTATTGTCATAATTTTTTGTAGTAAGAAATTGAGTAATCCGTTTTTTGCATATTAGCTTACAACATGTTTGCAATGGAATTATTGCGTTTATTGTATTATATAGAAATGGTCCTTGATAAAAAAAGACTCTTTTTGTAAAAGTAAAATATGGATGAGGTACAGTACATACCCTGTTTCTTCTTCTGGGTATTATCGGCCGACGTGCAATTTGAGTGTTAGTGTGCTGCTGTAAAATCGTGCTGAGTATGAACATTTGGCGGACGGTAAGAACCTTGCATTTCTGGTAGAGGTAGAGATAGGATATAGTATTGGTTGAAAAGTGGCTACCTTCAGGACTGCGCGCTGTGCTACCTCGAGAGGCTTGAGAATTGATTTAGCAGCACCACCCCAACTTGTAATACAGTAAGAGATTACCGACTGGCACATTGCAAAATATACTAGCAATGTGTCTAAGAAATTTTAAAAAATAAATCAGTTTACGGACACGGCCAGTCAGAAGAGTAGTATGTGCTTTAAAGTTGAGGTGCTTGTCTAGAGTTAATTGTATCAGTAGATGTAATTAGTGGAAAGTTACGGGAGTCGAAGGTTGTGATGTGATGTTGAGAGAGAAAGTAATGAGTTTTGTTTTAGAGGCATTTAAGGTGAGTGAGTGTGACATAAGCCAGCTACGTACGTCATCGAACCATTTCTGAGCGGTATTTGGATACTAAACCACGAGTTGTCGAAGAAGGTAATGGCAGTGTCATCGGCAAAAGAAACAATGTTTCCGGCGTTTAGTTTGATATTACAGAGATCATTGATGAAGACCAAAAACAAGGTGGGAGCTAAGACACTGCCTTGCGGAACGCCGTAGGCAATAGGGAGTTCGTCACTTAAATATTTGTCGATCTTGACCCTCTGTGAGCGGCCTGAGAGATAAGAATGAAAGAGTTGAAGTTGTAAGTCTCTGATACCTAAGCGTTCAAGTTTGGATAATAAGCAAGGTAGAGGAACGGTATCGAAGGCCTTAGCAAGATCAAGAAATACAGTGAGACATTTTTGCGGCGATTCAGTTTGTCTACAATACCAGTAATCAATTTTAAGGCCGCATCAGAAGTCGATTGTTTTTTTCTAAAACCGAACTGGTTGGTTGAGAGCAAGTTATTAGTCTCGAGGTAATTCATAAGTCTCTTATTTATAAATCTTTCCAGGAGCTTAGATAGGGCAGTTAGTACCGCCATAAGGCGGTAGTTATTTATAGCACTAAGGTCACCTCCCTTGAAAATAGGATGAATGATAGCCAATTTGAAGGAGGAAGGAAAAGTACCGGAGTCGAAACAGAGATTGAAAATGTGGCATAAGATGGGTGAGAGAAGCATGCAGTACCTATTCAAGAATGTCGTGGAGATGCCATCGTGTCCTATTGCAGCATTAGGTTTGAGAGACTTTATAACGGAAATAATCTCATCGGGGCTTGTTCCTAGCATACCGAAGGAGTTAGGACTACTTGCGTACGCAGAGCCCGTTTGTGAACCCAGAAGGGAGGATGGGTGTTGTGTTTTCGTAATAGAATTAGCAAGATTCTTACCAATGTGAGCAAAGTAAGCATTAACATTATTAACAGATTGATGAGGAGATGTGTAAGAGGACAATAATTCTGTGGGAATGTGAGTAGTGGTGTTGGTGTGAGTGATACGCTTAATTGACTGCCATAAAAATTTAGTGTTCCGACCAGCTTTGGTCAATTCTTCAGAGTCGAACTGTCTTTTAACTTTTTTGAGGATTTTATTGCAGAAATTTCTATATCTTAAATAGGTAATTTTAAGCAGTTCATTGTCAGGAGAATGTTTATATTTTTTATGTAGTGCATCCCTGTTTCTCATGCACCTCAGAAGCCCTGGGGTAATACAAGGTTTTAGGATCCTATTACGCTTTGGAATATTTTTGGTTTTTATGTTCATGGTAATTTTTTGGGAAAGAGTTTGAACTAGAGAATTTGCTGCTGCATTGGGATCAGTCATGGATAATATATGTGAAAAGTCTATTTTTTTCCATAACCAGATCCAGGGCAGCGTAGTCGATCTTCGAAATTATGGTCGTGTGGAAGTTATGGGGAGGCTTTGAATTTATGCAAAGGAGAGTTGAGCAGTGATCGCTTATGGTGGAATCGAAAATGAAGGTAGAAGATGGTAGTCTAGTTTGAAGAATAGTGTGGTCAAGACAATTGTTTCCTCTTGTTGGTAGACAATGTGTAGGTAAAAAGTTGTCATGACTATCTTAACTGTCTGGCATTCCACGAATGCCAGACAGTTAAGATAGTTATGACAACGATTTTCTAAAGGAGAATTAGAGCTATCTATGTTTAAGTTTATATCACCTGTGATGACAACTGTACTAAAATTGGTTAGGGAAGTTATAATTTCGTTAAGCGATTTGAGAAAAATGTTAATGTCCTCAGTTGTATATATTAAGAACTAAAACCGGCCAAGTACGAGTCGGACCCCTTCGTGCGCGAACGAAGGGTTCCGTACCATTATCGCAAATAATTCAAAAAATCAAAAAGCCCTGCTGCTTGGTTTTTTGATTTTATGAATTAACTTTTTTTATTTATAACTTTTTAGTTATTTTTTTTTAAGATTTCGATACATTTAAACATATAAGTGTTTTATATTTTTGAAATCACCTCTTAAAACCCATTATTTTGAAATCCCACACGATGGGTTTTTTCTCCCACAATATGGCGCCCAAAATTTGCATTTTTTCCAATTTTAATGTAGCCAGTGACACTCGCAGGGTTAAGACAAATCGATTGACGTATGAATCATCAAAATCGGCCAACGCGTTTGGTCTCTGAAACGCCACATAGGAACATACATACATACATACTTATATACATAGACTGATAAACACATTACCCTCCTTCGGCAGTCGGGTAAAAACGGCAATAAGATCACGTTTGTTGTATGGAAGCCCCCCTTAAATATTTATTTTATTCTGTTTTTAGTATTTTTTGTTATAGCGGCAACAGAAATACATCATCTGTGAAAATTTCAACTGTCTAGCTATCACGGTTCATGAGATACAGCCTGGTGACAGACGGACAAACAGACAGACAGACGGACCGCGGTATCTACATAATAGGGTCCCGTTTTTACCCTTTGGGTACGGAACCCTAAAAAGGAGGTTTATTGAGAGGACTCTGCTATATTAGTGTAAAAAATAATGCCGCAACTTCCGCTTAAATGCATTTTGGCTGGTGGTCGTCCTGATATCGAGAGGAAGACCACTAAGAAGTTAGCAAGCGAGATAGGAACACCAAATAAAAGAACTAAGTTAACTAATACACCGCTTAGAGAAAGTTTACGTAAACAACGCAGAGAGGATTACTCAAGATTTGGATCTCTGGAACTATTCACCACCTCCAAAGAAGTTGCTCCTCAGGACGAAGTGACTACTAAAACTACTACTAGTGAATCTACTAAAAGGAAGACCAACAATACGACTCAAGAAGAGAAAAGAAAACTGTGTATTATAAGTAGCAACCAATAAAAGATCCTTTAATTTGCGATTTACCTATTTCTTACTAACATTAACATTAGAAACGGGATATTTACCATGTTTACTGTTTGTTTCGAGTTTCCGATATTTCGGTGCTGTTGCAAAGAACAATGACACCCAAAAATCGGCCATAGCTCAACATCTTTTGGAATCCGGATCGAACCACTGGATTGAGTTACATAACCCTCAGGTCATTTCGACAGAACGCCACTATATCCCTAGACTGGTGAGGGAAGCTATCGAAATTACCAAATATAAGAATTTCAACCGGGAGGATGGGTTTCAACTGTCGAGAGCTTGGAATCCAGTGGTTCAGCTGTGTAAAACCCGAAAAAGTGCCGAAAAAAGTTCGCGAGTGGATACCGTGAGTTTCGTGTGTCGGGAACAGAATCGAGTTGTGAGTGACAGTGGTAGCGGTACTGAGTGCAAAAAACGAACAAGAAAGAGGGTAGACCGATATGTCTCCTCATAAACACCCACCCGCAATGACTTTTCAGTTTATCCGTGATCATGGTGCTTGCAACAGCACCGAAATATCGGAAACTCGAAACAAACAGTAAACATGGTAAATATCCCGTTTCTAATGTTAATGTTAGTGTTAGTGACCATGACAGTTTAAAAACTTATATTTCTTACTGTTCATGTGCCACTGATGTGTCTAATCAACAGTTTTTAGGGTTCCGTACCCAAAGGGTAAAAACGGGACCCTATTACTGAGACTTCGCTGTCCGTCTGTCTGTCTGTCTGTCTGTCTGTCTGTCTGTCTGTCTGTCACCAGGCTGTATCTGATGAACCGTGATAGTTAGACAGTTGAAATTTTCACAGATGATGTATTCCTGTTGCCGCTATAACAACAAATACTAAAAACAGTATAAAATTAATATGTAAGGGGGGCTCCCATACAACAAACGTGATATTTTTGCCGTTTTTTGCTCGATATTAATAACGGCAACAGGTAGACGCTTGAAATATTCACAGAATATTTAGATGTATATTCTCTTCAAAAAATAATAATTATTAAATTAAAATAAAATAAATTAAGGGGGGCTCCCATACAACAAAAGTGATTTTTTTGCAGTGTTTTGTGATAATGGTACGGAACCCTTCGTGTGCGAGTCCGACTCGCACTTGGCCGGTTTTTTCGTCTATGACAGCTTATGCATATTGCATCAAAATATAAATGGTCTAATAACAAAAAGTGATATAATAACGGAACATTTGGATACTCTCGCAAACAGTGGGAAGGGTGTTGATATTCTCTGTTTTACGAAACATAATATGAAGCAGAGTGACGTTGACTTTTTGAGCATTCCTAACTATACTCTGGCTGCATGCTTCACTAGACAAAAGCGAAATGGTGGCTCGTGTATACTAGTTAACAATCACATTAGTTTCTCTGAAATAGACTTCGTAAAAAGTGTTAACATTCCTAACGTATTTGAATGCTGCGCGGTAGAATTAACTGACCACAAAATTATAATATTGTGTTTATATAGAGTGCCGAATCAAAGAAACATGAATATTTTCTTTAATAATTTACTTATTACGAAACTTTTGCTATAAAAATAATCAAAAAATAATAATCTGTGGTGATTTTAACATTGACATTCTTCAGAAGACTAAACATTCTACTTTATTTCAACATCTTTTAAAGGAGTTTAATCTTAAAATAGAAATAAAAAATCCTACGCGTTCTAGTAGTGGTACTTGTCTAGACAATTTTTTACACAATGTACGGGGGTGCAAGAGTGAATATTGGAGCTAGGTGTGTCTGACCACACAGCACAAATGATGAAGGTTCCTGTACAGCGAACATGTATTTTAAAATATTACTATGTTAATAAACGCGACTACAGCACGGAAAATATTGAACTTTTTAGGAAATGTATTGCCAGTCTTGGTTTTTCTGAAGTTTACGAAACGCATAATGCGAATGAAAGTTTTAATTCATTTTATGATTTGTTTAAACTATTCTACGATCTCTGCTTCCCAATTATCAAACGTAGAATGTCCACAGTTGTGAGGCCAAAATGGATCACACGGGGGATAAAACGCTGTAGTAAGAAGAGACGAACTTTATTGTGGCAATATAGACTAACACGAAACAGTGATCCAAAAAAAGCTTTTAGAACATTTTCAAAAACATATCAAAAAGTGATCAAATTAACACAGCGAGCTCAAAATAGCTATTTTATTGGCACAAGTACCAACAAATCTAAGGCAACTTGGAAGGTAATAAATAGTATGAAACTTACATACATGTAATTAATGTGAATGACAAATTTATAACAAATCCTAAAATAATAGCAGAGCAATTTAATGATTATTTTGTAGACTCAGTTCAATCGAATGCCAAAGGTTTTCAAACGAAAGACAGTATTAATACATCAGGATCGCATAAATCTATGTTTATGGAACCAACCATACCAAAAGACATTATTACTATAATTAACAATCTTAAAAACACCAATAGTACAGGATATGATGATATTGACACAAGGGTAGTTAAAGCAGTGGCTCCCCTTTGTAGCGTTACGTATAGCTCAGTTGAACTAAACGTAAGCCACGTTAATAAAATTAAAGGTAACTATAAATTAAAACTAAGAAAAGGATATAAATAACAAATTAAGGTCCGGCTTGACACGACGTGGGCAGCTAGGAAGATCCGGCTTCGCACGACGTGGGCAGCTACGAAGATCCGGCTTCGCACGACGTGGGCAGGTATTTCTTAGTAGACAGTCAGGCTAGGCAGCTGGACGGACACGAAGGCGTGGAATGCCCGAGGTAGGCAGATGAGCTCGCAGATGAATCGCTTACTCGTGGATAATCAGTAGGGTAGCCAGCAGGACGAATGGGCTGGCACACAGTTAGATGGTCAAGGCTTGAACCAATTGTCAGGCTAACAGACAGTAGCACAGGTGCAAGAACAGGCACCAAGGATTGCGGTGGCCGGGGTGTGGCTTAGCACGCCGATCAAAAGAGCCCTTTAAACATGAAGCGGTGTCCGACAAGGTCAATGAAATTAAGGTTCCACACTCAATAAATTTATATTTATTGCACTTCTAAGATTTTAATACATTCACATGCCGTATTTATTATAGTTTTCAAGAGTTTTAGATTCAATCGTATACTTCATAGTATTAACAGAAAAACGGACTACTAGCGTTCAGTCCAGATTCAAGACTAAAAAAGTGATAACCGTTTTTCTTCGTTCCGACATGTCTTCTCAATTTTAAATTCAAATATGAATTAAGAAATCATGAACGAATAAAAACGGTTTACAGAGGCGCAGTCTGCCGCTGCCCTTATAATTAAAAATATAATGTACAACGAGCTTAATAAGCTATAGAGAATGGTATCTTATGTCTATGGTTTAAGAAAATAAAATAATGACAATGTCATGTCAGGTAAAAATGTCAAGAGTTAAAAATAATATAATAGTTTTGGATGAATCAACAAATCTTATGATTTTCAGGTTTATACCAATGTAAAGAATACATAAAAAAGGAAAACATGAGATGATACAATTTCAAAAGTAACGGTGATGAAATTTGTAAAATATATTATAAAACGTAAGTAAACTAAAACATGTGGAATGAACACCACACCTTATAGCACCTGTACTGAGTGATATTATGAATAACTGTATTCAGAATGGTATTTTTCCGCAAAAGTTAATGGTTTCCATTATCAAGCCATTACATAAAAAAGATGACAAAACAAAGTTAAGTAATTATAGACCTGTAGCACTAATACCAATTTTCTCAAAGATCTTTGAGAAAGTTATTTATAATAATATTTATAATTACTTTGAAAAACATAATCTATTTTGCAAGGAACAAATGGGTTTCAGGAAGACGAAAACCATTAATATGGCCATATACAATTTTTTGGAAAAAATACATCACAATTTGGACAATAGGAAACCAGTAATGGCAATGTATATGGATATGACCAGGGCATTTGACTATGTGGACCATAAAGTACTGTTAAATAAGCTAAATAGTTATGGCATCAGATGTAACGTGCTTAATCTCATACAATCCTATTTAGAGGATAGAAAGCAAATTACTCAGGTTAGTCAAGTAGATATTAAGTCCAAAACTGAAGTAGTATACTCATCTAGCTCTAGAGTTCTCTGTTACGGTGTTCCACAGGGTTCTGTGCTGGGACCCTTGCTGTTCATTTGCTACATTAATGACTTTCCCAAAGCAATCGTCCACCAAATGTCCTTTTTTGCTGATGACAGCACAGTTATATATAATACTGGTAGTAATAAAGAAATAGAAGATAACATTAACAATAGTCTTGTTACAATTGTTGACTGGCTGAACGCTAATAACCTAAAAATTAACCTAACTAAAACTAAAATAATGGACTTTAAAATTAGAAAAAAATCTCTGTCACATTGCCAGATAATCTACAAAGGTGACCAAATAATTGATACTAATGTTACAAAATTTCTTGGACTGAATATTGATAATGATATGTCATGGAGAACTCAAATAGATAATGTTTGTGGAAAGATCAGTAAGTTTTCCTATGCTTTGTATATGCTAGGCAAAACTGTGAATAAGACAGCACTCCTGGCAGCTTATCATGGTTATGTCGCCTCTACTTTGCGATATGGCCTTATATTTTGGGGTAATGCGACAAAGGTTGAGCAGGTATTAATAGCACAGAAAAAATGTATTCGAGCAATATGTAAAATAAAACGAACGGATTCATGCAAGCCACATTTCCAAAACTTAAAAATATTGACTGTACCATCACTTTATGTCTATGAAGCCTGTATCTTTGTGAAAAACAACGTGTTTTTGTATAAATCTGTCGAAAGTCAGCGGCGCTCAAAAAAGTTGCACCCATTAAGCACTAAAACCAGATTTATGTACAATAGTATTTATGCAATGGCTCCAAAACTTTATAATAAATTACCTGATCAAATTGTGTCAAGCAGTAACATGAATGAGTTTAAACGTAAGCTTTTTGAATTATTGAATGACAAGGCCTATTATTCCGTTAATGAATATCTTAATGATAAATTTAAATAATTTTAAGTGTTTCATATCTGTCTGTATAATTAAAATGTTAATGATATTCTGACATGAAATTTTTATCTCAATTATTATTGTATTATTATCTATTTGTTTATGTGCCGTCTTAATTTATTGACACATTATTATTAACTATTATTTTATGACATGAAATTGTGACATCTACTGACTTTATATTTTTGATTTTATTTTGTTATTGTGACATTCCTTTGTGATTACCTTTTACCCAAATATTTTGTATGCCTTCTGGCGGGACATAGTATGGAACAACATTTTTTATTTATTTAACCATCTGTAAATTTACCCTATGTTCACAAAATTAATAAATGAATTTGAATTTGAATAAGAAATACATATGGTGTGTTTATTTTCTCGTTTTGTTCTGTATTACATAAGAACTAAGCCCATCGTTTCAGTGACACTAATGTAACATCATCATCAACTATGTACATTTTGATCTGTTGCCAGTCTAACTAAATGTATCTATATTTAACATCGAGCGAGTGACATCAATGACTAACGTATTAATAGATAGCCTAAATTCAATATTCTTTTTCTCCATAAACGTTTACAAGTCCACGGTACACGCTACGTGTAGGTACACGCTGCTTCAACTCGACAAATCCGTGTACCGAATACGGGCAAAAGGTTTGATAAACCGAATGATTTATTAGGTACATCTATACAAAATTAGTTAAGATATATATCGATTTGTGAATCTTTCGTAACTTTCTTTCGAACTACATGTCGAATCCGACATGTAGTTCCAGAGATTAGCGCATTCAAACAATAAAACTATTCCGCTTTATTATTACTATAGATGTAGATATAGATAGATAGCTAAGTTATAGTTTACTTGTTAAACCACTTTATGTAAGACTAGCTGTTTCCCGCGGCTTCGCTCCCGCAGACCACCCCACAGGACCCATTTTCGGGATAAAAAAATTGCCTATGTCACTCAGGAATAATGTAGCTTTATATTGGTGAAAGAATTTTTCAAATCGGTCCAGTAGTTTCGGAGCCTATTCGGTATAAACAAACAAACAAACAAAAAAATCTTTCCTCTTTATAATATTAGTATAGATTTAATTATAACTATAACACTGTAGATAAAAACAACACAACTCCTAACGGTCACAACATCTAATCTAAACCCAAGCATCCTTGGGTTTAGATTAGATTCCTTGATTTGAAACCTTGTATACTAATAATTTAATATAGTTTAACCAAGTTCAGCGTAGAATTATCGAGTTAAGTCGTTATTCAACTATGCCCGTGCGAGCTGTTTAAAATTAATGCCACTTAGAGAGCGTTCTGTTAAGAGAATGAATATAAGGAGGATTTGTTTGCTTATTATGTTTCTTACTAAGATTATTATTATTTATTACTATGATTATTATTAAAGGAATCTTCTTCATTGATTCCGGTTAAGTTTTAGCTACGGAAAGTTTAGAAAATTGTGACATTATCATATTATTTACATTAATAAAAAAGGGTATTTAAACGTTAAAATTATAAATATTTTTGCATATTCACGAAGTTTACTGCAAGTTAAATCCATTGAAAAACGTTTTAGTTTACTAGGTGATCGGGAAGTGCCTTAAAAATCACTGCAAATATATTTCGGTTTTGGTGTCGTTTTTTTCTATGTTACACTTTTTCGATCTAGCTCCTCAGTCCCCATACAAATCAGAACTATAATATGCGATTAGGCACTCCGTTCCAAAAAGTGGGGTTCAAAACTATTTCAATATCTTTTGTAGTTTTTAAGAAAGCATTGTACCTAATGATTGTATTGCTTCAGGCCAAAGTGACTAACATGCTGTATACTAAAGTGGTTATTAAAACTAGTGCTTTTGATGTATGAGAATAAGAATTTATCTTTCCAACTTCGGGACTATTATAGGATAGTGACAACTTATGGTTAAGTATAATTTTTCCTTACTACAACATATATCAAAGAACCATAAATGAAACAAAACCGCTTAATCATTAACATAATGACAATGCCAACCCCAAAACAATGACATAAACAAACAATCATATTAAATTCAATTAGCACAGCGCCAACTCTCAGTAATTGAATGTTCTCAACATCTGTAATCAATTGATAATCGCATTAATTATAGTGTAACTAGCCAATTAATATGCGGACGCCATTGCTTTCACGTTGATTCAGTTTGCTGTGATTGCGTTGGTTGGAAAAGGGTGGTGATAAAATCTGGTAAAGTGTAAATATATGGGTTTGAAAACGTAAGAAGTTAGATGAAGATTGACAGACGCTAGGGAGTTGTCAGTCTTACTTCTCAGCTTAATGGAGGAGAACTAGGAGGTTTCACAAAGAATTATTTATTTATTCATTTACCATCGCACTAGAACGCCAGGCAGCAATTACACCATTGGAGCACAAGCTAAATTTATCAACAATCCATTTAATATACAAAACACAAAAATTGTTTCTAGCTATGTCTGACAAAATTGGACCAAAACACAATTTATGTTCAATTTTTGTCGAATTTTGTCCAATTTTTGTCCTATTTTTGTTTGACTTTGAAACCATCCAATCGATGTGCCCCAAACCGGTTTCTTTAGAAAGGCAATAATGCGAAGATGGTTTTAGACTACTAAAACATATTTAAAAAAAATCATTAAATATACAATTTATTTTTTATTTTTCAACAAATAAACAAAATGTACCTATTTCTTTATATAGCGTCACACGCCGCGCATTCGCTAGAACTAACTATACGTCCAGGTTTCCTCGCGATTTCAGCGATGTTCAAGATAACTTAGAAATTATATAATTATATGAATTGAAAAACTCACATTGGTACTTGCCCAGATTTGAACCCAAACACGAAGAAAGAAAGAAAGAAAAAGTGTTTATTTGTCACAAAACGACATACAATATAGGAACATACTTAAGCTAAACCCTTAAAATAGTATTAGTAGTACTTAAATTAAGTTAGTAAAAACGAGAAATAAACAAATAATAATAACATATACTACCCACATTTTGATTATAACAAAAAAGAAATAGGGTGAAAAATATGTAGGCAGATGCATGTCGTGATTGTGACAATAAGGCTTCCACTCAGCATAATGCTGTACCGTGGGGGACCCACAGCACGGCGCTGATTTTCAGTGGTCGCCTAGGCCGTGACGTACGGAAACCAAATCTGTTGTGTATGTTAAAATAGATACAAAGAACATAAAATAAATACAGTAAAAAATAAATGAAAATAAACTACCCAAAATTCTAATGTGACCAAAACCAAAAGCATAATTATCTAGAATTCCTGACGCAAACGTAAAAAGTAATAGGTGTGCGGTCATGCGTTTGTGTGTGGTCTGCGTGGTACGACCCTCGATGCCTGACAGCAACAACAATGGAAGAAGAAAAAGTGAAAGTTTGATGCCTAATGAAAGAATGCCCCACATCGCTGCCCGCTAAAGGACCTCATGTCGCCGCCTCGAACCGCCTGGATACGCTGCCAATGTATCATGAACCTTAAGTGAGTAATTTTAAAGCCTAAAAAGATTCTATTTATAAAATATACGTTGCTCAACCTTCTGTTCTTCTAATAGTTTTTTTTTTTAAATTAAATTTAGGGCGAAGCCGTATCCACTGGTCCACCACGACATCTTAAATCTTATAAAACGTTAGATGCTAGTGCACGGTTCGAATTGGTCGTTTCCTATGGAGAAACATCGACAAAATTGCCACCCCTCGGCATTTTTTATAATACTTTTATTCATAAAGAAACCGATTTTCTCTTTTAAGTTCAAATATGGTCTTGATTTTATAAACTACGAACGCGTCTAAAAAGGGCAGGCCTCATTGGATGTCAAAAAAATCGTCCATATCGCTGTCAACGTGAAAAGTGCCCAGAACGCTAGCAGGATTGCATTCCATAGTACAGCGTTAACAGGTATGAGAAAACAGTATAGGCCAGTATACAAAGTATGTACTAGATTTTGGGTAGTGAAGACAGAAACGGTATTTTACAGAAACGCTTGTGAAAAGTAAGATACTCGTATATAATCAAGATTGATAGGCGTCAGGGAAAATGCCTATACTTCTCTTCTGCTTAAAAAATGTGATTTTAAATCTATATTGTATTATTAATCTCAATAGATCTTAATCTTAGTCTCATTGGCACTCGAAAAAACGAAACTACGTTTAGAACAGACTGACTTGACAATCTTGTTGTTCTAATAGTCACAAGTATAAGTTAGTAGTTCTCCGTTCAATATTCGTAGGTCGTGAATAGTACATTACTGCAGCGGCCAGCAAAAGAAGCATTGATGGACGAACGTGCAAATGTACACATACATAAGTTCATCAATGCCTAGTTGTGGCCAAGACTTGTACAGTAATTTTCTCAAATAATGCGCGGAAATTAAAACTAAGTAGTACCACAAAATAGATAGTATACAGGAGGGCCACTCCCGCCGTTTCGAAAATTGACAGCTAAACTTGACATATTCACTAGGGTTGCTACTATATTGATTCCGAATAAAAAAAAAGAGTAGGTTGTATAAGTTACAAACATAAATACATCGATTCTTCTAAACATAAGTTTCCTTTTTTTTTATTATTTTTATATCATACTTATATGGCTTATAGGGTAGACAGCGTATCAAATATCCATTAAAAAAACCCCGACGCCACATATGACGAAGATTGGAGGGTAACAAGACGTAAAATTTGTGTAATGATGATCTCACTAAAAACATTAAATTGTGAAAAGCACCAAGCATGACTAAAATAAAAATGTGACAAAAGGGTAATAAAATCAAAAAACCCAACTGCTGTGCAATCGGAGGAAACATATTTGTGAGCTGGATGACTTAAACCATATCATTATCACAAATTTCATAGCCTTCCCAATTTCGTCTATGGACTTAAATAACTTATTATATTCCTAGATATTGAATTTCTAACTTGTTATCTTGAAAAATGTAATGACGTTCAAACCTTAAATATTAATTAATTAAAAAGAAAAAAAGTATATTTGGTCAATGTAAAAGTAACAATTAATAAAGGTAAATGCAACCTCGTTACAGTACTTTATGTATGAATGACATGACTATGCCCGCACCAAGCATTCATGACAGCCGCGACTGAGCTCGGTCCAATATTGTCCATTATTCCCTGTAAAATCACAATGTCAATGTGTGTGTGCAAAATGACGCTTTGTTCAGAGTGGCCTCTCTGTCTGCGGAACGCCGCCGCTTATGTACTTTGTAGTAGTAACTAGAACTCATTTCGTCTAAATCAATGACGAACGACAATAATTGTTCCCGCTTTAAAGTGTTCTTTTGTTTTTTATTGTCAATAAACAGCGGTCTATTTGCAAGGCAGTTCGTAATTTAAATAAAGCATTTGATGAGTTACCTCCTTGGTTGCCATGTTTCGAAGTAAGAGATCGTTCCATTTTTAAATAACACGACATATATGTGTTTATTATGTAATTTATTTGGCCGCTAAACACGACAGATATGTAATTAATTAAAAAAATGTACAGCAATTTCGATTTATCTCGAAGAAGGTTATCAAAATAATGCTCAAATTTTCAAGCATGTTTGAGAAAAAGTATTTTTCAGGGCTTAGTACGGATTTGTGTTCAATTTGGTGTCTTGGCCAGGCTTGCTGCTTATTACCTAAGTTTTAAAACACACAAGTGGCAAAGTGTGGGTATCCATTAAATACACCGCTGTCTACCTGTATACAGATGTAATCTTATTTTTGGCTCACAATAGTATCCCTAAAATCCAAACAAAAACCTCTAAATATTGAATGGTCGAAAAATAAATCCGTCGAACAAAAACCAGCGCGTGTTTGAAAGGCCGCTAACACGCCCTTAGTGGCGTGACAAGCTATAGACGTGACGAGCCGGAAAATGTAGCAAATATGTTCTTTTTAAACAAAAAAACCGATATATTTTTCATGAGAATATGGCTGAGTTAAAGATTTAGTGTGATCTAAAACGTGTACTTGAATAAGTTAGTAACCACGGCATTTAATCAACCGTCCTGATGGCTCGAGTTGATTCCATTTTTACCCGAACTTAGTGGTTACTTGCAAGTACGTTTACATTCATGTGAACTTATGAGAAAAGTCTGATACTGACAAAGGTCCAGAGCCTTGAACATCGTCGCCGAGTAGCCAGCTTGTCGGTTTTTATCGGTTACGTTTCGGAGAGTGTGCGATGGAATTGCATGATTTAATACACCCAGCCCGTTCCATCATTGGACTACCAGACGTACGGCGATGCGTCATCGGTACATAGTAGATATCCCACCCATACGCACAAAAAGTTTTGGGGACACTTTTATTATGCGTACAGCTAAGGAGTGGAATGCCCTGCCGGAGTCTGTGTTTCCCGATAGCTACAAACTAGGAGTCTTTAAGTCAAGAGTGAATGTTTTTTTTTCTAGGCAAGCGTGCTTCATCGTCGACCACATCATCACTTACCATCAGGTGAGATAGTGGTCAAGCGCGAGTCTACAACAAATTAAAGAATAAAAAGGTTAACACAAACAGGTATGAGATTCCCGAGTTCTTATGTAAACGCTTTTTCCGTCGCAAACTTTTTTATGTATAAAAAAACCGGCCAAGTGCGAGTCGGACTCGCGCATGAAGGGTTTCGTACCATTACCGCAAAAAACGGCAATAAAATCACGTTTGTTGTGTGGAAGCCTCACCTCAATATTTATTTTATTCTGTTTTTAGTATTTTTGTTATAGCGGCAACAGAAATACTTCATCTGTGAAAATTTCGACTGTATAGCTATAACGGTTCGTGAGATACAGCCTAGTGACAGACAAACGGACCGTGGAGTCTTAGTAATAAGGTCCCGTTTTTACGCTTTGGGTACGGAACCCTAAAAACTTAATTAAGTCATTCACCGACATAGTATTTTACGATTTTTTTATGCAAAGTTGAAGAACTAATTTATGCAAAGAAAGGAGTGTGTTCCTTTTTCATTTTGTTTGGTTTTAATTTGAATTCCCCAAGTGCATGGACAAAACGGCTCATATTTACTTTTCTTTTAGTCTTAATGAAAGCATAATTTTAAAAAGAATTAATTAAAATTATTTGCGCAGTCCCTAAAAATATTTTTCTATCAACAAAGTAGCCCACTCTTCAAATTAAATGTTATTCTTTTTGCTAGATTATTTTTCAACATGTGTTTTAGTATAATTAACAGAACAATATTGTTTTATAAATTTACTAGAACCTGCAATTGTAAGTTACTCTCTGCCGTTGGGTGAACTCATTAGGAAATCCTGGGCTCAGGGTTAGCAGAATGATGAATGAAAATCTTGTCTGTCATTTTGTCATTATTGTCCTGATGAAACACCAGTCCCAACAGTTACCAAATACAAATATCTCGGCTAAGTAATATCAGTAATATCTGAAAACGGAGACTTAGATCCAGACGTGGCACACAAGGTAAAGGTTACCTAACAAAAATGGCGAAGAATTACAGGAAACCTATGCGACACCCAAATGCCAATACGCACAAAAGACAAAGTGTACCAGACAGTGGTTAGGCCAGCAGTGATATACGGTGCCGAATGCCACGTCCAAAAACTATACACCGCACAGATGAAAATGCTATGGTGGTCTGGGGGAGTGACGAAGGTGGACAGGGATGGCAACTGGTACATCGGTGGCAATTTTAAAGTAGCTTCAATACACGACAAATTATCAGAAAGCAGATTTAGGTGGCACGGACACGTAATGAGAGGGACAGAGCAGCACGTCCGCGTCGTCAGCACAGCGGACCCCATCTAAAGTGAGAAAATATTAGAAAGAATATGAAGAACTAGAACCTGCACTTTTTTATCATTTAATGAAAGAGAATGCAAGAAAACTGACACACAATAGTCCTAATTACTACCAAGGATGTACCACAACCAAGATGGATCCGAAAGGAGCAAGAAGACAAAACGAAATTAGTTACATACATAAACTTAAACCTTTTTGCCATGGGTTAGGCAGAAACTACAGAGCCTGCTATGACCCCAACATACTTCTTTATCTTCGTTTACATTTATACGTCTAGTCATACAGACACGCCGGTTATGACGAAAAACAACATTTTCCTCCATCATCTGCCCAGATGCCACTGATACTACTAGTATTCCACATAGTCCAACTAACTACCTAAAAATAAATGTAGGGTACAGGCAAAAAACAGAGAATCCCATAATTTATAGATTTTGAGAAAAACGCAGCTAAAAGTTTAGAAGTTTGTAATTTTTATCCTTCTTTTTTATCGGTATGTACCGGTATGTCATGGATATTCCTGGTTCTTTTCATTTCGGCCATAAGCAAAAACGTATTTTTGGCACCTTACGTTTACTTTTAAAAAAGTTAGTGATTGAGAATTAAACTACCAAAGATAAAGATTTGCTTGCCAATAAAAACGAGAAAAATTAAAACTTGTGACATTCCCTGTTCTTTGCCTGTACCCTTCAAATAGTCTTTACGCTAACAAAATTATTCAACCACCATCCCTCTAAACGCCATCCATGTATTTTCCTCCATACTTTTTCATATCTATCCGCAAAACAAGCAGTAGGAGAAGTGCGAAGTTAAAAACACGGTGTAAGCATAGTACGGAGATAGGGGCAGCAAGAATTTCATTAAACTTGCCTCGTTGGCCGAGATCGAGAATTACTGGCTGTCGGGGCGGACTGCTTTCACACCGGAACGAACTTAAATGGGTTGGAGAATTTTATTGGGATTTTTTTTGCAGCGATTTTAACATGTGTGAATTATTTAGTGAATATTAAATTTAACGTGAGACGTGTGATAGACATCGTCACTCATCATAATGTAACAAAAAACGTTTTTCTCAATTAAAAAAGTAAACTAAAAAAGTAAAAGAACCCGACTGCATAAAAAGCGAACTAAAAAGACGTAAACAAGAAGAAAATCATGCTGTGCAGTCGGAGGATACATCTGGTTTTGGACAGCCAGCTCGCGAATATGTTTTTATTCAGTCGGGTTTTTTGATGTTTTAATTTTTTTTTTAATTACCCATCTTTAGTTATTTTTTTTAGAATTAGGTACATTTAAACATATAAGTGTTACTAGCTGACCCGGCAAACTTTGTTTTACCATAAAAACACCAAACATTCATCTACCCTACCTACCCTACCCTACCCTACCTACCCTACCTACCCTACCTACCCTACCCTACCTACCCTACCTACCCTACCTACCCTACCCTACCCTACCTACCCTACCCTACCCTACCCTACCTACCCTACCTACCCTACCCTACCCTACCCTATATCTCAAGTTGGACCAGACTGCTCACGGTGTGCCAATTTAATTTAAAATCGGTTATGTAGTTTAGGAATCCATCGCGGACAAACATCGTGACAGGAGATTTATATATATTAGAATATATTTTTGAAATCAATCATTTTGATACACCACACAATATATATTTTTTTTATAAGCCGCCATTTATTTCTTTTCCAATTTTAATGTGATACTCGCAGGGTTAAGACGAATCGATTGACGTAAGAATTATCAAAATCGGCCAAACATGCATACATAGACTGATAAACACATTACCCTCCTTCGGCAGTCGGGTAAAAAGGCATCCCAGTTTAACATAATCACCGTTGCAAAAATTACTCAAAAACCAAATGACCCACCGGAAAAATGCTGAGTTGATAACAAAACCTTTCGCTAGGAGGTATTAGCTTTGCACAATTTGTGATTGTACTTTTATACAATTCTTCTCGTTTACTCTGTGCTTGTTGCTGTTGTCTATATCCAAAAAAATATTTCTATTCTATTTTATTCTTTTCTACAATTGATAGAACTTAATAATCAAAGCATTTACTTCACTTAAATCACTTATGGACACTTTAGAATTGTCAAAGAGTCAGTCAGACAGAAAGATTATGATTGATTCAATTCAATGATAGCGAGACAACAATCTTATGAATACATTGTATAGATAGTTGTTCCGGATCTAGCTGTTTGTGTATGTAAGTGTACATGTTTAGAAATGCAACCACGCGACAAAAGAAATTCCTAGTGTGGGAAAAGATTAAAAAAAAAACAGCCAAGTGCGAGTCGAGTATATCTCCGCGACTGCCTTCAAACTAATTAATAATTGTGTAATTGGAACACTTTGTTTATAAAATCTGTGACAATTGGGAATAAGTACTTTATTAAAATTTATATTTCCGCACTATTTCTTTAATTGATTACATTGATTTTCAATTTAATACCTCTACGCGTTCATGAGGAAAGGGGTAGTAAGTTTAAAATTATTAAAATATTTTGATTATATTATGTAGCTAAAAATTTACGGTTTTCGCAATTTTTCCTTTATCTGTGCTATTAGCAACGTATTGCTTCGTACCAAATATCAAGATTCTGAGTTCACGGAGATTACCATCTAGGTTTTTATTCCCTTGCAAATGTCGAAAATGTGCGGTAATTTGCGGCATAAACGGCTGTATCTTTTGATTGCGTTAGCTTAGAAGTTTGATTTATTCACAGCTTTAAGGGACAGTAGACTTGAGTATTTGATATAAATTCAGCTTGATACCTCTACGCGTTCCTGAGAAAAAAGGGCCTTGACAGACAGACGCACGGACGGACAACAAAGTGATCCTAAGTATAAGTGTTCCGTTTTTTCCTTTCGAGGTACGGAACCCTAAAAACAATCTCCTTACTTACGAAAGGCCTGTTTCATTGTCTATGTAATCACACTGCAAACTCATAGAATATGGAATAACAATCCACGTGTATCTAAAAACAAAAAGTAAATATGAGCTTTAATCCTGTTAGCAGCTCGAATTGATTGATCGTTTGCTCACCGTCGTTTGTTTAAAACAATACACGAACTCCATTTCAATTATTTTATCCCCAAATAGAAATGTTATTGTTAAACATAAAAGTTTACTGTGTGCCGACGATATAAAATTGGAGTGTTAGCGATAGGAATCAAATTCCGTTGGCAAGTTTAAATATTTGAGTTTTATGTATTTTGGCTGATCGTCTCTCGCGGGTGGTTTATCGGATCAGCAGAATTTTAAGCAGTCCTGAAAGTAGCTGGTTTATGCAAACAAAACGTTAAAGTTATCAGCTTGAGAAAACAGGGTTTGATATAACGCTTATTTTTAGAGGGTTGTCAGCAGCCATCTTCTGACTGGAACTAACAAAATGCGATCAATCAATTTACGCTGAAAGGCTTCCCACTAGGTAGACAGATGGCCTGACTAAAGCTGCGAGAATATGCTGGATGCGAGACGCTGTCAGGACCGGCAGATGTTGCAAAACTTGGGGAGGCTTTGTTCAGTAGTAAACGTGTTTGCAACTTGCGTGCAAGCAACTAGCTTCCTGTTTTGCTTGACAATTCAAAAATTACCTTTAAATGCTTTAATCGAAATAAATGTTATTGAGTTTGAATTCGTATCGGCGGCAATGATGATGACGGTGATAAGGATTCACTTGCTAATCGTAGTGTTTTGGTAATTCCTATTGTGATATTCATTTCAACTGCCTTTTTGATTCATTCAGCAGCAAACCTTTGAAGAACTACCACTGTTACCCATGTTTAACCAAACTAAATCAATCACCTTTAAACGAGCAATTCTTGTATATATATATTATTTGAATCTAGGAAACGGCTCCAACGATTTTCATGATATTTAGTATGCAGGGGATTTCGGGGGCGATAAATCGATCTAGCTAGGCTTCTTTTTTAGAAAACGTCGTTTTCTCTATTTTCGCCCTAGCAGAGCTCTTTCTTAACTCAGAAAAACTTCTTTTTTAGGGTTCCGTACTCAAAGGGTAAAAACGGGACCCTATTACTAAGACTCCGCGGTCCGTCTGTCTGTCTGTCTGCCACCAGGCTGTTTCTGCATGAACCGTGATAGCTAGACAGTTGAAATTTTCACAGATGATGTATTTCCGATGTCGCTATAACAACAAATACTAAAAACAGAATAAAATAAACGTCCCATACAATAAACCTGATCTTTATGCCGTTTTTTTGCGATAATGGTACGGAACCCCTAGTGTGCGAATCCGACTCGCACTTGGCCGGTTTTAATATACTTAATTATGACCAACTAACTAACAGCACAACTTACAAGTAAACATAGAACACAGTTCTACCCAAAAACAGCCTACATCCAATAAAATTGAACGAAAAGTACTACAAGACGTACGGCCATGCCCCATCGGTACATGTTGGACATCCCTCCCATACGCACAAAGCGTTTTGCTAATACTTTCATTGTACGCACAGCTAAGGAGTGGAACTCCCTTCCGGAGTCTTTGTTCCCTGATACCTACAACCTTGGGGTCTTTCAGTCAAGAGTGAATAGGTTTCTTCTGGGTAAGCATGCTTCACCGTAGACCGCATCATCGCTTAACAACAGGCGAGATAGTGGTCAAACGCGAGCCTAAAGATTATTAAAAAAAAAACGAGAAAGTTACACTACGGTGTAAATACGGCCACCAACGGTGGCTTTTTGATTTTATAGCGAGCACTAATTTAAAGTGTAAACGATATAGCACTTTGTCATAGCACTCGTAAGATCTAGTGGCGAAACTTTTTGTTTGTGTCGAACTACCCGTTTTACACCGACCTATATTATTTAATGGGGCTTTGGGGCACCCTTAGAAAATTTGTTTGATGATAAAAATAAAGATTTTGTGACTCGATGAGTGAAGGAACAGTTTTTTGAAAGAAAATATAGAATGAAAAACATTTTCACACACACACCACTATGAATATCTATGAAGTACAATAAAATATTTATTACATGCAATTGTTTATGTAAAGCCCGATACATATCGAATAGTTTACATATATACATAACAATTTCAGATGAAAGAGCGTGATTTTTCAGTAGTCCGGTTAAAGTTTTTGAACTTATTTTTCTAGATTTAACTTGAGTCGAAATAACAGATTTAAAGTCGAATCTCACAGCTACGCTTTTTTTTTTAACTTAATCTTTCTTAGGCTGCGGTTAAGTTACAAAACACAATATAACAAAGAATGGAACAAAAGTTAAATTGGTCTCAATTCGGCTTTTTGATATTAAAGCATGAACTAAATGAAAGTGGAAACTATGGGATACTTTGTTATTGTTCCCTTATGATGTAACTTGGGAACTTTCTGTTTGTCTCAATTCTGTCTCTTGATTTAACCTCCATCCTTTTGAAACTTCTAATTTATATTAGTACCTACTATAGTTTGATTTTATTGCTCTCGTATTTTGAGATTTATACATACATACATCCTACATCTGGTATACCCAGTTTTTGCCAGTTCTTTTTACTTCCCATGTAATGAAGGCAAGTCTGTTACCATCAATCTGCCACAAACCCAGACAGACAAAATACCAAAATCGCTATTTTCACAGATGATGTGTAAATGTATTTCTGTTGCCGCTATAACAACAAATACTAAAAACAGAATAAAATAAATATTTAAGTGGGGCTCTCATACAATAAAGTGATTTTTTTGCCGTTTTTTGTGATAATGGTACGGAACTCTTCGTGCGCAAGTCCGACTCGCACTTGGCCGGTTTTTTTTGAAGTCAGTTAAAAATTTAATAAAACTTAGCTCGATCGGGAAATCAAACAGTGGTGGATTTTTCATGTTTATTTATAGTTATTATATCCACTAATCTTTTCTCTTTTTACCCGACTGCCGAAGGAGGGTAATGTGTTTATCAGTCTATGTATGTATGTATGTATGTATGTATGTAAGTATGTATGTATGTATGTATGTATGTTTGTTCCTATGTGGCGTTCTAGAGACCAAACGCGTTGGCCGATTTTGATGGTTCTTACGTCAATCGATTTGTCTTAACCCTGCGAGTGTCACTGGCTACATTAAAATTGGAAAATAGAAAAATGCCGGATTTTGGGCGCCATATTGTGGGACACCAAATTTTTTTTCTTCCGAACCTATCGTGTGTATCGTGGTATCAAAATAAAGGGCTTTAAGAGCTGATTTCAAAAATATATAACACTTATATGTTAAAATGTACCTAATTCAAAAAAAAGTTAACTAAAAAGTTATAAATAAAAAAAGTTAATTAAAAAATTCAAAAAACCCGACTGCTTGAAAAGTGAACTAAAAAGATGTAAACAAGAAGAAAGTCATGCTGTGCAGTCGGAGGATACATCTGGTTTTGGTGAGCCAGCTCGAGAACATGTATCCTCCGACTGCACAGCATGACTTTCTTCTTGTTTACATCTTTTTAGTTCACTTTTCAAGCAGTCGGGTTTTTTGAATTTTTTAATAAACTTTTTTTTTATCTATATGTATACTATTTATACTACATCTATACTAATATTATAAAAAAGAAAGATTTGTATTTTTGTATGTAACGAATAAACTTAAAAACTACTGGACCGATTTCAAAAATTCTTTCTCCATTCGGAAGCTACACTATCCCCGGGTGACATAGGTTACTTTATATCCCTGTATTCCACGGGAACGGAAACTACGCGGGACAAACCGTGAGGCGTCCGCTAGTGTGATTATAAAACTTTTAAGTAAGTCAAATAAAAGTTTTAGTTAAACAGCACTAAACCCTTTAGAAAAGGGACTTCTTAAATCAATAAAAATGGGTTTATTACATTACTGCAGCGGCCAGCAAAAGAGGCATTGATGGACGAACGTGTAAATGTGGGCCGAGGCGAAGCCGAGGCACATATACGTAAGTCCATCAATGCCTAGTTGCGGCCAAGGCTTGTATAGTACTTTTCTCAAATAATACGCGGAAATTAAAACTAAGTAGTACCTAGAAATCATTTTGTCAACATCAATGCCGAACAACAAAAATTGTTCCCGCGTTAAAGAGTTCTTTTGTTTTTTTTCAATAAACAGCGTTCTATTTGCAAGCCAGTTCGAAATTTAAATAAAATCTTTGATAAGTTCCTCCTTGGTTGCCATATTTCGGAGTAAAAGATCGTTCCTTTTTTAACTAACACGACAGATATGAGTTTACTATGTAATATATTTGGCCGCTAGACACGACAGACATGACTTTTCATACAACTTTTGCCGGCCGCTGCTCGCATGTATTTGGCCAGTACAGCAATTTCGATTTATCTCGAAGAAGGTTGTCAAAATAATGCTCAAATTTCCAAGCATGTTTGAGAAAAATTATTTATCTCTAATCTACTTATGAATCCAAAGTAAGACATAATAAAGATAACACTAACCTGTCTAAAAGCTACAAAAAAATCCCACAAGATACCTTCATAAAGCAGACCTCTTTAACTCAAAGATCCCTCTGTTTCCCCCAAAAAATAATTACCACCATTTCTCTCCCGACTAACCTAGTTACCCGAAACTTCGGACAACTCCGAAACAACCAAGCGATAGCAGAAATCATGTTTGATTCAAACATGTGCCAACTTGTTCTCATAATTGGCGCTGGAACCGTGTGAACAGGTCTCCTTTCAACTCGGCCGAGTTTGGACATGTTCATTAGCTTACCGACTGCTATCACTAAATTGGAGTTAATTGACAATGGAGTTATGTGGTAAAGAGTTTCATGGACCTTGTATGTACCTGTTTGACTAACTTTAAGGTAGGTTATTAGTTGTCACCGCTAGGTACATACATTTTTGGAGATGGGTTGCTTTGGCTGATGCTTTGATAATTTGGCTCGTGGTTGTTTCTTAAAATTCTACTAACTTTTTCCCGTTACTTTGCACCAATGGTATATCTCACAGGATTCTTGAATTTTCCTGAGTTCTATTGATATTTAAGAATAGTTTTTAGGGTTCCGTACCCAAAGGGTCAAAACGGGACCCTATTTCTAAGACGCCGCGGTCCGTCTGTCCATCTGTCTGTCTGTCTATATGTCTGTCCGTCTGTCAGCAGGCTGTATTTCAGAAACCGTGACAGCTAGACAATTAAAATTTTCACAGATTATTTATTTCTGTTGCCGCTATAACAACAAATACTAAAACAGAATAAAATAAATATTTAAATGGGGCTCCAATACAACAAACGTGATTTTTTTGCCGTTCTTTGCGATAATGGTACGGAACCCTTCATGCGCGAGTCCGACTCGCACTTAGCCGGTTTTTTTTAGCTTTCTCTAGATTGAATATCAACCAACTATTCTCTTCGTGATAATAGTTATGTGGCGATGCATGTCGACGGAAACACTAGTAGTTTTCCAATTCCAAATGAATAGCTTATAAATTATTTATTTTCTTTCACAGAAAGCTTACAGACTAATAACAAAGTTGAAAATCATTCGAGGGTTGGATAAAGAAGTTGTAATACTCAAATGTCGCAAAAAATACCTTTTATCGATAAAAGCATTGAAAAAGTTGCCAGAGATCATACCCACGTCTAAAAGAAAATATCAAGTCTATTCCCATCTTATATGTCTTACATACCAAACTATAAATACTTGTGGAAGCATCTGGTCCCACCTTAGTTTGATAAACGAACAAGTTGCGACCAAATTGTCAAATGGCGCCTATTTCTGTACCAGTAAGTAATTGAGTTAGTTACACACAGTCGGAACTTGTAATAGATGGCGCTATCTAATTGTGGGCGCTTTAACTTTGTTAAAGGTTGGTCTTTCTGTTCCAGACTGCAAGTTCTGGGTCTTATTGGCATTTGTGGGGGGAGATGCGATTACTGAGTTTTTGATGTTTTTTTCGGAAAAAATTGATATTGAAACTCCCGTCCGAATTTTGAGTGTAAAGGTTTTCTTATGAAAATGTTTATTGAAGCTAAAGTCTCGCACAGATTATTCTACGGGTAATATTATATACGTTAAACAAATTCTGCTTTTATTCTCGAGATTAGTTTAAATACTGACTAGCAATATAACGCAATAAATAAATTATTCACAAAAAAACTTTTTTTAAAACAAGCTTTTTTCCTATTCTTCTCAGAAAACCCTTTCATTTGATATCCATATCATGGCAGTGCACAAAAAATAACTAGTCCGACCTCTAAGGCCGCCCGCCTTATTTGATTTAGAATTACGTCACTTAGCTAACCGTGCATTGTCATCCAAAATAAACGTGCATGCAAAATTTCATCTTAATTGGTGGAGGATAACTGCTTTAAAATTCAGTTGCAAGATTTGACCTGAACTCACATACAAACATACATTGCAATTTAAATAAAAACTTGTAAAATAAGAACCTTCATCTGTAGTTGTCACATAGTCGCGTCGCGCCTGTTTGCGACAGCTTTTATGAACCTTATGGGACATTAGAAAACGATAAGACAATCAATTCTCAAGATCAGACCCAATCGTTATCATAATCTTTTAAATAACCAGTTGTCGTACTTACTATACTATCTCCATCAGTTAGTCGCAACTTAAAATCGTGTTCACCAGAACCCCCCTTAACTCACAATGGGAAATAGAGCAGCATTAATGGTGTGTTACAGTAGACACACAACTGATTAAACTTTAACGTTTTACGGCTTTTTGTTAACTATAACTTGAGGATTATCGTTAAAACTTCAGTGAGAGTTTATGAAGGTTTTAGTTGTATGGTTATTCTTGGTAGATGACACTTTAATGTGAGTTGTTTTTTAGGTTGTGAAAGAGAGCTTCTTCGTCCTGTGTCTCTTTAAATAAAATAATGTCTTATTCCATTTTTACCAATCTGCGGCTTAATGTAATATTGTAAGTGTCATAAAATAATAATAAAAAATTAAAAAAAACACGATTGCTTAAGAAGCGAACTAAAAAGACGTAAACATGAAGAAAATTATGCTTTGCATTCGGAGGATACAAATTCGCAAGCTTGGGTTTTTAGATTTTTTAATTTACTTTTTATATTTATAACTTTTTAGTTAACATTTTTTTTAAACCTATAATTGTTATATTTTTGAAATCACCTCTTAAAACCCATTATTTCACACGATGGGTTTGGAAGAAGAAAAAAATATTGGGGCCCCACAATATGGCGCCAAAAATTCACCATTTTTTTATTTTCCAATTTTAATGTAGCCAGTGACACTCGCAGGGTTAAGACGAATCGATTGACTTAAGAATCATCAAAATCGACTAACGCGTTTGGTCTCTAGAACACCACATAGGAACAAACATACATACATAGACTGATAAACATATTACCGTCCTTCGGCAGTCGCGTAAAAAGCAATCAACCTGGCTAGTCTTGCCCAACTATATTGTAGTCGGCTTCCAGTTTAAACGGACGAAGCAGAGTACCTGTATTAAACATGGAGCCTATCGTAATGCTGTTATAAGTTAGTCACAAGCTTTTCAGAATAAAAAAATAAATGGCGATAATAAAATACGACTGACGAACATTATTGAAGTTCAACGCTAGGGATTTGCAAAAGGTCTACAATGTAAAGGATTGAAACTCTACTGATGTCACGTAGTCAATCCCAAAGATTTTGGCATTTCGACAATCGTTATCGGCGATACGCTGATACTTAGTCAAGATTCTAGACTTAGAGAGAAGTTTCGATCCTACATCGAGTTTCATAGCCCAGATGCTGTAGACTTGAGACCATCTGGGCTGTGAAACCTTGCTAACTTGTCTAAACAGATAATTTATACAGGGTACCATGGTTTTCTAACCTTGCTTGTGCCAACACAGGGCTGAAGTCGAGGGAAAACAACACAGATTTTATGGTATACCCTCAACCGCTCCGAACTCATTCAGTTTCGCATCCCATACGCGGCCACAATATATTAATTAAATCTCTCACAGTTCATCTAACGCTACAGGCGACCGCAGCAACTCGTTATCTCTCTGTTAATTGTTTAAAACTGTTTATTCCGGTTACTACAACGGCAGCAACATTAATTGAACTCGTTTATTAAAGGATTTTACGAAATAATTAGGAAATCCGAGACTTTAAAATTATTATTGGCATTTTCTGATCGGAAATTTGTATTTTGGAAAATCTTGTTTAAAATAAGAAGATGTTTGTTTCGAATTCTCGAATATGCTTGTTAAAAATGTTTTTAATTATCTTGCTTTTTTAATAATAAAACATTTATGGATGTCAGAAGTATAATGAAAGACTATTGAGTAAGCTTTTTCCTAATAGAGACAGAAGATTCCATATTATTAATTTATGATGTAGAAGCAAGCAGTGGTGGCCCAGTGGTATCGGCCGCGACTTAAAAGTTGTAAGTCGTGGGTTTGAGCCCAGGCAGGCGCTTTACTTTGTGTTAATTATTTTATTACCACTGCTCTCAAAACGGTGAAGGAATACATCGTGAGGAAACCGGCATGTCCTAGAACCATAAAATTTGACGACATGTGACATCCACCAACCCGCACTGGGCCCGCGTGGTGGATTACGGCCCATTCCCTCTCACAGAGAGGAGGCCTGGGTCCCAGCAGTGGTTACATTAATAGGCTGATGATGCGATGAATTATGTGTGTAGAAGCAACCAAAACAAGAAACGAAGCCAACAATAAAAAACACTTAAAAAGTCACGGATATACTCATGAAAAGTAAGAATTTGTGTAGATTAACGGTTCTTTATTTTGTAGTTTCATAAGATATGCATGAGTAAATTAAAGACTTTTCAATTTGTCCATTAAATACAAAAGTATCGTCACACAGATATGCAAAACCATTTCACCGAATTTCATCATTATTTTAATGGAATTTTCCATGAGCACGTCAACGATTTACCACTAATTATCGGTAAACCAATTATAATTATTTTAATTGATTACTACCAAATTTCACAATCTATATATATAAAAATTAATCCCTATTTCCCTTGGTCACGGCATCACGCGTGAACGGCTGGACCGATTTCGCTTATTCTTTTTTTGTTGTGTTTGTTATTGTTAGGAGAAGGTTCTTATGAAAAAAAAAAATCCTACATAGGTAGGGTAGGTATTTAGGTAGGATAGGGTAGGTAGGGAAGGTAGGTAGTGTAGGGTAGGGTAGGGTAGGTAGGGTAGGGTAGGGTAGGGTAGGGTAGGGTAGGGTAGGGTAGGGTAGGGTAGGGTAGGGTAGGTAGGGTATATATGGTAGGGTATATATGGTAGGGTAGGGTAGCGTAAGTAGGTTAGGGTAGGTAGGGTAGGGTAGGTAGGGTAGGGTAGGGTAGGTAGGTAGGGTAGGGTAGGTAGGGTAGGTAGGGTATGTAGGGTAGGTAGGGTAGGTAGGGTAGGTAGGGTAGGTAGGGTAGGTAGGGTAGGTAGGGTAGGTAGGGTAGGTAGGGTAGGTAGGGTAGGTAGGGTAGGTAGGGTAGGTAGGGTAGGTAGGGTAGGTAGGGTAGGTAGGGTAGGTAGGGTAGGTAGGGTAGGTAGGGTAGGTAGGGTAGGTAGGGTAGGTAGGGTAGGTAGGGTAGGTAGGGTAGGTAGGGTAGGTAGGGTAGGTAGGGTAGGTAGGGTAGGTAGGGTAGGTAGGGTAGGTAGGGTAGGTAGGGTAGGTAGGGTAGGTAGGGTAGGTAGGGTAGGTAGGGTAGGTAGGGTAGGTAGGGTAGGTAGGGTAGGTAGGGTAGGTAGGGTAGGTAGGGTAGGTAGGGTAGGTAGGGTAGGTAGGGTAGGTAGGGTAGGTAGGGTAGGTAGGGTAGGTAGGGTAGGTAGGGTAGGTAGGGTAGGTAGGGTAGGTAGGGTAGGTAGGGTAGGTAGGGTAGGTAGGGTAGGTAGGGTAGGTAGGGTAGGTAGGGTAGGTAGGGTAGGTAGGGTAGGTAGGGTAGGTAGGGTAGGTAGGGTAGGTAGGGTAGGTAGGGTAGGTAGGGTAGGTAGGGTAGGTAGGGTAGGTAGGGTAGGTAGGGTAGGTAGGGTAGGTAGGGTAGGTAGGGTAGGTAGGGTAGGTAGGGTAGGTAGGGTAGGTAGGGTAGGTAGGGTAGGTAGGGTAGGTAGGGTAGGTAGGGTAGGTAGGGTAGGTAGGGTAGGTAGGGTAGGTAGGGTAGGTAGGGTAGGTAGGGTAGGTAGGGTAGGTAGGGTAGGTAGGGTAGGTAGGGTAGGTAGGGTAGGTAGGGTAGGTAGGGTAGGTAGGGTAGGTAGGGTAGGTAGGGTAGGTAGGGTAGGTAGGGTAGGTAGGGTAGGTAGGGTAGGTAGGGTAGGTAGGGTAGGTAGGGTAGGTAGGGTAGGTAGGGTAGGTAGGGTAGGTAGGGTAGGTAGGGTAGGTAGGGTAGGTAGGGTAGGTAGGGTAGGTAGGGTAGGTAGGGTAGGTAGGGTAGGTAGGGTAGGTAGGGTAGGTAGGGTAGGTAGGGTAGGTAGGGTAGGTAGGGTAGGTAGGGTAGGTAGGGTAGGTAGGGTAGGTAGGGTAGGTAGGGTAGGTAGGGTAGGTAGGGTAGGTAGGGTAGGTAGGGTAGGTAGGGTAGGTAGGGTAGGTAGGGTAGGTAGGGTAGGTAGGGTAGGTAGGGTAGGTAGGGTAGGTAGGGTAGGTAGGGTAGGTAGGGTAGGTAGGGTAGGTAGGGTAGGTAGGGTAGGTAGGGTAGGTAGGGTAGGTAGGGTAGGTAGGGTAGGTAGGGTAGGTAGGGTAGGTAGGGTAGGTAGGGTAGGTAGGGTAGGTAGGGTAGGTAGGGTAGGTAGGGTAGGTAGGGTAGGTAGGGTAGGTAGGGTAGGTAGGGTAGGTAGGGTAGGTAGGGTAGGTAGGGTAGGTAGGGTAGGTAGGGTAGGTAGGGTAGGTAGGGTAGGTAGGGTAGGTAGGGTAGGTAGGGTAGGTAGGGTAGGTAGGGTAGGTAGGGTAGGTAGGGTAGGTAGGGTAGGTAGGGTAGGTAGGGTAGGTAGGGTAGGTAGGGTAGGTAGGGTAGGTAGGGTAGGTAGGGTAGGTAGGGTAGGTAGGGTAGGTAGGGTAGGTAGGGTAGGTAGGGTAGGTAGGGTAGGTAGGGTAGGTAGGGTAGGTAGGGTAGGTAGGGTAGGTATTTTTTTTTTTTTTTTTTTATATTTGCAGGAGGGGAAATCCGGTCGGACTTACACCCAAAGTGCCTCTAAAGTGAGCCAGTCTGGATAGTGTCAGACTCCAACTGACTAAAAACCCCTCCTGCCTTACATAATCCCGCCAACGAAGCTGGTGCCCATTTTGTGCAAACTCAAATATTTATGGGCATCTTTATTTATCGATCAAAACATGTAGGTTTAAATAATACAAAAATGCAATAATTACAAAAAGTGCGGTTTTTCTCTAAAATGTGCAAGAAGTGCAGTTTATCACATCAGAATACAAGAGAGCAATTTATCACGGAGGATAGGAAATTAAATATAAATTTGCCTTACTTTATTTAAGGATAAGAAGCACAACAGTGCTTTTCACCACACAGACAATCTGTTTCTCTTAGGTACTACCCCAGTGCACCGTTTGTCATTGCAGTTTTGTGCGTGCTATTTCTATGCTTCTTACAAAATATTCTCATAATACTAGTGAATCATAGAGCCGCTTCAACTTCGGTTTCGTGCAATGACTGTGGAGGCCACATTTACACAGTACTCTAGGAACTTTTCCCTGTGTTGCTTACTCATGAGCCCATGCAGGCTCTCCTTCGTCAATGTCCTGTCCAGCTCACATTCGAGTTGGTAGCGTTCCCTGATAAATAACGGGCAATCTACGAGTATGTGCTGGACGGTCTCTGCCACGCCTGGGTCGCAGACGCACGAGGGGCTCTCCTTACACTTGAAGCGATTCAAGTATTCAGAGAACCCGCCGTGCCCCGTCAAAACTTGCGTGAGTACGCCTGTGGGCCGCACCTGTTTTATAATATGGAAAGCCGCTATTGCATCCGGAAGAAACACTTTCGTCACAGAGGCTGTCTCGCCCGACACATATCTTCGATTCCATTCATCAAGCGATTCCAAACGGATCTGTCGCTTGATAAATGAAACCGGACACTGGTCGTAGTCCGGCTTCCTCCGTAACGACAATGCTGCCTCCTTCGCTAACTCGTCCGCTCGCTCATTCCCCGGCAGGCCCGCGTGGGCCTTGATCCAGAACAAAGACACAGCTTTGCTCTGGCCCAGGGCTTGTGCCAAATTTGCGCGCGCACGAACCGCCAGGGGATGGAGAGAGCCATGGCTTGCAAGCGTCTGCAATGCTGACATTGAGTCGCTGTACAAACCATAGCTCGTCTCTTGCCGCGTAAGGATCACGTCCGTCGCTTTGCAGATGGCCAGGAGTTCCGCCTGGTAGACAGTGCAGTACGCGGCTAAGCTAAGTTTGAGCTTCCGGACTTCGCCTTCATTATCCCATATGGATAATGCGGCTCCGACCTTCCCCTCAATCTTGCTGCCGTCGGTGAAAATTCGCACCGCCTGCACGTTGTTGCTGTCTAGCAAATGTTGGTCTGCCAGGCACATGAACTCCAGGGGCATCTGCGTAGCTGGATGAGGAGCCTCTGCAAACCTTACCGCACCCTCAATCTCCCTATCTCCTGGCACATACCGGGATGGCCCTCTCCTCGCTTCATACAGGGCGGCTGCCTCCTGTATGCGCAGATCTAGAGGTAGTATTCCGGACAGTACCAGTGCCGAGTTCAGGGAGACAGTACGGTAAGATTTACAGATCTTCTGGACGAATCCTCGTTGGACCGAGCCTAGCTTCTTCCGTATTCCCAGCTTCTTCGTAGCGGGAGCCCAGGCTGCGGCCGCGTACGTTATTATGGGCTCAATCATAGCAGTGTAGATTGTGTGTATGATGTGTGCGTCCAATCCCCAACTCACTTTAGCGGCGCGGGACAGTTGCTTATAAATGTTAACTGCCCTCCTGCAGACGTTCGCGGTGTGCTCGTTGAAGGTGAGCTTCTCGTCTATGGTTAGACCCAACAACTTCATCTTCTTAACCATACCAATGTCGACCCCGGCCATGCTCAGCCTTGGGGTATCATACTTGCGTTTGTTGGTTACGACCATCGCACAGGTTTTGTGCGGTGCGAACCTCAGCTTGTTTTTGTCGCCCCAACTCTGAACATGGGCGAGGGCTGCATTGGCAGATGTTGAAACTTCGGTCGCTGAGTCCCCATCCAGAACCAAGACGATATCATCAGCGAACGCCTGTGCGAAGATTCCGCGCCGCTCCAATTCCTGCAATAGTGGGTCTAGAATGAGATTCCACAGGATGGGACCACCTATTGACCCTTGAACACAGCCCTTGCTAGTCACTCGCGTGCATTCCTCCCCAGCGTAACGAACCTTGACTTTCCTACTGTCGAGGTAGCTGTCTAGCAGCCTTCTTATATTCACCGGGCACTTTTCCTCAGCCAGTCTGACCTTGATGGCTGGCCACCAAGCACTATCGAAGGCCCCCTCTATATCCAGTGACACCAGGACAATTAGCTTCTTCAGCCTCAACTTGTCCTGTACGTGCTTCACTAGCGTATAGAGGGCGTCCTCAGTGCTTCTCTGGGGCATAAATCCAAACTGGCGAGTACTAAACCGCGGTACAAGCTGCCATTTTAAACGCGCTACTACCATCCTCTCCAGGACCTTCCCCAAAACCGGCAGTAGACCTATTGGTCTGTATGCCTTGGGGTTTAGGTAATCGTCCTTGCCCAGCTTTCTGAGGACCACGACTGTGGCCTCCTTCCAGATGTTCGGGAAGTGTGCCAATTCAAGGCACTTATTGTAAAGGGCAAGGAACGCCTCCAGGTCCTGGTGGATCGCTCGACTGCAGATATCAGACGTCAGTCCATCCCCTCCTGGTGCCTTTTTTGGATTGAAACCTGCCACGGCGGTCTTCAGCTCCAGCGAGGTAAATGGTGGGTCATGATATTCATCATGAACCCACTCATTTACTCGACTGGCTGCTTCTCTAATTCGCCTATGGTCAGCGTTGTCCTGGTCTACTCTGTCTTCGGGGTAGAACGTATCTGCGAGTAGGGCGGCCGATTCACTTGGGTTGAGGAATACACCATCGCTGCGTAGGGTCAGTTCCTCCTGTCTTCTGGCGGTCCTACCAATCACCCTGAAGATTCCCTCCCAGACCCCTTCCCGATCCTGTTTCCGGCAGAACTCCAGGTAGGGTAGGTAGGGTAGGTAGGGTAGGTAGGGTAGGTAGGGTAGGTAGGGTAGGTAGGGTAGGTAGGGTAGGTAGGGTAGGTAGGGTAGGTAGGGTAGGTAGGGTAGGTAGGGTAGGTAGGGTAGGTAGGGTAGGTAGGGTAGGTAGGGTAGGTAGGGTAGGTAGGGTAGGTAGGGTAGGTAGGGTAGGTAGGGTAGGTAGGGTAGGTAGGGTAGGTAGGGTAGGTAGGGTAGGTAGGGTAGGTAGGGTAGGTAGGGTAGGTAGGGTAGGTAGGGTAGGTAGGGTAGGTAGGGTAGGTAGGGTAGGTAGGGTAGGTAGGGTAGGTAGGGTAGGTAGGGTAGGTAGGGTAGGTAGGGTAGGTAGGGTAGGTAGGGTAGGTAGGGTAGGTAGGGTAGGTAGGGTAGGTAGGGTAGGTAGGGTAGGTAGGGTAGGTAGGGTAGGTAGGGTAGGTAGGGTAGGTAGGGTAGGTAGGGTAGGTAGGGTAGGTAGGGTAGGTAGGGTAGGTAGGGTAGGTAGGGTAGGTAGGGTAGGTAGGGTAGGTAGGGTAGGTAGGGTAGGTAGGGTAGGTAGGGTAGGTAGGGTAGGTAGGGTAGGTAGGGTAGGTAGGGTAGGTAGGGTAGGTAGGGTAGGTAGGGTAGGTAGGGTAGGTAGGGTAGGTAGGGTAGGTAGGGTAGGTAGGGTAGGTAGGGTAGGTAGGGTAGGTAGGGTAGGTAGGGTAGGTAGGGTAGGTAGGGTAGGTAGGGTAGGTAGGGTAGGTAGGGTAGGTAGGGTAGGTAGGGTAGGTAGGGTAGGTAGGGTAGGTAGGGTAGGTAGGGTAGGTAGGGTAGGTAGGGTAGGTAGGGTAGGTAGGGTAGGTAGGGTAGGTAGGGTAGGTAGGGTAGGTAGGGTAGGTAGGGTAGGTAGGGTAGGTAGGGTAGGTAGGGTAGGTAGGGTAGGTAGGGTAGGTAGGGTAGGTAGGGTAGGTAGGGTAGGTAGGGTAGGTAGGGTAGGTAGGGTAGGTAGGGTAGGTAGGGTAGGTAGGGTAGGTAGGGTAGGTAGGGTAGGTAGGGTAGGTAGGGTAGGTAGGGTAGGTAGGGTAGGTAGGGTAGGTAGGGTAGGTAGGGTAGGTAGGGTAGGTAGGGTAGGTAGGGTAGGTAGGGTAGGTAGGGTAGGTAGGGTAGGTAGGGTAGGTAGGGTAGGTAGGGTAGGTAGGGTAGGTAGGGTAGGTAGGGTAGGTAGGGTAGGTAGGGTAGGTAGGGTAGGTAGGGTAGGTAGGGTAGGTAGGGTAGGTAGGGTAGGTAGGGTAGGTAGGGTAGGTAGGGTAGGTAGGGTAGGTAGGGTAGGTAGGGTAGGTAGGGTAGGTAGGGTAGGTAGGGTAGGTAGGGTAGGTAGGGTAGGTAGGGTAGGTAGGGTAGGTAGGGTAGGTAGGGTAGGTAGGGTAGGTAGGGTAGGTAGGGTAGGTAGGGTAGGTAGGGTAGGTAGGGTAGGTAGGGTAGGTAGGGTAGGTAGGGTAGGTAGGGTAGGTAGGGTAGGTAGGGTAGGTAGGGTAGGTAGGGTAGGTAGGGTAGGTAGGGTAGGTAGGGTAGGTAGGGTAGGTAGGGTAGGTAGGGTAGGTAGGGTAGGTAGGGTAGGTAGGGTAGGTAGGGTAGGTAGGGTAGGTAGGGTAGATGAATGTTTGGTGTTTTTATGGCAAAACAAAGTTTGCTGGGTCAGCTAGTTATAACAATAAAAAACCGGCCAAGTGCGAGCCGGACTCGCGCACGATGGGTTCCGTACCATTATCGCAAAAAACGACAAAAAAATCACGTTTGTTGTATGGGAGCCCAACTTAAATATTTATTTTATTCTGTTTTTAGTATTTGTTGTTATAGCGGCAATAGAAATACATCATCTGTGAATGTGTATGAGATACAGCCTGGTGACAGACGGACCGACAGACAGACGGACAGCAAAGTCTCAGTAATAGGGTCCCGTTTTTACCCTTTGGGTACGGAACCCTACAAACGAAAACGACGAAAATTCTGGTCATATTCATCATCGTCATCATTTAAACTGAAAGACGTCCACTGCTGAACATAGGCCTCCCGAAGTGTCACCACATTGACCAATCCCGTGCGTCTCGCACCCAGTGGATTGCCGCAGCCTTAACCCAGGTCCTTGGTCCTTAACCTTGTGGGAGGCCATCCAGCGCTGCGCTTTTCGGTACGCTATCGCCACTCCAGAACTTTTCGGCCCCATCGAACATCCGTTCTGCCAGCAATGTGCCCTGCCTACTACCACTTAAGTTTTGCAATTCTTCCGGCTATGTCAGTAACCTTGGTCATCCTGCGGATATCTTCGTTTCTATTTCAATCACGGTGGTCAAAATTATTAGTGGACAATCATTCAAATTAAAAATAGTTTTCCGAAATGTCGGTCAACCGCTCGTCAGTGGTAAAACCTGTAAGCAAAAATAGCTTTTATTGCTACTACATAAAGTTGTCTTCTAAACCGTGCTTCAGGTTCTAACACAATAAAGCGGCTTAAGGTTTTACTTCGAAAAAAGTTGGTGCTGCGCAAAGCACTTTAAATCACGGCTTTGTTCGCTTCAACGCGGCTTGTTGACTCTCATTGCTATGATTTAAAATTTCTTAAATTGCTGTAGCAAACATTTTATATAAGGATTTCAACGATTTGTTAAAAGTTGATAGCTACAACCTTGGGGTCTTTAAGTCAATATTGAATAGGTTACTTCTAGGCAAGCGTGCTTCACCGTATACTCGTAGACCACATCATCGTTTACCATCAGGCGAGATAGTGGTCAAGCGCGAGCCTATAGATTATAAAAAAAAAAGTACGAAATAATAAAATACTTCTCTGACTGTCACTCTGGTTTCTGATAATAATTTATATGGGCACTAGGTTCAGTGCCCGCGTTGGGCAGTGATTTTGTTTTTTTTTTAATTTGGATTCTAGTAGCAGTCTAAATATGCGAATGGGCTTCCTCAGATGACATAATGTTACTTTTTCCACTACCTTGCCTATTATGTAATTCATTGCCTTAGAAATTCGTTTCGAAATATGAACATTAGGCACAAAATTATAAAAATAAAATACATAATAACAGTTACGAAATGACTTTTGTATGTATCAGTATGTAACTGGCAGAATGATACTGAATCTGTTACCTCTCGAAAAAGCGAGCCTTGATTGTGTGTATATAGTTTGTGGTTTTTAGTCAGAACGGGACTAATAAATTGTTGTTGGCACTTATTTGCATTTAATTAAGTAAGTTCATCAGGTAGTGGAAAAATAATCGTTCGTGTCTCGCATAAAAAGGCTTTATTTTTGAGTATTAAACCTAATTAAAAACAGGCCGAGGCAGACAAGTTATGACCAATCCCAACAGATACACCTTTACTTTCTAGGAAGACAGACCTGGAATGTTTGTGTTCTAACACTTCCCAGAATAGGTAACCACCTATGTTCTGGGAAAACACACGCCTCTGCCTCAGTTGGGATAATTAGCTTACAAAACAAACAACCTGAGGTTTTCCTACGATCTTAATCTAATTTGGTAATTAACTCCGCATACATCCTACTACACAGTTTTACATATACCTACAAGATCCCTTTATAATTAGGCGTTTCTAGTTTGGTGAAAACATTATCTATATATGAGACTAGCTGTTCCCGCGGCTTCGCTCCCGTGGACCACCATAGAGGACCCGTTTTCGGGATAAAAAAATAGTGACATACACTCAGGTAATAATGTAGCTTTCTATTGGTGAAATATTTTTTTAAATCGGTCCAGTAGTTTCGGAGCCTATTCGTTACAAACAAACAAACATTAAAATCTTTTCTCTTTATAATATTGGTATAGATTGGTTCAAGCGTACAATTTTAACGATATCGATGTATTTGCCCTATCTAAGATTTTTTTTTTAAAAGCCGGCAAAGTGCGTGTCGGGCCACACGCAATAATAGAGTTCCGTAGTTACACAATAATGCGGACTAAGAAGAGGGCTTTTTGTTGTTTCATGAACGTTTAAACGGTTTCAGCGACTCACAACGTCTAAAAACGGGCCCACATAAGACGATGGTAACTGAAGAAGGAGTTTTAAAAACCAACTTCACAAGTGAAGGTAGAAAAAATATTATTTATTTTAGTACCGTATCGGTACTGCCAAACGCCGCCGCCCACTCCAATGCGTTAATCGAACGTAGACATGATTAATTTAGAAATCATTATTATTAAGGATATTATTATGTTTTTATTTTTACATGGTTCATATCACATCAACACATCATCAGCCTATTAATGTTCCCATTGCTGGGACACAGGCCTCCTCTCTGTGAGAGGGAATGGGCCGTAATCCACCACGCGGGCCCAGTGCGGATTAGTGGATGTCACATGTCTTCGAATTTTTGGTTCTTGGACACGCCGGTTTCCTCACGATGTTTTCCTTCACCGTTTTGAGAGCAGTGGTGATGAAATAATTAACACAAAGTAAAGCGGCCTGCCTGGGCTCGAACCCACGACCTACTACTTGTAAGTCGCGGCCGATACCACTGGGCCACCACTGCTCTCACTGCATGGTCCATAAACTTATATTAAATATCTGTTTTGCACAACACTACCAATAATTACTTTTTCAATGGCATTTGTATTTTTTTTGTAGTTTTCTAAGTACATTTTATAAGTTGGTCGACTATTAATCGTAAAACTGTAAAGCGTACTTAGCTGTGATTGTTTTCCTTTTAATTTTTTATATATACAAATGCCGTGATTTTTTTCTAATATCCAAAAGCAAACATTTAGCTGACAGGCGGAGGGGGGAGGGCACACGACTAACAAAAATTTGCAATTTAAAGCTTAATTTTACGCAAACGGATCCCTGAATCGAAAAATCGTTTTCACAAACCCGTAATATTTTAAAGGGCCTATCCAACATTGGGAACACCATGGGATATGTAGGATGTAGGCTCAGGAGTCTGGTGGATGCGAAACGCACAGCACCGATCAGTGTGGCGAAGCTTGGGGGAGGCCTATGTCCAGGCAGCAGTGGATGTCTTTCGGCTGAAATGATGATGTAGAAACGTAATGGAATGTTCATTTACTATATTATAATATAATATTATACGTGCAAAGTCTTTGTAAACATTTATGACTGTGCAAAACATTGAACCAGGCAAAAAATTGAGTTGGAAATTAAAATTTGAAAATTAAAGTGGTTTTGATTTAACATTTTGTATTTAAAATTAACGAAGCGCAGTTACTGTTACGAGTTACGAGTACGAGTGTAATAGTACTGGATACTGATATTTAGTCCTAGAATCCATCAGGCATGTGTAAGTTGTAGCTTGTAATCAAGATTGATACCTAATATAGAATTGACTCGCGCCCCGTTATGAGACTAAGTCGAGGGGAAATGTGGGTTTATTAAGGCCCCAATTTTTTATACGAAGTTAACCAATGGTTAATTTATTATGCTAACCAATGGTTTCAAATTTCAGTAAAATGCGTTTATTCGTCCATTCTTAGTCAAACAAATGGTCAAATTACTAACTCTCCAACATATTTGACCACTAGCTTCTGCCAGCGGCTTCGCCCGCGTGAAAAGGGTTGATTTATCCCAGGCGAACATTATACTGGCATGAAAAGAACAAAAAAAGAAAGAATACAGACTATAATCTAACTCTGTGCCAAATTTCATCCAGATTCGTTCAGCCATTTTGGCGTGATTGAACAAACATACATCTACACACACATCCATCCAAACTTTCACATTTATAATAGTACTAGCTTCTGCCAGCGGCTTCACCCGCGTAAATGTCGAAAATTGTCCTGAGGGAACATATTCCCGGGATAAAAATGTGCGTGCGTGTGTGTAAAATGTATCCTATGTGCTATTCCTGACTATAATCTATCTCTGTGCCAAATTTCATCCAGATCCGTTCTGTAGTTTTTGCGTGAAAGAGTAACAAACATACATCCTCACAAACTTTCGCATTTATAATATAATATAGTAGGAAGTAGGAAGTAACATTTGTGAGACTAACAACTGAAGAGAAACGGTGTTTTACCGAAATTTTAAACTGTTGGTTAGCATATTTCGACATTGGTTTAGATAACTACGTATCAATAAACTGGGCCTAAATACACATATGAATAACCTTTCAGGGCAACCAGGTGTGATATTGTGTTTATGCCCATGCATGTTTTTCACTAAGTATTATTATAATATTATTATATAATAATATATTCTATCTATAGTACATCCAGAGTTCGCCATTTATATTTTTAGGGTTCCGTACGCAAAGGGTAAAAAAGGGACCCTATTACTAAGACTCCGCGGTCCGTCTGTCTGTCTGTCTGTCCGTCTGTCACCAGGCTGTATCTCATGAACCGTGATAGCTAGACAATTGAAAGTTTCACAGATGATGTATTTCTGTTGCCGCTATAACAACAAATACAAAAAAATTAATAAAATAAATATTAAAGTGGGACTGCCATACAACAAACGTGATTTTTTTGCCGTTTCTTGCGGTAATGGTACGGAACCCTTCGGGCTCGAGTTTGACTCGCACTTGGCCGGTTTTTTCTATACTTCTGGATGTGTCTCTCTTTTGCGTTTTCATACTTCTGCATTACCCTAGACAGTGCAACATTTTACCCGTGGAAAAATATTCGGTTTACTGAACTTACTGTGGAACGATTTATCAAATAAACAAAATACTTCGAGAGGCGTTATTTACCGACGTGGCAGCTGAGAGATTGCCCACAACATACTATTAGTCAGACCACACCGAGTTTTAAGACCTCGCCAGTTTTCTTATGAATAAATTGGTAGATTTTATATCAAATACTCTTGATACATCTTCATTGAAGCGTTCTAGTGGTGTATTTTATAGATTTTTCATACAAAATTTTACAATAACACAGTCGAAAAATTACTGAAACATTTGTACGAGTAATTTAGTTGAAATAGGGCCCGGGATTTCGTTTTTTTTATGGTACAGTAACAAAACTATGGGGTTAAACTAGTCATGGCAATAACCTCTACAAATCCAGACATACCTATTGCTTGCTCTTAATCTAGAAAAACCAGCATCTGCATCTGCTACGGGCAAAGGTCCCATGACCCTTAGCTTTTTCAATCCAGGGCTCATGTAGGCAATTCTTAAATTAATCCAATAAAAAGCCCACTTAACCCAACTAAAGAGCTTACAAGCCCCGTCACGTAGCCAGGTATCCTATAAGGCATCAATAAAGCGTAGAACAATAGAAGCAAAGAGCTACATGTTCTATTGTCGAACTAATCTGAATAGATTCGTTCTGTTGCAAGTTATATTGCGTTTTATCTGGAATGTGGACGTGACAGGGGTGAGAGTGGTTTTCAATGTGTGGTTGCAGTGGTAGCGAGATTTTATCTGATTCTTGTCTGAGTTGAGTATGAGTTTTTACCGACCTAAAAAAAAACATTCGATATGTATGTATGTAATATTGTTGGAACTGCACAATATTCACCTAAGGTACTCTATGTGGGCTTATAAAAACGTGTGCCAAATTTCATAAGTGTATGTATGTTTACTTGTAACATACATACACTTATGAAATGTCCATCATCATCATCATCATTTCAGCCGAAAGACGTCCACTGCTGGACATAGGCCTCCCCCAGGCGTCGCCACATTGACCGATCCCGTGCGTCTCGCATCCAGCGCCTTCCCGCAACCTTAACCAAGTCATCGGTCCAACTAGTGGGTGGCCTTCCAACATATCGTCTTCCGGATCGCGGTCGCCATTCCAGAACTTTTCGGCCCCAACGGCCATCCGTTCTGCGAGCAATGTGCCCTGCCCACTGCCATTTAAGTTTGGCAATTCTTCGGGCTATGTCGGTAACTTTGGTTCTCCTGCGGATATCATCATTACTGACGTGATCACGCAAGGAAATTCCGAGCATATCCCTCTCCATTGCCCTTTGGGTGACTTTAAGCTTTCTGATAAGGCCCATTGTGAGCGACCACGTCTCGGTCCCATAGGTGATCACTGGCAACACACATGTCCATGCATTCTCAAAACTACTTATCGGATCGTGATCATTATTTTGTGTTGGATAGAATATCTCTCAACTTAGGGAATAGTGCAAAATTCATCAACAGCAGTCCAGCAGTCTTCATGATATGGAGTTGTAACCGAACTCCTTAGCGACAAACAGCACGACTGTGTAAATTGAGTTATTATGGGTATTTTGTCAATCCTTTTGGTACCTTACTATACAACTTGGTCATTTTTAGTAATGGTTTACTAAAACTAAAAAGAGAGAAAAAAGAACCAGTGTTTTGCTATTGAAGTCGGTTTATGTTTTTATGATTTTAATTTCAGTAAAGTATTGCACCAAATTAGTAAGTAGAGAAAAGACAATCAGTAAGTATACTTTTAAAATTAGAATACTAACCTAGAAGGTAACAGTGCCTCCGATACGTGCCTTCAATAAAATATTATTGCTGTGGGACTGATCAAAAGTTGAGTTGGTTGAAAGTACAAATAAAACAATAATGAATCGTGGTTTATCTTGCCCGCTGTCATTAAAACCCCACCCAATCCTGAAGCCAGACAACTTTAAAATATATGTACTTATAGACAGTTTTATAGAGATAACACAGCTTGATATATTGTGCTAGAAATAGTGTAACTATGTGGCTGTGACGTCACGGAATTTGGCGGTAATTTATGTGCGTCAAGTATTCAATTTACTGTTCATAGGAAACAATTTATGGGCATTTAGTGATAACAGTGTTTTGTTCTTATGTTATGGGGTAGCAACCAGGCAAGCCCCATACTTGCGTTTGCCCGCGGTTTAATCGTTTTAAGATACAAAAATAACGTATAGAAATCAGCGATGGTGTATCATTTAACGAGTTTCGTATTCGGAGCATCCTAAGATTACCTACAAAAAAAGTATATTAAATATTCGCGAGCTGGCTGACCGAAACGAAATTATATCCAACGACTGCACAGCATAATTTTCTTCTTGTTTACGTGTTTTTATTTTGCTCACTAATTTGGTGTTTAGATTTTTTTTTCTGTCGTATTACTTTTATATATTTTTGAATTTTGATACCCCAAATGAAAGGGTTTGGAAAAATAATTTGGGCCCCACACAATATGGCGCCCAAAATCCGTTTTTTTTTTCATTTATAATGTAACCATTGACACTCGCAAGGTTAAGACGAATTGATTGACGTAAAAATCATCAAATACTTACATAGACTGATAAATACATTTTCTTATTTTACGTCGCGCGGTCGGGTAACAAATAGTGTTACCTCTTAAAAATTATAGTTTATCTACCACCGCAGGTACAGCATGTGGTATCACAGAAACAAGGTTTATTAATGTTTCATGTGCTAATGACATTGTACCTGTACCTTTTAAACCAGTACCCAGCAGGATATTTGGTTAACTTAGCTCTTTTATTGACTTTAATATGGTGTTACTACTTCTCTGAATAATCTGAAAAACAAACAAATAATTAAATAATATATATATATATAATAATAATATATATATATATAAATATAAATAAAAAAAAAAAAAAAAAATAAAAAAAAAAAAATAATAATAATAAATAAATAATAATATATATAAATATATATAAATATATATATATATATATTATTGTTTCTGACAAACAGCTCTATTACTCTACATTTTAAATTGATATGATTGCAGACGTGGCACTATTGATACTCATGACTTTGAAGAAACCGGTCAAGTGCGTGTCGGACTTCGCACATTTAGGGCTCCGTACCAAACCGCAAAATCAAGTTGATTATAATAGGAACAAGGAGGACATTTCAAAGAATCTGATTTATCATTATATTGGAATTTGTTAGTAAAATATACGTAACAAAAAATATTATTTTTGTAAAAAATGCTGACTTTGGTGATTTCTCATTCCTCTGACTTTCAATATTTTTTAAAACAAAAGATACAGTATTTATCTACTCAACAAGTTCTAAAGACTCAATAGGATAGAACAAAATCTTGTTTCATGGGAAAAAAATTGTTTTGCCCCCCTTTTGCTGTGTGGGAGCACCCCTTAAAGACATTTAAATATATTTTTGACAATTTGTATGGCTTTGGGTCAAGAACTACTACTAAAACCTAAGTTAATTACTGGCTGACTAGCTGAGAGAAAATAGTTTCATACTAAACTGATAGAAGTTTTACTAGTGGGTAGTGGGTAAGTTATTAATTAATCGCTTAGCAAAAACTAAGCTACTACTTTGGTAACAATTTTTGTTAGTTGTTAATAAAATAGGTATAGAATATTGGAGTGAATCGGTGCGCACATCGGTGAGTGCGACATTGTATTTTTACAAAAGTATACAACAGAATTCCAAATAAAAACACAACAAAGTGAAAAATAACTTCTTTTTCGGCAGTCGGTGCTTCTGTTTTCTATTCTTTGTTTTTTGATAAGGACGTCCGAAAAAATAAATTTGTCCTGACCCATCGAGTGGGGCTTCGTTGTTTAGAGCTTGTTGACTAGATAAACACTTTATTTTTTGTTTTACAAAATATTGGAAAACAAATGCCAAAGCCAGCTTTTTTGTAAAAAAATTCGAAGAATTTTTAACTTCCCATTGACCTTCAAATTTGGCGATAATGTTTATATATATTACTAACAAATGTTGAGATGTATTTGCGGAGTGACGAGAATGGACAAATTGAGAAATTAGTATATTAAAGGAAGTTTGAAAGTGGCGCCAGTGACGGCAAAGTTATAAAGTTGGATGGACTGTGTGAGGAGTGATATGAAAGAAAAGGGAGTCAGTGATAGCGTGACGGGGGACAGGACGGTAAGGATGAAGAAAACGTGTTACACCGACCCCAAGTAACATGGGATAAGGGCAGGAAGATGATGATATATTAACAAATACCAATATGTTGATAAATCAGATTTTACTTTGGAATTCTCTATTTTTTCCTGTTACATCAACTTAATTTTGTAGGAACCATACGTACGGAACCCTAAATGTGCGACACGTACTTGGCCGGTTTTTGATATATAATCGCTATTACTGAAATAATTTCACTTTATCTTAAGGCTTAGAACAACAATAGCTGGATCCTAATTCAAATGTAGGTAATGGTCTATTTGTAGAAATTATTAAATAATCTATCTATCTATATATATAAAAGAGAAAGTATGTATGTAAGAACCTTCTAGATTTCTAGAAGCTTGTTAACATTTGTTAACTCTTATCTCGTTTATACAAACTATTTTTTTTTTAATTTCTGACGACTTATTGTCGGGCCTACGTTGTCCCCTCATAACTAAGAACTAATGCTGTAACATGGAAATATTGTAAAAAAACAAACCAATTTATTTTAAAAGAGTAACCATGGAGTTTCTTGCCGGTTCTTCTCCACAGGAAACGACCAACCCGAACCGTGCACCTTTTATCGACGTTTTATAAGTGCCCATGTAGGCCTATGTGAAATAAAAAACATTTTCTCAAACATGCTTGGAAATTTGAGCATTATTTTGACAACCTTCTTCGAGATAAATCGAAATTGCTGTACTGGCCAAATACAAGCGCGCAGCGGCCGGCAAAAGTTGTATGAAAATCTATATCTGTCGTGTCTAGCGGCCGAATAAATTACATAGTAAACTCATATCTGTCGTGTAATTTAAAAATGGAACGATGTTTTACTCCGATACATAACAACCAAGGAGGTAACTTATCAAAGGTTTTATTTAAATTTCGAACTGGCTTGCAAATAGAAAGCTGTTTATTGAAAAAAAAAAAACAATTTAACGCGGCAAAAATTCGTCATTGGTTTTGAAAGTAATTGTATTTGACAAAATGAGTTCTAGGTATTACTTAGTTTTAATTTCCGCGCATTATTTGAGAAAAGTACTATACAAGCCTTGGCCGCAACTAGGCATTGATGGACACGTACCACATCGCCCTCGCCTCGGCCCACATTTACATGTTCGTCCATCAATGCCTCTTTTGCTGGCCGCTGCAGTAATGTACTGTTGATTTTGATTTATAGACTCCGAAACGGCTCGACCGATTTTCAGACAATCTTTAGATTGACCCAGCGAATAATCCTGTACAGTTTGGTGGCGATCGGAGCATATTTTTTTTGAACTATGAACGTGGGCGAAACCGCGGGCAGACGCTAGTATTAGATAAAAATAAAATAATTTTACATTTTAAATAAATAAACGAGGTTCACATTAAACTATAATGAGACACATAAACAAACCATAATTTTGTTTAAAACTAAAATACTAAATGATAGAATCGTTTAATAAATTAAACAACCTATTGCCTAATGAGTCTAAGGCTTAATAAGTAAAATTAATAGTTCTGGCTATTGAAATAATAAAATGATTAGTGTGAACAAATTATAACAAGATCTGTTAATATTATTTTAAATGATATTAGTCTGTCCAAATATGTATATTTGTGCTAATACCTTTTGTGTAGGCACGAGTTATGATATAATTTGATAATAATTTTAGTACCTACTTTGAATTTATTTAGGTGTCCTACTATAAAATGCTACTTTGTAATTACCCGACTGCAAGAAAAGGGTTATGATTTTCGCGCGTATCTTGTATGTTTGTAATATTCTTAGATTAAGACATCGCTAGATTCGTCTCGACTGCCCAAGTGTTCTTAGATAAGTGAAATTAAAAAAAAAAAACAAACAGCGGATTTTGGGCGCCATATTGTGCGAGTCCCAATTATCGATTTCGAGTGAGGTATCAAAATAAAGGATTTTAAGAGGTGATTACAAAAATATACACCACTTTTATATTTCAAAGTAATTCGAGAAAAAAAAAGAAGATACATATTCGCAAACTGGCTGACCCCCTGATCCGCCAACATGTTTTTTTCTTGTACACAGTTTTTTAAGCGTGCGTTTTTGTGATTTTTAAATTATCTTTCTTTTGCTACTTATTTACACTAATATTATAAGTTTGTGAGGTTGAAGGGAGTAATCTCTGGATCTACTGAACAGTAGTTTGAGACCCTGGAAAGGACATAAGATAGTTGGTATTCCCTTGGGATGATAAAACACTTTTTACGAGGGTGAAACCGTGGGCTAGTATTATTTATGATAAATTTTGGATTGATGGATCGATGTTTGTTTCTCAATCACGCCAGAACTGATGTACGGATCTGGGTGAAATTTGGCACAGAGGTAGATTATAGTCTGGTTTAGTACAACCTTGGGATAAAAAAGAACGTTGGGGGGATTTCACGCGGGCGAAGCCGCTGGCAAACGCTATTTAAGCATATTTTTATGGGAATGGCTTTGAACTAGATTGTTTGTTTTATAACATGGTAACAAGGCACAGTGGCAGGTATGAGATACCCCTAATGTCATAATGACTAAATAATTACTCTAGGAAAACAACAATAGTTATTTTGAGTGATTTTTTTTATTAATGTCGATGGCACTGACGAAAACCCGTCCGAAGTCACCCAAATCGCGACCGCTCTGCTAAGAGTGTACCGAAGAATAATAATTGGATATTTCCTATCCTGTTCTAATATTAAAATGGCGGAAAAAGGTTTATTGCAATAATAAATTATTTAGAAAATGTTCTCAAGCACAGCCTAAAAGATCCATTTCCGTTACCAACTATTACTTATAAAAATATACTCATACGATATAAAACGTATTTACCTAGACCACTATATCATATCCTAATAACAAAAATCTAACGATATTTCAAAATATATTAACAGGCATTACTAACGGTAAATAAGGGAAGCTCAACAAACGGCGCAAAACAAAGTCACATATCAGCCATTTCCGGTTCCGTCGGATGCGGATGTCACCCGTGCCCCTGCACACCCGCGCCCCTCACACCCCCCGCGCCCTCCGGCCGCCATTGTCCGAGCTATCGCTGGCGATAAACGGTTTATGTTCAAATAGATACTTGATATAGTGGTTGTTTGATAGTGAGGATAGGCTGGGTATGTGTTGTTTTATGTTATGTATGGAGCCATTGTCCGGAGATTATTTTTTAAGAGACATTTACCACAAATTAAGCCTGTTCTTATGGTACCCAGTTGGAGATTAATCAAGTAGTGCCTAAAAGTATATTTTTTTTTGCCATTTAGTCATCCTTAACATTACGTGGGGGAGCTCGTGGCTAAATAATAACAGCCGCACGGGTCGATCTTCAAGGTTAAGCAACGCTTGACGAGGTCGGTCCGTGGATGGGTGACCATTTCAAAATACCGAGTTTCCTACGTGCCTCTGAAAGCACGTTAAGTCGTTGGTCCCGGCTGTCATTTGAAGATCTTTGACAGTCATTACGGGTAGTCTGAAGCCTGAGATCTGACACCAGTCTTGCCAAGAGGTATCGTGTTACCCAGTTACTGGGTTGTGGAGGTCTGATAGGCAGTCGCTCCATGTAAAACACTGGTACTCAGCTGAATCCGGTAAGACTGGAAGCCGACACCAACAATAATTGAGAAAAAGGCTAGGCAGATGATGAGTCATTCTTAACATTGAAGAACACTATAATTTAATATCGAATTCCACTTAATTTCAGTGTACTTACTGCCTTACTATACAGGTTACTGTCATTCTGTATCGGCACATTGCGGGATGAAGGTCACGCTTTAAATTATCTAAGATCTGAGATATTTCTCCCATTCTAGCTCACAATAAAGCAGGCTGTTGGAGGCAGCATGTACTGGGCAGTACACGCTAAAGAAAACCGCAAAAATAAACAACGCGTCGTATGGTGATAGCGATCATCAGCAGTGAGGAAACGACGAAGATGAAGTGGGTTATACTCACTCATCATCTGCCTAGCCTTTTCCCAACTATATTGGGGTCAGCTTCCAGTCCTACCGGATTCAGCTGAGTACCAGTGTTTTACATGGAGCGACTGCCTATCTGACCTCCACAACCCAGTAACTGGGTAACACGGTACCCCTTGGCAAGACTGGTGTCAGATCTCAAGCTTCTGACTACTCGTAACGACAGTCAAACATCTTCAAATGACAGTCGGGACCAACGGCTTAACGTGCTTTCCGAGGCACGGTGGAAACTCGGTTTGTTGAAATGGTCACCCATCCACGGACCGACCTCGTCAAGCGTTGCTTAACCTTGATGATCGACCCGTGCGGCTGTTATTTCTTAGCCACGAGCTCCTCTGGTTTATACTCACTCACTGTTAGTTTACTCTCATCATGTTAACATTAAGGGACAAGAAGGATGTGTAATGTTATTGGCCTAGAAATAGCCTGGTTATCTCCCCTGAACCAGAACTCCACTCACCCATTTTTCCATCCTCCTATCCGCATCATAGAACCGTCTTAAACTGACACAATTACCTTCATCATTATCATTATCAGCCTATTAATGTTCCCACTGCTGGGACACAGGCCTCCTCTCTGTGAGAGGGAATGGGCCGTAATCCACCACGCGGGCCCAGGGCGGGTTGGTGGATGTCACATGTCTTCAAATTTTTGGTTCTAGGACATGACGGTTTCCTCACGATGTTTTCCTTCACCGTTTTGTGAGTAGTGGTGATGAAATAATTTACACAAAGTAAAGCGCCTGCCTGGGCTCGAACCCACGACCTACAACTTGTAAGTCGCGGCCGATACCACTGGGCCACCACTGCTCAATTATACTGGCGCGACGCAAAATTAAATCTGTGTCGTCCATTTTATCGGAGCTGCAACTATTACGACCCGTCCGATTGTAACTCTTCAAAGCATCCCTGTACAGTGTACAGCGCTGTGGACAGCTGACAAAGTGATGGGGGAAGGTATTCGTTAATGCAACCTTCTGCATCTTACAGATATCCTGGTTGATATTGGCAAATGGATTAGAGTTTATATACAGGATTACGTGCAAAATACTATAGAAAAAATGGAGGAAGGTTATCAGGGTTATGTAAAAATAATTAAATACTTCGTAACAGAAATAAAAAGAAAAATAATTGGTCACGATGAGTTTACTGCTTAACATTGTATCTTGCTATTAAGTGTTATCATGTTGTCACCTTGAAATTAACCTGAATGCATCAATGTGTGTGTGTGTGTTGAAGTCGTAAACAAACATTGTATATGGCTATGTATTTGTAGTCCATAGCAAGATATTAATTGATCTTCCTAATTAAATAACGAGTTTACTTCTTAAACTAAACAGTGAAAATCATCTAGGCTATTCTATACTTTTTAGGGTTCCGTACCCAAAGGGATAAAGGGAAAAAAAAAATAAAAAAAATAAAAAAAATCCCCGGGATGGGACTCTATTACTAAGACTCCGCGGTCCCTTTGTCTGTCTGTTTGTCACCAGGCTGTATCTCATGAACCGTGATAGCTAGACAGTTGAAATTTTCACAGATGATGCTGTTACCGCTATAACAACATACTAAAAACAGAATAAAATAAATATTTAAGTGGGGCTCCCATACAACAAACGTGCTTTTATTGCCGTTTTTTGCGATAATGTTACGGCACCCTTCGTGCGCGAGTCCGACTCGCACTTGGCCTTTTTTATCCTTGTTCAATATGCAATCATTATATTCTTATGATAACTGAATTATTGAGTTTGTGACAAATAGGGATGTCTCCTGGGTAGAAAAATTATAATTCTATTTAATCCGTCAGTGAGATTATCAAATCTCAATAAAGCAAAAACTACGGGACCTACTAAACTACTTTTTTGCTTTATCAAAAACTAAAAGTAACAAAGATAAAGCGCATCAAAGTTCAGGAATGGGCGCTCGTGACGTCACTCTGTCAGTATAAAGAGTAGCACACCGTGATGTCACACGATATTTCAACGCACTGTATCGTCTTAAAGTTTTGTTTGCGTGGCAAAAGAAAAAAAAAGTTAATTAAAAAAATCAAAAACCCGACTGCTTGAAAAGCGAACTAGGCTCATGGAGATCATGAATGAATCATGCTGTGCGGTCGGAGGACACGTCTGGTTTTGTTCAGCCAGCTCGCGAATATGTTTTAATAAACTTTTTTTATTTATAACTTTTTAGCTATTTTTTTTTTCGAATTAGGTACTTTTAAACATATAAGTATTATATATTTTTGAAATCACCTCTTAAAATCCTTTATTTTGATACCCCACACGATAGGTTTGGAAGAAAAAAAAATTTGGGCCCCCACAGTATGACGCCCAAAAACCGCCATTTTCTTATTTTCCAATATTCATGTAGCCTGTGACAATCGTGGGGTTAAGACGAATCGATTGACGTAAGAACCATCAAAATCGGCTCACGCGTTTGGTCTCTAGAACGCCATATAGGAACAAACATACATAGACTGATAAACACATTACCCTCCTTCGGCAGTCGGGTAAAAATACGTGTCGAATATTTAAAGGTTATCTAACTGACGGACTAAATAGATATTTTTTGTCAACTACCCTACAATGAACTCGTAAGATAAGACTCCAAAAATCTGAATAACATATCATTATAAAATTAAGAAGAATAATGTTGACATTTAGAATTCCCAAGAGAACTTCGCAAAAAAATATATATTGAGAAACAAACCTACTGACAGTGTACTAAAGTCGTGACTTGGTTGGTGGATATATTCGTCTACCCGCGTTTGTAATAATTTATCACAGGGAGAGTGTATTGGTTCATGGGAGCGATGGATGAGGGCTTTATATGGTGTTTGTTAACCATCGGCCCGCCATTCATCTTTAGGAAGTTCTCTCGAATTGATTTTACCTCGTTTTTGGCTTAATCAGTGGTTGTTGTAATGAACAATTTTATTGAAGGTCGGAATTGAAACTTGTCCTCATGTCAGTTAAACGAAACATCGCTATAACTTTTTAACCGACTTTCAAAATAGGAGGAGGTTCTATGTTCGACTTTATGCATGATTTTTTTTTTAACCGATTACTCCGTCAATTGTGGACCGATTTTGAAATATTCTTTTTTGAAAGATTATGTTTTGAAATTGGTCCCATTTTAATTTGGTGAAGATCTGATGAAGAACTTCGGAGATATACTATAGAACTTTTCAATAAACGACGGCAAAGCTCTCGGGATTGCTGCAATCGCATGTCTGTTTATTGTTTATACCATTTGTTAACATAACATCACGCCAGTAAGCTCTAAAGGGGTTTGCAGATGTGTACAGTTAACCTTAGTACACTCTCATTTCACCGGTTATGTTCAAGTTTCATGGTATTCGGGTAATCTATTCTGGCATTATAGGTACCTTACTGAAGGCAAGTTGCCTATTAACTAAACAACTAAAAAGTGAAAAATAAAAAGCAATTATAAAGACCACTTAATTGTTTTTAAATGGAAAACTACAGTAACATGACTTCATCCCCACAGATAACCCAGAACTAATCCAACAACCAAACGTTCAAAACATAGAAATAAAACTTTGCATCGCAATGTAGCGCAAATTCTGTACCAGACTCGACTCAAAGCAATTTGTATTGAAAACTACTCGTAGCCGTAGCGCGTCTACGCGGCTACGAGCTACGAGGGCCGTAGCGCTACGTGCTACGAATTTCGTAGAACTGTATGCAGAAGTTCTGGTTTTTACACGATTAAGGCTTTTTAAACGACTTCAAAAAAAGGAGGAGGTTCTCAATTCGTCGGAATCTTTTATGTATGTTCCCCGATTACTGTAAGACGCCTGGACCGATTTCAAAAATTCTTATTTTGTTTGAAAGGGTATACATCCCAGTTGGTCCCATAGTCATCAAGTCAGGATCTGATGATGGGATCTTGAAGAAATCGAGGGAACTCCTCAAATATTATAGGCATACATATAGCGATTTTGGCATTTGGCAAAACTAAAAAGAGATAAATAAAAAACTTTTTAACAAAAAATCAAACCGACTTCCAAAAAAACACTGTAAAACTAAAAATTACTTTCTTTTCCAAAGTCGGTGTCGAAACACGGAAAACAATAATGTACCAAAGACACTGACTTCGGAAAAGAAGGTTATTTTTCGTTTTGCAGTGTTTTTTTGGAAGTCGGTTTAATTTTTGTTAAAAAGTTTTTTTTACATGCATTATAGCTTATGCATTATTAAAATGGAATTGTCATGAATATGTACAGTCTGAAATTTGAGTATATTGAGTGTCTTTGTGCTTGTAAGTTTCTTTTTCGTGTCTTTTGTGCTATGGTTCTTCTGTGTTAAACTTTTGTTGTGACTTCTTGCTCTGAAATCGAGGTGCTTTTAGCAGCAAAAAGACTGCCCCGCTTGAGCCGTCGAACAAGCTGTTCTAAATTGAGCTGCTCAGGTGTATTGTGTGTTTAGCTGATTTTTGCTTGTGAGCATTTTTCAACAAAATGTTGCAAGGTTGTTGTGACATTATGGTCGCAACTTGCATAAGTTTTCAATTCCAAGATGGAAGTGTTCTGTAATATTTGTAAAGTAATAACATCAATATTATTTAGTAGTAGATTTGTAATCTGTCAAAAAACTAAATGTTTGTTTGAATTCGTCGTTCTTGTTTATAGATAAACGAAATTAATTTGAACGTAAATAATGCAAAATGAGTATGTAAGGATCGTAGCTGGTGGAGTTTTGTAGTTTCTGCCTACCATCACGGAAAAAAGGCGTGCGTTTCATTTATGTATTTTACGCGACTGCGAGAGGGTAATGTTTTTCAAGCGTATGTATGTATGTATATCCATTTCTATAGCATGTTCTACAGTCCAAATGGCTTGATGGATTATGATATATGAGTATCTACTATATAGTTGGATTAACTATACGGGTATCAAATGAAAGCTTCTAAATAGGCCATTCCGAAAATGTATATATTGTATCAATTTTATGTTCCTATCTTGGCACAAGATAAGCGTAACTTTGATAGCAAAATAAATAATCTTTTACCACATAACTTATTTGGAGTACTCGTTCATTACTAAAACTAAAAAGTCTGAAATAAAACACATTATGCAAAAACAAAAAACTCGACTGCTAAAAAATTATTAACTAAATAGGGAAAAACAAGTACTAAATATAATTTCTACATTAAATATTATGAGGTGCTGCAGGTGGGGACAAACAAACAATATAGAAAAACTGACCAAACTTCGTTTGTCACCGCTGGAACCATCTCATAATATTTGATGTATAAATTATATCTAGTTCTTTTTTCTTTTTTTAGCGGTCGGGTTTTTGTTTATATAATAATTTGTTTTTGTATGGAAGCAAACATAAAATGCTGTTAATTTATTTAGGAATGCGTCCTCCATCCTCGAACATATCATAGCTTACCATGAAGTGAGATAGTTGTCAATCATAATTATAATTAAATATTCTTAAATAAAACCCACTATAACGCTTCAATCTTCTTCGAAATGTTTACTAATCTGTCTTCAATTCTTTATACCTACTGTTTTCACGACCTAAGGAGATAGTCATCAATTGAAACAGTATTTCAACATTTCCTTTTGGCTCAAAGAGGACGTGAAAGAACTTGTTTAAAATGCAAACTCGTCCTCGTTGAACGACGTCGAACTCCTAAGTATAAACGGACGATTTTTCTCCAAACACAAGTAAATCATTCAGCAAATTAAACGAGCCTCCGAAACGATTCGACAGAAAAATAGATGGATTTAAGGTTCCGTGTGTGAGGGATTTTATTGGAGTTTCTTATCACACTTCTCTTTAGGGTTTTTGGTAGGTATGTTTGTCGTTTCCTGGTAGGGCAGGTTTTTTGTCTAAACAGGGCAGAAATGACTTTGTCATCTCTTTTAAGCGATAAATTTGCTGACTTACTTGTATGTGGTATTAGGAAAACTATATAAACTATGTAGAATCAACTTTTATAGTAAATCTTTGGTAGTGGCCAATAGTTTTGTACTGTCGAACGTATCTTCTAGTAAAAGGCTTTTTTTACAGCTGGAGCGGACATTGTTATCGGATGCCCAAGCTGCTTCACATACCAGCCAATCTGGGCAGTGTTGGACTCAATTACACTCCTAATTCCATACAATTAATCCACAGATATGGCGTTCATGCCCATATTTATTATTTTAAACATTGTTTTAAACTTTTCATCCTTTGTCTTTTTTTTAAAAACGCAGAAACCTCTGACACCACTTCAAACTCAGACCTGCCCAATGTTGTTGCGTCCTCACTTAGAATTCCGCGGCGTCACGGCGCGAGTGGTATTAGCGTCCCGACACCGATGGCACACGGCGGCACTAACTTCACGAGAACTCAGATTTTTATCAGTTAAGAAAATACTCACTCGCAGGGATGTCTCTTTTGTGGTAGATGATGACAGCTCTGAGAACTGTTTTGTTGGTTTACCAGCATTTTATATAAAACTAAGTATCATTAGCGTTTCAGCCGAAAGATCAAGTCGACTGTTGAACATGATGTGGCGAAACTTGGGGGAGGCCTTCTTCCTCAAGTTTCGCCACATTGTGCGGTCCTGTGCATCTCGCATCCAGCGGATTATAAGAGTATAAAAAACCAAAATAATGTATCAGAAAAGTTATAATTTATGATTGCGAACTCTTTTTTGATTCTTTGTGATTGTTTTAAACAAAGATGTGGCACCCAATTGACGTAGTACCTGACCAACTAGCTTTCTGCGCTACAGATTTTCAAAGTAAAGGGCTTTTCATGATGCAAACCAATTAGTATAACGTGTTGCAATGCTTCTTCTTCGTCGGTACCCTCTTGACAGAGTGGTCATGGTCAACATGTCACAGTGAGACACCATGTCGCCATCATTCGATGCACGATGCGAGGCTATCCCTCCCTATCGGCTGAGTCTCGTGTGCACTCGTGCAATAGACCACCTACTGCAGACTTGATCTGGTCAGTCCATCGCATGGGTTCCTTCCACTTTCCCCTGGACCACATACCGCTCAATAGAGTCGTTGCCTCGTATTGACACGTGACCAAAGAACTGAAGAATGTGAGCCTGGAATATAGCCGATAAACACTGCTTGGTGTCGAGTTTTTGGAGAATATATACGTTGGTGCGAAATTCAGTCCAGAATACTACAAGCATTTGCCTCCAGCACCACATGTCCAGAGAGTCTATTTACGTCAATTAGTAACAGTGAATTTCACTGTTTCCTCATGTAGGTAAAGAAAGCTATATTAATTAGCACGCATTAATATACCTTAGAAAGTTGTGGACGATGCACTGTCCGTACGTGAGGTGGTTCTTTATACTCTTTAAAAAAATCCGTTGTATATTTCAATATTAAATTTTTACTGTGATACAAATTATGGTTAAGAAACTATTTTTTTTTAATTAATTGACAAAATAAAGTGTATTTCACTATGGTATTCTATTACTATTTAGACTAGACATTTGGTTTTTTATGTATTATTTGATACAGTATTTTTTGCTAAAATAAGCAGACAAAAATATAACATTCGGTAAAATTCCAATTGTTCGCAGCCCTATCAGAAGTCAATTGTAGGTGTCGTAAAACGGAATGTGTGAGTTGTTATCGAACACTACCTGTATTTAGTCGCAAGTGTGTTCAAGTGCTATCGAAATGTAATTATCTACGAAATAGTCGTTGAATCAGGAGCATTCCAGCTGTGGAGTGTATTTATGGGATGATTGGATTGGATATGGAATTAGAAATGAAATAACTCCTTTTTGGATAGTCAAGGGCGTTGAAGGACTGATTTAAAGTTTTAAGTACAATCTCAAAGGTAGTTTTGAATTCATCATCTGCCTAGCCTTTTTCCCAATTATTGTCGGGGTCGGCTGCCAGTCTTACCGGATCCAGCTGAGTACCAGTGTTTTACATGGAGCGACTGCCTATCTGACCTCCACAACCCAGTAACTGAGTAACACGATACCCCTTGGCAAGACTGGTGTCAGATCTCAGGCTTCTGACTACCCGTAACGACTGTCAAAGATCTTCAAATGACAGCCGGGACCAACGGCTTAACGTGCTTTCCGAGGCACGGAGGAAACTCGGTATGTTGAAATGGTCACCCATCCACGGACCGATCTCGTCAAGCGTTGCTTAACCTTGAAGATCGACCCGTGCGGCTGTTGTTATTGTTTGGCTGTTTTTTTTTTGAGTTATCAAACAATAAAAATAAGCTAGTTGCACATTCGCAAGCGTCAGGAGGAGATGAACGTGCAAGAAACTCCACGGAAACTTCTTTTCCATCAATATAATTTAATTGTAAGTAGTTGGTTATATCATTCTTGTTGGCAAATTACTTATAACATGCACTGAAATATTTGCTTGTTCTTATGTTAGTACCTAAATATTATAATTAAACTTCCGATTAATCATACTATGAGTCATGTGAGTAAAAGGTTATAAGAGTATGAAAACCGTGCACTTCAGTGAATCGAGGTACTTCAGAAGTGCAAAACTATGATAACCCGAGCAGCACCCTAAACGCGTTGTTGTTTTGAACACATAATGCGTTGTATACCCCCAAAGTGCAGTTAACCCACAGGCCGCTTGTGTAAAGTATTTGGCGGTAAGATTTAGCTTAGCTCCCTTAGTCGCATTCTGATAGTGGCGAGATAATAATATACTTTTCTTTCAACTACGTAGTAATGTTATCATTAATCACTACAAAACCGATCACAACGGACGTATTTTTTGCTTAGAACCAAAACAGTGCAGAAATGTTATATCTCATTGTTGCTCAGTTTTTCACTATTGCACTGTTTGTTATTTAGATATAAATTTACCACAGAGATTCAATGTCTCCCATTAAGTTTATATACTGGCTGAAAATAAAAATCGGCTAAATAAAATTGATTTGATGAAAAAAAAACTAATAGCGCGCATTTTGTACCATTGTAAAATTTTGATACTTCTTATTTAGCAAGAAAAGTAAAAAGAAAATGGAAATAGCGTTAGCGATATGAATTCAACTCCAGAAAGTATAAATATAGCTAAAAATTTAATTGTTAATAAGCTTTTGCCGCAAATGTCGCGGGATAAATATTTTTCATTAAACTTGAGTTTTTATATTGAGTAGGTATATTTTATCACGGTAGGTAGATTGGCAGTTGAAAGAAAAGTAGATTACGCATCTCACTAAAGGGAGTAATTAATGCACTCGTGTTAATTTAGTGCCCTCATATGCGCTCAGGCACCAACATAGCACTCATGCATTAAAAACTCACTTTGCGCTCGATGCAACAATCTACTGTTATGTTTATTACTTCATTTTTATAACAGCCTTTTCTTGCCCACTGCTGGACAAAGGCCCCCCCAAATCCTTCCAATATATTATACTTTTCCTGAGCTACCTTGGACCAGCCTGCAGTTGGTGTCTAGGTCATCTCGACACTTCTTTATGACAAAATAATCAACAACAAAAAATGTATTATTCACACCGTATCCTTGAAACTTCATTCTTGTCTCCAACTTCCTCGAGTATCCGCTCATGTAAACTTAAACAAAACTACAGGGAGTTAATAGCTCAGTTCGGCTAAGTTCGGCTCACTTCGGCTACTCTTGTCTGAACTCGGATCCACTCGGCTAAGCTCATTGAATTTCATATGCGTGTGTTAAGCTCACCCTACCCGGATATTAGTCAAAGTACAGTCAGCTATAATTGAATATTCCTAGTGTAATAATTGGTCAATACCTTTGGTTATTTCTTGTTTGAGGGGAATTTGTGGCTAAATGCATTTCATATAGGTATGTCAGATTTTATGCGTTTAAAATGTTAAGAACGTCACGTGTACTCAAATAAAATGATTTGCCATAATTTTTCAGAAATTTGAGCTACCATTATAAAGAGTTATTTTTAGGGTTCCGTACCTCAAAAAGTAAAAAAGATACCCTTATAAGATCTCTTTCTAGTCCGTCTGTCCGTGTGTCACCACCGATTTTCTCAGTAACACGTGGATTTCGCAAGTTGAAATTTATACCAGATATTGAGGTCTATATTTATTTATTTATTTATATACACTTTATTGTACACCTTAATAATCAAGAAAAAAAGAAACTTAATACTATAATATCCAGATCTCTTCCAGGCAACCTGGAATGGACAGAAATACCTGGACATGACATGGGGTTGTCAGTGGTGCGACAATAGCAACAATAAACATAAAATAGATACTCACTAGAAAAGATAGATAGATAGCTAGATAGTCCCTATTGGGTGTATAAAATCAAAATCCAGAGTCAACACGATAAAAAGGTATAATAAGGGTAGGAAAAATGAAAAAATAAAATTAAATAAAGAAAAATAAATAAGTTAATTTTTTTTTACTATATAACCCGTAAAATGCACTGTTCCTATCGGTTATGCCACGAGAGTAAAACCGCGAGGAAAACTAGTATCTTATTTTGAAATTGATAATAACAAAAGAAAAAAAAATCCTATCGTGTGAAAAATTCTGAAATGTTGAATTCTTATTGTAAGCCAATTTTAGAACCCTTAACTTTCATACGCACTCAGCATAATATCTCCAGATTTTACTTATTCTAGTCCCTAGAATTTGAAAATTAAATGAACCTGAACAATCGACCAGATAATTGGCTTGCTGACTGTACTCGCCCTATGAATACAATTAGAACTTCTAATTGTTGAATTAATTGCCGATTTAGCCTCCATGTTATCAATTAATATGTTTTTACTGCTAAATTCGAATTTGAACGGTTATGCCTCCAGTTACTAACCGCTAATATGTATGTAGAACTTTTGATATGAATTTTAAGTGTATTTGTATGAAAGGCTATTAGGGTTTAAATTATGGATAGTGATGACGATATAAAGAGACAGGCTGGTCAATGTTGAACAAAGTGATTAAAACACATTCAAAGTCAAAGTCAAATGTATTTATTTCAACTAGGCCATTAAGCGGCACTTTTGAACGTTAACAATTAAAATTTACAAGTAATAAAAACTGATTCTACCGTGCATTAACCTCATTTTGTGTTTTGCTACAGTTTGACAAATAGTTAATAGCTTTATTCAGTAGTGTGGGTGAATATATGTCTAAAGTCTTTTTTTAATGTCATTTTAAAAGGCATTAACATGGAATAGGCTTCCAAAAAGTGTTGTGACAGCTCGCATATCTATATGGCCGATGGAGCAGAAAGGTTGGTGCGATGCAGGTGGACCGATGACCTGGTGAAAGTTGCGGGGATCCGCTGGTTGCGGGTATCCGCTGGTTGCGAGACGCACGGGACCGGGTAATGTGGCGACGCTTGGGGGAGGCCTATGTCCAGCAGTAGACGTCTTTCTGCTGATATGATGATGATAATGATGATCTGAAACAAACTGATCACCTAACTAGCTGCTAGTAAGTCTTACCATTAATATAATTTTCTATCTTCTTCAGCTAATAAACAGTCGTTCTTTCAGCCATTGGGAAGAACATGCACTAATCAAGGGTTATAAATACTCACTCCATGGATGTCCCTGGAGTATTGAATAGATGGTTTGTTACAGTCTCTTATTTGTAAATAAACCTTTCATTGGGTCTTCATCTTAGTTATTAAGTTCTATGAAAATTGCAACTTTGGATGAGGCAAGTGGAAAGAAAAATAAAGAAAAAATATTTATTTGCGCCAGGCACGACACATACCATAAAAATAACAAAAAGAGACCTTAAATACAATCATTACAAAGTATGCGTCACAACACTCACAACTACGCAAAACGGTTATCACTCAGCATAATGCTGGGACTTTTGTGCAAGACAGAGGCACAGCGCTGGTATTCAGCGATAGCCGGTGTCGACTGGGTGACGCCGAACCAATGAAACCTTAGTGGCAAGTGACGCAGCGAACAGTTTTATTAAGTATGTACATAATTCCGTTATTCCAAGTGATAACTTGTGATGACGTTCCAGATTCTAATCGAATAACAAAACCAAGTAAAGCCTAAACCAAAACAAACGAACACTATGTCCTAAATATATCTACAACAAATTACTTCATTCATTCACAACGAACATTTGACGCTTTTGTGCGTCAAACTGACGGCCTCTGATTAATGTCTCTACACCACACAGCAACACCGCCTTTGTGCACATAACAATACAGCGTATATTCCTTTGAATTGTAGCACACAAAATAAGACTACAAGTAAAATATTTCATGGAATTATGAGCTTTAGGAGTTGGAATTTAAAGGTGGTAGTTCTGTGTGTTTGGATGGACACAATGCTCAGTAAGACCCGTAGGTTTGATTTATTTCGAAGGTATTGGCCCATTGTTACCTGTGACTTTTCCTTCGGGACACTATTGTGGTGGCGCTCTATTAAACAGGTAGTTTCTGAGCGATAATATTTTGAAAGATGGTTGGAATCAAAAGCGAATTTCTATTGGGAGTTCTATATTTTCAGTGTCGGTTTTGGTTGTGTTTATTTATTTCAGTTCCAGTGTGTGGTGCACTGGCATTTCGATAATGCCAGTGCACCACAGTGTCAGAGCCTTAAATAAAGCCAATGTCAGAGCTCTCCAGGTGGCTACATACTGGTCGTGCAAAATTTGAGTCAAATCTTGACAAATATGTGTAAAACATTGATGAATAATTATTGTCTATAATTAAGCAAGGTCACAAATTTGAGACAGAAATGAAGAAGTTTCGGAAAAGGACAACAATATTCATCATCTTCTTGCCCTGGTCTGTTATAATTGTGGTCGGTGCAACTCATTTTCTTCTTCCATTTTCCCCTAATAACAGTCACCTTATTTTCAAGCTAATTATATCACATCCTCTGCAATAATCAGTCGATATACAGTAATTGTACGCCCACCCTAACATACGTCACGTAAGGCCGCAGTAATGTTAAGGGTGTGACAGTATATGATAAGTTAAAGGACCTACTAAGACCTTACAACCATGCGACCTAAGGTTACAGATAGATAGTGGGCAGGAATTCCAGGTTCGGGAAGGGTACACTCACTGCCTGTCCAGCAGACTCACGGGACTGATCAGAGATGGCTAAAGGTGTCTTGCCCACAGTGAGGAGTAATGAGACAAGAATATTAATTCAAATCTGCTTTATTAACAATATTTTACATCTATTTTGTCTTAATACACACTAATGCACAAATTTATCCGTGTCCTATGCGTGTAAGATGCAACCAAACAGTATTTTTTATCTGGGCCGCGCGTCAGCCGGGCCGAGTGCTGAATCAATGCCCAAAGGTAAAATTGAACAGTAATCTTAAATAACGTAATAAATAAACCATTTTCCGATGAATCTTTCAGATACAAAACGGCCATAATCACGTCCACATTTTTCACACATGGACAAAAAACATCGTCCCGAATCTACCAAAAGAAATTTACACAAGCGTGGTCCTTTTCAATTTATCATTCGACCCAAAAGACCCGTTATTATCTCGCCAGTTACATGATTACCTCAGAATTATTTTCTTTCTTTCGGTTCCTTCGTTTCCCGTTCACCGTTGGTCGTGGTCGTGCGATCACGTACGAATAGTTGCTTAGAGATGGAAGGAAACGGTTGCCTTGCGTTCTAAAACAATTCTGGGTTCCTTCGTGAGTTCGTGAGTGAGGTAGGTGCTTGAGAATTTTATTGGGGTGTGAGGAAAGCTTAGTTAGTTGGCCGATTTGAAGTGGAATAATGGTCACTGAACATGGTAAAAAGTTTTGAAATATTTATAGAAATTTAGTTAATTAATAAGTTGAGAGAGGTATTACGTATTCGAGCGTATGGCATTTGTGGGCAACACCTGAAAAACTACGTTAATCTAATGGAAGCACCTAGTATTTCCATGAAATTAAACCGAGCTGAGTCTCATTTGGCATAAGTACCATATTATTTTGTTAATACCAATGTTTTGTTATTAATTTAAGCCTATAAACAAAACATGATTCGCTTCCTTTCCATTTCAAACCCCCCACAAAAAAGTGGGGTGTTATAAGTTGGACGTGTGTTGCTGTGTATCTATGTGTCTGTCTGTGGCATCATAGTGCCCAAACGGAAGAACCGATTTTGATTTAGATTTTTTGTTTGAAAGGTTACTTTGTCGAGAGTGTTCTTAGCTATGTTTGATTGAAATCGGTTCAACCGTTAAAAAGTAATTCGCATTTTACTCTTTGAGATTTGGGTTTTTTCACAAGATATCATGTCATAGTTACGTGTTGTGTCTGCTACTAGGTATATTATATGTAGTTTAAAAAGCATGAAATTTAAATTTAAATTTTCGGGGTTTTTTTAATTTGTAATTTTATCTTGTTACGATAAGATATGGAAAGTGTTTCAGAACTTGCTTAATTATAGACAATAATTATTCATCAATGTATTACACATATTTGTTGCTAAGAGACAACTTGACAAGACACAGTTCCATGCACGCCCGATTGCTATCGAAGCATCGACCAATCTACCCAGTCTCGACACCTAACCAAAGCTCACTTGACTTGAAGAGCACACCGTACCGAGGCCCATTTTGGTCAGATTTCAACTTGAGATACACTTCGGCATGTTTGTCTATATGTCCGCAATTTACATGTATCAACAGAGAGCCTGGACAAACGTTTATAGACACCACGGATGTTTGTTCACAGGTAGAACTATGTATGTGAAATTATTTGGTTAGGGGTCGTACAAATATCGGATAAAATGGATGTATGGATTGTGTGAAATTTAATGGGACTTTAGAACTAAGAACCGGGTATAGGTGAAGAAAATACCAGGTTGCCTGGAAGAGATCGCGGAATGCGATAAGGCCGCCCATTGTATATTATAGTATTAAGTTTCTTTTTTTCTTGTTTATTAAGGTGTACAATAAAGTGTATATAAATAAATAAATAAATAAATAAAATATGCTGTGCTGACTCCAAATTTATTGGAAAATAGGCAGGCAGATGATGATGAGATAGTTTGTAATTAAGGTACATGATTGCGAGTAAAGGTAAGAATTTAAAACTGGCCAAGTGCGAGTCGGACTTTTGCACGAAGGATTCCGTACCACTGTTGACAAAACGGCAAAAAAATCACGTTTGTTGTATGGGAATCCGACTTAAATATTTATTTTATTTGATTTTTAATATTTGTTGTTATAGCGGCAACGAAAATACATCATCTGAAAATTTCAACTGTCTAGCTATCACAGTTCATGAGATACAGCCTGGTGACAGACGGACAGACAGACAGACGGATCGTGGAGTCTTAGTAATAAATATGGTCCCGTTTTTATCCTTTGGGTGAACAATATTCAATAGATCTCGGGTAAGAACTGGTTGTGACACGCGCAACAGAACATAAGAGAGGAGGTCTATTAACTCACCAGTGGGTAATATAAGGTTGATGATGACTATAATGAAACAAAACTGAACCTCTTCGACGTTTCCTCAAAAGAGATAATATTAAATCGTCCAAATAAAACCAAAATATTCACCAATCGACTAAAACCCATCCTTACCCGAGAAATTCCATCTCAAAAGGCGGAGAAAATTAAATTACTATATCCACGAGGCTAGAAAATTTCGGCGAAACATCCTCAGATGTACGCTACGTGTGCGATAGAAAATGGATCAAGTAAATTGTAGCATTTGTTTTGATGGTCCTCGGGCACACTACGACGGACTAAATGACCTTTGAACGTGTATTCTGTTTAGGGTAATATTTAATCTTCTTTGGATTTTATTTAGAAAGGATTTTGTATTTTATATTCTTCTATCCATACCAATATTATAAATGCGAAAGTAACTCTGTCTTTGTGTTCCTTTTCACAACTAAACCACTGAACCGATTTAGATGAAATTTGGTATGGCGATAGTTTGAGACCTTGGGAAGGATAAAAAATAGTTTTTATCCTGGAAATCATCCTTAACAAGGTAGAAAGGGGGGTGGAAGTATGTATAGTGAACTAATAATTTACCTACAATATTATGGCGCGAAGTACTAATTCTGTGCAGACGAAGTCGCGGGCAACAGCTAGTATTAAATAAAGGAGTTAGTAATTAATAACAACCACACGGGTCGATATTAACCAATGCTTGGTTGACATTGAATCCGATCGAAATCTGATGCCGATATAGACCAGGACTGAAGCCTTTGAAAATGGTAAATAGTGAAAAGTAAAATAGTTGGATTTGGAAAAGGAAGAGAATATAACAAAAATGAAAGCCAAAATAATTTACGGGCGATCTGGTCGGGAAGTGGGAGGGCGTGAGTTTTTAAGGGTAAAAACGGTTAATCTTAATTTCCGGCAAAACTACAAGTCCTATGGTAAAAAGTTAAATGTCAAAGATGTAGGTAATTAATAGATCCGCCGTTTTCGCTTGGTAACAGAGTCCACTTCACAACTAAGGCAAGCTGCGATGTCGTATGGAGTGTCCCAGGTCTCATACGATATCGCGACTGAGGGTTGGAGGCCGCGGTGGGAGAGGAGTGTCGGTATTGCGGTGCGCCGCTCTCCCTATCTTCTGCGGCCTGGACGGGATCGCCACCATCTGACAGTGGACGCAGTGGGGCCGCAGGCGAGGTCCCTTTCCCCTGCAGCCAAAAAGTGGTAGGTGGCGGAGCCACTAACCTGACCCGTCACGTGGTCATCTGGCGCCCATGTCTTAGAGGAGGGTCCAGTTGCAAACAGCCTCGGCGGGTTCGCGGTGAGGTGCTATGTGGGATTTATTCCCACATAACTGCGCTATCTACCCGTGGTTGCGCAGTATGCATGAGTATTACTCAAAGAAAAAAAAAGAAATAGCGGGTTTTTAAGTTATGAGTGAATAGGTTACTTCTAGGCAAGCGTGCTACACCGTCGACCTCTTCGTCGCTTACCATCAGGTGAGATAGTGGTCAAGCGCAACCCCATTTTTAATAAAATAAACTAATTCAACGTGAGCGAAGTGGCAGCTAGTAGTTAATAAAACCAACAACCAACGAAAACTAAACTAATACTTCAGAAATCAAGTAATCATTGATATAGTTTTTTATTATTAGCCTTAAAGCTCTCTCGACAACTCTCAGACTCACTCTTAGGATCAAAATGACCCTTACCCTCAATCAAATTAAATAACCTCTGAATTCAATTCCATCTTTTTTCTTACAAACCCTAAAATGTTCGAGAAAATAGAAAAAATAGAAAAGAAGTCACGTAGGCTTCTCCTTTATCCGTGAGATCCTCATATGAAGTTAAATGAAGACTAAACAGTTTCTGAGCAAGATGTTAACTGGGTAGTTTATGTTTTTACACGTTATAGTGTGGGTAGATGCTGCATAATCTTGAGGTGGTGTTTGGGGACGCACTGGGTGGAAATGACGCTGCGATTAATTATAAATTAGCGCTCTTTTATTACGTGAAATAAACCTTGTATTCCAAATTCTAAAAATTCAGCCTTAGGTAACAACTACTGGAATATTCATTTGAAACATGTCATGACACATATAAGACATACAAGTATACAGATGAGCTTTTAACTCACAGTTTTATGCCAGCAAACTTTTGAGTGATAAAAAAGGTTACAATATCAGAAGCTTTGAAGCTTTTGATTGTTTATTATATTATTAGTTTAAAGCTAATAGCGCAAACATTACTTGCCAATGCATGATATTGAGGTCATGGCCAGTCACTACAACGCGCATTTCGCTGATATCTCCTATTTCCAACTGTTACTCGTACTTTTGATTTGACACCAATTGATTACCGCACGCTTGCTCGCACTCACACAATCATTGTCATTTTTTAGTAGGCTTTCGTTTGTCTCTACCCAGCAGAAGACAAGTGAGAGTCCAGGGTCCATCGGCGATTCTCATCATCATCTGCCTAGCCTTTTTTCCAATTATTGTTGGGGTCGGCTTCCAGTCTTACCGGATTCAGCTGAGTACCAGTGTTTTACATGGAGCGACTGCCTATCTGACCTCCACAACCCTGTAACTGGGTAACACGATACCCCTTGGCAAGACTGGTGTCAGATCTCAGGCTTTTGACTACCCGTAACGACTGTCAAAGATCTTCAAATGACAACCGGGACCAACGGCTTAACGTGCTTTCCGAGGCACGGAGGAAACTCGGTATGTTGAAATGGTCACCCATCCACGGACTGACCTCGTCAAGCGTTCCATAACCTTGAAGATCGACCCGTGTGGCTGTTATTATTTAGCCACGAGCTTCTCCATCGGCGATTCTCATTAGCGTTTATTCACTTGTTCACTTGTCTGTACCTGGCATTATTCATCCGTAAAACAGTTTTCATCTTCAAACGCAGCATTTTCCCCCTCCAGTGCGTGTACCGCCACACGCAGCATGTCTCGTTTGATTATGCTAATGTATGTTTGTACACGTGCCCGCGGCGAATACGCGCGTTTAGCAAACTGATGACTTTACTTATGTGTTTACGTTTAGCTGCCCTAAATAGTCGTATTATGGTCAGCAGCTAAACTAAATAGCTATGTAGTAATACTACTAACAATTACATTATGTTTAGCATTATTTTGACTTAAGATGAGAAAAGGTCCGTAACAAAGCCAATCGTAAGAAAATCGTCATTGGAATAAAAGTGACGCTTTTTACTAACAAAATGTCAATACAAAGTTCACATAATATTATTAGAGTTACCGCTACCGACAGCACAATATGATTTTATAAAATATACTACATTATGAATAAGAATATAAACAACAGCCTAGTGTTCTAATAACATAATGCTTTGAAACCCAAGCTGTTCTCGCTAGCAGATTCTCGACTATATAACATCACATTGGATAAGCAGGCAGCAAACTGTCATGAATTTGATACCCATTCTGTTATAACAATAGTCTGACTCATCTTTATCTAGGATGTTCTGTTTGACACGAAATTGAATTTTAGCGATAGTATGTCGTACACATTATTATAATTTTATTAATAATGAATATCCGTACAAAATATATTAAAGCTACACGATAATGCCTCAGCGCGTTTTCATAGGAACTTTTGAATGGATTAATTTCTATAAAAAGAACTCTGACACCCTGTTGTCGCAATATCGCATCGTGCCTCTCTGTAGGGACCAAAAATTTCCTCTCATTTTTCTTAAAAACAGCCAATAAACATCCTCATCCGATTCATGGTGAAGACCTACTAATAAATGTTTTATTGCCACTTGGCTCAAATTATTTTCATCATGACTTTCCCTATAACAAACAGCTTCAAATTTTAATAATGCTTTGGTTTTCAATGAAAATTTAAAACAAAAATCTCTACAATACAAAACTTGAAGAGAAGGCAATATATTTTTGGAATTCGTCACAACTTGTAGACAGACCCTAATAGAAGGGTATAAAGATTCAGATATCGATACCAAAAATTTATTTTGACCTAAAACAGAAAGCGGTCACCCTAAGGCAACAGACCAAACTTAATATCAGCAAACAACGAAAAAAGGCGAAACAACGAATATATAAATTCACAGCAAATCCTATGTTCTGAAAATTGTGTTTCTCTCACTAAACGAACCGGCAGAGAAGAAAGCAAAAACAAAGTATAATATTCCAAAATTCATTCAGTAAGGCTTAAAATTCCCAACAATTTTGTTGAAGTGTTTCAAAGAAAACGTTATTATTGAGGGTAAGAAAAATTCGGAACAATAACTCCCGATACATTATAAGCATCTTAGAAATTTCCCTTTGTATATAATGAAATCATCTGCTATCGATACATTTGTTATCGTAATGAAATTCCAAGGTTTTCTGATACATTTGGGAATGTGGGTACTTGTTACGAATATTTTTTATTGTTCGGAATTGATACTCCATGTTGAGAAGTGTATGAGAATGAAATTTATGTAAAGTGGTACAGGAGAATACGAGATGAAGAGCTGTCTGATGAATTATGAGAGATATTGAGAGATAAGATGTTCAAGGGATATAACTGACGTCGAACATAATTATTGAAAACATAATATTTAAGGAACATCTTTCTTTTTCTACCAAAAAAATAAATGTGCTACTTATTCTTTCTTCCGTTTATATAAAGTTTTATGTATAATTTTTTTATGATACCTAATGAGGCAAAATAATGTTTTCTAACTCTCTGAATGGAATTGGTACCAATAAGTTTTATAATTTCACTAAGTCTATTCTATCTATGTTAACAAAGTAATGTACAATTGCACATAATTAGTTGTAACGGGATAGCTATAAAACATATAATTCAACAAACATTTCAGATATTACTACTAGAATACAGAGTTAAGAGGTTGGCCTAAATTTTTAGAGCCCAAAATCCTGATGGAGTCCGTCGATCAAGCTAGAGAGTGAGCACTTAACCCAATTTCCTCCAGTACGTTTTTGGTCGAAAATCTTCAGTAAATCCGCCGATGTAGAATCAATAATCCGAGTCGGAAATGATTCGGCTCCCATTTACCGTGTCCTGGTAAAAAGACTTACAAATATTCCTGTGGCGTTGCGCCCTTTGGGTTCACGATTTGGTACAAGAGACAGAATGTTGGCGACGGAAATGTTGCCTGAAATTCCTGACTCTTCAATTTAAGGTAATTTATTTTCTGCATTCCAAATCATCGTTTGACCTTTATTTATTTCTATCTTTATTTATTTATTTATGTCTGTTTACGGAAATGAGGATAGGGGCTCAACTGCTTCTTAATGGAAAATCAATATACGACCTAAACCTTCTTTACCGTTATTCAAAACTGGAGCAATATAAGCGTTATATGTGTTACCATTCCCATCTGGTTTGTCTTTAAATCTAGAATTTAGCCCCACATAATCCATCTTCCTATCAGAAAGTGTCACATCCATCTCGCATGTAACTTGTCCCTCGCCCCGGTCAGAGGCAATGAGATTATGGCCAGGTTCCACAGTGTCCGGTGCTCGCCAATCTAATTTTTCACTCACCTCCAGTATCCTGTATTAGGACCTCGATATTTCGTTAGGAGCTAATCCATCGGTTATTGAAGCGTATCTTACGGTTGGATAACTTGGTTCGAGGACAGTTTTCAGTAATTTATAAGCCCGATTTTGAGCCGCTGTGGGAACATCGAAAAGATCCATCATTTTGTAAACTTCTCTGATAATAAAAGTAGAACGAATAAGGTCACGTCTAACATTCCGCGTTGCGACAGAAATGTGACATACTACAACTTAAATAATATTGATGGAGCAAGTTTCACAAGACAAATTCGTGAAATAATTCCAGAAAAAGTTGACAAAATACTCGCACCAACTCAATTCAAGTCTGAAAATATTATGAATACGAACACTGCTTCAAGAAAAGTGACTTTCCCAAATTTTATTACCCTTCGCAAAAAGTCTAGCGCTACAAAATATAAAACTAGATTCAAAGAGAATGAAGACGTATAGTGTAATATATGTGATATTTATGTATCTCATATCATTATCTCTGTCTTTCCAAGATTAAAAACTTTATGAGCCCCACAGAATAGCATTCAACAAATATTATGATAGAAATAGACGGGTAAATACCCATATATATCTTTCAGTAGATTAAATAACTGTGATTTATTACGTGAGCCGAATGTATAAGGAATAAATAGTGGCGCACGAGCCACGAATGCGTAATAAGATATGTCTCCTTACGAGAGAAAAAATTAAATTATCAAGAGGCCGTGTCAGAGTAACTCTGAAGAAACTTCGGTTTGAGGTAAATAAGTACTTTTTGGAACCAGACTTGTTTAGCGTTTGTTTATTTTTTTTATATGAAAAATTCTGGGACGCCGGCTGAATATCAATTTGCTCGACGAACTCGTACTAAGTGGTGAATTTCTTTAGGAGCGATGTTTTTTTTATTTTTATTTAAGTCAAGTCCTAGCTTGGCCGTTGTGAGCCGAGAAACAGAATCCATATATCAAATTTCTGTTATTTTTCTTCCTCCATGTTTATATTTAAGTTCTTAATTTTAGTTCAAGAGTCTATGAACTTGTCTTATTCTGTATGTTTATTATTTATATTCTCTTTATAATGAAGCTGCCTCTGATGTAACAGACCTTGTAGACAACAACAATATCCAGTCAAAAAATCACCTCACTTTCTGCAAGGTACATTTTTCTACAGACCTTCTGAGAAGTCTTTATTTTTAGAACAACAACACAAAAACACATAATTATTCCTTGCAAGTAAGCGGTCCTACAAACATCACAATTTACCTGTCCGAAACAAACTGCTTCGTCACGAGACCCAAAAATCAGGTGCTACCAACCTTCATCAAAAATTATTGTAAGCGGAAAATGAGGCCAGGATTTCCATCTCTTTGCCATGGACTGATTTTGACACTAAACACTTTGTAGATGCTTTATATTCCTTGTTTTCGTACGTATGTCCGGCAACTATTAATCCACTTTTCAAGGAATTATGATTCAGCTGAAATTTGGCATACAAATGTAACTTTGAAAACAGTGAAATAATATGCACTAAGGCGCTGGTCTCATGATGGAGCCGTAAGGTGGTCATAGCAACTCCTCAACCAGCCATGATAGCACCATCGTGTTTATGCTCATTGGAAGTGTATTGACAAGTGATAACGTAGTAAATTTCAATTTCAAGAGCTTGTTATAAAAAAAATCTTTTTAACTAAACTATTAATTTCTAAAGCAAAACACTACAAAAAAACAATTACTTTGTTTTCCGAAATCGGTGTCTTTGGTGCCTATTGTTCTTCTTTTTTCGACACCAACTTCGGAAATGTTGGCAACTTCGTGGAGCGAGCGCCATCTCTACTGGCGTACGGAACTACAAGCGCCACCTAGCTAGCAGCGACATCAACATCGGATCACCACGGTTGTTCGTGGTGGGGAGGAGGCCGGCTCACTCAGCGGCTCAGCGCGCCCGGTCTCTTTCTTGGCGGACCGTTCGACGGGACACTCGGTTTTTTTTACTAGTTCCGTTATTCCAGAACGGAATTATTTATTAATCTTGTTTAATCTAACGAGTGATTTAATTAATTAGTTGATACCCTCAATTCACTTTTACAGAGAGTTTCGTTTTACCATAAAAGTTTGCTAAAGTTAACCTAATAGTTAATTTTATTTACTCATTTATAGCAAAAATGTACAACATGTGCGTGCAACAACATGTGCCTACATCTACGTGTTAATAAAGTGATCATTGTGTACTAATATTGTATTTCATTTAATAGAAAACAAAGTAATTTTTCGCTTTGTAGTGTTTCGTTTTGGAAGTTGGTTTGATTTTTTTGTTAAAAAGTTTTTTATTTATCTCTTTTTAGTTTTGGTAGGTACCTCCAAATACCTTGAAAATAATTAATAGCCAAAGTAAATCTCTTGACGATTCTAATAAGCCCAAACACGACTAGGATACATTGTTTTATTTCAAGTTGGATTTTTTTTTGTTATTAAGATTTTTTTCTCTTTTTAGTGTTAGTATCGCATATAGCTATTCAAATAATTTATATCCAGAGTCATCTCATTTCAATTCCCAGACACGACTAGGATACATTGATACTATTACGGCGTTCTATTGCCTACCTTCCGGCTTCATCATGATCAGTTCGATGGTACCATTTTCATCAGTACCATTTATTTACATGTTTTTGCTTATCATAATCTCTTAACTATTCTAGATATTATATTATACCCATTACACACTTATTAAAGAGTTCCAGTGGCCATATGTGGTCTTCTTCATCAGTTCCACTTCACCAAATGATACTTTCTGAGTTCAAATGCTTGTCATGTTATGGAAAATATCAAAATCGCTATGTATTTGCCTATAATATGGCAAAGGCGCACGGTTGGCGCAGTGGTTGAGAGATTGACTGCTGCGCTGCATGTCGCGGGTTCGATTTCCGCACGAAACAAATATTTGTATGACCTACAGATATTTGTTCCGGCTCTGGGTGATGTGTATGCGATTTTATATGTTTGTAAACGCACCCACGATACAGGAAGAAATTCCTAGTGAGGGGAAATGTTGAAAAATAAATTAAAAAATTGAGAAGTTCTCTCGATTTCCATGGGATCCCATCATCAGATTCTGATTTGGTTGACAATGGGACCACCTCTAGAGTATACCCATTCAGGCAACAAAATATTTTGCAAATCCGTTTATATATGATGGAGTTATGCTCAAACATATATAATTTCAAAACTTGAAAACCTCCTCCTTTTGGGAAGTCGGTTAAAAATAAAACTTATTACTTATTTATAGTGCACGCGCCCGCTTGTAAATCATACAGAGAGTTTACAACGAATGTGCCTCACCAAGGGTTTACGGCCGCTGTATAGTTCCGACGCTGAGTTTGGAGCACTAGAAGTGGTTCCGTTTGAAATATAAAAGCTTGTGGATGGCTATCAGCCTGATGAAATTCGAAAAAGGTGAGTGGCTTCCATATCGATTTGCGTTTACCGAGATTTTTGTTGAGTTTATAAGAGGAGATTCTCTACAGTGAGATATGACATATATCTTCTATATCATATATCTCCGACATCTTTATCAATGATGGAACTGTAAACCTACCTTTGATTAATTTTTTAACTAGCTGTTGCCCGCTACTTCATCCTCGTAAGGCTAAAAAAATTGGACTCGTGCACGAAGGGTTCCGTACCATTATCGCAAAAAACGGCAAAAAAAATCACGTTTGTTGTTTGGGAGCCCCACTTAAATATTAATTTTATTCTGTTTTTAGTATTTGTTGTTATAACGGCAACAGAAATACATCATCTGTGAAAATTTCAACTGTCTAGCTATCTCGGTTCATGAGATACAGCCTGGTGACAGACAGATAGTGGAGTCTTAGTAATAAGGTCTCGTTTTTACCCTTTGGGTACGGAACCCTAAAAACAAGGCTTTGGTTTTTTTAGGACCCTAATATTTTTTCTTAAATGAAACCAATAGTTACTCCTTATAATTTCAGGTATCTGCCAGTGAAACGCTCCGCGTCCGCTTCCGAGATTACCCGGATCAGACAGACAGACAAAATCCGGCAAAAAAATAGTTTTTTTATAAGTCCCGAATATTATTCTTTTTATATTACAGACTGATGTTTCAATTTTATTTATTTGTATGTATGTATAGATGGCGTTCTATTTGCATATAATAGCGTCTTACACTTGCCGACACTCAGCACCAACAATGTCACCATCGATTCCTTTTTTGACTTCACCAGCTACACAATTCCTGTACAACACCCTAGGCCTCTTCCAGACCACGTACATCCTAGCCACCAGCTATCCAGTACAGTTAATCATCACTCGACAATGTGTAGTTAACAACAGCTTGTAGTGGAGCAATCACTTTGCTTACAACTTGTTGGAACGGGCCTTGTTGTAGATACGACTGTTGATTGCTCTTTTTGTAGCTTCATATTTTTGTTGAGTCAATTTTGTTGGTTGGTGATCCGATTTGCTTAACTGTTTTGTTTTTTTTATCTACCAGATATCAATCAGATATTGATTGATTTTTGAAAGTTCCAAAATCCTTGGAAGATATTTAGGCCAGTAATTAGTTCGTAGGTTAAATATCTCCACAAATATTTGGTAATGGATGAACGTAAAGGAAGCCAAATAGATGTATGTAAGTATCGGAGATCGTTCTGCCTTTCCCTCATGGACAAAAGGTATAAGTTATAAAACTCACAAATTTTCTCCTAGGATCTGAGATCAATCTGGATGTTGATGAACAATATTATATTTGTGAAAAGCGAAATCCATTCAGCTTAAAGTTATGGAATATTATCTTGATTCATCATCATCATCATCATATCAGCTGAAAGACATCCACTGCTGGACATAGGCCTCCCCCAAGCGTCGCCACTTTGACGGGTGCCGTGCGTCCCGCAACCAGCGGATCCCCGCAACCTTTACCAGGTCATCGGTCCACCTGGTGGGAGGCCTTCCAACGCAACGTCTTCCGGTTTTGTCTTGATTAGGTAGTGATAAATACTAAACACTCAACTGGTACTCAGTATTTAAGTTTGAACTAATGTGTATACTAGCAGGGTTACATGTAAAAATAAAGCAAGGTATAATAAATAATAATAAACTGTATACTGATCTATGTTAAGTAAGTATATTTTGCTCAAACTCACAAGATCCTATAATAAATCGGCAAACAATCTCCCTTGCTACTTCTATTTCGACGCCAACGCCATCTAGTTGCGTCATTGTAAAACTTAAAAATAAACAATAGTTTGGTTGAACTAATGAGCGACTGTTGATCATTAACAGGTAGGCACTTATTTCCCTCTCTCTGACAGCACCAACTTAAAGCCCTAAGAGACTAAACACTTAAAACATCTGGAGCGTTTCGATTTAGGCATAAACGTTAGAAATGTCAACACAGAAAATAAACATGACTTAATAATTTTATTTCGGCCCAAATTGATAAATAACACTTCAAAGCAACGTCCTGAACCCAAGTTCTGCGAACTTACCCAAACAAAACAGGAAAACGAGAAAATTTCACTGCAAAAGTCCTTCGTTCTACATGGAGCGTATTTTCTTGAAAACAAGCGCCGGGCCGCACCTGAGGACAAATTACACCAATCCTCTGCGACAAATTACGCGATTACCCGAATAAATTACGGACTCACTTACCTTCGTATAATAGTTTACTGGGGAGCGGTGACGATACATGGCCGTGTTATAATCATAACGCCAGCGAGCGAGCTTGTTATTTTTCTTAGGAAGTTGGGATGCAGAGCTTACCTAGTAGTTGGGCTTAAGAGGTTTTGGTACTAAGAACACCTGTTTCTATTTTGGAGGTGGAGTTATTAATGTCATGTTATTTTTATCTTTGCAAGTTATGGTCTATTGTTGCTTGGAAGAGTTGCTGATCATATGACCGAATACTGGACCGGATACTCATCATCATCATCATATCAGCCGAAAGACGTCCACTGCTATACGCCTCCCACAAACGTCGCCACATTGGACGGTCCCGTGCGTCTCACATCCAGCGGATCCCCGCAACCTTCCCCAGGTCATCGCTCCACCTGGTGTGAGGCCTTCCAACGCAACGCCTTCCGGTTCGCTATCACCACTCCAGAACTTACAGATATACAGGATTGTTAAATCTTAATTTAGACTCCTAGCATTCAATAGTATCTACATATTGTTAGCAAAAGTGCCCATAAAAAAAAAAAGTTAAGAATCTTTTCTTTGAGAATCTTTTTATTATTTTTTTATAATTCCAGTAATAATTATTACGTAACTAACAGGTGAGGTTAATTTAGATCCTAACCGAACCTTCCTATATGTAAGAACACATAAAAATAATCATGAATTTAGGCTTAGAATATATAACCTTTCTGCCGTGTGATCTAAGACTAGAAACCAAACAAAATAAACTAAGACAGATGATGATAAATGAAAACACACTCTTATTATTTCCCCTGTCAACGTAACTATGAATACTGACTTCAAGACATGCTCTAGTTTATTTCGCCCAAGAACCACACACATTACGTTTGCAAAGGAAACTCTATCCAAGAAATTGCTGCATTTTCTCTACCATTAACAAAAGGACCACTTTTGTTGCGGTTGTTATTTCCTTCTTAAACTTGGCCCGGGGCCATCTTGAAAAACCTGGCCTTGACCGTTTTAGGTAGGTACCTATTTTCCTTTGAGATCACGAAGATTTATAACATGTCACAACAGGCATTGTAGAGATTAGTTTCGGTCGGGATTAACATATTATGTGTTGTATGTTTCAAGGTTTTGATTTTGTGAGCCCTATTGTGAAGGCTTGTATTGTTCGGCAAATATTGATCGGTTTCTCATTAGCATGGGTTGTGTTCTGTTAATAAGTATTTAGGAGAAAGTGCTGGTGTTTATTGGTCTAGACTCTAGACCAATAAACACCAGTATTTACAGTCTACATCATTAACGATGAATGAAACGTATGAATCAAATATTTTTTGAACCTACCTCTGCCGAACTCTTCAATGAAAATATGCGTAATGTTATATTGTGTTAGAGCCCAGCGGATAATTTAAAAGAGAATATTTAACATTTACCGAGAATATTGAAACAGAAATCTAAATTATTACCTTTAGCTCTGAACTTCAAAACATAATCTGTTCAGAAAACTATGGCTCCTTGAAACAGTAACCTGCCAGAAATCTAGAACAGGCTTCAAAGGGTATCAAAATCAATAATCCAATTAAAAGAGGCTGGTCAAAGCGAAATATCTGTTTTCATTATAACCTGACCTAGATATTAAGTTATTTCTAAATTGCTAATATTTTCCAACTAATTAAAAGTTTCCACAGGGATGCCTGTGTTTTATTGCGGCCATACATAAAAGAAGAACGACCTCAGCTTAGGGAGGCACTAATACATTGAAAGAAATAAATATCAGACCATATAACAGATTATTCAGGTGCTAATATTTACGTTCGCCAACTTATCTTTGCGGTTCTAAGAATACTTAATGCTAAAGAATAGGGTTTGGTTTCGATTGGCTGAGTTATGTGGTAGTAACGTCATTTTTATGGTGAACATTTATAGGTTCTCGGAATCGCTCAGAGATATTGCCTTTGAATATTATATTTTACAGGTGGGAGCGGGAACCGTGAAAATATTCATATTTTTATGTGATGTAATGCTTAATTTTGAAGTGGCATTACTGACTGGTTCTTCAAAACGATTTGAGGGTTGCGGGTGTTAGGATATTTTGTCGATCTTTTTATTTGAGGTTAGAAAAGGGGCTAGCTTTCAGTTTAGATGAAGGAAAATGTTTTTCACGTTTTTAATAGACTTTTCTTGATTGCTCGCGACTTCGTGGAGTTGTTAAATTGCAATATGGCAACAAATTTGATCCAAACTCATAATACTCATCACTTCGATTGTTGATCTTTTTGTGTCGATTTCATTCAGCAAGCATAAAAAAATTCTTCTTTTCTATTTTTAGTGGCAGTCAAACAGTCGAAACACCCAATGGTAGGTTAAAAGCGATAACTGTAACATATATGCAATACAACAGTAATTGGAAATGCCTGATCCGCCTTTAATAACAGCATATTTTTTGTTGTCTTGGTAAATCATTATCATTGTCCTTTTAATATCAAAGAACCGACAGGGGCCTTTGTACAGGAAGACACCAATTAAATCATGGTTTTGAAACCGTCACAAACATCGCAGCCTCCTAATCCGTTTGATCTCGACGTCGTCACGACTCAAATACACAGTGAGCAGAAGCCGGGGCCGGAGATAATCCTTATTTATGCAGCAACTTAGAGTTGCCTGACCTGTCAACTGGCAATTACTGCCAGTTGACAGCGCAGAATATAAATAGGGCGTTTTGAATTTATTTTTAAAACAATTAACCTATCTTTTAAGCTGGTTCAGAACTTTCAGAACCTTTATTGAATGAAATTATTGAAAAAGGAACTCAGTGATAGCCTGACGGTTGACAGGACAGAGTAGAAGGTGAACGTGTTGCATCGGCCTCGAATAATCTATAGGAGAAAATGATGATGAGTAGATACTGGGCACGAGGGTTCACAGGGCATATCTACATTGTGATTTTAATGAAAACTGGGAGTGAAATCAAACGAGTACCAAGCCATGTCTTTATTTCTGTTCAGAGTGTGCTAAAAGCTTAGCAAGAATTTTTAGCTGCAAGTTCAAGCCGAATTGTAGAGAAACCGGTAGTTTATAAGAAAATTAATCGATCTACTGTTATAATTACTTTTGTTTAAACGATGCTTTCTTTAACTTACGTTTAAAGTTTAAAAATAACCGAGAAACCAGACACAAAACAAAACTTCCCATCATCGGACTACAAGACGTACGGCCATGCGACATCGGTTCATGGTGGACATCCCACCCAAATGCACAAAGCGTTTTGCTAATACTTTCATTGTGCGCACAGCTAAGAAGTGGAATTCCCTTCCAGAGTATTTGTTCCCTGATTGCTACAACCTTGGGGTCTTTAAGTCAAGAGTGAATAGGTTACTTCTAGGCAAGAGTGCTTCACTGCTGACCACATCATCGCTTACCATCAGGCAAGTTAGTAGTCAAATGCAACGCCAATAAAAAAAAGCACTTTAAATTTATAACCCAAACCAAAAAACTGCAATTCTCTAATTTAAATGATTGTTCCACACCACAGCTTACCCCACCCAAATATAGCTTAAACATACAAAAAACAGCTATAGGTGACAGGCTGGACAAACAGTTTATTCTCATTTACGCAAAAACAGATTGGAAATAGCGATCTATCACGCGGGATTAATCCGCCCCCTGCCAACAGGGCCGGATTTAGTGAGCTTAGCTGCGGGTGCAAACGCCCTAATTGACGTTCTAACCTTTCAATAATTAATTTTATGAATTGCCTTTCCGGTTTCCGGGTCATGTTTTAGTTGGGTTCGGTTCGTTGTGTTGATTTTTGGTGTATAGGGAGATGATGGAACGTGTTATCGATGTTGAAAATCATCTTGGGAATATAGAAGGTAAATAGACGATTAGGGATTGTGTCAGAAATATTAGCAGTTTTGGTACGTTGCATTTTTATGATCGCCATTTTACCCGAAAGACATACACACACACACACACACATCCGTGAGTTACTGGTCGGGTCAAGGCTCCAGAGCCTTAAACATCGGCGCCGAGTTGCCAGTCTGTCGGTTTTTTATTAGTTACATTTCGAGGAGTGTGCGTTGGAATTGCATGAACTAATTCCTCCAACCCCTTTCCATCATCGGACGACAAGACGTACGGCGATGCATCATCGGTACATGGTTGGGCCATACGCACCAAACGTTTTGGGAATACTTTCATTATTCGTACAGCTAAGGAGTGGAATTCCCTGCCGGAGTTTGTATTTCCTGATAGCTATAACATGGGAGTCTTTAAGTCAAGAGTGACTAGGTTTCTTCTAGGTAAGCGTGCTACATTGTCGACCACATCATCACTTAACATCAGGTGAGATAGTGGTATAGCGCGAGTCTAACAATAATTAAAAAAAAAAAAACAAAGGACAACTGAACATAGACCTCCCCCAAGCTTCGCCACATTGCCTGATACCATGCATTTTATATATACCGACTATTAAAAAAAAATAGCAATTACGACGATTATTGGTTACTGTTAGCCTGTATCATCCCACAGCTGGGTATAGGCTTCAATATTTTTTAGATCTTGCGATCCAGGGCTAATATGGACAAATTGGCTAAACCTATTAAAATTATTTCTTTACCTTCACAGTGGCCTATTTAATCACCATGGCCAATGATGCACATTGGTGTCAAGTAATGATGAAAGTTGGTGGCAAGAATTCTCATTATGCTGAGCCTGTCTCTTAAGATACAGATATACCCTAGTTTAAGAGACAGGGTAACATATATTGTCTACAGATCCACCACTTCTTTCTATCCGATCGCGAGTGGCTGGCCAGGACGTGGCTGGAGGTGCATCACTGTGTTGCCCAATTTCTCACAGGGCATGGTAACTTTAAAAGTAAATTAGTTTCCTTCAAGCTCGTTGCCTCGCCTTTATGTCAGTGTTCTACATCTGACTGCAAATATGTAGAATCTGCATATCTTATGGGAGTGTATACTTTTTCCGTGTTTACTGTTAAAAATGTATGTATTTACTTTTTGATCGTGTACATGTGTTTTTCCTGAATAAACGATTAATTTTTTTAATTTATTATCTTTGGCAGAATGAACACAATATTATGTGGGATAATATAGGCTGCATCTAGAGTTGTGTACTATACGGACCTTGTAGAACAAATTTCCGTGCGTTTAATCGTTTTTGCCATATCTATTATTGCCTCATTATGTTAGGACACATTAATATTAATGAATTTTTTATCCATGTTGCTAGGCAACTGGGCTTATTTCAGTTGTAAACGACCCTTTGTGCCTATTGACCTTGATTGTTCTGTCTCCTGCTTGGTATGGAGGGAAGTGGAAATTTGTATCTATCCTACTCCTCCGTTATTCTTTACTCATTAATTTTGTTGCGGGATCCAAGACAGTTTAATTCATCCACCGGGACTTCGTCGAGCTTCATTGCCTCGGCACTGTTCTGGTGGTCGCCAATGTTGATTCTGGCTTTCAGGAGTTGCAGTCATTTGGTAATAGTGTGGTGGGATTGTCAAAAGATGTACCATTTTTTGCATATTTCTCGTGTCTCCTGTGCGGGTCACAAATAAATATTCTTTATTTCTTTCTTTTTCTTTCCTTTCATTTCTTTTTCTTTCTTTCCATGATCAAAATCAATCAAAATCAAATGTTTTTTATTTCACATAGGCCTACATGGGCACTTATAAAACGTCGACAAAAGGTGCACGGTTCGGGTTGGTCGTTTCCTGTGGAGAAGAACCGGCAAGAAACACCACGGCTACTCTTTTAAAAAAATTGGTTTGTTTCTACAATATTTCCATGTTACAGTATTAGTGCTTACATATGGGGAGACAACGTAGGCCCGACAATAAGTCGTAAAAAATAAAAAAAAATATGTATAAACGAGAGAGTTAACAAATGTTAACAAGCGTCTAGAAATCTAGAAGGCCTACAATGTTCACACATTCACAAAACAATAAGTAAAATAGTCTATACAAAGGAAAAAATAAATAAAAATATATATCAAGACTAAATTTAACATGTGACACAAATGTTGTTATCAGTGCTGTAACTATTCATAGCAAAGGGCTATAAAGATTATTGAAATCATTGTAAAAAGTCTAATTAAAAGAAGGAAAAAAAGTAAAAATGAGATTGAGAATAGTTAGAGACATCCACATATTTGTGCCGTTTATGAGTTACCAGGGAAGCCGCATGCGCAGAAGGAGCTAAAATTTTTATTTTCAACGTAGTCCTTGATTTTATAATATGCTTTTTTAATAAGGACACGTTTGATGTAGTTTTTGAACTACTACTTTGGCAACTTGTTATAAAAGCGTATACTGTTTATAAGAAAAGACTTGCTAGTTTTCGTTAATCTGAATTTGGGTATGAACATGAACTTACATCAACATGTTCTACCATAATATATTATACTGTACTTTCATAACCTTGTAGATCTTGCTCGTAACTAGTATAAGTTTAGTTTTTCTTACCATCTGTACCTTTTTGATCAATAAACAATTTTATTTATTTTGGACTATATGTAAGAAAACCTCGTTATTAACCACCAAAATTGAAGTCAAACATGACAAGCTCTATATGCGAACCTACAATCTATGTTCTTTTTCCCACCAACAAAAAAGCCAGCATTTCGCACCCAGTCTTACACCCTAATTCCGGCAGCCCTGCCACACGCTCCCAAGAGCCTCTTTTTGTAACAAATGTCTTCTCAAATAACGCGTCTTGACAATTTTAAGCCGTCTCGCACGGCCCGGCCAGGCCCGGATTCGGCATGTCGTTGTAATGAGCCTAGCCTCTTTAATTAGGGTTCCTACCATCTTTCTTTGTATACGGGCGTGGGTTGAAAAAGAAGAATTTGTGTCAGCCTTGGAGTTTCATAGTGATATGTTTTTTGGGGCGTGGCGAGGTGGATTTAGACTTTGAATGTGTAGTAGTGTTATCGTCAAGGTTTAAGATTATAGGACATAAAATGGTATTTTCTGTCACTCCATACATACGTTGTCTGGTAGATATCACTATTTTGGTGTACACTAAAGTATTTTCTATCTATCTAACCGAAAGAACTATATTTATAGTTAATATCAAAATAATAGCCGCAAGTTACGATAGACAAGAAATAAAATTGATCCATAGATACAAGTTTAGTTACTTGCCCTGACCTGTCACTTCAGCTGTATTCTGTATGCTTTTGGATTATTAAACGCGAACGTTTCAGCCTGCCCGAATGTATTTAACTTTTCACATATAAATCCCATAACAGTAATAAAAACTTTTAAGCAAATCAAGGTTAAACCGACTGAAGATCTGTGGGGAATGTCCATCAAAGCTTGTACCTCCATTATTCAGACTATAGCGCCATACTTGGCTTTGATTTTCAATTTGTGTGTGGATCAAGGAGTTTTTCCGGATCTAATGAAATATAGTAAAGTTATACCACTTTTTAAATCTGGGGACAGTAAAGACACAAATAATTATAGACCAGTATCCGTGTTGCCGGTTTTCAGCAAGGTATTTGAGAAGATAATGCTAAATCAAATGCTCATTCATTTTAATACGAATAACATCTTGCATGATAAACAGTATGGTTTCACCAGAGGACGTTGTACAACTGACGCTGGTGTCACCCTATTGAAACACATCTTTAATGCGTGGGAAGAGTCGCAGGATGCCATAGGTATCTTCTGCGACCTGTCGAAGGCGTTTGATTGCGTTAATCATGAAACATTACTTCTGAAACTTGAGCATTACGGGCTAGGTCAAGCAGCGTTAAGTTTGGTTAAATCTTATTTGAATGATAGACAGCAATTAGTTCAGATAAACGGTGTGAATTCGTCGGGGTTAAACGTAAAAATGGGGGTACCCCAGGGCTCAATTTTAGGTCCTTTCTTATTTTTAATATACATAAACGATTTACCCCGTTTATTGGAAAACAAACTAAACATGGTGTTATTTGCTGATGACACATCTTTAATTTTTAAAATAAATAGACGTACTTGTCGGGTTGACGACGTAAATAACGCGCTTCGGCAGGTTCAGGATTGGTTCACTGCCAATAATTTAGTTTTAAATGGTAATAAAACCAAGTGCGTAAAATTTTCCTTGCCGAATGTCAAAAGTACTGATTGTGACATTATATTAAACAAGGAGAAGCTAGAATTCGTCGATAAAACGGTTTTCCTGGGGATCACGCTGGACTCAGGGTTGCAATGGGGTCCTCATTTGGTATCCCTTGCAGGGCGGCTGAGTTCGGCAGCGTATGCGGTTGCAAAGATTCGTAGGTTAACCGATGTGGATACCGCGAGACTAGTCTATTTTAGTTATTTTCATAGTATAATGTCTTACGGTATCCTACTATGGGGAAGGGCTGCAGACATTGAGTCAATTTTTATTCTGCAAAAACGAGCCGTCAGAGCAATATATAATCTTCGCCGGCGCGATTCTCTAAGGGAACTGTTTAAGGACATTAACATTATGACGGTTCCTTGTCAATATATTTATGAAAACATCATGTACGTGAGAAAAAATTTACATCTTTTTAGTAAAAACGGCGACAGACATAATTACGTTACTAGAAATAGGGACCAATTAGTTCAACCAGGTTTCAGACTGGCTAAAGTAGCCTCATCTTTCATGGGGTACTGTACAAAATGTTACAATAAAATTCCTCCCCACATTCTTGAACTGAATGAGACTAAGTTTAAAACCTGTATAAAACGCACACTATGTAGGCTGGCATATTATAAGTTGGGGGATTACATCGCTGATAAAAATGCTTGGCTCAATGCTAGTCCTGCTCCACAATCCACAACCACTAGGGCGCAATAACAAGTGATATGCAGAACATTATTGTTTTGAGGTATTGTTGGACCTGCTGAAGACTGTATGAATTATTAATATTTGCATTGTATAAACTCAATTTCTTTAGTATTGTATAACTGCACAGCACGTGTGTGAGTACTATGTACCCAACTGTAAATCTACCATTTACTGTACCTATGCGTCGTTCGTTGACTTGTGTGTGCCCTGGCCGTTGAGTGTGTCATGCTCTCTCAAATGTCTCTCTGATGGTGGCGCGTGTGTTGGATCATCCGGTTCCCTTCATGATGGTTGAGCTGGGTGGTGCCAATTCATGCGTCATGTTCGTGAACGGACGCCGTCAGTTGGGATTGGTCATAACTTGACTGCTTCGGATGTTATTTTTTTTCTAGTATCTATTATATAACTGCGCAGTACATGTGTGAGTACTTCTAATACTTTGTCTGTAGGTGGTATAGTGGGTAGTGCTATTCTGGGTGCATTGTCCTCACATGTATGAATTTAATAATGTATGTTCCTAAATATTGTAAAAAAACAATTTTTTTTTAAAAGAGTAAGTATGGAGTTTCTTGTGCATTCTTCTCCATAACAAGCTACTTTCCGAATGCACGGTAGAATCATTTTAATGTAACGTTCAAAAGTGCCGCTTGGTGGCCTAGTTGAAATAAAATATCTTTGTCTTTGTCTTTGTCTTTGAATTCTATGCCCTGACCTCAGCCAACAAAAGGGGTTATGCAGCACAAAAATTAGTCACGAATACTCTCCAATTAACTGAAAAATCCCGTCTAATAAGCAGTAATACTCTTCGCTCATAAGTTTGCAGTAATCCCCCGGCTCGCTTCCCCAGTAACTCCGGCAATAATTGTAACCGCTCACATTATGATGACGTCACGAGCACTAGGCCTGGCTCAGAACTTGTGCCGTAAAATTGATGAGCTCGAGTTTTCTCCAAACACTGTCATTGTCTCAAGATTTTTGGGGCATGGTGGGAGGTATGAGTGGTAGCGTTTTCTGATATGCCGTAAGGTAAAGTAATAGTCATGCTGGCTCTAGAGAAAATTATATCTATCTCCGATCACGTTATTAAATGTCCAAAATATGTACGAGTTAGTACAAATTTGAATTGGGTGTGGTGGTAGTCCACATCGATTGAATTAGTTCCATTTCACCAAATGACTCTTTCTGCGGGTAAATGATTGCATTGTTGATAAAAATACCATAATCGCTATAAGTATGCCTATAATATTTGAAGAGTTCCCTCGATTTCTCTGGGATACCATTATCAGAGTCTAGTTTCCTTATCATGGTACCACCCTTGGGATATCTCCCTTCCAACAGAAAAATAATCATCACAATCGGTTCATAAACGAAGAAGTTATCTGCGAACACACATATAAATTATATATATTTATATATACGGTCGAATTGAGAAACCGCCTCCTTTTTTGAAGTCGGTTAAAACCTAGAAAAGGTGACGTTGATGATGATGACTTGGAAAGTGCCCATATTCAGCTTAACAAAAAGTAATCTGAACATGTTGACTTAAAGAAAGACTTGTTTAGGAAACAGATATTATCTTCTGAAAATTCCACTTCTTAGATATACGCACAACGCAACATAGGGCCGGTACATCATTTTTTTGCATTAGTGTCCAAAATCAAAATATGTTATTACTTAATTGCTTACATGTTGTAACTTAACACATTCATATCACAAAACCATGGCTCTGAGAGTTTAGAATTTTAATGGTTTTATTGGTCACGCAGCCTCCAAGTTCGAACGTGTCGGAATAAAGGGTTAATTGTTTTATGGTTCATTTACGTTGTTTGCGAACTGTCGACAACCCTCCAGAGGAAGAGATCTGGATTGGTTTCATAAAACTAGAAAATTATACTGAACTTTATATTTTGTCTTAAGTAGTGAAGTGGAAAGATATCTGCCTCTTTTTGCTCAATTTTTTTAGCTCAAGAGTTTAGTAAGCCTTTATTACAGGCTTCATAAAATGAGAGGTTTACCTTGACCCGACTAGCTCGTTATTGTCAGAAAAAGTACCTAGGGGTTATTATCCAAGTACTTTTTTCTTAACTAAAAATAAGCTTCTAATTCAGGTCTAGAATGATTTTATGGGCTACTCCTTTATAATGCTTTTAAAGCACTTTGCTAAAGTAATATAAAATGTTATTTTTATATGTCCTTAGGAAAGTTCGCTAAAATATTGGTTAGCCAAAGTTTGAATTAGGATACAGGACATACTCGTACTTTTTATACCGGTAGTACATTTGCGTGGAATATTTATAGGGTTCCGTACCCAAAGGGTAAAAACGGGACCCTATTACTAAGACTCCACGATCCGTCTGTCTGTCTGTCCGTCTGTCACTAGGCTGTATCTCGTGAACCGTGATAGCTAGACAGTTGAAATTTTTACAGATGATGTATTTCTGTTGGCGCTATAACAAGAAATACTAAAAACAGAATAAAATAAATATTTAAGTGGGGCTCCCATACACCAAACGTGATTTTGTTGCCATTTTTTGCGATATTGGTACGGGGCCCTTCGTGCGCGAGTCCGACTCGCACTTGGCCAGTTTTTTCTTTCACGTGGGTAAGCCGATAGCAAAACTTGGATGTTGAAATTTTTATACATATATAACTTCACGCTTATATTTTCAGAAGGTTTAAACAGAGAAGCACCCATATTGCATCGTATGGCTGTGTGATTCTTAATCACACTACTACCGAAAAAAATCTCAAAATGTTTATTATACAATTCCGCATATTTTATTTCAATTATTGTGAATGTGAAGAATATGGGGATTATTTTTTTTTCAATTTTTTTTTTATCATGGCTGTTTGAGTATTTTAAATGTCCTTTCTTTGGTATTGATCGTCGACTCGTGAAGCTCCTTAAATTCTGAGTTGAGCTGCACGAGGTGCAAAAGAGGTGTATCGATAGCTTATTTTATTATATCTAAAATCGATGAATTAATTGTAAATGGAGTTAAATTGAGACTGCAATGGGTTCCATCGCATATTGGGCTACAGGGCAATGAAAAGGCTGAAATTCTATGGCGCCCAAAATCCGCCATTTTTCTATCTTACAATTTTAATATAGCCAGTGAGACTCGCAGGGTTTAGACGAATCGATTGACGTAAGAATCATCAAAATCAGCAAACGCGTTTGGTCTCTGGAACGCCACAAAGGAACAAAAGCACAGCTAAACCGATTTTCACCAAACATAGCTAAGAACACTCTCGACAAAGTCACCTTTCAAACAAAAAAAACCTAAATCAAAAACGGTTTATCCGTTTAGGCGCTATGATGCCACAGACAGACACACAGATACACATATACACAGATACACAGCAATACACAGCAACATACGCCAAACTTATAATACCCCTCTTTTTCCGTCGGGGGTTAAAAAGTTAACTCACCTAATATAATTGTGTCGAGTGGAGTAAAGTTGTCAAGGACCTACAGCACTTATTAATGGACTGTGTGCGATATGAGTCTATAAGAAACGATTTGTTTAGAGTCCTGAGGTTGAACCGACTTGATGTATGCAAGTTCCATAGACTTATGTGTCAACCAAATGGTGATGAAGCGAAGAGTCTGTTCAAGTTCATGACCCAAATCTGATTAATAGTAGGTACATAGTGTGTCTTTAAGGTATGATGGGACTGTTATACGCATGGCGATTATAAAGTCCCTAATTAAATAAAGAAATTAAATAAGAAAGTCCCATGGTTTCTTGAGTAACACGTTTATTACCCAGAATTCCTAAGTAGTTATTGAATAAAAAAGTAAACCCTATTATTTTCCAAAATTTTTCTTTGGAGATACTTAATAATTACTATTTTTCCCCGATATTTCGAACAGTCTAACAGTTTTGTCTCGGATATTAACATCGATTTTATTTATGATTGGATACAGCTGTAGCCTGCTTCACTGTAACATTTATTATTTCGTATAAGATAATAGAAAAGTCTGTCTTCAGACCTTATTTTGTTAGCCACAAACATTATATTTATAAAAACAACAAATAAAACGTTACGAAGAACCTTAATTTATTCTATAATTGATTTTATTTACAAACATAACATCACGCCTGTATTACCCAGGGTTGGGCAGAAGTGCACCTAGAGTGCACCCACATTTTACAAGATATGTTTAAGTCCAATGTAATAGTGGACAAGCCGATTTCCATCAACCGGGAACAAATCCAGACCCGTGTTGACTTACGAGTAATATTCTATGTCACCTGGATGGGGCAAAGGGTGATCATAGCAGTCCTCCGCTGGAAGCGAGACGCACGGGATCGGTCAATTTGGTGACGCCTGGGGGAGATCTATGTCTGGCAGTGGACGTCTTTCGGCTGAAATGATGATGATGATGGTTTACCTTGTGGGAAGTCTTCTGGTTATCTTAGAGACCCTTTGAGTAAACCTAGAACAGAAGTTAGCATCTTTCACTGAAATGATGATGAAAGCAATAATTGATTGTTGAAAATAGTCCCAGTAAATCCAAACAATTCGCTGGTCTGTCAAATCACATACAAGTTGTGCCTATTTTTGGAACATGAAATGATTTAGGAGATAGGAGGAGTATCGTCAATAGATGAAATAATAATAATAAATAATTTATTTTGTTTATTGAGAGCAGTGGTGACCCAGTGGTATCGGCCGCGACTTACAAGTTGTAGGTCGTGGGTTCGAGTCCAGGCAGGCGCTTTACTTGTGTAATTTATTTCATCACCACTGCTCTCAAAACGGTGAAGGAAAACATCGTGAGGAAACCGGCATGTCCAAAAACCAAAATTTCGAAGATATGTGACATCTACCAACCCGCACTGGGCCCGCGTGGTGGATTACGGCCCATTCCCTCTCACAGAGAGAAGACCTGTGTCCCAGCAGTAGGAACATTAATAGGCTGATGATGTGATTTAATTTATTTCATTAATTTATTTATTAATATATTTTTTTTATTTTTTTTTAATATTAATGATTACAAATATCAATGAATATGTTGTATTGTTTACTAACATTTTATTTCTTTATAGACTTGAGTGTTAAACAGCCCACAAACGTATAGTTACATATCCAAAAAATATCTCTAATTCCATGGGAATTGGCAGAAACTATAAAACCTGCGCTTCAATCCTTTCATCCTCTCTCAGTATTGTCCACATTCAAAAACCTGCCCAATCCCGCGATTTCAGTATTGGGAATATACAATATTTTTGTCCAAAAAATATTAGTATCAGAATTTTTTCGGCGACACAGAGAGTGACAGATGAAGGCAGGTGGCGTTCGGCGATGCATCACAACATTGACAAGCCCTGATTGAGTAAATACTTTTACGTGGGAATATTGTGTGGTAGTAAGGGGCAGGTAGCTACGCGTGTTCCAGATGGGTATTCCTAGGTAACAATTTATTGTGTTGGTATTTTACGAGTTGGAGACAACATTAACAACATGTTGCTAAAGAGAAATATTCCCGATTTTTAACGGCTTGACAAAAAGGAGGAGGTTCTATGTTCGACTTCATCTGTTGCTTTTTTTTTATGTTCACCGATATCTCCGTCATTTGGGGACCGATTTTGAAAATTATTTTTTGTTTGAAAGAAAATGTTCCCAAATTGGTCGCATTTTAATTTGGTGAAGATCTGATGAGGACTTCGAAGATATACAACATAACTCTTCAATAAAGAACGGCAAAGCTCTCGGGATTGCTGCAATCGCAAGTCTGTTCATTGTTTATACCATTTCATAACATAACATCACGCCAGTACGCTTTTAATGGGTACGCAGATCTCTCATTTCACCGGTTATGTTCAAGTTTCATGATATCCGGGTTATCTTTTCTGGCGTTATAGGTACCTTAATAAACAACTTGCCTATTAGGTAGGTACAACTAAAAAGTGAACAATAACTTTATTTTTGGAAGTCGGTTTCCACAACGCAAAAAAATGGTACCTACGAAAGACACCGACTTACAAAAATAAAGTTATTTTTCAATTTGTAGTTTTTTATTTGGAAGTCGGTAGTATTTTATTGCAAAAAAGATTTTTAATTTTTTGATAAACATTTCAAGTTGACCATGTGTCAAACTGTACTTTAGACTCAAAACCTGTCCAAATTTGGAAAAAAGTAGAGTTTGACTCATTCTTAACGCCATCGGCTCATATATTAAAAGAGATTTTTGTATTTTTACAAATAATAGATTACTTAAGTATCAAATAAGAGTTTTCATGAGTGTTTGAATAATTGTTATCATTTTACCTGTCTGCTAATATCTAAAATAACTTTGAAATAAAAGAAGAGTGTTTACTACATAATGTTTCAATTATCAGGTCTGAGTATTTTGTCTGTGGCCACAATTAGTAGCGTCTCTTCTTTCACTCTCAGGAAGAATAGTATAGCTTAGAAGCAATTTACTGTTTAACAAATCTTATAATATGGGTTTTGCTCTCTCAGCCTAATAATTATTTATATAAAGGCGATCTTCGCGATTCTTTGACATGGATAATAATTTAGTTAGCATAGTGATTGGAAACAACAAGTATTCCCAAACCATCTTCTACTATTAAACAGGAGTGGGTTCACATCTGTTTAGTAATGAGTGGCATACAAAAGGATAACATGTCGCTCACCAATCGCTTATATAACAAAAAAACCGTCAAAATAATATACAATCAATCTACAATCCTCTCCACATACGACGACACAAAAGCGTCCAACATTAGTCACTTGGCAAACACCGTGGTATTGTCGCATGCCGTATACAGGGTGTGATGAAAAGGAGAGATTGCCCCACTCTAGGAATAGTGAGAGGCAAAGTAAAAAAAAAATGTGTATTGGCTACGCAATAATTAATTGGAAAAACTTGTTCATTTACATTTGCAGAAGCAGTTTTTAAAAACGAATTTCCGTTACACGCTGTATAGTTGCATGCCGTATATAGCCGCTTGCCGTATATAACCGCTTGCCGTATATAGCCGCTTGCCGTATATAACCCTACATGCTAAGTGTGGCACTCTCAAGCGCCTAATATTGCCGCTCACGATCCTGCCCTCGTCGGTGCAAATGGATTCCACTTCTCGATTGTCCACTAAACTGGCTGATTCTGGAGTGTGGCGGTGAGATTGTAGTTACAACGACCTGTAACCTTTTTTTTTTGTTTTTTTTTTAATTGTCAATCGTTATTAAAGACATTAAAAATTACGCTTTTTTATAAAATTTATATATGTTATACGGTTGACTACACGTGTCAGACAGAAGATTTTATAAAAAAAAAACTTATCAAAATTTATCTAGATGTTTTCTATGTACGTGTTAACTGAGATCAAGAATATGATTTGAAGAATTTAATTTAACTAAGAGTATTTGAACAATATGTTTTATGTTAGGTAGTAACTCACATCAATCGTTCTGTTTTTTTTTAACCGACTGCCGAAGGAGGGTTATGTGTTTATCAGTCTATGTTTGTATGTAAGTATGTATGTAAGTATGTTTGTTCCTATGTGGCGTTCTAGAGACCAAACGCGTTGGCCGATTTTGATGATTTGTCTTAACCCTGTGAGTACAATGGCTACATTGCATTGCATTGCATTGCATAGCTGATCTCAATTTAATTATTTAAGACCTGCATTATGTACCTACCTATGATCCACAATAAAGATATTTGATTGATTGATTAAAATTGGAAAATACTAGATTTTTTTAGGCAGATTTTTGGCGCCATAATGTGGGGAACAAAATTTATTTTTTCTTCCGAACCCATCGTGTGGGGTATCACAATAAAAGGTTTTAAGAGGTGATTTCAAAAATAGGTTATACTAATATGTTTAAAGGTACCTAAATATTAAAAAAAATAACTAAAAAGCAGTAAACAAGAAGAAATGCTGACCGATGACCTGGTTAAGGTTGCGGGAAGGCGCTGGATGCGAGACGCACGGGATCGGTCAATGTGGCGACGCCTGGGGGAGGCCTATGTCCAGCAGTGAACGTCTTTCGGCTGAAATGATGATGATGATGATGAAGAAATGCTGTGCAGTCGGAGGATACATCTCGTTTTGGTCAGCCAGCACGCGAATACGTTTCCTCCGACTGCACAGCATGATTTTCTTCTTGTTTACGGTTTTTTAGTTCGCTTTTTAAGCAGTCGGGGTTTTTGATTATAATAATAAACTTTTTTTTTAAATAAGTATTATATTACAAAAAAAAGAATCTAAACGAATAAAGTAATTATGTTAATATAAGAAAATCCATTTCTTTGCCACCACAATCAACTGATTGATTTTGAAAGAAAGCCAGTTTGTAAACTGGCTTAGAAAACAAAGTACTTTACAGCTTTGACAATGTCACTAGCACACCTAGTGCAATTCAATAGCGAATTCCAAACTACAATAGTAACGTTTAGTTTCAAAGCAACACGTTTGAACATTGCAATACTGCACAATTGTTCACAGATCACTGGGCTAAAGCGCGCATTTAATTTCAATTGCTTTCTGTGGTACTTCACCACACCATTGCTCTTCGGTACCTGTAATATAAAATCAATTAATTGGACGAAGTAATAGGAATAACAGAATTTTACGTTGAAAATGGTTAAAATATATCTGCCAGAAAAGTTGGAGCAAATAAATTGTCTTTGGTAACAGAAGCAAGCAAGGGTTTTATCAACCGAATTCAAAAAGGAGGAGATTCTTAATTCCCTTAAAAAGGGACCCTATTGCTAAGACTCCACGATCCGTCTGTCTGTCTGTATCTCTGTCTGTCTGTGAACTCGTATGTGACTCGTGTCACATACGAGTTCACTCGATCTCCATGTGATTGACTAGCACTTAGCTGCATCAAATTAGATTGGAAGCTGATTTCAACTTGGAGAAATTATCTTATCTATTTAGTTAGTAAGAATTTAAATATTCAAATGTTTTTAAGTATTTCTTGGGCGCTTTTGTTAACTGTCCTAATTGTGTAAATCTCTCTACAACACTGTGGTTTGCTGTCAGAGATCCCAATTATGGGTTAAGCTCGCCTTTGTACATAAGTTTTCCTTTTGTATTTGTATATGTTTGTTTTGTGTACAAATATGAATATTAATGAAAGATTTAACGGATGTTGATAATTTTGTCACTACATGACCATGATTCAGCATAATTTACTTTGAAATATAGAATACTGTTTATTGTTCCAGGAAGGGCTCAACCTTCAGCAATAAAAAATACGAATAAGAAGAGACACATTTAAATGATGAAATAATAAATCTACTAAACAGCTCCTTAAATCATTGTTTTCCTCCTCCTTGCGTCGTTTTCCTCACTAGTGAGGGTCGTGATTCCCCCGCTGCATCAGTTTCTCCCGTACGATTTCCCTCCATCTGCTGCAATCCTTAGCTTCATGAAGGGCATTGTGGAAGTTGATGTTCAGAGAAGATCGTATTTGGTCGACCATCTCGTGTCCGAATCCGCATTTGCTGATGGAGATGTCTGAACAATCGCTTCGTCTAGTGCACATTGGAACTGCTTTGAAGTGTACATTGGAAATCATTGTTTTATTTGGATGTAATTCTAGAAATAAATAATTTCATTTACCTAATTGTGTCCAGGACAAGGGTGTGTACAGACGGCGGCGGCGGCAGCAAACACTTGAGTGCGGCGGGCGATACGGCGCATGCATTAGCTTGTGTCGACTATACTTGTGAAGATCTCACGTGGACACTCGGGCTTCACGTGATAGCCTCTTCTTATTCGTTGTCTTCATTTCTGAAGGTCGTGCCCGTCTTGAAAAGCTTTGACGGAGTCTACGACGAGCTGCTTCCAAGCCACCCTGTCTTCAGCTCTTCTCATAGCAGTGGTCACCGTGAGTCCCGTAATGGCCCTGATCTGGTCAGACCAGCGAGTAGGTGAACGTCCGCGTGATCTTTTTCCATCCACCTTGCCCGATACAACGAGTTTTTCCAGGTTGTCTGGCTGTCTCCGGGCGATGTGACCAAAGTAACTTAGGACTCGTTGGTAGCAGATCGTAGAGAGTCTGGTTTTAATGTTCAACTGGTCGAGAATGGACTTATTCGTGATAGCCTATTTATAGGCTATTGTAATTAGCTCTTTAGAGAACATACTTAGCTATACATAAACAGGTCTGTTCTCTCTGCAACTCTTTTCCTGCTGCACATCAATGACCTACTTCAGCCTGGTATTGTTGGGTACGCAGATGACGTTACTGTTTCAAAGAGATACCTGTCCAGCGCAAAAACCAGCTTGGATGAAGTTCGTTCCTTGAGAGAGGACAGATGGTGGAGCGGACAGATTTGACCTTAAGCCTTGTCTCCCAGTAGGGTGATGACAATCTGGTCTCCTTTAACGCCACCAAAACACATGTGTGTCTTTTTACCGCTAAAAGGAGTCTTTTCGATTATATTCCTACTTTTCGGGGTGCGTCTGTTCCTGTGACTGATCGGCTCGAGCTCAACTTCGGCGCCTCCATTGAGTACAAAGCCCAAATTGCGGACAAAAAACTGGGCATCCTGAATACAGTGAAGCGATACTTTACGCCTGGACAGCTTTTAACCCTTTACAAAGCTCAAGTCCGATCCTGCATGGAGTATTGCAGCCACTTTTGGGATGGCTCAGCTAAGTATCAGCTTGCCGCGCTTGACTCGGTGGAACGCAGAGCCAAGAGGCTCATTGGCGACGTTGAACTGGCGGATGCCAAGCTGCATAGCTTGGCTCATTGCCGCAAAGTTGCCTGCTTGTCGGTCTTCTACAGACTGTACTTCGGTGAGTGTGCTCAAGAACTCCACGACCTCATCCCACCAGCCCCCTTCTGCCATCGGACATCTAGACGCACTGCAAGTTACTATCCTTACCTTGTTGCCATTCCACCAATTCGCACCAAGCGCTTCCAGACATCCTTCATAATGCGCACAGCGAATGAATGGAACTCACTACCTGCTTCCGTGTTTCCGAGCGCCTTCAACCCGAATCTCTTCAAAGTTAGAGTGAACAGGCTTCTTCTGGGTAAGCTCACTCCATCGTCGACTCTGTTTCTGTCACCACTGACCTAGACTAGAGTCAAGAGCAAACCCATCACAAATAAAAAAATAAAAAAACGGGTGCCCATAGTTAAGTCTTGCGAGAAGACACACATTCTTTATTGCAACACCGATATTTTAATCAACTGAATAGCACCTTTAAATCAGCATATCCAGAAAATAAATCAGTGTGTCCAGAATAAGGGCGAGAACAGACGGTGGCAGCAAACACTAGAGCGCGGCAGGCGACACGGCGCACGCATTAGCGTGTGTCGACTGTACTCGTGGAGCACCCACGAGGACACTCGGCCTTCACGTGCCTGATCTATAGGCTATTCTGATGAGCTCAGAAGAGGCTCCTTGCCATTCCTATAGCTAACTACATAGGTGAGAAAATATTTTGGCTATATTAACAATAACTATATGTAGCGAAAAATAAGTTCAAAGAGCCAAAATCTTTTCGCAAAGTTACTTAACTGCCTTTGGAATAAAAATAATTTATGTTAAGAAATGTTGATCAAAGTAACACGACACTGGTGAAGAATATTTTACCAGAAAATTAAAAAGAGACTCCATCCAACTGTGGGAAAGTCAGGTTTCGGGGGCAATTTAAGCTGTTTTCTGAATGAATGTTAAACTGTTTTAAAGCTCAGTATCTAGTATTTTGTTTAGCTGTTGCAATATCAATCAACCAGCCAACCTAAGAGCAGTGGTGGCCCAGTGATAACGGCCCCGACTAGCGTGTCGTATGTCGTGGGTTAAAACCCAGGCAGGCGCTTTACTTTGCGTAAATTATATCATCACCACTGCTCTAAAAACGGTGAAGGAAAGGAAAGAAAAGGAAACCGGCATGTCCTAGAACCAAAAATTCGAAGACATATGACATCCACCAACCCGCACTAGGCCCACGTGGTGAATAAAGGCCCGTTCCCTCCCTCACAGAGACGAGGACTGTGTCCCAGCAGTGGGAACATTAATAGGCTGAGGATGATGATGATGAACCTACCTGTGAGGAGTAAATAATTATAGCCAGAGTAATTTTTCGAAGTTAATCATCGCTTGTCAAGATTGGAACGTGGATGGTTGACTGCACCTGACATACCCAGACTCCTTCACAGAAAGCACGCTAAGCCGTTGGTCCCGGTTGTCATTTGATCATCTTATAACAGTCGTTACGGGTAGTCAAAAGCCTGAGATCTGACACCAGTATTGCCAAGGGTTATTGTGTTGCCCAGTTACTGGGTTGTGGAGGGAGTCTAACTGAACCCGGTGAGACTGATTGCCGACCCCAATATCTTTGGGAAAAGGATAGGCTGAATCTCAATCAATCAAAATTAACAGTACCAAGTTTATACATTTTAGTAATCCTAAGTCACTTTGCGATAAATGATAAATGATTTATTTCTGTAAGCTGGTTTGTACAAACACTTTTACATGTCGATCATATTTTTTTAAACTAGATGAGGTCGGCGTTTCCTATCTGACTACTCTGAGAAAACAGGCCGAAACAAACTCAGAAGTCACAGTCTCTTTTAAAGTCCAGACAAAATCTTGGTTAGATCATGTGAAGACAGTGTAGACTGATGTCTGATATGGTCTTTTAAGGAAATAACCAGCCAGATTGAGTGGACCTGTCCAGTCAGTGCACGCATTTGTCAATAACCGTGCAGCTCAACTCAGAATTTAAGGAGCTCTACGATTCGACGAATAATACCAAAGAAAGAACATTCAGGTAGGCCGCATAAACTACTCAAACTGACCATGATTAAAAACTAAGATAAATTAGAATTAAAATACAAAAAAAAATTATGATCCACATAGTCTTCACATTCACAATAATTAAAATAAAATAATATAATACTTCAAAAAGTAAATATTCTTGTTATTGCAAGTAAACAAAAAAAAAAGTATATTCCCCAGCATGAATCTCAAGAGGAACAAAGGTTGAGAATGCACAAGAAGGAAGGATTTAAAACATACAATGTCACCAAATTTCAACATAGTTAAACATTGCTCCAGATACCAAGCAGTGGAATTGTTTAATAGGTTGCCGACGGAGTTAACTCTATTAATTTATAGCGTGCACTTACTTATTTAAAACCAAGATAAAGACCTGTTACCATTACTTCTTGTTGGAAAAATGTTATTACTCGATGTAAGATTTTATGACAAGCAATTAAAACTTGATGAATTAATATTGAATTAATCTGACATTCTAATTTGTTTATGACATATTATTAGATTAATTTGACATTATAGTGCTTGGGACCTAAACTGGATTATTTTGACATTCTAATAATGTTTATGACATATTGATTAATTTGACATACTAATTTATTATTTTGACATTCTTATTGTTCGTGACATATTAATTGTTTTGACATTATAATTGCTTGTGAGATATATTGGCATAAATCGATATTCTTGTAATTGATTTTGACAAAATTAATTAATTTGATTTTATATTTGCATGTGAAATTGGTTATGTATTGTATTGTTGGTTGGTTATGCTTATTGTTACACACACACATATTTGACATATTTGATTATTTTGACATTCTTACTGTATATTTTTTTCTGTAAAATTTGAATTATCATTGATATAAGGGTTTGTATTTTTTTTAAATAAATATTCCATTTGCTATAATTTAATTAATCTTCAAGTGATAATTTTATATACTGCAATTATGTTCCACCAATTATGTACCCAACATTCGACACAATGTTAATTGTTTGTGAATAAATAAATTAATGAATGAATCTCAGCAGTAGCAGCTAACATGCGATTTAGCAGCAGCTTTACTACCCAGGAACATGAACATGCTTTCTGAAACAGCTATACAATATCCTTTCAAGAAACTTACTATACTTACTACGAACATCATAAAACACAAGTATTTAAAACCAGTTAACAACTCTGTAGTTAGTACACATACCTCCACTACTGCAATATGTCCTGGCCGACATAGTTCCACAGTTATGCGCGGGAGTTCCCTTCAATAGAATAGTTGGGAACTTGCTCGTCGTCACCATATTTACGTGTAAGTTTGAAGTAGGTGTTATGGCGGCGGAGAAGCCATGTTTTATAGCCACAATGTAAACTAATTGCTGTTGGGAAATTAAAATTCCTTGGTAGCTTGGTGGATGGTGGATGGAGGGATTGTGTGGTTATTATTAATAAGTTATTATTATGAGATCATGTATCGAGTATTATCGAGTTGTTTTTAATTGTGCATGGAGGATAAAAGTGTTTGTATGTTGTAACAAATTACCAACAGAGACTAGTAAGTATTTGAACCCAAAATCAAATAGACAGAATATGGCAAAGACACAAAGTTGTTGATGACAAAGTGATATTTTGTCAGTAACAACAATAGGATATTTGACAAAAAATATCTATTTAGTCCGTAAGTTAGATAACTTAAAAATATTAGCGATGTATTTTTCTTATGCTACATAAATAAAAAAAAAAATTATGAGGATACAGTACTTTAAAATATCGTGTGAAGTCACGATGTTCTACACTTTATACTGACAAAGTGACGTCACAAGTCCACACTCCTGAACTTTGGTGCGTTTTTACTTTTGCCTATTTTTATTTATTTGATTAAGCAAAAAATACGGATTCAATATCTATACTTAATCTAATAAATATAAATCTCCTGTCACGATGTTTGTCCGCGATGGATTCCTAAACTACATAACCGATTTTAAATTAAATTAGTAGGGTAGGTAGGGTAGGTAGGGTAGGTAGGATAGGTAGGGTAGGTAGGGTAGGTAGGGTAGGTAGGGTAGGTAGGGTAGGTAGGGTAGGTAGGGTAGGTAGGGTAGGTAGGGTAGGTAGGGTAGGTAGGGTAGGTAGGGTAGGTAGGGTAGGTAGGGTAGGTAGGGTAGGTAGGGTAGGTAGGGTAGGTAGGGTAGGTAGGGTAGGTAGGGTAGGTAGGGTAGGTAGGGTAGGTAGGGTAGGTAGGGTAGGTAGGGTAGGTAGGGTAGGTAGGGTAGGTAGGGTAGGTAGGGTAGGTAGGGTAGGTAGGGTAGGTAGGGTAGGTAGGGTAGGTAGGGTAGGTAGGGTAGGTAGGGTAGGTAGGGTAGGTAGGGTAGGTAGGGTAGGTAGGGTAGGTAGGGTAGGTAGGGTAGGTAGGGTAGGTAGGGTAGGTAGGGTAGGTAGGGTAGGTAGGGTAGGTAGGGTAGGTAGGGTAGGTAGGGTAGGTAGGGTAGGTAGGGTAGGTAGGGTAGGTAGGGTAGGTAGGGTAGGTAGGGTAGGTAGGGTAGGTAGGGTAGGTAGGGTAGGTAGGGTAGGTAGGGTAGGTAGGGTAGGTAGGGTAGGTAGGGTAGGTAGGGTAGGTAGGGTAGGTAGGGTAGGTAGGGTAGGTAGGGTAGGTAGGGTAGGTAGGGTAGGTAGGGTAGGTAGGGTAGGTAGGGTAGGTAGGGTAGGTAGGGTAGGTAGGGTAGGTAGGGTAGGTAGGGTAGGTAGGGTAGGTAGGGTAGGTAGGGTAGGTAGGGTAGGTAGGGTAGGTAGGGTAGGTAGGGTAGGTAGGGTAGGTAGGGTAGGTAGGGTAGGTAGGGTAGGTAGGGTAGGTAGGGTAGGTAGGGTAGGTAGGGTAGGTAGGGTAGGTAGGGTAGGTAGGGTAGGTAGGGTAGGTAGGGTAGGTAGGGTAGGTAGGGTAGGTAGGGTAGGTAGGGTAGGTAGGGTAGGTAGGGTAGGTAGGGTAGGTAGGGTAGGTAGGGTAGGTAGGGTAGGTAGGGTAGGTAGGGTAGGTAGGGTAGGTAGGGTAGGTAGGGTAGGTAGGGTAGGTAGGGTAGGTAGGGTAGGTAGGGTAGGTAGGGTAGGTAGGGTAGGTAGGGTAGGTAGGGTAGGTAGGGTAGGTAGGGTAGGTAGGGTAGGTAGGGTAGGTAGGGTAGGTAGGGTAGGTAGGGTAGGTAGGGTAGGTAGGGTAGGTAGGGTAGGTAGGGTAGGTAGGGTAGGTAGGGTAGGTAGGGTAGGTAGGGTAGGTAGGGTAGGTAGGGTAGGTAGGGTAGGTAGGGTAGGTAGGGTAGGTAGGGTAGGTAGGGTAGGTAGGGTAGGTAGGGTAGGTAGGGTAGGTAGGGTAGGTAGGGTAGGTAGGGTAGGTAGGGTAGGTAGGGTAGGTAGGGTAGGTAGGGTAGGTAGGGTAGGTAGGGTAGGTAGGGTAGGTAGGGTAGGTAGGGTAGGTAGGGTAGGTAGGGTAGGTAGGGTAGGTAGGGTAGGTAGGGTAGGTAGGGTAGGTAGGGTAGGTAGGGTAGGTAGGGTAGGTAGGGTAGGTAGGGTAGGTAGGGTAGGTAGGGTAGGTAGGGTAGGTAGGGTAGGTAGGGTAGGTAGGGTAGGTAGGGTAGGTAGGGTAGGTAGGGTAGGTAGGGTAGGTAGGGTAGGTAGGGTAGGTAGGGTAGGTAGGGTTGATGAATGTTTGGTGTTTTTATGGCAAAACAAAGTTTGCCGGGTCAGTTAGTCTATACTATAATATAATGTTATAAAGAGGAAAGATTTTTTTGTTTGTTTGTTTGTTTGTACCGAATAGGCTCCGAAACTACTGGACCGATTTAAAAAATTCTTTCACCAATAGAAAGCTACATTATTCCTGAGTGACATAGGCTATTTTTTAGTCCCGAAAACGGGTCCTGTGGGATGGTTCACGGGAGCGAAGTTGCGGGCAACAGCTAGTTATTTGATAATCTCACTGACTAAATTGATTCGTTACTTTGTCAGTATAATAAAGTGCTGTATCGTCGTATTTTTTTGTTTACGTGGCAAAAATGAAAAACGTTAAAAAATGTGGCAGCGTTTAAAAAAAAAAAAAAAAAATGTAAATATGAAAGAATGTTTAACATCACATTCAGCTAAAACTTAAAAAAACCGGCCAAGTGTGAGTCGGACTTGCGCAGGAAGGCTTCCGTACTATTATCGAAAAAAACGGCAAATAAATCACGTTTGTTGAGGATCGGTTAGTGTATGGGAGCCCTACATATTTATTTTATTCTGTTTTTAGTATTTGTTGTTATAGCGGCAACAGAAATACATTATCTGTGAAAATTTCAATTGTCTAGCAGACAGACAGATGGACAGTGGAGTCTTAGTAATAGGGTCCCGTTTTTATCCTTTAGGTACGGATCCCTAAAAATATAATGTCACAGTCTAAAAATGTTAGCAACATTAATTACAAGAAAAATGGCAGTACAGAAAGCAACAGTCTTCAACATTACACGAAAAAAAAAACGTCTCAAAAAGTAAAAAAAAACCTTAAAAAGTTAAGCAACGGAAATGGCGCACGGCAAAAGGCTCGGCTCTATTAAATTATTCCGTTTGGTCGAGTCAAAATGGCAGATCTTAATGTTGCCAGCATTGAAAAGAGGCCCGTTGAAAGGGTGGACTTTTTGCCTTATTTTTACACTGCGGTCAAGTGCTTTCGTGTGGACGAATTGTTGATGTTAGGTTCAACTATGGTGCCTTTTGTTGGTTTTGAAGAGTTGTGTTACTGATATTGGTAAAAGGTTTGTTTGAAGTAGGTATGACTCGGCTTTATTTCCAATTATAAAAGAGACTTCAATATTGTAGCAAACCGTACTTCCCTCTAATAATTGAATTTTCAATTTCTATACCGTTTAAAATATTGTTTAATTGGCTTTTGCTGGCTTCGCCTCCGTGAAAGTTCGAAATTTACTGCAAGGGAACGTTCTACCTGAATAAAAATTGCGTACCAAGTTTCATCTAAATCAGTTTAGCCGTTGAAGCGTGATTGATTAATAAACATACAGACTTTAATATTTATAATATACGTAGAATAAAGGCATAGTCATTCTCATGCTTTTAAAGAACCTTCACAAACCCATTTCAAATGCAATCTGTCAAAATGCCTCTATAGTAGTTTTACTACATTTTGACAGATCGCAACTGTGACACGAATCGAAGTCACAGCAGATCTTTGTGTCTCGGAAGTTGGCTGTAAGACCCTGCGCAGTAGCTATTTTTAACCCCCGACGGAAAAAGAGGACTGTTATAAGTTTGACGTGTGTTGCTGTGTATCAGTGTATATGTGTGTCTGTCTGTGGCATCGTAGCGTCCAAACCGGTGAACTGATTTTGATTTAGTTTTTTGTTCAAAAGATGACTTTGTCGAGAGTGTTCTTAGCTATGTTTGAATAAAATCGGTTTAGCCGTCCAAAAGTTATGGGCGTTTCACTGATTGAATCGGGGTGTTTACGCAAGATTTCGTGTCATAATTACGTGTTCAATAGATTGCTGATCGAAGCGTATCTACTATGTACTAGATAAATTATGTTGCATGAAATTGTGTGCGGGTCACAAATAAATATTTTTCTTTCTTTCTTTTTTCTTTCATGAAATAAAAATGAGTCGGCGGTTTTTCAAAAATTTTGAAATTTTACTTTTTCTACTGATAACTCCTACATTCAATTAAATATTTTGATAATCTGTTATGTTTAAGTCCTTTACTACGCTTGATTTTACTCTCTTTGCTTTTTTAATATATTTATCGGGAGTTTTTATAGAGTAAAATTTTCTTCGTCATAGTTATTCGTGTCAAAATATTGCAAAAAATTAAACTTTAAATCTTGATAAAAATCATTAGTGAATATTTTATAGACAAATGAATCGGTATATGTATACCACAACTGCACTTGGTCATTATAAAACGGCTTTATAATATTGTAATAAAAATCATACATTATGTGACTTGGAAAGTTCTAATACATAACTGTATCCAATATTTATATAGGCTTATCTAAAATAATCGGGTTTAATTTGTATTGCAACTAAATTTTCAGATAGAATAGAAGCACTATGGAAATAGGGGTTGGCTACAAGTCTCTCGGCGGATATTAATTTCTCGCACTTTCGATTAGATTGATCGCACCATTGATTAACTAAATGAACGGTTACTTTTTTTTCAGTATTTTCTATAAAGTCTTAAACAAAACTTGTTTGAAGGAAGTTTTTACCTTTTTTCTTAATTGAGTGTTTAATTGTATGTACTGTTTTAAATAATCTAAAAGTAATGGTTCTGTGAACTTTACGTAATATTAAACCGTGTTCTAAACACTTTTTTAAACGACGTACGTACGGACGTAACGTATCACATAATTGTACTTATTATATAAATTTGCAATTAATTTCTTTGTTTTAATACTCGTCTTTGTTTCGAATGTTCAAACAAGCTCTTTTATTTTTTATAAATTTTGGCATAGTTATAAATTAAGATCCGCCGAGAGGTTGATATTTATTTCTAAATGCCAATTGTACAAAAATGTCCAACCACTATCTCTCTCCTGAAACTCTTAAATATTTTTTTAATAGTAAAGCAACTGATGATTTATAAGTTAAACCAAAATCATAATTAAAATGAATGATAATATTTTTCGTAGCTAATGATTTCATTTCCTTTTGATCATTATTATAAATAAGATAAAAGTTCAAAGTTAATTTTAACAGTTGTATGTTTCTGTAGTGGACGATCTATTGTATTTTTAACTGGTTCACTTATATTATTGTGTCAATGTTGAAGTAGAAGATAGCATTTCTTAAGACGACGACTAACGCCAACGACCTTGAGGGAACAAAACGCTCACTCGTTTCACACCCGCGCCACCCAAAATTTAGTAGTTGATTGTACTTTCCTTATTATTACATGACTTTAAAAAAAAAACCTTTGATCAAAATGTAGATAATTAAATTGTCTTTGAGATGGTATTAATTTCATTAAAATACGCCCAGCGGTTTCGGTGCGATTGTCATGTTTTTGTCCGTTTTAGACATAACTTTACAAATTAATTACACTGTGTTATACGAATAAAACTCAAAATTTGCTGAGATCAAATTATTAAAAAAATAGTCTAATATAACATATTTTTTTTCCAAAAAATTACGACTAGCCATTTAGAGGTGATTCTCATTTTAAAATAAGCTACTCAAGGGAATCGGCGCCTTAACTGCCTCTTTTACTCGCTTACGTTTATCGCATCCTTTTAACTTGCTTACTGTATGCAGTATACTCGATGTCAAACTGTTTCTTGCGCAAAGGTTCGCAGAACTAACTTCAGAGGCACAGAGATCCGCTGTGAATACTGTACCAAATACACCAATCACTGTGCTAAAAGGACCGGTCTTTCCAAACAATATTACTAGCAACAATTCAGCACAAACTATAGTGTCTAGGTGTGGTCGTGTTAAAAGCCACAGGCGGAATAATTGATCGATAAGAGCGGTGGTTCCACACCACAAATCAATTATTTATTTAAGCTGTGGTTATTCCACTGTAAATTGATTTTGAAACAATCTAAACATGGCTGAATTTATTGTTCTGTGTAGGCTCCGGTTGCGGATTTAATCAGGTTTGCTCGCAATTAGAGTAATTAATTAATGTGTTTATGTGGCTTCTAGTAGTAATAATTGGTGTATTTGTGTCTGTTTTCATACATAGTAATGTCACCTGACTATTGAAGGTAAACACCGTATGTGTATAGTAAATTACGTCTACCACAGCCGGGGGATTGGAAAGAAACCCGAAATGATACTTTTAATTATTAAGGTTTATTAGAATTAATTATACTACAAATATCCATTCCAAGTCGAGGTTGGAACATGGAATGGTTACAACTACTAACTACAACTAGCTAACCTACAAATATCCATTCCAAGCCGATATTAGGACATGGAGTGGTTACAATAATTAAATAGACTAACTACAACTAACTTGCCTACGAATATCCATCCTACTCGAAGTAGGAATATGGAATGCCTTGTTCTTATAAGAAATGTTCTTAAATATTGGTATGGTGTTGATTGATTCCTTAACGTTATGGCTGCATCGGTTTCAAGGTAATTGCATCGTCAGTAACTTCCTATATTAATGCTACGTAGTTTCTGTGTCAGCAAATGCCTAGATACGTGCCTCGGCTTCAAGGCCCTTCGTCAAGGTCTATGAATACTTAGTGTCCACAGATTGCTAGGCATACGTAATAAATAAATCGCGTGTGATTGTAAATTTAAAAATAAAATAAAATAATTAAAAAAATTAAAAAAAAACATTAGAGTCTTCTACACTTTATATTAGAGGAGCCGCAAATAATTGTTGTTATAGCGAATACTCGAATACCGATTAACCACCATTTCCAATGGCGAATAGTCGAATATTCGGCATCATAACGTCGAGTAAAATAAAAAAGGAGTATATAAAAAATTGTTTATTTGTTCTCAAACTTGTAGTAGTCTATTGTACTTACCAATCATTACTGTAATCTAAAACATTACATATCTAAGATTATGAGAAAAGAAAACAATGAAGCAAGCTCTGTTTATTCAGAAAGACTATTTTCTGAGGCAGGTTTGACATATAATAAAAAAGTGCAACCGAAGCGACGTGATCCTCATCGTCAATCTGCCCCTTTTAGACCTTCAACATGACTGAGTTTTCGCTAAATTTTTATATTACCCGTCGATACGGCTCCATTGTGAGGAGGTTCCTCCGTCTCTGGAACCCTTACCACCGGCAGTTTGTTTTCTTTTATATATTTATATGCTTTTAATATTATTTATTTTTGAAGAAATATTAAAAAATGAAAATTATGTGTAGAATAATAAATAAACAGAATAATACTAAGTAAGTACGATGTACTTTGGCTATAAATGATTTTCATCGTGATTGGAGGTAAAAACTAAAAAGAGATTTAAAAAAAATTCTAAGTAAGTACGATGTACTTTGGCTATAAATGATTTTCATCGTAATTGGAGATCATCATATTCCTGCCCTTATCCCAGGAGAACCAAATAAAAAAAAACATGAAAAACTTTATGTCAAAAAAAAAATAACCAATTTCTAAAACAAAACACTACAAAGTGAAAAATTATGAAAGTTTTCTTTGCCGAAGTCGGTGTCAAAAAACAGAAAAAAATAGATACCAACGACACCGACTAAGATTTTTTTTAAATTTTATTTGACTTCCAGACTTGTTGTCCTATTATTATAGATTGCTTGATGTGGTCACAATAACTAATTGGTCATACTATGATCAGAGACAAAATACTGAAAGAAATTACCATTACTTGATCTAGTTCAAAAGGACCAAAACGTTTCAAAATTAATCATAACACAAAAAGAAAAAAAGTTGTTTTATATCTAACTTTGCCCGCCATTTCCAGACATTTAAAGTAATTAAACAAAAGCAAAGTACCCTCATACGGAGCATTACGGCGACTTTAAAGGTAATGTGTCATAATTTATTCAGCTACCCTCATCATTACAGGGCTGAAGTGTCGTTCCCAGTGGCTTATGAGCACCCTTTATCAGGACTGAGATCAAATGATTTATTTTACCTACACAATGTACACAACTTTTTTTTAAAAGTAATTAAATATGGAAGTTTTTAGATAAACAAGAAAATTCATGCATTTTAATCACAAGAAAATAGCTCTATTGAAAATTAGAGGTTCTTTATTAACCATGACATGTTGGTAGATGTTGGTTATGAACAAAAGCAGCGATCTATTAATGTAAGAGAGCAAACTTATTTACGCGGGATAAACTACCGACCAACTAACGTCGACCACATCATCGCTTACCAACAGGCGAGATAGTGATCAAACGCGAGCCTATCGATAAATAAAATAAACTATCCCTGCTGTCCATAGTAAACAATCTACAATTATTCAACACGGAAACCTGTAAGTTTGTATTACAATATCGGTCGATCATCATCATCATCATTTCAGCCGAAAGACGTCCATTGCGGGACATAAACCCTGGGGGAAGCTCCCAGGGTTTACTAATGATAAGCATAAAATATATTCCCATAATTTACATTGCCATAACGGAATTCAGCATAATGATCATTACGCATAATGTTATTAGGCATAAACGCTTTGCCATAATGTATATTGCCATAAATACTGTTGACATAATAATAATGATGCATAATCTTATAAAGCATAATGTTTTAAACGCATAATGATATTTACACATAATGTTCTTTGGAAAAAATCAAACATGTTCGTGGCTCAAGGGTGGCCCGCCACACCTTAACCTAATTAATTTGAGTCCTTATATCAAATATATTTAATTAGACATTTTAAGCAAAGGTAAAACAATTTTCTATCGATTCAAATCGATATTAAAATTTTTGATATTTAGAAAATTGACATTTTACCTGTAGGTATTTTAATTTTCGACGTTTAAATATGTACTTATAAAATTATTATGATGAATAAATGTAAAACCTTAAATATTTATGCAACTCCAAATTAAGGCAAAACAAATTAGACCAAATGACAGTTATGCTAACCTTTGCATAATGCTAAAGTATTATTATCTTGCAGTATTATTATGCTGATTAAAGTTATGCGAAAACGTTATGCCAAACAACATTATGCCTTAAAATAATTATGCCAAGAGGGGGATTCCCATCCCACAGGCGTCGCCACATTAACCGATCTCGTACGTCTCGCATCCAGTACCTTCCCGCAACCTTAACCAGGTCATCGGTCTACCTATTGGGAGGCCTTCCAACGTATCGTCTTCCGGTTCACGGTCGCCATTCCAGAACTTTTCGGCCCCATCGGCCATCCGTTCTGCGAGCAATGTGCCATGTCCACTGCCACTTAAATGTCGGTAATGACAAATAATTAAGTAGGTCAGTTATTAGGTAAGTTGGCCTAAAATTTGTCTCATAGCTGATACAAGGTCTCCCCATTATACAACCTTCTACATCGCTTAATATTTTTCCCAAACTCTTTATCTTCTGCGATCTCAGGCCATGTTTGCGCCGCGAACATGATCAGCCGGGTAAGCAGGGACTACTGTGACAGGTTTGAGTCACACATTTTTATCACAGTTTGGGTGCAAAGACCATGATAAAATGCTTGACTCAAGCCTATCACAGAGGCGTGCTCGCCCGGAAGATATGGTACACCACAATTGCTGCGGTCGCCCTCGTACTTTATTTATTTATTTATTTAATACTTTATGCACAAAAACGTACAGAGGCGGACTTAATGCCTTAGGCATTTTCTACCAGTCGACCTTTGGGTGATGCAGAAACAAATAGTGGTAGGTGCAATATTAAGAGTCAAGAAAAATCGCGTTTATTTAAAACGTATACCTATACTATAAATACAATATATACTCAAATAATAAACTAAATATACCTAAACAATAAGTAGTAATAGATAAATAATTGAAAACATTAGCGCTGTGATGATACTACTGCCAACTTCTTACGAATATGCTCGCGAACTTTAACTTTGAAGGTAAATCGGTTGGTTGCCATCCTGATTTCCTGGGGGAGCGCATTCCACAGAGAAATAGACTGAACGAAGAAAGAACAGTGAATGAAGTCAGTACGGTGAGTGGGACATTGAAGAAGGCGGTTATGTGATGAACGTAAATTTTTATTGTGGTTGGCGCAAGTATATTGAAAGTGAGGGACTAGATAACTAGGGGAATTGGAAGAGGTAAGAAATGAAAACAAGATAGTTAGTGCCCTTTGCTCTCTGCGTTGGCGTATGGGCAACCACTTTAAAAGCGATCGATGCACAGAGACATGATCATATTTACGCAAATTGAAAACGAATCGAATGCAGTAATTTAAAAGACGGTCAAGTTACTACTACTACTACTGGTACTTTGACTTCAACGAACTTGTGTCGAAAGATTGGAAGCCAAACACTTATGGAACAGCTACGTATACAAATAAACACCACAACAAAAAGAAAACAAAACACTACAAACCGAAAAATATCTTTCTTTTCCGAAGTCTTCTACCCCTTGTTTTATAACCGACATTCCAAATATAAGGAGGTCCTCAATGCGGATGTTTTTTTTATGTATGTTCGGGCATAACTCTGACATAATTAATTGTTCGATATAATTTAATTCCGAAATGGTCCCATTGAATTGATTAAGATCTGATGAAGAATTTCAGAGATATACATTAACCCTCTTACAAATAAACGCGGAATAAAGTTATACCAAGTATAAACCTATAAAAATGTATGGTTATTCCTTTATTATACCTGGTATAACTTTATGCCGCGTTTATTTGTAAGAGGGTAGAACTATAAAACATACATATATACAAACAAACATACATAAACTTATGAAATTTGGTATACGTGTGGAGAAGCCCATACAGAGTAACTTAATTATGTGAATATTGTGCAATGCCAACAATATTACATACAAACGTGTCGAATTGATCCCTCCTTTTTTTTTAAGTCTGTAAAAGCCACCAACAGAGTGAACGCAAACATAATTACAAATCCAGTCCATCATTCCACTGCACCAACACATATTGCCTCTCGATAGCCCATTGAAAAACATAGCATTTGCAACAATTTACGTTCAGCAGCGATTTACCGCGATGAGATATGCTCGCCCCGCGTGAGTTACGAGCGCGCACGCCGATACAGCATTTATTACGTGACGTACTTGCGAACGAAATATTGTATCATTCCGTATTGAATGCCGATTGTGGCAAGAAATGATATTGTAGCGATGAGTAATTGTGAGAATGTTGCGAGAGAGGAAAAATACGGAATAGGTATGTGCGTATGTCTGGTGTCTTTGTCCGGAATTGGATAGGTTGATACTTGGTTATTTTTTTGAGACACTGATACTTTACTTATCCTATCTTGTGGAGGGGCCGAGAAATAACTCTGGCACTTCGTCCCATTGGGATTTTTTGTGGTCCCCTAGATAACCTACTCCTCCCCAATCTCGTTGAAAACTTTCTTCATGAGTTTTACAACGAGACTAGGAGATATGAGACTATAGTGTTCTGGTCTTGGATATCCTACCCTTAGAAGACGCATTCGCTTACCAGCCAGTGCATCGCAAGTACAAAGAAGGTGCTCCATGCGTTCCGAATGTTGCCCACATAACCTGCACATTATCAGTTTAGACCGATCTTCATGAGCATGTTGTTGGTTCTAAGGCCCGGACTCCACCAAAGCGGAGATGTGCGGCGAAGTCCAAAGCGGAGACGAGAATAACAACCAATTGAAATTTTGAGAAACATTTCTCAAGAATTCTATTGGTTGTTTAAAAAACATCTCCTCTCCGCTCGTCTCGTCTCCGCTTTGATGGTGTCCGGGCCTTAAGTGGCCAGTAACGGCCCCAAGCAGGTAGCGGATTTGCCCCCTGCTCATATTCCAAATAAATTCCCGTGCTTTGAACGTAGAGTCTAGGTTTATTGGTCACTAGGTTTATAGGTAACTAGATTTTTCCTACGTCTGCACCCGCCTGCCCATCCCAAAGAACCGTGCATTCTCCTTGTATAAAAGTGGCTTATGCCCCTAGCTAGGCAATACACAGCTTACTATAATCGTGACAAACTAAGAATTCCGTCATGCTGTACGTAAGAAATTGAAAAATCCTATCCATCATAATCCTAACTATTTACAATGTTACCCATACACTATAACAATGAGCATCATTAAGAATCAAGTTTAATTATTACTAAGTATTTTCATAGCTGTCAAATCAGACTTTTTGATTGTGAAGAGTATAGTGAAATAATTTCGTAAATGTGTTCAGATAATAATTCCTACAACATTTTAAGTGATTATGTAGTTTGCCTTTTTTGTCCAGCGGGGTTTGACGCAGAATGTGCACTTCGCAAAAAGTAACCTTGACACAAAATGTGCACTTCGCAAAATGTGTGCAGTGCACAACATATTACAATGAATGGCTGGAGTACTTATATTATTGTATAGCTGACGTGTACTGAAAATGCATAATCACACATTTCCTAAACTTGATTACTTTTTTTTTTTTTTTTTTTTTTTTTTTTTTTTTTTTTTTTTTGATAAATGTTTATAAATATAAAACTCGCATTTCAATTCACAAATAACCGAAAAGTGTTCTTAATATATACCAATAGACCAGTACAAGTGTTATCTCAGAGTTATATTCAAAATCAGTGAAAATATAATAAAAACTAGCGAACAGTGTACTAAAATTTCTTAAGTGAAAAAACAACAACTTCAGTGATACAACAACAACTTAGAAACAACTATACCTCACAAAACTCAGTACCTAGTTACCAGTGCAAATAAAATATAATAGTGAATAATAACAACAACAACAATTCAATCAACTAGTAAAATTGTATAACAAAAAATATCAATTTTATTTGTGAGGGTTGCAGCAAAACTTTACAAAACACATTGCAACGGCGACATATCAACGTTCGAGTAACCGGACTATGAGGTAACAAATTTCAACGTTACACACATAGTTGACTTGGTCAAGCGGTATCAACACTGGTTTGTTGTGACTAGAGTCGCAAGTTCAAACCCAAGCGCATCAGAGTTCTTTTTGAGAATACAAATAATTTGAAAAATGTCATCCGTTTCAAATAAGGGAGTAAGCAGTGACCGCAAGACGTCTGCACAACAAGTCACTTGTAATATATGCAAAAAGAATGTCAACATAAAAAAAACTGCTCTATGTTCAATCTGCAAAAAGCGATACGAATTTGATTGTGTGGGTTATCCGGAATCCACGTATCGTCTAAAGGACATCGAAGCAAGAAAAAAATGGAGATGCAAAATATGCATTAAAAACAGAACGGACACTGATGAGGTGGCTCCTTCTAATATCACACTTAGGAAAAAAATGCATACTACTACAAAACCTTCTTCGCCTCAACAACTTATGAATCCCGTGCAACATTTTGTTTTAAGTGAGACTACATCTCAAATATTGGCCACACCAAAACAATTTGAGGCCAATATATCAACTGAAAACTCTTTCGATTCATTACCGGTGGATGAAGATGTCGATGTTTTGTCGCATACGTTAAAAAGAAATCCTGAGATATTTAGAAGCTGCCCAAATATTAGATCTAACAATTTTGATTTAATAGAAGAACTGGAAAAGAAAGTTTCTGTACTGGCGAAAAATTTAGAAATTGCAGAAAATGAAATAGCTAACTTACTATCGGAAAACTGTTACCTTAAAAAACAAATGTCGATGTATGGCACACAAATAAACCAGCTTAAAGATATTTGTAAGTCGACGCCAAAAAGAGCATCACAGAAGAAAAGGAGTATTGGTCCCATGCAAACTAAATTAGACTTTTCCGAGAAACTAATAACTCCAAACGTACAATGCCCACAAACAAAGGACGACGGGCAGAGTCTGCAAAGCCAATGTTTAAATCAGGAAATTAGCAACGGAAATAATTTATCAGTGGTCTCCCCTAAAGACGAACATAATTGCAACTCTAATTATACTACCCAAATAAGTCACAATGCAATAAGAAATATCTACATAATTGGAGACGAAAAAGTGAGAGGTCTATCAGCACGTTTAATTCACGCTAAGACTGGTAAATGGATTGACAGTTGTAAAATCGAGGGTAAAGTTCAACCATATGCTTCATCATGCGAGATCCTACGAAATTTAGATAATATATTACGCACCCTATCGGACAATGATATTGTTATAATCTCTGTTGGTAAACATGATAAAAATCCCTACATGTTGTTAACAAATCTGTGTGGTGCTTTGTGTAGTTTAAGCAATTGTACAATATTGATGTTGAACGTCTCAGAAAATAGGTATCTTAATGTTAAAAAACTTAATAATGAACTAAAATTGTTTACCAAAAACTTTAAGAATTGTAAGTTTATTGAAGTTAATAAGTTAGATGTAAATTATCAAAAGAGGCTCTCAGAATTAGATTTAATTGCGTATAAACTTAACATAGAAATTGATTTTATGCAACATGAAATTAGTTCTAAAAGACTGAGTCTAAGTGAACGAAATTCACTTCATGGTGCTAGTACTAGTAAAAATAGCAATACATTTTTTCGTTACTAAGTACCCCACGCATAAAACTGCCATTAATTATGACAAAGTAAAACAAGATTGCCGACATAGTAATTTGCGAATCTTACACCAAAATATAGCCGGCGTCTGTAACAAACTTGACATGTTAGAGATAACTTTATCCGAATTAGTAGACAAACACATGGAGGTAGATATATTATGTTTGAGTGAGACTTTTGTTAAGCAAGGTACGGAGTCTAACATTAAACTTAATAATTTTAAATTAGCTGCATCATTTAATCGAGATAAATGTAGGGGGGGCTCTTGTATTCTAACAAATAAGGAATTCGACACCAAAACTCTAAGTATTCCTTCAAATCTAGCGACAAAATTTAATTTTGAATGTTGTGGTACAGAGATTACTGGTCTGAGCCTGATAGTTGTCAATATATACAGAATACCCGATCAGAGAAAGACGCAAGTAGGTTTATTTCTTCATAAATTAGACAATTTGTTGAATTACTTGACTGACAATTACAAGAAAAAGAAAATTATAATTTGTGGTGATTGGAATATTGATATTTTAAAGAATAACTCTTCAACAAAAGAACTTTTAAGCATACTAGAAAATTACAATTTTGAAGCACATATAAGGTCACCAACTCGGGCAAAATCTTGCATTGATCAAATCGCCACTAACATTAAGGGTGTTCAGTCAGAAATTCATCACCTCGGCTTGTCAGATCACGAAACAGCTCAAACTGTCACTATAAAAATGAATAAACGCAAAAAAATAACTCATTGGTTTGAGTTAAAACGTGACTACTGTTCAGATAACCTCAAAAAATTTTGCGATTGCGTATCCTCTCTTTCGTTTTCGGAAATATTTAAATCAGATACTCTAACGGAAGCCTTTAACTTATTTTATGAAATATTTACATTGTTTTACGATTTGTGCTTTCCGGTGATTAAGGTTAAAGTTAACAATAAACCAGTTAGACAAAACTGGATAACGAAAGGCATTAAAAAGTCTAGCAAAACAAAACGTCAGCTTTATCTGAAATATAAAACTAGTAAAACTAATAAAAAATATTTTGAGAAAAACTACAAACTTTATAAACATATGTTTAAACGATGTGCACAGAGAGCACAAAAACTTATGAACACAAGACGTATACAACACCATAAAAATAAATGTAAAGCAACTTGGAATGCAATCTCCTCAACAATAACTAATAACAATTTGTATAAAAATGATATCGACGAAATAAATTTTAATAATGTGACATATAATAATCCCTCTGACATCTGTAATATATTTAATGAATACTTTATTAATTTGACATCCAATCAATCATTAAATTCTAATAATTCCAATAATTCTAATAATTCCAATAATTCTAACAATCATAATAAATCTTACTTTAATAAAAAAAACAAAAATCTAAACACTATATTCTTGAATCCTGTAGATGCAATGGAAGTCTATAAAATTATAATGTCCCTAAATAATAGTAAAACTAGTGGATATGACGGCATCGCCACGCAAGTTTTGAAAGCTTGTGCTAGTTGGATATGTCATCCACTAGCGCATATAATAAACTTATCTTTTTTGGAAGGTGTTTTTCCTGACCAGCTTAAAATGTCTATCGTGAAACCACTTTTTAAGAAGGGAAATAAGACGGACCCTAATAACTATCGGCCTATCACGATAGTACCTATTTTATCGAAAATTTTTGAGAGGGCAATGTTTTGTAGGTTAAATAGTTTTCTCGGTACACATAACATATTATGCAAGGAGCAGTTTGGCTTTCGTAAAGGTAGTTCAACTGCTCTTGCAATCTTTAACTTCATTAAACTGGCAACAGAAAGCATAAACAATGGCAATCCAGCGTTATCTCTATTTTTAGACATGAGTAAGGCCTTTGACTTTGTAAATCATTCTAAGCTACTACACAAACTAGAATTCTACGGCATAAGAGGGAAAGCTTATGAATGGATATCTTGCTATTTAAGAAACAGGAAGCAATGTACAGAGATAACTAAAGTTATAAAGAAAAGTGACAAGATATACTCCAAAGAAAAATTTAAATCTGGTGCTGTAATAAATATGTGTGGTGTGCCTCAGGGTAGCATTCTCGGTCCTTTACTATTCTTGCTTTATATAAATGATCTTCCGGAGGCCACTTTGCAAAAATGTATTCTTTTCGCAGATGATACCTCAGTTATTATAAAATGTCGGGATAAAATGGACTACAAATCTGTTACTGAAAAGGCCCTATCAGATATTATAAGTTGGATGAAAAATAATGGCTTAAATGTAAATGTTAACAAGACAAAATTAATAGAAATCAACTCCTACAATACAAAACAATTAGCCTTAGATATTATGTATGAAGGCGAAAAAGTACAACAAGTAGAGGAGTTAAATTTTTTAGGTCTTATCGTAGATAAAAATCTAAATTGGAAAGGCCATATTGAACATATTTGTCAAAAACTTGATAAGTTTGTGTTTGCCTTGAAAAAGTTAAGACAAAACGTTTCTGTCGAAGCTGCTCTTTCTGCTTACCATGGTTACGTGTCATCTGTCCTAAGCTATGGAGTAATCATGTGGGGCAACTCGACCGACACAGACAGAGTTTTCAAGCTCCAGAAACGTTGCGTCAGAGTTATGAACAAGGCATGGTTCTTGGATAGTTGCAAACCTCTCTTTCAAAAATGTAGAATTCTTCCACTGCCCTGTATTTATATAAGAGATATCTGTATTTTTACAAAGAAGCACATGCATTACTTTAAGCAATATACAGAGGTTATAACAAGACAGAAGAGGGCAAAGTTTCGTAACCTACTGTATCATCCACCTTGTTATAAAGACATTTATAAGAAAAATGTGTTTAACATGTGTATATTAATATATAATAACTTACCAAATGAAGTTAAATTGTTACAGGGTAATTTATTTAAAACAAAATTGACAGAGTGGCTACTAAAGTGTTGTTTTTATAGTGTTGGTGAATTTATAGAACATCGAAATAATGGTTTAATGAATAAATAATAATGTCAGTATTTTATACAAATATAAAAATTTTAGTTTTGACATTTTAATTTATTTTATGGTTTTTTTTTTGGATTTTGACATTTTTTTATGATATTTTTGTTTTTTTATATTTTTGTTTTTTTTTATTTTTACATTTTTGACATTTTAATTTATTCCATGGATTTTTTTTTTACTTTTGACATTTGTTTTTTAATATTATTTCTTAAATATTATTTTGATTTTTTTGGTAACTGTACTTATATAATTGTAATTTATTTTAATGAACTGCATGAATGTTGTTATGGTTTTAATTTTTAATTTAATTTAATGATTAAAATTTTTTTTTATAAATAATTTGCACGCTTGCTTGCAGGCAGAATACGACTTCACTTTTAGGCTTTAACATCTTCCCTTCAAAACTTTGTATTTCTAGCAAATAAACATTTTGATTTGATTTGATTTGATTTGATTTGATTACTTTTTAAAGAGAAACTACTGTTGCGTGCAAAAAATTGTGCAAAATTATTCCAAAAAATGTAACTAAACGGTTTTTATATTGACCCATTGTGACAAAATACACACTCATTTTGAGAAAAGCTATTTTGCGAAGTTCACATTTTGCGAAGCGCATATTTTGCAAAGTGCATATTTTGCGAAGTGCATATTTTGCGAAGTGCACATTCTTTGTCAAACCCGTCCGGGACATACTGCTGCGCAAGAGGTCCTGGATTCTATTGCCAGATCGGAAAAGATGTTAATAGGGTTTTCCATCTGGAATTTCTCCTCGTAGGACGGAGTCTGGACTTGTAGCCGATTTATGGAAAAAGGTTTGCATATTGTGGGCAAAAGCTCTAGACTATTTATTTATTTATTATATACTTTATTGTACACCACAAAAACATACAGGACAAACGTTCACAAACACAAGTGTACAATGGGTGGTCTTATCGCACTAGGCAATCTCTTACAGACAACCTTTGGATGGATTGAATGATAGGAGAAGAATTTAGGGCTGTCGGATTATATTGTGTAGGATTGTCGGAATGCCAAAATGTAAGTGCACGTGACATTCCCATATATTTTTGTCATTTTTGCAATAGCTATCGCCACGCTATCGGTGATAGAGTATCACTTGTCTAGGGCCTCAGGTGCATATCTGCCTAATACCTCGTGTAGTACAGGCCTGATGTTATGTTATTGTGTTATTTGGAATATTTCCAGCGATTGATGTTAGATTTATACAAATCCATGATTTAGTTTCTATATTTCTAATACAACTATTTTCATCTATTCCTCCGTTACATACCTAAAAGAGCATTTAAAGCGTAATTCTGCAACAGCGTATGTAATAAAAAGTGTGTGTCGGTGGAATGTGTCGGCGCGTAGTAAGCCGGCTGGTGGTGGGCGGCGCATCCATCAACCAGCATTAACGCGTCACGACGAGGTTTGGACGCAGTTGTAGCGGGACCCGGGCTCCGACGCATTTTGTGGAGTTACAGCAAAGTGGTGAACTTTTAGCAGCTTCTGAAACAACCAGATTATTAATTACGATTATAAACTTTGTGAAAAAATTTAGAAAGTGGCCGGTTATATCAATAAAAGAGTATATTACAGACAATCAGACAAACTATGAATGGTTTAGTCAGTCTCGTGAAATTTTTCAGTGTCTGAAAATGCTGGCATTCACTGACTTTAAAATTATCATCATGAGCCTATTAGTGCGAGATCCCATCGTGAAAATCTGCAGTCAATTTTGTTTTTCATTAATCTTAACCTTAAAGCTAATATTTTGATATTACAAACAGACACTTTAATTTTATTTATTTGTATAGATACTTGATAAAAGATTTAGATACTAGAGGTAGGATACTAAAACCGTCAGAAATTTTAAATTCCAACTACAAACCTGGTTTTATTACCAGAAGCGACGACCATCGAATTCACATGGAGCGAGATAAAAACGTTCCTCAAGACAGTTCACGATGTGGGGAAGGGGAATCCTTCTCTTGGCATAATTTTTTAGGTGTAATATTGTTTGGCATAACATTTTCACATAACTTTTATTAGCTTAATAATACTGTGGCATAATAATACTTTGGCATAATGCAAAGGTTAGCATGACTGTCATTTGGTCTAATTTGTATTGGCATAATTTGGAGTTGCATAAATATTTAAGGCATAATATTTGTTCGTCATCATAATTTTATAGGTGCATATTTGAACGTCGAAAACTAAAATACCTACGGGTAAACTGTCAATGTTAAAAACAACGAAATTTTAAATATCGATTTATATCGAAATATCGAAAATTGTTATACCAAAGCTTAAAAAGTCTAAGATAAGGCTAAGATTGAAATACCGAGTGATTTAAACATCGAATGATTAAACAAGTCGATAGTCACTATACCGAAGTTCTAAATGTCAATAATTAATACACTTAGGTTCATTATTTTTATGTTAAAAATACAAATTAAACTCATTAAATAGTTTAAAAGTTAAAAAAGATCGAATCTGTTCCAAAACCGAATTGGGGCACCCCGACTGCGCGTAGTCTTTGATTTCTACCCCTAAAGAGTATATAAAAAACCGGAGGCGCGCAGGGAGGGCAGCCTTTGTTGTGTAAGGGCAAAGGGGTTGCACTTCCCGCAGCGCCGAAAAATTTCCAGAAGCAACTTAAAAGTGTTTTATCGTCGATATTTAGAACATTCTTATATACTCTGTACTATGACATTCAGACAAAAAAAAAGAAAAGGTTAAAGTGCGGCGGGGGTGGCCTATGGGCCACCGTTGAGCCGCAAATATGTTTGTTTTATACCAAAGAAGATAATGTGTAAATATCATTATGCGTTTATAACATTATGCATCATGCATATTATGCCAACGGTATGTATGGCAATATACATTACGTCAAAACATTTATGCATAATAATATTATGCGTAAGGGATCATTATGCTGAATTTCGTTATGCCAATGTAAATTATATAGGACATAGGATTTGAAGAAGTAGTTTTTTGGTAAAATTTGGTGCCAAAGTGTCGCTCTCACTGGCACCCCGTGACGCTACAAAAAACTTTTTTTACATCAATATGGCGCTTCGTGTCGAGACATTTGCGGCTTTTTGCTCGCCATTAGAAGTTGCGTTTATTGTTACAACAAATAATTTGATGAATAAATAAGTTTTGTTTTTTTAACATTTAATTGTGTTAAGTATGTCATAAATTGCTACAGTGAAAATTATTCTGATCATTAATGAAAAAGTGAACGCCTCTTCTCTATTTAGTGAACAATTTACATAGTACCTAGGTATCAGTAAATTTAATTAATCTTGACTCGGATATTTAAAGACTCAGTTTCAGAGTTTCATTAATTGGTTGAATCTACCTGTATTGCTGTTTTTTGACTCTTGAGTATGTCTGGTGACTTTTTTATCAGATCAGTTTTTAAGCGGCATCTTCCACCGTGAGATTTTACCATCATTTTCCTGCCCTTTTCATATGTTGCATGGGGTCGGGGCAACACGTTTTATTCTTCATTCTGTCTTGTTAACTGTCGCGCTTCACTGACAGCTTCAGAATGTGGTAATACCCATACTGATTTTTTCGCGTAGGGAGTATTTTGCTGCCCATATATAGGGCCGTAGGGAGCATTATACATAATAGTTGAATGAAGTTACAATGAGTTTAAAAGGATAGGATAATCTCAAAGTTCACCGTTATTTTATATATACAAAAAATAATAAACACCATTACTTTTTTTTTTTATTATTTTTGGTGGGTTTGCTCCTGACTCTAGTCTAGGTCAAAAAACCGGCCAAGTGCGACTCGGACTCACGCACGAAGGGTTCCGTACCATTATCGGCAAAAAACGGCAAAAAAGTCACGTTTGTTGTATGGGAGCCCCACTTTTTTTTTTTTTGTTATAGATAGGCTCACGCTTGACCACTATCTCACCTGATGGTAAGCGATGATGTGGTCGACGGTGTAACACGCTTGCCTAGAAGTAACCTATTCACTCTTGACTTAAAGACTCCGAGGTTGTAGCTATCTGGAAACACAGACTCTGGCAGGGAATTCCACTCCTTAGCTGTACGCATAATGAAAGTATTTCCAAAACGTTTAGTGCGTATGGGTGGGATGTCCACCATGTACCGATGGCGCATCGCCGTACGTCTTGTAGTCCGATGATGAAACGGGCTAGGCGGAATTAGATCATGCAATTCCATCGCACACTCTCCGAAATGCAACCGATAAAAAACCGACAAGCTGGCAACTCGACGACGATGTTCAAGGGTCTGGAGCTTTGACTCGACCAGTGCCTCATTGCCGATGAGCCTCTTGGCCCGTTTTTCGATCGACTCTAGAGCATCAAGCTGGTACTTGGCAGATCCATCCCAGAGATGAGAACAGTACTCCATGCAAGATCGAACTTGCGCTTGATACAACTTAAGCAGCTGTTCTGGCGTGAAGTACCGTCTCACCTTCGCAAGGATCCCCAACTTTTTGGCAGCCAGTTGAGCCTTTGCCTCAATGTATGGGCCAAAATTAAGTGTCGATGTCAACGTTACGCCAAGAAGCTCAAGATGGTCCGTACCGATAACATCGGTACGGTTACACCTCGGAAAGATGGAGCCGGGTGAAATTGGCTCTTTTTCGCGGAGAAGAGACACGCCTGTGTTTTTGCGGCATTGAACTTGACCAGATTGGCATCGCCCCATTCGGAGACTGCCTGCAAGGACAGGTTCAAGCGCTCCACCATGGCCTCCCGGAGAGACTGGATCTGAGGCCCGGTAGCACGAGCATTGGACAAGTATCTCTCAGCAACAGTGCTGTCATCTGCATACCCAAAGGTGCCGGGTTTCAGCAGTTCATTTATGTACCCACTTAAATATTTATTTTATTCTGTTTTAGTATTTTAGGGTTCAGTGCCTCGAAAGAAAAAAAACGGAACCCGTATAGGATCACTTTGTTCTCCGTCGTCTCAGGAACGCGTGAAGGTATCAAGCTGAAATTTATATCAAGTACTCAAGTCTACTGTCCCTTAATGCTGTGAAAAAATTTCTAAGCCAACGCAATCAAAAGATACAGCTGTTTATGTCGCAAATTCCCGCTAATTTTCAACACACTCTTATAGCACAGATAATGAAAAAATTGCGAAAACCGTAAATTTTTAGTAACATGATATAATAAAAATATTTTTAATAATTTTAAACTTACTACCCCTTTTCTCTTGAACGCGTAGAGGTATTAAATTGAAATTCATATCAAATACTTAGCTAGTACCTCGAAAGGAAAAACGGAACCTACAGGTTACCTACAGGTTTGTACGGGACCCTCGGTGTGCGAGTCCGACTCTGATTTGGCCGGTTTTTTTTTGTTAAAGCGGCAACAGAAATACATCATCTGCGAAAATTCCAACTGCCTGGGTATCACGGTTCATGAGATACAGCCTGGTGACAGACGGACAGACAGACAGACGGACCCTAGTAATAGGGTCCCGTTTTTACCTTTTGGGTACGAAACCCTAAAAAGCATATTCTTAGGCCAAAGCCACTTGAACAAACTTTTTAGATTTTACAACACACTTGTACACTCGTATTCTTTGTTTTGACATAATTTTTCATCCAGCACTACATCTCAATTATGAATTGCACGTACGTAAATGCTCAATTTATTAGCTTCTCGCTTCTCCCATCAAACTACTCACACCTCTAACGAGTGATGAATCTTCCAATGTTCTTCTTCATACTACGTAACTTTCTGCTCGGTTGACGTCCTAAGGCTAATTATTTCTGTGCTACCAACATTAAAATAAAATATTGCTAGGCGAGCCTCGAACGGCAACCGCGGTTACCTATTTACGACTTTAATGACTTTAATGGGCGGAATTGTGGAATTTATCGGGTGTTTGCTGAATTTACATCTCAGTGCGAGAATTGAGGGTAGGTTTATGTGAGTTTAATTTAGCTTACTGAGATTTTGGGTGCTGTATTTCTATTTAAAGAGTTGGAGCTCACAAATCTAGAATAATAAGAACTCACTTGTTTTTTCTTGGTTACGCTTTAAAGTATGAGTTGAAAGCTGAAAGCATGCATTTTATTTGGGTGCTAAGACGATCGGTGTTCGGAAATGATTACTATTGTTTTAGTTGCATACATACTCTAACGAGTTTGCATTGGCTGCGATTTTTTATAAATTATTGCTGGCTGTCAATGTGTATCATTCGGATTTAGAATGATCTAGATGTCAATATTGCCAGGATGCCTGAAGGCGATAGGCGCGTGTGATTAGATAAATAATAATAGTGGTTTATGCAATGGTCATGAATAGGGGTTATTAAAACACGAGCGTAGGTTTATCACATGAGGCAAAGCCTAAAATGATAATAATAACACGCGAGTTTTTTAATACCTAATTATATGCCGTGGCATACACTATTTTATCTTCACTAGTGGAAACGGGAAAAATATTTTGTATGGCGGGCAATTTAGATTTTCATTGCGCATCCATAGACAATGACACTACTTTTCTACACACGCCAATAAATTAAAAAAGTAGAAGTGTGCTATAAAAAATAAAAAGTTATTTTATGATGCATTTGTTTGAAAATCGAAGGAAAATGTTGCACTGTAGTGTTTTTTTTTAATTTTACGTATCCACGAATATAAAGTAAGTGTATATACAATATTTTTTGAATTCATATTTGTAATATTACGTAGACAGTGTAGATAAAAAATATTATTATTTATTAATAGTAATTAATCCTAAATATATTTAAAAAGGCGTATTATTTAACGTGGTAGCCTCACAGCTACCAAATACTGATTAAAATACTAATCTGGTGGTATATTAAGTTTATATTACAGGTAACATAAACTCATCAGAATAAGTAAAACAGATATAACAAAAACAATAAATCTTAAAATTATCGTTTGGTAACGTTTCTCAAAATACTTATTATCGTCAATATATTGATGACTATCGAATGCATTGATCATAAATATCGAACCTTAAAAGTTATCGTGCTTGCTTCGCATCATTATGTACGAATATTACAAATAACTCCCCATTATTATGTGATTCGCGCAATACCCAACCTAGCTAAAGTTTTGAGAAATGTTCTATGTCTAACTAGATTCCAATTAGAATATGTTAATTATGTTGTTATCTTGTACTAATTTAGTATTAGATTCTGATTAATTTCTTAATTTGATCATTAAAGATTGAGAAAAGTAAATTTTTAAGGGAACTTTTGAGCAAAGTTGTCATTTTTGTATAATTACGTAACTTGAAAACATGATTTTTTGTTTATGGAGATATATTCATTATTTTAATTTTAAATGACGGATATAGGCGTAAAACTAATATTTCTGTTTGAATTGTGAAAATCGGTCGACGCATTTAAGAGATATTTGAAAATGTACCAAATTAATATTTTCAAGTTTTTGTTCTACAAAGTTTTTTACTGTTTGTAATTATATTATATAGATATTTGTGTTTAATATTATAAAGGGATATGCAAATTATTAAAAATACCGAAAATTTTAAGGATGTTATGCAAAAAATAAATTAAAATAAAGGCTCCACAGATTTCGGGTTGTATAATATTTAGTGGTACCTATGAAGTTTTTTGATATCTAAAGTCGAAGTTGCGCGCCAATCGTGTTTGTTAGCTTTTTATTTTACACGAATATCACCTACCCATATGTAACAACAATTACATTATGACAATTATGTTTCTAAATGTAATGTGTACAATGAACAACAATGACAAACACCGGTCGCGGTCCACTATCACGTAATATTCATTACGACTACTTTACTTATGCTCAATTTTTCCAAATCGTCCATCAGATGGATATCTTTTCGAAATTTGCCTCTATGAATCCTTTATCACACATGTCTAAATAAAATTTGCTGTTATAAATAATATTTTTGCACTAATTTTCGGATATTTTTAGTCAATTTACGTGACACTGTACTATGGTGAAATTCCTTGAACGTTATGACGTCACCAACATGGCGACCAATCATGGCCCGTTCGTAGACAGGTGGTTCTTTTTAAAATTTTATCGATTTTCAATTGCTTATAATAAATTGAAAAAAAATATTTAAGAGATTTTTGCAACGACAATATAATTTATGATATGTAAAGATTCAAAATAAATTTAAAAAATAGGACATTTTTTTAAATTCAACAATCCAATTAGCGTGATATTTTAACGATGCAAATAATTCCGCCCTCTACTCTGTAAGGGCGGTTACGCACTATAGTCGATCCTGTCCGTGAAATTTCGGTTCTGAAGTAGCCGTAGTATTTCTTGTAGGGAAGCTTACGCACTACATCCGAAATCTATCCGTCATAATCTGTCATAATTCAGAATATTTTGAACTCGGAACTCAAATCACGAACACAGATCACGGACACGGACGTGTAGTGCATAACAGCCCTAAGTCTGTAACAATCAGTTTAATATTCACTATTCAGTAGCTTACTTTCTTATTTTTCTTCCCTTCCATTTCAACGACAATTTTTCCGTCATCAAAGAAAATTTGTATTCGTTACTTCATCCTCTATGTGTTTACGTTATGATAATGATGTTGTGTTCAGAATTGAATATCTAACATAATTTGAGTTCTTATTATATTACTTGTAAACAGATCATTGTTCACACAGAAATACATGCGACAAGTATTGCGATAAATAACAAGTCACGAGACATTGATAACATATTATTTCATGAAGACTCATTTGAATTCCTTTTGTATGTCAGCGTACACGTAAGGTGGAAGCTACGAGTAGGTAAGTCGGACATCGGGTCGTCGTACGTCAAACGTCGGTTTTGGTGTAACCACATGGTGATCGTCCTTAGATCAGGGATCACTGACACCTTGGTATTTCGTCACCAACCCCGCTATTATCACGTGCCAATACCTTCATGATTTAGATGTGAAAGAGAGACACATAATTTGGAGTATAATTCGGATATTAAATGGCAATGACACAGTACGGGGGCTAAAGAGATCAAATGTAATGTGTGTTCAGAGGATAACCGTGGCCGTGGGTAATATTCAATTTAATGTGACGTCACATAGCCTAAAACCAGCGGACTAACAAGACGCTTACAAGGATACTTCTTTTGTCAAATTATGATAAGTAGTTTAGAAGTTATGAGGGAACAGATGAACATACATACATACCGGTCAAAAAAATGGCTTTACTTGGATTACAGGAAGGATTATATGATCTGCTTAGAAAAAAAACACAAACACTTTTTATCAAAAAATCAAACCGACTTCCAAAACAAAACACTACAAAGTGAAAAATAACTTTCTTTTCCGAAGTCGGTGTCTTTTGTAGCCATTGTTTTCCGTTATTCGACACCGACATCTGAAAAGAAAGTTATTTTTCGCTTTGTAGTGTTTTGTTTTGGAAGTCGGTTTGATTTTTAGATAAAAAGTTATTATATTCCTCTTTTTAGTTTTGGCAGGTACCTTCAATTAACATTAAAACCATTTATAGCCAAAGTACATCTCATAACGATGCCAAAAGTCCAAACACGACTAGGAAACATTGTTTTACTTCGGAGTTCCAGTGGCCATTGTGGTCTTCTTCATCAGTTCCACTTCACCAAATTATACTATCAAATGAGTGCAAATGATTGCATTATTGATGAAAATACCAAAATTGCTATATACTATTTCATCGCCTATAATATTTGAGGAGATCCCTCGATTTATCTAGGATCGCATCACATCAGATTCTAGTTTCCGTACCACCCTTGGGATATGTCCTTTCCAACAAAAAAAGTATCATCTAAATCGGTTCATAAACGACGAAGGTATCCGCGAACACTCATAAAAAAAAACATACGGTCGAATTGAGAAACCTCCTACTTTTGGGCAGTCGGTTATAAACGTTGTTTATCTTAAAAAAAGGAGCAAATAATAAGTGAACAAAGTACCTTTATCTTCAGAGCCACTACACGAAAACTAACAACCAAACAAGGTTGTCAACTTTAACACCGCGAGGTAACCGAACACCACAACACAAGAAAAACTTCCAAATCACTGAGGAAAACGAGAGGAACAAAGAAAAAAAAAACAATAGGTTAGTTGAAAGTATAAATAAAGAAAGATTTATTTCGTGAGGCGAATAAAGTCGGGTGCAGACATGTGGGGCTGAATGTAAAGTAGGAGTACGTCGATTCTATTGTTTTCCTGTGTTGTTTTAAGTCCTTTTTTTGTTTAATCTAATTTTGTATGTTGATTTGGGTACATACAGTGGCGAATTTGCGGCTTACTACGTGTTCAGCTTTGTGGGTCGTTAAGTGTGCATACTGCCTAAAAGTGGGTGAGTTTTATGGAACGTGCCTGTGTGTAGGGGTCACAATATGATTTTGTATGCTAAGGATCCCTAAATTCCAGTTCTTTTCCTGTTTAATATCGAGCTATCGGATAAACATACAAACATCAGTTACTGAGCTATATCTATTCCATTAGTAAAAAACTACCTTAGTTGTGCGTTAAATAAAAGCACGAATTACCTAATATTCTCTGATGCAGGCTGTACATTCTCGAGAAAACGCTGTACATTGAGTTTTTATACAAAATACTTCATTATTGAACTCAGTACTGAGAAAAATGTTCTACATCCTCGCGGCCTCTTGCGCGAGAGTATACAACCGGCATAATAAAATCAACCGTCATCAACAATTCAACTTACTGTGCTTTGCTGTACGTAATAAATTGTAATTTGTTATGATGGTAATTAAAAAAAATTCTATCTACTGCTCTAAGCCATGCTCTCCTGGTACCCAAGACTACCACCTTCTTAAATAAATAGCATCCCACATATACACACTAAACATTTTGGAATACTTTAATTATGCGTGCATCTTAGGCGTGGAATGCCCTGCCGATGTATGTTTCCTAATAGAGTTATTTATGTCAAGAGTGAATAGTTAACTTCTAAACAAGCGTACTCCACCATCGACAACTTCATCGAGTAAGATACCGAGACGAAGGTCGCGGGTTCGAATCCTACAATGAGCTTGAGCTTTCGGTGAAGGAAAACATCGTGAGGAAACCATAGCACGGTGGTAGGGTACTTTGTAGTACCCGCCTGGCTGGCAACCACCCTCAAGTTGAAAATCTGTCGCCAAGCACCTTCCGGTGTGTTCCGACAGCAGCACTTGAGAGCCAGTTCCCTTCTAGGCTTTGTGTGCTTACCACCATCGGCCACATCATCACTGACCACGGTGAGATTGTGGTCAAACACAGGCCTATACGTAGTAAAAAAAAAAAAAAAGATAGTAATAGCGCCAATCACTAAAAAATAATTTCCAAAAATACTTTTTTACTCCCCTCTTCTCTTTAGAGACTACCTGAGGTGGGTATTTCCTTATATGCCATGATTCCCTATTACTTTCCACCCACATTCACATCACATCACATCATCAGCCTATTAATGTTCCCACTGCTGGTACACAGGCCTCCTCTCTGTGAGAGGGAATGGGCGGTTATCCACCACGCGGACCCAGTGCGGGTTGGTGGATGTCACATGTCTTCGAATTTTTGGTTCTAGGACTTGCCGGTTTCCTCACGATGTTTTCCTTCACCGTTTTGAGAGCAGTGGTGATGAAATAATTTACACAAAGTAAAGCGCCTGCCTGGGCTCGCACCCACGACCTACGACTTGTAAGTCGCGGCCGATACCACTGTGGCCCAGTGCTGCTCTCTCTCTCTCCACACTCCTAGACAACACTCCCCACAGCCACATTCACCACCTCATTAATAATGTAACATTAGATTATAGTGTAGTGTAGCGTGCACTAAACCTAAATTGAATATATCAATCTGCCTAGGCTTTGCCCAACTATTCCAGTCCAACCGGATGTAGCGCACTACTAGTATTTTTAACCGACTTTCCAAAAAGGAGGAGGTTCTATGTTCGAATTTCATTTTTTTATTTTTATTAATGTTCACCGATTTCTCCGTCAACTGTGGACCGATTTAAAAAAAAAATTTTTTTGTGTGTTTGGTTATGTTTCGAAATTGGTCCCATTTTAATTTGTTGAAGATCTGAATAGAACTCCTTAATAAAAAATAGCAATATTCTTTTTTTATTTTAAACTTTGCCTCACACTAGGAATTTCTTCCTGTATCGTGAATGCGTTTACAAATATATAAACTCACATACACAACACCCAGAGCTGGAACAACTATCTGTAGGTCATACAAATAGTTGCTCCGTGTGGGAATCGAACCCGCGACACGCACCGCAGCAGTCAATCGCTCAACCACTGCGCCAACCGTGCGCCCGAAATCTCTCGGGATTGCTGCAATCATAGTCTGTTTATTGTTTATACCATTTCATAATATAACATCACGCCAGTACGCTCTAAAAGGGAACGCAGATGTGCACAGTTTACCCTTATTTCACTAGTTATGTTCAAGTTTGATGATAATCGGGTCAACTTGCCTATTAGTTAGGTACAACTAAAAACTGAAAGATAAATAAAGGAAGTCGGTAGTATTTTTTTATCAAAAGATTGCCTATCTGCTCTAGGACACAGTAACTGGGTAACACGACTAACACGATACACTTTTGCAAGATTGGTGTTAGATTTTCTGGCTTCTGACACGACAAATGACAGACGGGACCATCGGTTTAACGTGTTTTGCAAGTCACGGAGGAATCTAACATACAATACTTACTTCTTTTTATATCATGATCGCCTAGTACCTTCTACCTACATTCACCACCTCATTAATAATTAGCATTAGAATATAGTGCATCACTAAAACTAAATTGAATAGTGCGCGATATTATCCGCAACTGGGCCATGAGGCAATGCAGTGCACTAAATAATGATGACGCCATCCTATACATTATGCTGATTTATATTACGCTATGTTATTTATATTAGCGGTTTGTTTTGGACAAAATATAGTATGCAGCTATTTACTATGGGGACTGTAATGCAAAGACTGGTGTGCTATTAAATAAATTTGAGAATTATTTATTTTACTACAGCTATTTTGCAATAATAATTTAAAATAAGGGATTATCAATCCATCGTAGACCCGGTGTGAGTGCGGTGCTCCTGTACAGACTATTACCCTCTTGCTGGAGTGTTCCAACTGTCCATTCATTTGCGCCTTGGATGACCTGTACAATGCCTCTGACACTGCAATAAACGTAGCCACCTACTCGACCCAATAAGTTTGATCAGATGTACCATCGAAACTAAAAGAAGAAGAAGGGTATCCAGATAAAGGGCTGTATCCTATATATTAATGTAGCTAGGTTAGGTTTTACGCTCTACCTCGCCTCGTCACCATCGAGGTGATCCGGCCAGTGTTCGAGCGCTGGCTTGGGATGAGGCACGGCTTCCTGACGTTTCGGGTGACGCAGGTGCTCTCGAGACATGGTTGCTTCGGGAAATACCTGTGTCGCATAAACAGGGAGCTGGATGCCCGGTGTCACCACTGCGTCAACTTCTGTGAGGACACGGCGCGGCATACGCTGGCAGAATGTGCCGCTTGGGAGGAGCCACGCCGTGTCCTCATCTCTGAAGTAGGCAGTGACCTCACACAGCCGGCCGTAGTCGAGTCAATGGTCGGCAGCGAGGAGTCCTGGGGCGTGGTGGTATCCTTCTGCGAAACAGTCGTCTCGCAGAAGGAGGCTGCAGAGGGAGAGGGAGATTTCATCCGCTCACCCGATCCGCAGAAGACGCGCCGGGCGTCGGCGGAGGGCGGACAACGCCCTCTTCCAGCCCACCTAAATGGGTCCAGGTGATGTGTGGGGGCGACGGACGTCCCCGCCGAGTCCGTCGCCCTCACACATCAGCACCCGAGGTGGCGGCATGTAGTGTTCCACGCGCGACCCTCTTAGACACGTCGCGGGGTGAGTCCAACACCTCACTGCTGCTGCTGCGGCTGGCTGGCACTAGCCAGGGGTGCGGAAGTATCGTTGTGAGATGGAACACTGGGGTGGTTTTTCCGTCACCGGTGACGGACAGCCTCGGCGGGCTCACGGATATATGCTGACGTATGCCCGTGTTCCCACCATAAGCGGCACAGGTGGACACCGTGGAGTTTAAGTGGGTTGGAGTCCCACATAACTGCGCTATCTCCCCGCGGTGGCGCAGTATGCATGAGCGTGGAGAAATCCACGCTAAACAAAAAAGCGTACCTATAGATTTTCAGTATCAGCTAAATAAAACAATAAGTACTTTTTTCAGATCTACAATGTAAGATAACGCCTTTATTACCCGAAGGTTTAGGCAAGGCTGGACCTATGTAATGTTGATACCTATATTTCACCAGTTATATTGAAGTGCTGCTTTGTTACAGGGGTAAGGATATTGCCATTAACAGGGCACAAATCTAGGCTCCAGGTTGCTACTGATAAAACCCAAATGCAGCCCAATAACACTTTTACGAAACCAGGACCTCGTGCTCGGCAGTAGCGGTTACAATCACTAGTCTAATAGTGACACTAGTCACAAGTCTATTGATCAACATCATCTTCTTCCTGCCCTTATCCCATGTTACTTGGGGTCGGCGCAACACGTTTTCATCTTCCATACCGTCCTGTCCCCCGTCACGCTATCACTGACACCCTTTTCTTTCGTATCAATCTTCACACATTCCATCCATCTTGACGTCTGGGAGGAACTTTTATCCGAATGGCAATGTAGGTGGGATAATTCCATCAAGGGCCGACACCTCCACCAATTCTTTCCATCCGTTCGCGTGCGGCTGGCCAGGACGTGGCTGGAGGTGGATCACTGTGTTGCCCAATTTCTCACAGGGCATGGTAACTTTAAAAGTAAATTGTTTTCCTTCAAGCTCGTTGCCTCGCCTTTATGTCAGTGTTCTACATCTGACTGCGAATATGTACAATCTGCACATCATATCTTATGGGAGTGTATTTTTTGGCAGAATGAACGTAATATTATGTTGAATAATGTAGAGGCTACCTCAGGAGTTATTTACTATACGGACCTTGTGGAAACTAGAACAAATTTCCGTGCGTTGAAGCGTTTTTGCCATACCTATTATTGGAATCAAATATAACAGCTCACAATGTTTGGACCCATTAATATTAATTCTTATTTTTATCCGTGTTGCTAAGCAACGACTCTTTGTGCCTATTGGCCTTGTGTGTTCTGTCTCCTGCTTGATATGGAGGGAAGTGGAAATTTATATTTTCTTCCTACTCCTCCGTTATTCTTTTCAGATTTTTTCGTTGCGGGTTCCAAGACAGTTAAATTCATTCTCCGGGACTTCGTCGAGCTTCATTACCTCGGCGCTTTTCTGGTGGTTGCCACTGTTGATTCTGGCTTTCAGGAGTTGCAGTGGTTTGGGAATAGTGCGGTGGGATTGACCGAAAAAAAAAAGTCCTTTCATCTTTTCTCTGGCCATCCCCACCCTCTCCATCCATTGACATTTATACTTATAACTCTATTAGTAACATGCGTTTGATCCCTCCTCATCACATGACAATACCAGGACATACTCGTACAAGGCAGTAATTGATCCTAAAAACAAAAAAGTTAAATCCGTACAAAACTTTATACAAACCAAAAACACAGCAAACGGTAGAAATAAAAATAATTTATAATTAAAAACAAGCTATAATTAAAGAGGAAATTAATACAGAACACGTTATTAACAAGCTCCGTTGCAAATTACTTTTGTTTTCACAAAAACTTTTCGTAACGAATTCCCGAGTTTTTTCTCGTTTGTCCAAAGTGTACTTGTTTCGTTTTACGGCGTGTTTCGAGTTTCGCTATGTTTAGGAAACAACTGGGAAGTGGGCCGGAGGAAACCCTTTAGGATTATTGTATGACCTGGTTAAAATTATTGGGGTGTTTTAGATGGTAAAACTTAGTAGGTTTGTTCGTGTTCTAAATACGTGACATGTTTTCAAACCTCAACAATATCTTCAGAATAATATCAATTAATAATCGGAACGGTATCTTGAGAGCAAAAAAATAAATGTACATGGATTATTTAACAAACTATTTTAATGCAAAAACGTGACAGCTACAGCTAAAAAATAATACAAAATTAGACTAAAATAGGAAGTTCCACCGCTTCTTCTTCTTTCCGTGTGAGGTGTGGCCACCTCTGGTGTCAGAAACCCTGGTGTCAGTAAGCCGCCTCTGGGAATCCCCACAGGCCTCTGACTTGGCTATTTCAGACTTACATTAACTATGTAAGTCCAGGTTGCCTCACGATGTTTTCCTTCACCGTTGCCTGTGATGTCCAAGATAAAAGCAATAAAAAGCTTTTTAACAAAAATATTTGGATTTTTATCAAGCAGTTCAAAACCTACTAAAATATTATACCTTTAACACTATATCCCACCTAAAAGTTATCCAAACAGAGATAAATTGAAAATCCATGAATTTACCTGCATGAAATAAGCTTCACAATCCCGAATTTGTGTGTTCATAATTCACGTGCTAAACTATTTTGGTCCATAAGTTGCGAATGTAATCACAAACAACATTGTTTTACAATCGATGGATCGTTGGCGTAACGAGCTTGCTATCTGCTGACCCTAACTGACACACACTTCATGCTAATGCATTATGTTAAATTGGGAGGGAATGTGGAGGAACGATAGTGGTATTTGGTATTGTTGGAGTTTAACAAAAACAAATCTGAAATGCTCTATGTCTGTCTCTGCCTAACCTTATATTTTATGGTTTGGCATCGAACCCCTATCAGGTACTTGAGACCGAAATCCTATCTGGTCACAATACACAATCGCGTCAGCCGTGCTAGGGAACACATGTATCATAAATTATTACTGAAACACACCTTCCAATTTAACAAGTAAATGGTAATTAAACTTTATTATTGAAACCCTTATAAAACGGTATTTCATTGGTGTCCACCTCTACCCATAAATCCCAATAGGTATGAACGAATTTTTGATTTTAGATCAAACATTGTGAACGAAAATGGCTTTACTGAGAATTAATTCATTAGGTTTCCGTAGTCGACAAGGAAGCCTTATAGTTTCGCCATGTCCGTCTGTCGGTCCATCCGCAGCTTAGCTCAGAGATTCTTAGTACTAGAAAGCTATAATTTGGCATGGACATACATAATTATTAATCACGCCAAAAAAGTGGTAAAATAAAATCATTCTTTTTTTATCGTACCTCCTGTACACGTAAAGTGGACATGGTTTTTTTTTTTGTTTATCCTACGGTAGGGGTATCATTGGATAGGCCATTCAAAAATATTATGGGTTTTTGCAAACCATTTATCGAATCAGAGATCCGTTTGCGTAAAATTGCTAATTTTTGTTTTGAGTCAAATGTGTGACTATGTGAAAACATTTACGGCAGTAGTACATATAACGAAATTAAAAGGAAAACTATCACAGGTAGTATTCTATTATCTGTGCACAGGTAAATAGCTGTATGTACGGGACACCCGGCGCGCGAGTCCGGCTCGCACTTGTTTCTTAAATAATGACAGACAGGATCAAGTTCTCCCTTACAGTGAGGATGCCTGTGTCCAGCAATAAGAATGTTTCATTTCATTAATTCATTCATAAACAATTTACATTGTATTTGAAAATATTATTACGATAATATTATTATTTCTGCAAATTAAATTTCTACCACAACCAAGTAATAAAAAAAGTTAATTAAAAAATCAAAAAACCCGACTGCTTGAAAAGCAAACTAAAAAGACGTAAACAAGAAGAAAATCATGCTGTGCAGTCGGAGGATACATATTCGCGAGTTGGCGGACCAAAACCAGATAAAGGAAAAATTGCGAAAACCGTAAATTTTTAGTTATATCATATAATATTTTTTTTTTTAATAATTTTAAACTTACTACCCCTTTCCTCATGAACGCGTAGTGGTATTAAATTGAAATTCATATCAAATACTCAGGTCTATAATATCTTGAAGCTGTAACAAAATCAAACTTCTATCTCAACGCAATCAAAAGAAACAGTAAATTAAACCGCATATTTTCAAACTCGCAACTACTCGCAAGGGAATCTAAAGGGTACTTCCAGTCGACCTAGAATCTTGAAATTTGGCATGAATCAATGTTTTATAGCACATATAAAGAAAAAATTCCGAACACCTTAAATTTTAGTTACATCACATATTTTTAGGGTTCCGTACCTCGAAAGGAAAAACGGAACCTACGGGTTACCTACAGGTTTGTACGGAACCCTCGGTGCGCGAGTCCGACTCGCACTTGGCCGGTTTTTTATTATTGACAGGCTTGCGCTTGACCACTATCTCACCAAATGGTAAGCGATGATGTGGTCGACCATAAAGCACACTTGCCTAGAAGAAATCTATTCACTCTTAACTTAAAGACTCCCGGTTTGTAGCTACCAGGAAATACAGACTCCGGCAGGGAATTCCACCTCTTGCTGTACGCATAATAACAGTATTCCCAAAAAGTTTGGTGCGTATGGGTGGGATATCCACCATGTACCGATGACGCATTGCCGTACGTCTTGTAGTCCGATGATGGGACGGTCCGGTTTAATTTAGTTGGTTTTCTTCTTGTCTAAAATTGTACTGCCGAAATATTACCGTTCCAAAATCGACCCTCTTAATGCCGCTGCAATCTGTCGGGCATAATATGCATCTAACATAATTGCAGACCATTGCAGCCGCTGTCAAAATATACGTGTACGGCCTGAGCTTTAGTTTATATCGTTTTATACAGTTTATACCGTTTTATATCACCAATACCGTTTTATATCGGTTATCTGTTTACACAGCGGTCGATTATAACGAGTTTAATGGGCGTTGCCGATTTTAGCACTAATTAGTTTTAGTTAGTCGGGCATCAATTATGCTAATGATGTTTATGTTGTTTACTGGTGTTAGGCGATTGATAGATAGAATAATATATTGATCCATAGCAATAGGTACAATGAACAGAGGGTAAAAAGGCTCCTACCCAAGCTGAATTCTATGCGTGCTACTAGTACCTAGAAATATTTTTGTAGGACCTTAAACGCAAAAGCAAAAGGAATAATATGTAAAGATTGTAGCTGGTGGAGTCCTATAGATTGTGCCTTTTCCCCATGGAAAAATGGCGTGTGTTTTAACTAGGCTATGATTCCCAAGTTTGTTTCGGCATTTCTTCTCAGTGATCAGCTAGGAAATGCCAGCGCCATCTAGTTTTAAAATATTGAATTAAAATTGTCGTGCAAAAGTGTTGTAAAATATCTACTTGCCGAAGTAGAAATAACATTTCGTCGAAGTAACTTTGCTTGATAGCAATGATGATCGCATACAATCATCATTCTTTTTATAATCACCATTTTCGCCTACCAACCCGCACTGGGCCCGCGTGGTGGATTACTGCCCATTGCCTCTCACAGAGAGGAGGACTGTGTCCCAGCAGTGGGAATATTAATAGGCTGATGATGATGATGATTGTCGCCTATTTTTCAAAGTTTCGTGATACAAATGTGATTCTAGTAGCACGGTTAAGTAATTAGTCTATTTTGGTAGCTGATAGTGACTCAATTCAGTGCTATTAGCAACATAGACAGAATACGTGAAAACACAAGTTCAGAGACTATTAAGGTTAAATGCTGTCTCGTCTCAATCAGGTAAGTATACACAGTGGCATCAAAAGCGGTTTTGGAAATCGCTATCGCTCATCTTTTGATCGTTTCTTTTGCAGTAAACAACAATGTGGTTGTTACAACTTCTTTGATAGTATTTTCAAACATTTCTATGAAAAAATATAAGTTCTTATTTAATTTTTAGGGTTCCGTACCCAAAGGGAAAAACGGGACGTCTGTCTGTCTGTCCGTCTGTCACCAGGATTTATCACAGTGATAGCTAGACAGTTGAAATTTTCACAGATGATGTATTTCTGTTGCCGCTATAACAATAAATACTAAAAACTGAATAAAAAAAACTTAATTTAAAAAACAAAAACCAGACTGCTTAAGAAGCGAACTAAGAAGCAGTTAGCAAGAAAAAACTGGCTGACCACCTGATCCAGACCCTCCCTGAACAGTCGGGATTTTGTTTTTTAAATTGACTTTTTTTTATTTACATCTTTTTAGTTGGATTTTTTTTTCGTATTACTTGTAAACATATAAGTGGTATGTATTTTTTAAACATCTCTTGAAACCCTTCATTTTTATAACCCACTCGATGGGTACGGAAGAAAAAAAAATTGGGAACCACACAATATGGCGCCCAAAATCCGCCTAGTTTGTTATTTTTTAACTTCAGCTATCTAAGAACACTTGGGCGGTCAAGACTTATCTAACGATGTCTTAATTATAAAAATCCGTCAAGTAGTTTGGAAGATACGAGGTAATAAAGAATATTACATACAAACATACATACAAGATACGCGCGAAAAACATAACCCTTTCCTTGCACCCGGGTAAATATTTAAGCGGGGCTCCCATGCAACAAACGTGATTTTTTGCCGTTTTTTGCGATAATGGTACGGAACCCTTCGTGCGTGAGTCCGACTCGCTCTTGGCCGGGTTTATTCATCCTTCTTTTCCATAGGTAAAACTCATGATAATATCATCAGTTATAATGATAACTATTAATATTAATATATCATCATCAGCAGTTTTTAGAGCAGTGATGATGAAATAATTTACACAAACTAAAGCGCCTTCGAACCCACGACCATAAACCACCACCACGAAAATACGTAAATCGTACCTGTTACCACAGTTTCACCACTATTCTAAATATATATATTTAGATTATTTTTTTGGGTTTGGAAATCATCCAATGGCTTCTCCCGCTCTGGGTGAAGCGGGAGGGCGTGTCAGACCTTTACAGATTAAAACCCACCCGTGTTCCTTCAGTTGCTTGTGCCAGGGCCGCGGTAACTCTCTTTCAAATTTATCCGCGACTAAAAATAAATAATAATTATAAAATAAAAGATAAAACAATTTCTAACATATAATATATATATTTACCTAGAGCTACATTTTATCAAAGACACTGCCCTTTCTGTCAATCCCCTAACAATATAGGCTTGATGTTATACAAAATATTTACTTGAGTAGAAGCATTAATTTAGCAAACTGTCGTATTCGAGATCGAAATATGCGAGAGTTGTGACAGTTTAATTATAAACTCATCATCCGAGAGAGTTTCCATTTTCCTTAATACACTCTTCTAATATGATGTCTGTCTCTTTCTGTCTAACATTGGTATAGGTAGCTATTTGTTTCTATAATAAACCTCAGTAGATTAATTTATTAAAAGTGATAATAAGTTCAGAAAGACGTCGACAAGAAGTTTTTGCTATAATTGTACGAATAGACCACGGATGACTGAATGTATGACTGCAGAATATACATAATAATGTGTAAAACTCGGTTATCATTCACACACTCTTTGAAAAACTTTTTTAACCGACTTACCAAAAAGGAGAAGGTTCTTTTTTATTTTATTTTATTCGGAAAACTTACAGCTAATTTTAACAATAGTTGGTTATTATAACAAGACCAAGGCCAATTAAAAGTTTTCACTTATAGTAAAAAAAAAACATAAATACATTACAGACAATAGGTATTACAAACAAATTCACTATAGTATAACTACAAACACTCCACCATCGACAATAACGTATAAAATTAAACTAAGTAGAATACTAAAACAGTCCACCACAATAACAATAGGTACTTAAAATATATAGGAATTGGGATTCAAATGTTTTTAAAGAAGTTATTGCATAGGGTTCTTTTTAATTTATTTATCCCAGTGTTAAATAGGTCGATGTCAACTTCCCGGCAGGCTGCATCAAAGGCACGACTCGCTCTAACCAGGTACGCGTTTTGCCCATAGGAGGTTCTCACCACCGGTGTATCCAGTAGGTGCGGTCTACGTAAATATGCACCAGGTACACGCAGTCCAATCCTATTCACCAACTCTGGTATATCCGCCGATCCGTTCATTATTTTAAACAGTAACGTCAAATCTGCAATTTTCCTGCGCTCATAGAGAGGAAGAATATGAAACCTTCTGCAGCGAGTGACATAATTGGGTTGTTGAATTTAAAAAAAAATACGATTTTTAAAATTTATTTTGAAACTTTACATATCATAAATTATATTGTCGTTGCAAAAATCTCTTAAATATTTTTTTTCAATTTATTATAAGCAATTGAAAATCGATAAAATTTTAAAAAGAACCACCTGTCTACGAACGGGCCATGATTGGTCGCCATGTTGGTGACGTCATAACGTTCAAGGAATTTCACCATAGTACAGTGTCACGTAAATTTACTAAAAATATCCGAAAATTAGTGCAAAAATATTATTTATAACAGCAAATTTTATTTAGACATGTGTGATAAAGGATTCATAAAGGCAAATTTCGAAAAGATATCCATCTGATGGACGATTTGGAAAAATTGAGCTTAAGTAAAGTAGTCGTAATGAATATTACGCGATAGTGGACCGCGACCGGTGTTTGTCATTGTTGTTCATTGTACACATTACATTTAGAAACATAATTGTCATAATGTAATTGTTGTTACATATGGGTAGGTGATATTCGTGTAAAATAAAAAGCTAACAAACACGATTGGCGCGCAACTTCGACTTTAGATATCAAAAAACTTCATAGGTACCACTAAATATTATACAACCCGAAATCTGTGGAGCTTTTATTTTTATTTATTTTTTGCATAACATCCTTAAAATTTTCGGTATTTTTTATTATTTGCATATCCCTTTATAATATTAACACAAATATCTATATAATATAATTACAAACACTAAAAAACTTTGTAGAACAAAAACGTGAAAATATTAATTCGGTACATTTTCAAATATCTCTTAAATGCGTCGACCGATTTTCACAATTCAAACAGAAATATTAGTTTTACGCCTATATCCGTCATTTAAAATTAAAATAATGAACATATCTCCATAAACAAAAAATCATGTTTTCAAGTTACGTAATTATACTAAAATATCAACTTTGCTCGAAAGTTCCCTTAAAAATTTACTTTTCTCAATCTTTAATGATCAAATTAAGAGTTTAATCAGAATCTAATACTAAATTTGAACAAGATAACAACATAATTAACATATTCTAATTGGAATCTAGTTAGACATAGAACATTTCTCAAAACTTTAGTACAGTTTGCTAGGTTGTGTATTGCGCGAATCACATAATAATGGGGAGTTATTTGTAATATTCGTACATAATGATGTGAAGCAAGCACGATAACTTTTAAGGTTCGATATTTATGATCAATGTATTCGATATTCATCAATAAATTGACGATAATAACAAGATGGAATTGGTTATAAGTCAAAAAACTGTATAAGCTATGTGCCACAATGAGTAGAAATGAACGTTGTGACGTCACACGGGCTCGGCTTTGTTCGGAAAACTGTCGGGGTGTTTTCGGTACTGCATTCAAAAAAATATTTTCGATTGGATTTTACTTTGTAATTACAATGAAAAAAAAAAACTAAAAATAGTTTTGTATGAAAACTAATATATGATCTTTCCATTTATTACAAAAAAAAAATTGGTTCAACAAACCAATTGGGTAAATATACTCTTTTTTTTTTTTTTTTTTTTTTTTTTATTTAGATATAGGCTCGCGCTTGACCACCATCTCACCTGATGGTAAGCGATGATGTGGTCTACGATGGAGCACGCTTGCCTAGAAGTAACCTATTCACTCTTGACTTAAAGACCCCTAGATTGTAGCTATCGGGAAACACAGACTCCGGCAGAGAATTCCACTCCTTAGCTGTACGCATAATAAAAGTATTCTCAAAACGTTTAGTGCGTATGGGTGGGGTGTCCACCATGTACCTGTGGCGCATCGCCGTACGTCTGGTAGTCCGATGATGGAACGGGCTGGGCGGAATTAGATCATGCAATTCCATCGCACACTCACCGAAATGTAATCGATAAAAAACCGATAAGCTAGCAACTCGGCGACGATGTTCAAGGCTCTGGAGCTTTGACTTAACCAGTGCCTCATCGCCGATGAGCCTCTTGGCCCGCTTTTCGATCGACTCTAGTGCATCGAGCTGGTATTTGGCAGATCCGTCCCAGAGATGAGAACAGTACTCCATGCATGATCGAACTTGCGCTTGATACAAGCTGAGCAGCTGTTCTGGCGTGAAGTACCTTCTCACCTTTGCAAGGATCCCCAGCTTTTTGGCAGCCAGCTGAGCCTTCGCCTCAATATATGGGCCAAAATTGAGAGTCGATGTCAACGTAACGCCAAGAAGCTCAAGATGGTCAGCTATTGGCACAGTCACATCTCGGAAAGTTGAAGCCGGGTGAAATTGGCTCTTTTTAGCGGAAAAAAGACACGCCTGGGTTTTAGCAGCATTAAACTCTTGTTCGGAATTGAATGTACCTTAAAAATTTTCGTTGAATGTTTTCTAATCTATTGATATAAACGTTATATTTGGGGTTCCACACTTGAGAGCCATACTCCAAGTGACTGCGGACAAAAGAACAGTACAGTATTTTAATAGTCTTGATGCTTCTGAACTGTGACGAGATTCTGAGGACAAAACCAAGTGCCTTAGAAGCCTTTTTGACTATGTTGTCCACGTGCGTGTCGAAGATAAGTTTTGAGTCAAAGGTTACTCCTAGATCCCTAATAAGGTTTACTCTGCTTATTGGTGTATCCGAGATTTCATACCCAAAGTGGATCGGTTTCGGTTTGCGAGTGAACGAACACACATAGCATTTTGATACATTTAAATCCAATTTATTGGTTTCGCAGTATTTTTTTAAAGTATCTAAGTCCTCTTGTAGTAAAAGGGCATCTTCGTACGTAGAGACCTGTTTCATGATCTTCATATCATCTGCATAAAGCAATATTTTCGAGTGTACGAAACAGGACGTGACATCATTGATAAAGATGTTAAATAAAAGGGGCCCCAATAATGACCCTTGTGGCACCCCGGAAGGAATGCTCATTGCTCTGGAGGAAAAACCATTAAGGACAATAGTCTGACACCTGTTCTCAATGTAAGACGTAAACCAGCGATACAGATTACCCCGTATACCCATCGAGATGAGTTTTCGAGTTAAAATATCGTGATCAATTCGGTCGAAACACTTGCTATAGTCGGTGTATATAACATCGACTTGAGACCTTTTTGACATGGACTCCGCTAGAAAGTCACTACATAAAATTAAGTTAGATGTTGTTGACCGACCCTTCAAGAAACCATGCTGCTGTTCGCTAAAACTCTGCTTTAGAGCCGAATAAACCTGCCTATAGACGATCTTCTCTAAGACCTTAGCGAATACGCACAACTTTGAGATCGGTCTGTTGTTCTCAATCTGAGTTTTAGAGCCTTTTTTATGTATCGGTGTTATATACGCCGACTTCCACACTACAGGTACTATACCGGTGTCAAGCGATCGTCTGAACAGAATCGAGAGAGGGATGCATAGGCTTTTAGCACAGTTCGTTACAAATACCGGCGAGATATTGTCGGGTCCAGCGGATTTATTTGGATCGAGTTGTTTCAGTAACTTATATACTTCGCCGTCACATATTTCAACAGAACCGATATCTGATGAGCAGCTCTCAACAGGGTTACCGTCACTGAGCTTGCTTTGTGGAGACCTACCATCAGTACTGGCATTCTGTAAAAAGTTAGAATGAAAGTACTTGCTAAACATATTACAAATTTCATTACCGTTGCTCGAGGAAACTTGTCCGTATTGTAAGACTGAGGGGTAAGAATTTGATTGTTTTTGTGATTTGACATAGCTCCAAAAAGCTCGAGGATTTTCACGTATATCCGATTCAATTTTAGTGATGTATTCATCAAACATATTTTTCTCGAGATCTTTAGCCCGCTGTCGCAATACGACAAACGATTGATAATCTGAGAGGTTACCATATTTTTTAAAATTCGCGTGATGTTTGGCTTTTTCTTTTAAGACTTTAATCAGTGGGCTTTTATACCAGGGAGGGTATTTGGTACGGGGAATAACTTTTTTTGTTGGTATAAAGGCGTCATGTAATTTTTTAAGAATGCCGTAAAAATGCGACACAGCGTCCTCCATTAACCCCTCACCCAACTCATGCTGCCAGTCTACTTGGTCTAGATCTTGTCTAATTGAGTCGTAGTCCGCCAGCTGATATAGAAACTTAACGTAGGGACGAATAGGAAGACTATGTAGCTGAACAAACTCCGCAGTAACGCACAGAGCCCTGTGATGAGGGTCCTCGGGTACCAGCGGATCACCACAGCAACTAACATTGACCTCGTTATTAGACAACACTAGATCCAGGATCCTATCATTGACATTTGAGTGAGAATTGTACTGTAATAAGTTACAGATATTAAAATTGTCTATTAGGTTAGACTGGACAGTTCCTTGCAGGTTAGTGGGGCATAAGGATGTGCCATCATCGGTAGAAAGCCACATAATGTTCGGCTGATTGAAGTCCCCGAGAATAACATACTTGTCAGTAGCATTCTTGAGAACTATATCTACAAGGTTATCCGAGAAACTAGCCAACTGAGCTACCAATGAATTTCCCTGACCCTGACAACAGATGTAAGCAACACATATGTGCATTTTATATGCTACTCTAGGCTTCTTTTGTTGCAATGTTAGCGTGACCCACAAGTCCTCAGCACACGAGCACCACTCATTACGCACGTCCGCCACTAGCTCACGGTTAACAGCGATGATAACACCCCCCCCCCCATAGACTGACCAGTTCTGGAATAATCCCGGTCCCGTCTCCAAACGAGATACCTGTCATCAAACAGTTCCGAATCAGAGATCCCGTCTGTCAGCCACGTTTCAGTTAAACAGACAACATCAAAACTATTAAGGCATACATTTCTGTAGAATTTACTTGATTTTGTACGCAGTCCCCGTACATTCTGGTAATATATATTAATAGGCATCATTGTAAATAAGCAATATGTTCAAAGTCAAATGGGTACGTAAAACATAAAGTACATTCAAATCCTGGAAATAAACAGTCACCTTAAAACAAATAATCATGGGCAAAACTTGACAAATTAGTACCTTAGTTAAATAGCAATTAGGTACAAAAAGCACTGTGCAAAATAAAGCAGAAAGGTAAAAGTAATAATTAAGTGAATTTAAATAATTTTGAGCTTTGTGCAACAAGCAATAGCGTCCAAAATCACAACAATAGTGATGTACGGACCGGCCGACACCGAGCGATAAGCAAACAAAAGATTGGCGAGAATGGAATGTATAGAAAAAACACGCACCTGTGGTTCTCAATCGTGATGAAAATAAAAGAGTTATTTGAAACAGTCCGAAAGAAAGTAGAAACGATACCTTTAATATAAAAACTTTTTTAGATCTTGCTCTGTTTTGATGCGATGTTTTGGAGACGTGGCGTTTTTTCGCACTAGAATTTGGCATCCTCTAACCCATACATGATCGAAACCGAGTTCCCTGGCGCGGGCTTTGGTTTTATTCAGCAGGAGTTTATTGCCCAGTGTTAGGTGGGCGTTAATGTAAACCCTGTTATTACCCTGTAAGCCCAAATCTCCAGCATTCAGTTTTTTATATTTCTTCGAGGCAGCTATAAAATCATTCTTCAGGTAACTGTTGTGCACGGAACAAATTATGTTCTTATTTTGCTTCTCATTTCGTGTCGGCACTCTTGCTACGTAGTTTATTTGTTCCTTTGGAATCTTAAAATCGATTGCGTTACCTATCTTAGCCATTATAGCGAACAAGTCTTCATCATTGGAAGTGGGCACTCCTTTGATCTCGATATTGTTCATGCGAGACCTTTGCTCCCCTTCCGCCTGCTGGTTCTCAAGTTTAATGATTCTATCATGCAGATTGGTAATCTCTTCCTTATGGATCCTCATCGTCTCGATTTCTTCCTCCAGAGTAGACACTTTGCTTGTTAAAGCTTTTATGTCATGACTAAAAGATTCAAACGACGATCTCACTGCCGAGAATTCTTGCTTCATGGTTCTTAAATCGGCGAGCTCACTCTGGATTGCCTTCACACTCTCTATCAACGTGGGTAGCGCCTCCAGTTTAGTTGATAGGTATTTAAGCTCCGACATGATAGTCTCCGAGTTCGCTGGCGATCCCTTATGAGTACCAGTCTGAGGACTAGGGGCCTGATTAGCCGAGACAATCTTGCAGTTCTGACATTTCCACGTCAATTTACGGTCTCCAAGCTTTCTCCATCCCCCTTCAGTTATCCCGGCACAGGGAAAGTCAAACTTAGCCTCACAGGCAGTGCAGGTGACACCATCTCGCGATTCCGTTTTACAACTCTTACACTTGAACATTTCAAGTGACTGGTGAAAAGTTTGAGAAACACCGTCCACGTCCAGTGGCAGTTTAGAAAGGTAAACAGTAGCAATCTGCCGCGCGTTTACCCGGATGTTCGGATCGTCAAAGTTCACGTACTTTGGCACAGTATTCTTCGAGTTTCATGCGGTTAGACACGATGATCTTCCAATTCCAATGTGGTTATACACAACGATCTTCCAATTTCAATGTGGTTATACACAATGATCTTCCAAGTTGTGTGCGGGTAGATACGATGAGCTTCCAAGTTGTGTGTGGTTATTGAATACTTGTTTCGAGCTAATTAGTTGGTGTTTTTAAAGGATAACACTCATACCGCAGTATCGGATCCAACTGGTTCGGTATGTATCAAGATTATTACAATTATTGCAGATTTACTAAATTAAACTTTAAAGTGATAGCGGAGCAATATACTTTAGCTTTCGGAGAGTACCCGATTTGACATACCATTTCATAACATAACATCACGCCAGTACGCTCTTAAGGGGTACGCAGATCTCTCACTTCACCGGTTATGTTCAAGTTTCATGATATCCGGGTAATCTATTCTGGCATTATCTACCTTACTAAACAACTTGCCAATTATGTAGGTACAACTAAAAAGTGAAATATAAAAAGCTTTTTTTATAAAAATATACTACCGAATTCCAAATAAAAAAAACTACAAAGTGAAAAATAACTTTATTTTTGGAAGTTGGTGTCCATAACGCAAAATTGGTACCTACCTACAAAAGACACGGACTTCCAAAAATTAAGTTATTTTTCACTTTGTAGTTTTTTTATTTGAAATTCGGTAGTATTTTTTTGTAAAAAGCTTCTTATTGTAGGTGTATTGCCAATTGCCAATTTTTATTGTGAAGTAAGAAGTAACTTTAATGTTTTTCCAAGAAAATGATAAAAGTGCCTGTGTTTTATTTTATTTTCTAGCTAATCTTGTACCACTGTGAACGCTACCTTATCTGAAAATTCAAGACATCGTCGTAATAGCAGCAAATTGCCTCTAAATTGATGTTATTTACAGGCAATTCAGCTTATATTGGTCAAAATTATCAGTTCAGCTAAGGATACCATCCGTAACTGATTAATTATGACGTAGTTACCCAGTTAAATAAATAAGTGACTTTTGAAATCAATATTTTTTACTTTTTAGCCAGACCAGGGTAACTTCCATTGTGCGTAAGGGTCAGATGTATATGACTTGTTTGCATCTGTAGCTTACGCACAATGGAAATAAGCTTGGTCTAAGAGATTATGGTGCGGCCGGATACCATATCCCAGAGAGACTGTGTTTCAGGGACGAAACATTATAAGGCTTACTATAGCAACATTATCATATTTTATTTGATACGGAATGGAGTTTTTGTTTAGGGTAATTAGGTAGTTAGTAGGTAACTCCCTCCCTTGTGACGAATATCTTCAAATCCGTATACCTCTCATCAGACAAACGATCATAAAGAACTCCATAAAATTCCAGAACCCTCCCCCGAGAATTTACAAGACAACAAGACAGCATGATAATAACGCCAAATTGTCGTCAAATTGTCGCCGCTCGCGCTCAATTTACTGCCCACGCTGTTTAGCTGCTATACAGGCTGCAACAAAAAGGTGCGGTCATATGTTAAATACCATGTTATGAACAACTTTTTTTTAAGGAAATCATAGAAAATTCCCAAAAAAATAATTATGACTGATTTTTTCCCGATTTTACCTAGGTTATTATGATTTTCTTGGAAAAATAAAATTTGGGCATAAGATTTTTTTAAATATGATCGCATCCTGCCGTTACAACCTGTATAATAGCAAAATAAGACCTCTATAGAAGCTGTATACACTGTAGCCGTATTTTTCCTTGCAGGGTACACTGTATGGTAATCTTGATAGAGAACAGGTTGGCCAGTATCTCATTACCTAGGTAAGACTGTGTAATTCAGTAAGGGTTTACGGTTTCAGTTTTGAGTGTGAACGTGAAACGGTTGTGGGTGTTTCTTTGTCTATTGGACTCTCATTCTGTAGGCAACTAATTATAATTTATATGTATCTTGTCTAACTGTATCTATTGTATCGTGTTAAACTATAAGCTACTATAAGTTGAGACGTGGTCTGCGCCTGTGCTCGAAACGACAACGTCGCCCGCCTTTCTATCCATCACCGTTGCTGCTCTTATGTGAGAGCTGATGCGTGGCGCGCCAAAGGTTCGGCGGTGCGGCGGGGCGACGCGATATTGGCTTACTATAGGAGACGTATTGACTAGCGTTTGATAGACGTTAACGGTCGCGCTGGCGCAGGGCACAAGCCACTAGCCTGTCACCAGCTGACTTACCTGCTATAAGAACCCGACCCTGTTTTGCTCCATTGTCATTATGTGAGCCCTGTTTCGCTTCTGCTCTGAACCTGGTAAGTGAGTGTCATAGTGATTTCGACAGTTAATTATTTCGAAACGGTCCCAAATTCGAAAAACAATTTGTCGACTACTCATTGCTTCGACAGAACATATATTCGACTAGCATTTTACCGACATAATATTATACTTCGACAACACACTAATTACTTGATCTAATTCCGCCTAGCCCGTTTCATCATCGGACTACAAGACGTACGGCGATGCGCCATCGGTACATGGTGGACATCCCACCCATACGCACTAAACGTTTTTGGAAATACTTTAATTATGCGTACAGCTAAGGAGTGGAATTCCCTGCCGGAGTCTGTGTTTCCAGATAGCTACAACCTCGGGGTCTTTAAGTCAAGAGTGAATAGGTTACTTCTAGGCAAGCGTGTTATAGCGTCGACCACATCATCGCTTACCATCAGGTGAGATAGTGGTCAAGCGCGAGCCAATATATAATTAAAAAAAACATTTTTGATAAACACTACTTCGAAAAAACCCTTCTTCGATATGCACTTGCTCGGCGGATCTCTATTTCGACTAAACATACCTTCGACATAATACTGCTCAGAAATGTGACAATAATAATTGAATTACTTCTATTTGTACTATGTATCTGTAACGTGGTGTATTTTTATGTCTGTAAAATAAATTACACAAGTTTGCCAGTAATTTGGTATTGCATTTCATTGTGTTTAAAATATTCCGGTCCTAATCGTCAAAACATTCATTGTCTATTAAGATTAGAACCGATAGGGATACTGTAATTATCTTTTTGTAGGGGTCAACGTACTTCTGTCAAAAAAAAAAGATATAACAAGGATTGATGACCACGCTTACTCCCGGGTAAGAAAAATCGACTAAAGATTTGAGCTTTCAATAGAATAGATTTGAAAAATCCATGAGTAGGTATTGTTGGTATTTTAGGTTAATGAAATACTTGTATTACTTTTGGAAAACTTATACGTAATATTGATTGAGATACATAGTGTAAGCACTATGTATCTCAATCAATATTACGTATGGGCCGGTTTCTTAGTATTTGGAGTTATGAATGGGTAAAACTCTTTTTTAATTTAACCCAAAGTTTGACTGGTTTCCAGGATAACGTACGAGTTTGAGAATATGTCGACTTAGAAACCGAAGGTTTATCTAACAGTGTATTGTGAAATTAGGAGCTTCAGTGACTTGCTTTCAATATTTGATATTTGAACACGCAACTTTAGAAAATAATGTAACTTCCTCTACGTTGACAAAGTGTTCCATCACGGGTGAGATACACCAGAGCTCGATACAAAAGTGTAAACTGTATCGTTGGATCTGTCGGGACTACTGAGATGATACGATCGCTTTGCCGACGAGATGAGTTCGATACCTCGATGCGAAACAACTGGATAGGAAAGAAAATGGGATAACGTAATATTTGAAGTCGATGAAGACTCACGTTGTTGGTTTGCGTCTGTACAAAACTTGCTCTTAAACAGCCAACTCGAATGGCTAGTCAGACGTGCATAGATAATTTTGCGCATAATTTTAAAAAGACTTGTAAAGCGGATGTATTAGAGTTTGCGTTATCAGACCATACAGCACAGCTTCTTCAATGCCCAGTTCCCAATGTATGCAGTATAAAATCCTGGTATATAACTAGAAGAGATTACAATAACGAAAATATAGTGAAATTTAAAAATAGTATAAACAGTCTCAAATTTTCGGAGATCTATCTTACTGATGATCCCAACGTAGCTTACAATGAATTTATCAACACATTTAAATTATTTTACGACTTGTGCTTTCCATATAAAGAAATAAAAATCAACATAATAAACATGTTCACATGTAAACCCAATAACAGTAATAAAAGCTTTTAAGCAAATCAAGATCAAATTGACCGAAGATCTATGGGGAATGTCCATCAAAGTTTGTACCTCCATTATTCAGACTATAGCGCCGTACTTAGCTTTAATTTTTAATTTGTGTGTAGATCAAGGAGTCTTTCCGGATCTAATGAAACATAGTAAGGTTATACCACTTTTTAAATCCGGGAACAGTAAAGACACAAATAATTATAGACCAGTATCGGTGCTGCCGGTTTTCAGCAAGATATTTGAAAAGATAATGCTAAATCAGATGCTCATTCATTTTAATACGAATAACATCCTACACGATAAACAGTATGGTTTTACCAAAGGACGTTGTACGACTGACGCTTGTGTCACCTTATTAAAACATATCTTTGAAGCGTGGGAAGAGGCACAAGATGCCATAGGGGTTTTCTGCGACCTGTCGAAAGCATTTGATTGCGTTGATCATGAAACATTACTTTTGAAACTTGAGCATTACGGGCTAGGCCAATCAGCGTTGAGTTTAGTTAAATCTTATTTAAATGATAGACAGCAATTAGTTCAAATAAACGGTGTCAATTCGTCCGGGTTAACCGTGAAAATGGGGGTACCCCAGGGTTCAATTTTGGGTCCTTTCTTGTTTCTAGTCTACATTAACGATTTACCTCATCTATTGAAAAACAATCTAAACATGGTGTTATTTGCTGATGACACTTCGTTGATTTTTAAGATAAATAGACGTACCAGTAACGTTGACGATGTGAATACCGTCTTGCGACAGGTTCAAAATTGGTTCACAGCTAATAATCTAGTTTTAAATGCTAAAAAGACTAAGTGCATAAAATTTGTCTTGCCGAATGTCAAAAGTAATGATTGTGACATTTTATTAAACAAGGAGAAGCTAGAATTCGTCGATAAAACGGTTTTTCTGGGGATCACGCTAGACTCGAGGTTGCAATGGGGGCCTCATTTAATATCACTTGCGGGGCGGCTAAGCTCGGCAGCTTATGCTGTTAGAAAAATACGTCAGTTTACTGATGTCGATACCGCAAGATTAGTCTATTTTAGTTATTTTCATAGTATAATGTCTTACGGTATCTTACTATGGGGAAGGGCTGCAGACATTGAGTCAATTTTTATTCTGCAAAAACGAGCCATCAGAGCGATATACAATCTTCGCCGGCGCGATTCTCTAAGGGAACTGTTTAAGAACATTAACATCATGACGGTACCTTGTCAATATATTTTTGAAAACATCATGTATGTTAGAAAGAATTTACATCTTTTTAGTAAAAACGGTGACAGACATAATTATGTTACTAGAAATAGGGATCAACTAATTCAACCAGGTTTCAGGCTGGCTAAAGTAGCATCATCTTTTATGGGGTACTGTATAAAATGTTACAATAAAATTCCTCCCCACATTCTACAACTAAATGAGACGAAATTTAAGACTTGTATAAAACGCACACTATGTAGGCAAGCATATTATAAGTTGGGGGATTACATCGCTGATAAAAATGCTTGGCTCAATGCTGGTCCTGCTCCGCAGCCACTAGGGCGCAAGAACAATTAGTGATGGGCAGAAAAGTATCGAAGTATTGTTGGACATGCTGAAGACTGTATGCAAATTTTTGTATTGTATAAACTCAATTTCTTTTAGTATTATATAATTGCACAGCACATGTGTGAGTACTATGTTCCGACTGTAGATAAATCTACCATTCACTGTACCTATATGTCGTTCGTTGACTTCTGTGTGCCCTGGCAGTTGAGTGTGTCATGCTCTCTCTAATTTCTCTCTGATGGTGGCACATGTGTTGGATCATTCGGTTCCCTTCATGATGGTTGAGCTGAGTGGTGCCGATCCATGCGTCATGTTCGTGAACGGGCGCCATCAGTTGGGATTGGTCATAACTTAGCTGTCTCGGCCTGTTAAAGTGCTTTTTTTTAATTATTTGTTACTCTAGACGCTTTTACGTACACGTCTTTTTACATCGTTCTCACATATATGTATTTTTTCAACAAGAATGATGTAACCAAAAACTTGTAATTAAAACTGATGGAAAAGAGTGTCCGGGGAGTTTCTTGCAAATTCTTCTCCATTGAGACCTACAGACGCTTGCGAATTTGCAACTAGAGTCATCTTTTTATTAATTTTTTGTTTGACAATTCAAAAGTACTTCTAAAGTTTAATTGAAATAAATACCTTGATTTTGATTTTTGATTTTAAAAAAAACAAAATGGCTATCACATGGCGTTAAATTATGCAGTAGAAAAAAGAGGCAACTTTTGTGGCAATCCAGGTTGATGCCTAACCACGAAAACAAAAAGATATTCACTACTTATTCTAAACTATATAATATAATTATTAATTTAACACAAAAAGCTCAAAATAATTACAAAATACAGCAAGCCAAAAATAAATCGAAGACTACGTGGCAAGTAATTAATCAGACAAAGTACAATATCCCTAAACAACGGATTGAGAAACTTAAAGTTGGTAAGCAAATTATATACGAGCCTTCGGATATCACTGGTGCTTTTAATGACTTTTTCGTTGACAAAATAAATCCAAAAATAGACGCTGATTGTAAGCCGAAGGCATGCATGTCATCCACGAAACTGAATTCAATGTTTATGGCTCCTAGCACACCACACGATTTATATAAAACTAGCTGACCCGGCAAACTTTGTTTTGCCATAAAAACACCAAACATTCATCTACCCTACCTACCCTACCCTAACAACCCTAAACTACCTACCCTACCCTACCTACCCTACACTACCCTACCTACCCTACCCTACCTACCCTACCTACCCTTCCCTACCCTACCCTACCCTACCCTACCTACCCTACCCTACCTACCCTACCCTACCTACCCTACCCTACCTACCCTACCCTACCTACCCTACCCTACCCTACCTACCCTACCTACCCTACCTACCCTACCTACCCTACCTACCCTACCTACCCTACCTACCCTACCTACCCTACCTACCCTACCTACCCTACCCTACCTACCCTACCCTACCCTACCCTACCTACCCTACCCTACCCTACCTACCCTACCTACCCTACCCTACCTACCCTACCCTACCCTACCTACCCTACCCTACCCTACCTACCCTACCCTACCCTACCTTACCTACCCTACCCTACCCTACCCTACTCTACCCTACCTACCCTACCCTACCTACCCTACCCTACCCTACCCTAAACGGGATTAAAAGTATCCTATGTCCTTCTCCTGGTTCTTAGCTACCTCCCTACCAATTTTCAGCCAAATCAGTTCAGCCGTTCTTGACTTATAAATAGTGTAACTAACACGACTTTCTTTTATATATATAGATAATTATGTCCCTAAAAAACACTGGCAGTGTAGGTTGTGATGGAATCGCCACAAAAGTGCTGAAGTCAGTGTCAGCCGAGATATGCGGTCATCTAAGCCACATACTCAACCTCATTATTTGTGCAGGTATATATCCAGATGCTTTAAAAACATCTATAATTAAACCTTTATTTAAGAAAGAAGATAAGGAGTTGATGGAATATTATAGACCAATTTCACTCATACCGGTTATTTCAAAAATATTTGAGAAATACATCTACAGAGAATTATATAATTACGTGGAGAAAAATAATATACTTTGTGAAGAACAAAAAGGATTCAGACAGCACAGAACCATTAATATGGCAATTTACGACTTTTTGTATAATATTGTTAGAAACATGGATAAACGATCCCCCATATGTGCTATATTTTGCGATATGACTCAGGCGTTCGATTATGTCCATTATAATACCTTACTAAATAAATTAGAAATCTATGGCATAAGAGGTAACGTGCTCGAACTTATAAAATCTTATTTAGAAAATAGAACACAAATAACCGAAGTTAGCCGTATTAATGTAGTTAATAAACATGAAGAGATAACAAGATCACGAGAACGTAAAATCTCATACGGTGTACCACAAGGAACCGTTATGGGCCCGTTTTTGTTTATATTATATGTCAATGACATGCCCATGTCCATAGAACAACCTATAACAATGTTTGCAGACGATAGCACATTAACGATCTCTTGTAAAAACGTAATTACGTATGAAAATGACATTAATAGTTCTCTTGACTCACTAATTAAATGGCTAGACAAGAATAATTTAATTATAAATTTAAATAAGACAAAGATAATGCACTTTAGACAGCGTACTCCCGGCTTAACTAATCTTCATATACACTACAAAAATTACAATATTGAGGAAGCAGAAGATACGAAATTTTTAGGATTACAAATAGATTACAGCTTAAATTGGAAAGCACATATAGATATATTGTGTAAAAAACTGAGTTCATCTGCATATGTTTTATATAGATTATCCTCCTTAGTAGATACCAAAACATTTCTAACGGCTTACTACGGCATAGTTGAATCTCACTTACGCTACGGCATCATTTTCTGGGGGAACTCAACTGATAGAGACACGGCATTTAAGGCCCAAAAACGATGTCTCCGGTCAATGTTTAAACTTAAAACTACAGACAGTTGCAGGCCCTATTTTAAGCAATACAATATCTTGACACTTCCTTGTATTTATATTTTCGAGGTGGCTGTGTTTGTAAAGCAAAATCCAAGTCGTTTTGAACGCCTAGCTGATGTATTCCCAAGGAGTAGGCGTGACAATAGCAAAATATGTCAAGTATCATGTCAAACCGCTTTGATGCGCAACAGTGTTTATTGCATGGCCCCAGTTGTTTACAATAAATTACCAAGTGGTTGGAAAGATTTAAATACAGTGCTGTTTAAGAGTAGACTACGTAATTTTTTAATAAATAAAACGTACTACAGTGTGGCTGAATTTTTGGCAGAGAAAAATATGTTTGTTGATTGATTTATTGAATGATAATTGTAATGACATTGATAATTTATAAATTGATTTATTGTAAGATAATTCCAATGATAATGATAATTTAAATATGATCTATTGAGTGATCATTGTGATGATAATGATTGTTTATTGATTGATCTATTGATTTGTTATTGTGATAATAATGATAATTTATTAAGTGATCTATTGTATTGAAATTGTGAGCATAATGATAATTTATTAATTGATCTACTGAATGATAATTGTAATTATATTTTATTAATTTATCTATTGATTGATAATTATAATGATAATATATTAATTGATCCATTGAATGATAATTGTAATAATAATTTATTAATTAATCTGGTTTTTATATGTAAGTTCATGTTGCATAAATAATGTAAATGTTTGCATGCCGAATGGTAAAATATGGCTGAGCCTTGATATCTTAACAACTTTTGTATATTACCCATATTTGCAAAATAAAATTCTATTCTATTCTATTCTACACTTTACGTAAATTTGCAGCTTTGAGGCCTGGCTTTCCGATGCGCATGGAATACTATAGTGCAATGTTGTTTTAGTATGGGCTTTACTACTGCTAATATTTGTGGTCCCAAAATATGTTTTACTCAAAAATAATATTTTATCTAGGTGGAATCCGGGACCGCGGTCCCGGACCCGAAAGCCCCACGACCCAACTGAACAGTGCTTAGTCATTTATAACCTTCTTTAGAGTGGCAAGCTTACACAACGCGAACTGTAAGAAGCACACAAGCAATATATACCAATGTTACAGTAAAAGCCCGAACTAAGGTAAAACCTAGAATTTACTGTGAATGAATTAAGTGAAGCTAATCAATCTGTCCTTAATTTTTCTCATCTTAGTGTGACACAGATATAACTATTTTTGGACATTTACAAGTCAACATTGCTAGATAAAACACGAAATTAACGATATCATAGATTATTTCGGACTTTTACCAGTAAGACTTGGTAAATCCTAGGTTTTAACGTAGTTCAAGCGTTTACAGTAACATCAATACACATATTATTGTACCATCAGTTTGCCTGTTAAAAACATGGTATCATTTTGCGCACCACTTTCCACTCAGCTTATTTTTTTTTATCATTCACCAAGGCAAATCAGTTATTGATAGTGTAAGAAGATTCGGCAAACCATTTTTATTCATATCAAACTAAGTGTTATTATAAAAAGCATTGCCTTTACTATGTCGTGTCCTAATCTATCCTTTTTTTTTCAACAGAAGTCAAAGAAAATAAGTTACTAAATAACTAGTTTCTTATCCAGATTCATCGAATCCAAGCTCTAAACCGTTATCAGAGCCCGATAGAGGCGCTTACCTGAAAGAACGGTTTCCATTTATTTCCTGTTTCGCCGGGACGTGTTTAACAATTTTTTCAGAGAAGCTTTTCTTTTGAAAAATGCTGAAAAATTCCTTTAATTTTTACTTTTTCAAGATCCTTATCCTCTGGCAAGGTGCTGAAGCTTAAAGGATTAGCAAATGGAAACCATATCCTGTATGAATACTGTATAAGAGTAATGCGTTTCGAAATGGGAAAATATTTTAGTTATGGGTTGAGTGGAAAACAATGTATTGGTTTTATTTATTCTGCTTTCACAAAAGAGCTAGGGAATTGAAATGTTAGTATTTCTTTTCTAAGCACTACTACTATAACACATAGGCTATGCTACTAGGTTTAAACACTTTTCACGCAGGCGAAGCCGCGGGCAGGAGCGAGTTTACGTATACGTACCCTTCTGCTGGTACATAGAGAATAACATATATTGGATGGGGTTTTAGGATTTCATTAGGAATTTCTCAGTGGGTGGCCTGGAAGATACTGGTGTGACACACCTATGCCTCAGAAAGCACGTTGAGCCGTTTGTCCAGCTTCTCATCTCTACCTGGTCGTGTTGGTTTGCCATCTCATCAAACTATGCGGGTAAAATAATAGAGAATGCACCTCTGTTTGCGCATACACTTCAGTACAATAAGTATAAAAAAAGAGGTTGACTGTTATGGTCGTAATTGGTCCGGAGAACTATTTTACAAAATAATAGACACCTGAAAGGATCTTTTTGTTTAAACTAATATCGAGCTTCCAATGTTTAAAAATATACCTAAACCTTAACGACACTAGACAGATGTGTATGTAAAACCCATAAGAACCAATGTTATTACCTCGTAGAACTTTGTAATGCATTTTCTCATTTAACTGCGATTCGATCGTCTTTAGACTTTAAATACTGATGTTATCGTGTGAAGAAGGAAGTTTTGTTCGTTGGTTTGTTTAAGGGATGTCACGGAACTGCTATGACTGTCTTTTTGGTCTAAAATGAATGAGGTGAAGTGGATCATTGATTTAAAATATTGATTATAAAGTCATCATACATCGTGGTCGATATGGTTTTGGGACTAATAAGCGATCTACAACAGTTTCTAGTGAGAGACACTCGAGACAAGAATACGTAACGAGAGCAGGAACGTATTTTTTTTGTGTCAGACCCCCCATCTGATGGTAAATGACACCTAATCGACATCTGCAATATTAGGAATACCCACGGTGCTCTTGGTAACAACCTAAACCCTTGGTAATAACAAATTGGTATAAACAATGTTTTGAACACACACTGTCATTCTGTTAGTGAACATGGCTGGATCATTAAATTTGATCGACTTTCTTACTGAATAATTACTAGCAATCCTACTTTCAGAGCAGCTTTAAGAGCATTGGAGGCCCAGTGGTATCGGCCGCGACTTACAAGTTGTATGTCGTGGGTTTTGTAAGTATGTGAGAACCATGTCCCTATTTATCAAGTGAAGGAATTTACCTGTTAGTGCTTGTAATACTTTATACCTATATTTAATATAGTAGTGCTGGGTGCATCGTTCTCACGTATAAGAATTTATTCATGTATGTACTTATGTAAATATTGTAAATAGCCTATATTTTTTTAAAAGAGTAAGTATGTAGTTTCTTGTGCATTCTTCTCCGTATCAACCTACTTTTCCGAATGCACGGTAGAATCAATTTTTATTACATGTAAATTTTAACGTTCAGAAGTGCCGTATAAATCGTATAATGGCCTAGTTAAAATAAATACATTTGACTTTGACTTTGTATGAACCCAGGCAGATGCTTTACTTTGTGTAAATTATTTCATCACCACTGCTCTCAAAATCGGTGAATGAAAACATCATGAGGAAACCGGCATGTCCTAGAACCAAAACTTCGAAGACATGACATCCACCAACCCGCCCTGGGCCCGCGTGGTGGATTACGGCCCATCCCCTCTCACAGAGAGGAGGCCTGTGGCCCAGCAGTGGCAACATTAATAGGTTGATGATCTGATGTGATGTGAATCCTACTTTCTTTCTCGCAAGGTCTTATCATTTTTATTAGCTCCATTTTCCTTCACATTTCTTGCTTAGATAAACGAGTATAGAAAAACACTCGCCTGGCAGCCCTGTCGCGCCTGTAATCCGGCCAAGTCGGTCGATTCCTGAGATTGTGTATTCAATTTCCTTTCCGCACTGAAGCGCGGACATATATTTGTATTGTGACATTCATGTACGAAGCTTAAGACGTGATATTGCTTGAAGAAAAGAAGATTTTTTTTCTGAGGGTTTAATAATAACAGCTACACGGTTCATTTTCAGGTCAGGGGTTCAAGGAAAGCACTTTAAACAATTGCAGCATTGGACCGTCAATCGTATATCGTTGGTAGTCCTTACAGGCATCAGAAGCTGGAAAGTCTAAGGGGGTTATTACACTATCTTATATCTAGGATCATAGATCTATGTGTCATATTTATGTCTAATACCTTTATCTGAATCTCGGAAACGGCTCTACTAAATAATAATAATTATAATGTAATATATACAGGGCTACAGGTTGAGTCGCTAGATCCTTTAAGAGGTTGTAGTTTACATCATTCCTGACTGATTTGACTATGAATCACCGTTCCCTGAATTTAACCGTTTTCAAGAAATTGGATGATGTAAAAAAATAAAATTGGCTATTTTTTGTCTATTGTCCTATTTTTTGGGTATTTTGCCTCTAATTTATTTTTGTTTGCGATTTTTGTGTAGTGTATAAGTTGCTTTATTATTCTCAACTCAACACTAAAATTGCAGTTAACTGAACCAAATGTATCGTGTTAGACGATTCATCATCTTCATCAGCTCCCAGCAGTCCACTGCTGGACATAGGCGTCTCCAACTGCGCCCATTTGATTCGATTTTCGGCAACTCTCATCCAGCTCTAGCATTAGAGCAAGATTATTTCCAGTGTGGGTAAGGGACACATGTATATAACTTGTATACGTCTGTCCCTTTTTCACAGTCGAACCATTATAGTTTCGACACGTCATGGTACGGGGGCAGGGCCCTATAGCTATTTGTCTTGTAAAGCTCCATCCTAATCCTGTTTCTATGATCCTATCTATCAACACATGTGAAAAATCTTTTATCAAAGACGATATGATTCGTAATTATGTTCATTAAATATGACGGGGTATTTTACTATCATAACAATATTTAACTCACCAAAAGAAAAAAAAAAAAATATTTATCATATTAATATTTTACTGATTACCAAATTACTCTAATTACAATAAAGATAGAATTACAGCTGTAATCCTATCTTCGACATCAAATTTAAACTTCAGAAAAATGTGGTCAAAAGTTATAACTGTTGCGCAGCAGTATCAGCTCGTATCTGGTTTACCTTCCTCGTGTCGTTGGTACCACCATAATTCATATCTTTTGGCCCAGAACTTTGTCATTCCCATGTCAGCGTCGCCATTATTAAGCCAAAATTATAAATTATTTATTAATATTTACCATTGTCTCATATCCAACCTAATTCATCAAGCAATGTACCCAACTCTAAAATTCTCAGAATACGCCCATTTCGCTATAAATCTTAAAACGAATCAGCGAAACAACTGCTTTAATTACATAGCCTCGCCCCGCGGCTCCGCTCGCCTCTGACGACCTCTTCACGACTTGTCAAACAATTCCGATGGAGTTTCTCTTTGATCTGATGTTTAAACTCAGATATTACTTCATTAGCTCCCTCGAGGTTATAATTAATAATTTTAATGGATGTATGATTTTGTGAGCGAATTTTGAATATTATTGTGATAAAATAGTGGTATCTATTGAAAATATGAATGAGTCCAGAATAAACTTCAGTATAGTTTTTACTTCGACTAAGCAATTATTCTTACCTAGCATTTGCCAGTGGTTTCGCCCGCATGCAAGTATAAAACTATTCACGTAAACGTAATTCCAGGATAAGAAGTATCCTTTGTATTAATACAGATCATGGTCTACCCGTTCATCTATATCCTAAAAACCATTGAAGGTTTTATTAACGAACATACATTCAAACATACGAGTAGGTTCAATCACAAAGTTAACGGTAATTGAGTGGACGGTCGACTGTTTTACCTTCTCAAATATTTAGGTAACTGCTAAAATTTCAATACACAACACAACACAGATGGACGTTTTCATAATCAATGAGGCTTATAGCTGCTATCCAATCTATTTCACTTTTACTAATGAATATACGAAAAATAGCGAAAAATATCTAAGTTTACCTCAACACAAATATACACCCACACTATAATATATTGCTCCTTAATTTTTCGATAACAATAAAACAAAGACGCGTACATAAAAATTACAGTATTAGACTTAGTTCTGAATGTCAGTGCGACCTTGACCTTTGTTTATGCTAGTTAAGTTACATAGATCCAGACTTTTATCAAATTGTCTGGTAAAATAATAAATAGAATTATCCAATTTGTTTGAAGTAGGTAATTTCACAAAAAACTTTACAGGCTTGAGCATTGAGTTTTCAATGTATGCCGTAACAAAAAACATGTGGACTTTCATATTTTTCATAAAGGTTGGCATTCTAATGTTTTTCAGACTGGCTTCGATCGTGAAAACGCGTGGAAGCGTGGACGCGTGAAAAATGTCTTATAATCCCAAGGGAAAACTGAGATAAAATTATCAGCTGTTTTAAACCAGGTCGGGTCTGAAATTTCACCCATATTCGTCCAAGCGATGAGGGATGATTAGGTAACGGAAATCTAAACGACAGATATGTACTTACAGACATTTATATAATTATGTTTGTAGAATTAGAAAGAGTGTAAATCATTGTAGCGAAGTTCATTACGGCGATCAGAGTTACTGCGAATGTTTACTATCGCGACGTTCGTCGTTGCGAGAGTTTTTTACAAGTATAATTTACGTGGCGTTATTTGTGAAAATAAAGTGGCAATTCATAATGAAAAAGCAATAAAAACAATGACAAATCAAAATAATCTGTAAATAATGTAGAAATACAAAAAAGTTAGGCCATTTGCCTTTTGGTGGCCATTTTACTTGCACGAAGACATGAGAACAAGAACCGATTACGACAAAAAAAAATCTTTATATTCACACCAATAACAAATCTACAAATCCTTTAACAAAACGACTTGAAAAACTCGAAACGTCTATAATTTAAACTCTCATTTGAGTGCGAGTATTTACTTTAGTCGGTTTGCATACAAAACTCTCCTCGCTGAGCCGCTAAGATGACGTGCCACGGTGCGCTGAGCGGCAAATCTGACGTATTTCGGGGAGCCGTTCTATCTTTTTTAAATCCGGCTTGCATTTGTTTTAAGTGGTAAGAATATTATTTAAAAACCCCGACGGAAAAAGAGAGGTGTTATAAGTTCGACGTGTGAAACCTGTGTATTTGTTTATGTTTGTATTTGTGTATCTGCATGTGGAATTATAGCGCCTAAACGGATGAACCGCAGCCTTATTGCGTAAGTGAATTTGGCAAGGCAAAAGGTTTGATATTGACAAAAATTATTAGACTCTTTAGAAAATTCTCTCTCTAGAAACATCTAGAAAAATCTTTAGAAAAATCTTCACCAATTAAAGCGTTCAATAATGTTTGGCAATACCCAATTATTTAAAGAGAAAATGTCATACTTTTTCATGGGGTCAAACCCTCGCCGAATTCACTTACGTAGTTGGGCTGCCGATTTTGATACCATTTTTACGTATGGTAGGTGACTTTATCGACAGTGTTATTAGCTATGTTTGATGAAAATCGGTACAGCCGTTTAAAAGTTATGGTTTTTACTGTTTGAATCACACGACACACAATCTCTCGTAATGTCGTGTTCAATATATTGTCGATCGAAGCGCGTCTACTACTAGATAAATTTTGTTGTATGCAATAAAAATTTATCGGGGGTTATCTAAATTTTACTTGATGAAGGGTTTTAGCAAGAAATGAAAGTACGTGGCAAGGTATGTTTATTAGAAGGAATATTAGAAATGTAAAAAAGGAACTATTATAGTACTCATTACAGCGAAATCACAGGCTCTTTTGGAATTGTCAAAGCAAGAGTCAGTTAGTAAAAAAGTTGAAACTATTTTCAGATTTCAAAATTCGCAATATTTTGAGAGGATAGCTTTTTAACCCCTGACGGAAAAAGTTGAGTTGAAAGTGTTATAAGTTTGACGTGTGTTGCTGTGTATGTGTGTGTCTGTCTGTGCCATCATAGCGCCTAAACGGATGAACCGATTTTAATTTTTTTTTTGTTTGAAAGGTGACTTTGTCGAAAGTGTTCTTAACTATGTTTGAATAAAATCGGTTTAGCCGTTCAAAAGTTATTCGCATTTTACTCTTTGAATCTGGATTTTTTCGCAACATATCGTGTCATTATTAGATAGATTGTTGATTGAAGCGTGTCTGCTACTAGGTATATTATACATAGTTTAAAAAGCATGTTTCATGCTTTTTAAACATTTAAATCGGAGGGTTTTTGTTAAATTTGTATTTATCTTGTTATATTTGGCCTTCAATTCAATTCTAAAATTGATAACAATTAATCTGAAAATGAAATAAAAGAATATTAAGAGAACGCATTCTCATCAGTATTACGACTATTTAAATAAAAATATATACTTTTTAACCCTTTCCATGGTATGTTCACCCATATCTTTGGCACAGTTTACTCCCCATAATTCCATGTAAGTTCCACATATCATACATCCCGTCTGCCCGAGTTATACGTCATATAAATATGACAAGTTGTGCCACGATGTCACAAAGCCACAAAATGGAATTGGAATGTCGTTGCGAGCGACAAGCGACGGTGCCCGTGTTGTGGCGGACAGAATAAAGTGTACACTATGTTGAAACTGGCATGCAATTCAGTTTAAGTTTGTATTTTTCTTCATGTGTTCCTTTTTCAAACGAGTATGTGGTGAGATGGGTAAGCGGATGGAAATTTTTGAGTATTACGTTTGGGACTTAAAAGGGATAAAAGTAGGCCAGTTTGGATAATGGCGTCTTTTGTTCTGTTAAATTATTTGTGTTTGTTTGCCTGTATTTATAAACTTACTTTAGAATTGTTGTATACCTTCCGTTAGTTTTCTTAATAAATGATTATTTTGGCTAAGAACGTATTCTTTCGAGGCTTTTAAATTAATTCGTAAGTACAATCTTAAAACGAAATTAATCTGAACCAAAAACCAAATGTCTTTCACTCAATTAAAACCATCAAATATATCAATAATTGAACACCAAAAGCAAAGGCTGGTTAATTACAATTTGACGATACTCTATAAGGCAATACAGCCCAAAACATCATATTCATATTATACCCTTTCACAACATTAATAAGTAATTCAATTTCGAATACACACAACCCACACAGCGGAACTCGACACCTAACATCCAAATTACAATTTCGCTCCAATCTAAAAACAAAAACGAACTGGCGATCCAATCTATAAAACAAATGAACGGGCATAAAACTTAATTTTATAGGTGCGCATGGCCTACAGTGTATTTGTGAAAAATGTTGGTGGCATTTTAGGTTTTCCGATGTGCCATCGACGCGGGCACACACTCGCACGCTCGCATGGTCGGTGGACGTACAAACCTAACTATGCGTTTCACAATAAAATAAAATTGAACCGAAAGCTTTGTCGATTTGTACGGATTCTCGAACCGGGCATTTTAATTCGTTGCTCGAATGTCACAATGGTGCCAAAGAACAGTGATAGTCAGAAGGACTATCGGTTATTTTTTTTTTTATTTTTTTTATTTCAATATTCTACCGCGGACATGTGGCACTCCGCGATCTTTTTTATAGTGGTTTTATTTTGTTTGTTTCTTATTTTTTCATAAACGTTACAATTGTCTGAGTCGGACATTATTTTTAGGCTTACTTAACTAACTTAAGTCTACGTGAGTTCATCCCTCACTAAATACTATATATATATCGGAGGAAGGTAAATGATTAGTAATAAATATCCCTTGTAAACTTATTACTTCAGGTTTGTTTAATTGGCAACATTTAGCTTCTGATCAGTTCTCAGTTCGATTTTATTCGATTGACAACACTTTATTTTTCTTATGTCAAAATACTCGATTTGGATTGGATAATACAAGCAGTAATTTGCCGGAAGAGATTCTCTTAGCCAATAAAAAGCAGGAGTGTCATAGAGGCACTCTGAGTGGGTTCTCCCGCCATATTGGGTCGTGAAGTTAGAAAAGATACGCGCGGACGCGCGTTTTGGGAGTTAAAAAGGAGTTGAGAGAAAAAGAGTGGAGAAGTAGCCTAAAGTGGCGTGTGTGAACTTGAACAAGTGTGTTTTAGTTGGGAAAAAGCGAAACGATTGGTGGCCGAATCCGCTGCTTTGATAAAATTGGAACAAGAACTATCTCTAAAACGGCATAAGTTACCTGCTTTGTGCATTGCATACCCACGATATGCCCACAGACCGAGGGTATTATTGAAGATAGCCCTCCTATCTCCGATATCAGAAGTCTAAACAATGCAAGCACAAGGCGATGATGGACCAAATGAGACGAGTAATGGCTGGCGCGCTCTCTTTGGTGCGCGAAAATTAGCATGGAAGTACCTACCTACCTACCTAATGGAGATGTTTTGCAACTTGCCGGCTATAGAGACAGGAATATCATGTTGCCCGTTCAACTGTATAGTGTGGCCTATCCTAGACAACATGCGAAGTCGGGTTGCAGATAATGATGAAGTTAATGATGACATCGATGCCCAATCCTGACTAGATACTTGGGAAACGCAACTGTGGTGGTGATGTTCAGGGAAGTATAAACTTAAGTATTCCGACAATAATAAGTACCAATCTAATGCCTTATGAAGTTTAGCCACAATATTGTTTTTCTTGGTTTATAGTGGCTAAAATTTAAAATAAATTGTTATTTTCGTTATGATGCTAAATGAAACTCGGCCAGATTCATACTGTCAGCGGAATTCGCAAGAGATTAAGACCACTTGTGCAAATACAGTGCAAGAGAGCAAACATCCTAAGCTACAACTTGATTCAATAAAACTTTATGCTTGTGGAAATCTTGCTCATAGACATGAATTTTTCAGCCATTCACACAATATGCAACAAATAGCACGGACGTCTGAGCCCTTCAACATGGCTGTGGATACCACAAGACCTGTTGTGACCGGCTGCGTGTAGTGCTACAAGATAAGTGTGGAGCTCAGGTTCCATTTCAAGAGGCAACATACAACCTGCAGTCTACAGCGCTATGAAAGAGGAAATTTAGTGGTTTTATACATGCCGCTGCGGTGATCAATCAATTTAATATTTTCTGATAGCACCTAGGAGTCTGGACATGTGCATGGTTGGCACTGCTGCCTGACCTTTCCGGGAGTACAGGCTTAAAGGTATGTTACTTTGATCTGCATTCAACTATCTGTGCATTGGCATACATTTGTGGCAGCCGAAGTATGTATTGGATTTGGAAGTACCTAAGTTTTATAATTAATTGTTGCATTAATTGCAATTTATAACTATTGAATTATGTTGTTTAATGGAAATGTTTAATGTAAGTTACATGAAAACAGTAGAAAAATCAAACAGCGCCATCTATGTAGTGGTATTGATACTGTATGTTTCTTTCAATAATCATCGAAATTGGATTCGGGATCCCATTATGCCGTGATTTACTGCTTGGGGGAGCTTATTGAATACGAGCATGTTGTTTTTTCGTGATCAATTTAAAAACAAACAAATAATTGTTGCATAGACAGAATGAGAAGTCCGTGCATGTCACGCCATCTTTTAAATCTTTGACGGGCTCAAGCTTTGAAATATTTTGTTTCAAGTATTTAATCGTTTTTATTTACCAACAAAATAAACAATGAAACGATTTTCGCAATTTCATCTTTCTAATGTACTTGGAGCATTGGAATGTGAGAACAAAACGGAAAGAAATTAGATTTCATTACATTATTTTATGTTGCATGATGTTAGAACAATATACGGTTTTGTGACCACTAGTGCTGTCACAAGAGTACACACATTTATGAATAGGTTGTTAGTTTACTCACTACTGATAATCGAGAAGTAAAGATACTAGGCATTTTAGCCATGCATTCTTTATTAATAGGTGTCACTTCAGATTGCCCGTAAATATTATTACCACTGAGTTTGTTGTTGATTTGATCTTCAAGGAAATTTGTGAATATGCTTTTCTTTGAAAATAACGTACATTCTAACTATTCGCGTTGGTATTTTTAATGCAAGTGTGAATCCAGTTATAAAAATCGTAATAATAGTGTATCTTTTCACATCTTTGGCTGATTGGGATTGTTTTTACAACTAAATTAAAGTATCAGGTAAAAGGGAAAGATATTTATTTTGTTAACGTTGAATTCACTTAAGTTTGTGTAACACATTCAACTATTTTTTAATAATATTTTGGTTCATATCAAAACAGAAAAATCTAATCTCGATTTTCTAGCGTGAATTATCGATTCGCTGGAAAGATTCACTAATGGATATCGTTTGAACTATAATTTATTTAAATCGATTCGTCGATTAATTGATAACTGATCGCCTCGTCGATTAATCGATAACAGATCGCCATCCCTTGCTCATCTCTATTAGACAGTGACATGAAATTGTCAACATTCGAAAAAGTTCGAAAAAAGGCGGACAAGACAAAACAAAAACAAATAACTTTTATCTGTGATATGATTTTTAACTTATAAGTTACTAGATAAAGAATTAATAAATCGTTACAAGGTGTGAGTCACCGTGAGGATTAAACTTTTAACTTTTGCTTCATTCCAAAGAGTTGCGATAACTTTCAGTTAAGAGTTATGTGATCAAGATTATTTTCAAACCGGTGTTAAAGTTTAGTGAAATAGTTTGCTGGTTGACTCGTTTTGCAATCTTACAACCTGGAAATATCACGAGGATTAACGTTACTATAGCCTAGACAGTTGGCGTTTAGTTTTGTTGCTACCAACGGTTGAATAAAGGTAAAGTTAATGTCTGTAGTTGTTATAAATCACTATGTAGGGAACTAACCAACTGATAACATGTCATTCTAACGATACCTACAAATAAAAACGATTTAAATTGACTATGGCAAATGAAAAGTGCAACTAGACATTAAGATAGTGTCTAGAAGACGTATTCAGGTATTATGGGATGCCCGAGGGATTGGCCCTCTCGAAGAACTGTTGAAGTTGTGGCTGAAGATGAGATAGATGTTCAATTGGCAACATTTTAATTTACATAGAACAGTCTCTCAGTTTTGTGGGTTAGAGAGATGATGGAGTCAAGAGTTGATTCGGCATTTAAGTTGAAAGTGCATTGTGTGTAGCAAATGTATTTGCTAAGTTATTGTTGATTGTGGACCATGAATGGGACACTTGGGTTCTATTTGATTTACTTGGTACACGAGCTTTTGTTTTTTGGTGGAAACTAGGAATGGTTTCCTTGTTCTGTGTTGTTCAACGATGCTTGGCCTCGGTAATCTTGAACATTGTTCAAAAGTTTTAATAATTGTAACATCTCTTTAAAGAAAGGTGTGAATTTGTGAATTGTGTGATTGTGTGGTGTCATGTAGGCTAGTACCTACCTTGAATAATAAATGTGGAATAATGAATTAAAGTATACTGTCAGTAATGGTTGTGGTGTTCTTACTTGTTGAATGTTCTGTGCTGGTCATTGTGAACATACCTAACATAATTTTGTTTTATTTGCTATCTGAGCAAGTTGAATAAGATGTTGTTGAGATGTAAACTAGGTGCATGATTTCATTTTCATATTTAGTTTGCAAAATTGGTAATGTTTGATGTTGCTAGTTATTATACCAATCGCACTGAGGGTTTGGTATGAAATCATGAACATAAAATGAAGTTCTTGAATATGCTTTTGGCAGGGTTAGAAATCCTGAATATGAGGTTGCCTTTGTATTCAGTACTGAGAATGAAGATTGAAATAACAAATTTGATTTTGGTTTAAATGTGCTGTTTATGTTTATTGGAGTTCTGAATGGTGGCAGCTATGTGTTGCATTAAAGGCTTTGGTTCATGATGAGTTAGAGGAAAGCTGAAAGATCAAGTACCCATTGAAGTAACTGAATGTACTGTGTTGAAGACTGATTCAAATCTATCTAGCAATGGTGAGGTCGTGTGTATGGTCAAAGGACTGACTGTACGGTGATGAGTAGTCGCTGCGGTGACTGCTGTAACTGAGGTGGGTTACGAGGTGAGTGGTCAGAGATGACTGCTGTAACCGAGGTGGGTTACGAGGTGAGTGGTCAGTAAGATGACTGCTGTAACCGAGGTGGGTTACGAGGTGAGTGGTCAGAGATGACTGCTGTAACCAAGGTGGGTTACGAGGTGAGTGGTCAGTAAGATGACTGCTGTAACCAAGGTGGGTTACGAGGTGAGTGGTCAGTAAGATGACTGCTGTAACCGTGGTGGGTTACGAGGCCTGGTCAGGATGACTATGGTTGCAGGGTGGTCACTGGGTTGACCATCAGGAGCTACAGCGATTGCTGTGGGACCAAGAAACATTGCTGGATTTGTCAGGGGGGAACCTGGTCCCTCTGGGGCTTTGGAGTCCTGTTATCTGTCTGGGGAAGCCTGGTCCCTCTGGGGCTTCGGTGACCTGTTGTTTTGTGTATGTGACATGGGTATCTGGCAGTCTTGTTGCTTCGAGAGGACCGGTTGTATGGGGAAGCCTGGTCCCTCTGGGGCTTTGGTGACCTGTTGTTTTGTGTATGTGGCATGGGTATCTGGCAGTCTTGTTGCCTCGAGAGGACCGGTTGTCTGGGGGAGCCTGGTCCCTCTGGGGCTTCGGTGACCTGTTGTCTGGGGGGAGCCTAGTCCCTCTGGGGCTTCGGTGACCTGTTGTATGTCTGGGGGAGCCTGGTCCCTCTGGGGCCTCGGTGACCTGTTGTTTGATGTATGTGACATGGTATGTTGTGTTGGGCGTTTGGGTGGTTTCTGGCACACTTAGTGCTTCGAGACCGACTTGGCGTTTGTTGGGAACCTGGTGCTTCGGTAACCATTTAGAATGTGTTAATATGGTTGTCTAAATGGTGAGGTGGCTGGTTCGATGGTACGATGATGGTTGTGTACGGTGTATGGTGTGGAGACCTAGATTTACATGGAGAAAACAAATGAACAGTGTGAAAGCTAAGAGAATTCAGTTTTCATGAGTAAAGATGTACTTGAGTTTTGTTGTAGGCTGGTAATATAAGGTGTTGATTGAAGGTTTCACGTGGAAGATGTCACGACTACGTTATTTTTTTTTTATTTGGTCAGGAGCGGCCGAACTTAACCTATTACTTATTTTTTTATCTCCTCTTGGTTTTTGTTTTTTGGTTGAGTAACGATGTTGCTCGTCGCTTTACATCAAACGTGGGACCGTTTGAATGTCAAGATGGCCGTATCGGAGGAAGATAAATGATTAGTAATAAATATCCCTTGTAAACTTATTACTTCAGGTTTGTTTAATTGGCAACATTTAGCTTCTGATCAGTTCTCAGTTCGATTTTATTCGATTGACAACACTTTATTTTTCTTATGTCAAAATACTCGATTTGGATTGGATAATACAAGCAGTAATTTGCCGGAAGAGATTCTCTTAGCCAATAAAAAGCAGGAGTGTCATAGAGGCACTCTGAGTGGGTTCTCCCGCCATATTGGGTCGTGAAGTTAGAAAAGATACGCGCGGACGCGCGTTTTGGGAGTTAAAAAGGAGTTGAGAGAAAAAGAGTGGAGAAGTAGCCTAAAGTGGCGTGTGTGAACTTGAACAAGTGTGTTTTAGTTGGGAAAAAGCGAAACGATTGGTGGCCGAATCCGCTGCTTTGATAAAATTGGAACAAGAACTATCTCTAAAACGGCATAAGTTACCTGCTTTGTGCATTGCATACCCACGATATGCCCACAGACCGAGGGTATTATTGAAGATAGCCCTCCTATCTCCGATATATATATATATATATATATCACACACCGGCATTACAATTTAAGTTTCTATTTGCTACTTATATTAATGTTATTTCTATTTTGTTGCTTATTTCTATTGATACACTGCTTATGTTATTTTGTTTTCTAATATCTATTGGTACATTTTCGGGGAAGATGCATGGCAGTGCGAGCAGACCAGTCCCGGCCGACGGTTCCGGCTATAGAACCCCGTCGTTAGGACGTTAAGGTGTGTATGACTGACTCGCTCCACCATGCAGCTTTACAAATATGTGAGAGATAAATTATTAATATTTTTTTAAGAAGTGTCACGTTTTATTTTGAACTACCTCCGGTCAATAATAGTATTGTAACAGACCACTTTTCCCCTACTTTGTGAGCGAGTGTTGCTATAAAAGGGGCGCGCTGTCTTTCGACAGATCAGAAGTTGTTCGATTGTGGACACGGCACAACAGTGCTCTGAACTGTCAGGTGAGTTTTCTTATAATATTATTGTTGAGTTTTTATTTTCTTTTATGTTTTGTTTTAACCGTTATTATGTTAAAACTATAATTAATGTGTTGTTGATTTCTGTGTTATTTTGGTTCTGAATATAATGAACATACCTATTTATGTCTATTATTCCAACGTCTCCCACATCAGAAGTAGGGTGATAACAAAAACTACGCCTATGTATGTTTGATGTCAGGATGAACACTAACGAATCTGAGACTGTCAGGCCGGGTTTCTGCAGAGCGCTGCAAAATCCGCTCGAGGGTCTAGTGAAAGGCCTACACCTGGACACAAATCGCCGATCTTGGGACAAAGGACAACTCGCTGTGCAGCTGCGACCAATGAGACGATGACATCCCCAGCCGATGACGATGCAGCTCCCGGCTGTTCAACGGCAGCCAGTAGCAGCCGTGATTCAAGGGCAGTAGAGTTTGTACCTATTAATTTTATGCAAAATATGATGCAAGAAATGATGTCACAATTGATTCAAACTACTGCAAAAGCTTTTAACCCGCCAAACGCGCGGCCTATTCCCCGCATGCGCAGCCTTGAGCATATCTATGTCCCAATTTTCGACCCTGACGATCGGACCGATACTGTGCAAATCTGGTGCCGAAACGTCGAGGAGCTTAAAACTGAGTATGAGCTCACTGATAGGGAAATCCTTAATTTGACTAGGAAAAACCTGCGCGGACGCGCGGCTGAATGGGCGCGTCGAAATTATACAACTCTTACTAGCTGGCCAGAACTTAAAGCAGGTCTTATTGAAACTTTTTCAGATGAAGCTCGCTACTACGATGACCTGTCGCTGTTTTTGGACTATACTAGCGAACAAGCTGCTAGTCTTGCTGAGTTCGCAACTCGAAAATGGGAGTTGGCGAAGAAAGTGATTGGTGTGGAGATGACTGAGCAACGCCTAGTCGAAGCGGTTATTTCAGGTATGTCTGACTTTCGTATTCGTTCGGATTTGCTACGCCTTACACCGAAAAACTTGCCACAATTAATTCAAAGCCTAAATTCATATAAGCGGAAGAGACCTGGTAAAGAGCCTGATCACAGTATTCCATCCAAGCGTTCTAAAAACATGTCTAACTCGGACACTTCGTCTAGAAGGTGTCATAAATGCCACAAATTGGGGCACATTCAAAGAGACTGTCGTTTAGGTATCAATCGCGGCTCTAGTAGGGATTCGACTTCAACTACTGCTTCTAATAATTCAAAACCAGTCGATTCGGGTTCGAAACCCCCTGTTACATCTTGTACTTTTTGTAAAAAAATGGGGCATTCCAGTGACAACTGTTTTCAACGCTTAAATAAGAAAACTAAAGACGAAAAGTCTTCTCAGGTAAATAGCCTAGTTTTAACCAACAAAAAATTGCATACTATTCAAATTGACAATCATGAGTTTTCCTGTCTGATAGACAGTGGTGCGGAATGCTCTGTAATGCGCGAAAGTATTGGCGATTCAATTAGGGGTAAAATATCTTATCAACCGATTCTTTTGAGAGGTGTTGGTGACAATGCTTTCTGTTCATCGCGTAAAAAGCTGTGTATGATCTGTGTTGATGGTATAAACGTTGAATTAGATTTTATTCTAGTCCCTGATAGATACATTCAGTATGACGTATTACTTGGACAAAATTTATTTGAAATACCTGGTATTCAGGTGACTTTCTCAGGGAATTTTGCTAAAGTCTGTCGCAACTCCTTCAGTGTTAACAGTGTTATAAAGGATATTGATTTTGACGGCTTAGATATAAATCCTGAATTAACTCCAGAACAACTTGTACTAATAAGTGAATTATTAAAATCATATTCTGAAATGTTCACGTCTGGCAACGCAGTTTCTCAAGTAACTACCGGTGAGTTAACAATTCGATTGAAAAATTCGGATAAAATAGTTCAACGACGACCCTACCGATTAGCTCCTGCTGAGCGTGAACAGGTCAAAAATATGATTAAAGATTTAAAGGACAATAATATAATTCGTGATAGCAATTCCCCATTTGCAAGTCCTATATTACTGGTGCGAAAAAAAGATGGTAGTGACCGAATGTGTGTTGACTATAGGGAATTGAATAGCAACACCGTTCGTGATCACTTTCCACTTCCAATTATTGATGATCACATTAGTAAATTGTCACGTGCTAAATATTTTACAATTTTAGACATGGCAGCCGGTTTTCACCAAATCCCGATTGCTAATAATTCAATTGAAAAAACTGCCTTCGTCACGCCTGATGGGCAATATGAATACCTAAGGATGCCATTTGGGCTCTGTAATGCACCTTCTGTGTTTCAAAGGGCCATCAACACAGCTCTTAAACAGTTCGTTGACAATTTTGTTTTGATTTACATAGATGACGTTATAATCTATACAGAAACCGCTGATCAAGGTATCGAACGTTTAAAGTTAGTTCTTGAAGCTTTGCAGAAAACTGGGTTTTCTCTCAATATAAAAAAATGTAAATTTTTAAAAACTGAAATCGAATACTTAGGAAGAATTATTTCAAACGGTCAAGTTAAACCAAGTCAAGGTAAAGTTTCCGCTCTTTTAAATGCTCCTATCCCAAAGACTGTAAAACAAGTAAGACAATTTTGTGGACTAGCAAGTTACTTCCGAAAGTTTATTCCTAATTTTTCTCTCATCATGATACCCTTGTATAATCTAACTCGTAATAATGTCAGATGGCAATGGGCAACTGAGCAGGAATCTGCTAGAAATAAGATCCTGCAGTACCTTGCCTCTGAACCTGTTCTCACTTTATTCGATCCTGCTAAGCCTGTTGAGCTTCACACTGATGCCAGTTCCGCAGGTCTGGCAGGAATTCTTTTTCAAAAACATAATGATCAAATGAAAGTTGTAGAGTATTTTAGCATGCGTACCACTGAGACTGAAAGCCGTTACCACTCTTACGAGTTGGAAACTCTGGCAGTTGTTAGATCTATAAAGCATTTCCGTCATTATTTACTTGGCAACCCATTTAAAGTCATTACTGATTGTAACTCGCTTAAAGCCTCTCGTAACAAAAAGGAATTGCTTCCTAGGGTTCATAGGTGGTGGGCTTACCTACAGTCGTTTGATTTTAGTATCGAGTATCGAAAAGGAGAACGTATTCCCCATGTTGATTACTTAAGCCGTAATCCGTCAACTATTAACTTAAATAACATTCAAAATTACAGTGAATGGCTGGAAGTAGAACAAAATAATGATTCAGAGACCAAACATATAATTGAATCAATCAAAGACAAAACTATAGACAAAGATATTGCTTCCAGTTATGAGGTTCAAAATGGATTGTTGTACCGTATTGTTTCCATTAATAATAAAGTTAAGAAACGTCTCTATGTTCCAAAAAGTTATAGGTGGCATATCATACAAATTTATCACGATGCTATTAAACACTTCGGTTGGGAAAAAACGCTTGATAAAATTAGAGAACAATTTTGGTTCCCGAATATGTCTAAGTGTACACGTAAATATGTTGATAGTTGTCTGACTTGTAAGATAAACAAAAGTCAATCTGGTTCACGACAGATTACATTGCACCCTATAGATAAGCCCCCTACTCCATTTCATACCGTTCATATGGATACGACAGGTAAATTGAGTGGCAGTAAGCCTACTAAACAATACGCAGTGGTTTTTATAGATGCATTTACAAAATTTTGCTACATGAAACCCGTTACTAATTTGACTGCAGTGGCTACAGTAAATGCCTTGAAGGAATTAATTTACACGTTTGGTACACCTAAACGTATTATTTGTGATCAGGCAGCTTCTTATACTGGCAAAGAATTTACAAGTTTTTGTGAAAAATGGTCTATAGAATTTCATTTCATAGCTAGTGGTGTGAGTCGTGCAAATGGTCAAGTTGAGCGAATTATGAAGGTTCTGACAAATTGTTTTACGATTGTTGAAAATACAACCAAAAGAAGTTGGAAAGATGCTGTTGGTGAAGTACAGTTGGCAATTAACAGCACCTTTAGTAAAAGTACTGGTCATACTCCTTTCCAACTTTTGATGGGCTGCGATCAGTCACCTCCTGCTATATCAGCTTTGCTAAATGATGTTGAACGTATGGACCTAGATATGTGCCGTCAAGAGTCTAAACTCAGGATGGACGAGCTTGCAGAGTCTCGAAAAGCCGATTTTGATAAAACTAAGGCTATAATTGTACCTTTCAAAGTCGGTGATATTGTATTAGTCAAACAAAATCCGCGAGTGATTAATAAACTTGACAGTAAATTTAAAGGTCCATGCGTCGTTACTGAAGTGAACAATAACGATAGATATACAGTTAGAGTAAATAAAACTGGCAATGAGTTATATGTGTCACATGATAATTTACGGATCGTCACTCCCGATATGGGATGTGAGTTAACTGATTCTCTAAATGTTTCTGATGACGGTAACGAAGATAATGAATAAACTTCATAATTAAACCCGTTAAAATGTTACGTTGATTGAGTAATTTGTAAGATTGTCCTGCATATCTCGGAACGTCTGGCCAACGATCATAGTTATGCTTGACAATCGCACCTGTCATGTAAATTGACAGTGGCCATGTGATTTGGCTGATATAAATCATGATGCCATGTGATTTGGCTGATATACATCATGATGCCATGTGATTTGGCTGATATAAATCGTAATGCCATGTGATTTGGCTGATATAAATCATGATGCCATGTGATTTGGCTGATATACATCATGATGCCATGTGATTTGGCTGATATAAATCGTAATGCCATGTGATTTGGCTGATATAGTGATGCCATGTGATTTGGCGTGTGTGGTCATGCAATTTGACTATGTAGTTTTAGAAACCATTACATGATAAGGTCATATGATTGGACCATTAGTAGCAATTGATTATTTTTTTTGGGTCATGTGATTTGACATGCTGTGGTTTTACATAAATTATAATATGCATTTGTTTAGTTCGCGAGCCATATTGTCTGCTCGTCAGTATGGCCGTGTGAGAGATAAATTATTAATATTTTTTTAAGAAGTGTCACGTTTTATTTTGAACTACCTCCGGTCAATAATAGTATTGTAACAGACCACTTTTCCCCTACTTTGTGAGCGAGTGTTGCTATAAAAGGGGCGCGCTGTCTTTCGACAGATCAGAAGTTGTTCGATTGTGGACACGGCACAACAGTGCTCTGAACTGTCAGGTGAGTTTTCTTATAATATTATTGTTGAGTTTTTATTTTCTTTTATGTTTTGTTTTAACCGTTATTATGTTAAAACTATAATTAATGTGTTGTTGATTTCTGTGTTATTTTGGTTCTGAATATAATGAACATACCTATTTATGTCTATTATTCCAACGTCTCCCACAAATATATATATAATTTTTTGCGTTTCAGGGTTTAGACAGGGTGATGGTTTTGGTATGTGTTTGGGTTGGAGTTTTTGGATGGGACTTGTTAGGTGGTGTTTTGGTGATGTCTGCTGACCAGGGACTTCACCAGCGTGAGCAAGGCCTCTATGACGACTACGTCTCGATGCTGCATGGCCGTCTTAAGATTGTAGTTGACGACCGTTTTAGTCGGCGCATCCATCGCCCTCTTAGCAAGGCGGCCTGCGGCGTCATCGGCGTCGTCGGTGTAATAGACGCAACTGACTGTATGTCTGGACACCGCCACTACCGCGTGGGAGATGCTGTCGTGGACCTGAAGCCTCCTGGACTTGGTGTTGATGATGATGACGCTGTCGTAGGTCAACCCCTGAGCCTCGTGTATGGTTAGCAGGCGCGACCCTTCACCGCACCCAAATCCCTGGCTCGCAAGAGAGGCTTTCTCCTCCTGCGTATGAACCAGGAACAGGGTGTTTTGGGCAGTGCTCGGTATTTGCGCCCCTGTGTAACCTTTCACCTTCAGGGAGTGGACCCGCGACAGCGACGACTTGGAGGAGTATTTACCGGGGTATATCTCACTCAGTGCAAACGCCACGTCCATTGGATTGCGGTGTGTGCAGAGAAACTCCTGGGTGATGCCAGCCACCAAGTCTGGACGGGTGTACCTAAGCTCGAAAAGGTTCTCTCTGTCCAAAAATGGGAGCTGGTTAACGTCTCCGACGAGGACAAGCTCGCTAGCTCCAGACAACTTTACTGCCATGACTACTGCCCCAAAGTGGTTCATAAGAGCCTCGTCTACCGTAAGACGGTAGCATTTGTCTTGGCTCTTGAAACCGTTTGCTAGGATTGAGGCCATAGTGCGCACCTTGATCTTTGCTCGGTCTCCTAAGCGGCGCGCAAGCTTTTCCCTAAGGTCTTTGGCAGCTTCTGTTGTCGTGGTGGCTATCACGTCCCTGTCCTCGTCGAAGTGCTTTACCAGCCAGGTTGTCTTACCGCAACCCGGAACTCCGTTAATCCACCTGATATTGGGTACCGCCCAACTTTCCTGCGATGCCGGGATACCTGGGGTCCCCGAAATGGACTGTGCCATTTCCAGGATCTTATCATCCGGCATGATCTTAGTACATTTCGCGCTTGGTGTCATTCGCGCTCGTTCGTAGAATACAGACGTGCTCGTTAGCAATATTTAATTAAAACAATTATAATAGTGACCTTCTTTATTGTACAAATTTTTGCCTACTGTGTATAGTTTTGTAAACATAATGAACACTTAGAAACAGTGAAGTGACTATCAAATAAGATGGATAACAGTCCCTGTAATCCAATCGGCCGAGTGCAAGCCTCCACCTCGCCAGCGAAGACGACGACGCAAATTCCAGCCCAATCAGATTTCTCGATTGAAGTCGCATCCACGCCCGACATACAAAGATGGATGTCAACCATTGAGCAGCACTTAAATGAGGTTTGCTCTATTGCCTCGGATGGCAAACTAAATTCGGAACAGAAACTAAAAATTTCTAACTTGTGTCGTAAAATAGGATCTGGCACCTCACAGATGGCAGTCCTATACCAATCTTTGAAGCAGAAAGCAATTCTAGCACACGACATGATTGATGCCTTAAAAGAAAAGCGCAATTTGACTGAACACATCTCGGACCTGAAGCAGACGATTAAGGATTCTGGCACTGCGGGCAATGTTTCGTTTGCCGACATGGTGAAAAAGGGGTCAAATGATTTCGTTCGACCGAACAATTTAAGCTCTGTGGTCATTTATCCTAGTGACAAACTCAAGTCCAGTGACGAAACTAAAGACATAGTAACAAAAATCATACGACCTGATCAAATGAAGCTGCATGTACGAGGTGTCCGCAAGACCAAAAATGGAGGTGTTATTATTAGCACAGAGACCAAGCATGACGCTGAAAAAATTAAGAACGCCGTCCAACTTTCTACATCTGGACTAACCGCCGATGAGCCCAACAAGCGCAAACCACGGATCGTGATTGTAGGAGTGCCGTCTTCCCTGTCTGAAACTGAAGTCTTCAGGTGCATTTACGAACAGAATATACCCGACAAGTTGCCAGAGATGTCCATGGAGTCCTTTTTGGCCTCTGTTAAATTAAGCCACAAATCTGGGAAGAAAGATGCGTCGAGCTGTAATTACATTATTGAAATTCCAGCCAATATACGTAAAGCCCTAATTTCGACATCAAGGCTGTTTATAAATTGGACGTCCTGCCCTGTTAGGGACTTCACTCTGGTTACCAGATGCTACAAGTGCCAATTATATGGTCATGCAGCCAAAACATGCAGAGAGGTCAACTCTGTGTGTGCTCACTGCGGTGAAGCTGGACACTCGGTGTCCGATTGCACGAAGAAAGCGGACTCATCGAAATGCGCAACTTGTTCGCGCTTTAAAAAGCCCAACAACCATAAAACGGGAGACCCTGAGTGCCCTGCTAGGAAAATAGCGGAATACAGGCACATAAACTCTATCGACTATGAGGGCGTCTAGTACGTCATACTCAAGGTCACGCGCGTTGAACGTTGCTGCTGACACTGCAATGGCCTACTAACCGTCAATTTGTTGCTGGCTAAGCAAATTAGTCGTTAGCTGCAAAAATTAAGTGTATGTTTAATTTTACAATTTTGCTTACCAATTATTTCCGAATCTTTATATGTGTAATCAAAGTGCAATTTTTTGCAATATAGGTAAATTAGACATTAAGTAATTATGACCTAGTAGTTTAGTTCTATGTTTATAGTTTTAAGTAAATTAAAATGGGTGCTAATTAAACAGGCTTCTTTTTAATATCATTATTCGCCCCCAAAAATGTATGTTGCCTTCTAAATTACTAAGTCAGCCACAATTAACGAGCATCTAAATAATACTATGTTAGCCACTAGATATCTTCTATGTAAACCACTCTAAATACAACTCAGCATGATGGTTATTTTTTAGCATCAAAATTTTTAACATGCATTCTAACAGTAAATTTCTAAAATACTATTAAATGACATCAAAAAATATATTTATTTAGCTTCTAATTTTTTAACTCAGTACGTTTAAAATGTAACTCATCCCATATTAATTGATCGTAAAAAAATTGCAAAAACATTTCATCAAATAGTATATTGGCCACTAATATTACCAGAAGCTATTGAGGAGAGACAAAATAAAAGACTTTATTTTTTGGTTTTAATATAGAATAGGTGCAAGTTGGATTAGTATTTATGCGACAGAGTCGACGGAGCCCCGCTGCGCGGGGCTCCTATTTCTGTATGCAGGGTTTAAAGTAACCTAACACGAAGGAGATGACGGGAGCTGAGTTCGCTCGCTTTGCTCGCTCACTTCAGCTCCCGTCATCTCCTTCGAACCTAACCTGTCCGTGTCGGGGTGCCCTAAGCTCCCGAGCTCGCTACGCTCGCTCTTGGACTTATTCATTGACCGTCATTTATTATTTTAAATATAATATATTATTTAAAATTCCTCGTCAGAACAGTACAGTGGTACTTCATTTTCACTTTTAAACGTCATAACTAATTATTACTCATCGAAAACTTTAATTTAATTACAGCGAAAACAATTGCAATACGAACGCACGAACGACAATAAACAATTACATGTGATCAACTCAACTCGTCGTCACATGAATCGAATGGCGCTCTCTGATTGGTGCAAATGGCCGGTCGCTGTCGTCTCGCGTACTCGCGCCAAATCATTCAGTGGCTATTTTCACGATAAAAGAATATGATGTATTGTTTTACATGCTAAGTTATAATAAATTATGCTTTCTTTCTTTCTTCGATAGAAGCTTGAATTATATTTTTTTGAGGATATTGCGTTGAAGCCGGAGGGAGTCGGAGTCGGAGGGTAGACCCGTCGAAAGAGTTAGCATTGTATTTGTTTTGTCTCCGCTAAATTTGTATAAAAAAGTGGTTAAAAGTTGATCAATTAATTAGTGTTGTATATCATTGTGAAGCTTATGAAGCCGACTAAAGAGTGATATATATAACATATCTGGACTCCATCGGTACCGTGAGTAATCAGTGAAAAACTTTTAGTAAAAATTTTGCAATGACTTGCGTCCCTGACCTAGGGCAACCCGCAGATCGGCCGCTTCTACGCACACATGCTCAACGCTTACACGTAGATTAGGCGCTTGCTTCAACACCCTGAGCTTACGCTGCACGTTTATAGCAGACTTAGCTTTCGCCACGCTTCGTGATTATATTAACAACAATATTATTACAATCTTTCGTATGCTTGCAACATGGATGAAGGTCAATATTATAATATCACCTATAGAAATAAACAAGCTTCAAAATTAAATCTTAGCTTGCTAGAGGAAACAGCTATGGATTTTGAAAATAATTCACTACTAGATTCATCAATGAAAAGTTTGCCTGCCACATTAAACAAGGATCATATGTTAATTGAAGAATACGAAGAAAAGATTTCTACATTAAAATTAAGGTTAGCTTCAGCCGATGAAGAGATTGAAAATTTGAATATACAAAATATGCAATTAAAGATTAGTGTTGAAAAATCATCAAAAGTAATAGCTTTATATAAAAAGATTGGCATTACTGAAAACTCGTTGAGTACTATTTCTACTCCAGTTATACGAAAGGTAAAAAAAGTGTTTTCCGGTGAATATCCGAAATCACCTAGACACAGCATTACAGAAACAAATGAAATTTCAACACAAACAACTGAAAATTCCGTGACAAAACATTTTTTTTTTTTTTTTTTTTTTTTTCTTTATTTTTTAGGGACTTTTATCCTTTTAAGGCATGTCAGCCCCATCGTAACCTAACCTAATTTTACATTTCAACTTATAATATATCTTATCTTAACTTAATATTAACAAAAAGTTTTACTACCGACACATTACCATGTCATAAACAATTCTAGCAGTATCACTTCCTGGATCAGCCAGGATTCCGAAGAACGTACCCATGTCGAATTTATTGATTCTATGTAACCTTGACAATCGCTCCCTACCTGTCTGGTTCTTGACACATTCCACCAAAAGATGCTGGACATCATCAATAACTCCACACACCTCACAATTTGGGGAATTTAGTTTTCTCATTAGATGACCAAATCTTTTGGTGGGATAGTGTCCAGAACGAAGTCTTAGAGCCGCTACTATGTACTTTCTGCTCAGTTTGGTGTCCATAAACCAAGGAATGCGAGAAGGCTGGTGTTGTATGACCTTGTACCAGATCCCTTTGACTTTACTTAATTCTTGGAAGTAAAGATCCCATCTTTCAAAGCAAGCTCTTTTAAGTTTTGGCAGAATTTCTGTATAATCAGGTGTTATGGTTATTTCTGTGCCTGCTGTTATTGCCAATTTTGCTAACCTGTCAGCCTCCTCGTTACCTGCCAATCCTATGTGCGATGGAACCCATTGCAACTTCACATTTACTAACCGTAAGTTGAACTCATAAATGGTTTTTAAAATTTTGTAGGCTATCGATGTACCTCTGAACCCAGAAGCACATCGAGCCAAATGTTGAAGAGCACTTTTACTATCGGATAGGATCACGATATTTTGCTCAGTATCACCGCATAGACTTAGGGCTTCTGAAATGGCTATGAGTTCCAGTGACATAATGGACACATGAGAATTAGTTTTAAAACAATGGGATGACTGAGTAACTGGATCAAATATAGCGACTCCGCGACCATCCTTGGTCTTAGAACCATCAGTATAAAGTCGTCGCCAATCATTATAATTCCTATGCAGCTCTTCAATTACATGATATTTAAGAGATACCAGATCTTCGTTCTTTTTTGGACCCTTAATGCACTCTAAATTATCCACAATAACCTTATCCATTGGTATGTACGTAACCCAAGTGTTAAGTGTGAACATTTCAAGTGGATTGGATGAATGGATATCATACAAAATACATTCATTGTAAGTTAGAAGCAGCGACGACTTTTTTTTAGCTCTCCAATAACCTGTGTGGTTGAGGGCACTTAATTTATCTAATAATTTAAGAGTTATGTTTTCTGACCAGGACATAGATTTGATACAATACTTATGGGCTAGGTACAGTCTTCTTAAATTAAGTGGGGTGATACACAATTCACTCTCCATTACATATATTGGTGTGCTTTTTATAAAGCCACCTATAATTCGCAAAGCTCGACTTTGCAATTTATCAAGTTTGGATAAATGAGTTTTAGCTGCACTATCATACAAAAAACTACCAAAATCTATTCGGCTCCTTATCAATGATATAAATAATGTTCTCAAATGTTTAGGGTGAATACCCCAACCCGGACCAGCCAGGACTTTTAATAAATTTAAAAATTTGGATGTTTTTTCTGTGGTTTCATTAATGTGTTTACTCCATATTAATGCTCTGTCGAGCCATAACCCTAGATATTTAACACATTCTACTAATGGTAAAAGTTTATCGCTACTAACTAATTTAATTTGCTGTTTTTTCCTTCCTCTGCTAAAAACGCAAACATGTGATTTTGATTCTGATATTTTTAATCCTAAATCATCCAGTAAAGTTGAGATTGTATTGAGAGCTGATTGCAAATTTCCTTGACAGACATTAATATCCTTATCACTTAAATAAATCACAAAGTCATCAGCATATTGGGAGACGATAACATTTCTAAGAGAATTGCAAATTTTATAAGTTGTTATATTAAACAATAGAGGCGATAAAGGGTCACCTTGAGCCAGGCCTTTACTTGTCCATCTAGCACTCATTTTGTCTACATCATTACTATACTTAACCCGGAGACATCTCGCACTCAAGAATGACCATAGGTACTTACAAATGTTATTACCGACCTCTAATTCGTCTAGTGTAGTAACTACCTTATCAACTAAAATGTTATTATACGCATTTTCTACATCTATAAAACAAGCCACAGTAGGAAATTTATTTGTGAAACCTAACTGGATATAAGAGATAAGCCTTGTTAAACTATCCAAACATGACTGTGACCTTCTGAAGCCTGAAGTATATGGAGATAATATTTTGTGCTTCTCAATATACCATTCTAACCGTTTGTTAATCATACTATGAAACACTTTACATAGACATGACATAAGGGAGATTGGTCTAACTTTTGTTTCACCACCACCACTGCTAACTAATTTAGGAATGGGGATGATTAAAGTAGTACGCCACTGATTCGGAACAATGCCTGAAATATAAATATCATTATATAAATCAAGTAGGTACTGCTTACCAACATAAGGAAGGTTATAAACCATAGAATATGTGACCCCGTCACTACCCGGAGCCGTGTCTTTTTTCTTACAGCAATGTTTGAGCTCCTGCATGGTAAATGGTAAGTCAAGCAAATCATTTCTAGATTGTATAACCGGTGGTGAGTTTAAAACAAAATTCGGAGCAAGACAACAATGCATTTCATTTAATTTTTCTTCTGGAATAAAAAAGTTAGATTTTTTGTAACCTTTGTACCACCGCATTTTTTGCCACATGTCAGAGACCGATGTGGTTTCATTGATTAGATTACAAAATTTTCTCCAGTTTTCGGACTTGGCTTTCTGTATCAATAGCCTGGCTTTCTCAGTTTTCTCTTCTAAAATTTTAAAATTTATGGGACTTGGATTTTTCCTAAACGTACTTAACGCCAACCTTCTTTCAGCAACGGCTTTAGATAGCGACGGCGTCCAATATTCTTTCGGTTTGAACTTTCTTATTGGATCTTGACATGTACGAAGATTAGGTATATTTATATCACAAGCTAAATTAATTTCGTTAAATAAATAATCGTATCTGTCCTGGACGGTTATAGAACTATTAGACCTGCGAAGTGACTCATCGAGATAATTACGATACGCTACCCAGTCCGCCTTCTTAAAGTTACGTTTTTCAGTAAAATGCGTATGATCATAACAGGTTACTGTAATTTTAATAATGAGGTGATCACTACCCAGGTTTTCGTTAATAACCTGCCATTTTAAACCTAATGCTAAGTCTGTTGATGTAAACGTAATGTCCGGAGATGATTTGACCACTAAATTATTTACCATTGTAATTCGTGTTGGGTCACCAGTATTCAATGCCACAAATCCATTCTCCAGCGACGAGTCTAATAGCTGTAGCCCCCTCTGGTCGGTCTTACATGACCAATTCGTGTGGTGGGCGTTAAAATCTCCAGCAATGATAGTCTTTCTTGATGCAAATGAAAAAAGATTGTCCCAATCAGAAGCATTCACAGAGACTGATGATGGGCAGTAAACAGAAACAATATTTTCTAAATCTGTACAATTAAGTAACTTGACTCGTACTACTTCTATACCCGAATTAGAGACATGACTACGGCAAAGTTGGGTTTGGATTGATTTATGAGTAATTATGGCTACACCGCCGTATGAGTCACTTCTATCGTGTCTATAGATATTATATCCAGTTAAATTGATAGTTGTTTCCTCATCCAGCCAGGTTTCACTTATAATAGCAATGTGTATATTTTCTAAATTTAGTAAGGTTTCAAAACTTACCAATTTTGGCTTTAAACTACGTGAATTCCACTGCACTAATTTAATCTGCAAGTTGTTAGATTGGCTAGACATTGAAAAACGCAGCTAGTTTTTTCAATACGCGCCAATCACTAAACATGTTTGCCATAAGCAACTTACATTCTTCCAAGATGATTTCGAACAATAATTCTATTTTATCTTCAAATTTACCCGCAGACATAATTACTTGTTTCAGTTTTAACCATAATCTTCTAAACTCAAAACTTTTCTTCCTCTCGTAACTCTTCTCCTCATCCATCGACTCTTCGTTAGCATTGTGACTAATATTTGTAAAGTTTATTTCTTCTTCTACCTGTTTATTTGAAATACTTTCTTTGTTTGACTTTTTGTGTTTCTTCTTTTTATTACTTGTTTTGTGGGTTGGGGTTAAAATTGTGTTAGTCTTTACTTCTTGTTCCTTCTCTGAAAATATATCGTCTGAAGATTCTTCTCGATGAATAACTGCCACGGTATTCATTGGCTCGACCTGTCTGTTGTTTGTGTTTGAATTTGCGCCTGAGTTTATACTTGTATTGGAGATCTTAGCATTTGTAGCTAGATATAATTGTAAGGCCTTGCGATAAGTAACACTTTCCTCGGTCATTAAGTTCCGGATTTGTTTTTCCTTGATAAACATTGGGCATTTTCTGTCCAAGGCCATATGAGGACCTTTGCAGTTAGGACATTTATATGTTTCTACTTCACAATTTTCATGGTTTAGTCCACATTTAGGGCATATAATTTTATTTAATGGACAGAACTTTTTTGTATGACCAAACTTCCAGCAAGCAGAGCACTGGGTAACTGGAAATACGTAGTTTTCTACTACAAGCCTACAACCATATGCATAAACATGTGTAGGGATAGATTGTGTCTTGAAACCCACTCGAACGGTTTCACTATCCTCCCACTTACCCCCAGAAACGGAACGTTTAAGTCTTCTTACAGATATTATTTCACATGAGCTTTTGAGGGTATCTTGAATATTTTTTTCACTGTAATCTAATTCTATGCCTCTAATAATTCCATAACATATGTTTATTTCATCTACGAATTGACATCTGGCATTTAATTCCATAAACTTTTTGCTAACTATTAGTTTTTCTGCTTGTTCTCTTTTATCAAACTTGATCAACACTTTGTATGGGCTACGATATTTTATATTAGTTATATTTTGTATGTTTAGATCCCTCAATAGTTTTGCCATGGCCATTTGTTTTGGTAAGGCGTTTAACGACGTTATGCAAATTTCAAAAGTACCCTCCTCAGTTCTCAAATCACTTCTTAATAATCTCTTTGGCCTCTTTTTTGTAACCATTTTATATCCTTCCTCGCAATCCTCACTTTCTTCACTGTTTTCTCTTGGTCTTTTCTCCGATTTTCCCTCCATCACACTGGTAATTATCTCTGCTTCTATATTCGTCATTTCAACCTCAGCTTCGTCATCCATGTCTACCACTCTGGCATCAACATTATCATTCTCCTCCTCTTCGAAAATTTCGCTTACATTCATTTTTTACATCTAGTGGGTAGACGTAAAATACTTCTATGTGATAAATATGTGACGTGCGCTACTCACGGCACCGCGCGCGCGAATGGACAAAACATTTTAAAAAGCCTTTCTCATTTAAAAAATATAAACAACAAATCAAAAATAGCCGGAAAAGAATAAATAATTTAATTCATAAAATTTCAATGTTAAAAATTCAAAATAAAAAACTTATGGATGAACTGGAAATCATACAAGAGGAAAATGAGCCGTATGTTAAAAACACTAACATGGACGAGATCTCCAGAACATTCACTAAAGATAATACGTCGCTCGCAGATGACACTCTGCTAAATGAAAGTATTGACCAACCAATAATAAGAAAAAGTGACTGTAAAATGGAATCCGCAGCCTTAACTGGTCCAAATAAAACTAGATCCAAAGTGATTGTTCTTGCAGATCATCAAGGTCGCGGTGTCCAGAAAGTCCTTAGCCAACTCCTAGGTGATAGATACGACGTATTTTGCTTCGTGAAACCTTTTAGCAAACTTTCTGACATATTAAACTCATGCATTACTGAATTACCTAACCTTACGATGAATGATTTTGTGATTGTGATTGGTTTCACAGAAGATGATAGTATCTCAACTCTCCGTAATCAACTTGTACTATGGATTGAATCTGCTCAAAATACTAATATAATTATTTGTGAGCCCTTATTTAATCGATTTATTAAAGAACAAAAATTAAATAATGTATTATCAAAAATATGTTATGCATATTTAAACACCTCATTCGTTGTAATGGATTTTTATAAATTTAACCACACTAAGCCGAAACGTATTCATCTTCCGACTTACATATGTCGGTACATATTAAGGGACATATTGCGATTGTACTATAATTTAAAATATAAATTATTCTCGATTAATTCTAATAATAATGATCATAATGACATGAATTGTAATAATAATAATGAAAATAATCAAGTGATATTGCCATGCTCTGTCTATAATAATTGTGATGTTACATTCTCTACTAAAAGTACTCAAACGGACATTAATATTGCTACATGTTATGACTCCACTTCTAAAAAAATAGATTCTGTTAAATCTGTGTCAAACTGCAGTAATTTTTTTCGTCTATAACCATATAAATATAATTCACCAAAACATTTGTGGCCTTATTGCGAAGTCAGATTTGTTTACTGTCTGCCTTGATGACTTAGCTGATGCAGGTAAAACTATGGACGTTTTATGTTTTTCAGAACACAATATGATAAGTGACGATATTGAACTCCTTCGAATTCCAAATTTCATCTTGGCTGCTCATTTTTCGCGAAATAAACGACGAGGGGGGACATGCATTCTAGTGAAAAACTGTATTAATTTTGTCGTACTTGAAGCTGTTCAAAAGTATAGTATCCCTAATGTTTTTGAATGCTCTGCAATTAAGTTGACTGACCACAATATGATAATTTTATGTCTTTATAGGGTACCAAAGAGTAAAAACTATAATAAATATATTAATGTGTTTTTTAATAATTTTAATGACATCTTGTGTCTCTTTACAAAATATGGGAAAAACAAAATCGTTGTTTGTGGTGATTTTAATATTAATATGTTGGAAAGGAATAAGTACGCATTGGAATTGGAACAACTAACTATGGGATTTAATCTAACACAAGCAATTAATGAGCCTACAAGACCAAGTAGTGGTTCCTGCATTGACAATATTTTCCATAATATTCGTGGTGCCAAATCAACTGTCTTGGAACTTAGCTTATCTGATCATAAGGCGCAATATATATCATGTCCAGTCAAGAAGACCTGTTCATTTGACCATTGGTTTTCGTTTAAACGTGATTATTCTAAAGCTAATTTAGAAAAATTTAAAGATTTTATTAAAGAGCTAAAGTTTTGCGAAGTGTTTGAATCAAAGGATGCAGATGAGGCTTTTAACTCATTTTACGATATATTTAGGCTATTTTACGAATTATGCTTTCCTATACGTAAAATTAAAAATAAAACAACAGTTCGACCAAAATGGGTGTCACTTGGTATTAAGAAATGTAGTAAACGTAAACGTTCTCTTCTCTGGAAATATAGACTATCGAAAAATAACGTAGATAAATCCAACTTTAGAAAATATTCTTTGAGATATGGCAAAATCATTAAGTTAACTCAAAAATCTCAGAATAATTATTACATTCTAAATTCTAAAAACAAATCTAAAGCCACCTGGAACATAATTAATGGCAGAAAACAAAATTTTCCTCCTGAGACTGTTAGTGAATTGGTAATAGATAAACATAAAATCACAAACCCCCAACGTATCGCTGAATTGTTTAATGACTATTTTGTAGATATGGTTGGACCTCAAACTAGAACTGTGGGTAATAATACCGCAAAAACATCTACATGCACATATAATTCACCAAAATCGTTTTTTCTGAGTCCCACTAGTCCTTTTGATATCTATACTATTATACAAAAATTAAATAACACTAAGAGCACTGGTTTTGATGACATATGCGTGTTGGTAATAAAATCCGTATCTCACATAATTGCACCTATACTGAGCCATGTTATAAACATGTGCTTCGAACAAGGAGTTTTTCCATCTGTGTTAAAAGCTACTATAATTAAACCACTCCATAAAAAGGATGCTAAATCGGATATTAAAAATTACAGGCCTATAGCCCTAATTCCAACATTATCTAAAATAATTGAAAAAGCCATATCCAATAACTTGTACGACTACTTTGAAAGGAATAATATCTTCACTCCTGATCAGAAAGGCTTTCGTAAAAATATGTCCATAAATTTAGCAATTTATGATTTCTTAAGTTTAATATATCCTCGAGTTGATAAAAGACAGCCTGTCTATGCTTTGTATATGGATATGTCAAAGGCCTTCGACTGCGTGGATCATGATATACTACTGAGTAAGCTGGAAACGTACGGTGTTAGGGGTAACACTTTAGACTTGCTAAAATCTTACATTAGTAATAGAACTCAGACTACGAGTATTGTCAAAATTTGTCCTAATACAAAATGCGAAATAAATTATATGTCCAGGAGTAAAAAAATGGAATGTGGAGTTCCACAGGGTAGTGTTTTGGGCCCACCACTTTTTCTAATCTATATCAATGACCTGCCAAAATCTATTACAGATCGTATGGTACTATTTGCTGATGACTGCACTGTTGTATATAATGATGAAAACATTATTAATAGTAGTTTAAATTCAATAATTCAATGGTTACAAAATAATAAGTTATTAATTAATATCGATAAAACTAAATTGATGCAATTTAAACAGAAAACAAAAAATACTTTACATACTCGAATGGAATTTAACGGTGATAAAGTTGAATTGACGTCTACAACTAAATTTCTCGGCGTTCACATAGATGACAATTTGAAATGGCAAAGCCATATAGAGTTTGTTTGCAAAAAAGTGTCACAGTCATCTTATAGCTTATACATGCTGGCAAAAAAGGTCAATCTTAATACATTGCTCGTAGCTTATCATAGTAATGTTGCTTCTAGACTCAGATATGCAATCATATTCTGGGGCAATACTACAAACTGGGATAAAGTTTTTAAATGTCAAAAAAGGTGCCTGCGAGCAATGTGTGGTCTCAACAGAACTGAGAGCTGCAAGGAATACTTTGAGAAATTAAAAATACTTACCGTGCCATCTTTATATATTTTTGAAATGGCCTTGTTTATTAGACATCATCCATCACTATTTACATTGGAGCTCAGATCGCGAAATAGAAGTCGTTTGTATAATAACCTATCCAGTCAATATAGAACTACCCTCTTTGGGAAAAGTGTCTTTGCTATGGCCACGAAGATCTACGATCAAATTCCTAATAACATAAAAGAATGTGGCAATATTAATGTCTTTAAAAATAAATTGTTCCAATTTCTTATGGAAAAGTGTTTTTACTCCGTAGATGAATTCTTATCGACGAGATCTTTTTAAATGTTTCATTCCGCTTGACGATAATTTGTTTTTGTTGATTGTGTTGTGTCTGTTATTTATGACTAATAGTAATTATATAATTTGTATTTAATATGAAATAAATAAATTTAAATGGAATTAGAATTTTACACTCATATTTTCATAATGTTATTTAATGATTTGTATGCCTAAGTGGCTGATCATGGCATGAACATTATTATTATAAAATTATGTAATGAACACCTGTATGTAACCCATGTATCACAAATAAACAATTTGATTTGATTTGATTTGAAGCTGTAAAACGTAAAATGGTGACAAGATATAAAATCCGTGGCCGAGTTAGTAAATTACGTGGCAATGTATAAATAAGAAGGACAAGTCACAATAATTGATGATCTTTACTTGACGCTTTCTGTAGAATATTTAGTTGGCGTTGCAAAAAAGACGAATTAGTTTATTAGAGGCTATGTCATTTTCCCGTTGCTTAGTTATAAAATTAGAAGTTTAATCACGTGTCCAATAAATAATTTTGTGGCTAGACTTATAATTTCCCAATTAAAATTAATTTTCAAAATTATACAATCTTGCCACTATTTTTAGACTTCTTATGTTAAATATTGTTTAAATTCTCTTGTCCTACGATAAGCATATTTTTAGAGCTCCTACAGCCTGTGATACAGGATTACCTAGTACAGGCATCTTACATTATTATACCTACATTAGTTATCTAAGATTGAAACTGTGTTTTTACCTTTCTAATTTCTGAATAAAGATTTATTATTATTTATTTATTTGGCGGTAACCACTATCGGGTCGTCATTTGGCACACTGAACTTGAGTTTGCCTGAGCGCTCCGTCTCCTCCTTGTCCAGGGCCACAAAACCACTCCTCGCGCTGTAGGCTGCCATATACGACCCCGTCATTTCCCCTTTGATGACTTGGGATTTGACGTTGTCGTAAACCGCTGCCCCTGCTTCCTCGAGCAGTATCCTTAACAGACCCTCTGTGTCTCTTTGGAAGGTCTGCAGGATCTTCCTGCATGTCGTAAGATTGACATCTCTGGTCGCTCTTACGATTGCTACGTACTCGAGGAACGCGCTTTTTACGTGGTCCGTGGTACCCGACTTTACTGCGAGGGTCGGCGGGCTGACTTGCCCTTTGTCGGCTCGTGTTGGCTTAGGCTTTTGCTGGGTTGGTTCCTTTGGTGTTTTTCTGAGGAACCTCTCCAGTGCTGTTTCCTGCTTGTGAGATGGTGTTGCATGGCTGGTGCTTGGGAGCAGTGCACTGAGGAAAGTGCCAAACGCTTTCAGGCGACTCCTCGACCGGGCCCGGTCCTCCGGGTTTATGGTGTTGCACTGCTTCTTAGCGGCTTTTTCGGCTGCTGCCTTCTGCTGGGCCCTTTCCGATCCGCTTTGTGTGGTGGGGCTTTTTGTGGAGCTCGTCGCGCTGGCTGTTGGTTGTCTGGGGGCTTTGAGGAAACTTAGGGTTTCCCCTCTATCCTCGTAGACAACGACCTCATGATGTTCTGAGGCCTTTAGACAGCCAAAGCGGTCTGCGACGTCTCCTCTTTCTCCTCCCACCACCATTGCGTCCACACTTATGGTTCGGGCCGCTGCTGACGTGTAGTATCCTGCCTCCCCGATCTTCTGAAGCAATGAGCTTGCCTGAGCAAATGGAGTAGCCTCTCCCCACTCGAGTAATGCGATTGTTTTCCCTTTAAATCGCATTAGACGGCATCGGTGAGTGGCCACTTCCACTTGAGGTAGTGCAGCATACTTGCTGCCTTTTATGCTCGTTTTGGTGGTGCTTCCGTTAATCAAGGCGGCAAGGCCCGGTGAAAGGTGTATTCGGGCCGTAGCTCGACTTGAGCCTATGCAGAAGCCTATGCCTAACTTCTCCTGTTCCCTGTTCATGAACAGAGCGACGCCTCGCAGTCTGATGCCAGGGACTCCGTCTTCTCCGCATGCCAGGAATTGTGTGGTAGTCATGCTAGAGGCTGGTTGTAGGCTGGCTGTTGCTGCTACCGCTGCTGCTACCGTTGATAATGGCCGTTGGTTAGAATGTGTGTGTGTAATTTGTGTATCAGTCAATTGTGTGCTTGTTGTTGCTTGTGTAGTTGTGGTTGTTGTTTGTGTGTTTGTGGTCGTGGTTGTTGTTGTGGTTGTGTGTGTTCGAATGTGTGGTCGACTTCGCAAGGTTACGTCCGTTTTGTTAGCCCTTGCTGCGATTGTGGCGACTTTGCTCGCGAATGCCAAGAATGGAATCCTAGTAGCCAGTCTCCCCATGATGGTGTGGAGTGTGGACTGGCTAAGCTGGGTTTCGAATTTTATTTCGAGCTCCATTCTGTCTTGGCTGAACCTTGGGCATTCGAAGAGCAAGTGCCAGACTGTCTCTTCGCAACTCGGGTCACAGACGCACGAGGGACTATCTTTGAGATGGAAACGGTGGAGATATGCTGAAAATCCGCCGTGTCCTGTAAGGACTTGTACGTGGACCGGTGTGAGCACTGCGTCTCTGAGTGTCCTTTTCGCCGCTAGGACGTCTGGAAAGAACACTTTCGTGACCGATCCTGTACTCGAGGAGTCGTACCGGGCTTGCCACTTCCTTATAGTCCCCTCCCGTATCTTCCTCCTCACGAATGAAACGGGGACCTTGCTGTAGTCTGATGTGAGTTTTGTTAGGGCTGCCTCCTTGGCCAGCTCATCCGCTCTCTCATTCCCGGCAGTTCCCACATGGGCCTTGAGCCAAAAGAGCCTCACTTCTCTGCCCTCCTCTCTGATTTCACGGACGCTTCTCTTGATTTGGAGTGCCAGGTGGTGCGTGACAGACGGTCTCCTCAGCAGATCAAGTGACGATCTTGAGTCACTTAAGATGCTTACGGAGGCCGCCTTGGATTCTCTTGCCATCCTGACAGCTCTGAAGAGAGCGTACATTTCCGATTGGAAGACTGTGTTGTGAGGCTCCAAGCCGAAGGTGCTGAACCTTGACTCCGTCCCGTTTTCCCACCAAGTTAGGGCAGCTCCGACTTTCCCCTCTATCTTACTGCCATCGGTGTATATTTGGGGGCCGATTACTTGGTGGGTTGCCTGGGTTTCGGGAGTCAAATTCTCTAGGCATTCATACTCGGTTGTTGTGAGTTGCGCTGGGTGGGGATTTTTGGAGTGGTGCACGTTGCACTCCAGCACGCGGCCCAGCGGTATGAACTCTTGGGAATGTCCCTTTTTGATCTTGAAAAGGGTTGCCGCTTCGAGTACCCGGAGGTCTAGGGGGAGTTGTCCTGACAGGATAAGTGCCGATGTCAGAGACACCGTGCGGCATGCTTTGCAGATCTTCTGCGCGAAGCCCCTCTGCAGTGAGTCAAACTTTTTCCTTGTCATCAGTTTCTCAGCTGCGGGGGCCCACGCACTCGCTGCATACATCACGATGGGCTCTATCACCGACACGTATATCGTCCTGATTATCTCTCCGTTCAGACCCCAAGTCACCCTCGCCGCACATGCCAACTGCTTGTAGATGTCTGCGGCCTTTCTACAGGTCGCAGACACGTGCGCATTGAAGGTGAGCTTGGAGTCCATCGTGAGACCTAACAGCTTCACTTCCTCAACCAGGTTTAGCTGCGTGCCCGACATATGAAGTACCGGAGCGTCGTACTTTCGCTTCCTCGTTAACACCATCGCATTGGTCTTGTGCGCGGCGAAACGTAGCTTATTTTGGACGCCCCATTCCGATACTTTGGCTAGCGTGCTGTTGGCTGATTGCTGCAGAGGACCGGCTGTGAAGTCAGAGAAAACCAGGACAACGTCGTCCGCGAAGGCTTGACAGTATACCCCCATACTAGCCATTTTTTGTAGGAGTGAATCTAGGATAAGGTTCCAAAACGTCGGTCCGGCTATTGAGCCCTGGACGCATCCTTTCGTGGTTCCCTTCTCGCTAATCGCTCTGGCGTAGTTGACCCTGATGTTCCGGTCTTCCAGGTATGAGGCGACGAGAGCGTAGATATTTGCTGGACAATTCTTGGCTACCATCTGCTTCTTGAGTGCGGGCCACCACGCGTTGTCAAAGGCCCCCTCTATGTCCAGTGATATCAAAAGCACGATCTTTTTGGCTTTGATTTCGGCTCGTAAGTGGCCCACTAGAGCATAGAGGGCGTCCTCGGTTCCGCGCTGTGGCATGAAGCCGTATTGGTTTGTGTGTAGTGTTGGGAGGAAATGCCACTGTAGTCGGCCTACTAGAAGTTTCTCGACGATTTTTCCTAGGACCGAGAGCAGACCTATAGGCCTGTACGACTTAGGACTGGTGTAGTCGTCCTTTCCTGGCTTGCGGAGAATGCACACGTGGGCGATCTTCCACTGCTTCGGGAAGTGTGACAGTGACAGACACTTGTTTGCTATCGCTAAGAACACCTCCCTATCGCAGTTTATTGCCGCTGTGCAGATGTCTGCTGTTAATCCGTCGGGACCGGGGGCTTTTTTCGGATTTTGGTTCTGGAGAACCATTTCCAGCTCCGCGGTCGTGAAGGGCGGATCGTCTGCAGACAGACCTTGGGGGTTCTTCTCCTCCGCTAGCCTCCTTAGCGCAGTGTGGTAGGGCTGTTCGGCATCCGTTGAGTCGTCGGGGTAGAAGGTTTTTGCCAGAAGATCCGCAGATTGCTCTGGACTAAGCGTCTCGCCTGCGGCGTTTCTCAGGAGCGCGTCGTCCTTTCTTCTGGCTGTCTTCCTTATTACCCTGTAGATGCCGTCCCACATGCTTTCTCGGTCCTGCTTCGTGCAGAACTCCTTCCAGTTGGCTGTGGCTGCTTCCGTTGCTGCTGTCTTGTAGGTTTGTTTGGCCAGCACGTACTCTTGGATGGTGAAGTGTCTCCGGCTTGCGGCTGCGTTTCGGATCCTTCTCTTCTTCGTCATGGCGTCTTTTTTGAGACGGTCTAGAGAAGGGGTCCACCATGGGGGCTTGGCGTTGTGTTTGGGCGACCCAAGTTTTGGAATCGCTTCCTCGCATGAGCGGTGGATGTTCTGAGTATAGTTTGAAATAATTGTCTCCAGATCCTTTGGGTTCGATGCGTTCGAGACTCTGACTTGAGTGATGCCACTGTCTGCTAGGCTGGTCTTGAAGTGGGTGTTGAAGTCGGACCACTTGGCCTTCTTGGTGTTGTAGATGCGCGTCGAAATTGGCCTTAAGGGTTCTAGGGCCTTTTCTAGGCGCATCGAGAAGGTTATAGCGTTGTGGTCTGAAGTTGTTAGACTTCTTTCTACCCGCCACTCTTCGACCTTGCCCAGCAGCGCCGAACTGCAAGCTGTCACGTCGACGATGCTTGTGCACCACCTGTCATTTCTGTATGTCTCGAACGTTGGTGTTTGGCCCGTATTTAGGATGTGGAGATCCCGCTCATTGAGGAAAGAACTGTACGCCGCCCCGCGATGGTTTTCGGAAACACTTCCCCACCAATGGCTCCAGGCATTTACGTCTCCTCCCACCACGATGTTGTTTGTATTCAATTTGTGTGTCTTGTATTGTGTTTCGGATAGGTATGGTTCGATGTCCTGGTCACCCTCAAAATAGACCGACAGTACTCCAAAGCTGAGCTGACCCACCTTTAGCAAGACAGCAGCAATGTTCTCGGTCACAAGTTGGGGGTCGTGGACGACCTCCAGGTTGTCACCGAAAACAACAATCGCTGCCTTGACTGGCTTTTGGCGGTTGAGGCTGCACTGGATGACTTGTGTGCCGGGGTTTTGTTTCATCACACCTGTTCTTCCTACGTAGGGCTCTTGAACAAGTGCTACTGAAATTCCTCTTGCCTGGGCCGCCATGTAGAGTTCTTCTGTGGCCAGCTTGGAGCGGTGAAGATTTGCTTGGATGATCCGCAATCTTGCTGTCGGTCTTGAGAAGATTTCGGGGGTGGCTTGTTGGTTTGTTGGTATGTTCTCGTTGCCCTTAGCAATAGGATACGCGCGATCTAGCTATGCCATCCCACTTTTGGCGTTCCTGGCAGTCTTCGCTGAATGCTGTGTGTGCCAGGTCGTTGCCCGTCCCGTGTGCTACCTTGCAGTTTGCGCATGTGGGCTGTTTGCCGTCCGCTCGAGTGAGGCAGTCCCTGATATTGTGCGATCCACTGCAGTAGCCGCAGACTTCTTTTGCAGCCCTGCATATGGATTTATTGTGTCCATATGCAAGGCACTTTGTGCACTGAACTAGAGGGAACTGGTCCTCAATCGAGCATCGCTTGATGCCCACATGGACTTTTTGGACAGAGGTGTAGGATTTCCAGAGTTCCGGGGAAAGCTCCAGAACGGGGTGGCACTCGTGGGGGTTTCGCGCGCACTTCCTGTAGCGCATCTTGATGGTCTGTCCCTCCACAGCGACGTTTTGCAGAAGGTGTTGGTTCTGCGCTTTAAGGAGATCGACGATCTCCCCATCGCTGTAGCTGGACAGCACACCCTTGATGCAGACTAAGGGGTTTTGCGGTTTTGGCTCCTGGACCTTGAGCCCTGAGTTCGACTGGACTTGGTCTTTAATCTTCTTCAAGTCCATCTTACTGGCGCACCTTAGGACCACTTTCTGGTTGCGCGCTTTCCGTACGGTGTCGACTCGGGCTCCGGTTGACTTGAGGTCCAGGGCGGTCCTGATCCTCTCGATCACGTTGTCCCCAGTGTGCTTGGGGTTCGTCGACGAGACGATCAGGGTGTGGTTGGGTTGTGTGGGCGGTTTGGGGGGCTTTGGTGTACTGGCGACCTGAGCAAAGGTTTTGGGGCCCTGTTGTTGTGTTTGCGGTTTATCCGCTTTGCCCAGGTCCGCTACCCCTTTCTGTATAGTTTGGAGCGTCTTCTTTACCTCCCCGACTGCGAGCACCGTTTCCAGATTCAGCGCTGGGTGCGCCTGGATTTGCGGCTCTTTGTCGCGCAGTACGCGGAGGTCCGCCGAGACGAGCTCCAACCTATCCGATATAGGTTTGAGGTGTTCGGTGATGTTTATGGGTGTGTGTGGTGGTGGGGGGGAGGCCACAGGCCTGTTGGCGATGGTCTGCAGCTTTGCGGTTATATTTGCCATCTCCTCCTCGAAAGCCGCGGTCGTGAGTAGGCCTGTCTCGCGGCTACTCGGGTCCGTCTCTGTGTCACTTGGCCGGTTGAGGTCCTCTTTGAGCCTTTCCAGAGTTTTCCGGAGGACGTCCAGCTGGTTGGAGATGCTGGTGAGATTTGTATCGAGGCGTGATAGGCCGGCTCCCATAGTGTCCCACTTGGGATCCCCTGGGGTCCTTGCACTTTCTTGCCTCGTCCTCTCGTGCTCCTTTAGGTTTTTTAGGCTCGCCATTGCAACCTCACCTTTCAACTCCTTTATTCCGTTTAAGGCGTCAAGGGTCTCGTGACCGAGCCATTCTCGGATCCCTTTCGCCTCTTTTTTCCTCTCCGAGACGTCAGTCCGCATTAGGATGAGCTCCCTATTCACTGCTGCAAGTTCCCGATTGTGAGCTCTCTCGACACGCACAAGCTCTTGTGCGTGTCGAGAGCGCTCCTTCTCGAGATTATACTTGTGGCGTGCTCGGGAGTCCGCCAATGACAGTGACACCTCGTAGAGGCCCTGCAGGACTATCGGTTCAAAAATAATAGTAACAGTAAATGTAAATTCTGAAAATATTTTGCTGACTTAGTTAACCTTTTCCACATTCGTCGTTCGCATTCGGGTTGGCGCAAAATGTCTCAAACACTTCTTTATTTGCCGTCATCTTCATCAGCGTATGAACGTACCTTAAGACGTAGCGTTGGAAGACTGGTTAAGGCTGCGGGAAGCCGCTGGAAGTGAGACGCAAAGGACCGGCCGATTTGTGGACACTAAGAGGGAGTGAGCATTTCCAGCAGTTAGACCGATTGAAAGAAAAACTACGTCTTCAAGCAAATTTCAGCAGGTGGTAACTATTGCCCAGACCCGATGGCAGATTGTCCGCTTAAAGGTCTATCCACACACATCAGGGCCGTGCCCTGACCTTAAAAGGGTCCAGTGACCACGATCTTCAGTAACGAGGAACCGATTGAAGAAGAAAGAGATTTTCAGTAGTAGATGTCTTTCTGTTGAAATAGTGATGATGATGAGTCTCAGATACAGGTCACCCCCTAACCTTTACCTTTTCCAGATTACCTTCTTCAATATAAACGTAGTAGTATGTGTTTTTGCTTGTGAATCTTCTGCACCTCTATTATATGTAGTACAATAAAAAGGATTTCGTGTGACAGAATGGCTTGAAACTGTACAACTAAAAGCCTGCAGGCATGTGGTCGCACTATTGTTCTCTGAATGTACATAATTCATACAAAAGCCAGCTTTGTCTTTTGTAACAAAAGTAATTAGTAAAAAATATTTTTGGTGGTGTATTTATTCCGTTTGGATTACTCGTAGTTGGATAGATAGTTGTGGACCTATGTTAATTGTTTTTATTGCCTGGAATATCCCAGTGCAGAGCAGTGGTGGCCCAGTGACCAGTCGACCTACAAGTTGTAAATCGTGGGTTCGCATCCAGGCAGGCGCTTTAATTTGTGTAAATTATTTAATCACCACTGCTCTCAAAACGGTGAAGGAAAACATCGCGAGGAAACCGGCATTAAAACCAAAAATTCGAAGACATGTGACAGCTCGTGGCTAAATAATAACAGCGGCACTGGTCGATGTTTAAGGTTAAGCAACGCTTGCCAAGTTCGGTCCGTGGATGGGTGACCATATTTATATAGCGAGTTTCTTGCGTGCCTCGGAAAGTACGTTAAGCCGTAGGTCCCAGCAGTCAATTGAAGAACTTTGACAGTCGTTACGGGTATTCAGAAGCCTGAGATCTGACACGAGTCTAGCCAAGAGGTATCGTGTTACCCAGTTACTGGGTTGTGAAGATCAGATAGGCAGTATCTCCATGTATAACAACATAGTTAACATAGTTAGTCTGCATATAAAGATATGGGTAGGGTGTAAGGTAGGTATAGGTGGCGTAAGAAAAGAGTGAACAATTTAATGTATGCTCTCAGGTTTTCATTGTCAAAGCACCGTTTCGGCTTCTTCTTCTTTTCGAGTCAATGGGGTGGCCACGCCGATTGCGGCGTCAGTGGCGAGCATCAGGTCTTCCAAAGTGCAGGTGTAAGGGGACCTGGGACACACCAGCATTTATGCCATATTTTGCAAAGGGGCACCGCACTCACACTGGGTATCAGACGGGTCTATAAAACCCCACTTTGCCAAATTGTCTTTGCAGCGGCCTACTTGGGTGCGCAAACGATTGAGTGATTTCCATATAGGCCACTGCTGTTCACGTCCAGGTGGCAGGTGTTCCTGGGGTTTCAAGAAGTCGGGTGGTCATAGGTGAGCTTCTCTCCACAACCTGCCTCTTACTATAGGCGGTGGGTTTTGGATAGCCCGTGTGCATCGAAGAAAACTCTCCCGACTCTTAAGTCTACGCGGGGTTATAGTGTGATCGTAGAGAGCGTGTCGGGCATCGGCTTCTTGGTATTTTTTCTCAAGCGCGCATGCGACAGTCCTTCGTACTATTGGAGGTGCAATGCTGATGACTGGGGTGCATGAAAGGAGCCTCCCCGAGTGGCGTTTATCTTAATCGCATCGCGATTCCAAACGCCCGGCGCACCCTGGACAGCTAGCACTCGGTAACGTAGAGACTAGCTGACTAATCCTTTCACCACGATGGTAAACTCAAACGGATCTCCTGAGACACATGACCAACAACGGCCCTTCTTAGGGCCTAATAACAAAAACAACCGCTTTAAGGACACCCACCACCGTCTTTCCAAGCCTACACTCATTGTAACTTCAATTAACATCGAAGGGTTTTCAGACAACCGTTTCGGCTGCCACGACGGAACGAGTACTCAGAATTCTTTACGATGTTTTAATTCATCGTGCTCAATAGTAAGTACGATAACTGCATTTAGTGGATTTTATACCGCAACCACTGCTAAACCGGTTACAGAAGTCAAACTGTAGCTTACGTTTTTAAAATGACTAAGCTCTAAGCTACATTTAGAAGAGTCAAAATTACTTAATTTGTATACAGTGGAACCTGTGTATACACCGACCCATATTTACGTCCCAAAAATCCTTTTTAAATGAAAAATGTACAACCTGACAAACGAAGACCTATGGGTCACAAACGTATATTAAAACAGTCACACAAGGGAATAAGGGATGTTGACATAATTGTCGTGTGTAGACGCGGCCGTTTATTTAAGCGGCAGCGCTCCCATCAATCTTCATCGACGGGACGCACTCGATTGACAGGGAGCGCGCGCAATGAATACAAATGAACTTACCCTTAAATTTGTGGTGCAGACTGTAAGATTTTGAGAAAAAATGTAAAAGCTTTTGGTAAACTCATCATCATCAAAATTTCAGCCCAGAATCAACCCTATCATACTTCTCGGTTCTGGGAGTCCCTCATTCAGTCATATATATATTTTTTTTAAATTTAATGTATAAGAAAAAAAAAAACCTCAACTTTCGGTGGCCAACCATTCTCTAAAAGGTTTTAGATACTGAGAAAGTTTAAGATAATCCTATACTTACCTATCAAGCATATCTTGGATCTGAAATGCCGGTGCAACTAAAACGGTCACCTAGGAGCAGTGGTGGCCCAGTGGTAACGGCCGCGACTTACAAGTTGTAGGTCGCGGGTTCAAACCTAGGCAGGCACTTAACTTTGTGTAAATTATTTCATCACCACTGCTCTCAAAACGGTGAAAGAAAACATCGTGAGGAAACCGAAAATTTTAAGACATGTGACATTCACTAACCCGTACTGGGCCCGCGTGGTGGTTTACGGCCCATTCCCTCACACAGGGTCCTCCTGGCTTGCACGCCAAATGGGAGTCTAAGTGCGAAAAAGGGGTCCATCTATCCATATCCATAACGGTCACATACATATATCTAAGTTTTAAAAGAATACCACTCATGATTTCATCTTAAATGATCAGGTTTATTTTAAATATGATTCTGAGCCTATTGTGTCTCACTCAAAGGCCTCTTTGCCGTCTATTGCTACATCTGGCAAATCCAATTAATCAATGATGATAATTCCAGAAGCATTTACAGATACGATGAAAAAGAAAAGCGTTTATTTTAGGCACTCGCTTATTACTTAGCCCACAAATCAGACACGACGGTAGCTCCGCTCACAGAAATCAGTCTTGGATGGAAATTACAGAGAGTTTTCATTAGAATGGGCTCTTAACTGATAACACCTCATTTATTCCGCTAAAGTGCCGTCTAATACATTATTGAAGAGCTTTAGCTCTATGTTTAGACCGGTTTTTAGGACACGCTAATGTTTTGCTAAGATGTTTTTGATTTCGTGATAAAATTTTACATTCTAAGTGCTTATAGGATTACGGTTTAATTTCTCGAAAAGGAGAATGCGTACAATGTGTACCTATATTTTTGATAATAATTTCTACAATTAGCTGAATAAAAACATTCTTAAAGAAACAAAACCACAGGATTACTTAAGTTTATACTCCTTTATATTTTACTCAGTTATCGAGCTGTGGAGGACAAATAGGTAGGCAGTGCTCCAAGTAAGATACTGGTACTCAACTGCATCCAACATAATTAACAAAATATAAATTAATAAATAAATCAATATTAATTAATTAATAAATTAATATTGATTGACTGCTTTATATTTTTCCATTAATTTATTTACTAGGGGATTGTAAGGATACGTTTCCACATGCAAACTCGCAATAAAAGTTGCATTTCATTGCAGGGTAGGGAGTATAATGTGATCGAGCGGTTGATCATGTCCCGTAATGTAATTTAAACTTGTATTCTAGTCGCTTGCAACTTGGAAACAGAAGAAAAGGTCAGTGATTGGCTACTGACACATTTGAAATGTTATAACTTATGTTTTATACATGTTTACAGTTCTATTGGTAGACTGATGGATCAAATGCTACTCGAACGACAAAATTGTACCTAAAACACAAATAAAACAGAATTATTTGCAGACAAAGTTGCCATCCACTGCGTAGTTGGACAAACGGTAAGCTTTATACAATGTTGAACTAAGTCGGACCGCCAAAATAGATAGATAAAGTGTGGAACAAGTTAACTCGCGGCTCTAGGTGGCTACGTGTCAAGCGTGGGATTATGGCACACGGGAGGAATTGTTTGGGACAAGGCATGAGAGAGACGAGAAGAAAATCACAAAATACTAGGTGAAAAAATACTAATTGAGGCACCATTTACCCGACTGCCGAAGGACCTGATTCTGTCGAAGTGGTTAGAGTATCACCGTGGTCGTATGTCGTACAATACATTCTGCAAAGTAGCTGCAAAGTTGCCAGCTTATCGGATTTTTATAGGTTTTTTTTTTTTTTTTGTTTTGGCAGGCGTGGAAAATCCTCTTAGGACGCCCCAGACTGCCTCGCCCAAAACGAGCCAGCCTGGGCAGTGTCGGACTCACATAAGGTGCCTACCGCCTAAAAAACCACGCCTGCCTCTAAAATATATAGCTGATTTCTTATTCAGCTCTTCTGACTATAATTTATTTATACTATGTGTAGGTCCCTTTGCAGGAAAGGCTCGTCTCGACGAGCCAAAAACAAATGAGCTCTTCGAGCCGAGTCCCCCGTGCAAGTTGACCCGTAAATCTGGGATTTGAAAGGGTTAGTGGATGTTAGTAGTATTTTTTTTTTATTTATATATATATATAATTTTTTTAATTTTTTTTTATTTTTTTTCTCTGACGGTCTGTGGCTTTTTCTTTACACTATATATACAATATGACCTTTTATATAGATCGGTTACATTTCGGCGAGTGTGCGATGGAATTGCATGATCTAATTCCACCGTTTCATTATCGGACTACCAGACGTACGGCGATGCGCCATACGCACAAAACGTTTTGGAAACACTTTTATTATGCGTACAGCTAAGGAGTGGAATTCCCTGCCGAAGTCTGTGTTTCCCGACAGCTACAATCTAGGGGTCTTTAAGTCAAGGGTGAATAGGTTGTTTCTAGGCAAGCGTGCTTCACCGTCGACCACATCATCGCTTACCATCAGGTGAGATAGTGGTCAAGCGCGAGCTTATAGTGTATAAAAAAAAATTGCATAAGACCACGGTTATACTCTGTAAGTTGTTTAAGTAATATAAATTGTTTAAATAATATATTTTCGTGTGTCATAGTTTTAGAACGTGATTTTTCAGTAGTCGTAGTCGGGTCAAAAGTTTTAATTTTCGAAGTTATTTTTTATTTAAAGTATTTTGGGGTGCTATGTGTGTGTAGTTAATGTTAGCTAGCAAAACATACACATAGGCTTGTGATTCGTTTGAGAGACTCAGTTATGAGGGAATAAATGAACATAAATGCATACATGCATACATATGTACATACATACCGATCAACAAACACTGCGATGCCGTAGTCGGATATTAAAATAGTTTTCGTGACTTTGACGGGATATACATCGCAAACGGTACGCGTGACAAAAATATGATGTACCATACTCTACCTTCATTTTAAAATCCCTGTTCAACGATATTACACATGATGGGATGGGCCGATTTTTTTTATGTTCATTACTTTGAGCCCCATATTCAATTTAATATGACGTCACTATAACAAGCGGTCAAACAAAACGCATCCAACGACACCCCATTTGTCAAATTATGATAAGTAGTTTAGAAGTTATGAAAGAACTGATGATCATACATACATACACACGTACCGGTCAAAAACATAACCCTTCCTTTTGCTTCGCTGTAGTCGAGTAAAAAGGCACCGTTTACCCGACTGGCTTCATTTCTTAGTATGTCAAGATAGATATCTCTTCAATTTGTTTTAGGAAAATACCAGTCGTACCTAGTAACCAGCATATCTATAACTATATACAAATATATCAAGTAAATCTGCGAGTACAAAAGAACTCTGATTCTATGTTCATTGGGGTCTTGACCAACAAATACAATGAATCATTATAGAAGACCGATCGGCATATATGACCAACTGCTTACATAAAGATAGATGAAAGAAGAACTATAAAATAATAAACTGAACAGCTTTTCGTCCTTACCAAATTAAATGCCAACAAATACTTGAAAATAAAGCTCTTTATATACCTTTAAACCAATTTTCCGGACAAGTGCGTCTTTAATCTCCTGAAAAGTGTGTCACCCTAGCTTTTCTTCACAGCTCACCGTCTATTCAAAATAATAAACAGTTCCGACCAAAAGGGATTTTCAAAGCCTCTTTCTCTCAACTTGGCCCATCCACCAATAGAGTCACAGGATTACAAACACGCTCACATATGTACTTATGTACTCCTGAGTGAGACAAAATGCTCATTGAATTTCATAAGGCGCCGGATTGTAAACCGGACGGGAAGAATCTTTAACTTAAGTTTGCTTGTTGCAACTTTGTTTTATTCGGAGTATTTTGTCTTGTGTAATGGGACTTCTTTTTTGAGTATACAAATTGGTTTGGTTTTTGTGTTATTTAATAGTTCCTGGAATAAAAGGAATGAGGGGTTGGTGTTATGATACAATGCTGGCCAGTGTAGCGTTTGCGGGTTAACTATCTAATAGAGATAAATAATACGCAGCACTATCAACATAAAATTTAATAAAAGGGTCGCAGGTACAAAAGCCGTCTTATTTAATCTCTTTCTTTCTTAATGGAGGTAGGCGCTAAGTATTATCCTGGCCTGGCAGCAGAAGCGGTCACGATGAAGTGGAAGGCCGATGACTAGGTGCCAGCAGGAGGACGTCCCGCAGAGTTGACGATGATGTTGGTTGTCGGCAGGTTCTTCCGATGAAGGTCCCAGGTGGATGAACCAGGACTTTGGACCCCAATACAGGGTTAACACTGAATCTAGATTTAATTTTAATAAACACACTCGTAATGGTTACGATTCAAACTATTTTTTATAAAGGTACACGTAAAATGACACCCTGAGTATGTAGGAATGATACTATGGAGCGAGTGTACGTGTAATCAGCTAAGTTGTCCGATCGTCAATCGTATTTCTTTAAGGAAGCTCATTCTACAAATAGATGATGTTTTTTCTGTATTTCAGAGTGCTTACAGTCAGTTAGGCGTTGATGGAATATCTGGTATTAGAGACTTTAACTAATGCATTACCAAAAACATCCAACGATCTTGGGGCTGAGACAGAGCCATGGATTCAGACAGTTCAAGACTGAATTGAAAATTTTGAATTGACTGAAATGAATTTAATGACATTGCTAAAAGATTGTCTAAAAGAATTGAAACAGGGAGAAACTAGAGAAAAGCGACTACAACTGTAATTCCTGGAGGAGTTATGAGTATTAACCTAACATTTCTAGATCCCAGGTGGCTGGTTTAAATCCTAATATAATGGTATGACTTACTTTAACATCTACCCTTTTTTACCTGAACAAAACCTAGTAGTCATTCGAACTAAGCCGTTACAAGTTACAGTTATTAACCCTAATAGTTTACAAAAAATCCCAAAGGACAGAAAACATACCTCCGCACGACGGCCTAATTTTTTCATAAGTTTTTGCTCACGAGTCCAAGTTGGGCGCCAGTTAGCAGAGCACAATAATAATTCGTAAAGATTACGAACAGCAGGTGTGGCTAACGATACACCTTTGTGTTTATTATTTGCCTACCCACCTTTGGGCATAGATTAATATTATCATGCGTGTAATGTCTATATTTATTTAAACAAAGTAAGTGTTTTAATAAACTGGACTTATCACGATTCAGTGTTAAATGTAAAACCTTTCTAACAATAACAAATCATATTTTGTCAAAGTTTGAATTTAATACAAATTCAACCGCTTCCAATGGCAATATTTATAATACGTTTTTTATAGAGTTTCAAATCAAATCATACCTCAAGGGAGTGAATCAGGGAGTGAATAAGTAAATCAGCCTCTCTTAGTTACTACTTGCAGCATTATGATAGAGTAAATAAATTCTCTATAGGTGAGACAGAGACATCATAAAACGGACACGAAACATTCTTCAAATTCGCCTCAACATAGAACTGTCTCCTCTGAACACTGCATACTCTTCTAACAGATGAGCATACGGATATTAGTCGGCCACGTTCATACCTTCACGTGTGATTATACTTTCTCATTACATCCTGCTTTACTCGTTTGTATGTGAAACTTTGTCATGCCTGTATGGAGGTTAGGTTTGTTTGAATGGGAGAACTGTATGATGTGTGTTGTGTATGTGTTGTTCATAAAGTTTACAGGCCAAGTTGACTATGAGGAAATAGTCTAGTTTGAATACATTTGTAATTCATATGCAATTTCTAAGATTGTGTTGCTGGCAACATTGAAGGAAAATATCGTGAGGAAACCTGGACTTATAGTTTGTATAAGCTTGTGCTCCATTGATGTAATAGGCATGTTTCCTGAGTAGAAAAAGATAATTGTTTATCCACGCACTGAAACACCTTGCAGCAATTACACCAAACAAGCACAAACTTATACTAACCAGGATGATTTCCTACACCGTTGCCAGCAATATCCCTGATAAACTTAGAAAGTATATAATATGACTTGAAAAGTCACATTGATCCTGCATGGATTTGGACCCAAGACCTTAAGTACGAGAGACGAAATCTTAACCACTGGATCACCACGACATATATAATTCTGTAATCTACCTGGCAATATTATCTTAATTTCAAAGACACGTTTAGTGAACCAACCCATGCTCAAAGAACAAGATACTCACTCAGGCAACGTAATGGTTTTTATGGCTAATACAGTCGCGTTTTCATCCCTAATGATATGCCCACAACCATGAAAACAAAGCACCCGACATTACCATAGACCTAACCGACTTGAAAGAAATCGTATTCTGTATTAGTAGTACAGGCTAAATCAGTATTTCCCAAACTATGGGTTCTGATTCACTAGTGGATCGCGATCTAGTGTTGGATGGGCACTGAAAAGCCAATACTAAACAGTAATGACAAAATATTGGAAGCATATAAATCCTATTTATTGCAATAGTGTGTGTTGCCAGTGATCACCTATGGGACCGAGACGTGGTCACTCACAATGGGAATCATAAAGGAACTCCATATAAAAGTATCTATATTTACGAAGATAGAATGTCAAGATGGTTGCTGGTTATTTACTGTGTATCAGAGTTCCTATGTATATGGTGTATAATGGAAAGGTTTCATGAATAAAAGCACAGAAAGACAAGACTAGGTGTTTATTTCAATTAGGCTTGTCAATTAATTCTTATTGAGGCTCAGAGAGCTTACCGCCCGGTCGCTATACCTAGTTCTCGTGGAGAAGAAGAGCAAGAAACTCCACGGAAACAACTATGGTTGTAAAAGTATTCATAGACATCTTTTATATCCATATAAATATCGTTTATCACAATAAAGATCTAATTCTATTATGGCCATTATTAATCTTGTAACATTTCACAATGTTACATAATCAAAACAACAAGGATACGGCAAAGAACATGACTAGCCCTTAAATTAATTTAACATCATTATGAATAAAGGCCACAATATGAAAATAGAGTTTCAACACAACCATTAGCAATAATCAAGTTATAATATCAAATAACTTACGTGAAGCTTGTGTAGTCCATCTTTCACAAAATATAACAATTCAGGAAAACAATATCATTAACACAACATAACAACTGGTCTGTACTGGCTTGTGGCCATCACTTCAGAAATGATGATATCCGCAGGAGAACCAAAGTTACCGACATAGTTCGAAGAATTGCCAAACTTAAGTGGCAGTGGGCAGGGCACATTGCTCGCAGAACGGATGGCCGATGGGGCCGAAAAGTTCTGGAATGGCGACCGCGAACCGGAAGACGATATGTTGGAAGGCCTTCCACTGGGTGGACCGATGACCTGGTTAAGGTTGCGGGCAGGCGCTGGATGCGAGACGCACTGGATCAGTCAATGTGGCGACGCCTGGGGGAGGCCTATGTCCAGCAGTGGACGTCATTTGGCTGAAATGATGAATGATGATGATGATATTGCAATAGCACTCGTTGCAGTAAACATCATCATCAGCCTTTTAATATTCCCGCTTCTGGGACACAAACCTCTTCTCTGTGAGACAAGGAATGGGCCTTAATCCACCATGTAGGCCCAGAGCGGGTTTGCAGTCTTTGCAATAAATTAATTTAAATTACAAGGAGTATATGGAAGCGAATCGATTGTAACTTATTTCTGATTAGGCAAACCTTGATTCATAAAGTAATGCCCGTTTTTTTCTTCATGACACACATGTGGGTATTTTTGTTTGGCGGATCGCAGATCAGTCAACTTTGGGAACCACTGGTCTAGATACTTATTTACATTACGAGCGCTTATCGAGCACCATCTCTGCCCCGCTCCCAAGTCCCATAGGTTAATAATCGTATAAATTCAATATTGGGACACTCGACTCTACGAGCTTGGACTGTGGCCAATAGTAATGATTTGAGTGGGTAGACTGGGGACTTGGTGCTTTTAAAATAAGTTTTTTTTTTGTTGAACCTTGTTCTATCGGTTGGTAGAATAGGATTAAAGAAAATAAGAAGATGATGGTAGAAGGATAGGCAAATAATGATGACGATGAAAACAGTAAACCTGCTTCTTATAAAATTCTGTCTTTTGCTTCATATAACTGACTGGATATTGTTGAAGAAGAAGAAGCTATCCGACATCCGTTTTACTGCTCTCGTTGCCACCTGTGTCACCAGTCCGTGAGAGCTGTGTTGCCTTAATATATTATTTTATACTATTCTTACCTACCATAAACTTATTTTTTTACAATCCTACCTACCGATTTTTGATTTAATATCATATTTACTATATCTGTTACTATATATATTTACTATACACTCGTACTAATCTGTAACTATAAAAACTGAACTTTTGTTTTGGACACTTGTGTATCGTATTTGTTTTTACTCATTTATTTGTTTATTTTATTTATAAATGGATCATGTTCACTCCGTCACTTGCCCTTAAGGTTTCATTGTTTCGGCGTCACCCAGTCGACACCGGCTTTCGCAGAAAACCAGCGCTGTGGCTCTGTCTTGCACGCGAGTTGCAGCATTATGCTGAGCGATGACCGTTTTGCGTGATTGTAACGCATACTCTGTATTTGAATTTAAGCTTTCCTTTGTTCTTTTTTATGGTATGCGTCGCGACTGACGCAAACAAACGTTTTTTCTTTCTTTTTTTCTATCTACCAACCTCCTACTCTGAAGAACAGCACCATTGAAACTGTTTCTACCAGGTCATTAAATTGCGCTTTTGATCAGTTAACATCTTCCTTAGAGCAATTAAACCCACCTCTAGAGTTAACCTCCTGACACAAAAATTACAGATATCATAAACTTACAACCTGTAGCAAACCAACACGCGAAAGTATGAATTAGTTCATTGTAATTGATAAGCTTGCTTATGAGTTGTTTGATGCTTAGAGGTTTCAATAAGAAGTGTTATTTAGAAAATTATTCTCAAGTTCCCAGTCGTAGTGCCGATTAAATCTAGAACTAGCTCCTATCCGACTTGAGAACGTAAAGGGAGGTACGTCTGTTGGTTGTTTTGTTGCTCTACGATACATCGGGTAAGATTGAATGCAAAGCCTAAAAAGGATAGTGAGGCAAAAAAAGGTACTTAGACTATAAAACGGCATACCTATGGAAATGGTCATAGGTTATGCAGATCTGCAATCATCATGATTATCTTCCTGCCCTTATTCCACGTTACTTGGGGTCGGCGCAACACGTTTTCTTCTTACATACCGTCCTGTCCCCCGTCACGCTATCAATGATTCCCTTTTCTTTCATATCACTCCTCACACAGTCCATCCATCCACATTATGCAGATCTGCAATACTAGAGGAATTTATTGTACACTAGAGGATGCCTCGCGGTTTCGCCCGCGTAGTCCCGTTCCCGTGGGAATACAGGGATGAAAAGTAGCCTATGTCACCCGGATATAGTGTAGCTGATTGATTTTTGAAATCGGACCAGTACTTTTTAAGTTTATTCGTTACATACAAAAATACAAATCTTTCCTCTTTATAATATTAGTATAGATTAAATCCCAAAGTGTACACTAATATTATAAAGAAGATGTAGGAGTTAATCTCTAAAAGCTATGTGCCGATTACAAACTAAATAAACTAAAAAAGTTTTAATGGTAGAAAATCACATTATTCCTGAGTGCCATAAGCTATTTTTTAGCCCGAAAAATACACTATTCCCGTGAAACAGGACATAGAAGTAAACCCATAAAAAGTTAATTAAAAAAATCAAAATACCCGACTGCTTAAAAAGCGAACTAAAAAGACGTAAACAAGAAGAAAATCATGCTGTACAGTCGGAGGATACATATTCTCGAGCTGTAAAAAAAAAATCCCGACATATTCGCGAGCTGGCTGACCAAAACCAAATGTATCCTCCGACTGCACAGCATGATTTTCTTCTTGTTTACGTCTTTTTAGTTCGCTTTTTAAGCAGTCGGGTATTTTGAATTTTTTAATTAACTTTTTTATTTATAACTTTTTAGTTAACATTTTTTTCGAATTAGGTACATTTAAATATATAAGTGTTATATATTTTTGAAATCACCTCTTGAAACCCTTTATTTTAATACCCCACACGATGGGTTTGGAAGAAAAAATAAAATTGCCCCCCCCACAATATGGCGCCCAAAAGCCGCCATTTTTCTATTTTCCAATTTTAATGTAGCCTATGACACTCGCAAGGTTAAGACGAATCGATTGACGTATGAATCATCAAAATCGGTCAACGCGTTTGGTCTCTGGAACGCCACATAGGAACAAACATACATACATACATACATACATACATATATACATACATACATACATAGACTGATAAACACATTACCCTCCTTCGGCAGTCGGGTAAAAAGAAACTAGTCTAAGAAAAAATGTCTGGTGTATATGATAAACTTAAACTCATACCCTTCAATCAGAACACAATAACGCTACCTGGCAGCAAGAATACATCTAGATATTGTACAAATGACTCAAATTCGAAGCCATTTGCATAAATAACTCTTTGCCGTGTGTTCAAACCGTCCAAAGAAACCACTATGTAAAACAGACACTATTCGGTGACCTGAAAACCGTCGGCCGGACGTCCGGCGCCGTAACACCGTACGGAATCAATAGCCGTAACATACGCTGCGATCGCCCATGCAATATGCATGAGGGCTATGGTGGCCTGGTACTCTGGACTTGCATTCGGGGGTTCTATTTTGACGGGGGTTAAGAAAAGGCCACCTATTTTCCATTTGAGGGGTGTTCGTTTAAACCCCTGTCTGTCTAAAAGCTTTGATGACTAGTTCTGCCGCTAGTTTGTGCTTGTGATTGTGGCTGTTTCCTTAAAAGTTTCGAGTACTTGAAGTATGCAGGAGAATTGGCAAGGTTTTTTTATTGGAATGAACATTATTTTAATAAAATGTACTAATACTGAGTATAAGAAATAGACAAGTTCCAAATACTTTTATTAAAGCTTAGAGCAGTTTGTAGTTATAGTACTGACATCACATCACATCACATCACATCACATCATCAGCCTATTAATGTTCCCACTGCTGGGACACAGGCCTCCTCTCTGTGAGAGGGAATGGGCCGTAATCCACCACGCGGGCCCAGTGCGGGTTGGTGGATGTCACATGTCTTCGAATTTTTGGTTCTAAGACATGCCGATTTTCTCACGATGTTTTCCTTCATCGTTTTGAGAACAGTGGTGATGAAATAATTTACACAAAATAAAGCGCCTGCCTGGGCTCGAACCCACGACCTACAACTTGTAAGTCGCGGCCGATACCACTGGGCCACCACTGCTGCATAGTACTTAACTTGAAATTATTAACATAGCCCGCCCACATGACGGATTCTTCCCATCACCTAAGATGTTACTACTGTTGTTGGCTATCTCAAACGACATGCTTCAACTAAACCCTTAACGTATCTAGGTTAAGGGATTTTGAAGCATGTCGTTTTGTGACAAATAAACACTTTTACTCTTTATTTTAGATGCAGCTAAGTATCGGGGTTTTACATGGAACGACAAGGACCACAGATATAAATCTAACCAAGCGTGCCACATTTTCAGTGACAATTTAAGACAATGAAAGAAAACATTTCCAATGCCTCGGCCAACTTTTTCTATACATTCTTTACAGCTCAATATGGCATAAAAAGGCATTTTTCTAGATATCTGTGAATTGCCGGTGCCGATATTACTAAATGAAAAGCTCAGATTACCATAATCATTATTATCATTGATCTTAACCTTAGTCCGTTTTTTGGCACGTGAAGCACATACAATCGCGTCATCTAGTTAGATTTATGTCTGTAACTTACACAATCTAGTTACTGGGTCTAAAACGATACCCATTAATTAGCAAGACCTTAAGACCTTACAAAAATCTACAAATGATAGCCGGGATGAACGGCTTAACGTGCTTTCCAAGGCACAGAGGACTCCCGGTAGGTAACGGTTGGTCACCCATCCACAGATTAACCCGTGCGTTGCTTATCCTTATATATTTTTTATACACTATAGGCTCGCGCTTGACCACTATCTCTCCTGATGGTAAGCGATGATGTGGTCGACGGTGAATCACGCTTGCCTAGAAAAAACCTATTCACACTTGACTTAAATACCCCTAGATTGTAGCTGTCGGAAACACAGACTTCGGCAGGGAATTCCACTCCTTAGCTGTACGCACAATAAAAGTGTTCCCAAAACTTTTTGCGCGTATGGGTGGGATGCCACCATGTACCGATGGCGCATCGCCGTACGTCTGAAATATCGATCCGTGCAGTTTTTATATGTAACTTAGCTACGAGATGAGAGAATAAGAAGTTACTCACATAAATATCCAGAGCTCCATCGCTTACCAACCGGACCACGTCTAGCCGATAGCTCATAACTAATACGACGGAGCTATCTATCTAGTTCTTGTAGCGTATTCTTGGATTTATTATTATAACCTTAGGTTTCTTGTTTGTTTTGTTTTATAGTGCTATCAATGGTTTATGATGTTTGAATCCTTTTGTCCTAGATGCATTAGACAAAGTGACAGAGACTAATCTTTTCCTCGTTTTTCAGGCAGGTATAATTTTGACGTATTACCCTTAAAAATCAATTTTTTTTTTTGCATAATATATGCTAAAAAGGTGTTACAGGTATAAAAGGTTCAGTACAACTACATTCTTAATGTCCCTCAGCAAACTTCGGCTTTCTATCAGTTGCCTTTTGCACTCGGTGAATACCGGACGCTTTCAATCAACTTGGAAGTACATAGAGTTGTTAATACTCTTTTAAGTTAATGTAATTTATTTTTAAAATGGGAGGAAAGCGGCTGTGGTTAAAAAGGAAAATAGTTTTACAGCTCTTTGTAGTTCACACTTAAATCAAAACAAAATAACAATAAAGTACTTAGTTTTGAATTCAAATTATTGTACACGATAAATCTAATAATTGATAGACTTGGCAATTAGCATTCGTTTGTATTAGGAAATGCGATTATTGCTGAGGGACATTAAGAAAATAGTTGTACTATAAACTAATGAGATGTGCATTTTAAAATATGAGGTACCAAATCAAATTAGGTACAATATAATGAATAAATTGCCTTTTGCACTCGGTGAAGACCGGACGCTTTCAATCAACTTGGAATTAGATACATAGAGTTGTTAATACTCTTTTAACTTAATGTAATTTATTTTGAAAATGGGAGGAAAGCGGCTGCGTTTAAAAAGAAATATAGTGTTTTTTTATTTGTTGCCTGGGGGCTGCTGTGCTTTTCCTTGGCCAGAGAATCAGCATTGCCATCTAACGTGGCAATGCTGCCAGCGTTCTGGACACTTTGCACGCTGACAGCGTTGTGGACGAATTTTTTGACGCCCAATTACTCATGCACTTTTATACGCGTTCGTAGTTTTATTTTTATTTAAGTGTTATTGTTAATTAAGTATTTTATACTATATAAATTTATATATGACTAGAATAAATGACCACAATTTATAAAAAAGGTTCAAAATTCAGACAGTTATTCCTTTTACGAGACCTGAAACTCAAAAGCAAAATTCAACAATATGCCCCATTTCCCCATGCTATGTATTTTCCGTATTAGGTTCCAGCCATAAGCTAGCTTAGCATAGCCTACGCCGGATATCTGATCCTGCTGTGCCACAGCCTAAACCCGAAACAAACAGGACCGAACTACATAACGCATAACTAACATAAAGCACTTTACAGCTAGCTTCAGGATATTTAGCCAGGATGACCACAAATGAGTAGACCTAGCATTGCGCAGCTGTGACCCTGGCTGAACAAACTTAAAAACAACACCTGGCCAAATCAAAACCGTTCTTAAGTTCAATAAGATAAGGGTGTCGCCAAGTGTAAAAGTTAAGTTGGTATGGTTAAATAATGTCATGGGCATTGTATACCCCAAACGGCTTATAAGTGTGGGTGTATAAATAGTTCGCGTTCAGTTAAAAACTTTGCTTTCCACTAATGTTTGGTTTTTGTAGCGTTAGTTTTTAAAGGTCTTTTTGTTTTTGAAAAGTTTTATGGTCTATTTTTTTTTTTTGATCCTTTGTTAACTCAACAAACGGTTAAATTTGCTGATCAATGAATTAAAATTTCTATAAAATGCCTTTATTTATCTTATCTTATAGGGAATATCTTTTAAATTGGTCCAATATTGGAGGAGGAAATAGGCGAGAGCAAAATATGACTTTTACTTCGGTAATTCAGCCGGATCTGCGACCGCATTCCCTCTTAAAGTTGCATCCGGGACCGGTGGATGCGAGACGAACGGGGCCGGTTGATGTGGAGATTCGGCTAAAACGATGATGATGAATGGATAGAATCAGATTTGTGTTTTTATTATAGCGGTAATTATTAACCAACAGTAAAACTTCAGTGAGACAGCATCTCTAGAGCGCCTTTTAGTAAAACTTTCTTCTGTACTCTCATTTTTGCAGATCATAACGAAGAACACAGGATAATCTCCACCATACAGACTTTAATACTTATCATAGGAGAGGATTGAGGAGCAAAGCAGGATTTGATAGCATACAGACTTGTTTATCAATACACAATCGGAATGCTACGATGCGCGGCTAAACATGATAGAACATTTCTCATTTAATATCTTCATTGCAATGTATGTACACCATGTTTATACAAATAAATGAACTTACTTACTTAATGCCAAGCAAATTATGGTAATTCAGAAAAGGTTCGCTAACTCTGGTCAGCAAATGATTTGCTCCATTTTCATTTGACGTATTTTCCTTGAAACTATCGCGAAAGTATGTTATTCTACAAATAATTCCACTCTTTATACCTGTCCAAGTAATAAAAACTGAAGATAAACGACACCGCAAGTTTCATCCAATTGAATAAGGATCCATAACTTTGGAGATAAATCACACGGAGTCGTATCCATGCCTTGATAGAGGGACGAGGAAAATGAGGAAGAATGCAGTATATCAGTCCCCGAAAGTTTCAGGAAGGCCCTGAGAATTGGTCAACGGCTAAGAAAAGTTTGTAGTATTTTTTCCCAAAGGTATTGTGATGTTTTTTACAAGGAGCTGATCTTTTTAGGGTTCCGTACCCAAAGGGTAAAAACAAGACTCTATTACTAAGACTCCACTGTCTGTCACCAGGCTATGGGCAGGTATGGGTATAGGTATCTCATGAACCGTGATAGCTAGACAGTTGAAATTTTCACAGATGATGTATTTCTATTGCCGTTTATAATAACAAATACTAAAAAAAATATATAATAAAAATTTAAGTGGGGCGTCCATACAACAAACGTGATTTTTTGCCGCTTTTTCCAATAAGGGTACGGAACCCTTAGTGCGCGAGTCCGAACGCACTTGGCCGGTTGTTTTGTTTATTTTTAGTTTTTAAAGAAGTTTCATCGTGGCTCGTAGCTAAATAATAACAGCCGCACGGGTCCATCTTCGAGGCTAAGCAACGCTTTCTATGTACGGTCCGTGGATGGGTGACCATTAATTACATACCCAGACTCTTCCGTTCCTCAGAAAGCAAGATAAGCTGTTGGTCCCGGATATCATTTGTAGATCTTCGACAGTCGTTACGGAAAGGACTCCGCATCAAAATTGCGACAAACCAATACAACAAAAGCAAAAAGACCAACCATCAGTGGTGCGACAGCACATGAACTCGATATACGTTAGTGCGTATCCATTACAATAAGAATTACTAACATAATTTATCCAATACCTTTAAACGAGCCATTCTTGTATATATGTAATCGTTTCGGGGGCGATAAATCGATCTAGCTAGGTTTCATTTTTCAGAAAACGTCGGTCATTTTTTCTATTTTCACCCGAGCAGAGCTTGGTCGCCCAGGTACTAATAATAATATGTATTTCAATAAACCATGTTCGTACATTTTGTGGCTGACTGTCCCAAAAATCTGTTAATACCGACCGGCATAAAATATTTAAATTTATTTGTGATATATGGTAGGTACGGTGGATCAGACCGGAATAGAAAATATTATAAAATAAAACTGATCCCCCTGGGTATCAAATACGGGGTATCCGACCAGAATAAATCGTTAGTGCGACTGATTATTTTCACGACAAACGATAGGAATACGAAACTTTTGATCAACGAACGAAAGCGCGACATAATTTTCGCTCGACAAACTAAAGTACTAGCATTGACAAACATTACAGCGATAGAATAATTACGAAAAAAAAAATTATGTTTTTATTTTTAATCATATGTATTTTATGTCATTATGCAATTAAAAACATTGATGAAAATATTTTAAGCGAACAATGACAAAAAAAACAATTAAATTCGGATTATCTTTTTGAGCCAAATGTTGTTGCAGATTTGTATAAAATCTACTTTTCGATTTATTCCTAATTATTAGGCTTTGATCCTTTCAACTTCACATTGTGTGTTTTTTGCTCTTTTCGCAGTTCTTTGATGGTTTTGTAATTATTTTTAATACTTATCTATACTAATATTATAAAGAGGAAAGATTTTTTTGTTTGTTTGTTTGTTTGTCAAGTTTTTTAATTTTGTTTTATTCTGTTAGATTTTTTATTTTCTTTTATTTTTTTGCTTTTATTTTCTTCAATATTTGTACGCCTTCACGGCAAAACATAGCGCCCATTATAATTAACCTAAGATCTTTATGTAATTACCTATGTTTCACAAATAAATATTCTGATTCTGATTTCTACCGAATAGGTTCTTTCATCCCGAAAACGGGTCCTGTGGGGTGGTCCACGGGAGCGAAGCCGCGGGCAACAGCTAGTAATAATAATAATCTATACTTCTATACTAATAATATTATAAAGAGGAAAGATTTTTTTGTTTGTTTGTTTGTTTGTACCGAATAGGCTCCGAAACTACTGGACCGATTTGAAAAATTCTTTCACCAATAGAAAGCTACATTATTCCTGAGTGACATAGGCTATTTATTAATTCCGAAAACGGGTCCTGTGGGGTGGTCCACGGAAGCGAAGCCGCGGGGAAAAGCTAATTTTTAATAAAGTAGGTAACTCGTTACGTCTGCCTTTTCACGTCTAAACAGATGACAGAGTTTGGATATAACTCACCTACGCGAGGACGCTGGCAGAATTTAGTAGAATTAAAAAAAAAACTTGTTTACAAAATAAATCTACCGACTTCCAATTAAAAACACTACAAAGTGAAACATAACTATCTTTTTGGAAGTCGGTGTCTTTCGTAGATACCATTTTTTTGCGTTATGGACAAAAAAGTTTTTTTAAGTTTCACTTTTTGTTGTACCTACCTAATAGGCAAGTGGTTTAGTTAGGTACCTATAATGCCAGAATAGATTACCCGAATATCATGATACTTGAAAATAACCGGTGAAATAAGAGTGTACCAAGGTGAACTGTACACATCTGCGTACCCCTTTAGAGCGTACTGGCGTGATATTATGTTATGAAATGGTATAAACAATAAACAGACATGCGATTATATCAATCCCGAGAGATTTGCCGTTATTTAATGAAGAGTTCTGTTGTATATCTTCGAAGTTCTTCATAAGATCTTCACCAATTTTATCATAAAATGGGATCAAATTCGAAGCATATTCTTACGAACAAAAAAATAATTTTCAAAATCGGTCCCCAATTGACGGAGATATCGGTGAACAAACAAAGCAAAAAACATACTTAATCGAACATCCTCCTTTTTGGAAAGTCGTTTAAAAACTAATAACAATTTTGTGGCCTCTATGTTATGCACTTTCATAACACTGCAACTCCTGTCTTCCTACATTTAATCTTTCTTAACCTTTACAAAATTAAAACCTAATCTCTTAATAGACAGAATTCATCCAATATTCCAGCCAAACTCCTCAACTGTTCGTATTACTAGTTAATACTACAAGCGCGCCCCACTGCTCCGCCCGCGACACTATTTATTAGCTAACTTTCACAATAAATCCGACTCCTCGACCGTGACGAATCAAACTACGTGTGGGTATATGTGGAGACAGAACTGTTAGGAGGTTATTTAATTTAGAAATAGCTGAAATAGTTAATAATTTATAATTAATTAAGGTGGCACCCTCTAGCGTGGAGCGACTTCCTGGTCAAGGTTGCGGGGATTCGGTGGATGCGAGCCGCATATGCGGCACAGAACCGATCAGTGTGGCAACGCTCGGGGGAGGCCTATGTGGACGTCGTTTGACTGAAATGATGATGATAATGACGAGTTTATAATAGTACATTATGGTACAAGTGTGTAATGTTGGTGATTACCGCTCAGGCGCCATTGATACCCGAGCCGTTAGGTGAGGGTCTTAAGAGAGCCGAGGACGGTAATCTTCAATACACACGTGTATCATACGACGTTTTTCAACACACTTGTGAAGAAAATAATACCAGAATATAATTTTCAACAGTGAAAACGAGTTGTGAAATTTTGTTCGCAATGGCAGGAAAAATTAATCAGTTTTCCTATGCGCTATATCATCCATAGACTAAAAGAATGAGGTTTCTTTTTTTGGCTTTTCGCGGATAGCGTTTTAGCCACGTACAAAATGGGGCATTTCAAGTTTTCTTTATTACAGAGAAAACAAAAGTTATATTTGAGTGAAAGTTTTATTTATTAAACGCGTACAAGTTGAAATTATCTATTTAAATATGAAGTTGCATGACATGAGCAAGCAATAAGTACATTAATTTATTTGTACTATTGATCACGATCTTTTATGTATCGAAACTTTTTTTTATCTTATCTAGAAAGAAAAGAAAGAAAACACATTTATTTGACACAAGCCAGAGCAAACAAAATATACATAAAAAAAAAAGAAAACTTAGATTAAGCGACAATAATATAAAACAAAATAAAAGTGTTTATATCAATCACAATATTCTGTGTGTCCCACGGCTGCGCCAAATAGGACCAGTTCAGCAAAATGTCGGGCAACTAGTGCCGACGCTGGTTTTCAACTGGACCTATGACTGATGACGTGACGGACGTAAAGCAGTTTTATAGTAACTAAATGTGTTTGTGATAAAAGTACTTACTTATATAAAAAATAAAAATAGATGGGTTGTAAGTGTATATTACAAATAATAAGAAAATACGTGTACACTACATATACTTGTACATACACTACATATGTTTGGGGGCTGAGTCACCCGCGTCCGTAGGAGAGTTACCCTTATTGCTGTTACCCTACACGTGGTCCCCGGGTGGTGCTAATCAGGTGACACTACTGGTGGTAGGCTTCGGCCGAAGGCTTGTGACCACCCACCGGGCAAAGACGTACCGCCAAGCGGCCTAGCCGTGTTCCGGTACGATGCTCGGTGTAGCCACTAGAGGAGTTGGGTCGAGATATTTGTTCCACTGCATGCTGACCAGCCTGACTCGCACTGTTTTGGGCGTATCGGGAGACTAGTTGCGGAGGGTAGCGGGATCCGAGGCACGGTGCGCCGCTGGCCGACCGCAGGTAGTTGGGGGCCCAAGTAGTGTGCCAGCCACACACGAAAGGCTGCCCCGCCAACTGTCGAAAAATCCCGGAATGCACCATCGTGCTGGTTGGCGACCAGATGGGAGGGCCCGATGGACATCTCCGGGGGGGCTCGGGCGTCCCCGCAGTCTCCGGACTAGTGCCCCAATGATGGCGTCCTTTCAGTGTGTGTCTGTAGGTTAGTAGCGTGGAACCTCATCTCACTTCCTTCTCCTCACCTTTCACTCTTAAATAAAAACGGCAAGAAGTAAAAAGAAAACTGGAGTAAAACAGCGGCTGCACCCCCTCCCTCACAAAGTGCACCTCACTAATATTAGAGGTCTGCACTCCAATCTCACCTCAGTCCACCATCATCTGGAGACTGAAAAGCCAGCACTGTTTTTCCTTACGGAGACGCAGATAGGAAGTCCGTCTGACGTGTCGTACTTATCCTACCCAGGGTTCAGGTACCCAGGGAAGAGCACGGTTTGACCACATTAGCAGAATCGGGAACAAACTTGCTTCATACCCAGCGGGTAGCAAAGCGTTTTGGTCCCTGGCTAAATCGGTCGAATCAAATTTCTGTCGCCCCTCACTACCACCACTGCTGAAACCTGACGGGTCATTAGCCCACTCCGCTGAGGAGAAGGCAAACTTGTTTGCTTCCCTTTTTGCGGAATCTTCGCATCTGAATTCTGATGGCGCGCAGCCTCCTCCTTTTCCTGATGGATGTGTGACGAAAATGTCGGACATCCGCATCCATCAAAAGGACGTCCGTAGGGTGCTGCGTAGCCTTGATGTGAACAAAGCGAGTGGCCCTGATGGGATACCAGCAATTGTACTTAAAACCTGTGCGCCTGAATTGTCTCCGATCTTGACACGCCTGTATCGCCTTTCCATAGAGACTGGAAAAGTGCCGAAGGCTTGGAAGCAGACCAACGTACAGCCCGTGCCCAAGAAGGGCAGTCGAGCTGACCCGACCAACTACAGACCCATATCTGTAACGTCCATCCTCTGTAAGAGTATGGAACGTGTGCTCAACAGTAAGCTCCTGGCATACCTAGAAGCGAACGACATCCTCAGTGACCGACAATACGGCTTCCGCCGAAATCGGTCCACTGGGGATCTTCTAGCGTATGCCATTCACATCTGGAGTGAGGCCATCGAGAGACACGGGGAAGCGCTAGCCGTCTCCCTCGACATCTCGAAGGCTTTCGACAGGGTCTGGCACGAAAGCCTCATTGGTAAACTTCCTTCCTTCGGTCTGCCCAGTGGTCTGTGTGATTGGATTGCGGATTTCCTGAGGGATCGATCCATCCGAGTGGTTATCGATGGCTGCTCGTCCGGTCAGTTAGATATCAACGCCGGAGTCCCTCAGGGGTCAGTGCTCTCGGCAACATTATTCTTGCTGCACATTAATGATCTGCTAAAACCCGGAACCTTTGGGTACGCAGACGACAGCACTGTTGCTGAGAGTTACGTGTCTAGCGCACGGGCTACTGGGCCTCAGATTCGGTCTCTCCGGGAGGCCATGGTTGAACGCTTGAACCTGTCCTTGAAGGCGGTCTCTATGGGGTGATGCCAATCTGGTCAGTTTCAATGCTGCTAAGTTTCGGCTCTTTTTAGCGGAAAAAAGACACGCCTGGGGCGTGTCTTTTTTCCGCTAAAAAGAGCCGATTCCACCCGGCTCCATCTTTCCGTGGTGTAACCGTGCCGTTGACGGACCATCTCGAACTTCTCGGGGTTACTTTGACATCGACCCTCAACTTCGGTCCATTCATTGAGGCGAAAGCTCAGTTAGCTGCAAAAAAGTTGGGGATTCTTGCAAAGGTGAGACGGTACTTCACGGCTGCACAGCTGCTCAACTTGTATAAAGCGCAAGTTCGGTCTTGCATGGAGTACTGCTCTCACCTTTGGGATGGATCAGCCAAATACCAGCTTGATGCACTTGAGTCGATTGACAGACGGGCCGAAAGGCTTATTGGCAACGATGCACTGGTCGCCTCAAAGCTCCAGAGCCTCGAACATCGACGCCGAGTTGCCAGCCTGTCGGTTTTTTATCGGTTACATTTCGGGGAGTGTGCGACGGAACTGCACAATTTGATTCCACCTAGCCCTTTCCATCATCGGACTACAAGACGTACAGCTATGCGCCATCGGTACATGGTGGACATCCCTCACATACGCACAAAGCGTTTTGCTAATACTTTCATTGTAAGTACAGCTAAGGAGTGGAACTCCCTTCCGGAGTCTTTGTTCCCTGATAGCTACAACCTTGGGGTCTTTAAGTCAAGAGTGAATAGGTTTCTTCTAGGTAAGCGTGCTTCACCGTAGACCGCATCATCGCTTAACATCAGGCGAGATAGTGGTCAAACGCGAGCCTATAGATTATAAAAAAAAAAATAAAAAAAATACTACTATCTCTCTCAACCTTCACCAGTTCGTCTTCATGGGGTACCGCTATATCAATAATCATATATATATTTTATTATTATCTTACTGTAAAATTGTTCACTGGATTACTGCCCTCTACTATTATGATCTCTATCACTTATAGGTTTGCTGGCACAAAACTCACCCTCCACAAAAAAGCATTAAACTAAAACAAATAAACCCCTTGCCCGAACCACTTGTCGACTCCACAGTACCTAATACGTGTTTGGCATCGATTTATTCCGTGCACCTTACACCTTAATCCTTTGCCTCACCCACTGTGGAGCGTTCACGGACACGTTCGGAGGACTGACTGGAATAATGCGCAATTTTATACGATTTATATCTGATACCGCCAGAACGAATTGAAGTGAGGAGAGGATTCAGAGATAGCGTGATTGTGTCGGATTATTTTTTACCCGACTGCCGAAGATGCCTACATTACCCATGTGTTTATCAGTCTATGTATGTATGTTTGTTCCTATGTGGCGTTCCAGAGACCAATCGCGTTGGCCGATTTCGATAATTCTTACGTCGGTCGATTCGTCTGAACCCTGCAAGTGTCACTACCTACATTAAAATTGAAAAATAGAAAAATGGTGGCTTTTGGGCGCCATATTGTGGGGGCCCAATTTCTTTTCTTCCCATCCCATCGTGTGGGATATCAAAATAAAGTGTTTTACGAGACGATTTCAAAAATATATAACAGTTATACGTTTCTATGTACCAAATTCGAAAAAAATATAACTATCAACAAACCCGACTGCTTAAGAACCGAACTAAAAAGACGTAATCAAGATGAAAATCATGCTGTGCAGTCGAAGGATACATCTGGTTTTGGTCAGCCAGCTCGCGAATATGTTGACTTTTTTTTGTAATGGTATTGGTGTGACAGTAGGTATCTTTACTGAAAATTAATTTTTGTCCATCAGATAGATTAATAAAAAATATCGAACACGTATATTTTCTTTTTACACATAAACATAATGTGACGACGATACAGTGCGTTGAAATATCGTGAGATGTCTCGCCGAAAGTACACTTTATACTGACATAGTGACGTCAGACAGAGATAAAGAGCAACAAAGTTCAGGGAGGGGGCTTGCCCTCCTGAACTTTGATGCTCTTTATCTTTGTCTTCTACTCTCTAATCTCACTGACGGACTAAATAGAATTAGCATTTTTCTACCCAGGAAACAACCCTATTGAATAAAGACCTCAGTCTTACTAGAATTTATTTTGAAAATTTTAATCAAGGAAGTTTCAAAATGATAAACTTAATTCTTACTTACTGGTCTGACTTAGCGTTGGAGGGTCTCTCTTTAGGTGGACCGATGACCTGATTAAGGCTGCGCGAATTGCTGGACTGACCCATGAGGTGACACTTGGGGGAGGCTTATGACCAGCAGTGGACGTCTTTCTTGGATGATGATGATAAAGATGACGATCTGGGTATCCATGAAACTACTCGTAACAGGAAATGAGATTTATGAATGTTGTTGCTTGCTTGAATGTTGCACTAACCGCATTATCAATTCTAAAGTATTTTAAAGCCGCTAGATGCGGGAAAAACACGAGCGATCGAAGTGGTGACGCTTGGAAGGCTTATTTCTTGAAGTTAACATCTTCATTTACTTTTTGTATGAACGGTAGGTAGTACATCATATCATAATTTTTGAGCCCAGTAGATAACCATGTTTATTGCAGCGTCGCAGACGTTGTTTAGATCATCAAGGGTGCAGAGGAGTGGAATTCCCTGCCGGAGTCTGTCTTTCCCGAAACTACAATCTACAAGTCAAGAGTAAATGGACTTTTTCTAGGCAAGCGTTCTTCAACGTCGACCAAATAATCACTTACCAGCAGGTGAGATAGGTGTCAAGCGCGAGCCTGTAGATCATTAAAAAGGTGAACAGGCATTTGGACATTGCGGCCGAAATTATGATGATGTATGATATAAAGTTCATTCATAAATTGAGTTCATATTTGACTTACAAAGTCAACTTACCTAAATTAAGCCTTGCTCATTTCACAGCATTCATAACCATTCTTCAATTAAAACAATCTTCCTTACCCAATCAACTTACGCAAGATAAACTTAATAGAACTCAATATGTAATTAACATTTAATAAAGGCTTTCTGACATAAGATCCTTTGATGATACAGCCTGTCAGAAACTTCAAAAAATCTTTTGTGTTTAGAAAAAAAAACTCGTATTTAAACGAATTTCATTCCAATTCAACTGACGAGTAAACCGTCCAAATTGGAGTATGTATCGAATAAAAAAAGATTCTTAAGGAAAATGGTACCAGGACGCGACAGGAAATCGTTTCGTTGCAACCCATTCATGTGTGGAAATATACAGACGTTATAATTGAGAGGGCACGCTTCAGGATGTCCTTTATTTTTTTAGCTAGTAATCGAGATGTATTTATGATTGTACTTAAGGAAATGGCAGTCTCCATCGACTAATAAAAATACGAACGTTTTTCCCAAGTAAGTACTTTGCGAATCGTGAGTCCGTTTCATTTGTCAATTTTTTTTCTCCATTTGTTATGGTCAGCAGGCTTTTGGAGTGCGTCGCTAATAGATGTTGCCCGAATATTTGAGCTGACCACTGTTTTAGGGTTCGTCCTCAAAGCCTTTTGCATTTGTGAGCGAATTAAAGTGTTGAATGTGGCCTAAACATCTCACGATGTAACAGTATCTAATAACCCCACTTATTTTATCAAACAACTCAAATTAATAATAACAACCAATTTGATAAAGCAAAGTACCAGGAAAACAGGAACGCTAACTAACCTCTCCGTATCCCAAAGTAAAGCTGTCCCCCGTCTCATCAGCTCCTCCGTAGTGGGATTAATGCCACTTGCTGGCCACTTAGCATTTGCATCAACAAAGTGTTAGGCAAGCAGAAACGTCAAACAGTTATCTCTCCGTAACTCCCAGCGAAGCGGTCCCGTCTCATCAGCATCCTGTACATTCCACCCGCGGCCGTCCTGCTCGCGACATTTCCAATGATATTTCGATCGGCTGATATGAAAACAGACCGTGATTGAATTGTGATTGGGGTTCAACAATCGGAGATGGGTCTTTAAAATAATTCCCTAGCGGAATTCCTATTATTTTCCAATGACTCGTATTGTACTGGCGTCCGCTTAATATCTTCGCATATCGTTATGGTATTTTAAAGGAATGGTGTTTTGAACTCGGGCTGAGGTTAATCGTTTAAGAAGTGGTTGGTTTTCACAATTTGGTTCAGACACCTAACCTAAGACTAAAATTATGCCTCATTTAAAATCTTCCTTCAATTGTTAAAACTTACCTGCAGTCTGGAACTGTCACAGATTTTGTAAATAATGGCAGACCATTACATAATCCTTACAGGCTGCATTTCAGCTAAAATATACATGGCCCCTATTTATAAAAATCTTGGTACTGATAAGCAATTGAATATCACATCGACAAAGACAGATTCGTTATTCGAATTTTCTATAGATAATAATATCGCTATAAACATATTTTTGTGTTAGTTTAACACACAAATAAAATCAGTTTCTTCATTGCAACAGTCTGGAATAATTGCCAACAATTACTTCTAGCTTTTACTAGCAACTATTAAGTACGTAATGTGTCTGCTCGCCTCCGAAATATAATAATATTTCTGACGTTCCTAATATACCAAGTACTGTACACACCAATTCAGCAAAACACAGCTGTGTGAGTCATAAGTAGGGTGCTTTTACACCAAAGATGTGCGAGCTAGCTAGGGACTGCGAGGAAAAAACTACCAGTTGGATCACATAATTTTCCTAGCCAGGCTTAGCGCAGCTCTGGTCTAGGAGAGCTATCTACTTACAAGCTTTTATTTACCTTCACCTGACTTGGTATCTGTAATAAAATCTAACAAGTTAAAGGACAATGGGCATTCCTGCCCCATCCTCAATAGTGTTAAATACGTCGTTGGATTAATCTCTGTAAGGTGAATATTTGTTATATTGATGACTTCTCTGGATTGTGGACAGGTGAGGAGCTACAGTCCTCTAAATTTGAGTCGTAAACTCTGTTTTATAATTCTGGTATTTCGTTTGCTTTATGCTATTAAGCTGAAATTGTTCACAAGCGTTTGTTTCTCGTCACAATATATTTTTTTAATATAAAAACTTGTTTTTTTACGCTTGTTTTACATTAGAAAAGAACCCTTCGTGCGCGAGTCGGACACGCGCACAAAGGGTTCCGTACTTGGTAAATTGCGGTTTACGATTTATGACGTATTAAAAAAAACTACTTACTAGATCTCGTTTAAACCAATTTTTGGTGGCAGTTTACATCATATATTTTTTTAAGTTTTATCATTCTCTTATTTTAGAAGTTACACACACACATTTTACTACTTTGGAAGTGTCTCTCGCGCAAACTGTTCAGTTTAGAAAAAAAAAATGTAATAAACCTCAATACCATTTTTGAAGACCTATCCATAGATACCACACGTATGGGTTTGATAAAAAATTTTTAGTAGAGATTTCTAAGTATGAGGAACCCCCAAAACTTATAGTTTTTTTTTCGATTTTTGTGTGGAAATCTTAATGCGGTTCACAGAATACATCTACTTACCAAGTTTCAACAGCATAGTTCTTATAGTTTCGGAAAAAAGTGGCTGTGACATACGGACGGACAGACAGACATGACGAATCCATTAGGGTTCCGTTTTTTGCCATTTGGCTACGGAACCATAAAAAGCGAGAGATGCGTACAAGAGACGTATACAAAACGGTGCGAGAAACTAGTATTCATTTTCTTACCACGTATGAGTACAGCTGCACACCGTTTCAACAGCTTCGCTACGCATCTTCGCGCCGCCTCGCTTCCTCGCACATCTTTCATGTAAAGCACCCTAAGGAGGGTCATAGTCGGCTATGTACCTTTTGTTCAAGTCTGCAAGACTTGAAACAATAAAATTTTACGACAATGTGTGGCTCCATGAAGTTTTTTTTTTACACAAATAGCAACCAATGTACCGTGAAAATAGTCTGTAGAAAAATATTAGTCTGCAGTTTTAACTTACCATTTATGAGTGTAATTTTTTATACTGACCATTGCCATTGAAGTTTTAACCTGAGCCAGTGCGATGACTTTTTATGGAACTCACGATGTCTGACCAAAATGTTATAATATGTACTGACTATACAACAAGTTATTAAAGTACTTACTTGCTGTGTAACCGATGCAGCTTGTGCGTTAAGATTTAATATCTAAGACAAATTACTCGATGTTTTACAGGATTTAAGTTATGGAGCTAAGCGTGACCTTGTGGAAAGCCATACCATAACAGGTCATGCTCTTTGATTTTATAATGTGGTCGGCTTCCAGTCCAGCTGAGTACCAGTAGCTTACATGGAGCGACTGCCTCTCTGACCTCCACAACTCAGTAACCGGGTAACTAGATACTCCTTACTAATTTATTTAGCTTCTTCTTCTTCTTTTCATGTGAGGATATGGCCACCTCTAGTGTCAGAGTTAATAAAGCCGCCTCTGGGAACCCCACAGGCCTCTGACTTGGCTCTTTCAGACTTACATTAATTTATAAGTCCAGCAGCCTAATGGCGGAAGTGAATTCGGCAATGCAAAGGGTTTGACCGCCATCAATCGACCAATCACATGCAAGATGAAAGACGCTATGTGGATTTCCGTTCCAATTAGGCTACAGGTTTCGTCACGATGTTTTCCTTCATCGTTGCCTATGATGTCCAAGATAAACTTAGAAAGTAGATAATATGGATTTGAAAAAATCACATTGGTACTTGCCCGGATTTGAATCCACGACCTCAAGCACCAGTGGCGAGTTCTTAGCCACTGGGCCACCTAGATTATTAGCTACGAGCTTTATATTAATAATCATATAACCTGTTATTGGCTTCCTAGTAAAATAATTACACTAACAGAACTATGGCATATACACTGCCATAAATAAACGAAACAAAGATGCACAAAGACAGAATGTTTTCACCAAGATGACCTAAAACCTACTACAGCCAAACTTGCGTCATTAATCTTGTTCTAACAAAGAGCCCCATTGTGTACTCGCTAATACACATCAGTAGGGTGCTTAATGTCCCATGAACTTCGACTACTATTTGTCTGTCTATTTGTTTTGTTAGTACTTTTCTCATCTTCTTAACTAATATAGTAAAGAGGAGGATTGTATGTTTGTTTATATTTTTACCAAAAGGCGGGTAATGTTTTGTATGTATGTCTATCTATTATCTTTGACACATTCTGTGGCCTAAACGGCCGCGTGGATTTTAACAAATGAGGTAGGTATATTTAATTTCATGGTGTACACCCCACCCATACGCACCAAACGTTTTGGGAATACTTTTATTATGCGTACAGCAAAAGAGTAGAATTTCCCGGAGTATGTATTTCCTAATAGCTACAACCTGGGCGTCTTTAAGTCAAGAGTGAATCAATTTCTTCTAGGCAAGCGTGCTCATCGTCGACCACATCATTGCTTACCATCTGGTGAGATAGTGGTCAAGCGCAAGTCTATTCAATAATAAAAAAAAAGTTTTATCTTAATACCCAAAAGGCTATATTTTAATAATTATAAAAGAAGAAGGCGGCAAGTATTAGGTAACGAGAAGAGTGATCTGGCATGAAATCTATGATAGAATTACTTACTGTTGCATCACCAAAAATCGCACGAATAAAATGATTCGATTTGATTTGAATTCAAATCAATGCCACCAACTTAGCTTAGCTTGAAACAAACTTTTTTACAAAAATATACTACCAACCTCCAAATAAAAGCACTACAAAGTGAAAAATAACTTTCTTTTTGGAAGTCGGTGTCTTTGGTAGATACCATTTTTTTTCGTTATGGACAATTACCCGAATACCATGTTTCTTGAACATAACCGGTGAAATGAGAGTGTACCAAGGTGAACTGTACACATCTGCGTACCCCTTTAAAGCGCACTGTCGTGATATTATGTTATGAGATGTATAAGCAATAAACAGACATACGATTGCAGCAATCCCGAGAGATTTTCCGTCATTTATTGAAGAGTTCTATTGTGTATCTCCGAAGTTCTTCATCAGATCTTCACCAAACTCAAATGGGACCAATTTCGGAACATACTCATTCACACGTAAAAAAAATCAAAATCGGTCCACAATTAACGGCGAAATCGGTGAACATACACAAAAAAAAACAAAAGTAGAACATAGAACCTCCTCCTTTTTGGTAAGTCGGTAAAAAATTGACTTGTTTGGAACTTTTCAGTTGTTTATTTTTAGTCGCGTTTTTTTATTGTAACCTTTGCAAGTGCAAAATGCAAAATTCTTTCACACACACTATCAGTTACAAAATCGCATACAGCTACAGTATCGCATATTATAGGTATTTTAGCCCAGAAATATGCACGGTTACTGCAGGATATGCCACGGGACCGAAGCCGCGACAAAAAGCTAGCGACTTATATATGGGCCATATTTTCTGGTATACTTTAGGTTTTCGTTTGTGGGTTACTTTGCGATGATATGTGGGCTCCAAGTGCGCATCGCTTTTGTTTATCGGTAGGGTCATAATAATGGTAATATTCTATTGAGAATCGTTTTTGCTAAGGACATATTTTATTTTACTGTCTCCGTTTGTAATTGAATGGGAATTTAGGACTTTTGGCTTATATTATTTACTAGCGGACGCTTTGCGGTTTCACCCGCGTAGTTCCCGTTCCCGTGGGACTACAGGGATAAAAAAGTTAATTAAACCCGACATTCGCGAGCTGGCTGAACAAAACCAGATGTATCCTCCGACTGACAGCTTGATTTTCTCCTTGTTTACGTCTTTTTATTTCGCTTTTTAAGCAGTGTGGATTTTTGAGATTTTGAATTAACTTTTTATATTTATAACTATTTAGTTTTTTTTTTCGAATTTACTACATTTAAACATATAAGTGTCATATATTTTTGAAATCACCTCCCTTCATTTTGATACCCCATATGACGGGTTAACAAGAAAAAAAAAATTTGGCCCCCACAATATGCCGCCCAAAAGCCGCCATTTTCCTATTTTCCAATTTTAATGTAGCCAGTGACACTTGCAGGGTTAAGACGAATCGATTGACGTAAGAATCATCAAAATCAGCCAACGCGTTTGGTCTCTGGAACGCCACATAGGAACAAACATACATACATACATATACTGATAAACACATTACCCTCCTTCAGCAGTCGGGTAAAAAGTATCCTATGTGACCCGTGGATAGTGTAGCTTTCCAACGGTGAAAGAATTTTTAAAATCGGTCCAGTAGTTTTTAAGTTTGTTCGTTACATACAAACATACAAAAATACAAATCTTTTCTCTTTATAATATTAGAAGTAATAAGTATAAAGTAAGTATATGTAAAGAAGTATAGATTTAGTTTTCGCCTCTTTGTAATTTAATTTGCTACTTTGATTTGCAAAGTAGAGACTGCCAGTGTTTTAGGCACTTTAGCCATTGACAGCAATTCGGACGAACTGAGTGGCCCAATGAGTTATTTCTAGCTGGTAAAAAAGTGGGTAAACCAAATGGGGGGTCCATTTGGTTTACCCACTTTTTCATAATTGTTTTATCTGCTTAAATATGTCACCGGATTATGGCAGACACTCTAACTTATAAGAAAATTTGCTCGATATAATGTGGACCGAACATTTCAAACACAATAACTCCCAACCAAAGTCGATACTTACACATATACCTGCGTCTTATTGAGAAGAAAGATTTTACAAACTTACGGTATTGCATTAACACACACAACAATACGCTTAGTTTATTCGTTCATGGAATTAAATAATACTGATTTTCTCTTGAATTTTCATTCATCTGTAGAACAATCTACTTCCCACTCTCCTTTCTAAGTTACAGAAACAATTTCGAGAACATCTAAAATTTTAGGAGTCCTTGCCCTTTAAAAATCCTAGCGTTCCACCCTCCCATAAATTGTATGTTAATTGTAGCACTCTGTTGTAAGTAAAGTAATGGCGGTCTCTCAACTGTTTAGTGCTAAGTATCATTATCAAACCTTGTATTTAAGTAGTTCCTATTTGTTTTAGTTTAAATTGTCTTAAAATTCTTAAAATCAAGCTGTGTAGTCGGAGGATACATCTGGTTTTGGTCAGACAGCTCGCGAATATGTATCCTCCGACTGCACAGCTTGATTTTCGCCTTGTTTATGACTTTTTAGTTCTAGTTAGTTTAGTTATAGTTTTAGTTGGTCGGGTTTTTTGATTTTTTGAATTAACTTTTTTTATTTATTTATTACTTTTTAATATTTTTTTTTCGAATTAGGTAAATTCTAACATATAAGTGTTATATATTTTTGAAATCACCTCTTAAAATTCTTTATTTTTATACCCGACTGGGGTATTTTCCAATTTAAATGTAGCCAGTGACACTCGCAGGGTTAAGTCGAATCGATTGACGTAAGAACCATCAAAATCGGCCAATGTGTTTGGTCTGTAAACGCCACATAAGAACAAACATACATACATACATAGACTGACAAACACATTACCCACCTTCGGCAGTCGGGTAAAAAGAATCAATAATTTATGAAAGACCTTCCATTTCACAAACATAATATTACATCATGGTTGTATTATTCTAAGGTTTAGTTTGAGTTGCGCCTATAACACGCATTTCGGTAGTTATGGCTTTATTGTCATTACTTAATTTTGATTTCAGCCGAACAAAGTTCACAGCAATTATCATCATCTCAAAGATACCTATTGCTAGATATTGTTTCCCCTTCCTCAAGTATCGTCACAAATATAAATGCCAAAGGCAGTCTCTTGGCCTCCTTAAGATATATTTTACCTCTTGGACCATTTTGTTGATTTTTAGCATGACGATAATTTGGTTGGTTTTGGTTATCCATGTAGGTAGCAAAATATCTTCGTGCTACTCGAAATATTTCACACGCGCCAAAGGTAAATCTAGTTTATAAATTGTCATGTCCTTGTTACCGCGACATGATGTATTGTTGTATCTATCCTTTGGTTATGAGCCGGGAATATCTAGAACACGTACAATCCTAAATCAGACCCTTGTGGTTACATAATATCACACCTGTGTTCCCAGAAGGGGTTGGATAGTACTCACATGTCTCATCAGTTATATTTGAGGCCCATGGAAATTGGTGTTTTTTTTGTCTTAACTCTCTTCCCGTCAACGAAGTTGGCGCCTATTCTTTTTCAAACGCATTCATGCTATTCCTCTTTCATGCCTCTCGTACTTTTATTCTTCATACTATGGTTTTTCTTGCTTTCATCTTCTTGTATACAGTGGGTGGGACTCCTACTTTATTTAAATAATTATGGGTATACTTTATTTATTATCAGTAGGTTAAAATACAAAAAATATATACAAAAAGTGCTATTGATCACAGAATATAATAAAAGTGCTGTTTATTATACATGTGCAAAAAGTGCTGTTTATCACAGAAAAAGATAATAATAGTACATTATGGTACAAGTGTGTAATGTTGGTGAATACTGCTGAGGCGCCATTGCAACCCGAGCCGTTAGGTGAGGGTCTTAAGAGAGCCGAGGACGGTAATCATCAATACACACGTGTATCATACGACGTTTTTCAACACACTTGTGAAGAAAATAATACTAAAATAACTGTAGTTTCAACAGTGAAAACGAGTTGTGAAATTTTTTTCGCAATGGCGGGCAAAATTCATCAGTTTTCCTATGCTCGCGCATCTAACAATGGCGATCGGCCATATTCTAAAATAATGAGATTTTTTACCCCCGGAGGTGTAGTGTATGTAGGATACCATTAGCATTATTAAGCATGTGTGTGTAACCATACCTTATAATATACTAGCTGACCCGGCAAACTTTGTTTTGCCATAAAAACACCAAACATTCATCTACCCTACCTACCCTACACTGCCTACCCTACCCTAATTACCCTACACTACCTACCCTACACTACCTACCCTACCCTACCCTACCTACCCTACCCTACCCTACCCTACCTACTCTACCCTACCTACCCTACCTACCCTACCTACCCTACCTACCCTACCTACCCTACCTACCCTACCTACCCTACCCTACCCTACCTACCCCACCCTACCCTACCCTACCCTACGCTACCCTACCTACCCTACCCTACCTACTCTACCTACACTACCTACCCTACCCTACCTACCCTAACCAACCTACCCTACCCTACCCTACCTAGCCTACCCTACCTACCCTACCCTACCTACCCTAAATTTTCTTTGCTATAAACCTCACGGAGCCCGAGACCTTTCCAACGAATGCAAAACCGTGGAAATCGGTTCGTGCGTTCTGGAGTTATAGCGTCAGGAAGGAAAACCCGACTTATTTTTATATAGTAGATTTGAATAATGAAGCACAAATAAGTAAAAAGCAGGATTAATTTCACTGTATTATCGTCACTATAATTTGAATTTGATTAACACTTCGGTCTAAGTAACACGTGGTTGGCTAAGCTAACACCAAAAATTTAAAAAGTAGAAATAATTGAATTTTTTCGGTATTTCGTTTACTACAAAATAAATTTAATTTATACTTTAGCCTCAACAACACGTGGTAATTATGCTGTTAAAATGTAGCTTATATGACACGTTCGTAGATTTACCATAGCAGCGCCATCTATTGATTACTTACTCAAACCAGTCGAAAGGTATCGACATCTGTTAGAATCATTTGGAGTTAACAGATAATTGTGACTGTCAAATAATAACAGACAAATAATTAGCAATAAATTAAAATTGCGACTATAATTTGAGATTTAAACTATCCTATCTCTCAAGTTGGATCGAACTGCACATGGTGTGCGAATTTTATTATAATCGGTTAAGTGGTTTAGGAGTCCATTGAGGACAAACATTGTGACACGAGATTTATATATATTAAGACGAGATTTATATATATTAAGACGAGATTTATATATATTAAGATTATATGATGTACGATGATATAATGTGACACACAATAAATCGAGGCGTTATCCAGAGTGGATGTCTTTCATTATTATACCACGACACTTCAACTACCCCAGTGCTCTCTGTTTGTCATTGCAGTTTTGTGCGTGCTATTTCTATGCTTCTTACAAAATATTATAATAATACTGGTGAAGCATAGAGCCACTTCAGCTTCGGTTTCGTGCAATGCCTACTGGTATTATATACCAGCCTATTATGTTTCCACTGCTGTAACACAGTCCTCATCTTTATGAGAGGGAGTGTAAGCGGGCCGCGGCGTGGGCCCAAAGTTGCCCTCCCACCAAACCCCCGGTTGGTGGCAGGGCAACTTTGGGCCTGCACGTATCCGGACTCTGGGCCGGTCCTGAGTTCTCTGATCAAAAAACTCAATAACATTTTGCAACGACAATGAGGCAGTCGGGCACTTAGAGCCATATTCCTAGTCATTTCCCTTGACTTCACCTCGAATCATCAAATTTACAGTTAAAGCTTGTTAGGGTTCCGTACGTGAAGGTTCTAAACGGAGCCCTATTGCTGTCACTCACATGTCTGTCCGTTGTCTGTCACTCATGTTTTACAGCCAAACGGTCAGTCTTCAAATTTTCACAGTATATAAGCATGTTGTTGATTTAAAGCCGGACAAATTGTCAAAAAACATTTTTAAAGGTTTTTAAGGGGGGCTCCCATATAGCTAAAAAGGGGTGCGAAAAACAACAATTTGCTTACCCTATCGAGTGAGGTATCATTGTTTAGAACTCTTTGAATAGATAAATATTTTATTTTTTGTTTTAAAAAATATTGGAAAACGAGATATGAAGCCACCAAAGTCAGCTTTTTTACAAAATTTTGTTCCGAAGATTTTTTTTAACTCCTTTTTATCTATGAATATGATATTTGGTGATAATGTTTATTATTACGTATACTTTACTAACAAATACCAATATATTGATAAATCATATATTTTCTTTGGAATTCCCTCATTATTCCCTCATGTTTAGTAAGGAACCCTAAATGTGCGACGTCCGACTCGCACCTGGCCGGTTTTTTTAATTCAAATGAAGTCAAGTGTCGTCAGTTTGATGTACCTTCCATCAAAATTATTTGTACTTAGGCACAGATCTTTAAATGTGTTAAATGATTAATGGTTGTGCCTTCTCTGTATAGAATAGAAGAGGCCTTTGTCTTGCAGTGGGACAAGAACAGGCTGGTAGAGGTGGAGGTGGGCCTTCTCAACATATTATCTAAACTGCGACCCATACCCTTATCATTAGAAAAAATATATCATTCAAAGAAGCGCCTCTCGCCATCAAACGTAAAAGTTTGGCGAGTTGAGAATTAATAATAATAAAATTATTTCTTGACATAAAATACCGGTGTAACATACTTATTTAGCAACCTGTGTTACAGGACCCAGTATAATTAAGTAACACCTCTGTATTAAAATATCATAATAAAATAAAAAAGTACGGGCCGGATTATATGCAACATAAAAAGCTTGAAATATGCATGCAAATAATCATGACAAATGCGTTATATGTATGATAAATTGTAAAATATGCAACATTAAAGTTTTAGAAAAAGGAAAATATTGGTAGTATTTTTTTCTGAATCAGCATACAATTAGTGAGTTATTCAATCATAAATTATCAATACCAAAATGTAACAACTTCATATACGATAATAATGCACTAGAACAAAAAATTATTTAACATTTTTGTAAACGTAAACAATCAGGTAAGTAGATTTTCTAAATGTCTTCAATCAATCAAAATATTTTTATACGTGAAAATTGTTAGTGTATATGGGCGAAATTTTGTATATAGAGTTTATTATTATACATATCAATAGGGTAGGCGACTAATGAAAGGTATTTACAAGGCAGACGTGAATGGAAACGCCGAGAGGGGACGCCCTAGAAAGACATACATAGACCTTATAGGTGATGTTCTTCAGAAAGGCCAGGTGCGCAAGTACTCATAACCGGCGTGTGTGTATGACTAGATGTATGAATGTGAGTAAAGCAAAAGAAGTTTGTAAGGATCGTACAGGTGGAGTTCTGTAGTTTCTGCCTACCCCCATTGCAAAAAGGCGTGGGTTTATGTATGTATCAATAGGGTAACCTACCGAAAAATGTAATTAACATAGCGAAAATATGCTTCGTCACTAGATATTAGATATAATATGCAATTGCCGCTGAGAATGGGGTAATTTCATATCCAAATATGCGAATGCATATAATCCTGTCTCTACTTATAATACACGAAGTATTATTAAGTAGAGACAGGATTATATGCAACTAAGTACTTTCACAGCTGCGCTAATAATTTTTGACTCCTAATCAACTTATTAGAAACTAGGTCACTGACACAAGTAAATGTATGCATGTACCGTTGCCAAGAAGTACTTAAAATGCAAAATAATTATAATGGCCCGTGACGGCTATAAGCTCCGAAGAGGCTGAGGTTGAAGGTTGTGGGAAGAAGCCGAATTTGTTTGATAAGGGAATATTTAATCTGCGGAGATAGCGAAGGATTTTCTCTGGAGAGACTCTTACAACTAATCAACTGTTTTTAACCGACTTTCCAAAAAAACAGGAGGCGAATACTCCGTCAATTGTGTACAGATTTGAAAAATAAAAAAAATATATATTTCGTATTTATATTCCCGAAAACTTCGGCGATATGGAACAGAACAACAAATTGCTGCAAATCGCATTTTTGTTTATTGTTTACACCATTTCATAACATAACATCACGCCGATACGCTCTAAAGGGGTACGCAGATGTGTACAGTTCACCATGGTGCACTCTCTTTTCACCGGTTATGTTCAAGTTTCATGTTATTCGGGTTACCTATTCTGGCATATCTTTGACCATTATAATTATGTACCTTACTATAGAACTTGCCATTAAGTACACCGAACAGAAAAAAACGCCTTCTAATTAAGTAAAAAGCTAATAATAAAAAAATATAAAAAATACAACCTACTTCCAAATAAAAACACTGCAAAGTGATGAATAAATTCAATTTCGAAAGTCGGTGTTCCTGTTTTTTTGTTTTTTTGATCACCTACTTCTGCGCCTAAACCCCTGTTACAGGGGTGAATTTTAAAGCAGTTATCCTCAACCAATTAAGATGAAATTTTGCATACACGTTTGGTTTGAATGACAATGCACGATAATTTTACATACACGTTTGGTTTAAATGACAATGCACGGTAATTTTGCATACACGTTTGGTTTGAATGACAATGCACGGTAATTTTGCATACACGTTTGGTTTGAATTACAATGCACGGTAATTTTGCATACACGTTTGGTTTGAATGACAATGCACGGTAATTTTGTATAAACGTTTGGTTTGAATGACAATGCACGGTAATTTTACATACACGTTAGGTTTGAATAACTATGCACGGTAAGCTAAAAAGCTTTGGGAGGCCTTTTCCCAGCAGTGGGACATTATAGGCTAATATAATCGACGCTCTCGTTGATAGAGTGTCACTAGTCTAGAGCCTCTAATGTACCACTAGTTTTTGAAAAGGTCTAAGTTTGTTTCGTTTCCAAAAGACTATTCCACTAGCAATGTTATTATAACAATACACAAAATGTATTATTGTCTTAATAACTCTCAACATAAATACCAACATAAACTAAATGCCCAAACCGAATTAGGCAGTGCCGTTTGTTTCCTCTGCTTGCGTCGTAAATAACAATAGTACCTAGAACCTAGGTACCAAAACTAGGTTATATTGTAGCACAAATGAGTAGCCATCCTTCATTATTTGTTACGAAGACACTAAAGTTAACTGCCTGAGAGTAGGAGCGCAGTTAAGGCACTTAGGTTATGTGGAACGATGGAACTTTAAGTTGTTCTGCACAAAAATGGTAGGTACCGTACGTGTCGGGGTAATTTTTCGTTATTAAGACAAAACGTATATCATAAACACCGCACGTTTTCAAGCGAAGCAAAAGGTGTTTGTAAGTATCATAGCAGTATGGCACTATACCTATTGCTGTCACTTACGTACAGAAGTATGTAAGTGACAGCAATAGGTCTCTGTTTGTCCGTCTGTTTTTCCGTCTGGCCGTCTGTCTTTCCATCTGGCCGTATGTCCGTCTGTCCGTCGTCTGTCACACGGGTTTTACGGCCAAACGGTTGGAGCCACAGTTTTCACAGTATAAGCATCATGTTGACCCAAAGCCGTGCAAATTGTCTAAAACTTTTTTTTTGTATTTTAGAGCGGCTTCATACAGCAAAAGGAGGGCTTGAAAAATGATTTGACCTACCCCAAGGAGTAGGGTATCGTTGTTTACAACTCGTTGAGTAGATAAACACTGTCTTTTTTGCATTAAAAATATTGGAAAACAAAGGAATGAGAAGCTTTATTTACAAAATTTATTTCCGAAGATTTTCTTAGATTCCTATTGATCTATGAACTTGAAATTTGGTGCTAATGTTTATTATTACGTATATTTTACTAACCTATACCAATATATTGATAAATCAGACTTGCGGTTTGGTACGGAACCCTAAATGTGGAAAGTCCGACACGCACTTGTCTGGTTTTTTTAACTTAGTTCTTTAACCGAATTCAAATAACGGTTAGATGGTAATTATATAGTTATTTACAGTTACTATCTATAATCAATATCTCTTTTTAATATTTTTTAACGAATATTGTACGCATATTATTAGATATATATCAGATAGAACATTAGTTTCTAGGTAACTTAACGTAACATCAAGCTTATATCGCCGAAAGTTTGGATAGATTTGTACCTATATATAGTCCACTTATACATATTTCGCCATTTAGGATCTAGATCCATGTGATAAGAGGCAAATCTATAGCCGTTGACCGGGCACATATGCAGATTCCGGACGGCTACCAAATTCCAGATGCTAAAACCCAATAGGTGACGACAGACCTAGGAATTAAACCCAGCTTCTAAATATACGTACAATTGAAACAAACCGGCTGGTTATCATTTAGCCCAATTGGCCCCATCCCAGGACATCAAACTTACGTTACTCTAACTTCACGACCACACATTAGGTCTTATGAAGTTGCAGAAACTAAATTCTATTGGCTGACACCTTCGGGAACCGTAAGTTGGCGCCAAGTTTCTAGTTGCAGTAACTAGGAATTCAATGAGTTGTGTTCAGTAGAACTGTTGCTATATTGCGGCGATGCAACGTATTTTGGCGATGACAAAGGTATTTTCGATATACATAGATAATAATTATCTGCCTTGCTTTTGGCTAACTGTGTTGGGGTCGACGTCGGTTGTTTAACTAAATGCAATGAATATCAGTATTTCAGACGGTGTAAATGCGTATTTTTAGTCCGGTATTCATGGCGAGGCTACGAAATATTTATAAAATTATTTATTTATTTTTAATAATTGCTTACACTTAATTGTAACAAACATTACATGCTTCAAGTAATCTTACAGTGCAACAACTACACATCCACAATTTAAAAAAATCAATAAGCTAATTTTCATATTAATTAGTGCTAATTATTATTACAACTGCCAAATTTATTAATTTTATTTTTTATTTATAATAATTAGCGTAATTGAATTTGACTATTACTACTATTATATTATTACTATTTATTATTATTATTTTTACTTTAGCATATTTGATTTGTTTTTTATTTTTTTTATTTGATTTTTTGAATTGACATATTTAGGAATATTAATAAAAATTAAAAAAAATATTGATAAATTTGATTAAATTAACAAAATAAATTAAAAAATAATCAAAATTTACAAAATATATTTCATGAACTAGTGAAGATCCAAATTAAAATAAATACATTTGATTATCGATACTGTCCCACTCCTCCACAAAGGCCACCCCCTAGACCTTCCAGGAATTCTTCTCTCACGCTTTGATACTCTATAACTAATTTTCTATTTGACGTCTTAACGACTATACTTCATAAAAGATAGCTTGATCTCTACAACAGCTGTCAGTATCAATACACTAACAATAGCGCTTGACAGGCTAACAATAACGTAACAATAATGTATACGTCAGTTTGCCATAATATGTCGCAAAGATCAAGCTATCTTTTATGAAGTATAGTGTTGCTGATTGTACATAAATCGTTACATAGGTACAGACATGTCGGAATTTGATTTTACTTTGAAATCGTTAGTCTTCTATGTAGGTCAGTGGAAATGGAACAAATATTTAGTATATTTTTTTTAATTTTAATTCGTGTTCTTTCTACAATAGGCACTTCTAACATCAAAAGAATAGCTAAATCCAAAAATCAAACAGAACTAGACGTAAAAAGAAGCCCGCGCTGTATAACACAAAATTAAATTCAGGTTTCCGCGGCAGTACCTTTGATTGCGAACAAAAACCGCCCGATCTCCCATCAAATATTAGCCTACCGGAATAATATTAAACGTAAAATAAAAGAGAGGCCTCAGGGCCTCAAGAATTAAGGGGGTGCTTATATTGGCCCGACTGCAGCGGGGGCGGAAGCGATTCTTGCGACTCACGGATTCATTTTGGCAAAAATCTGAAAGAATACAACAATAAATGTGATGTTGTAATGATGATGCTGAAGAACGTGATTGGTATTGACGTACTTCAATAGATAAATTATTTATTTAGGAATAACCAACAAATAAATACACAAAACAAAATAAAAAACCTTAATGTGTAATAATTCACATTAAGGCCCATATTACAATTTGTTTGAAGGACCTTCACTAGACTCAGTCGCCATGACAACGGAAAATCCACTCGATTGATGTCAATAAATATCAAACTATAACTGTCACTTTAATGCTACGAGGTACCTACAGTCGAATTGGAGGACATGGCTTGCGTGAAAAACAAAAAGCACGAATCAATAACAGAATACAAAACAATACTTAGACAATATTTTTGACCAATAAATCGTCAATCTTCATAGTTGGTGCTCACTGAATATCTTAGATATTCTTGACTTACTGACCTTTATAAGCTCTGCAAATGATATGAAAGTCGATCCATCACGCTCCCACTGCTCTACCCGCGCGGATATTTCCGCGTCTCTATGCCCACTCCTTAGACTACGTCTCGCGTTAAACACGGCTTACCCACACTCAACTTCACTCCAGCGGAATTATATTCAACTGTCGTTTCCCTCAGTCTGCTAATGAAGTATATTTTTCCTTTTTCAGCTATTATTTAATACTTCAAAGTAGAGGCGACATCTGTAGAATGAATGCGTATTGAAATAAGGAAGACTTTTTGAGAAAAATGTGAAAAATAAAATGATTTTGATGTTTGTTTTTTGAGAAAAAAAATTGTTTATTTAATGCTCACAAAACTGTAAACTAAAACTGTTGAACACAATAAAATATAATCCTAAATAACAAGTTTATTTAGGGCATGTACAGGCTATAAAATATAAAACTAGTAGAAAGAATGGAGGTGATAAAAACGAGACATTCTGAGCCGACTCAAAATAAACTGGTATAAGGAGAGGATGCTGATAATGTACATGGTCAAATTATATTATCTAGGTTTTACAGCAGTGATGGATATTATAGACCTTGTCAATAATCCACTCACTGCATTCAAGGCGAATGCAAGCATACCGTCTACTTTCTTGGGATCTTGGCAAAGTTACATTAGTTACTTAAAATCACGGTAGTGCATCGCAATCCCATGCATTTTGGATCCCTTACTTTATACTAGTCTAGGAGCTCGTGGCTAAATAATAACAGCCGCACTGGTCGATAGCAAGGTTAACTTACGCTTGACGAAGTCGAACCGTGGATGGGTGAACATTTCAACATACCGAGTTTCCTCCGTGCCTCGGAAAGCACGTAAAGCCTTTGGTCCCGGCTGTCATTTGAAGATCTTTGACAGTCGTTAAGGGTAGTCAGAAGCTTGAGATCTGGCACCAGTCTTGCCAAAGAGTACCGTGTTACCCAGTTACTGGGTTGTGGAGGTCGCTCCATGTAAAACACTGGTACTCAGCTGAATCCGATAAGACTGGAAGCCGACCCCAATATTAATTTGGGAAAAAAGCTTTGTGCCTATTGGCCTTGTTTGTTCTGTCTCCTGCTTGATATGGATGGAAGTGGAACGTATTTTTTTTGCCTACTCCTCCGTTATTCTTTCCTGATTAATTTCGTTGCGGGTTCCAAGACAGTTAAATTCATTCTCCGGGACTTCGTCGAGCTTCATTGCCTCGACGCTTTTCTGGTGGTCGCCACTGTTGATTCTGGCTTTCAGGAGTTGCAGTGGTTTGGGAATAATCCGGTGGGATTGTCCCAAAATAAAAAAAAGGCTCACCCCTATTATATGGTACTAATATTATATATGCAAAAGTTTGGAGGTTTGTTACTCAATCACGCCAGGAGATCTGAACGGATAAGGATGAAATTTTGCGCAGAGATAGATTATGCTTTTAATCCCGGTATAATGTTCCTTTGGGATGATAAAAAACTTTTTACGCGGCAGAAGCCGTTGGCAGAAACTAGTTATAGATAAAGAACAGCATCTCTGCATAACTCTTCGGGTAATACTGGCGTGATGTATCTACTCCTTGATTCCAATAAGACAGCCGCACTTCATCTGCCTATCTATGTGGTCCTCTCGGCCACTTCGTCCAAGTTCGCAAGTTCCTATTACGCTTGTTACTCTACTTACCCTCTTGTATCGCTGTTTGCCTACATGCCGGCAATATCGAAAGTTTTCTAGTTAACTGTATCGTGTTGTTGACGTTAAACTGTTTCTTAGGTATATAGGATACTGGTAAGATGTTGTGTCATAATTTCTGTGAAGGTTTCTTCTAGATAATAAAATGGTTTGATCCAAATGTTGAGAAATGCCGCCAATAATAGGTCATGCAATAGTTGGTCTATTCTATAAGCAACTCACTATGAAAACGAAGGTAAAATGTCTTTGAAGTGAAATATAATTCTAATTTGATTGCACGGCTCATTGCATACCAGTTGTTTTCATGGTGAGATTTTGACAAAATAGCACCACTGAAACATATTAGTTATTTTTTAAAGTCTCGACTCATTCGCCTCAGAAAATATAGATAGATCACAAATTAATACAAGTCAAGTGATGCGATTGGCTGTTCAAAATTTATTCAACAAATCACAGACTGAACGCGCGATAGGCCATTTTTCACAATAATTTTGTGATAACCTTCGCTTCAGAAGATGGGTGAGTATTCAGTTAAGCAGGAAATTGAATTATATTGTTTTGACTAACAATCGCTAATATTATCTAGTTCAGAGGTGACAACTTGATGAGAGCTGTCGAAAATCGAGAAAAATGGCGTGCGATTGGAGTGCCCTATGTCAGTTAAGCAAGACTGCCATAGGCTGAGGATGATAAGGCCTCTCCAGGAAACATACTATTGTCGATCAAAGAAAGACAATGCTGCTCTGAACAAGCATAAAACTTGATCCAAGGATACTCCTCTTAAAAACAATAGTTACAAGTACTAAGTACGAAGTCTCCTCTATTCAAGCATAAACAATTCAAACACAACAATACATGCGCTGTCATATCATTCATCTTGGCGGAGTTTCGTTACATCACAAGAGCACGAAAAATTATGAACCGTAAGCAGCCCAGGCATAAATCATTATATATATTATCATAAATAAATATTCAATGGCGTCCCGTATTAAATTTCATCTCTCTGTGTGTTTGGCGAGCTTCCAAAGGCCACGATTGCCTGTGACAGAGAAAAAAAGAAATGCTGGAAGAGACTGTGAGGTGAAATATTTAAATCATCATCTGTACCTTGACCTTATCCAAATTGATTTGGGGTTAATCCAATATTATCTCTTCTTCTTATAGACAATCTCAATAGCCTCCTCCTTAGAATTCACACAGTCCATCCATTCTTCCTTTAGTCTTCCCATAATTTTATAGTGTGTCCTGGCAGTTGAGTGTGTCATGCTCTCTCTAATGTTTCTCTGATGGTGGCACATGTGTTGGATCATTCGGTTCCCTTCGTGATGGTTGAGCTGAGTGGTGCCGATCCATGCGTCATGTTCGTAAACGGGTGCCATCAGTTGGGATTGATCATAACTTTTTTTACATCGTTCTTACATATATATATTTTTTTAACAAGAATGATGTAACCAAAAACTTGTTATTAAAACTGATGGAAAAGAGTGTCCGTGAAGTTTCATGCAAATTCTTCTCTATTGAGACCTACTGACGCTTGCGAATTTGTAACTAGAGTCATCTTTTTTCTTTTTTTGTTTGACTATTATTCATAAGTACCTTTAAGGTTTATTTGAAACAAACGATTTGCTTTTTTTATATATTTATCCACATTCTTACTTAAAACATCGAATTGTTTTTCTTCTGTTCGAAAAAACAGACCTGATCCAGCCGCCCTACACAAAATAAACTGGGTCAAGCGTTTCTAAGCCACGCATAAAGGACAAATTATAAGGGACTGTTAAAGGTTTTGCTCTCATGGGCTTTGATGACCTTTCTGTTGTTCTTCGTTCCTTTATACTCATGTATATCTGTCTATATTATACACAAGACTTGAGCGATACCAGAGCCAAAAGCCCAATAAACTGGAAATACAATTCTTGCTTACAGGAATTGAGAAAATCAACTTCCCCGTTTACCCTGACCGCATCCAGTCTCCCTATCTCCTCGCTACTGACTATGCAAAATCCCGCCCAATGTTTTCTCAGCGCACTTCACTGTACTATCCATTTTCTATCCATTAAGGACTCTTGATTCTTTCTCAAATTGTTTGTCCGCAGCTTCGCTTCCTACTTTCACAACTTCGACTTTTGCGTCTTTGTTACACCATTATTCGGTTCTGGTCTACTTCTTTTGTAGGATGTAGGTAGTCGGGCACCTAGTTTGTATGAAGTTTCTTTTCGATCCGATGTAAGGTTTTGAAGTCACGTATGTAGTCCCAATGGCTAAGGAAATTATTTTCTCTTGCATGTTTTCAAAGGTTCTTGGATTGTTTTTTGTTGGAATGTGATTGTTTGTGCGGTTTCAACTGAAAATAGAATTTATGTTCATATCAGGTTATGACAAGATTATATTAAAATATGTACAATAGTACATAGTTATAGCATTTGTGATATTATATGATGGTGAGAAACTTTAAACAATTTAGATAACTATGGTAATTATTGCAAGTCACAACCCAAAAGTTGAGATTACAGGAGACCAGTGCGGTTTTCAATATTATTATGTTAGTTGTACGTACAAAATAAAGAAGTAACATTACAGTAACAATCCTAAAACATAATAACCATCGGCCATTTTACCCATTACCCGTCCAACAAAGTAATACAACAACCCAGGTAAACTACTTACCTCTGAAAACTGACCAAACATTGTTGGAGTCTCTAAAACCCAACGAACCGGATTAACATTTGTTTTTCAACTTCATTACCGCGAATCACCTTCCTTTCCGCGGCTGTGCACGCTCAGCGAACCGGGGAGCAAATCAATTCGTGATTATGTTATTTGTTTTTTAATACTGGCTCTTGATTTTATTGTAATGGCCCAAGTTGAAGACTATGAAGTGTAGATGTCGATGGATTTATTCATTGTGGTAAGTTAATGTTATCAATAAAATGTTTTCAAGAACAACCAACCTTTTAAAGCACAGCATTGTTTTTTTTACCCTTTTTGTCTCTCATGTGTGGTTGTTCATAAAGATGAGTCAATGTCCTCTTAAAAAGTTTAGGGTTAAAAACTGACACACATGCCCTTTTTAACCGACTTTCCAAAAAGGAGGAGATGCTATGTTCAACTTTATGATTGTTTTTTTTGTGTATGTTCACCGATATCTCCGTCCATTGTGGTCCGATTTTGCAAATTCTTTTTGTTTGAAAGAATATGTCCCGAAATTGGTTCCATTTTCATTTTGCGAAGATCTGATGAAGAACTTCGGAGACATACAACAGAACTCTTAAATTAATATCTCTCGGGATTGCTGCAATCGTATATGTGTTTGTTGAATGTTTTTATTTTTTATTTGGTGCAGGCTCGCGCTTGACCACCATCTCAATTGATGGTAAACGATGATATGGTCGACGATGGATCACGCTTGCCTAGAAGTAACCATACGTACCGTACCATTTTATAACATAACATCACGCAGTACGCTCTAAAGGGGTACGCAGATGTGTACAGTTCACCTTGGTACACTCTCATTTCACCGGTTATGTTCAAATTTCATGATATTCGGGTAATCTATTCTGGCATTGTTGGTAACTTACTAAACAACTTGCCTAGTCTTAGGTACAACTAAAAAGTGAAAAATAACGCAGAAAATTGGTACCTACCAAAGACACCGACTTCCAAAAAGAAAGTATCAAAGATCACTTTGTAGTTTTTTTATTTGGAAGTCGGTAGTATTTCTTTGTAAAAAGTTCTTTTTCTCATCATTTCAGCCGAAAGTCGACCACTGCTGGACATAGGTCTCCCCCAAGTTTCGCCACATGGACCGGTTCCAGAGGAGCAGGTAATAAGTAGATGTAACTGGCCTCTTGTGGCCTAGTGTTTGAGTTCCTCCTGTAAAAATTTAACAAGTGTAAGACAAGTGGAATGTTAACTTGTTATATCATAAAGCAGATTGTGGCTACACCATGCAAGGTGTATGTTTTGTGTGATGATTAGATACTTATGGTGTTACTTACAGGCGTGAAATAAATATTATAAGTATTCCTTTCACAGGAAACAAGGATTCAAAGACGTAACAATGTGGCACGTGTAACAGATATGTTACCAACGTAAAAAAAAATGTTTAAAAAAAAAAGGCCAGGACCTTAAGCATGGCGATTATGTTCGTCTTCCGTTCCAAGTTTCACGGAACCATTTTTTCTTCTCCAGATTCCTCCAAGTTCACGTGAACATTATGATTAAGTGGAACACCTGCGGGTCTCTGATTTACCGCCACGACGTAAAGCCGGCTATTAACGCTGCGACGCCTGCGACTAATCGTATTAAGTCTGTTATGGTCGCACCGCAGCGCGACGCGTTGAGTCGACAAAGAGAGGATTTGCGTTGGCGAGTTAACTGTTGCGATTGCACGGAGCTTGACTTTATTGTGTTGCGTTTTTAAGGTACACTATTTGATCATTCTTCCATACAAACGTAGTCTGGCGATTACTCCACTGTTTCATGATGTACGTTCCAAATAAAAAATGATATCAATTTGTCTCATCATTATCTAGGCCGGTATGGAAAAAATAAATAAAGTTATGAGCGTCGGTATTTCCATATTTTAACACTAATTTTAACGCATCTTTGGGTAGAAATAAATAACATAAGAAGAAAGAAAATTGCAAAACGGCTACCATACAGGGATAGATTAGTTGTTCAACAATGCAAATAATTTTATTTTGATAATATACATCTAGTCGTTTTTTCATGATATCTAGACTCCCAAAGGTCTGTTTATAAAATTTCGCCCAATTTTGTCCTAAATCATCGTCCATTTCGCTATAAACTTGCAAAAGTGCTAATTCGTACGCGAACTAGCTTCTTACTGCTCATCACAGCATCTATCTCTTTCGCACGTGTTGTTGGATGAGATAGCATGCATTTTAGCCCCGCGCACAAAATAGTTCGTGGCGTGGACTAGGGCAACCTTAAAGGTCGGTTTTGTATGTTGATTTTTGTGAAAAGAATTCTTATTCTTATTCTTTATTGTACACAAAAAACATAAAGACACAGATACAATAGGACAGCTTATGTACAAAGGCGAGCTTAACCCATAATTGGGTTCTCTTACAGCAAACCTCAGTTGCATTAAGAAATTTGCATATGAGGACAGTACATCCAAGTGCACAACAAAATTTATAAAAACATTTAATATTTAAAATTCTTACATACTAAATAAACTTAAACAAATACGTGTACAACACACAATGTATAAACTAATATATATAACTAAATAATACAACCAAAATCTTACATTCATAGATACATATCTCTGCGTCACGTTGACAGGAAATGACACCTTATTCTTTTCCTGAAAACCTCTAACGAAGGGCTATCCCGTAGAGAGTGAGGAAGAGTATTCCAAAGGCGGACAGCACGAACAGTAAATGATCCACTGTAACGACTTGAAGTATGGGGAGGAACACGAAGGAGAAGAGATGATGACAAACGACAAGGTTTTCCTCTCGGTACAAGGTACTCAAAGCGCTCCCGAAGGTACGAAGGAGAGGCAGGATTATGAAGAACAGAAAAGAGTAAAGAAAGAATGTGCGTATCTCGGCGCTGCCGAATAGGCAGCCACTTCAACCGCTCTCGAAAGTCCGACACATGGTCTTACTTTCGGAGGCCAAAAATGAAGCGGATGCACAAATTCTGCAAACGTTCGAGCTTATCAAGGAGTTCCTCAGTCGCATCAAGGAAGCAGACATCAGCATAGTCAAGAAGTGGAAGAAGGAGAGACTGAGCAAGAGTAACTTTAGTCGAGAAAGGCAGGAACTTCTGGAGACGTTTCAAAGACCGAAACGAGCAAAACACCCTCCTGCTTACTTCTGCAATGTGAACCTGCCAAGATAGGTTGCAGTCTAGGAAAACACCTAAGTTTTTAACTTTCTTGGAGTAGGCTATTGGGACGGCATCGTACAGAATAGGAGGGAGAGACTGGTTACTCAACAAATTTACGAAATATCTGCCACCAATAATGAGAGCTTGTGATTTTGTTGGGTTTACTAAAAGTCCAAAACTTTTAGCCCACTGATAGATATTTTTAAGATCATTATTGATGGCATCGATAGCTTCAGTAAGCTCCTCAAGTTTGAAGTGGCGATAAAGCTGCAAGTCGTCTGCATAGAGATGATATTGTGAAGATAAGACCTTAGTGATAGCGTTTATAAAAACAGAGAAGAGAAGAGGAGAAAGGGCGCCACCCTGAGGAACACCCGCAGAAAGATCGCACCAGTCAGAGGAGGCCTCCTCTGAGCGAACCGATTGCGAACGACCCCGAAGATAAGAGTTAAACCACGCGATCACAGAAGGAGATATATTAAGAGAGGATAGGATACCTAAGAGGATGTCAAAATCAACTGAATTAAAAGCACTGCTAAAATCCAGTAAAATCAACGCTGTAAGTTGCCTGTTTTCCATAGCCAGTCGGATGTCGTCTGTTATTTTAACCAGGGCCGATACAGTGCTGTGGCCAGGACGGAATCCAGATTGATAGGGACTTAGCAGGCTATTAGAGGAGAGGTAATGGGACAGCTGATTATTAACAACACTCTCAAGGACTTTAGATAGGATTGGAAGAATGGAAATTGGACGGAACTGGGAAACTGAAGATGGTTTAGGAACTTTGGGTAGAGGCAGAACATGCGCTTTTTTCCATGCTGAAGGAAAGCAGCCAGAAAAGAGGGAGTAGTTGATAATGTGAAGGATGACAGGAGCAAGTTCATTTAAGATAGGAAGGAGCATTTGTAGTTGTAGACCATCATCACCCATCGCCTTCGTGGATATAGATTTGATGGCCCGCTTTATATCCCCTTCTGTAACTGGGTGAAAGGAGAATGAAGTACACAATGGCCGAGGAAGTTTAGAGAGATTTTTTAAAGTGGAAGCCTTCACGTTGTCGTCAAGAGAGACAGGTGATTTCGAGAAATGTTGGTTAATAGCGTTAAGGTCAATATCAGGCGTGCTGTCATCAACAGCTTTGCCGATACCAAGAGATTTGAGAAATTGCCATACTTGTGCTGTGTTGAAGTTTTGAACAGAGTTGTGGATGTGTTGCCTTTTAGCATCCCTACACAAACGACCGCACCGATTACGCAGCTTCTTGTATAGAGACCAGTTCTCATCAGTGAGATCCCTTCTGTGCCACCTCTTAGCCTTATCCCTTTTCGACATTGCCCCTTTAATGCTGTCAGACAGCCAAGGAGCTGGGAGATGCTTCACTCTGACCCTTTTAAGCGGAGCATGTTCATCAAAGAGTTGCAACACTATCTTGGCAAACTCGGCTACCTTATTGTCCAAGTCATTGCTAACATAAACAGGAGACCAGTCAATTTTGCCCGCGTCTTCCTCCAAGCGATCCAGGTCAATGTTCTTGAAACTGCGAAGGAAAAGAAATTTAGATTTACGTTTAGGAGGGCGTATTTTATACGAAAGAAAAATAAGATCATGATAAGAGAAGGAGGCGGCAAGTTGGCCGTGAGTGGCTACTTTGCTTGGATCGGAAACCAGAATAAGGTCTAGAAGTGAGGGGTTACAGTGAGGAGCATGATGAGTGGCGTCAAGCTGAAGGATATGCATGTTGACAGAAGAGACCAGGGACTGGAATTTACGGCTGCGCACATCATCCTTGATCAGACAGGTGTTGAAATCGCCGAGTATTATTGTATGATCATATAGTGAAGAAAATTGTTCTAGTTTTGATTCAAAGGAAAAGAAAAAATCAATGTGGCATGAAGGACTATAGTAAACACCTAATAGTACATTTGTGTGATTGAAAGTAACTTCTATAAAGAGGTGTTCCGCAAATTTTGAATAAATACTCGGGGACTGATCAATGACTTTGTATGAAATATCTCCACGGAGATAGATGGCGACTCCTCCACATCCCTTGCCTATTCTGTCGTTACGCACCAGCATGTAGCCGTTCAAAGAATATTGTTTTGAAGGAAGTGGGGGTTTGAGAAAAGTCTCTGAGACGAGAACAGCATGAATAAGATCGGAATCAAATGAGGATAATAAGTCGGAGTGATGAGCAGGAACGCTTTGAGCATTTATATGAACTTTGTTGAGGAATTTACTGCAGCAAGAGAAGGCAGAAGACAGTTGGTCGCGTAGGTGTATAGAATCATCACTGAACGCACTAGCATAGCTCTCATCAGACGAATAAGAAGAAGAACAGGAAACAAAACTATTATCAACATGACACAACATGATGCAAATATAAATATATAATACAACTATGAATAATATATAAATATAAAAATAACAAAATTAAAACACAAAAAAAAAAATACAGTCCTCGATGCACTCGCCATTTACACACATGTCAAAAGGCCAATACCCATAACAGCAAACTTAAAGACAATTATTGATAAAAGTTTCCGAACGATACTTTACTAACTTTACAACATCTGTGGCACGTGTTGTCAAAATCACAAAAGTCAATAAAAATAACAGAAAAACAAAATGTTCAGTGACCGGCATTATCATTATTAGATATTAGAAAAATAAAGATGGATGATAGTATATGACTATTAGGTTGAGAGTGCGATTATTTAGCTTGCCTGCGCGATGTCTTATCCGACGTCGCATTGGTAGATGCAGCCGCCGGGAACCGCACCATCAACTGTTGAAGTTCAGCCGCCGACTCGATTTTTCTGCGCGACTTGTCTGGAAGCAGTATGATAATCCTGCCCTCGGAGGTCCAACACTGCTTTACACCGAAGTGTTTTCGAGCACTTAAGAAAACGTCGTGCCTCGGCTTGGTTAGGAACTCCGAGAATACCAAACCGGATCCCTTCAACAGCGTCTTGCTGCGCCATACCTCACTACGCAGGTTATAACTGGTAAACCTAATAAGCAGAGGTCGTGGCTTGCCTGTGTCCACTCCCAGGCGATGGCAGGATGAGATGTCCGAAGCAGAGATATCTGCTATCTTCATCCTGTCGGCTAGTGTTGAGATAGCCCGAGAAGTGTAGTCTTCATCCCTCTGCTCAGGAAGGCCATGGAGGAGCAAGACCTGCCTGCGAGATGCCATCTCGTGACGATCCAGCCCCACAGTCAGCAACTCCATCTGTGTCTTCAGCGTGCTCATCGTTTTCCAAATAAGGCGCTTGAACTCCATGAAGTCTCGAGACAGGCTGGCTATGGTCTTGTGGGTGGCCTCATTACTGCTGACATTCTTCAAGTCCTTTTAAGTCCTAGTCCTAGAAAGAATCCGATATCTCTGTAAACATTAATTATAGAATAAAATTTATTTCCAACGTAGGTATTACATTGTCATACAATTCAATAAACATTACTCGAATTTGATTACCTGAATAATGAAGCAACTGCCAAGCTTTTGAAACCGCCTCAATTCTAGTAAATCCAACTACCACTATCAATACACCCTCAAATATGAAACCAATTTCACTCCAACCGTTGAGTTTTAATTTCTACTGTAATCCAAAATTTTCATGGCAATAAAAAAACCTAATTAAAAAATAAAACTTTTTAAAACGAGCTTTTATTCAATATTTTTGTTGTATCGTGCATTTTTCTATTTAATCTATTGTACAGAATTGGACCTAAGAATGTAAAGAATCTATTTACAAAGACACATTTTGAGGATGTATTAGAATCGCAGACAATGTCATTTCGTCTCTTATTATTTATGTATTCGGCGTTATGTTATAGGAAAGCATGGTGTGTTGTTTTAATACTAAGTGCATAATGAAAAGCTGGCGAACAGTCAGCACGTTGCATGATTTGTAAAGCAGATCAGTGGAGCAGAGAAAAGGGTGGAAATTGGCTACTTTTAAAATTCCTCTTTGAGCCCTTTCAAGAGACAGTAGATGCGTTTTTGGTGCTCCACCCCATGAGGTGATGGTGGATTGGATTACAGATTGACCTAGGGACAAATAGACTTGTTTGATCAATTTTGAATCTGCAATCGTTCTCAACTTTTTTTAAATATTAATTAATTTGCGCACTCTATTAACTAGGCTCTCAATATGAGGTCTAAAGGAGAGTGCCGCTTCTATAACAACTCCGAGATATTTTATATTGCCTGTTTTTTAGGATAAAAGTACAATTACACATACTGACTGGGTGGAATCCACATTTATGGGCATACAATTTAGTAATGTTAAATGTATAGTATTTAGTGTGTGTGTTGTTGTATGTTTTTTTTAGTAATGTTAAATTAAGGCTTGCGCATGAAGAAGTGAATATATTTTGTCTTGTCAGCATTTAGTGTTAGTAAATAGCTTTGTAGCCAATTATTCACAGTATTAAAACCTTGTTGAGCGTATTCGTACAATTCTGTATTCAGTATTAATAGCAGCATCAATGGAGTTCATTAGATCCTCAGAAGTGAAGGTGTATGGACACCAACTAACTTACAAGGCGCAGATACCCCTCAGTAGCTGATTTTGAAATGAGAATCACGTCTAAACGGCTTGTCGTATTTTTTTGGAAAAAATCTATATTATATTAGACCATTTCCCTAATAATTTGAACTAAGAAATTTTGAGTTTTACTCACTTAGTGTAATTAATTTGTAAAACCATGTCTAACACGGTCAAAAAAACGACAAGCGCACCAATACCGCTGGCGTATTTTAATGAAATTGTCACCATCTCAAAGACAATTTAATGATCTACATTATGATTTGAGGTGTTTTTTTAATTCGTAGAATAATATGGAAAGTACAAAAAACTACTGAAGTTTGGGTCGCGCGGGTGTGAAACGAGTGCGTGTTTTGTTCCCTCAAGGTCGTTGGCGACTATCGTCGTCTTAATTAAAAGCTCCTAATTATAAAGTAGCTTTCATATAAAAAATCGGCCAAGTGCGGACTTCGCACATTTAGGGTTCCGTACCAAACCGCAAAAACAAGTAATAGGAAAAATTAGGTAATTTCATAGAAAAATATGATTATCAATATATTGGTTGGTTAAATATACGGAATAATAAACATTATCACCGAAGTTCTCAGGTCAATGGCAAGTTAAAAACGTAAAAAAAGGATACTCATTCCTTTATATTACTAAATTAAAAAAAATACAGTATTTCTACACAACGAGCTCAAACAACGATACCCCACTCGATGGGAGTAGGTAAAAAGTTTTCTTCGTGCCCCCTTTTACTGTATGGGAGCCCGCCTTAAAAACATTTATAAATATTTTTTGAGAATTCGTATGGCCATGAGTCAACAAGATGCTGATACTGTGAAAGAAAAAAAGAAAGAAAGAAAAATTGTTTATTCTGCACAAACTAAACGCACCGGAGTGGTGTAAGTGTGGCTGTGAACATTTGAAGACTATAGCTTCAACCGTTTGGCTGTAAAACGTGTTTGACAACGACGGACAGACAGACGGACAAGTGAGTGACAGCAATAGCCCCACCAAGTTCGAAGAGAAGCCTGTTCCTCCGAGAAGCACAAACAGGAGACCGACAAACTACACCTAATGTTCAAAATGGAGCAACCAAGGAGACGGCGATTGAAGAGACGGAAGCGCTTCCTTAAGTCGACTAAAATCATTAAAGACAACAGCCCTTGCGAAGCTCGTATAAAACTGTGGCTGCTCAAATACCCCCCTCCATCTGACTATATTGAGCTCCCAGCGGGCCATAAACAGCCATGGCCCATCTGGAAATCCCTAAACCGGTTACGAAGCCAAGTGGGCCGCTGTAACTTAGTCAGATGGGGTACTCCAATCAGCCACAGTGTGAATGCGGAACCACCCCACAGACGATGCCCCATCTCCTGTCCTGCTCCTTATGTAAAAACACCTGCACCATGTAAGACCTTTGTGAGGCTAGCGCTAAGGCTATCGACGTGGCTGAATGCTGGTCCAAGAAAATTTTGTGAAGGAATCTTCGACACGAAGAAGAAGAATATGGCTCCGTTTGGACCCTTCAGGTACGGAACCTTAAAACGTTTTTTTTTAACAAGCTTTATTCTATCATAAAATTTCAGCTCAAATTTACTTGCAAGATTTGATTACAGACACCGGTACAGGTAAAACTAAATAAAAAGCTTGTACAATAAGAAAATGGCAGCATGAACAGGCCTCATAAAATCCACAAGTTAATTATAATGAGTCGTATGCGCTAATCGCAGTGACGCTTTGTCTGAACTGACAGAACAGTGTGGTGGTCCCATTCACGAGCAGTCTTTTGTGCGCGCTCGCGTTTAATTTATTGCACCTTTCCTACTCAGGACTTGGGAACGAGTTTGTAATAATTTCTCGGTAATCGTATGGTATATGCCGCTTGGTTTTTTAATGTCCGTCTTGAAGATGTTATATTTTTAATGTGACTGTTTAAATTGGTTTCCATTCCTGTTTAATATTATTTTTTCAGGGTATTACATACAGGATAGACTATGTATTTTGTGAACCACCGTTACAAGTTTTCAGCTGGGCTTATGAACTGCTACTATACAGCTTTTGTATTATTTTACTTACATAGTTCATCACTCATTACACATCATTTATTATTTTTATTATATTTTATATACAGTTATAAAAGATTTTCTAGTATTTACAAGCTACAGGTATTTTACATAGCTTGCTAAGGATTTTGACCGTTCCGTTAAGGCTCTTACTTCGTTTTAGTGCCGTATAATGGTTACTTTCTAAAGCATACTCCTTAGTAACGGCTAGATTAAAAGGTTTGATAAAAAAAATACTATTGATTCATATACATTATTTGAGAACAATGATATTGCTTTAATAAAATACTTAGCAACACTATATTTTTTCGCATCTTTTGCATAGTTCTTCAAAACTACTTGGATTTTAAAAATATGTTTACACAGAAAAAGTGATGGTTAGAATTTCTTCTTTACCCACATAAGATACGTAAAATATATTTTTTTTCTAACTGTCCAAAAGTGTCCAATATATTCTGGTGCCGAGCGGGCGCACGGCCAGTACCGCGTTAACATTGGGGAATATATACACTGATCCTGCACATACGACAAGGTGTATATACAACCTTGTCGTATGTGCAGGATCAGTGTTGTCTCATTCGTGGATGCTAATATTCTATTTGATTTGATAAAATTATCACCTTTTTAATGGCTAGTGGTCTCGTATTCGTGATTCACGCAATTTTTACTTCGATTGTTTCTTGAGAGGTTTATAACTGCAGTAGCAGCAAAAAATAATTCAATTGAAACACTTTACCAAGTTTTTTTGATTTAATTAAAAATCTGAACTAGCTAAAAACGTTTTCATTAGCTTCAACTGTTCAGAAGTGCGGTTGTGGGTAAATTCGCGAATCAGTCAGTTGTGGGACAAGGCTCGAGCGAGCACGCTAACTGTTGTATCCTGTTTGTAAATTGATTCCAGTCGTGTAACAATGCTGCTTATAACGCAAGGATTATTATAGACATCATCGTCATCTTCCTGCCCTTATCCCATGTTACTTGAGGTCGGCGCAACACGTTTTCTTCTTCCATACCGTCCTGTCATGCTATCACTGACTCCCTTTTCATTAATATCACTACTTACGAAATCCATCCATCTTTTCTTTTATAAACATGCTGGTCCTGCTCCATAGGGTAATCTTTAGTGTACACAAAATGAAACTGGTTAATTTGTATTATATTCATAATTATATTACTTAATGCTTTATTATTTTTTTCTTCACTTTTTGTTAAAAAAATGACTCGCACACTGTTCCGTTGTTGTTGAATTAGGTAATTTACCTATGTTTGCAATATTTGTAAGTACCATGTTCCTATTTATCAAGTGAAGGAATTTACCTGTTAGTGCTTGTAATACTTTATACCTATATGTAGTATAGTAGTGCTGGGTGCATTGTCCACACGTACATGAATTTATTAATGTATGTACTTATGTAAATATTGTAAAACACTTATTTTTTATAAGAGTAAGTATGGCGTTTCTTCTGCGTTCTTCTCCATAACAAGCTACTTTTCCGAATGCACGGTAGAATAAATTTTTATTACTTGTAAATTTGTTGCCGTTCAAAAGTGCCGCTTATGGCCTAGTTGAAATAAATATATTTGACTTTGACTTAGAGACGTTGACTAATTCTATCAGCCACATAGGTCGTACCTTCAAGATTAAGCAACGCTTGTCGAAGTCAACAATCATCAACCCGCAGGTGGATACAAACACGGCTATCCTAAATTTTTTAAACTGTTGTATGGAGACTACAGTTTTCGAACGGCAAAGTTAATGTTGTTCCTTCGTTAGAGCTATGTTCGGTGCTTTCATTGTTTATGAACGTTAGTAATGTTACCTAATTATTTTGGTGCATGTAGCTGTTTATACGGAACCCTCTGTGCGCGAGTCAGACTCGCACTTGGCCGGTTGTTTAACTTATTTTTATTAATATTGGTTAACTCGCGTTTGTCCACTACAATACAGAAAAAGAAATTGGACCGTATCGATAACCCCCAATTAATAAAAAATAAATTTAATCCTTACAAACAATGCCAGTCTACGATTCTTGTAAATACGTGCAACTCTATACAAGATCACTACACTACCCTAACAATTCCTTCTTCACCATGGACACACTAGCAAAACATCGCAATTAGATTCAATTAACGCCAGCCATCGTTACAGCGGCTAATTATTCCACCAGCACCTGCAAGCTGCGGCCGGCGGGAAATTACTGCTAGCTATCGGCAAGTACAGCGCTACTGTTTATAAGGCTTCGATACCGTTTATTATATGACAAATACGCGATTTATTTATATTTAGTAGTTTATTTCTATTTTTAGTACCGTTTTATTATGGCGAAATGCCTATGCATACTGCGCTACCACGGGGAGATAGCGCAGTTATGTGGGACTTTAATCCATTAAAACTCCATGTTGTCTCACCTGTGCCGCTTATGGCGGGAACACGGGCACGCGTTAGCATTCACTGCGAACCCGCCGCGGCTATCCGTCACCAGCGCAACAGAACACACTGTAAGCTGTGACCACCGCAGGGACCAAACCAGCACATGGGCACCAGACGACCACGTGTATGGCACCCTTGGTCCCATTGTGATGGGTCAAAGTCAATGGTCCCGCCACCTACCATTTTTTGGCCGCAGGGGATAGGGAGAGCAGCCAATGCTATACCGACACTCCTCCTCTCCTGCAACCCCACTGTGTTCACCATCAGACGGTGGCGACCCCGTCCAGGCCGTGGCAGATAGGGAGAGCGTTGCAACGCAATACCGGCACTCAACTCCCGCTGCGGCCCCAACCATCAGCCGCGATATCGTATACGAGTAGGTAAGGGATGCCCCATATGACATCGCGGCCCGCCTCAGATGTCGCCCAGGCGGCATCACAACCTACTTGTCGGCCGCTACGTCGTCGGCTTGTCAACAAAAGCCTTAACGAGCGGTTCCTTCTCGGGTTGTCCTTCACTTCACCTCGATAATGCGGGAACCCACCGGGGAGAAAGGGCAGTACCTAACAACCGTTTCGAACACAAGCGTGTAGGGTATAATTAAAAACATTTCAGACTATAATCTACAATGTGTTAGTTAAATAAGACTCTATGTTAGTTAAATGATTATGTTTATGTTAGTTGATGATGAAACTATACTGAAACTCAAATATTAATGCTGTATTGTTGGGTAAGTGAAAACTTGCTAAGTCGCAATATTGAGAGGCAAACAATATAACAATTTTTCTTTTAGATCAGCTGAAGAACGTTGTGCATGACAGGAGCAGAACTTCGAGAGAGTATACAGTTAGTTCTAACTTTTTTACCAGCGAAGCTGTTATAAAGAACTTGGCTTTCTTTCACATTTATGTTTTGGGTGGGAAAAGTCTTACAGATAGATTCTGGGCAGCTACTGAAATACTCCAACTCCTACAAAAGGAAAACCTAAACTTTTTCTAAACCTAAACTCCGTGATAAGCAGTCGTGCTTGCGGCTTTTAGACCAACAAGTAATTGCACTGTTCAATAATGTTTTGCTCAATATGGGGTGATATGGGTAAGCTAATAAAGCAGGTTGATCCTCGGTGATTTAGGGAATACAATTTATTCAAAACTTATTAAAAAGTGGAAGAGTAGGATTTAATGACGGTATTGTTTAAAATAATTTCATATTCTGTATATGACCTTTATTTTCGTAAATGATCGAATATTTGCAATTCGGTATTACGTTGCATATTTAGGTTTGATAATATCTTAACAACATCATTCTAAAGTATTACTATTTTTAATGAGATTGATTGATTTGTAGATTCGCGATACCAAGTTTTTTTTTTTTTTTTATCTATTATAGGCTCGCGCTTGACCACTATCTCACCTGATGGTTACCAAGTTGCATCAGGATTCATGAAATGCGTGCTTTTCCAGAGTGAAATAAGATATTTCATCAATCATCAAGCAACTGATCAACCAACGCCATGGTGGAGATCACATTTGGAATCAAACGACGACTCGATTGGACGTCATCCAACTGGAAAATTATGAAGAAGAACTCCTACCGTAAGTTCGATAGGGTCTCTTAATTAATAGACCATCATGCTCCAGACCTTATTCCAATTTAATTTGGGTCGGCACAACATGTCTTCTTCATACTATTTGCCATCAATTTTATAGATTAAAGATTAAGCTTGAAACATAATCAAAAGTCTTTTATTCAGGCTGAAACCAGCACTTTTAAAATTTCAAAGATCTTTATAAAAACACCCGCCTGTCACCACATTTTACACAAAAAGCACAAAAGCTCAGTCTATTTAATTCACACCGAACTAATCCATCAATAATAAAGTCCACATCAGAAGTGGGATGCAGCTACAAATCTCTCCCCTTGGGACGTAATCAGTACTAGTAGGTAGAAAGTAAACGAGCTGTCCGATTTCAGTGCGGTGTTTATCCGGTATTTGTCCGGTATCCAGCGTGATACACTGGGAAACGGATTGGTTATCGACGCAGGTGAGTTATGGTAATAATGATCTCTTTTGTTTAGCAAACGTTTTCCCAATTATGTTGAGTGTTATGAAAATATTTGGTACCTGATCTCATAAGCCGTTGTATATCTTTTAGTTTTAAGTTTCTTTAGTCCGTGTATATTCTTATAAAGTATATTTTATGTTGAGTGTTATGAAAATATTTGGTACATGATCTCATAAGCCGTTGTATATTTTTTAGTTTTAAGTTTCTTTAGTCCGTGTATATTCTTATAAAGTATATTTAAATAATCACATCGGGGTCACAACTTTGCCGTTAAGGTGTATGTGTGTGTTATCAGAAGGTTTGGCAATAGAAAGAGCGTGTTCTCAATTGAAGATTTACTAAACGACTGAAGTTACATACAGAGTATTAGAGGTCTTCGAATTAACTTACAAGCTACGTCACATATGGCCTAAGATTAAAGGTATTAAATATGTTAACGCACTACAAAAGCGCGCTTTTTATTAACCCCCGACGGAAAAAGAGGGGTGTTATAAGTTTGACGTGTGTTGCTGTGTATCTGTGTGTCTATCTGTGGCATCATAGCTCTTAAACGGATGAACCGATTTCGATTTAGTTTTTTTTTGAAAGGTGACTTTGTCGAGAGTGTTCTTAGCTATGTTTGATTTGCTATGATATGTCGGATAACTTTTCAATGGCTAAACCGATTTTAATCAAACATAGCTAAGAACACTCTCGACAAAGTCACCTTTCAAACAAAAATCTAATTCAAAATCTGTTCATCCGTTTAAGAGCTATGATGCCACAGACAGACACACAGATACACTTATAACACTCCTCTTTTTCCTTCAGGGTATAAAAATCGGTTCAGCCATTCAAAAGTTTTCCGCATTTTACTCTTTGAATCTGGGTTTTTAGCTAGATATCGTGTCATTATTACGTGTTTCGATAGATTGTCGATTGAAGCGGTCTACTACTAGGTATATTATATGTAGTTTAAAAAGCATGAAATAAAAATTAAATTAAAAAGCCCCCGACAAAAGTATTATATTATGTCGTGGTGGCCCAGAGGCTAAGATCTCGCCTCTCGTGCTTGAGGTCGTGAGTTCAAATCCGGGCAAGTACCAATGTGACTTTTTCAATTCATATGTACTTTCTAAGTTTGTCTTCGACATCGCTGACAACGGTGAAGGAAAACATCGTGAGGAAACCTGGACTTAAATAGTGAGTTTATTATAAGATTTTTCTCCATTTAATATATAATAAATTTAATATATAATATATAATAATTGCTGCAAGGCGTTCCAGTGCGAGGATAAACGAATAAATAAATTTTACATTTCCGACTTACTTTCTACTCAGTAAATAAATAAATAAACATTTCCACTTAAACACTCAAGTCTACAAAAAAGGTTTGAAAATATGTTCTGAAAGCTTCAGAGAGGTTTCCAGAGGCAACATGGGTTTATACATGATTTGTATATTAGCTGATTGGATTAATTCCGTAAAAGTGTCTTTTGAAGTAAACTCATCACATTAGGCATAGCGGGTCAATTGAATGTTTTCATTTTAATTATGTTAAAAGTGGAACTCTATGGTATGTTTTTCTCGATGGCACATTTTAATTTGTAAGTTAAAAAGCTGTTCTGTTTCTTTATATTTGGGTTTTGGTATGGTTTTTATGTAATTTCAATAATTGGCAATAATATGGTTGGAAACAAATATTATTCAGTGTAGCGTAAATAAGATAGATACCGTGAAAGTGTGAAAATCATATCAATTTAATTTTTTGAACATACCTACATACATAAACTCACGCCTTTTTCCCATGGGGGTAGGTAGAAACTACAGAACGCCACCTGCTACGATCCTTACATACTTCTTTTGTTTCACTCACATTCATACATCTAGTCATACACACACGCACATTTTTTAGGGTTCCGTACCCAAAGGGTAAAAACGGGACCCTATTACTAAGACTTCGCGATCCGTCTGTCTGTCTGTCTGTCTGTCCGTCTGCCTCCAGGCTGTATCTCATGAACCGTGTTAGCTAGACAGTTGAAATTTTGATTTTTTTTCACAGATGATGTATTTCTGTTGCCGCTATAACAACAAATACTAAAAACAGTATAAAGTAAATATTAAAGGGGGGCTCCCATACAACAAACGTGATATTTTTGCCGTTTTTTGCTCGATATTTATAACGGCAACAGGTAGACACTTGAAATATTCACATAATGTTTAGTTGTATATTTACTTCAAAAAATAATAATTAATAAATTAAAGGGGGCTCCCATACAACAAACGTGATTTTTATGCAGTGTTTTGCGATAATGGTACGGAACCCTTCGTGTGCGAATCCGACTCGCACTTGGCCGGTTTTTTGAATTTACCTCGAAAAAATTAATGAAATAGTAATCTAAGCAGAATTACATAATATCTTTAAATACGAGAGTAAAACCCGTGTGTCTGATGGGATGCACCATCAGCAACGACGACCAACATCCATACATCATCAAATAAATAACTTCGTCATTATAAGGATCATTTGCAAAATTAAAAGCTAGACCCAGTGTAAACTTTCAGTAAATATTTTTAGGAAGAAAACCAACTTTAGTTGTAGATAATAAACTAGGCTGATTTACACAAAATACTTACCTACCTAAATTCACCGAATCATAATGTAAAAGCAATGGCTCCACTTGGAAAATCGTTTCTAAGTAAAACGTTTCAAACAATAGTGTTAGGAGCAATCCGAGGTCCTCTCCAACCAAATTCGTTGCCAGTCCAATGAATACCATTATGTGAGCGCATTATCATATAGGATTGCCCAAACTCAGGCTCGAGCACCCTAGGGTTAGTTTTACCCATTTGTGGGCAATTATTTGGGGTTTAACTCTATTTCGTATAGAATAATATACGAATATTGGGCTAGGTAAGGGATTCACTTAGTAGGATCTATATTTGTCATTGACACGCTTAGATGAAGAATAATGTATATAATCAAAGGAACCTCACTGATGGCGCGACGAAATTTCGATCGAATTGCATCGCTTTGAGTCCATGTAAATGTGCTTGCAATTTTGCTTGAAAAAAAATCACTTAGGTATCGATGCGATATAGATAAGTCGAGTCGCGTTGAGCCACCAGAAGCTCTAGAGAAGTGTCAACGATATCGATGGTAGAAATGTCAAAATGTTAGCGATTTATTACGTGACATTTCGGTAGCGTTTGACATTCCTATACATTTTTGATATTTTACAAGCTTTTATTTAACTTGCGATGTATATGTATCTAAGTAAGTGTATTCGGGTCAAATCTCGCAAGTGAATTTTAAAACAGTTACCCTCCACCGATTAAGTTGCAATTTTGCATACACGCTTAGTTTGGATGACAATGCGTACATAAGTGATGTCATTCCCAATGCAATACGGCAGACGGCCCAAGATGGCGGGCTAGTTATTCTTTGTGCATTGCCATGATATGGGTATCAAATGAAAGGGCTTACTGAGTAGAATACGAAAAAAGCTTGTTTTAAAATAAGATTATTTAATGAATAATTTTATTTCCAATCGTTATCGCCACGCTTTCGATGATAGAATGTGACTTGTCTAGGACCTGAGGAAGGTCGCTAAGGTATAACTTTCGGCTTTTATATTTTATTTGTTTTTTTATTACTACTTTCTTTTACAACTAATACTTTACTGCATACTAGAAACAGTTTCAATGGTTCCATTATAAAACTTTTGAAGAGAAATATATAACATTACGCCGGTATTTTCCGAAGGTTTAGGTAGTGTGTGTCCCACATTTTGAACAGACTTTCCAAAGAGGAGGCGGTTCTATGTTCGGCTGTATGAATGTTTTTTTTTTGTGTATGCTCACCGATTTCTCCGTCAATTGCGGGCCGTTTAGTAAAATTTTGTAAGTTTTTATTTGAAAGCGTATGTTCGCGAATTGGTCCCATTTAAATTTGGTGATGATCTGATGAAGAACTTCGGAGATATACAACAGAACTCTTCAATAAATGACGGCAAATCTCTCGGGATTGCTGCAATCAAATTTTTGTTTATTGTTTACAACATTTCATAACATAACATCACGCTGGTACGCTCTAAACGGGTACGCAGATGTACGTATATGATGATGGTACACTCTCATTTCACCGGTTATGTTCAAGTTATTTGGGTTACCTATTCTGTCATAACTTTGGCCCTTATAGGTACCTAACTATAGAACTTGCCATTATGTGCCAAAACTAAAAAAAAAATTGTTTTTTACAAAAAATTACAACGGATTGCCAAATAAAACACTGCAAAGTTAAAAATAACTTAATCGGTGTCAAAAACAAGAAACAGGAACAGCTACTACCAAAAATGAAGTTGTTTTTACCTTGGTGTATTTTATTTGGAAGTCAGTTAGTATTTTTTTGTAAAAATGTTTTTGTGTCAGCTAAATAATAACAACCGCATTGGTCGATCATCAAGGTTAAGCAACGTTTGACAAGGTCGGTCCGTGGACGGGTGACCATTTCAACATACCGAGTTTCCTCCGTGCCTCGGAAAGCATGTTAAGCCGTTGGTCCCGGCTGTCATTTGAAGATCTTTGACAGTCGTTACGAGTAGTCAGAAGCTTGAGATCTGAAACCAGTCTTGCCAAGGGTTACTGTGTTACCCAGTTACTGTGTTGTGGAGGTCAGATAGGCAGTCGCTCCATGTAAAACACTGGTACTCAGCTAAAATCCGGTAAGACTGGAAGCCGACCCCAATATAATTGGGAAAAGGCTAGGCAGATTGATGTTTCACCATTAAATATTTGTCAAGACATAAAATTCGAAGGATTTTATATCGCAAGGTCACTAACAAAAATAACTTTGAAGAAATAAATTCCATCAAAACATTCAAAGCACAACCGAACCGATTCTAATTCGAATTCCTCAAAATTAATCCAATTCTAACAAAAAATCGTTCAATTATAATAACTGTGGAAGTTTTCAGTCTCCGAAGTAACTGTCGGAATCCCTCGGGAACGTTTTCAATGAATAGCATTACCGAAGAAATTATATAGAGAGATTTAGAAGGCCAACTCAATGCAACATGCGAAAACGCATGCACATAGACGCGAATGCAAGACGCCTGGCGATGGCATGCAAATGACAGTCGTGAGTGCGCTTGCAGTCGCTGTACGTGAAGTGTATCTATATGTGCGTGCGTTTTCGCTTATTTTATGGAGCAAACCTTCTGTCAATCGATCTTTTGCCAACTATATTGGGATTGGCTTCCAGTCTAACCGCATGCAGCTGAGTAGCAGTGTTTTACATGGAGCGACTGCCTGTCTGACCTCCACAACCCAGTACCTAACTGGGTAACACGATACCCCTTGGCAAGACTGGTCAAAGATCTACAAATGACAGCTGGGACCAACGGCTTAGCGTGGTTTCCGAGATACAGATGAATCTCGGTATAGTAAGATAGTCATCTGACCCATCGACCTCAGCAACCCAACCAAAAATCGATCCATGTGGCTGTTATTATTAACCCCTTGAGTGCCTGAAATGTGGATCCACACGAGACACAATGGTTTTTTAATTGTTTCGATAATTACGTCACGAACTCCTTCGAAGCTGACCTTCTGTGCCTATCCATATTGTGGCATTGCCAACCAATGGCGGCGGATATTACCATACGGAATTACAGGGGATTGGCCTGCACTACTTCGGGTAAAGAAATCATTTGAAAGCGTTTTTATTGGGTTAGTTCTTTTCAGAATCTTAATGGAGTAGCATACTTGGGTGTTGATTTATTATAACGGTGAAGTTATACGGTTCAACCAATTTTTATTTAATTATCGATAGGCTCGAGTTTGTCCAGTATCTCGCCTGATGGTAAGCGATGATGTGGTCTACGGTGAAGCACGCTTGCCTCGAAGAAACCTATTCACTTTTGACTTAAAGAGTCCAAGGTTGTAGCTATCAGGGAACAAAGACTCCGGAATGGAATTTGGTTGAAAGGTATGGTATGTACCTTACTGTTGATATTCTTCAGAAAAGTCAGATGGCAATCTATTCTATAAATATTTCACTCTGAAAACTTATGTAGAGTGTGTTTTCATGAGTTGTCATGCCACCTTGATTGGACGGATTGACGGCTCACTTCATGTACTGTAGATTCTTACTGAAAATCACCACAGATATATGCACGTAAACAAAGCAAATGAAATGAAAAAGGGTCGCAGCTGTTCGCGTTCTGTAGTTTCTGCCCTATAGGAAAAAGCGTTTATTTTATTATTTATTTAATGATATTTTAATACAGAGGTGTTACTTAATTCTAAACTCGCCAAACTTTCACGTTTGCTGGCGAGAGGCGCTCTTTTACATCACAATTCACCTTTCTTACAAACCTGGTTTTATCTTACGTACATATTTAGTAGTATTTGTTATCCTTTATAGGTACTTTTTTTTTAATTTTGTCTTAATTGCTCCTCTACTAATTTTTACATTTTCTCTTAATAAATCTATTTTGTTAAACACTTTAGGTACCAAATACTTAGATGTTCTCTGACCATAATATTTTTTTATCTGTGGTTGAACCAGCGTGAATGCATGACTTTATGTATGTATCATCATTATCAACCTGTCCTTATCCCTTGTTAGTTGGAATCGGTACAACACGTCTTCTTCTTCCATACCGTCCTACCCCCTGCCAAGTTAAGTATGTGTTTAGTACATTATGTTTATACGATTCAATTTGGTTACGTTTTCCTTTTACTACTTTTCCGGCTTAAACTTTAATCCAGATATTTACGGCATCAGCCAGTCCATAATCTTAACATGTTTAAATTTTGATTAAGAGACTATTTAAGATAAATTTGTATTAGATATGTTTTGTGATAAGATCGTAATTTATTTAGTAAGAGATTTGCTAGATGTTAATTGCTTATGATAAGGTTAGCACAATTTTTTTTGCATATAACAATGACGATGGCAAACAAGCTTTGGTTTCAATTTCTAGATAATATGAAAGCCGTGCCTAAAATTTTGTTAAAAAAAAATTTCAACTAAATTTTTTCAAGGCAGTTTTTAGATTTATTCGTAATGATTCTCGAGACTATATAGTTCAGTTTTCAGTTGTCTCTAAGCAGTTTTATCTCAGTACACACCCAGTATTATCCATGATATTGCCTCTGTTTGTGCAATTATCTGCCTCAAAATTCTCCCATGACCTCGGAATATCACAATATCCGTATTCCATCGCTTCACCTCATAAACCTCTACACATAATAGCTATAGCTAGCAGCCACAACCCGACATTACCCGAGAGTTCACGATTTGAATTTCAAACTAAGCGCCGAAGATTAAACTTACTTGGCCTATTATTTCGTTACCGAATTTGTTTTTTGCACGAACCTTACATGCCAGCACTCTGTGTTTTGCATTCTTTAATATTGGAACGTTCTCGGAATCGGCATAATGGCGGACATTCCGTTCTGTAATAGATCTTAATAGGCACGTGGGAAGTCAGCATTATTTGTGGACTCACGAGCGTTTTTGAGGATTGCAGAATTGAAATTAGCAACTTTTTTCGGGTATTTATGAAGCTTTGCTCAGCAGTGAGCCAACGTAGGCTGAAAGCAACATTTAATCTTGCATGAATTTTAAAACTGTAGTAAAATACAGAAACGACAACGCGACAGGCCCTGAAAAAGACTGTGGGATGAGGAGTCAATCCTTCACAAACGGCTGGCCCATTATCTATGGGCTGGCCCAAATCGCAAAACACCGAGGAAAAGGTGAAGGAGGACAGACTTCTATGGCTAAGGCTACAATGAGACAGTATAGGCGGATGAGAAAATGGGGAAAACATCCCTCATAGTTGATTCTAGAATTCACACGGAAAAACCAAATAGATAAATTAAATTATGTCTGGACAAGCACATTCCTTCCTACTGTAAATTAATTCCCCAACTCGACGTGATTTACACAAAAACACGGACCTAAGCTGTTATATTTTGTGCCAATGTAGACTTTCCACAAACCGTACACACTTTTTAGTCCACTTCGTTAGACGGGAGTGTTACGTTTGAATTCGCACATAATGAGCAAAACCTTTTGCCGACAACTCGAGCGAACATTCTAGAATGCTAGAATGGTAATATTTTTACACGTGAATTATGCTGAGTACGAGTTTAGAAACGCAAAAGTCGTTGGTGAAGTGTAGACATTTTTTTAAACATATTTAATGTGAATATTGCGATATTTTTTAGTTTGCAGTATAAAATAGAAAGGAGATTTTTCTGTTGGGTGACATGAAATGGACAAATTGGAGGCCGTTTTTAGAGCACATAGCAGTTACCTTTTGTTCTTTCAACTCTTTATAGTGCTCATACTAAGCAGTCGACACTTACGAAATAATGTACATGAGTTAAATAAATATTGTATAAACACGTAATTGTTTTCGTGGATAGGTGAAATTAAAAACAAATAACCATTACAGTGCAACATTTTCCTAACTTTTTATCGGTTAGTTCCCCTAAGCTCTAGTCCCGCTATGCTCGAATAAAAAAATACCTACCAAAAAGTTCCGCTATGCACGAAATCACATTCGCGGGCAGTGATAAAGAAAAGTGTTACAGTGTAATATTTTATTTAACCTTTTAAAAAGTAAATTAAGAAAACCTAGCATGTACACTTCGTTACTTTCGCGAAAAAAAGTTAATTAACGTTCCGTTTCATGATACTAACGCAAACTCGCCTCGCCGCCACTCAACACACCGCATCATAAATTTAAAAAAAAATGTGTCTATCCATTCCATAGAACTGTGATAAACAATACCTCTTGCCGTAAAAGAGAAACTTAACCTAAAAATATTTCTAATTTCAACATTTCTCAGCATCCTGCATAATATAATTTAATTCAACCACTTTTCTTTCCAACTGTACCTTCCATTGTTTACGTAGCATCGATGAATTTCGTGCATAGCGGAACTTTTTAGTAGGTATTTTTCGAGTCAAGCATAGCGGGAACTAGAGCATAGCGGCAATAACCAAATTTTATTGCAATTCCTAAAATTGAGCATTTTTTTAGTGTCACACAGTACGACTTATTTAAGTCAGATACTAAAATTACTCTATCTTTGAGGGTGTGGTAATTTCACCCCTTATGTCAACCCACATTATTGATAAAAGTATCTGTATCTTACGGCCTTAATGTTGTATTACTACAAAACCGGACATACTGTATACAGCTCTACCTATATTTAAGGAATTTATAGACACAAAGATTATCCAAGTTTTAATATATGTCTTCCATATCCCACCAACCACAAGTTATTGGTAACAAATAGGATAGCTTCGACCCGTGGCTGCGCTTCCATGAAATTGGAGAGTGAATTATCTATTATTGGTTTCATTTTTCCTTTCACACTGATGTGAAGTGGCCTTTGGATAATAGGGTTAAGCTTTTTATTTTAAAAAGGAGGTATATAAGGTATAGTGTAACGTTTGAGCTATTATTATAGTTATTTTGAACATAAACTTGGATGTACTATATACATACTATAAGGTACCCGTACGACTCTGTTTCTTCTGGTGTGTATGATATTGTCTATATTTTTTGAAGAGATTTAATAATGTGGGTTACTTTCACGATTCTAAACTAAAATATAAAAAAATCTATATTCAATAACATAATCAGTTTCCGAACCCCCCGTAAAACGTATTGCATAATACATTCTTAACCTAACCAGCCAGATTCTCCGAGATCTTCACCTGAACCTTTACAAGTTTTTCCACGTCCTACCCGCATCTAACCGAGTACACCAATCGAGTAATATTGAAAATAGATTGAAATTGGATTGAGTTGAAAATTGGAAATTTTGCAATGCCGTTCCCCAGGGCTTCGAAATAGCGCTCCCCTGGGCTCCGGATGCATGCCCGTTGAATATATTTTTTCGAATTACGTCGGGAGGTATATAAATATGCTGTTTGTATGTCCTCTGTTTGTTGAATTTATGGGTTTTGGTGGTTTCTTGCATGTTTGAGAAGTATAAAGAACTTATTTTAGGGTTTAGAATTGTATTTTCGTTTTGGATGTGAGTGTTGCTTTTGAAAATTGCAACACTATTATCTGTAGACTCTACATTGACCATTTTAATTTTACGAGAAGTGGCTACTGTATTAATCGTTCTGTCTTGAGCTGTGACTTGAGTATGCCTATGCACCTAGTTTTTTTCTAGAACTAAGAAAACTTGTAAGCAAGGATTTTTTAACAAAAAAATCAGACTTTGAATAGAGATTTTTTAACACAGACCTTAAATATTACCTTAATGAAATAAGAGTGTTACTATAAACCTCTGCTATGATGTTAAATTGTGTTATATTCTTGAAATCACATCATCATCAGCCTTTTAATGTTCCCACTGCTGGGACACAGACCTCCTCTCATAGAAGGAGTGGGCTATAATCCACCACGCGGGCCCAGTGCGGATTGGTAGATGTCACATGTCTTTGAATTTTTGGTTCTAGGACATGCCGGTTTTTTCACTATGTTTTCCTTCACCGCTTTGAGAGCAGTGGTGATGAAATAAATTACACAAAGTAAAACGCCTGCTCGGGTTCGAACCCACGACCTACAACTCGTAAGTCGGGACCGTAACCACCGGGCCACCACTGCTCGCATTCTTGAAATAATACTTCGAAAATATACATTTTCAATCTTACTGAACAGACAATCTTATTAAAATCTTTAAATTTTTCTCACAAGCCTCTCCGTAATACTGGTAATATAATTTCCAGACCTCAGAAACATGCCAGCACAAGTTCAGTCGTACTCTCAAGATGCTCCGGTCCGTGGCTGACTTTACTATCAGAGAACGAGAAGCATCCGGGTACGTGGGTATAGTCTAACTAGCTACTGGTTGTGGTTGCTACTGATTGCGATAAGTTTCTGCAAGTAATCGAATGGATTAGGAAAGTCGCCCACGACAACTATTGACCATCTTTCGTATTTGCAACTCGCAATATTGCATCGATGCATACAACATCGTGGATAGGCGTTCACAGGTAGTCACTACAGTGCAAGACTGTATTGATTACACATTGCGTCTGTAGGTATATTTATTGGATGCAGAGTCATGGTTACATTAAGCAGGAATACGACCAGCAACAACATCACGTCATCGTAACTGTATCGTGATCTTTTTACAAGTTGCTTTCGATGCTCCCTTAAAGTTAGTAGCTTCTTCCGCGTCTTATCTTACCCCACAGGAAACGTGCATGTTGCCGTTCTTTTTCAGAATCGTAGCAGCGCTTCCTGAGAATACCTTTTACCATCAAACATGAAAATAATTTGACCTCTTTATGCTGATTACAATTAGGTTGAGTTGCATTCGAGCCTAACAGGACTAGTTATTGTGTGTAAGACCACCATCAAATACAAACAAATAGTTGCCCAATCACAACTTTACAACCCAACAGACCCAGTTGCAGACGCAAGTTGCATGCTATAGGCCCGTCGGGGAATTATGCGAAATTTAATATAAAACTATGTGCCATAACTCAGCGTCCCCGCACCACATGTGACATCTTCTCGCAACTTTTTGCCGCCATCTTTTTTTTTATATTTTTAAACTGTAAAATTTTCCAGCGAGTTCGCGGAAAGTTTTGATTACAAAAAGTGTCAAATGTAAAAAGTGCGCGTTTGATGTCGGTGTGGGCTTAAGCCCATTTTATTGCAGTCCATGAATTGGTGCCGTTTGTTTTATTGTTCAGTAGTTGGGTGATGAATTGATTGTAATTATTGTAAGCCATGAATAGATATGTTGGTATTGGTTTTAACTCTGGTTTTGAGGCTCAAAATCAGAGTCAGAATCTGCGGTCAAAGTCAGAGTCTGTGGGAGCAGACTAGTGCGACTAAACTTTTACATAGTCATCATCATCATTTCAGCCAAAAGACGTCCACTGCTGGGCATAGGCCTCCCGCAAACGGCGATTTTCATAGTAATTAGTCTAAACTGTTTCTAAGGTAGGAGTTTTCTATGAAAAAGCGTTTCTATTACTACATTTCAAAATAATATAGTAGGTAGGTACTTAGACTATGGCGCATATTCCACCGCACGTCAGTTTGGAAGACCGCCACTGAACTCAGTCGCCATGTCATCGGAAAATACCAAGTAAGTATTCTACGTTGATTAATGTCAATAATAACAAGCTATAAATGTGATGATTCGAGGTGGAGTTGCATTATGCGTTTGGGCCGCGCGAAGCGTTTGTAGAGTTCAAAAACCACTGACGCCCGTTTTGATTTATTTATAATTTATTAAATAAAAAATATTGTTTTTAAAAACATGCTTTTTTCATATTCTTTTCAGCAAACCCTTTTCATGGCAGTGCACAAAAAATAAGTAGTCCACCATCTTGGGCCGTCCGCCATATTGGAATTAGAATGACGTCACTTATCTAACCATGCATTGTCCTCCAAACTAAACGTGTGTACAAAATTTCATCTTAATCGGTGGAGGATAACTGCTTTAAAATTCAGTTGCAAGATTTGACCCGAACACACTTACATACATACTATACATATACATACATTGCAAGTTAATTAAAAGCTTGTAAAAATATAGCTTACTGCACATTGTATTGTTATAGTTGGTCCAAATCAAGAAATGGATTTATTTTTTGAAGTAAACTTACATTAGATACCAACTAAAAACTTAATTTAACTTCATTTGGGACACAATTACCAACAACAACTATTGCACAACATATTTAATCTTTCAAAGACGATACCTTAACGATCTTCAAAAGAAAGAACATTAACAACTCAGAGAACTAAAAACAGTTAACCAAAGAGTAAAAAGCCAAACTATAAGTAATTACGTACTAGTTTTAAAGATGACTCTGTGCCAACATGATCACAGTTCCACTCGTAACAGTAGTTTAACAACAAGGTAGATAGTAGCTATTTGCCGCAGCTTTGCTCCTCCGATCCCATAGGACCAGTGCCTTTTTTTTTAGACAAATAAATTTCAACAAAAGACGAAGTCAATACATTGCATATTTTATCTCCTTTTCGGTAGGTAAACTGCACAACATTTATTTTAATAATAATTATATTTTGAGAAAATTAAGTTCCTTTGCGAAATGGATGGCTGAATGCGAAAAGCACAGTCGATATGGCGGCACTTGGCGCATTCCAACGTCCAGCGGAAATTATGATGATGACTCCAATACCATACCATTAGGCGAGATAGTGGTCAAGCGCGAGCCTATACATAAACCGGCCAGGTGCGAGTTGGACTCACGCACGAAGGGAGTACGAGTACCAGTACCGCAAAAAACGGCACAAAATAACGTTTGTTGTATGGGACCCCACTTAAATATTTTATTTTGGTTTTTAGTATTTGTTGTTATAGCGGCAACAGAAATACATCATCTGTGAAAATTTCATCTGTCTGGCTATCACGGTTCATGAGATACAGCCTGGTGACAGACGGACAGATAGACAGACAGACTGATAGACGGACCGCGGAGTCTTAGTAATAGGGTCCCGTTTTTACCCTTTGGGTACGGAACCCTAAAAAAAATTACCTACTATTGGATGTATTCACAGAGAGGAGGTCTGTGTCCCAGCAGTGGGAACATTAAAAGGCTGATGATGATCATGGATGTGTTCAGTCCTAATTTATAGCTGGCTGTTACTGCCTGGCGGAAAATCGATTTTTACACCCGATAAAATATGAACCATGATGTGCCGAACGTGTGCTGTGAGAACGTTGATCATGTGGCTGTTGACTGTTGTTGTGTTGTGTTGTTGTAAATAACCCAAGGCTGATAAAAATGTAGTTTTTCTTAAAAGGCCCTACATTTAGAGTAAAGGTCGGCTCCTTCTGAGAAAGGAGAATTTGTGCCCCAACCAGCCGCACAGATTTGTAAGGCTCGTCTAATTCCTGACTTGGACACCTTTCCAACGATTACACGTAAATTCCAAATTATGGTTTTGTTTTGGATTTCTCATTTATAAAATTAAAACTTGGAAGTGGTTTAGAAAGATAAAATATAACTAAAGGGGTATAAACAAAATTGTTATCATCATCTGCCTAGCCTTTTTCCCAATTATTGTTGGGGTCGGCTTCCAGTCTTACGGGATTCAGCTGAGTACCAGTGTTTTACATGGAGCGACTGCCTATCTGACCTCCATAACCCAGTAACTGGGTAACACGATACCCCTTGGCAAGACTGGTGTCAGATCTCAGGCTTATTGGAAACAAAATTGTTATAATTAACTAAAACTTGTGTGAGAAACCCTTTACACTAACGTAAAAAGTATTAGATCAAAGACCGAATAGTGTCCGCAGATAGTGAATATACATTCAAGAATTAATACAAATACAAGTAACTAATTTGGCAGAGAGATTTAATTCAAGAAGTAACTGGAGTTGATTAGATCAACTCTCCTACAGACAGCCCCAAAAGCGCCCAACCCGTCATCATTTTCTAGTGTAAATTTGCAATACCACGTCAACACAAATGCAGTAATGCATGACAATCAAACTGACCGTAATATTTTAATCACAACACTTCAGGAATGTTAAGTCATGAGAGACTGTTACAATATTGTGCCATTACATTATCTATTCAATGTACCTATACAAACATCTTTATAAATCACCAGATACAATTTATATAATTTTAATCATTTTTTCATAAACTTAACAAGTTTTGCTTATAACTATGTCTTGCTGGAATACAGATATACAGAGATATTAAAAATCGCAAGTCAGGTACATTTTTATCGATGAATTCTGGTCATTATCTGTATGTTATCACCTATTGATATAAATATTTCAAGATTGCAGTTGAATGTTGGATAAAAGCGAAGTCTTGCATCAGCAAGTGATGTTTTGTTAGCTCCCAATGACTTCTAATGAGTTGAAGTCGTCCCGCCATCTTCAACTGGGTTTGCCGCGATGCCTTCTGGCTGTGGCAATGCTCCATTTCATTGGGCATAGGCTCATTGGCCATGTCTGCCCAGTCGAAACGACCGCTGTCAGACTGTGGGTAGACTTAGACATAACAGTGTTAAGCCAGATGTTGTGAAAACAATGATGGTGTTAAGCCCAACATAAACAGACTCGGGCACAAAACACTGTTTTGATAACGGTAGACAAAACTGTTTTGTCTGGTTATCAAATTGTTATTAATTTTTTAAATTATATTAATGTATTATATTATTATCATTCTGGAAATTTGTATGTAAAAAATTATGAAAACTGCATCAAAATCGATTAAGTACCTATAAATACTAGATTCTGCCAGTAACTTCGTCCCCGTGAGAAGTGGTTTATCATCCCAAGGCAACATTATACCGGGATAAAGCTTATGTGCTATGCCAGACTAAAATCTATCTCTGTGCTAAATTGCATCCAGATCCGATCAGCCGTTCTGGCGTGATTGAGTAACAAACATACATCCACAAATCCATCCATCCAAATTTTCACATTTATAATTTTAGTAAGAGTAAGATGTGCATGATAGTTTAGACGAACTAACCGCTTAACCGGTCCCACAAATAGACAAAAAAAACCATACATAGCTGACTTACAAATAAATAAATAGCTAGAGCGGTAATACAACTTAACACACTGACCACTTTAGTCCCCAAACGAACCTCCCCACGTTCCACCCTATGGCTTCTCCAAGCAGATGCATATGGATCCCACAATTCTTCCATTTGTGACTACTATTATCGTCTCAACAGTGTCCCGGGTGGCTGGCTCAGTGAAATATTTCCGTCGTTTGTCACTGTCACCCCCTCTTCCACCCCCTTCACCCCTCTCTGGAGGATCGGACCAGCTCCACACTAATTGGTAATCAGTTCGGCTATTAGAAAATATTGGCGCGCTTAAATCATGATTTTGTGCGGACATTCGGCATGCTGATTTTGGAAGGAAAAACAGATTGTTTGCAATTAGTTGTTGTTATTATTATTTAGTTTTTATATAACACTAGCTGTTCCCCGCGGCTTCGCTCCCGTGGGCCACCCCACAGGACCCGCTTTCGTGATTAAAAAATAGCCTATGTTACTTAGGAATAACGTAGCTTTCTATAGGTGAATTTTTTTTTTTAAATCGGTCCAGTAGTTTCGGAGCCTATTCGGAACAAAAAACAAAAAAATCATTCCTCTTTATAATATTAGTATAGATAATATTAGTATAGAAGTAAAGATAATACCACGCCGGTATTGCCCGAAGCGTAAGATAGAGATGCACTTAATAACACCCATATTTTGCGAGTTAAATATGTTTAAGTCCATGATAGGGGTCTAGTATTTGTAAGTTTTATAATGTCTTTGACATTATAAAATCTCGGCTCTTTAGTTGACACAAGGGATGGTCATCTTGTTATTTCTTGTTTGCTACGTCTTCGGTTATTTTTCGAAGTAGTTGCGTAAACATTCTATACAGCAGGTTATCCAAGAGCATGGTTTAACAGAGATTTGAGGCAAGAATCTTCATGAAAATTGATTCAGGACCTCCGAACAGAGTATTATGGCAATCTATGGAGGACGTATATCGTTAATATATGATGGCTTTCCTTGCTAGTATAAATGTTATTTCCATAAGGGTTCTTTCCAAAGGTTTGAATCTGCCTGTAACCTAGATACTATTTATCGAAATGGTACTTTTTTGAGAGAAATAAACTAATATTATTATTTCTTTTTTTATTAAGTCCCAATGGAAAAAGAAGGGTGTTATAAGTTTGACATGTGTACCTATGTATTTGTGTATATGTATATTTGTGTATCTGTCTGTGGCATCAAAGCTCCAGCTTTGATGCGTAGACGTAGATTTGGGACGTAACTCCAGACGTCCCAAACAATGACTCACCTGCTATCGTTCTCTCTGCGCAACAACATCTCCCTGAAGGACATTTGTGAGGCAAATGAAAACGCTGTTGCCGTGGCTGAATTCTTGTCAAAACGTATATAATTGAGGAATCATCGATACGACGAAGAAGAAGATCAAAGCTCCGAAACGGGTGAACCGATTTAGATTTCGTTTTTTTTTTTTTGAAAGGCGTCTTTACCGTGAGTGTGTTTGATGAAATTCGGTTCAGCCGTTCAAAAGTTATGGGCGTTTTACTGTTTGAATCGGACTGTTGCCGCAAGATATCGTGTTATAATTACGTGTTAAATATAGATTGCCGATTGAAGCGTTTCTACTATTAAAAAAGTAATGTAGTATGAAATTAAAAAATGTCGGGATTTATTAAATTTTACTTGTGGGGGATACGGTTTATTGCAAAAACAAACATGGCAAGTCCATGTTATTTTATAGGTAAGTTCCTTCTTACCTTAAAAATATACAAAACAAGTTTTGTTTCATCAAGCCATAAAATCAAACACGTTTAAGGGTCAAACTTAAGAAATAACCAAGACAAGAGGGGTAAAAATGTAGGGGAGGAGGGTGTAATTAAAAAGTTACACCCCGCAGGGTAAGTGTGCGCAACTCAACGACAGCTGCGTTTTATTCCTTATTTCTTCAAAAGGGGATGAAAAAATGCCTGAAAACTTTGGCCCGTAAAATATGAAAATCGCCTGATTTTGTTTATGGCACTTATCGTTGAAACGTAATCAGTTTCTCGAGTAAACACAGCCTGTTCTTGTATATTAAAACTTCGACTTCGAATAGGTTATTCCCTTGTTGTGAAAGAGACTATGGGATGAATTATGGACTCGCCATTAGTCTTTTTAATATACCTCTGCTGGGACACAAGTCTTATCTCTGTGAGAGTGAGAATGGGCCTTAATCCACCACGCGGGCCCAGTGCGGGTAGGGGGATGTCACATGTGTTCGAATTTTTGGTTCTAGGACATGCCTGTTTCCTCACGATGTTCCTTCCCCGATTTTAGAGTAAAGGTGATGAAATAAATTACACAAAGTAAAGCAATTGCCTGTGTTCGAATCCACGAGCTATGACACGTAAGTCGGACGCGTTACCACTGGGCCACCACTGAACTGCGTCTACTTATTTCCGGATAAAACATCAGTTAAATATCTGACCAGCAAATGTCTATTGCCACAGTTTTGTTGAAGATCAGAATCTGTAGGCTTTACCTGCTTTAAAACTTTTAATTTGAACAGCAACACCGGTCGATCATAGAGGTTAAGCAACGTTTGCAGAGGTCTGAGAGAGGAAATTCGAAGGCATGTGACATCCACCAACCCGCACTGGCCTCACGTGATCGATTACGGCCCATTCCCTCTCACTGAGAGGAAGCCAGTGTCCCAGCAGTGGTAACATTAAAAAGCTGATGATGATGTTGATCTTTGAGGATATTAAGTTTTCTTCACTATCTTCATAGCTACCAACAACAACATTAGAGTATCACACAAGTTTCAACATAATAATAAGTAGGTATTTGTATGGTGATATTATACATTAACTCACAAATAGACGATGAACAATGAACTCGTTTTATTACAACATGAAAGGCAGCGAAAGGGCTAATAATGATACCGCAGATAAACACCAACGTAAAGATGGGGATACACTAACGCTCTTACAAACAAACGCGGAATAAAGTTATACCAGGTATAACAAAGGAATAACCATACATTTTCATAGGTTTATACTTGGTATAACTTTATTCCGCGTTTATTTGTAAGAGGGTGAGAGTTTATAAAATAATTTCATAAATTATGTTAAACATAAGAATCCTGTAAAAAGACAATGAGCAGTGGCGGGCTGTGGAAAAAACTAACAAAATCATTGTACAATATTTATCTGGAGCGTATTTCAGGTACTAGGAATTCTATATTGGGACAAAATTTTGTAGATAAACGAGGCTTTTTTAATTGAGCCGCTTTTTGCGATGAAAGATATGGCAACACTTTTTCTTAGAAATGTCTATTTCTGTATGAACTTTTAGATCTGTTTAAGAGCAATTCAATTTCTGATTTGTCTTAATTCATCGTTGCATTGCCGTGTCGCACCTGTGTGCTGGAGCATTCAATTGATAAGCGCTGATCAATATTAAAACCAAATATTCGCTTGCTGAATGCTCAAAGCAAGGCGCAATTTTTTTTCAATACAACGTACCATAGAGAAAGATAGCCATATTCGTAGTCTTTTCATTAATCTCTATTAATGGTAATCCATCTCTATTATTCCCTCTCCTCCCAGTATGCCCCTGTCTTCAATCCGTGAGTATTATTCGGCGAGTTATCAAGCAGCTTTGTGCGACGCAAATTATGCGCGCGACGTGTAAACAAGTGACGAGCGATAATTAAACTGTGCTCATTTGTATCATCTGTATTGGATCATCACACCAGAGGTATTGTAGTTTTATCAGAGGAAAAGGAAGATTTATAAAAAAAGTTAATTAAAAAAAAACAAAAAGCCCGACTGCTTAAAAAGCGAACTAAAAAGACGTAATCAAGAAGAAAATCATGCTGTGCAGTCGGAGGATACATGTTCGCGAGCTGGCGGACCATTGACTGACATCGTTATGTATCCTCCGACTGTTGTGTGTTTTGTAAGTGCCCATGTAGGCCATGTAGTGCCTATGTTTTTCTTCTTGACGTCTTTTTAGTCCGCTTTATAAGCAGTCGGGTTTTTTGTTTTTATAAATATTTTTTTAAATTTGTAACTTTTTAGTTGTTTTTTTTTGTAGAATTATGTACATTTAAACATAAAAGTGATATATATTTTTGAAATCACCTCTGAAACCCCTTTATTTTGATACATACCCCCACATGATGGGTAAGAAGAAAAAAATAATTGGTGCCCCACAATATGGCGCCCAAAAGCCGCCATTTTTTTATTTTCCAATTTTAATGTAGCCAGTGACACTTGCAGGGTTAATACGTATCGATTGACGTAAGGATCATTAAAATCGGCCAACGCGTTTAGTCTCTAGAACGCCACTTAGCAACCATAGATAAATACATACATACATGCATAGACTGATAAACACATTCCCCTCCTTCGGCAGTCGGGTAAAAAGGGATTACGTAATAATATCTCGTTTGAAATGATGATGGTTCATTTCAGCTAAAAGACGTCCACTGCTGAACAGACGCCTCCCCCAAGTGGCGGCACATTGACCGGTCCAGTGCGGCTCGCATCCAATGGATACCCGCAATCTTAACCAGTTCATCACAGTTCACCTAGAGGGAGGCTTTTCAAATAGTACCTAAACGCACAGAATAATACAAAAGTTACTTGAATCCAGTAAGTAGACACGTCAGTTGCGCCAAAGGAAGCGTTTTTACCCGACTGCCGAAGGAGGGTAATGTGTTTATCAGTCTATGTATGTATGTATGTATGTATATATGTATGTATGTATGTATGTATGTATGTTTGTTCCTATGTGGCGTTCCAGAGACCAAACGCGTTGACCGATTTTGATGATTCATACGTCAATCGATTTGTCTTAACCTTGCGAGTGTCATAGGCTACATTAAAATTGGAAAATAGAAAAGTGGCGGCTTTTGGGCGCCATATTGTGGGGGGCCAATTTTATTTTTTCTTCCAAACCCATCGTGTGGGGTATCAAAATAAAGGGTTTTAAGAGGTGATTTCAAAAATATATAACACTTATATATTTAAATGTACCTAATTCGAAAAAAATGTTAACTAAAAAGTTATAAATAAAAAAGTTAATTAAAAAAATCAAAATACCCGACTGCTTAAAAAGCGAACTAAAAAGACGTAAACAAGAAGAAAATCATGCTGTGCAGTCGGAGGATACATCTGGTTCTGGTCAGCCAGCTCGCGAATATGTATCCTCCGACTGCACAGCATGATTTTCTTCTTGTTTACGTCTTTTTAGTTCGCTTTTTAAGCAGTCGGATATTTTGATTTTTTTTTACATGTTTTAGATGATTCTGACATTATGGAAACTAATACAATCACTGCTCTGCTAAACCTAGAAAAGATGCTGTTTCCACTAACATTACACAGCTCAGAAAATGGTTGATTTATTCATTGTCATTGAAGCTCTAGACAAGTTACATTCTATCAAAGAAAACGTGGTGATAGCGAATGGAATAATATCTTAAATGTATTTCCATTTTGGCAATTTATAAAAACCGCATTGTGTTTATAGAACTTGGACGCAGCGCCATGTATTTCTGCATAACATTTAAAAATTCATCTCAAATTGACGGTCTTTCTTTGTTTGTTTTCATGTTCGTAAGTTTAATTGATTTATTCCGGTCAGATCTGATCCCCTTGGTTATGTGTTTCGATGTTGTCAAACTATCTTAATTCTTATCTTATCTTACTAATATTATAAATGCGAAAGTTTGGATGGATGGATGGATGCATGTTTGTTACTCTTTCACGCAAAAACTACAAAACGGATTTTGATGTATTTTACAGAAATATAGCTTATAATACAGAATAACATATAGGCTTTAATTTATAAAGATATTGGGAGAAGTACTAATAACACGCGGGCGGAGCTAGTAGTTTCATAAGGCTATAGTTTCAGCAAAGCATCCTAAAATACTTCAGCAGTTTTTATGCTGTAGAAATTTTATAATGACTACTATATCCCCACACAAACATTAAAAACAACTTTTTACAAAAAACACCTATCCACAAATTACGAAAAATGCATATAAATATTTGAAAACAAAAATACATAAAGTCGAACAGAAAACCTCCTCCTTTTTGAGAAGTCAATTTGAAAACAGCTCTCTCACTAACTTAGATTCTTAAAAAAAATATCGAATGTAAAACAAGCCACACTTTTACAAAGATAAACTTCCTAAAAATTATCCCTTCAGATTCGAAAAACAAACAGAAAAATTTATGCATTGTTGTACTCTTAAGTAAGGAAAGAGATGGGTTTGTAAAATTAGGTCAGTTGTGGTTGAAATGATTAAGTGAAGTGTATTAATAAATGGTGTGATTGATGATAGAAACGTGAGGTATTGTGAGGGCTGAGGGCTGAGAGGGAGAGTAATGGAGGAGAAATGCAAGAGTAGATTTGATTGTGGAATGATTGCTGCGACAGTGTTTCTCTTCTGGGGTATTATTTTTAGGTATTTATGTGAATATTGGCTGTTATGGTTCAATTATAGAACTTGTTACTGTTTCTGTCGAAATTGAATATAGGTGAGTCTGAACTCATGGTCTTGCATATTCCATTAAGACTTTTTTTATATAGTAGGATTTCTTTGTCTTTTTTTCTACTAAGCTGCTTAGTTTTGTTTGTTGAAGTCATTTTATTGTTTCTCTGAAACAAATTATATTTTGATGAGAGCCTCGACTTAGGAGTTCTCGTGGGTTCTTACTCAAGCAGGCTATTTATTTCATCACCATCTTATCTTGTGGAGGGGAATCACTCGGACACTTGGACCCATTGGGATCTTTTGTGGTCCCCTAGATACCCTACTCCTCCCCAATCTCGTTGAAAACTCTCTTCATGAGTTTTACAACGAGACTAGGAGATATGAGCCTAGGCTCCTGGTTTTGGATATTCAACTCGTAGGAGACTCATTCGCTTACCAGACAGTGCATCGCATTTGCACAGCGTTCCGCGGGAGCTCCATGCGTTCCGTATGTTCCTCACACAACCTGCATATGGATGTCACGGTTAGACCTATCTTCATGAGCATGTCGTTGGTTCCAAAGTGCCCAGTAAAGGCCCAAGCAGGTAGCGGATTTGCCCCTGCTCATATTCCAAATACATTCCCGTGCTTTGAACGTAGAGCCTAGGAATTTCTTGGAGTGTTCCAGACCGGTATTAGACAGCCAATGTGTTTGTTGTCTGTGATCTGCAAACTCGAACGTCGAATGCCTTTACATGGTTCCGGACCGACAAAATCATTTGTTAAGCCCTCTCTTGCCAGTTCATCTGCCACTTCGTTACTATGGATTCCTTTGTGCCCAGGGACCCACATCAGTGTTATTTTGTTATGCTTCCCAAGCCTGTTTAGGATTTGGAGTCCACTTTGTAGGATGCCATAGCTTTGATTGCAGCCTGACTATCACTAAGAATATATATGGATTTACCTCTGCGTATAGTCCCGCTCCTGTACCTGATTCCATTTTGAATCCATCAGTGTACCACAGCAGACAATCTTGTTCTGGTGGATTTCATCACCATAGCTCACAAACCTGTGAAGGAAAGCATCGTGGGGAACCGACATATCCTAACACCGAAGACATGTGTCATCCATCAATTCACACCGGGCCTCCAAAGTGGACTGCTTATTTCCTCTCTCATGGTCTCTGCTCATGGAGAGGAATCCCATATTTCCGCAGTGGAAACTCTATAGACTGAATACGCATACTTTGTTGACTTTCTTCAATTCCATAATTATGATTGACTTGTGCTAATTTACCATACAACTCAACAGAACATTTACAGCCCAAAAAGTTGACAACTCAAAGCAAATGTTACTCATTAAAAATACAGTCTTCTAAACATGTCGTCGACAATCCAATGCATAACGAAAAGTGCGTGAAATAATTTAATTTGTTACGTAACATGTTACGCGTGTCAAAGTTGAGAACTTCTCAACTGTTACAAGTTCGGAGTGAAAAGTGTAAGCGGTGTTATTTACGACTTATCTCACGGTAAATTGAGATGGCGTGTGTAAGGGTTTAACGGGACAAAGTGGGGTTATATATATTTTTTTTGGAATGAGTTTTCCTGGTTTAGGGTTAAGGAAAATTAGGGATGATTATTTAAATTTTGTGAGTACAGAGTAGAGGGAGAATCAATATTTAATTAAAAGTATTTACGTAAATCTAATGTGTAATAAGCCGACGACGTAGCGGCCAACTAGTAGGTTGCGGTGCCGCTTGGTAACAGGCGACATCGCAACTGAGGCGGGCCGCGATGTCTTATGGAAATTCCCAGGTCCCATACGATGTCGCGGCTGAGGGTTGGAGTCCGCGGCGGGAGAGGAGTGCCGGTATTGCGGTGAGCCGCTCTCCCTACCTTCCGCGGCCCGGACGGGGTCGCCACCGTCTGATGGCGGACGCGGTGGGGCCGCAGGGGAGGAGGAGTGTCGGTATTACGTTAGCCGCTCTCCCTATCCCCTGCGGCCGAAAAATGGTACCAAGGGTGCCATACACGGGGTCGTCTGGCGCCCATGTGCTGATTGGTCCCTAGGTTGGTCACGGCGTACAGTGTGTTCTGGTGCGCCGGTGATGGGGGGTACTCCCCCGAGGAAGGTCCGGTGACCGACACCCGCGGCGGGTTCGCGGTGAGTGCTAACGCGTGCCGAGTTCCCGCCATAAGCCGCACAGGAGGGACACCGTGGAGTTTTAGTGGGTTAGAGTCCCACATAACTGCACTATCTTCCCGTGGTAGTGCAGTAAGCATGAGCAATTCACAAAGAAAAAAAAAAAGAAAAAAATTAGTTGCTACATTCAAATTAGGCCGGTGTTGGCTACTAACTCGGAGTTAGTAAGATAACCCAAAGACTAATTCTTTGAATAATTACAGGATAACAGACTCGTAACAAAATCAATAAACGAAGTTATTAGTTGTCAATGTTTCAGAATTGACACCTTATAACAAAAAAAAGTGTTTTTAAAATTAAAATATGGATGTTTTTTTTAAACAACCTTTTTTCGTATTCTTCATTTGATACGCAAACCCTTTCATTTGATACCCATATCATGGCAGTGCACAAAAAATAACTAGTACACCATCTTGGGCCGTCCGCCATATTGCATTTAGAATGACGTCACTTATCTAACCATGCATTGTCATCCAAACTGGACGTGTATGCAATATTCCATTTTTTTGTTATTCTTATTCTTTATTGCACAAAAAAAACATAAAATAAAGATACAAATACAATGGACAGCTTATGTACAAAGGCGTCCATCGTCCATCTTAACCGGTGGAGGATAACTGTTTTAAAATTCAGTTGCAAGATTTGACCCGAACACACTTACATTTACATACATACAAACATACATACATACATTGAAAGTTAAATAAAAGCTTGTAAAAAGGGTTATATATAGAAAGAGAGTAAGAAAAAAAGATTAATCGAACAATATCTATTTAGCCACAAGCCCCTTTTCCATAACCAACAAATAATTTACCCCTTTTTCAAGATATTCGCAAAAATATTATTTCTCTCTCCCAAAAGAGAAGTGTAAGAAATACTTACCCTCGCATTATTTATAATGTTCGGGAACTACCCTCCGTATCCGCGCCATATTTTTATTTGTAAATCAAACTGTATAGGAGAGGAATATTATTTTCTTGCTTGTAATAATATGTTCTAGGTTGCTCGGTTTTATGTGGTGACTAGAATTTTGAATAAAGTCAAAGTCAAAGTCAAAGTCAAAGTCAAATATATTTATTTCAATTAGGCCAATAAGCGGCACTTTTGAACGTCAAAAATTAAATGTTAATAAAAAATGTACAAGTAATAAAAATTGACTCTACCGTGCATTCGGAAAGTAGTAATATATTTATATAAAAAATATTATTTATGAATCATAAATGTATTTTTATACTACCTTGTCCATTATGTAACACATTGCCTAAGAAATTTGTTTCGAAATATGAACATTTAGACACAAGATTGTAAAATAAAAATTAAAATAAACAAAATTACATAATAACTCTTACAAAATGACTTTTGTATGGATCATTATGTAACTGGCAGAATGATACTGAACCTGTTACCTCTCGAAAAAGCGCACGTTGATTGTGTGTATATAGTCTGTGGTTTTTAGTCTGAACGTTTCTAATAAATTGTTGTTGGAACTTATTTGCATTTAATTAAGTAAGTTCATCAGGTAGTAGAAAAAGAATCGTTCGTGTCTCGCATAAAAAGGCTTTATTTTATCACTCGCATGTAGCTTTCGAAATTGGCATTGGCTTAAAATCTCGTCTTTTTATGCTCGACATGAAATGTACTATTATTTCAGTAAATTGAAATTGGTATCGGTGTTTTCTTTCTGATCTGCGTGAGTAAAAACTCTGAACCAGCTCAGAGGTCACAGTCTCTTTAAATTCCAAACATTATCTTAGTAAGATATCTATACTAATATTATAAAGAGGAAAGATTTTTTTGTTTGTTTGTTTGTATGTTTGTTTGTTTGTTTGTACCGAATAGGCTCCGAAACTACTGGACCGATTTGAAAAATTCTTTCGCCAATAGAAAGCTACATTATTCCTGGGTGACATAGGCTATTTTTTTATCCAGAAAACGGGTCCTGTGGGGTGGTTCACGGGAGCGAAGCCGCGGGCAACAGCTAGTATTTAATAAGCACTATGCAGAACAGTGTCTCAGCCCAGTGTAGTAGCCTTTTGATGAAAATAGTTCGACGAAAACGAATTAATTTCCAAGATTTAGATATTTTTTAGAGTTAGGCCTACTAGAGTTATGAGGCTTGGCTAGAGTCGAGATCTGATTACGTTTTAACAATTAAAGCTTGTGAATCTTGGCAACCAATATACATGAAGTGTTTTTGTTAGGATTGATTTTAGTGGACCTGTCAACAATCTGTGTAGCCCATCTTAGAATATCTTATCTGTGATAAAAATAGTTACAAGAGATCTAAGGTCACACAGTTCGTGCCGATACAAAAAAAAAGACAATATACACTAAACAACGAATTTCAAAATCAATTTTCTCTCAATCTCGACCATTTTATAACAAAAAATCCATCAAAACAAAAACCACATTATTTATAATCCCCAACTATTCCACCATTTGTCCTAAAATCCCCCAGAATAAACCAAAAGGACATTTTTTCATATTTTAATATAACAATATTGCGAACGTACGCCCAAAATCAATTTCCCCGGACTGCCAAGATTATATCCCTTGAAGCCTCTTTTAAATTAAAATAAAAAGAGAAAAGGAAATTCTTTACAGGTAAGAAAATTGTGGCCGCAATATGAATCGGTTGGGGAGACACCGTTACGTATTATTCTAAGATGGGAATTACTTTAAAAGCTGTCGTCTTATGTCTTTTCAAAACGAAGTAACAAAATTACTAGGCATAAAAGTGTGTTGGTATGATAGAAGACTTTAATGTTCCTAGCATAAGTATTATCAGTCTATAATATTCCCAGTGGGTTGCCCACTGCTGGCACTCATGTACACCAGTACTGGATTGTAAATATCTTCGTTTTTCGGGTCTAGGACATCTCGGTTTCTTCAAAATGTTTTAAAACCAGTGGTGATGAAATATAAATTTCACACAAGTAAAACGTCTGCTCGGGTTCGAACCTACAACCTACATCTCGTAAGCCAGGGCCGTAACCACATAAGGATAAGCATTATATACCCAATGCTGGGACGCTGGCTTCCTCTTTGTAAGGTGGAGTGGGCTGTAATCCAGTATACGGGTCCAGTGGTTACATGTCACGTGTGTTTTAAGCTTTTAAGACATGCTGCTTCCTTCACAGTGTTTTCCTTCACCGTTTTGAGAGCAACAGTGATACGCCTGCCTTGCACCTACAACTCGTAAGTCGGGGCCGTTACCACTTTGACTATCATTGTTCATACTCCTCGTAAAATTCTCTTGCTAGTCTCGTTTGAACTGTTTCGCCCGTCGTAGTACTCCGGCTACGCAAGTCGTAGTCTTTGTGCTACCGATGTTCAACTCGAAATCGATGTGCAAAATCCTTAAACTAGTGAAAAATTCTCACAGTTTTTATAGATCTTTTAAAACAAATACGTTCTTATTTAAGCTTAGTTTTACATTCCATATGTCACCCTTAATAAATGTTAATTAATAATTGATCAGTTAAAACAAGCAAAATTCCTCTCACAACCAACATAATTTCCCATCCATCCACATAGAAAAACTATCCTCCCCTAGCCACAACACAGTCCCACGCTAACCAAACTGTACAGCCTATTAATCGAGGTACTACTGCCAACAGATTGTCACTAGAGGGCGTAAACAAAGTCATTTGTTTCTCACCCTCGCTGATTGCGTAATTAGGACGCATGCTGCCTGATGGGATCAAGATTACGTGCGGATACCGCGTTAGTTTTTATGCCTATGTTTGTAGAGTGGAGTCGAGTAATAGATGGGTTGCAGAGGTGTGTGGATTTGATATCTGTATTTTTTTTTATTCAGGTGTGATTTCATTTATGTATTATGTACAAATTCAAATTCACTTATTCCTCAAAATAGTACAAAAAAATACACTTCTAGATAGCAGGTGAATGCGAAGACAACCGTTCGTGTTCCACCAATTTAGGCATGCAAAATTATAATTACAAAAATAATTAATGTCACAAATAAAAATAAATAAAATGGTGTAAAATATTATAAATTAAAAACCGGCTAAGTGCGAGTCCGACTCATGCACCTAGGGTTCCGTACAAACCTTTGCTTAAAGGTATTATAGACCTGAGTATTTGATATGAATTTCAATTTAATACCTGTACGCATTCATGAGGAAAGGTGTAGTAAATTTAAAATTATTAAAAATATTTTTATTATATGATTTAACAAAAATTGACGGTTTTCGCAACTATTCCTTTATCTGTGCTATAAGACGTTGCTTCGCATCAAATTTCAAGATTCTGAGTTCACGGGAAGTACCCTGTAGGTTTTGTTTCCCTTGCGAGTGTCGAAAATTTGCAGAAATTTGCGGCATAAACGGCTGTATCTTTTGATTGCGTTGGCTTAGAAGTTTGTTTTTTTCACACCTTTAAGGGACAGTAGACTTAAGTATTTCATATAAATTTCATAATTGATACCTCCACGCGTTCCTTAGAAAAAGGGTCTTGACAGACAGACGGACGGACGGACAACAAAGTAATCCTATAAGGGTTTCGTTTTTCCTTTCGAGGTACGGAAACCTAAAAATGGAATAAATGTCATAAATTTAAAATTAGAACGCATCAAATGTCACAACTTAAAACATATACAATGTCAAAATTTTAAATATATCCAATGTCATAAATTCAAATCATTGACAATGTCAAAAAATAAAAAAATCTAAAATGTATGCTATGTCATAGATACAATTCAAACGTACCTATACAACGTCATAAATTAAAATTGATAAGAAATGCCAGATTATACAATGACTTAGTAATTAACAAAATAATAAGTAAATAAAATAATAAGTAAATAATGTATGTATTATTGATGATTACTTTTGTTCACTAACCTGATAGGAAGCGATGATGTAGTCGAAGATGGAGGACGCTGGCCGCGAAGAGACTTGGTTTGGGCTAAAAAGATAGAAATCTCATTACTGCACAACTAAGCCGATAGAGAGTTACATTTCACGGGCAATAGCGATTACTGAAATGACAAGAATGTATGGGATTCACATGTGCTACCGGAACGTCACATAAGGCCCTAGACAAGAAACATTCTATCAACGGAAGCGTCACGAAAACGATTTAAAAAAAAACAAAAATGTATAGCAACATTTTGGCATATCGACGATCGCTATCACTCTTACTCGAACTTTCCAACGCAATACTGCCCCGATACGATATACCTAGACATAACCACACAGGGTCTTTATTTCACACTATTCCCAAACCACTGCAACTCCTGAAAGCCGGAACCAACAGTGGCGACCACCAGAAAAGCGCCGAGATGAAGCTCGACGAAGTCCCGGAGTCTTTAGTTCAGTCACATTTCACCAACTATGCTTACGTTACAAATAAAAAGTGGCTAGCTTAACGCCATAAACCGGGAAATAGGCGCCCAATGCGATAACTCTAATTTTGAAATTGAAAGTTACAGAAACCAGACAGACATTTGTAATCGAATAAATTAATTACTTTTTTTTAACGCACACGTGTAAAGGATAAAATCATGGATCTCAAAATTCAGCCAGAGGCGTTGAACCTTCAGCAATATCGTTTATTCTTTTTTGTTTATCGCGTCTACAATAACACCAGGTCTAATTCATTGACCTCCAGACAAAATAAAATAAAGAAAATCCTTAAATTTCTTAGCAACAGATGTCGATAATGGTTCTAGTCCGCCCGAACGCACTGAAATACATCAGAGCAACAATACACTTGGGTGGCATTTAGACTGTTCTAAGTAATTATAGATTTAATTGTGTGTTTTTATGTTTAATATTTTTATGTGTAATGGTTTCTTCTCCGCCCAGCGTCGACGATGACTGAGGCTGGGGTTCGTCATCTTCGAAAACAAGACGATCCCTAACGAAAGGGGAATGTTATATGCAACCATGGCAATGCAAGACTTAATGATATAAAACTAGCTGTTGCCCGCGGCTTTGCTCCCGTGGGCCACCCCACAGGACCCGTTTTCGGGATAAAAAATAGCCTATGTCACTTAGGAATAATGTAGCTTTCTATTGGTGAAAGAATTTTTCAAATCGGTCCAGTAGTTTCGGAGCCTATTCGGTACAAACAAACAAACAAACAAACAAAAAAATCTTTCCTCTTTATAATATTAAGTATAGATTACAAAAACTAAACACCAAATTACAAATCTTTATTCAAAAAACAAGTCAAACAACATTACCTCGTTACCACCTTGTAATTTTATATATTTAGTATATGTATGTATTTTTATTATCTATATTTATTAAGTTAAGGTATATGTGTAATTTATATATGACTAGCTGACCCGGCAAACTTTTTTTTGCCATAAAAATACCAAACATTTATCTACCCTACACTACTCTACCTACCCTACCCTACCTATCTACCCTACCCTACACTACTCTACCTACCCTACCCTACCTATCTACCCTACCCTACCCTATCTAGCCTACCCTACCTACCCTACCCTACCCTACCCTACCTACCCTACCCTACCCTACCCTAACTACCCTAACTACCCTACCTACCCTACCCTACCTACCCTGCCCTGCCTACCCTACGCTGCCTACTAGGGTAGGCCCTACATACTAGGTATATTTAAGGGTAGGCCCTACCTACCCTACCCTACCCTACATAAGAACCTTCTCCTAACAATAACGATCACAAAAAAAAAGAATAAGCGAAATCGGTCCAGCCGTTCACGCGTGATGCCGTGACCAAGGGAAATCGGGATTAATTTTTATATATATAGATTAGTTAAGTTATTTTTGTCTATTTCAAGTTTCCTTGTTCTTTCTACACACTGTGTCTTCGTTTACCATCCAACTTTCCTGTCGCAGGTCTGCTGGCAGAAATTTCTTATGAAATAAGCAGAACCTTTGTGCTCTTCAATCTGTATTAATTATTTTCTCTGTAAAATGTTTTTGTGTGTATATAAATAAATGGGTTATTTGACGACTCGCCCGAATTTAACTCACCCAAATCAGGCGAATCGACCACTATTAAAAATATTCATTTTTCTGTGTCGATTCGCACGAAGTTAATTTATCGGTGGGCGAATCGACCACTCCAAAATTATGTAGTGGGCAATTCGCCCGTATTTTAGAGAACAAACAATATAAAAGTAAAGTCGTGCTCACCCGTCTCGGTAATAATATGCAGAATTAATCAAAGTTAATAGATATTTTACTAGAAACTAGGAAAGCGATTCATTAAATAAGTAATTACCACTTATAACGTGGAGAGATATTTATACCCAAACTACCAGGAGGCCAGAATCATGAAGAAGTATTTGCAGAGCTAGAATCATTAGCGGTAGAGACTAACGGAGTACTAGGGCTTCAGAATCGAAAATCGCCCGGTACTCTTTTTACCGCTCATGATTCTTTTGATTAATTGGCGACAAAGCAGTAAGAGGGAGACAGCAATATACGCTACAAAAAAATAAAGAGAAAGCTCTATACGCTATCAGTTCATTTCGGTACCGGTAAAGACTAACTTAAGTACCAGGAGATTAAAATCATGAGGAAGCTAGGCTGGATTCGGGCGAGTTAAATTCGGGCGAGTCGTCCAATAACCCAAATAAATAAACCATTTTCTGAGCTTGCAAGCGTAGCTGGGTGATTTTGAAATCGCAACTACATCATCTGAAAGCTGCAGAATATAAATCGAAAACCGCACACAAAGCCAGAGGCCAGCACTAGTATAACACAAAGGCCGATTCGCTATAAATCACACTTGGTGCTTCATACCAAGCAATATTTTTGGCGCGCAAAAGCTTCGCTATATATTTCTGAAATGTGAATTTTCCAATGAAATTGTACGTTATTTCTATTCTAATGGGCGGATAAAAGAAAATATATTTACTTATTTATCTGAGGAAGGTTATTTCTTTGTGGAAAGATATTCGTATTCCGATTTCTTGAAGGTATTTCGATGGGACAAAACGGCCTTGAAGATGGAAATATTTGGAAGCTGTCCAGTTATTTTTCTGAACTATGATAGCTATACTAGAACCTGGCTATTTTTAACCGACTTCTCAAAAAGGAGGGCGTTCTATGTTTCACAAAGTTTTTTTTTTTTGTTATGTTCACCGTTATCATCTCCGTCAATTGTGGACCGACTTTGAAAATTATTTTTTTGTTTGAAAGAATATGTACCGAAATTGATCTCATTTTAATTTGGTGAAGATCTGATGAAGAACTTTGGCGATATACAACAGAACTCTTCAATAAATAACGGCAAATCTTTCGGGATTGCTGCAATCCCATGTCTGTTTATTGTTTATACCATTTCATAACATAACATCACGCCAGTACGCTCTAAAGGGGTACACAGATGTGTACAGTTCATCTTGGTTCACTCTCATTTCACCAGTTATGTTCAAGTTTCATAATATTCGGGTAATCTATTTGGCATTATTGCCTATTAGGTAGGTACAACTAGAAAGTGAAAAAAAAAAAAACTTTTTTACAAAAAATACTGCCGAATTCCAAACTAAAAAGTGAAAAATAACTTTATTTTTGGAAGTCGGTGTCCATAACGCTAAAAAATGTACTTACGAAAGACACCGACTTCCAAAAATAAAGTTATTTTTCACTTTGTAGTTTGGAAGTTGGTAAACTGCCGAGCAATGAAAATGTTTCACCCACAAAATGCCGACAAACACCTTAATATCTAAGACATAGAACGCTCGGTGAACATAAACGTTCACCGTTCGTTCGTTTACGTTCACGTTCAGTGAACGTTGGTGAACGCATTGAACGCTGTTAAATGTACTTCAATATTGCAGACGGCGTCATTAAGCTAGCCTTTCCAGTTTAGGAGTAATTTGGTACTATGTCACTGGAACTTTTTCATTGCTCGCGAGTGTAGTGTTTTTTGTAAAAAAGTTTATTTTTCTATGGGTATCGTATAAGATGACTCCCGGAATTAGACATCGGATTATATGCATATTGTTTGTTTGCAAACCCTAATTTTCTAACATTATTGCATATTTTTTTAGTACTTTTTCATTGATAGTGCTTATTTCAGTAGTTAAATGTGTAAGCGGTGTTTTATTACTAATTAAATGCTGTTTTATATAAAAAACCCAGGTCTGGCCTGAAAAGGTTTCCGTAGAAATGGCGCCAAATTTCAAGTTATATCTAATAACGTCAGTGGATGTAGTCATTTTTATCCTAATATAAAGTAAAAGACAGAGAAAATGTATTTTTTTTTTTTTTCTGCGGGGCGTCTCACAGCTCAGTCAGAATGACTGGTAGCTGCTTAACCGGACTTTCCTACGGAGACTAAGCTATATAGCCTCCAGCTAAACAGAGAAAATGTAGAAAAATATTTATTAATATTTTGTCAAAAAAATTACAACTGATAGCTAAAATATATTTTGACAAAAAACATAAATATTAATAATGGTGAATATTTTGTGCATATTTCGCCCCTTTTTAAGGGTACCCAAAGGGTAAAAACGGGACCCATATTACTAAGACTCCGCGGTCCGTCTGTCTTTCTGTCTGTCTGGCTGTCACCAGGCTGTATCTCATGAACCGTGATAGCTAGATAGTTGAAATTTTCGCCGATGATGTATTTCTGTTGCCGGTATAACAACAAATACTAAAAATAGAATAATATAAATATTTAAGTGGGGCTCCCATACAACAAACGTGATTATTGTGCCGTTTTTTTGCGTTAATTGTACGGAACCCTTCGTGCGCGAGTCCGACTCGTTAGTGTATATGTGCATGCATATTTTGGCATTTTGATAGTGCATTATAATCCGATGTCTAATCATCATCATCCACGACAGCCCGACTATGCCCACTGCTGAGCATAATCCCCCCTTGTCTTTTGCCAATCCACACGTTTCAGCCTTACTCTCTTGCAATTTCAGTCTAGAATGTTGGACATCCACTTTTATTCGTGAACTTTTTTGGTTTATATTTTGAACCCAGATTTTATTGAGCCTTATAAATAATTTCTCCTTTCAGTTTCCGGAAGGTAACAAAGTTAAACAAACCGTGGTATAATCCGGAAAAATAATTATGTTTCAATTTATTCAATTTCAATATATTCAGAGATCGTTGTGGCGTTATTCCAATACCGGTTGCGTGTTTAATGATTCACACTTTTTACCAATTGGATATCGGGAATGAGAATTTTAGAGGGTATTTTAAAATGGTAAATTTTACACACGTAACATTCATTACGCACATGGACAGAAATGTATTTATAACACATCTACATTTCGTTAGTTATTTGTGCTAGGGGACGTTCCTATTGCTATCAATAAGTAATGAGAAGTCAGCAAGTAAAGCTTAAAACTAATTATGCAATTAATTAAATAATCTGATTCTTGCATAAGTATTATAGGTACTCGTAAGTACATACGGATACAAACATAATTTCTGTGCGAGAGAGTGGGCCGCCGCCCCCCAATGCCCAATGTAGATTGGTGAATATCACATGTCATCGAATTTTTGTTTCTACTTGTGCCAGATCCTCAGAATGTTTTCTTTCACCATTTTGTGAGCAGTGGTGATGAAATATTTTACATAAAGCAAGACGCGCAACCTACAACCTGTAAACTGGGGCCGTTTCCACTGGATCTTGCGTGAGTTATTTTGGAAAAGTAGGTTATGGCGTAACAGATAGAGTAGGAACTTCAATAATCCTGACAGTTTAGCCGAAACTACACACTAAGTGTAAGCAACTCAATATGAATCTATTAGCATAGGCCTTAACCCGTCTTGATAATCCCTTAATCACCCCTACTACACCCTAGGGAAGGCTTTGCAGCCTAGTACAATAGTTACGTAATTGATTTCACGTTAACATGTTTCCTTACATTTTGTTCAGACAAATTATTATAAGATTGGACTTGACTAAGTTGTGAGAGTGGTAAATAGCGACCGGCGAATTTTCTGTCTACACGAATACTTGTTCAAACCGGGAGCTGAATTTGAATTTATTTAAACGTTCTTATGTGAGATTAGCTTTGCCCGCGGCTTCGCTCCCGTCAACTGCCTAACTGCCTACCCTACCTAGTGTCCTAGTATCATTCTTTCGCAGAGAATCTTAACACCGCCATTCAGAAAAAGACGTAAAATGCACAAGGCCATCTATCGAAGGAGTTCAACTGCCCGAGTACCTAAATTGCGGGTGATATGATATATTATTTCTTGAACTTTTAAAATTCATCTAACTTTTGATAGAGTGAACCGTTTGCGATGAAACAAAAACTTAGCAGTACTTTACGTTACTCACATTGGTTTCGCACATTTCACGTGATGCACAAAAAACAGATAAACAGCAAAAAATGCTGGAAATGGGTTCTGTTGGTTATTCTTTAACACTTTGGCTATTTTTTTTTAAATATTTTCGATGTATAAAAACGACTTTTCTACAGATTTATTATTTGTATCAATGATGATATTTAATTTTGTAGTGAGGGAATAGTCGTCTTGTTGAGTACGTTTTATTTGGTAACACTTGGTTGTAATGAGAGTAAATGTAGAAGTATTACATCACACATAACTATAAGCCTATATCAAACAAAGGGTTAAGCAGAGATGTGTCTGTTAGTAGACACCCACGTTTCATTAGTTCTTTTAAAATCCCATCTTAACGGGACGAGCCCATTACATAGTGTGTCTACTTACAATAGAAGCTTTTGTTTAGTGTTTTTTGAATATGAATAGTCATTGAAGCACTAACTGTAAAGCTTATCTTAATATATATAAATCTCGTGTCACAATGTTTGTCCTCAATGGACTCCTAAACCACTTAACCGATTATAATAAAATTCGCACACCATGTGCAGTTCGATCCAACTTGAGAGATAGGGTAGGGTAGGGTAGGGTAGGGTAGGTAGGGTAGGTAGGGTAGGGTAGGTAGGGTAGCGTAGGATAGGTAGGGTAGGGTAGGTAGGGTAGGTAGGGTAGGGTAGGGTAGGGTAGGGTGGGGTAGGGTAGGGTAGGGTAGGTAGAGTAGGTAGGGTAGGTAGGGTAGGGTAGGGTAGGGTAGGGTAGGGTAGGGTAGGTAGTTAGGGTAGGTAGGGTAGATGAATGTTTGGTGTTTTTATGGCAAAACAAAGTTTGCCGGGTCAGCTAGTTCTAATATATAATGACGGAGGTCTCTATCAAAAAGCTTTGTACCTAGTAATAGTTACCTACATCCTTTTGCTGCAGCAATCCAAATTGTAAATTTATATATTTTTTAGACAGGATTTTTTATTCGCAGAAAAGTGCTTGTGGGAAAGAGCACCTGCGCTGTACTTACACCCAGACCACTACAGAATAACCATAATTAGATGAAAATTATTCGTCGTCCCGAACTCCCGGCCTAACCCGTCCCCGTCTGGAACTTTAAGTACTCAGAACTTCTCTGGAATTTACATTTTCAATGCGAAATTATGTCCTCCGATGTCCCGGAATAAACGGTAGCGGCACTTATGCAAAAATAACCAGCAACTAAGTACTTGTACAGGCTATTAGCAAGCTTGCTGATTGACTTGAAAAACAGTTGGAGAAGTTAGCTATTGCGGCGAATTGCAGAGAGCTGTAGAGTTGCAGAGTTGCAGAGCTCGCGTCTGATTTCAAGCAGCAATTTATTGAAAATTGTTTCATTTGGGACCGCATCGGTTGAGTTGAGAATTGCGGTAAATTTTTGAGGTTCTGTTTTCAGATATTTTATGGTTTTGCGGATAACGGGAGAGGTTTAAGGGTGTATAGGTTGAGAGGTCTTTATAAATAATGTGGGTTGACTGTTGAAGAATACTTATTGTAGACTTCATTCTTGAAAAGATCACGTGCTTTTGTTATGTACTAACAGCGTTGAGTTTTCCTCTAAGAGTTGTTACCACGTGTAACGCGGTTATAACTCAAGGAAAACTCAACGTTGTTTAATTACGTATCAAAACAATGATGAATTATTATTTAACTGCCTGATAAATTACAACACAACGCTATATATTAATAATAACTTATCTTTCATCTAATGATCAACTCAAAGCTTTATTTAAATTTCTTAAGCCATTTGGTAGGCACTTATTTATTGTAAGAAGAATACATACATTTAAATACTTCTTTTTTCCATGAGTGTAGGCAGAAACTAGATAATGTCTACTACGATCCTTACATACTGCTTTTGATTCGTTTAAGTTCATACATCTAGTCATACATGCACGCCGGTTATTTGTAAGCCTTTCTGAACATCATTGATAAGATCCGTGTATTTCAAATTGCCATATTCTAGAAAATTCCATAACCAACAATAAGTCGGATTGTCTTATTTTAAGTCGGAGCAGAAAAGTGCTTATGGGAAAGGACACCTGCAGCGTACTCACACCCAGACCATTACATAATAACCATAATTATTGGACATTGATATATGGCATTTTCTAGAATTTTTCATCAAACCAGCCATCCTGAAAAATCACTTAATAAACAAAGTTAACCGACAGTTTCCAAAGAAAACACAAAGAAAGAATGCAAGTAGCAACTTGCAGACTTGCGCAAGTCGGGACATTGTCGAGTGCTAAGTATTTTAGCTGTCACAAGTTCTTGCAAGCTGCAGCCACTTCAATAACATGTTTTTGTTGGCTTTCCAAAGAATTATTTCATAAGTTTGAAGACTTTGCTTTTCAGAGATTCTTTTGTGTCCTTTTATTTGTTGGAATGACATGAAATCTGAGGATATGCCAACGATAGACATTGCGTGCACGCAAGATTGTCGGTATGTAGAATATGGACCTATTAAGCTGGGTCGTTACGTTCCAATGGAGCTCTTGCCAAGGGGTATCTTGTTACCCAGCTACCAGGTTGTGGACGTCGGATAGGTAGTCACTCCATGTAATATACTAGTACACAGATGTATCCAGTTAGACTGGAAGCTAACCTTAACATGGTTGGGACAATGCTAGACCCGATGCCCGATGCAATGACCAATGAAACTGCATTTTAAATGTGGTTGTGGTGTGGTGTGTGGGTTTTGATTATCGTATCAAAACCCTTATATTAACATATAAAAGTTATTGTTTGCCAATTGCATTTATCTAGAAAGCGATTCTCTTAGATAAGACAGAGGCTCTAAAAATGTGTCATTCGATGTTAGCGAGGGCGTTGGTTGATGGTCGATGCCCAGATAAAATACTGTTTGGTTGCATCGTACACGCATAGGACACAGATAAATTTGTACATTAGTGTGTATTAAGACAAAATAATATATAAGCTGTAAAATATTGTTAATTAATCAGATTTGTTATATTCTTGTCTTATTACCCCACACCATAGATATAGTATGTACAAGATAAACACAGTCAGATGAAAAGCGAAACCAAAAAATTAAAATCGATGTGTTAGGGAATTGTCCATGTGTTAGTTAAAAAAGTGTTGTCAAAAAGTCCATGTTCAGTATCGATATCGATACTTGGTGAACACCATAAGAAATACGATTAAAGGGTTGTTGGTTACATTGAACTGTAATAAGAGCTGGGAAAAAACCATGCTTTGTTTTAATTAAAATACAAATTACAAAATATTATCTCGCATGTATTTAAAATACGAAATACAAAATATTTTTAAGTCGTGTAATTAAATAAAATATAAAATACAGTATTTTACACATTTTTATTTAAAATACAAATTAATAAATACAGTCGGTCATCCATCGTGACATTCGTACTAATAAACTTAATCAATACACAGAAGTTAGGTGTAAATAACCGTTTGAAATGAAAATTACAATTTACAAGGTACTTGACAATTTGACGTACGCCATTTTGCTTATTTTCTGCAGAACGCATCTATTAATAAAATCGCTAAATGTGTTTTGAAGCCAAAAGTATTTGAAATACTTTTTTTTATGCTTTGTTAGTAAGAACAAAATTCTTAATAATTAATTACGTTCAATTACGCTAAAAGACAAATAAGCAATTTAACTCTAACTTAATATGTTACGTTATAGATTATGTTAAAACTAAGAATAGTGTCCATTTGCACTTTTACACAAGTCCGTAGCACTTTCTTAGAGTCTGATATAATTTATAAAAACACTATATTCATGTGTCATTGGGTGCATTTACAGCATCCCTAAGCACTTTATTTTGGAATTGTTGGATTAATTTTACGTTGCTTTGTTTAGTACAGTCCCAAAGTTAGATATCAAACGTCCAAATTGGCATCAGTATATGCTTGTATATGGTTATTTTATTATGTATTGATAGACAGGATTTCCTTCCGAGTAACCAATACATACTTTCATAACGTATGTCGAGTTCCTGTCTTTTCTTTTTATCATGGGCTTTCCAACGCAACTTGGCGTCGAGAGTTATGCCAAGGTATTTGGCTGTATTAGCATGAGGCACTTGCATGCCATTTATGTAGATTGGGTGATAGTCCAAGTATTTATTTGTGAAGTCAATGAGAATTGATTTTGACTCATTTAGTTTGATCTTCCATTTTTGTGTCCAGTCATAAACTTTGTTCACAGCTAGTTGAACTTTTTCTACTGCTTCTCTGTGGCTTGATCCGGTAGCCATAATTGCAGTATCATCTGCATAGGTCGCAATGGTGTTGTTTTCCAGTTCTGGGATGTCACATGTGTATAACAAGTACAAAGTTGGGCCTAGCACACTACCTTGAGGTACCCCAGCTTTTATAGCGTTTAGCTCGGAATATGCGAAAACAGAGCAGCAGAGCACTGACGTATTCTAGACACTGTAAAACTAATACATGCAAACAATATAATGTCATTCCTAAACATACTCAAAGAAACAAAACATAATTTTTGAAAAAAAAATAAACATGCAACTTAAAGTACAGTTTAGATAAAAACATCTTCTCAATCGTACCTTAAATCTATTTTAACAAAACTTGACTTAATAAGTTTGTACTCATGTCATGATGTCACTAAAAACGATTAAGTTTTTATCGATACTCATGACGTCACCGCTTTGTCAAGCCCTAGCGTAAACAAACAATTTACTCTTTTACATAATATTTTCGCTAATATTGTTTAAATATATTAAATATACTTATATAATACAATGGAAATCAATATACTATCGTAAGAATCTTTTTCTGAGCCGATTACTAGCAGATATTTGTCAAAATATGGTTCGAAACAATCCAAGGACAAAATTGTATTTACCTATGAAACGTGTATTTATTGGGGTTATTTCGTCTTGTAACGTCACATTCACTCACAGAACAAGCCACCATAGTTGCATAATTAATATTATTAATTTAAATCTAAACATTATTATTTAAATGCAAGAAATTCACCGCGGCGTAAAATAGATGGGCCGCTATGGACCTCTACTCGCGAAAAAAGTGACATGACTGGACTTTATTCACTCTCTCTTTTTCTCTTGGGCGGTTTGTACTTGATTAGGATTTCTCGCTCGCACGCTTCGTGTATCTTTTGGCGTAGCAAAAAAATTTTAAATCTATGCCCCACACTGTGGCCAAGACACCCTTAGCCATCTCTGATCAGTCCTGTGTGTCTGCTGGACTGGCAGTGAGTGTACCCTTTCCGAATGTGGAATTCCTGCTCTCTATCCGTCTGTAACCTTAGGTCAAATGGTGCAGACATCCTGAACTTATATATATTTATTTATCACACACTAGGTTTAAGGTAGGTTAGGGTTGTAGGGCTTCTTCTTAGGGTCGTAAGGACTGTTAGGCTATAGGGTCTTAGTAGGTCCTTTAATTTATCATATATTTTCATGTACTGTCACACACTTAACATTACTGTGGTCTTACGTGACGTATGTTAGGGTGGGCGTACAGTCGAAATGCCAAAATGTTAGGGACACGTGACATTTCGATAGCGTATGATATTCTCATACATTTTTCCAATCGCTATTGCTAAACTTTCGATAGTAGAATGTCACTTGTCTAGGTTCTCCCTCTTTTTAAGAGGTTCGTCCCATTCGACCCTTGCCGAACATATATAGTCTTACTCGTCTTCAATTTTAATTAATAAATGTTTTGTCGTTTATAATGCAGACCTCGTATGTAAAACCAAGTCGGTTAATTTATTTGTTTGTTAACCAATAATTAAGGTACACACTGAATAAATTATTATTCGGCTTCAGAGTATATAGTTGTAAACATAGGTTACAGATACACAGGTGAATGAGATGTTACATTTTTGCAAGTTCTCTATGCTGTTGTTTTTTACTTACGTTTTATATTTTTCAAATTTCATCCTTATAATTTTTGAAATTGTATTAACTCAAGTTTCCCATTTTTTATGTATTTTTTAACACCTAATATATAAAAAAAGTCCTCTGTGCCTAAAAAGCTTAAGATTTGTTTTAACATCCAAAACAATTATATTATTTTATTCTGAAATTTTTATCTGACATGACATTATGTCATTATTTTATTTTCTTAAACCATAGACATAAGGTACCATGAACAATACTTCTTAAGCTCGTTGTACATTATAATTTTCATAATAAGGGCAGCGGCAGACTGCGCCTCTGTAAACCGTTTTTATTCGTTCATGATTTCTTCATTGATATTTGAATTTAAAATTTAGAAGACATGTCGGAACGAAGAAAAACGGGCGTCACTTTTTTAGTCTTGAATCTGGACGAAACGCTGGAAGTCCGTTTTTCTGTTTAATACTATGAAGTATACGATTGTATCTAAAAAAAACTCTTGAAAACTATAATAAATACCTGTAAATGTATTAAAATCTTATAAGTGCAGTAAATATACATATAATTATTGAGTGTGAAACCTAAATTTCATTGACCTTGTCGGACACCGCTTCATGTTTAAAGGGCTCTTTTGATCGGCATACGAAGCCACAGCCCGGCCACCACAATCCTTGGTGCCTGTTCTTGCACCTGTGCTACTGTCTTTTAGCCTGACAATTGGTTCAAGGCTTGACCATCTAACTGTGTGCCAGCCCATTCGTCCTGCTGGCTAACCTACTGCCTATCTACGAGTAAGCGATTCATCTGCGAGCTCATCTGCCTACCTCGGGCATTCCACGCCTTCGTGTCCATCCAGCTGCCTAGCCTGCCTGCCTGCTAAGAAATACCTGCCCACGTCGTGCGAAGCCGGATCTTCCTAGCTGCCCACGTCGTGCGAAGCCGGATCTTAAATTTCTTTACCTATATCCTACTTTTTTTTTAAACTTTATTTTTAACGTGGCTTTGCCATTAGGCGTACAAATTATCTCACAACTTTTTGCGGTAGAAGAACTGCTTTGCGAGACTTGTATTTTTTACCAGACTGCTGAAGTAGGGTAATATGTTTATCAGTTTATGTATGTATGTATGTTTGTTCCTATGTGGCGTTCCAGAGACCAAACGCGTTGGCCGATTTTGATAATTATAATGTCAATCGATTCTTCTTAACCTTGCGAGTGTCACTGGCAACATTAAAGTTTTAATATAAGACCTTACTTTTTGCCAAATTTTGTGATTCTAGGTTAACGGGAACTACCATATAGGTTTTCGCCCCAAAACCTACTACGGTACTTCCGGTTGGCCTAGAATTGTCAATTTTGGTTAAAAGCAAGGTCTTACAGCACAAGTAAAGGGAAAATTTAGAAAAATAAAACATGTTGAAAATTAAGGTAAATTTTGTTACTTACAAGTTTTCGCGACAATCTAAATTTGCCCAGATCTTTTTATCGTTTTGACTCAGGACCTTGATTTTAAATAATTTTCCCTTGCTAGGTCCACCCGTTCCTGAGAAAATCGGTGGTGACTCACGGACAGACAGACGGACAAGAGAGTGATCTTATAAGGGTTCGGTTTTTACCTTTTGTGGTACGGAACTCTAAAAATCAAATCAACCCGACTGCTTATAAAAAGAACTAAAATACGTAAACAAGAAGAAAATCGTGCCTCGCAGTCGGAGAATACAAATTCGCGAGCTGGCTGACTAAAACCAGATGTATCCTCCGACTGCACAGCATGACTTTCTTCTTGTTTACGTCGTTTTAGGTCGCTTTTTAAGCAGTCGGGTTTATATATGTTATTTTTTTGATAGAATCGATTTATTCTGCTAAGCTGGTTCACCAAAACTAACACCTGCAAATAAATCTCAACAAAATCCACAAAGAAAAACCAGTAAGGAGTGTTATAACATAACAAATCCTTTCATCACACTGTACAAAATTGATTCCACGGAACCCAGAGGCGCCGGCCATATTTTTCAATACACTTTATTCCGCGTGATTTTTTATGGGAGCTCATAAACGTGTGTTGTGACCGCGAGATGACGTATGTGTGCGGTGTGATTGATGCCGCAGCTTTCTCACTGTCCGTTGATGTAATTCACTTGCTTTGTCCAGTCTTGGGAGGATTACCTTGGTCGAGAAACTGTTTACCGTCATTTGTTTTTTTGTGTCTTTTGGGAGGGTAAAGAACGGCCATATTTTTAACCGACTTACCAAAATTAAGGAGGTTCTATGTTCGACTTCATGTTTGTTTTTTTTCGTTGTGTTTTTTCACCGATTTTGGTCCTATTTTAATTTGGTGAAGATTAATTTGCTGAACTTCGGAGATATGCAACATAACTCTTCAATAAATAACGGCAAATCTCTCGGAATTGCTGCAATCGCATGTATGATTATTGTTTATATCATTTCATAACATAACATCACGCCAGTACGCTCTAAAGGTGTACGCAGATGTGTACAGTTCACCTTGATACACTCTCATTTCACCGATTATGTTAAGTTTCATGATATTCGGTTAATCTATTATGGCATTATAGGTACCTTACTTAACTACGTGCCTATTAGGTAACAACAACTAAAAAGAAAAAAAAGAAATAAAACTTTATTACAAAAAAAATTTGGAAGTCGGTGTCCTTACCGCAAAACATTGGTCCTACCAAAGACACCGACTTCCAAAATTAAAGTTATTTTTCACTTTGTAGATTTCTTATTTGGAAGTCGGTAGTATTTTTTGTCATGTTATTTATCAGACTTGTTTACGAAATCTCAAGACTCTTTAGCAATTTGTTCTTCGTCGTATCGATACTAACTTATTAGTAGAGGCTCTAGACTAAAAAAACAAGACTCAATCTATTAGCGATGTCGATGGTTGAAATGCCGTAATGTAAGGAATTGATCACGTGACACTTCAATAGCTCTTGGTAATAATCCTATAAATTATTGGCTTTTTACCAATCCCCAATCGCAACGCTTTGGTTGATTGAATGCCAGTTGTCTAGCGAAACATTGTCAAGATTATTATAAATACGGCCTTTTATAATTAGGGAAATTGTAAAGACTGACATGGCATTTATGAGGTGTAAGAGGAAAATGTGATGAAATATATGGTGTTTGACTACAGATTAATGAAAAGGAAATTACTTCACAGATTTTTTGCCCTCTTACTTATTGTTTGAGGAACAAAAACTGAGATGTAAAATTAAATACTTTTTAAAGAAAAGGAAGATTGAAAAATATTGTAATTATGTAGATCATCATCTGCCTAGCCTTTTTCCCAATTATTGTTGGGGTCGGCTTCCAGTCTTACCGGATTCAGCTGAGTACCAGTGTTTTACATGGAGCGACTGCCTATCTGACCTCCACAACCCAGTAACTGGGTAACACGATACTTCTTGGCAAGACTGGTGTCAGATCTCAGGCTTCTGACTACCCGTAACGACTGTCAAAGATCTTTAAATGACAACCGGGACCAACGGCTTAACGTGCTTTCCGAGGCACGGAGGAAACTCGGTATGTTGAAATGGTCACCCATCCACGGACCGACCTCGTCAAGCTTTGCTTAACCTTGAAGATCGACACGTGCGGCTGTTATTATTTAGCCACGAGCTCCTCATTGTAATTTGTATTGTAATTATGAGATACAAAGGAAAAAAAAATATCGGTCGATATTTGCAAGAATTATATAATATGTATTTCACCGGATTAGGCAGTTTCGTGGACAGTTTTCTCTGAATCTTTCAACCATAACATCCTCGCCAAATTGTCAAAAGAGACATAAAAATTGTCAAGACAAAAGTAAAGATTAACAGCAAAGCTAACGGAAATTAGCTCCATAGTTTTTCAAGACACGTTTCCAATACTTAATGTAAAGAGAAAAAAACAATCTAGATACTAAGTCGTTATTCTATTCGGCCGTAAAATCACGTTCAAGCCTAAAACAACACAGGAAATTGGCTTCTACAAAAATATATAACAGTTGTGGATCTTTTGGGCTTATTAACTGTGAGGGATGCTCGACTGTAATCGTTTCTCTACATAGAAGATAGTTTCTAACAAACAGAAAAGGAAATAGGATTGATCGATTAAATAATTAACACAAAGTAAAACGCCTGTCTGGGCTCGAACCCACGACCTACAACTTGTATGTCGCGGCCGATACCACTGGCCCACCACTGCTCTCAAGTGTTTAGTAGCTTTTTAATTTTTATTTACCAAATCACCCGTAGAATCAAATATCCCTTGATGGGGAATTTGTTATTTTTTGTATGGCATTCGCAATGCTTAGCGCAAATAAATTTATATATTTATATTTAATAAATTTTCATCCTTTTCTCTTTTTTACCTACATACATTAATTTCTATTTAATATTTTATCCTCTTATTATCTTATCAAGTTATGATCTTTATAAACAGGTACACGAAAATATGAATGAATTAAGTAACCCGAAACGTAGCCTTATCGCCGGCCGGAAAATCTAATTTCACACGGCGACCTTTCCTGAAGGCGGCTGTAAGGTCATTCACTTATCAGGTCAGTGAACCGTGGTTTAAACTTTACGCCCAGGTGTTGGTGAAGGCCAATGAACGGGGCTTGGTATAGTTTGTAAGCTTATTTTGTGCCTGGATTATAGTTAAGGCTAAGTAATAACTAGACATTTCGCGAAAGCGGTAAATTCGTGAATGCCACACAAAAACTAATAGACACTCAATGCCAAACAACAACTTTTCCCAAACAACAACTTTTCCCAACAATGTCGAGTCGGATTCCAGTCTAACAGCTGAATACCAGTATCTTACATACAAGGCAGTGGCGTAGTCTATAGGTACTTCTATACTAATATTATAAAACCGGCCAAGTGCGAAACGGACTCACGCACGAAGGGTTCCGTACCATTATCGCAAAAAATGCCAATAAAATCACGTTTGTTGTATGGGAGCCCAACTTAAATATTTATTTTATTATGTTTTTAGTATTTTTGTTCTTATAGCGTCAACAGAAACACATCATCCGTGAAAATTTCAACTGTCTAGCTATCACGGTTCATGAGTTACAGCCTGGTCACAGACGGATAGACAGGCAGACAGACGGACAGACAGACAGACAGACGGATAGCGAAGTCTTAGTAATAGGGTCCCGTTTTTACCCTTTGGGTACGGAACCCTAAAAAAGAAAAGATTTTTATTTTTGTATGTAACGAATAAAATTAAAAACCGGATCAGTGCGAGTCGGACTCGCGCACGAAGGGTTCCGTACCATTATTGCAAAAAAAGTGTTTTTTGTATGGGAGCCCCACTTAAACATTTATTTTATTCTGTTTTTAGTATTTGTGGTGGTCGCCACTGTTGATTCTGGCCAGCCGGGACCAACGGTTTAACGTGCTTTCCGAGGCACGGAAAACACGTTAAGCCGTTGCTTCATTAGTAGTGTAGGTCCATAATGTTCAATGAAAAATGTAAAATATTAGAAGAAAAAACCGGCCAAGTGCGAGTCGGACTCGCAAACGAAGGGTTCCGTACCATTATCGCAAACAACGGCAAAATAATCACGTTTGTTGTATTGGAGCCCCATTTAAAAAATTGTTTTATTCTGTTTTTAGTATTTGTTGTTATAGTGGCAGCAGAAATACATCATCTGTGAAAATTTCAACTGTCTAGCTATCACGGTTCATGAGATACAGCCTGGTGACAGACAGACAGGCAGACGGACCGCGGAGTCTTAGTAATAGGGTCCCGTTTTTACCCTTTGGGTACGGAACCCTAAAAATGTTTTGGCTTCGAAGACAATTTCTTTTAAATCTTATTGGAAATCCTATTTCTATCTAGGGTACGTATTAAAAAGTCAGCAGACCCCTCCCGAAAAATAGATTGAAATATGGTATATAAAGCTAAAGTTAGAAGCAAAACCATGTAACGATTTAGATACATTTGTTTACGAAAATAAAATAAAACAAACATCATTAGAGAAACGGAAGTGAGCAATGGCTTTTTCCTGTCGCACAACATAAATATGTATGTTGGCAGCATTGTGCGTACGATACGCTAGGTAGTGCCAACTGAAACAAAATATATTGTATTGAGATTCAGCGCCAGTGTCTTTTACATAAATGTTTATAAAATAATTCGATTATTTTGTTAAAATTAATGTAGTTCACGGTGTATATTTAACTGAATAATAACATTAAATTATAATTTTATCATTAAAAATGTTTTACTGTTGTTGTGTTGTTGTTGTTTTACTGTTGTTGTTGTTGTTGTTGTGTGTGTTTTTGTTGTTTGTTTGTTTTTTGTTTTTTTTTTTGTAACAAAAAGCCTGACTGCTTAAGAAGCGAACTAAAAAGAGGTAACAAGAAGAAAATCATGCTGTGCAGTCGGAGGATACATAATTATGGTTTTGGTTAGTCAGCTTGCGATTATGTATCCTCAGTAAAAAAAGAACTAAAAATAGAAAACCAAACACAAATGTAGAAAATAATTGTCAATAAATTTTAATTTAAAAAAATATTTTATTACAATTGTTTAATCGGAAGTTTCGAATTATGGGAATCGGAATAGAACCTCCGTAACATACCTCTTCCTATTCCACCTTCCTATCTCCTATCGGTCCTTTCGAGCCCTACTTTCTAAGTATTATTATATCTCTTTTCTGAAGTACACTTAACAGCAAACTGCAATAGGTTGATCAGCACTAAAAGGTTGTAAGTAGCGTGTATGCGAGTTCATATTTAACGTAACTTTATACGTTAGGTTAATACTTCTAATACTCTTAGAGCAAATATCGCTACACTAACTCGCCACACTAGACAGGTGGGCCAGAAAATCTATTTCTTACAAAACTCAAAGAGAAACGTACTTAGAAATAGGTAGGCACAAATAGTATGGAAGAATCATTGCAGAGAGAGATGACACCTTCTTAAAGCTAAACTTGTTGCATACACGTTTATCATAAAGATTTTTATCTTTTTACCCGGCTGCAAGGAAAGGGTTATGTTTTTCGCGCGTATCTTGTATGCATGTATGTATGTAATATTCTTTATTACCTCGTATCTTTTAAACCGCTAGACCGATTTATATAATTAAGACATCGTTAGATAAGTCTTGACCGCCCAAGTGTTCTTAGATAGGTGAAGTTAAAAAAAAACAATCATGGCGGATTTTGGGCGCCATATTGTGCGGGTCCCAATTTTTTTCTTCCAAACCCATCGAGTTGGGTATCACAATGAAGGGTTTTAAGAGCTGATTACAAAAATACATACCACTTATATGTTTAAAAGTAATACGAAAAAAAAATTATAACTAAAAAGACGTAAATAAAAAATTAAAAAAAAACCGTCTGGTGGAAAAAATCATGCTGTGCAGTCGGAGGATACATATTCGCAAACTGGCTGACCCCCTGGTCCTCCAACTGCACAGCATGATTTTTTCTTATTTACAGCTTTTAAGTTCCCTTCTTAAGCAGGCGGGTTTTTGATTGTTAATAAAAAAATTCACCACGTATTTCAGCCACCACTCTCTCGCGAAACCTTCCTTTCGCCATGTATTTGAATAAGCCGGCAATCGTATAGCGCAGATTTAATCGATGTCTTAACGACAATATTCCATAGGAAGAGTACCTATAAAATTAATAGACCACATTAAAAGAGTCTCCAGCATTTATTTCATATCGCAGAACGTATTTTCTTTACTATTTCAACTGACTATTTTAAGTGACTGGGTTACCTAAATATTCCTACTTTCACCATCGCTTACACCCACCTTATTTTCTGTAAAAATGGGTCTTCTGAACCACCGTACCAGCACCCAAACAGCTATAATAAACCAGCCCATTCCGGTTTTATCCAGTCATTACTGGCGCCTATAAACACAGGCGGCCGCTGCCACGTGACTGGACTATGTACGCCTATTTTATGGCCCCACACTTATCATGGAACTTTATACGTACACTTAAATATTGTACGTGCTTTCCGAGGGTAGTAATTATTTTTTTATCTTTTTGACTTGCTTGCCCGGTTGTGGTTTAAGCTATTCGGGCGTACTTCCTAATTTTTGGGTCTTTTCTTTTTGTAAAGGAGCATTTTTTCTCTTATGCTGGTCATTGTAATAGACTACCCAAGAATGACCTCAGCTGGAACACTATTTTTAAATAGAAAGAGTACAAGAATACGTTTAGTCAATTTTTAATCTAGACGAGCGTAGCGAGAAGTTAATTCAAAGTCTTTGATCTAGGCACAGATTTAGATTGAACTAAACCTAATGGCGGCTATGTACTTAGGAGTTGCTGCACAGTAGCAAATCTAAGAGACATGAGGAGAAAGGTTGGATACTGGGCAGCGGAAAACGATCTTCACTGCCGTCATTAAGTTTGAATCGACTTATAGCTTAAAGTCTTGAGACATCACACTAATACATCCTAAGTTATTGAACCCGAAAGCTAATTAGGGGATCAATTATCATCTAAGTTACCGCATTTATTTACAAAACAATACATTAATTTGATCCAATTTACCGCTAACACTCTCTATTATGAACCAATTAACAGATCTACAACTGAAATATAATTCCTCTGAATGCCGAGGAGTTCCTCGGGGTATTATATCAAATATGAATATCTTGATAACAGGACAAGTTCCTTATCTGTCAACAAATGGGGTTAGGGAAACCTATTAACAACTCAGCCGGCAACTGGTTAGGAAACCTTTTAGTTGATTGTAAGATTATTTTAGGGATTTTAAGTATTAAATACTAGCTGACCCCCGCGGCTTCGCTCTCGTCAACTGGCTATCTACCTACCTATCACCAAACTACCCACCCACCTTATCTACCCTACCCTACCTACCAATTTGTAAAACTATTTATTTGAATAAGAATTAACAACAACAATACGAACAATACACACAATGCGAATGTAACCAACTTTTTCTACCAAAGATCTCATAAAATTTTAGAACACAAAAGCTGCTATTGTGACTTAGCTATGATAGTGAGATACATTCTCTCCCAGTCTTTTTTGTAGTTAATAATGAATATTTTAATTATGTCACATCACACACACACACATCATCAGCCTATTAATGTTCCCACTGCTGGGACACAGGCCTCCTCTCTGTGAGAGGGAATGGGCCGTTATCCACCACGCAGGCCCAGTGCGGGTTGGTGGATGACACATGTCTTCGAATTTTTGGTTCTAGGACATGCCGGTTTCCTCACGATGTTTTCCTTCACCGTTCACCGTTAATTATGTAGTACATAATTTTTATGTATCATCAATTGTCTCAGCGCACGCCAAATAATGAATTTTATAGGCAACATTTTGCTACTTTGGGTTATATTATTGCAATTTTCATAAGGATCTCAATTTTTTTTTAAAAATATGGTCTATGTTACTCGGGAATAATGTAGATTATCATAGGTGAAAGATTTTTTAAATCGGTCCAGTAGTTTCGGAGTCTATTCGGTACAAACACACAAAAAAATCATTCCTCTTTATAATATTAGTATAGATTAAAGTGAAAAAAAAGTTTTGAAACCAAAACCCCGACAACAAAAAATCGTACTCTGAAAAGAACAGCAGTGGCCATATGCCTCCTTGCCCTACCTAAAGATTGTTTACTATCTACTGTTGTAATGAAATTGTTGTATTAAGTAACCCAGCTAAAATCATAACGCTCCATTTGACGCCACTATAGTCTAGTTAAAGAATAATAGATAACAAGAAAATTTAATAAAAATGAGAGTTTTATAATTAAAATGGAGGCATTTTTTTGGGATTCTAAATGATTGAACCGTAGGCAAAAAATATGTAGGTACTACAGCGACCTGCGATCGTTGAGTTGGCCAAATAGGCAAAAACGAAAATCTACAAATCCTAACTTCGAATTTTGTCTTTGTGTGTGTAAAGCAATGGCATTACAATTGTAATTTTGTATTATTGTAGGTAATTTTAGCATCCAATAAATTAAAGTGTAGATTGACTTGTAACTTTTAGATGTAGGAGGAAGGCGCCGGTGTCTGTAACACAGTTAATACTAAACTGCCGAGCAATGAAAAAGTTCCACCCACAAAATGCCGACAAACACCTTAATTAAATTTTTTCACATTTAATTTAAAATTTGAACACAATATTTACGTTTTAGTTGGTAATATTCTGATGCGCTGTTAAATTACTTCAATATTGCAGACGGCGTCATTAAGGTAGACTTTCCCGTTTAGGAGTAATTTGGTGCTATGTCACTGGAACTTTTTCATTGCTCGTTAGTGTAGTACAGACATCGTCGTTCACTCTATCTTTGAGAACCAAAAACCTTAGTATTTCAGTGTTTTTGATTAGGATAGGTAAATTGTACGCATTTTTGATGTTTTTTTAAATTTTTTTTATTTTGATTTATCTGTTTATACGGAACCCACGGTGCGTGAGTCCAATTCGCACTTGGTCGGCCTTTTGATTTTATTTGCTAGCCTGAATTGTCTCACTCCTGGACAAAGGCCTCCACTCATTTCTTTCATTGCCCTTTCGGTTCCTTACCTAATGATGTTTTTTTACGAAAATGAAAGGTGCCTCAACTCGCCTACTGAAAAAAAATAAACACTGAAACGCAGTGTTAAGTCTATACAACCCTTGTAACCTACTCATTCACATCCCTGTACAAAACCTTATTGCAATCTATGAACCCCAGTAAACAAAATGTCCACTTCAATTAAATTCAAATCAGGGACAAAGCCAACAACAAAAGCGGACAGCGGTGCGGACAAGGCGAGCGGGCAAAGCCAGCGAGCAAAGCTAGCAACAGCAACGGGACAGTATTCATTAAAAGTTAAATTGGGATCGCCTTGTGATTGGCAACGCCATGACGCCAGAATCCCGAGATACTTTGTTTTTATGGGGAAACTGGGTCATATGGGGTTGCAGTGACCTGTATCTCATGTATATTTATTGTTTCCTTAGTAGTTTGACAGTATTAGAATAGTTTGGTCCCGCTCCGTAGGGCAATCTTTGGTGTGGACATAATCAAATTTGCTAATTTGTATTCCTATTCGTAGTTATTGTATTCTTATGTTATTTTTTATATTTTTCCAGAATTTGACTCACACACGGTTCCGTTGTTGTTGAATTAGGTATTTTACCTATGTTTGGAATTTTTGTAAGTATGTGAGAACCATGTTCCTATTTATCAAATTAATGAATTTACCTGTTAGTGCTTTTATTACTTTATACCTGTACGTAGTATAGTGTGTAGTGCTATTTTTGGGTGCATCGTCCTCACATATATGAATTTATTAATGTATGTACATAAGTAAACATTGTAAAACATTTTAAAAAGAGTAAGTATGGAGTTTCTTGTGCGTTCTTCTCCATAACAAGCTACTTTTCGAATGCACGGTAGAGTCAATTTTTATTACTTGTACATTTTTAATTTAGATTTAATGTTTGACGTTCAAAAGTGCCGCTTATTGGCCTAGTTGAAATAAATATATTTGACTTTGACTTTGTTGTATTAAAATGGCCGCAAAGAGAGGTGATACTTTGGTAAATATATATTAAAGGTACTTGGAAGTATCCCCCTTATCGCCTTGCTAGGTTTCGAAGGACGTTGAAGCTAGCACAGGCATAGCTATTTTATTTTCAGCCTGAATTGTCCCACTGCAGGACAAATGCTTCCCTTTTTTCCTTCCAGTTCGCCCGGTTTTGGACAAGTGTAGATCAGTCCTTTCTGTGGGTGTCACATTCGTCCCGCCACATCGCCATGGGCATAAGTCACATATACACAAACACAAAACAAAAAACACAAAAAAACATGGTTAAAACATGGACATGGACATGGTTGGTGGTTGGTTGGTTGGTTGGTTGGTTGATGTTTTTTTTAATTTTTTTTATTTTGATTTATCTGTTTATACGGAACCCACGGTGCGTGAGTCCAATTCGCACTTGGTCGGCCTTTTGATTTTATTTGCTAGCCTGAATTGTCTCACTCCTGGACAAAGGCCTCCACTCATTTCTTTCATTGCCCTTTCGGTTCCTTACCTAATGATGTTTTTTTACGAAAATGAAAGGTGCCTCAACTCGCCTACTGAAAAAAAATAAACACTGAAACGCAGTGTTAAGTCTATACAACCCTTGTAACCTACTCATTCACATCCCTGTACAAAACCTTATTGCAATCTATGAACCCCAGTAAACAAAATGTCCACTTCAATTAAATTCAAATCAGGGACAAAGCCAACAACAAAAGCGGACAGCGGTGCGGACAAGGCGAGCGGGCAAAGCCAGCGAGCAAAGCTAGCAACAGCAACGGGACAGTATTCATTAAAAGTTAAATTGGGATCGCCTTGTGATTGGCAACGCCATGACGCCAGAATCCCGAGATACTTTGTTTTTATGGGGAAACTGGGTCATATGGGGTTGCAGTGACCTGTATCTCATGTATATTTATTGTTTCCTTAGTAGTTTGACAGTATTAGAATAGTTTGGTCCCGCTCCGTAGGGCAATCTTTGGTGTGGACATAATCAAATTTGCTAATTTGTATTCCTATTCGTAGTTATTGTATTCTTATGTTATTTTTTATATTTTTCCAGAATTTGACTCACACACGGTTCCGTTGTTGTTGAATTAGGTATTTTACCTATGTTTGGAATTTTTGTAAGTATGTGAGAACCATGTTCCTATTTATCAAATTAATGAATTTACCTGTTAGTGCTTTTATTACTTTATACCTGTACTACTACTGTTGGTTGGTGCATAAAACATGGTTATGATTCCATTTACAAGTTCAGTCCTTAACAAGTCAGAGTATCTTTGGGATATCTAATCGGAAAAAATTATTAACTTTGATAGGGATTAGCACCTTTAGGGCAATCATTTCTTATTGGTCATCTTAGAAATAAAAGTAACGCTTGTGCATTTTAATGCTTCTGGCAAGGTTCAGGCTGTGCATCGTCTGTCAATCAATGAATGTACAAATTCAAAATATCTCTTACAGTAGCTACGATAATATAGCGTTGTTACAATTTCATTCACAAAAACAATTTTTTTTATGGACTTCATATTTCTAAGTGTTTGACTAAGTGGGATTTGCCTTTATAAACAATCCCGTTATATAACAAATCAAGGGTCAAATAAAGTCATCTTATCCATTCCTCCATCTAAAAATAACACTGTCCAACGTATATTTGCAAAGTCCAGGGGGCAGAGCCCTGCTAATCTAAGTTTTAATGGATATAGATGTCCTTCGAAAGGGCCCAAGTCCAACTTTCGACTGCCCTTGCGGACTAACTCGGACTAAGTTGAACTAAGAATTTGTGTTTCCTGTTGACTTTCAGAGTTATTTACATCCCGGTTTTGGTTAAGGTGTTCCTTTGCATCTTGAAGAAACTTCAGTGAATAAATGGGGGTTGTAAGGTAACTAAGTTTAGTGAAAGTAGTATTTGGCAATGAACGAAATCCCTATGTGCATATAATATGTAGGGATTTCGAAAAATGTGTATTGCTAGACATTTTTTTTTATTTCGATGTGTTAAAAATCTTCCATAATAACGTTCCCTTTTCCCAACCATGTTGGGGTCAGCTTCCAGTCTTACCAGATGCAGCTGAAAATCAGCATTTTACATGAATCGACTTTTTATTTTTACTTTGGGACAATCCCACCGCACTATTCCCGAACTACTGCAACTCCTGAAAGCCAGAATCAACAGTGGCGAACACCAGAAAAGCGCCGAGGCAATGAGGTTCGACGAAGTCCCGGCAAATAAATTTAACTGTCTTAGATCCCGCAAGGAAATTAATCAGAAAAGAATAATGGAGGAGTAGTAAAATATACAAATTTCCACTTACCTCCATATCAAGCAGGAGACAGAACAAATAAGGCCAATAGGCACAAAGGGTCGTTTACAACTGGGACAAGCCCAGTTGCCTAGCACCATGGATAAAAATTAGTATTTAAATATATGGGTCCTAACATAGTGAGCTGCTATATTTGATTCCAATAAAAGGTATGGCAAAAACGCTTGAACGCACGGAAATACAACTCCTGATGCAGCCTGTACATTATACAACATAGTTAAATTACATGAAGAGAATGTCTATCTGGCCTCCACAGTCCAGCTTATAAAGCAGCTAAAAAGATAGTTTCGGATGGTTTTAGTAATATGAGTAAGTTTCGTTACCTTCTTTACACTTAGGGCGGTTACGCACTACAACCGATCCGAGTCCGTGATTTGTACCATACCGTACCGAGTTCCATCCAAATTTAAAATGTTCTAAATTATGACGGACCGAGTTAGGACGTAGTGCGTAAGCTTCCCTACAAGAAGTACTACGGCTACTTCGGTACCTAAATTTCTCGGATTCGAATAAGATGCTGTGCGTAACAGCCCAGTTTTGCATCGATACTTAGACTCAAAGTTTTATAACCACAAATTATTATTAATTAGCAATTTCCCTTAATATTATGGCTTTATGAGCTATCAATATGTCGATAGAAACTGTTGACTATTCCAAACCCGCCTCCCGTCCCTCTCATAACTTACAAAGTTATACAAAACTAATAACCCACATTCCAGTTCGATTCGTGTCATGAGCGATGTATGTAATGGTCTCCCGTCAATCGTGAACGGTCCTCCCACACAAAGGCACCTTTCCCGAACCCTGCTAATTCCTCACCAGCGGAAGGATTCTGAACTTTTATTGTAGTAAACCCATTTTGTAGGGTCGCACTTATTTTTTATGAATAGACGAGTATTTTGGTAAGGATTTTCCGTTTATAGCCCGAGGAGGCTTTTGAGTGGTTTCTATTGCCCGTTTTCAACAATGATTCTGTTTTGTTCTATTTTTGTGGGTTTTATTTACGGATCAATTTACATGTAGGTAAAATTCGAAGAGATTTGCTTTCGGATTAGGATTCGTATTTTTGTTGTTTTGCTAACCGATTTCGATTCGACGGCTTTTTGTTTTTTTTTTATGTGTTAGTTTTTTCCAGATTTACAAAGATATTTTTTACCGTAGATTTATGTATTATAAATCTATATCAAAAACTTACCCCCGATTTCTTAATTAAGTGTTTGAAGTTGAGTATTTAACAAACTTTATTTTACCATGAAAACCTGAACAATGATGAACAATGATGAATTATGACATTAAAATAAGGTTCCACTCGTTCTTTTAACTCCAAAAACTCAAAACCGGCTTTAACCTGACGTTGTCCAATCTACCGTCATAGCATCGTAAAACCTTTGGACCAAAAAAATTTCAGCACATCATCATCATCATTTCAGCCAAAAGACGTCCACTGCTGGACATAGGCCTCCTGCAGGCATCGCCATATTGACCGATCCTGTACGTCTCGCATCCAACGCCTTCCCGCAACCTTAACCAGGTCATCGGTTCATCTAGTGGGAGGATATTATCTTATTTACATAAAACTATAGCAAAACCGGACACAAACCGTCCAAGATGACCTAACTCAGTAACCATCCGGCATTCCGGCAATTTTTCCGTGAGCCGTTACGGCGAACGTACGAATTTATTTTATGATAGCAATAATCATAACTGAGGCCCATGGAGAACTAAATATATTGTTTGTAATAATACGGTGGCCATGTTTAACTATGCCCGACCCACGAACAATCTCTTTGTGGAACTCGCTAAGAAATTTAATCCCCAGTCGCTTTGGCAATTTGCAAAGTTTTAAGGGTATTTTGACAAACTTTTTTTGATGTGGTTATTTTATGAGCAAGAGGGGGAAGTTTTAAAGCTGAATATTGAGGTAAATTTCAATGAATGGTAGATACAGTATTAGGACTTTCAAAATACTTCAACGAGAGTGTAGTTTTCTAAGAGAGGATCAATTTTCTTAATCGGGTTCTTCTAGACATTACCTTTTATAAACATACTTATAACACAAATCATTTCTCGAAGTAGTACCGATTATATGAGGTACAGAAAACTTAATAGAAAATCGGTTTGGTGGAAATCTTATCTGCCTGAATACATTATTGGAGATATCATTGCGTTTGAAGCTCGGTAGGTATATCCAATTTTCAAACTATCATGATAGCCTAATTTAAAATTGTTGCTTACTGCCTAGTAGGACTAGTGGTAGTAAGCGCTACTGCTGAGCATAAGGTTCTGGATTCGATGCCCGGGTCGGTCAAAGTGTTATTGGGTTTTTCCATCAGGCATTTCTCAGTAGCAGTCTGGACTTGTGACTGACCGGTTGCTAATAGGCTCGCCTTCTATTACCTGGGACTTAGGGCCGAAACACATAACCGCGTTGCGGCGCCGCAACGTCGAAATCGGCGTTGTGTTTTGGCCCGAAATGCATAGAAATGTATAGTTAACCCCAGAATTTCCAATGCCGATTCGGCGTTGCGACGCCGCAACGCGGTTATGTGTTTAGGCCCTTAAACATAATTGATAAAATGTGGGTCTACTGTGCATCGCATCTCTACTCATACTTCGGGGAATACTGGCGTGATGTTATGTTATTGCTTATTTATTCTTAGAGGTCAATAAACTACCGCTGTTGCGAATTCTTAATAGCCGAGCATTACTACAAATGGACAACAATGTCAAAACAACTACAGTACAACTATTTTCTTAATGTCCCTCGGCAATCATCGCATTACTAAATACAAACGAATGCTAAATTCCATGTCCATCAATTATTAGATTCATCGTGTATAATAATTTGAATTCAGAACTAAGTATTTTATTGTTCTTTTGTTTTGATTTCCGTGAAATAGCTGTAAAAATAGCAGCATTCCTCTCATTTTTAAAATAAATTACAATATGGTAAAAGAATATTAAGAACTCTATATACTTCCAAGTTGATTGAGAGCGTCCGGTCTGCACCAAGTGCAAAGGGCAACTGATAGAAATCCGACGAATGACGAAACACGAACTTTGCCGAGGGACATTAAGAAAATAATTGTACTGTAAAAAGATCCGTTTATTCAACAAAAAACTACTTTCTTTGCGACCGCGTATCCGACACTCGGACAATTTTCGTGTCGCCAACTTTTCGAATAAAAATATACAGGATTGCGGAACAGTCCAATCCACTCGCAACTTCAAATCGATGTACCTAACTCTATATATTCAGAAAGTTTCAGTAAAATGTAAGTGGATTCTGCTAGGTTTTTATTAGTTTCAAAGAGGTTTTAAAAATGGTTTATTATTAGATGGAATGGTATTGAGTGAATGGTGAAATAGTAAATGGGAAGAACTCGGTGAGAGTCATGGCCAGAAAAATAGACTTGGATTATGATTCGGTCAACTTTTAGGTATAGACCCCCCGTCATCAATGCAGCTGACTTTTTAGGGTTCCGTAGTCAACAAGGAACCCTTTTAGTATCGCCAGACGGACTGTCCGTTCATCCGTCCAACCGTCAACAGCTTAGTTAAGAGACTATTATTAATAGAAAGTGGCATAGATATACATATTAATCACGCCGACAAAGTGGTAAAATAAAATCATGGAAAAAATATTTGTGGTACCTCCTGTACACGTCAAGTGGGTTTATTTTTTCTCGTCTATCCCATGGTGTGGGGTATCGGTGGATGGGTAGGATTCATTCAATAATATAACGGGTCTGTGAAAGCCATTTTTCGATGCAGCGATCCATTTGCGTAAAATTAAGCTTTAAATGCCCTGCCAGATAAATGGTTGGTTTTGGATATGTGTAAATATTCACGACAGTAGTTCATATAACGAAATATATTGATGTATAGGGACAACAGTTTGGCTTAGTAGGCGTTTCGGCCGATGAGTTTTGCTCGATCTGGTCGAAACAGGAATTTAATTATTATTAATATTTTTGAGTGGTGTTTCGGACTATACTTTTTTTAAAGCAAATTTTGTACAGTCAGAATGAAAAACCTTAGGTAGGTAGGTAGGGTTATATTATTTAAGTAAACGTCGCGCAATTTTTGGAAAAAGATAAAGCTTAATATATCATTACAACAATCATAAACATCAGTCAATCACAATAATCAGTCTTATACATCAATTAAAAAGTGTACAAAATGGCACCTGGGCTATTCCACATACGGCACCTATCGATATTTTTGGCAGGTGCCATAAGTGGAATAATAAAATTTATTATTTAAAATTTTATTTCACGTTTGGCACCTACGGATCAGTAGGTACTAGAAAAGTAATTTATATTTTTATCATAGAGTTTAATAACAATATGATAAAAATATAACTTCCTGTTTTGCTTTTTTAGTTACATGTTGAACATTTATACCCAAACTACCAGGAGGCCAGAATCATATGCGGGCCTAGAGTCATAAGCGGTAGAGACTAGCGGAGCAGGTATGGAGGTCAGAATCTAAAATCTCCCAGTACTCTTTATACAACTCATGATCATCAACTCCAGCCTCGGTAATACTTTCTCATGATTATAATCTCCTGGCACATAAGTTAGTCTTTACCGGTAATGATTCCAGCTCCGCAAATATTAAGACTTCGTCATGATTCTGGCCTCCTGGCAGTTTGGGTATAAATGCTTATAATGTTAAACATCTAACTAAAAAAGCAAAATAGGAAGTTATATTTTTATCATGTTATTAAACTCTACCGATTTTTTAATGAAATTCCTGTTTCGACCGGCTCGAGTGAAACTCATCGGCCGAAACGCCTACTAAGCCAACAGTTTTCAAACGGCAAAGTTAATTTTGTCCATTCGTTAGAGCAATGTTCGGTGCTTTCATTGTTTATGAACGATATTAATGTTACCTATTTATTTTGGCGCGAGTCAGATACGCATTTGGCCGGTTTTTAAGGTTCCGTAGTCAACAAGGAACCCTTATAATTTGATAATTTTTGATAATTAAGAAACAATGCGGAGACAGGGTCAGTGACGCCAGATTTTTTCTACCAACCAAGCTGAGCTGGTTGTGAAATGTGTATTCCTTATTTCTACATACTCCTAAGTTAAATTATACATCATCCTTATATAAGTCGGCGTTTCATTTAACTCGCAAGATCCGGGCAAGAAACTACCGAACACACTCAACTGCCGCCCATGAGCATAGGCGGCTGACGCCCCGGCCATATCCTGGAGCCAAGTTTACCGTGGCCGACGCGTCGTAACATTCATTCCGCAAAACCTCCTGTAGACGTAAAGTCGGCATAGATTTTTTTTCTCGTCTATCCCATGGTGGGGGTATCGTTGGATAGGCCTTTAAAAAAAAAAATTACGAGTCTGTCAAAATCTTTTTTCGATTCAGGGATTTTGCCGTTTGCGTAAAATTAAGGTTTAAATTGCTAATTTTTGTTAGAGTTAAGTGTGTGTGTGTCCTGCCAGCTAAATGGTAGCTTTTGGATATGTAAAAAAAATCATGGCAGTAGTATATCCAACGAAATTAAAAGGAAAACTATCACAGCTAAGTACGCTTTACAAGTTTACGAGTAATATTATATACCTATATCTTGAGGTTAATGAAATGAGGTTTACATGAATCTGTTTGGTATATCCCACATATTGATTGCGTTCAAGGCACAAAAAAAGTGTATTACACTTTTTTTTGTGCCTTGAACGCAATTTCTTTATCAGTTGAGTATCCCCAATATCGTATCCCATAACATAGAGTGGATCCCCACCTTCATATTCCAACTTTTGTAAATCAGTATCGCTTCTAGAATAAAATTTGATAAAAATTAATTAATTAATTAATTTTTTTTTTTTTTTTTTTTATTTTTTTTTTTTTATTATTTAATTTGATTTGATTTGATTTGATTTGATATAGATTGTATTTGAGATCCCTTTCATGTTACTCCTAACTATTTAGATACACCACATTTTCTGTAACCCAAATCAATTAAAATCAGTTATACGAATTATATTCCATAGTTGGTAAGGTCTGCTTGTCCAAAACCACAACCAATCAGCTGAAATAACGAGATATGAATTGCCTTTCAGCCACCCCCTCACCTCACTCTACCATACTGCTACCTTGTAAATAAGTGGAGAAGGCTCCAAACTTCTCAGGTGGGCTGGTGAGGCATCAGTAAGCCGCTCACGTGTCAAATCCCGCGCCATTCAATCTAGCGGGAATTAAGTGGGGAATGCGTTACGTGGACTATCTGTATCGAGGCCAGGCAGAGCGAGGGCGCATTACTAACCAACTTTAGAAAAAGAAGGAGTGTGTGATGTGTCAGCATTTTTGGAGGGAATGACATGGGTACTTACTTTGGTTATCTGAGCTGGAACGATCTAGAAATATGGGAATAAAACTTTTACTGTGACCTTGCCGTTTGACATTATCTCGCTGTCATTATGTGCGCTTCCTCCTTCTTCCTTGCGTCGTTTCCCCAATGCTGGAGGTCGTGACCACATCATGGTTTCAAAACTTATGTTTTGCCACTTGCTCCTACTTTCAGCAACATGCCTGGTTTCTGAGGCTTTGATATTCAAGGAAGTAAGTATTTGGTCTGAGCAGCGTAAAAAACTTAATCTTCCAGGCCTTTTTCTCATAACTTTGCCAGCGCCAGCGAGCGTTCTATGCTCAGCGCCTGCCAAAAAGGTACAGGCAGAAACGTCAAAGCGCGCTAAAGCTTTCTGTAGGAGCCACAGATTACTGAGACGCCTCGGCTGCCACTGCTAGCGACGGCTTTATCACATCTTTCCTAAAAACCTAGGGTGACAGTGAATGTCACCATTTGCTCATAGAAATTGACGGGCCGTGACAATTCTGACTAAGGCTTCGACAGGCGAAACATAAGCTCACAATATGCGAGCACGAATATTGTTTAGTTAGTAATGGAGACTCTAATCGCTGCCTGCGCGGTGACTCTGTGGTATGACGATATTATACGCGCCATCATCATTATCATCATTTCAGCCGAAAGGCGTCCACTACTGAACATAGGCCTCCCCCAAGTGTCGCCACATTGGTCTGTCCTGTGCGCCTCGCATCCAGTGGATTTCCACAACTTTAACAAAGGCATCGGTCCACCTAGTGAGGGGCTTTCCAACGCAGCGTCTTCCGGTTCGCGGTCGCCACTCCAGAACCTTTCGGCCCCGTTGAACATCCACTCTGCGAGCAATGTGCCGCGCCTACTGCCACTTAAGTTTCGCAATTATACGCGTAGTTATAAGAATAGAGTGTGTGAGTGATTCTGTGATAAGATAAAACATTTATTTCTCTCTAATCCACTCTTTTCATAATCCCGCTATCTTCCTGGCCACACAGCCAAGGACGAGTGCTTCGTATAATTAATTACCTACAGTTCTGCTGACCCCCCAACCGAAAGTCACGGATGCTTTATATATCATCGAGCCTTATACATACTGATGGAGTTACGTTTATGTGTATGTTTATATTAATAGGATTATTTGGTCAGAGTCATTAATTTGGTGGGATCATTCTTCATCAGAAATGTATGCTTGGGCTAACTGATAGCACAGAAGCCTTGACTATTTGTAGTTAATTCGCATTCTAATAGCAGTTATTGCCCCTTTTAAAATATCTTAGGCACCAGAACAATAAACTGTGCATGTATGACGAATTGACAAACCAATCATTTTCATTTTTAAATTGAAGATCAAGACAAACATCGATTCAGAAAATGTAGGCAAAGCAACAAAGTAAGTAAGCAACACACTATTTTAAACAACTCTCAGTTAAAAGACGTTAAAAAATTACAGTAATCTACTATTTTCCATTCATTCTACATATTTCGTATAAGAACAAATATTTCAACAAAATACCAAAACAGTGTTACATACAATAGGTATCGTTCACTAATACTACAATACAGAACAACAAAATACTCCAAATAATAATAAAACACATATCTACGATGTTCAGTTGTTTTTTCCGCGCACCTCCCTGGGGAAGCCCTCGCTATAACATTATCTGAAGGAAATCATTCTGATACAAAACATATTTTATTATGAAACTAGAACGGATATTTTTTATACAAATATGTGTTTTATTCTAAAGGGATTTTAATATTTTATGAAAAGAAATAAAAAGAATATAACTAGATACAGATATTTTTATGGTAGTGCGATGATACTACGCAGCGTTTCAGAACGGCCATAGTAGATGTATGCGAGAATGCTTCTAAGTTGGTTGCCAGGCAAGAAAGCTGGTAGGCAAATGGGACTGGATGGCTTACATCAGCCGCATACACAACAACCGCTGGCAAAAGTCTCCACACAATGGGTGTCTGAAAATGGACGGCCCAGCCAAAACCGGGTCAGATAGGGGAGGCGATACTACCTGGATCTGGTTTCTACAAGATATAACAAAATCATAATACTCGTATAATCAGACTTTGACCAAAACTAAGGCGCAGTTACCGCTAAAAGAAAATAAATGACAACGTTCGTAATCAGTACGGAAGAGTTATCCTCCATAGAACATTGTCATTACGCATCGTATCAGTTTTGGTCAATGGTCGCTCCGATATGCGCAGTCATCTCTTCGCGATCGAGTCTGATGCAATCTGTTCGCGATAGGTGCAATTGAGGTGTATAAGAAATGGTCGCTTCTATAGTTTTTTTGTGATATAACAATCCAGTACGTTTGGTTGATTAAAGCTTAAAATATACTACAGTGCAGTGTTTAAGCTTGAAATAGACTATCAGTATTATTCACTTCAGGAACGCAATTATAAAATAACATAAATATTTTTTTGAAAACTCTTCTTTCATTATCTCTATAAAATGTTTAGTAAGACAGCTACAGAATAGAAAAACTAGACATGAAAATACCTTCACGATTTTGTAGAAATGAAATGTATATATGATAGGTATTATCTTGACTTGAAAGTACAAACAATAATATTTGTCGAAAAAGAGGTGTTTACCACACACGATAAGCCAAAAGTAATCTTGCCAGTAATATGACATCATCAATACATATAATAAATCTGTAGAAAAGTCGTTTTGTCTGTAGAAATATTTCCAAAAAAAAAGCCAAGGTGTTAAGTGATATCCAACAGAATCCATTTTCAGCATTTTTGGAATTATTGTCTGTTTAGTTGTGCTCCTCCGGGTCCCTCCGCGGGCCGGTCATGCTGTATCCCGGGCCGGTGCAGTCCGTCAGCCGGACCAGCCCGGACCATAGCCTGACATTTTTTAGCTAGCTGCAGTTTAAAACACAGTTACGGAAAAATACGGCCAGTGCGCTTGTATTTTTATAAGTACATACAAAGTTAAGCAGCTCAAAATCGCGAGCGGTTAACCGCAGTGCGGCCTAGCGTTATCTCACTAATCTAGGCTTGGATCTGTATAAAAATGAAGGGCCTCAGCGGGCCGGACAGGCTGTGGCCTGGGCCGGTCCTACTGGCGGACCAGACTGACCCACCGGGAAAAGTCCCGGTACTCCATTGGGCCATTGAGCCTTAGGGGGACAGAGTATCAAATATTCATTAAAGATCCCGACGCCACTGGATGGTAACAAGACGTAACAATGGTGTAATATAGCAAAAACATAAAAATGTGAAAAAGGTACTGTTAAACACTACAGCACCAAGGCATGTTAACGGGGGTACTACACACTCCTAAATGCTGGAAGGAGGGGCGCGTCATAATGCTGCCCAAGACGAATAAAAACGGACAGCCCATCACGCTCCTGTCGACCATCTCCAAGGTGTTTGAAGCACTCCTGCAGCAACACCTGACGCTGCACCTGACTCCAAGACCGGAACAGTTCGGTTTCCACTCGGAACACAGCACGACGCTCCAGCTGTCGAGGGAACTGCTGGATGCATGGGCTCAAAGTATCGCTCAACAAGAAGGAGCACGCAGTAGTAGTATTTCTCGACATGGAAAAGGCCTTTGAATTTATCTGGTACGAAGGCCGACGATCCCTGTCGCTTAATAAAGGTTGTCTCCTCCTTCCTTGAAAACAGCACATATAGGCTGGTGTTTGACGGAGCGCTTACGAGAGCCCGTCCCATAGCATCGGGCGTACCACAGGGTAGCTATGTCTCACCGCTCTGCTACCCATGGTATACTACACCGATGACATGTCACGGTTTTTGCTCCCACACTGTGATAAAAATGTGAGATTCAAGGCTGTCACAGTAGGCCGTGCTCGCCCGCCTGGTGGGGACATACCTCCAAGGTGCCGTGAAGATACGGCGTTCCCACTGAACACATTGCACCCACACTATATCCAGGCTGTTTACACGCGCCTGCCCACATCTACTGCTTACATTGTGTGCACTACGGACACGAAAATGCTCCCGCGGGATAATGGCGTAGCCATTAACCAGCCCGCTCGAAGTAGGTAGATAGTTAGGGTAGGCAGTTGCCACGAGCACGGCCACGGGCACAGCTAGTATGTAATAAACACGATATAAATACAAAGCCAGAACTCAGACACACCTATACAATCTGTTGAATTGTATGAACGCTTAGTCGAGAAAGATAGTGCAGAGCGACAACACAATGTTTCTCTATCTAGCGATAACGGTACTGGTCCTCCTGTACTATGTGATCACGCGGAAATATAGCTACTGGAAAGACAGGAACGTACCACACAAGCCACCTACTTTCTTATTGGGAAACTACGGAGATGTGCTTCTCCAGAAGAAATCCATCGGAGAAACACTTCAAGATTATTGTAATGAATTCCCAAACAAGAAGTTTATTGGAGCATTCCATGGAACAGAACCCGTACTTATTCCTAAAGATCCAGAAATGATCAAACTAATTGTGACGAAGGACTTCGCCAGTTTCAACGGAAGATTCTTATCTGAGCACAGTCACAAGGAACCAGCAGGTTCGAATCTCTTCGGTGCCTATGGCGACAAATGGAAGGTATTGAGGCAGAATATGAGCCCGCTTTTCTCGTCTGCGAAAATGAAAAACATGTTTCATCTCATCGACAAATGTTCACACAGGTTCGAGGAAATGTTAGATCGTGAAACTAAAATATCAAAGGTCCTTGAAGCTAGGTCCATGACTGCAAAATACACTATGGAATGTATCGGAGCATGCGCTTTTGGTGTAGAAACGAACACAATGACAGAGGACGCAAAGGATAATCCATTCAGCAAAGTTGCCGAATTTGCAGAACCACCCAGACTTGCGGTTGTCCTCAGAGAAATCCGTAACATGTGGCCATCAATATTCTACTTATTCGGCGGCCGATTATTGAAGAAGCAGTTTGAGTTTTTCGAAAATCTGATTACTTCTGTGATGTCCCGACGAGAATACAAACATTCTGGAAGAAATGACTTCGTAGACCTCGTGATGGGTTGGAAGACGAGCAAACAAATAGTGGGTGAGAGTTTGCAAAATAGCAAAACTGGTGAAATTAGAAAATTGTCGTTAGAAGCTACTGATGACTTGTTAGTGGCTCAGTGTTTTATTTTCTTTGCTGCTGGCTTTGAAACGTCGTCAACGACTTTGGGTTACACTCTATATGAAATAGCAAAGAGTGAAGAGATTCAGAAAACAGTGTTTGAAGAAGTAGACGCATATTTGGCTCGTCATGAGAACAAGCTCAATTTTGACTGTATTTCGGAGTTGCCGTACCTGGACGCTGTTGTGGACGAGGCTCTTCGTTACTATCCAGTCCTCGGCATGATACCGCGGGAGCTGATGGAAGACTACACAATGCCTGGTGGTGTCAAATTAGATAAAGGCATGCGAGTACATTTGCCGGTGTACTATCTGCATCACAATGCAGAATTTTATCCAGAACCTGAAGTGTTCCGTCCAGAAAGATTCTTGGGTGAAGAGAAGAAGAAAATAAATCCTTATGTTTACCTGCCGTTTGGAGAAGGTCCAAGACTTTGTATTGGTGAGTACCTTCATTGGATGATTTTAAAAGAACCTCTGCTTTGGTGGTTATTATCGGAGGAAGAGGAAGACCAGACCACATTAGAGATTGAAATGTAGTCTTTTACCATTTTAGTGACTTTAAGTCAGTGAAATGATCACATTCACCTTCAATAAGATTAAACTAGATATCTTTGTTGGCGCATATAATTGATAATCGTTCTGATGCTATTTTTGATTGGAGATAGAGATTAAGAAACTAACCAAAATCCATATCGGATCAGTATAATTAGTAATTATTCGAAATCTACTATAATTATCTCCGTCATTAAAGACCTGGTAGAAAGTTGTCCCATGTTAACCTGCGGTCTCTTACCGTGTCCTGCATTCAGTCAGCATTTACCTGGAGAGACGCGTCCCTAATTCCTAAGTTAACTTTGTTGCTGCTTATGAGACAATTCTTGATCATTTTGCTGTTTCTAAAAAACCATAATTCTGGTTCGGTCCGTGAAGATTTTCTTTAATTAATTTCTTTTCTTCTAGGCATGCGATTTGCAAAGATGCAAATGATGGCTGGCCTCATCACGATGTTGAAGAAATATCACCTGCAACTAGCTGATGGTATGCCGAGAAAGCTGAAATTTAAGGCTGTGACGGGCATCACACATTCTGTCGATGGCATCGAGCTTAAGTTCATTGAGAGAGAGGGATGGGAGAAAAGAGTGTTCGCGAAGTGAGATACATATTTTGGTACATGCATATATGAAGACTGTGGTATACGACTTGATCCATGAAAAACACGAGAGAATTTTACCTAATTATAAGTTTAGTGAGATTATTTTTAACGTATGTCTAAAAAAACTATAATATTATTACTGTATTTTTTATAACTTGAGTTTTACTTTAGAACAATTTGTATCGTTTAAGTTGTTTATACTTAGTATTTTAATTTAAATTCAAGCTCGTACTTTAGCTAGTCTATCGTATAGAAATATCAAACTGCATTGTAGATATTTTTGTGTATAAATAAATAACCACCTTAATTATTTTACAATGCATGTCCTCGAAAAGAGCCTTTTCCAAGCAGCCAAACTGTGCAGTAAGTGTCACTTTTTTTCACTAGTGCTTTTTACTTTCCTGTATTTTTTTAATTTTTAACGCCAACGTCAGCCCGACGCATAGAGATTTTATTATTTGAGAAAAGTTTTACAAATTAGTTAAGTACAGATTATCATTCATATAAAAGGTAAAATAAAACTAATACTTCATAAAAGGCGTTTTTAATTACTCTAGACTTTGATTTTGATCAATAAATTAATTTTAAATATCCATTAAATGTTTGGCAGAACGCATATTTTTCTCGTGCCTTTTTGCGTTTTGACGTGACAGCTATTTGCACATGCGCAGTAGATATGCCCGAGGAACTATTAGTTAATCTGTGGATGTGCTGAGCGCGCTTGAATAAGCCCGCCATTTTATTAATTTATTGCTTGGTTCAGATATATTTTTTTATTTCCTCGCACAATGCATAGTAAACTGTTGTATGATACACGTACGTAAGATGATTTCCGACTCGTGTCGATTTATCCACTCACTCACTCGCTTCGCTCGCTCGTGAATAAAAACGCCACTCATCGGAAATCACCTACCTTCCGCACTTGTAGCATAAATAACTATAATTACTCAAAACATGTTGCTTCAATGATTACTTCACATAGTCATCAATCACTCTCATACACAAAAACACTATAATAAATACAATATACAGGATGGTCTGTTGACTTTGGTCAGTATTAGAAAAACATGAAACTGTTAGAAACAGCGTTCAGTGTGCTGCGAAGCTGGCAGGTTATTTCCACCAAAGCGGAAAGGAGATGCGTAGCGGAGAGGAGAAGTGAGCTGTGCGTATTTGTGACGCTTTATGGTGTGTGAGGCGCGGGGAGTAGTTTGCGGGGAAAAGTGTGCGCGAGTGTGGGGGCCGCTTGCCCGGCCGTCCCACTGCACACATCTCCGCTTTACCGCGCCACTTACTCGCTCGCGGCACAAAATTCTATATAAAAATGAGACATCTCCTCTCCTCTCCACTTGATCCATTTCCACCGAAGCTAAGCGGAGAGGAGATGTGGCAATGACGAAATCTGATTGGTTATTCAAAACACATCTACTCTCGTCTCCTCTCCTCTCCGCTTTGGTGGATACCGGGCCTGAGCGAGTCTTTAAACCGGTTGAATGCGGTAATTACCGAAACAATTAAAAAGCCATTGAGTCTGGCGTGGTGGAGGAAGCTAGTTTACATATATCTATACTTGTTGTTGAAGAGCCCGAATCTCACTAATAACTACTAATAATAACCGCACGGGTCGATCTACGAGGTTCAGCAATGCTTGACACGAGAGATCGTGTTACCCAGTTACTGGGTTGTGTAGGTCGGATAGGCAGTCGCTCAATGTAAAATATTAGTATCCAGCTGAAACCGGTTAGACTTGAACCCACGCCAATATAGTTAGAAAAAGGTTAGGTAGATTGATAAGCACACCACAGAAAAAAAAATGTTAAGAACTTTGTCACAAAAACAACAATTTTGTAGTGTTGTGTGTGTGTGTGTTTCTATTTGTATAACGAAGTGCATAATTTCTGTACATTTTCTGAAGTGTTTTTGAAGTAGTCAAGTAGTTATCATTATATATTATCACTTACCTATTCTATGAATGTTCATCTATAGGGGGTGTAGTTAATAGAAACACTAAAAGATTAAAATATAAAATAATATAATTGACTATATAATAATTAATGCACGTACATGATATTTCAAAAACATAACTAACAAAACTAAACATAACTCACTGATTGGTCAAAATTTAATAGTAAATTTTGAATACCTACAGCAAATATAATAATGATAATTTTCATTATTTAACGGATTTTCTTATTTTGTAAATATTCATTAAAAAAAAAAACATTTAAAAAATAGTAGTATAAAAATAGAGGCCCATCAGTATCGGGAATAGGGTTCAAGATACCGACAGAGCCCCAAAGAGAGGAACCTCCAAACGATTTGAGCCTATAATACTGACTATTATAAATATTAATATTTCTAATATAATTTTAAATAAACATCCATGTACAAATATCTATACCTAAAATGCCTAAAAATTATAAATAAAATCTCTACCACATTTAGCTCAATACTTGTTACGGTAAGTAACAAGTTACTGAGTAATTACAAATCATAAGGTAAATTGAAAAATTATTTCAGCCAATCAAATAATTATCAATGAACATTTCAAATTAACAGTGATTGTAATATATAGCTGTTCGTTTAATTATCGAAAAAAAAAAATTTTTTTTCGCATAGGTTTTTTTTATAACTTAATGAATGCTAAAAATACTTAGAACTAAGACTTCCGACAATATGATAGTATCTCGAAAAGTTCTGCAATGGTCCATTTTTTGTCTTATAATTTTTTTTTTTACAATCTAACCAAAGGCCAAATGTGTTGTTGTATAAACAACAGTTATTATAACTTATAAGCAATCGCTTAGCTAGCTTATTAGCATCTGCCAGCGGCTAAGCCCGCGTGAAAAGTGTTTTATCATCCCAAGAGAACATTATACCGGGATTAAAAGTGCCAAATTTAATTATAATTCAGATCCATTCAGCAGTGCTGGCGTTATTGAGTAACAAACATACATCCATCCAAACTTTCACATTTATAATATTAGTAATATTTTCACAGACAAAAAATGGACTAAATTTGGCCAGATTTTTTTAATAAATTATTATTATTTATCCACGAAACATCTATCTATAGCTGGTAGATTGGCACTGAACGTAGAGCCCAACGCCTATAACTAATTTACTTCGCAAACACTCTCTTCTCCCATCCCTCTCTTTCAATAAACTTAAGCCTGATGCCTCCCACTGGGTGGGTAATGAACGACTGAGGCTTGAACTTCAGCTTGGTCGGCATATCATCAGCGAGCTCCAGACGGTACTTCTTCAACATGGTGATGAGACCAGCCAGCATCTGCATCTTCGCGAACCGCATTCCTATGAACAAAATAAACACATAAATAATTTGACTTTAAATAAGTACTTGCAGAGATAACAAACATTCGTGACAAAGGACTATTCTTGTCGAATGATAAAAAACCCTCAGACGAAGTCCTTGAACAGACTGATGAAAACTTACAGGCTAGTCCTTGAATGGAGTATAAGGATTCGTAGCTACAAAATAATGTGTAAAGCGGGCAATAAAAATTATTCCCTACTTCCTTTCAAAACTTATTATTATTACACCACAACAATCGAGAAAATATATGTAAATGATGGTAAAGAAAACCGGCCAAGTGCGAGTCAGACCTGCGCAAGAAGAGTTCCGTACCGTTATCGCAAAAAACGGCAATAAAATCGAGTTTGTTGTCTGGGAGCCCTACTTACTTATTCTGTTTTTAGTATTTGTTGTTATAGCGGCAACAGAAATACATCATCTATGAACATTTCAACTGTCTTGCTATCACGGTTTATGAGATACAGCCTAGTGACAGACGGACAGACAGACAGACAGGTGGACCTCGGAGTCTTAGTAATAGGGTCCCGTTTTTACCCTTCGGGTACGGAACCCTAAAAATTATGAGAAATCACGCGTACCGCTAATATGTATATTGTACAGGTGCGAGTAACATCCGTTAAGGATTAATGTTATGTTATCTCTATAATGCATAATTCTAAAATATCATAATATTTGTCAACTTACGAACCTTGTTCTAACTTATGGTCTTACGAACAAAAGATACTTATTCTAAATAGCTCATTTCTTAGTTAAAATATTAGCCAATCAGTTAGGATGACATTGAATACAGCCAGCTCATGGCAACCTTTAATCACTTGTGGAAACTCACTCACTGAATGAAAAACATCATCGGGCCCATAATACATCCTTGTGAAAAACCAAAACCAATTTGCAATTTTAAGTTCCCAAAAAAATGTTTAAAATGTATTTCATAAAATCATAGTTCTTCACATAAAGCAATCGAGGCGTCACGGTAGATGAACTAATTGATTTGAGCTTGACCTTCACGTAACTCATTTGGTCTGTTGTGTACATAAATAATGAAATCGTCGGCAAGCCGGTTTTTATTACGATGAAATTTGTAAACAAAACAAGGAAAACACGTAGTACGTTTAAAGTAAAGTAACCGTTTATTTGCAAAGATACTTGTGTACAAGTATCTTTGTGTGTGACAATTTTAAGTGCTATGTCATATTTTTACTATAACAACTTTTTTATCAGCACATAATATTGTCATTTGCTCTTCTGATTACACTTACTCCGTAAACATTATTAACAAATTGACAGTTACTATCATCTCACTCTAAATTATCTTCTGCTTGCCTGTAAAACCTATTATTTGATTCTCGAACAAAATAATGATGTTATGTTTATCTTTTTTGTTTATCTTATCTAGTTGACGAAGCTATACAAAAATATATATATATATTTTTTGTTAGTTAGCGTATTCCTAATTTAAATTTATTAAAAATTATTTTCTACGTTTTAGTTTTGTTTTCTATTAAAGCGATAATGGGACAAAATATTTAAATTATTTAATTGTTGTCGGTCCTTGATAAATGTGCAAAGTTTCAAATTAACCCGACGTTTTGAAGAGGTTGAAAATCACGTTCAAAGATTCCGTTACATAGATATATAGCGTGCTTTTTTATTCTATTATTTATTTATCTACTTTTAAAAACATTATTATCAAGAATGACTTATATTGAATTAATTATTATTATTTATGTTTTTCTGACATAACAATTTTGAGCTAGTGGCTAAATAATAACAGCCGCACGGGTCGATCGAGGTTAAGCAACGCCTGACGAGGTCTATCCGTGGATGGGTGACCATTTCAACGTTCTGAGTTTCCTCCGTGCCTCAGAAAGCACGTAAAGCCGTTGGTCCCGGCTGTAATTTGAAGATCTTTGACAGTCGCTACGGCTAGTCAGAAGCCTGAGATCTGACACCAGTCTTGCCAAGAGGTACCGTGTTTCCCAGTTACTGGGTTGTGGAGGTCAGATAGGCTGTCGCTCCATGTAAAACACTGGTACTTAGCTGAATCCGGTAAGACTGGACCGACTCCAATGTATTTGGGAAAAGGCTAGGCAGATAGATTGATTGACATTACAATTTTCTTGTTTTTGGTACACCAATTAAACAACTTCTTAAATAGCATGGACATAGCCCATCATTAAATTAGATTCAGTCATCTGGTGAGGATTATAAGTAAAATCACAAGCACAACATAACATCTCATCTTATAAAAGAAAAAATCTTCATTACACTTTTTGTTGACTTAACTTTGTATATCATGATGACTAGGCTGGAATGTGGCTAGACTTTGGTCAAAGGAAGTTTATTATACATACTTCCTTACAAAAAACTATTTACATGGACTTTTATACTATAAGAAATGTTCTGTAGCAACTATGTAACTCTAGTTAGAATCAAAGTTAAGCTTATTTTGGTAATTATTGAATATTTTGAGACTAGTATACACAAATCACATAATCTAGTACAAAACTAGAATTTAGTCTTACCAAGAATGATTATTAAGCTATCAGGCCATCACATAAAAAATATGATTTAAGAACCCATAAGGGTTATTACCGGTGCTACATGAATAATAGAAGAATATGAAGAAAATATAACTAATACAGAAATCGTTGCTTTAATTACGTAGTTATTTATATCGATGATCTTTTTCAAACAAGCCCTACAGTACAAGATTAAAAGAAAAATAACTACTTCATCGTCATCATCAAATTATAAACCAAAACATGTCCACTATTTTACTGTACCCACATGAACTAAATAAATAGCTGTTCATTACAGGTCTAGTTACTTCTTATATACATAACTCATGTATCGTGAGTTGAACCCGTCAATATTAATGTCTTCCTTCGTTATGTGCCCGCAGCTTTTAAAACGCGCTCAAAATTTTATACAGGTTAAGTAGCAAGTTTGTGAAGTCAGGGGGTTAATTTGTTTTACTGTTTCATTTATATGATGTTGTTTGTAATTATGTTAATTGAGTGTTTTAATTTTAACGGATGATTCACGTTAGTCATGACTTTTTATATAAGTGTAACATCTGTGTTAATAGAAGTGCCTATAACAAATTACGCTGTTCCTTCCAGAGTTAAATCTATCATTAGTAACGCATAAACAATCATTCAAGAGCAAAACTCACCAATACACGTCCTTGGTCCTTCTCCAAACGGTAAGTAAACATACGGATTAATATTACGCTTTTCTTCACCAAGAAATCTTTCCGGACGGAACACTTCAGGTTCTGGATAAAATTCCGGATTGTGATGTAAGTAGAAAACTGGTAAATGTACTCGAAGACCTTTATCTAACTTTACACCACCAGGCATCGTGTAGTCTTCCATCAGCTCTCGAGGAATCATACCCAGAACGGGGTAAAAACGAAGAGCCTCGTCTATCACAGCTTCCAAGTACGGCAAGTCCGAAACACAATCGTAATTGAGTTTATTCTCATGACGAACTAAATATGCATCTACTTCTTGCAATACTTTTTCCTGAATTTCATTATTCTTTGCTATTTCATAAAGAGAGTAGCCCAAAGTGGTTGAAGATGTTTCGAACCCAGCAGCGAAGAAAACAAAACACTGCGCCACCAACAGATCATCATTAGCTTCTAACGTCACTTTGTGAGTCTCACCAGTTTTTATGTTTTTCATACTATCTCCCGTTATCTGATGGGTTTGTTTCCAACTCATTAATAGGTCCACGAAGTCATGTCTACCAGAAAATTTGTATTCTCTTCCGGACATAACAGAAGTTATCAGGTTTTCAAAGAACTCCATTTGTTTTTTCAGCATGCGACCTCCGAATACATAAAAGATTGATGGCCAAATTGCGCGAATTATTCGCGACCAGATTACATATATCGGTGGATCCATGAAATTTGCAATTTTTATGAAAGCATTATCGTTTTCATTTTCCGTCATAGTATTTGTGTCAACTCCAAAAGCACAAGCTCCGATACATTCCATTGTATATTTTGAGGTCAACGACCTAACTTCAAGCTCCTTTGAAATTTTAGTTTCACGATCCAACATTGACTCGAACACGTACGAACATTTCTCGATGAGATGGAACATATTCTTCATCTTTGCAGATGAGAACAATGGGGTCATGTTCTGCCGCAGGATTCTCCAACTGTCGCCATGTGTAGCAAAAAGGTTCAAACCTAGCGATTCCTTGTGACTGTGTTCAGATAATTCTCTTCCATTGAAATAAGCGAAGTCCTTCGTCACTATCAGTTTGATAATTTCTGGATCTTTTGGAACCAGCACGGGTTCCGTACCGTAGAACGTCCCAATAAATTTTTCGTTTGGAAATTTCTTGCAGCATTCTTGAATTGTTTCTCCAAACGATTTCTTCCCCAGGATCATATCGCCATAACTGCCCATTAAGAACGTTGGCTTCTTGTGTGGTACGTTTCTATCTTTCCAGTAGTCATATTTCCGTGTGATTAAATAGTAAATTAGTAGCAAGACCGTCACTAGTAGATACAGAAACATCGTGTTGTTTCTCTGCGCGACCTGAGAGGACTAACTACAGCTGTGCCGATCGATGTTCGAGTGTTTATATTGTTGCGAGTGAGGAAAAATTACCTACCTATTATTAAGTATATTCCTACCTATACTAGTGTGAGTGAACCTGTTCTGCTGAAGTGCCTGTTTTGTTTATACGCATTTGATAACATATGACGTCAATAATGACTTTCCAAATCTCAAAAGTCCGACACAGCAATATTATCAAATAGAACAGTTACCTGTATGTTTTATTTGAGTGCGTGATGATTTATTAAGTTTTATTTAATTGGTCTTAAAACTAGTAGTAGTTATATTCGGGTTGTTTTATCATGAGAATCCACCACCATGCATCATTTTTCCTCATTGATAATGATTCAGATTTAGGTAACAAGGATAGTCTTCAACAAATATTATGATTTCTAATTATTGTTTTACAAATGGATTTGATCAAAGCGTTGATCTATGTTATCTTTAGGAAATCATCTATACTTCTATACTAATACTAATATACTAATACTAATTATTATTATTAATTAATTAATATTAATAATATTATAAAGAGGAGAGATTTTTTTGTTTGTTTGTTTGTTTGTTTGTACCGAATAGGCTCCGAAACTACTAGACCGATTTAAAAAATTCTTTCACCAATTTAAAGCTACATTATTCCTGAGTGACATAGACTATTTATTTTCCACGGTAGCGAAGCCGCGGGGAACAGCTAGTCTTAATTAAACTAGAATTCGTTGCCTAGAAATTCATCTCAAAGAGTAAGAATTGCATCAACCCACACACAGGGACGGTAGGCTATGAGCAGGTGCGCTGCTTGAGGAATTGGTGCTAAGGTTTCTCTCTCAAATAACAATGAATGCAGGATCAATGAAAAAATAAGAAAACTCACCTATACAAAGTCTTGGTCCTTCTTCAAAGAGCATGTAAACATAAGGGTTAATTTTCCGCTTCGCATCACCCAGAAATCTTTCTGGACGGAACACTTCAGGTTCTGGATAGAATTCTGGACTATGATGCAGATAGTGCACCATCAAATGCACTCGCATGCCTTTGTCTAACTTGACACCATCAGACATTGTGTAGTCTCCCATCAGCAAACGCATAGTCTCGTCTATAACAGCATCCAGGAAGGGCAACTCCAAAATACAATCGAAATTGAGCTTATTCGCATGAAAAGCTACGTATGCGTCTAGTTCTTGTCTCTCCTGAATCTCTTTATGCTTTGCGAGTTCATAAAGAGTGTAACTCAACGTTATTGACGAGGTTTCGAACCCAGCGTTGAAGAAAACAAAACACTGAGCAATCAGCAGATCATCTGTAGCTTCCAATGACAACTTTTTCACTTCACCAGTTTTGGTGTTTTTTATACTCTCTCCCACAATTTGCTCGTCTTCCAACCCATCACGAGGTCTACGAAGTCATTCCGGCCAGAATGGTTATATTCCCGATTAGTCATTACAGAATTAATCAGGTTAGGTTAAGGTCAGGTTTGTTTGCTATTCTACCTCCAATGAAATAAAAGACTGATGGCCACATTAAACGAATCTGGAAGAAGAGAGCCAAAAGTTTTGGTGGATTTGCGAATGCTGCAATTTTTCTGAAAGGATTCTCATTATCATCCTCTATCATTGTGTTTGTGTTTACTCCAAAAACACAAGCTCTCACACACTCTATAGTGTAACTGGCGGTCAAAGACGTAGCTTCAAGCTCCTTCAAGATTATTGTTTCACGATCCAACAGGTCCTCAAACCTGTGTGAACATTTATCGATGAAACATGTTCTTTAACTTGGCGGATGAGAACATTGGGCTCATATTCTGCCGCAATACCTTCCAACTGTCGCCATGGGTACCGAAGAGGTTCAATCCTAACGCCTCCTTGTGATTATGTTCAGATATTAGTCTTCCATTGAAGTAAGCGAAGTCCTTGGTCACGATAAGTTTGATGATTTCTGGATCCTTGGGGATCAGTACGAGTTCTGTTCCATGGAATGCTCCAATAAACTTCTCGTTTGGGAATTGATTACAATAATCTTGAAGTGTTACTCCGAAGGATTTCTTCTCAAGTAGCAAGTCTCCGTAGTTTCCCAGTAAGAAAGTATGTGGCTTGTGTGGTACGTTCCTGTCTTTCCAGTAGTTATGTTTCCGCGTGATCACATAGTACAGGAGGACCAACACCGTCACTGTTAGATAGAGAAACATCGTGTTTTTGCACTGAGCGATCAAACTCGACTAAGAGTTCTTACAATACTGTTGATTGTATAGCTGCGTAGATTCGGCTTTATATTTTTATCACGACTGATTACGTATGACGTCACTTACCTAACATGATTGGCTTCACCGACAATTTAGACAAGCGTTATCATGTGGATACACTAGCCATTGGCGATTGAAGATTGTTGAATGGACTGATATTCTGCTGCAGTTGGCTTTCTTAGTAAAGATTAATTTATTTCAATAAACGTCCGTATAATTGGGCAATATATAGGAACTACTGATTATTCTTACGCAATTTCAGACTTATTCACAAACTGAAAATGTTAATGGTTGAACGTATTTATATAAAAAAAAAAAAAAAAAAAATCAGTTTAGGGGGAAAAGGGAGGTTAAAGAAAAGATATATGCAAGAAGAAGTAATACTGTAAAATAACAGACTTACCCATACAAGTCCTCGGTCCTTCTCCAAACGGCAAGTAGGTGTATGGATTGACGCTGTGCTTCTCCTCCCCAAAGAACCTTTCTGGACGAAATTCTTCGGGATTGGGGAAATATTTCGGGTTGTGGTGCAAGTAATAGACTGGTATATGAACACGCATGCCTTTCTCCACAACCAAACCACCAGGCATCGTGTAGTCTTCCATTGTCTCGCGAAATATTACTCCAAGAACTGGATACAGGCGCTGAGCTTCACCAATTGCAGCCCAAAGGTACGGGAACTCCATCACACATTCGTAACAAAGCTTATTGTCATGACGAATCATATATGCGTCCACTTCTTCCAAAACTCTGTTCTGTATCTCTTGCTTCTTCGCCAACTCGTAAAGAGTGTAACTCAGTATAGTCGCTGATGTTTCAAACCCAGCGTTGAAGAACACAAAACACTGAGCAACTAATAAGTCATCGTCGGCTTCCAAGGATACTCTTTCACTGCCACCAGTTTTTATGTTTTCAATACTATCACCAACTATCTGGTGCTTTTGTTTCCAACTCAATATAAGATCCAAAAAGTCATTTCTCCCAGAAGGTTTGTTATCACGTTGGTTCATCACAGAGGTGATCAAGTTTTTGAAGAAATCCATCTGTCTTGACATGAGTTTTAACCCCAATCCATAGAATATTGATGGCCAAAACCCACGAATTCCTCTTATGAAAGCTGCATATTTTGTGGGACTAGTAAGAGCTGCTATTCTGTTAAAGGGGTTGTCCTGCATTTCTTCTGTCATAGTATTGGCATCAACCCCAAACACACAAGCACCGATGCATTCTATAGTAAATCTTGCTGTTACTGACCTAGTTTCTAGCTCCGTTGAAACACTGGTCTCCCGATCCAACATAGATTCAAACACGAACGAACATTTCTCGATGAGATGAAACATGTTCCTCATTTTCGCGGATGAGAAAAGCAGAGTCATATTCTGACGCAAGACCCTCCAATTGTCACCATGCGTAGAGAAGATGTTCAATGCTGCTGGCTCCTTATGACTATGTTCCGATAGTTCTCTTCCATTAAAGTAGTAGAAGTCCTTCGCGACGATAAGCTTGATGATATCCGGATCAATTGGGATCAGCACAGGTTCAGTACCATAGAAGGCTCCTATATATTGCTCATCAGGCAGTTTTTTGCAAATTTCTTGAACTCCTTCGGCGAAGTTTTTATTTTGGAAGATGATTTCTCCATAGTTTCCTATTAGGGGTGAGGGCTTGATGAAGGGCACTTTTCTTTTCTTCCAGTAGTCGAATTTTCGTATTGACACATAATATATTAAGAGTATTATCGTTATTATTAGAAAGAGGAACATAGTGCTTTGCGTGATTCTTGTTGACTGAACTGCATCTAATGCAACGCTTTAGAGAACTGTATTTAATTACTATTAAGAGAAACTGATTATTGCATGATTTAATTATGTTTTGTTCATTTTATCAACGCTATAGCACGTGGGTCAATTATTTATTATTGAAAACCAATCCATGAAATAATAAACACTTCTAAGATAAGGCAATTAATATCATTAACAGAACAGAACTGTACTTCACGCGTGTGTTATAATTGCCTACGGAATATTGGTGTTGGATTTTTCTTTCTAGTTGGTATTCTTAAAGCTGATAAGAATAAATCTGTGAAAGGCTGATTGTTCAATTTACGTGCTTCTCGGTTTATTCTAACGGTTTATACGGTACACTACCCCAGTTTAAAGTTAACTCAGACAGAATTGAGCTAAACGACTTGCTTGATATGATCAAATTTTATTCAATGTAAAGTAGGACGCCATCAGTCTAGGTGAAGCGGGCATCTTCGAAGGGCTTCTGATAGCAGCTGAAAGATAGTTGCCGAGATTCAAATGGCGTGCAATTGGAGAGGCCTGTCTAGCAGTAGACTGCTGTAGGTAAAAAATCATTACACTTATACAAAAGAGAAAACCTACGACCTACCTACGTTTCTATGTTTTAGATAGAAAACGACAGTGTCATTATAACAAAATAAATTTTTATAACCTTTATAAAGATAAAAGATAACATAGACTTTAGTATTATGTTAAATATTTACATTTAATAGATTTGACACTAAACGTTAAATCGTTTGGATGTTTGTAAAGGGTAAATTACTGAAAGTTGTGATCAGTTTATAGAAAAATCTCTTTCCTATAAGAAGCTATGTAACTAGCGTTTTCATCTGATTATACCGATTATTTTATTTAAATCGATCGCGTTCGGTTCCGAGACGACGATTATAGAAAATCAACACAAAAGTAGAAAATAATTTTCAGTAAATTTAAATTAAGACATCTCTTTAGTAAAGTTAGTAACAGACACAATTGTAATACTAGAAATAAATATAAGTTAGATCAACCATCTTATAGATTAGCTAAAGTACATATCTTTTATGAGGTATTCTGTCAAATTCTATAACAAAATATCTTGTGTTATAATTTAGATTATGTATTAAAACTACGAAAAATCAAAAAAAATATCTTTTGCTATAAGCACACTTTGTAAACAAGCATATTATAAATAAGATGATTATATTCAATTCCTGCTCCATAGACTTTTTAGTGAGACAATATTAAGCTGGTTAATTTATAATTTCAGAATTATAGTATTCCTTTTTTTAGGGTTCCGTACCCAATAGGTAAAAACGGGACCCTATTACTGAGACTTCGCGGTCCGTCTGTCTGTCTGTCTGTCACCAGGCTGTATCTCATGAACTGTGATAATTAGACAGTTGAAATTTTTACAGAATCAATTATTATTACTTTTAAATTTAAATTGTTGACGATCAAAAGTTTTTTGTGGACCAGAGGAAATGTTAGTACTGTAATATATTAAGTTAGAATGTTTGTGAGATTGAAAGTCTCAGTCATGCTTTAAAGGCTAAAGGATATTTGGCGCTCTGGAAGACACTGATCTGGATTAACATATCTATTATAGGATAGCTGGGTGAATTTTACCTTTAACTTGTGGTACAATAGTTTTCCAAAAAAAACACTGACAACGACTGGATCTTCATATATTTTTTCTTTGATATTGTTTAGAAGTTAATTAAAGTGACAACAAACGTCATTCTTAATAATAAATTGCTTATTCAATAATAATGGACGATGGCATGACCTTGGCCATTATGTACGGATCGAAACAATTATCTATATATAAGTACATTCAACTAATTGTTATTGTCACTCATTAGTTCTTATTACGACTCGTGTGAATGAGCCTAATAGCTCATTAGTTGATAAGAAATGACCTTTTCACATATCAACACAGTGCAAACATTTATATTAGAACCTCCTTGAGGTTAACAGTATTGTGTTACGTGGTCGGTTACTAGACACGACACATATATTGATTATTATAAGCGCATATACTTACTATTACCTAGCATTAAAATTAAAAATGACTCTTTGTTAACCTCTTCTTTGATAACGTAAACTAATTAACGAAAATTCACGCTGTTTGAGTCACGTTTTTAACCGACTTCAAAAAGGAGGAGGTTCTTAATTCAGTTGTATACAACTGAATTGAGAACCTCCTCCTTTTTGCTTTCGTTTTGTTTTTGATTATGTTACTGTTTTTACTTAAAACACTGTCTACCTTCACAATTTTTTTTTTGTTTATAAGCTGTCTTCTATCTGTGAAAATTTTTATTTGGCCTCATTGATGTATTAAAAAAGTGAAAATACGGTACTGGATACAGCGCTTGGTCCTACTAGACTAAGTGCATGCCCGTAGCGGGCACTCAGTCGCGCACGGCACAGGGTTGATCTCACAGCTCAATAATTTCAGTGTTTTTGTGTTTTTTTTTTGCAATAAATACGAATCAAAATGACTTCTTGTGTAGCTAAACACTGTTTAAATAATACGAGGAAGAAAAATAAGTCACACGGGATCACTTACCACTCGTAAGTACAGTCAAAAATGTTACTTTGTTGAAAATTACAATAATATTTAATGTTTGCTTCGCCATATTTGTGAGAGCGAGATAGATATTACAAACATGCGTGAGAGACACGATACGTGTCATTTCATTCGTAATAGTAAACATTCGGTTAACATTCGGCAGCTAACGCGATTTCGCTCGCACTACAGCGCCGTCTCCTATTTTTGTCCTTGTCTATCGGTAACTGTAGGTTTGGGACTGGTGATGACACTGAATACAGATGTGTGAGTTACGGTGCATGTAGTCGTGCGCCGAGCCCAGGTTTTCTGATCGCGATGTTAGCGCGTAACGTATCTTCCTATTTTTAAACATCAATGTTTGGCCTTATTTTTGTTACTCTCACTTTTGTTAAATTGTTTAGCTGTAAGTTTTCCTACAACTATAAAATTAAATAAATTATAATAGATGAAAACCTGTCTATTAGTACCTATCAATCGTTATCTAGGTTATCGTAGTTTCATCGTCACTGCTCTCAAAATGGTGGCAGGAAAACACCGTGAGGATCCGGTATAACTAACGTACTAGGACCAAAATTCAAAGACATGCGACGTCAACCAACACGCACTACGCCCGCGTGGTGGAATACGTAGTTACATTAATTACCTCTCATGTATAGAAGATCAGTGTCCCAACAGTGGGAATGATTTGCAGATTAATCAGGAAATTGTAAATAATGATTGAAAACCATTCAACTTGTGAAAATAAAAAAGTCTACTTGTGGCAAGCTTGAATGCTAAGTGTTCGACATCTAGAGGGAGTCAGGCATAGTATTTCCTATTCGTTTTTACGGACTTATAAAAGGAGGCAATTAATTAATACTTATGTTGTAATATTGTTGGAATTGCACAATATTCACATAATAATATGGGCTTCTAAAAACATGTGTGCCAAATTTCATAAGTGTATGTATATTTTGTTTGTTTGTTTGTATGTGTAATTTCATATGTATGAAGCTGTTTGATTCCGTCATACTCGAGAGCAAAACGCCAAAGGCATGGTGCAGGGGTGTGGTGGTACTCTTCTTCAAGAAGGGCGACAATGCACGGCTGAAGAACTATAGGCCCATCTCACTTCTTAGCCAAGTCTACAAGTTGTTTTCAAGAGTCATCACAAATCGTCTCGCGCGCAGGTTTGACGATTTCCAGCCTCCCGAACAAGCCGGATTCCGAAAAGGCTTTAGCACCGTAGACCACATACATACGCGGCAAGTTATGCAGAAGACCGAAGAGTATAACCTGCCTCTCTGTTTAGCGTTTGTGGACTACGAGAAAGCCTTCGATTCGATCGAGACTTGGGCTGTACTGCAGTCTCTCCAACGGTGCCAGATCGACTACCGGTACATTGAGGTGTTGAAGTGTTTGTACAAAAACGCCATCATGTCAGTACGTCTTCAGGATCAGACTTCGAAACCAATCCTTCTCCAGCGTGGCGTGAGAAAGGGAGACGTCATTTCTCCGAAACTGTTCACTGCTGCGCTGGAGGATGTATTCAAGGTTCTGGACTGGAGGGGCCTAGGCATCAACGTTAATGGCGAGTACATCACACACCTTCGGTTTGCCGACGACATAGTGGTCATGGCTGAGACCATGGAGAGCCTAAGTACAATGCTCGATGACCTCAGTAGAGCTTCCGAAAGAGTGGGTCTTAAAATGAACATGGATAAAACCAAGATCATGGTAAATTACCATGTAACACCCACTCCTATCAAGATCGGAGACTCTACACTCGAAGTTGTGGATGACTATGTCTACCTGGGACAAACGGTCTAGTTGGGTAGAAAATTCGAGAAAGAAAGAGGTCAACCGTCGAATCCCTTTTTTTTTATATATTTTAATTTTTTTTCCGAGGTGGAAAATCCTCATTGTATGTCCTCCGCCCTGGGGAGGGCAGAGGGGTCTGTCAGACTCGTACTGACTAAAAACCACCCCGGTGTTCCATCTCACACCTACGCTGGGGGTCGCGGGAACAACGATACTTCCGCAACCCCCAGCTAGTGCCGGCCCGCCTCTGCGGGCCACGACCTCGGGTTGGGGGGGGAGTGAGGTGTTGGACTCCCCCCACGACGTCTAAGAGGGGCGCGCGTGGAACACTACGCGCCACCACCTCGGGTCCTGATGTGTGGAGGGCGACGGACGTCCCCAAGTCCGTCACCCCTGGACCCATTTAGGGGGGCTGGAAGAGGGCGTTGTCCGCCCTCCAACGACGCCCGGCGCGCCTGCTGCGGATCGGGTTAGCGGATGAAATCTTGCTCTCCCTCTCCGCAGCCTCCTTCTGCGAGACGACTGTTTCGGCTACCTTTTTTTCGCCTAACCTCGCCTAACCTCGCGGTAAGAGAACCAGGGTAACCGACTTAGCCCGAAGAATTGCCAAACTTAAGTGGCAGTGGGCAGGGCACATTGCTCGCAGAACGGATGGCCGATGGGGCAGAAAGGTTCTGGAGTGGCGACCGCGAACTGAAGACGTTGCGTTGGAAGGCCTCGCACCAGTTGGACCGATGACCTGGTGAAGGTTGCGGGGATCCGCTGGTTGCGAGACGCACGGGACCGGTCAAAGTGGCGACGCTTGGGGGAGGCCTATGTCCAGCAGTGGACGTCTTTCGGCTGATATGATGATGATGTATATGTCCAGGCATTTTTTTCCAAACTACTTATCGGATCGTGAAATTTTTTTTTATTGGATTAATCATCTTTCAACTTAGGGAACCGTGCAGTTTTCAAAAAATGGAACATACAACCGAACCCTTTAGCGACAAACTGCACGAATGTGTAAATTAAGTTATTATGGATATTTTGTCAATTCTTTAGGTAACTAACTGTAGAACATGCTCTCTTTTTAACCGACTTACTAAAAAGGAGGCGGTTCTATGTTTTTTATTTTTACATTGATATGTATGTTTTTTATTTTTTTTCACCGATATGTCCATCAATTGTGGACCGATTTTGAAAATTCATTTTTTGTTTGAAAGAGTTTGTTCCAAAATTGGTCCCAGTTTAATGTGGTGAAGATATGATGAAGAACTTTGGAGATATACAACAGAACTCTTCAATAAATAAAGGCAAATATCTCGGGATTGCTGCAATCGCATGTCTGTATATTGTTTACACCATTTAATAACATAACATCACGCTAGTACTCTCTGAAGGGGTACGCAGATGTGCACAGTTCACCTTGGTACACTCTCATTTCACCAGTTATGTTCAGTTTCAACTTATTCGGGTAACCTATTCTGGCATTATAGGTACCTTACTTAACTACTTGCCTATTAGGTAGGTAAAACTAAAAAGTGAAAAATAACTTTATTTTTGGAAGTCGGTGTCCATAACGCAAAAAATTGGTACCAACCAAAGACACCGACTTCCAAAACTAAAGTTATTTTTCACTTTGTAGATTTCTTAGTTGGAAGTCGGTAGTATTTTTGTAATTTGGAGGCTGAGAAACCAGCGCTGTTTTTTCTTACGGAGGCGCAGATAGCGAGTCCTTCAGACGTCTCGTACTTATCTTACCCAGGGTTTACCTTGGAGCACAATTATAAAACACGCGCGGGTGTGTGTATGTACGCCCGTGACGACACTTGCTATCGGCGTCTCCGTAACCTTGAGGACTCCAGATTCTCTACGCTTTGGGCTCTGGTGGACACAGGTCTGGATAAAATTATCTACGCCTGTGTCTACCGATCGCACAGCGGAGATCAGGAGACAACCAGGCTCACAGAGTACCTCAGTGAGGCGGCTGATGCGGCACAGCAGCGGTACCCTTCCGCCCAATTAGTGTTACTGGGGGATTTCAATGCCCACCACCAGGAGTGGCTCTTCCCATACCAGTGCACTGACCATGCTGGACGGGAGATGCGTAAACTTTCGCTTGCGCTTAACCTTACCCAGCTGGTCCATGGGGCAACGAGGGTGCCTGATGTTGATTCGCACACAGCCAATTGCTTGGACCTTCTGCTGACAACAGATCCAGACCGATACTCTGTGTCGATAGCTTCACCTTTGGGTAGTTCCGACCATTGTCTGGTGAAGTCTGTGTCCGTCTACTCCCCGCCCGATCCCAGCCCAAGAGGCACCCGGCGGGTTTGGCGGTACAGGTCAGCAGATTGGGATGGCATGCGATCTTTCTTCGCTTGTTATCCTTGGCAGCCTACTTGCTTTTCTTCGGCTGATCCTTCGTCGTGCGCAGACGCCGTGACGGGTGTGTTGCGTCAGGGAATGGAGTACTACATTCCGTTCTCTGACGTAACAATGTCCAGCGTTGACCGGCCATGGTTTGGCGCCAAATGTCGTCGCGCCGACGCGCTTAAACACGAAGCGTACCTGGCATGGGTCGACGCTCGATCGCGCAAAGCGAGTGACGTGGGTCTGAAGAAGAAAGCCTTCAACAGGGCTGCCAAGTCCTGCAAGAAGGTGTTGCGAAGGGCTCGGTTTGACCACATTGGCCGAATAGGGGCCAAACTTGCTTCTTACCCAGCAGGTAGTAAAGCGTTTTGGTCCCTGGCTAAGTCAGTCGAGTCGAACTTCTGCCGTCCCTCACTACCACCACTGCTGAAACCCGATGGTTCGCTGGCCCACACCGCTGAGGAGAAGGCAAATTTATTTGCCTCTCTTTTTGCGGAATCTTCGCGTCTGAATCCTGGTGATTCGCGGCCCCCTCCTTCTCCTGATGGATGCGAGACGAGTATGTCGGACATTCGCATCCATCAAAAGGACGTCCGTAGGGTGCTGCGCAACCTCGACGTGAACAAGGCTAGTGGCCCTGACGGCATACCAGCTATAGTTCTTAGAACCTGTGCGCCTGAACTGTCTCCGATCTTGACACGGCTATTCCGCCTTTCATATGAGACTGGAAAAGTGCCGAATGCTTGGAAGCAAGCCAACGTACAGCCCGTGCCCAAGAAGGGCAGTCGAGCTGACCCGGCCAACTACAGACCCATCTCTGTAACGTCCATACTCTGTAAGAGTATGGAGCGTGTACTTAACACTAAACTCCTGGCATACCTAGAAACTAACGATATCCTTAGCGACCGCCAATACGGCTTCCGCCGAAATCGGTCTACTGGGGATCTTCTAGCGTATGCCATTCACATATGGAGTGAGGCCATCGAGAGGCACGGGGAAGCGCTTGCCGTCTCCCTCGACATCTCGAAGGCTTTCGATAGGGTCTGGCACGAAAGCCTTATCGGTAAGCTTCCTGCATTCGGTCTGCCCGGTGGTCTATGTGATTGGATTGCAGACTTCCTGAGAGATCGGTCCATTCGAGTGGTTATCGATGGCTGCTCGTCGAACCAAATGGATATTAATGCCGGGGTCCCTCAGGGGTCGGTACTCTCAGCAACATTATTCTTGTTGCACATTAACGATCTGCTAAAACCCGGCACCTTTGGGTATGCAGACGACAGCACTGTTGCTGAGAGATACCTGTCCAACGCACGGGCTACCGGGCCGCAGATCCGCTCTCTCCGTGAGTCCATGGTGGAGCGTTTGAACCTGTCCTTGCAGGCAGTCTCCGAATGGGGCGATGCCAATCTGGTCAGGTTTAATGCTGCTTAAACCCAGGCGTGTCTTTTTTCCGCTAAAAAGAGCCAATTTCACCCGGCTCCAACATTCCGTGATGTAACCGTGCCAATAACGGACCATATTGAGCTTCTTGGCGTTACGTTGACATCGACTCTCAACTTTGGGCCATATATTGAGGCAAAGGCTCAGCTGGCTGCCAAAAAGTTGGGGATTCTTGCGAAGGTGAGAAGGTACTTCACGCCGGAACAGCTGCTCAACTTGTATCAAGCGCAAGTTCGATCGTGCATGGAGTACTGTTCTCATCTCTGGGATGGATCTGCCAAACACCAGCTTAATGCTCTAGAGTCGATTGAAAAGCGGGCTAAGAAACTCATTGGCAATGAGGCACTGGTCAAGTCGAAGCTCCAGAGCCTGGAACATCGTCGCCGAGTTGCCAGCTTGTCGGTTTTTTATCGGTTACATTTCGGAGAGTGTGCGATGGAATTGCATGATTTAATTCCGCCCAGCCCGTTCCATCATCGGACTACCAGACGTACGGCGTTGCGTCATCGGTACATGGTGGACATCCCACCCATACGCACAAAACGTTTTGGGGACACTTTCATTATGCGTACAGCTAAGGAGTGGAATTCCCTGCCGGAGTCTGTATTTCCCGATAGCTACAATCTAGGGGCCTTTAAGTCAAGAGTGAATGGGTTTCTTCTAGGCAAGCGTGCTTCATCGTCGACCTCATCATCGCTTACCACCAGGTGAGATAGTGGTCAAGCGCAAGCCTATAGACAATAAAAAAAAAAAAAAAAAAAAAAAAAAAAAATTTTTTTAGTGATAGGGTACTCCAACTAATAAGAGAGAAATAAAAACTTTTTCACAAAAAATAATACGACTTCTAGTCGGTTTTGAAAAACGATAAAACAAGAGGTACCAAGGACACCGACTTCCGAAACGAAAGTTATTCTTGTACTTTTTAGTGTTTTGTTTAAGTAGTCGGTTATTTTTTTGTGGAAAAGTTGTTTTATTCTTTTAGTCATTTCATACTGTAAGTACTTATCTACTAACGACTTCAAAGGAAACAATCGGGAAATTGTATGCCAATAGTCGTCAATTGATTTTCGTTACCTTGTAACATAAATATTCATAATTAATCATTATTACTAAATCTAAATAAAAGCGTTACAAAATTTCAACTTCAAAATGAAACAACTTAACAACACAATGTTGTATAATTATTTTGACAATTTGACGTTCCGAAAGTCCTTTGAAAAGTGTCAGAATATATTTAAATCGTTGGAAAGGCTGGAGTGCCCGAAACACTTCGGGATGGGGAAGCGTCGATAAGAGATAAGAGCGGATAATTGAGTGCCATCGTTAGCCCATTATCTACATCATTTTATAAATAAAAAAACGTTTTAGCAAAAAAAAATAAACAGACTTCCAAAGCAAATCAGTACAAAGCGAAAAATACATATTGAATTCGGCAAGGCAAAGGCCTTATTGCGTTTGAACAATCAACCAATCACATGCGAGATGAAAGACGCGATGTGGATATCCGTCTATGTGATTGGTCGATTGTTCATACTCTTCGCCCTTTGCCTTGCCGAATTCATTACGCAATAAGGCTGCAGGTGTAGTACTCACTTGACTAGAAAGTACAAACAATAATATTTGTCGAAAAAGAAGTGTTTACCACACACGATAAGACAAAAGTAATCTTTTCAGTAATATGACATCAGCAATACATATAATAAATCTAAAGAAAAGTCATTTTGTGCATCAAATAAATTTCCAAAAAAAATAGCCAAGACAAAGACAAAATACAAAGATATTTTATTTCAACTAGGCCACCAAGCGGCACTTTTGAACGTTACATGTAAAATGATTCTACCGTGCATTCGGAAAAAGAAAAAGGTTAGGTAGATTGATTAGCACACCACAGAAAAAAATTGATTTGTGTGTGTGTGTTTCTTTTTGTATAACAAAGTTCATAATTTCTGTACATTTTCTGAAATGTTTTTGAAGTAGTCAAGTAGTTATCATTATATACACTTCGGGGAGTGTGAGACGGAACTGCACAATTTGATTCCGGCTAGCCCTTTCCATCATCGGACTACAAGACGTACGGCCACGCACCATCGGTACATGGTGGACATCCCTCCCATACGCACAAAGCGTTTTGCTAATACTTTCATTGTGCGCACAGCTAAGGAGTGGAACTCCCTTTCGGAGTCTTTGTTCCCTGATAGCTACAACCTTGGGGTCTTTAAGTCAAGAGTGAATAGGTTTCTTCTAGGCAAGCGTTCTTTACCGTGAACCACATCATCGCTTAACATAAGGCGAGATAGTGGTCAAACGCGAGCAAATAAACCTATTCTATGAATGTTTATCTATAGGGGGTGTAGTTAATAGAAACACTAAAAGATTAAAATATAAAATAATATAATTGACTATATAATAATTAATGCACGTACATAATATTTCAAAAACATAACTCACTGATTGGTCAAAACGTTTCCACTTTTGTTTTATTTCAACTGTATGAGTGAAGATAAAGTAGTGTATGCAACGGCATATAATTAGGTATTAAAACATTCGCGTAATATTATTATCACATTCGGCTTCGTCTCATGTGATAAACCTACACTCGTGTGTTAATAACCCCTATTATATGACCATTGCATAAACTACTATTATCATCCCAAGAGAACATTATACCGGGATTAAAAGTGCCAAATTTAATTCAGATCCGTTCAGCAGTGCTGGCGTTATTGAATAACAAACATACATCCATCCAAACTTTCACATTTATAATATTAGTAATATTTTCACAGACAAAAAATGGACTAAATTCGGCCTGATTTTTTTAATAAATTATTATTATTTACCCACGAAACATCCATATATTGCTGGTAGACTGGCACTGGACGTAGAGCCCAACGCCTATAACTAATTTACTTCGCAAACACTCTGTTCTCCCATCCCTCTCTTTCAATAAACTTAAGCCTGATGCCTCCCACTGGGTGGGTGATGAACTGAGGCTTGAACTTCAGCTTGGTCGGCATATCATCAGCGAGCTCCAGACGGTACTTCTTCAAAATGATGATGAGACCAGCCAGCATCTGCATCTTCGCGAACCGCATTCCTATGAACGAAATAAACACATAAATAATTTGACTTTAAATAATTACTGCTTGCAGAGATAACAAACATTCGTGACAAAGGACTATTCTTGTCGAATGACAAAAACAAACCCTCAGACGAAGTCCTTGAATAGACTGATGAAAACGTAGCGTAGTTATGAATAAGTTCGTCATCGTTCGAAGGACAGTCATATCTTACAGATTAGTCCTTGAATGGAGAATAAGGATTCGTAGGTAGAAAACAATGTGTAAAGCGGGCAATAAAAATTAGCCCCAACTTCATTTCAAAACTTGATTATTTATTGGCATTATTACACCACAACAATCGATAAAAAATATATGTAAATGATGGTATAGAAAACCGGCCAAGTGCGATTAGGACTCGCGCATGAAGAGTTCCGTACCGTTATCGCAAAAAACGGCAAAAAAAATCGAGTTTGTTGTCTGGGAGCCCTACTTAAATATTTATTTTATTCTGTTTTTAGTATTTGTTGTTATAGCGGCAACAGAAATACATCATCTGTGAAAATTTCAACTGTGTAGCTATCAAGGTTTATGAGATGCAGCCTGGTGACAGATGGACAGACAGACGGACCGCGGAGTCTTAGTAATAGGGACCCGTTTTTACCCTTTGGGTACGGAACCCTAAAAATGATGATAAATCACGCGTACCGCTAATATGTATATTGTACAGGTGCGAGTAAGGATTACTGTTATGCCATCTCTATAATGCATAATTCTAAAATATCATAATATTTGTCAACTTACGAACCTTGTTCTAACTTATGGTCTTACAAAACAAAAGATTATTATTCTAAATAGCTCATTTCTTAGTTAAAATATTAGCCAATCAGATAGGATGACATTGAATACAGCCAGCTCATGGCAACCTTTAAGCACTTGTGGAAACTCACTCACTGAATGAAAAACATCATCGGGCCCATAATATATTACAACCAATACACAACCAATTACATAACCAATTTGCAATTTTTGAGTTTCCAAACAATTTTTTTAAATGTATGTCATAGAATCATAGTTCTAAACATAAAGCAATCGAGGCGTCACAGTAGATGAACTAATTGATTTAAATTTGACCTTCACATATCTCATTTGGTCTGTTGTGTATAAATAATGAAAGCGTCGACAAACCGGTTTTTGTTACGATGAAATTTGTAAACAAAACAAAGAAAACACGTAGTACGTTTAAAGTAAAGTAACCGTTTATTTGCAAAGATACTTGTGTACCTAATTTGAATTTGTATTTTTCACGCGACTATTTTAAGTGCTGTGTCATATTTTTACTATTACAACTTTTTTATCAGCACTTATAATATTGTCATTTGCTCTTCTGATTACACTTACTCCGTAAACATTATTAACAAATTGACAGTTACTATCATTTCACTCTAAATTATCTTCTACTTTCCTGTAAAACCTATTATTTAATTCTCGAACAAAACAATGATATTATGTTTATCTTTTTTGTTTATCTTATCTAGTTGACGAAGCAATACAAAAATATATATATATATATATTTTGTTAGTCTGCGTATTCCTAATTAAAGTTTATTAAAAATTATTTTGTACTTTTTAGTTTTGTTTTCTATTAAAGCGTGTTTTTTAGGTTTTTTTAAACTATTATTTATTTTTTACATTTTAGTTCAATCACTAATCCTGAAGATCCTGGTCAAGATAATGCGACAAACTATTTAAACCTATTTCATTGTCATTGGTCCTTGATAAATGTGCAAGGTTTCAAATTAACCCGACGTTTTGAAGGGGTTGAAAATCACGTTCAAAGATTCCGTTACAGCGTGCTTTTTTAAATCTATTATTTATTTATCTACTTTTAAAAACATTATTATGAAGAATGACTTACATAAAAGAATATTAGATACAATGAATTAATTATTATTTTTTATGTTTTTCTGGGTCGATCGAGGTTAAGTAACGCTTGACGAGGTCTATCCGTGGATGTCCATTTCAACATTCTGAGTTTCCTCCGTGTCTCGGAAAGCACGTAAAGCCGTTGGTCCCGGCTGTCATTTGAAGATATTTGACAGTCGTTACGGGTTGTCAGAAGCCTGATATCTGACACCAGTCTTGCCAAGAGGTACCGTGTTACCCAGTTTCTGGGTTGTGGAGGTCAGATAGGCAGTCGCTCCATGTAAAACACTGGTACTTAGCTGAATCCGGTAAGACTGGAAGCCGACCCCAATGTAGTTGGGTAAAGGCTAGGCAGATTGATTGACATTACAATTTTCTTGTTTTTGGTACACTTTGGTACTACAATTAAACAAGTTCTTAAATAGCATGGACATAGCCCATAATTAAATTAGATTCATAAATCTGGTGACGATTATAAGTAAAATCACAAGCACAACATAACATCTGATTTTATAACAGAAAATATTAAAAATATTTAATAGAATCATACCTGAGTAATAGGCTTTAATGCACGGAAATTGCTAGGATATGTCCTAAAACTAAATAAGAAACTATATATATATCTAAACCAAGACTTGTAAAATATGGCGTCCCACAAGGTAGTGTATTAGGTTCGCCACTTTTTTTGATATATATAAATGATCTCCCGAAAGCCACAACCAACTAAATGGTTCTTTTTGCAGATGACAGTACAGCTATAATAAAATAAACTAATTCAAATAATAATTAAAACAATGACATTAATTCTTGCTTAAGTGACATTATACATTGGTTAGATAGTAATAATTTGGTTATAAACCTGAGCAAAACAAAAGTCATGCATTTTTATCAACGCCGTGAAAACCCAAATGTTAGCATTTCCTACGAGGGCTGTGATATTGAAGAAGCTAAACAGGCTAAGTTCTTAGGCATTACAATTGATAGCCAACTTACATGGAAACCTCATGTTGAAGAACTATGTAAGAAACTTAGCAAATCCGCATATGCTCTTTTTCAACTCTCAAAGAAAGTAAACAGTCAAGCTCTTCTGACCGCGTACCATGGACTGGTTGCCTCTGTTTTGCGATATGAAATTATTTTCTGGGGGCAGTCCACTGATAGGGAGCTGGTATTTAGGCTGCAGAAGCGATACGTCAGGTCAATGTGCGGTCTTAAGACAACTGATAGCTGTGTTCCCTATTTTAAATCGTTAAAAATTTTAACTTTTCCTTGTTTATATAATATAATGGAAACGGCTTTGTTTGTGAAATGTAATCCTCACCTATTTAAAAAACTATCAGAGGTCAGAAAAAATCCAACACGGACTCAATACATCAATCAATTATGTCAAGTAAAATGTAAAACCGCACTTATGAAAAAAAGTTTTTTTGGTATTGCCCCACTCATATATAATAGAACTAGCTTTTACCCGCGGCTTCGCTCGCGTAAAACGTAGAAAAGGAAACAGAGTAGTAATAAAATAGTTTATTGTGCGTAACATAAAATGCAGTAGGTACTAATTGGAATTTTGATTCTTATAAATATTGTTTTTGTCGTCAAAAGTGTGGAAATAGGTTGTGAGCACAGAGTTGTAATTTAATAACTTACTTTAACACAGTCGTGTAAACAATATTTTAGTTTTACCATCTTTTGCTAAAACATATTGATTATGTGGACTTGATACTCGTGAACACGCTACATACAGTTGCCCATGGGAAAATCAGTTTTTTTCTAAATTCACGCCTGCAGCTTTCAGTGTTTGCCCTTGAGCTTTATTTATGGTAATCGCGAATGTTGTTTTAAGGGGAAATTGCAACCTTTTAAATTGGAATGACATATTGGTTGGGATTATCGGAATACGTGAAATCATTACATCTTCTCCCTTTGCTATTCCTGTCATAATTGTTGCCCTTACTATATTGCGTCCTAGGTGTGTTATTTGTAGTCGGGTGCCATTACATAATTTTGGTGCGTCCAGATTTCTCATTAACAGGACTGGGACACCAACTTTCAGCCTCAACGTATGGGACGGCACTCCTGATAATTCTAAAGAGTTAAGAAACTCTACAGGGTAGATTTTCTCACCCTGTAGAGTTTCAGGGCTAGTCACTCTGCTGCCACTTGCTTCAAGCTTGCTTGGAAGCATGTATTATATTTTCTTATTCTGCTTAAAAAACGGCGCGATTCATCACTGTCATACAAAAGCAAAGACTTCAGTGGTTCTTCTGGCTCACCAAGCGTTGGAACTGAAGAGCAACACATACCCGGTGTCTCATCATTCCACTTGAGTGCTTCACAATATCTAAATTTTTTATCCATGTTCCCTATGAGAACTAATCGATGGTTAGTGTAATCAATCAATGGGTCATAATCAGACGCAGCGTTGTGGAACGACTCCCATGTATTTCTTGCAAACGTACGTCTCCTTTCAGACTGCCGTTGAGCTCGTAAAACACGCCGTATTTGGGATTGTTCAGGCGTCTCAGCAGCTATCGATGACGCGTGACGTTCGGCATCTAAAATCCGAAGGGCCTGTATTTGCTCAAAGGTCTCACCAGCCCTTTGAGCAAATACAGGCCCTTGAGGTTGGCGAGCTTGAGTCTGGTCGAAAGTCGCAGCAACCCTTTCAGTTGCGTGACGCACAGCATCTGCGAGTTAGCGAGCATGAGTCTGGTCTAAAGTCTCAGCAGCTCTTTGAGGTGCGTGACGCTCAGCATCTGCGTGTTGACGAACGTGAATCTGGTCTAAAGTCTCACCAGCCCTTTGAGTTGCGTGACGCTCAGCATCTGTGAGTTGGCGAGCTTGAGTCTGGTTGAAAGTCGCAGCAGCCCTTTCAGTTGCGTGACGCTCAGCGTCTGCGTGTTGACGAACTTGAATCTGGTCTAAAGTCTCACCAGCCCTTTGAGTTGCGTGACGCTCAGCATCTGTGAGTTGGCGAGCTTGAGTCTGGTTGAAAGTCTCAGCAGCTCTTTGAGTTGCGTGACGCTCAGCATCTGCGTGTTGACGAACCTGAATCTGGTCTAAAGTCTCAGCAGCTCTTTCAATTGCGTGACGTTCAGCATCTGCGAGTTGGCGAGCCTGAATCTGATCGAAAGTCTCAGCAGCTCTTTGGGTTGCGTGACGCTCAGCATCTAAAATTAGACGGATTGAGTCTGCTACTCTGTTTCTTAGCTTCTAGCTACTCTTGCTGTTCGAGCTCTGCTAGAGCTATGGCTCAAAGGAGATTTACGCTTGCGAGGCATATCCACAGCATAAAAATATCCCCCTAATAAAAATAAGCAGTAGAATATTTAAAAGTTTTGCTTATATTACCACTTTCACGGACACTGACATTAATTTGACTTTTTCAAATTGACACTCAAATCTTTCATAAACAATTATATCATGCCTACAGCCGAATAAGAAGGACGCCATAAAAAGAAGTTTCATATTATTTTCTTTATTTTCATATTTTATAACTACTCCACCCCATTTCTCCCGCACCTTGTTTTATACAAAAAAGTAGCCCATGTCCATCCCAGGATCTCATACTATCTGCATACCGAATTTCATCTAAATCGGTTCAGTGGTTTAAGCCATAATAAGAAGTTTCATACAAATCTAACCCACCCCCCTATTTCTTCCCCTTTGTGTTTTATGCAAAAAAAAAAGTAGCCTAAGTCCTGCCCTGGGTCTCAAACTATCTTCACACCAAATTTCATCTTAATCGGTTCAACGGCTTAAGCCATAATAAGAAGTTTCATTCAAAATTAAACCCCCTCCCATTTCTCCCCCTTCGCATTTTTTGCAAAAAAAAGTAGCCTATGTCCGTTCCAAGGTCTCAAACTATCTTCTTACCAAATTTCATCTAAATCGGTTGAGCGGTTTAAGCGTGAAAAGGTAACAGACAGACAGACAGACAGACAGACAGACAGACAGACAGAGTTACTTTCGCATTTATAATATTAGTATGGATACCTAATATTATAAAAAATATGACTACTTTAAAATTTAAAAGGGCGCTTAAAGAACTTTTAATTATAAAGGTTAGGTATTTTATTATTATGATTATTTATTTATTTATTTATTTATTTAACCATTTATGCACACACACATAATATACAGACAAGAAGAAGAAATAGAACAATATGATTATGATTATTTTGATTGATTTTTTTTTTCTTTTTCTTTTTTTTTTTCCTTATGTGGGGCAACGTTTTCCTAAAAAAAAAAAAAAACAAGCCCTACATACAGTATTCGTAACTACTTCATCGTCATCATCAAATTCTAAACCAAAATATGTCCACTATTTTACTGTACCCACATGAACTAAATAAATAGCTGTTCATTACAGGTCTAGTAACTTCATAAATACGAGTACATAACTCGTGTATCGTGAGTTGAACCCGTCAATATTAATGTCTTCAAACGCGCTCAAAATTTTATACAGGTTAAGTAGCAAGTTTGTGAAGTCAGGGGGTTAATTTGTTTTACTGTTTCATTTATGTGATGTTGTTTGTAATTATGTTAATTGAGTGTTTTAATTTTAACGGCTGATTTACGTTAGTCATGACTTTTTATATAAGTGTAATATCTGTGTTAATAGAAGTGCCTATAACAAATTACGCTGTTCCTTCCAGAGTTAAATCTATCATTAGTAACGCATAAACAATCATTCAAGAGCAAAACTCACCAATACACGTCCTTGGTCCTTCTCCAAACGGTAAGTAAACATACGAATTAATATTACGCTTTTCTTCACCAAGAAATCTTTCCGGACGGAACACTTCAGGTTCTGGATAAAATTCCGGATTGTGATGTAAGTAGAAAACTGGTAAATGTACTCGAAGACCTTTATCTAACTTTACACCACCAGGCATCGTGTAGTCTTCCATCAGCTCTCGAGGAATCATACCCAGAACTGGGTAAAAACGAAGAGCCTCGTCTATCACAGCTTCCAAGTACGGCAAATCCGAAACACAATCGTAATTGAGTTTATTCTCATGACGAACTAAATATGCATCTACTTCTTGCAATACTTTTTCCTGAATTTCATTATTCTTTGCTATTTCATAAAGAGAGTAGCCCAAAGTGGTTGAAGATGTTTCGAACCCAGCAGCGAAGAAAACAAAACACTGCGCCACCAACAGATCATCATTAGCTTCTAACGTCACTTTGTGAGTCTCACCAGTTTTTATGTTTTTCATACTATCACCCGTTATCTGATGGGTTTGTTTCCAACTCATTAATAGGTCCACGAAGTCATGTCTACCAGAAAATTTGTATTCTCTGCCGGACATAACAGAAGTTATCAGGTTTTCAAAGAACTCCATTTGTTTTTTCAGCATGCGACCTCCGAATACATAAAAGATTGATGGCCAAATTGCGCGAATTATTCGCGACCAGATTACATATATCGGTGGATCCATGAAATTTGCAATTTTTATGAAAGCATTATCGTTTTCATTTTCCGTCATAGTATTTGTGTCAACTCCAAAAGCACAAGCTCCGATACATTCCATTGTATATTTTGAGGTCAACGACCTAACTTCAAGCTCCTTTGAAATTTTAGTTTCACGATCCAACATTGACTCGAACACGTACGAACATTTCTCGATGAGATGGAACATATTCTTCATCTTTGCAGATGAGAACAATGGGGTCATGTTCTGCCGCAGGATTCTCCAACTGTCGCCATGTGTAGCAAAAAGGTTCAAACCTAGCGATTCCTTGTGACTGTGTTCAGATAATTCTCTTCCATTGAAATAAGCGAAGTCCTTCGTCACTATCAGTTTGATAATTTCTGGATCTTTTGGAACCAGCACGGGTTCCGTACCGTAGAACGTCCCAATAAATTTTTCGTTTGGAAATTTCTTGCAGCATTCTTGAATTGTTTCTCCGAACGATTTCTTCCCCAGGATCATATCGCCATAACTTCCCATTAAGAACGTTGGTTTTTTGTGTGGTACGTTTCTATCTTTCCAGTAGTCATATTTCCGCGTGATTAAATAGTAAATTAGTAGCAAGACCGTCACTAGTAGATACAGAAACATCGTATTGTTTCTCTGCGCGACCTGAGAGGACTAACTACAGCTGTGCCGATCGATGTTCGAGTGTTTATATTGTTGCGAGTGAGGAAAAATTACCTACCTATTATTAAGTATATCCCTACCTGTACTAGTGTGAGCGAACCTGTTCTGCTGAAGTGCCTGTTTTGTTTATACGCATTTGATAACATATGACGTCAATAATGACTTTCCAAATCTGAAAAGTCCGACACAGCAATATTTTCAAATAGAACAGTTACCTGTATGTTTTATTTGAGTGCGTGATGATTTATTTTTATTCTATTGGTCTTAAAACTAGTAGTAGTTATATTCGGGTTGTATAATCATGAGAATCCACCATCCTGCATCATTTTTCCTCATTGATGATGATTTAGATTTAGGTAACAAGGATAGTCTTCAACAAATATTTGGATTTCTAATTATTGTTTTACAAATGGATTAATATCTATACTAATATTATAAAGAGGAAAGATTTTCTTGTTTGTTTGTACTGAATAGGCTTCGAAACTACTGGACTGGAATAGAAAGCTACATAATTCATGAGAGACATAGACTATTTTTTAATCCCGACTAAATGTCCTGTGGGGTGGTCCACGGTAGCGAAGCCGCGGGGAACAGCTGGTCTTAATTAAACTAGAATTCGTTGCCTAAGAATTCATCTCAAAGAGTAAGAGTTGCATCAACCCACACACAGGGACGGTAGGCTATGAGTAGGTGCGCTGCTTGAGGAATCGGTGCTAAGCCTAAATTTCTCTCTCAAATAACAATGAATGCAGGATCACATAACATAACATAACATCACGCCAGTACGCTCTTAAGGGGTACGCAGATCTCTCATTTCACCGGCTATGTTTAAGTTTCATGATATTCGGGTAATCTATTCTGGCCTTATAGGTACCTTACTAAACAACTTGCCTATTAGGTAGGTAAAACTGAAAAATAAAAAACTTTTTTGCAAAAAAATACTACCGACTTCCGAATAAGAAAACTACAAAGTGAAAAATAACTTTATTTTTGGAAGTCGGTGTCCATAACGCAAAAAATTGGTACCAACCAAAGACACCGATTTGTGATAGTATACTCCAACTAATAAGAGAGAAATAAAAACTTTTTCACAAAAAATAATACGACTTCTAATCTAGTCGGTGTTGAAAAACGATAAAATAAGAGGTACACAGAGGACACCGACTTCCGAAACGAAAGTTATTTTTGTACTTTTTAGTGTTTTGCAAATAACATTTTCACAAAAAAATTATCGACTACTTATTAGTCGATTATTTTTTTGTGAAAAAGTTGTTTTATTCTTTTAGTAATTTCATACTGTAAGTACTTATCTACTAAAGACTTCAAAGGAAACAATCGGGAAATTGTATGCCAATACTTGTCAATTGATGTTCGTTACCTTGTAACATAAATATTCATAATGAATCATTATTGCTAAATCAAAAAAAACCCTTACTAAATTTCAACTTCAAAATGAAACAACTTAAAAACACAATGTTGTATAATTATTTTGACAATTTGACGTTCCGAAAGTCCTTTGAAAAGTGTCAGAAATTATTCAAATCGTTGGAACGGCTGGAGTGCCCGAAACACTTCGGAATGGGGAAGCGTCGATAAGAGATAAGAGCGGATAATTGAGTGCCATCGTTAGCCCATTATCTACATCATTTTAGAAAAAAATAATAACGGTGCTTGAAGATTTTTGTGACGATGATAGTAGATATAAGAAGTTACGTTTATAATTTAATTGTTGGCTGGTAATTAAGCGTTTAGCCAAGAAACAAGAGATTTTTTTATTCTAGGTCATTTTGGAAATATGACATTCTCCTCATAGGTCGTTTTGCGAAAGGACGTTTAGATATGGATTCTAAATAATAATTCTAAATTGAAAAATTTTGCTTTACCATGAGAAATTATCAAACTTTTAGCGTGTCACTCAAGCTGTCCAGAAAACGAAAACTTAAAATGGTGAAACTGAAACTATGCAAAATATGGTATCGAAGTTGCAAAGACAGACTAACTAAGTCTGTATTAGATTTTTTGAAAAATATATATATGGTATTTTTTTAAATCGCCACTTTGCAAGATCGTCAAAACTGCTGAAATATATTCCGTAGTAATTCCATGAGAAAAAAATACAAACTCAAAATAATCCCAGCATAAAACACCGCATACAAGCCTGGTATAACCCAGTAAAAACATAGAAAATAATAACCGGTCCTTTGTCTACGTAATCGGATAAAAAAGAGTTAGTCCTACACTCGGCAGCGTTGCGCGGAGTTTTTGCCGAGACGTAACAAATTGCTTAAAGATTACAACCTTATTTTTTCCCGTGAAGCTCGGAACTCTTTGGATGTAAAAACATTGAAACCCAAGGTTTGTGGAACACGCGTTTTGTTCTAATGTGGAACTTGGGATGGATGCGCGATTTGGCACATTTTTTGGGTTATTTTTTTACGTAGGGTTTAGTAAGCCTGATTTTAACAAAGCTGGTCTACGGAAGATTTAGCTAAGATAAAAAAATGGATAAAAAAATGGGTGTTAAAAATAAGACACACATAACTATATCATACTTAACTTTTGTACGTTTTTAGTTCCAACTAGCTTTATGCCTGCGGCATCGTTCCCGTGGCTCACCCTGCAGAACCCGATATTTTTTCGGGATAACAAGTGGCCTATGTTTGTACAGAACAATGTAGCTTTCCATATGTGAAAGAATTATAAAAATCGGTTAAATAGATTTTGAGTTTGTCCATTATCTATATTTATTACTTATATTATTTATAATTATAATAATATTATAAAGAAGAAAGATTTTTTGTTTGTTTGTACTGAATAGGTTCCGGAACTACTAGACCGATTAAAAAAATTCTTTCACCAATAGAAAACTACATTATTACTGAGTGACAGGCTATTTTTTAATCCCAAAAACAGGTCCTGTGGGTTGGGCCACGGGAGCAAAGCCGCGGGCAACAGCTAGTTACAAACAAACTTACAAACAATCAAATCTTTACTCTTTATAATATTACTGTAGATAAGTAGTATTAGAAAATAATACAGACAGCCATATTATATATTTTTTACTGAATTTTAAAGCATGCGCAGAAGGCAGGCAGATGATGATGGTGTACTAGATTTTAACCCTTTTATAGGGCCACGAGATTCCGCTGGATGCGTGAAACCTAGGCCTAGGTCCTAGGTGGACTCCTTCTGGCTCATATAATGAAGTAGTCTATTCTTTAACAGCTATAATTGAGATCAGCAATGATTAAAATTACAGCAAAATGATGTGTAAAGCTTCAATCCCAACACACCTTCTTCTACCCGTCACTTTTAACATAAACCATCGCACATTATTTTAAAACCATTATATTTCTAACTCATAAAATACACCCCAACACCGTTATCGCCATCTCTCTCCACCATGTCCAAGTAAGAACGCCCTCAACTCCTATATTTCGCCAGAACTTTGCTAAATAAAATACGTATTTACCTATTTTACGCTCTCCTTAGCTTGAAAGCCCAACACCGGAAGGAAAGAAGCGTTTGAAGCGATTTATCTTCAAGCCGACGCCGTTAGGGGGCTGGTTGAAATGTCTCGAGACCAATGAAAAGGATGTAGAGTTGCTGGATGTGGCATGGGTCTGATTTGAAGAAAGATTTAAATTATAAAGTTAGTCTTGTCATTACATTTCCATAATGTTTACTAGTGATGAATGGTGTGTCTGTTAAGCCTTTTGTACAAAACTATTTGGAAGGAAGCTTGTAGTTAGGGGGTCGGTTTCCCATTATTAGTACCACCATCTAGTGGATGGTCCACCAGATGTTGGTCTCATTTCAAGACCCCTATTTTAGCAGCCCACGCCTTTACTTTTCAGCGAATTCATATCTGGGTAACATTTATGTTTAGATTTTACTTTGATTTTGCTAAGTAAAGTTATCTTTATTCGCAGTTATGAATATTTAAAAAAAGTCTTTTGCTAATCAAAATGTGAACATTTTACGCTGATTCATATGAAACTGTCTTGGATCCAACAACGAAATTAATCAGAAAAGAAAAATGGAGGAGTAGGAAAAAAATAGAATTTCCACTCCCTCGATATCAAGCAGGAGACAGAACAAACAAACAAGACCAATAGGCACAAATGGTCGTTTACAACTGGGATAAGCCCAGTCGCCTAGCACCACGGATAAAAATTTGCATTAATATTAATGGGTCCTAACTTTATTCAGTAATATCAAAGTAGTATTTATGAATCTTGCCTTTAGTGTGCTTCATGTGGCAAATATTATGATGCTTATAGAAATACCGGCTAAAAATGTTAATTAATATTAGCAGCATCCAATTAGAGAAATCGTTTGAGTAAATTAAACCGCAATGTAAACACTAATAAACATAATGGAAATGTTCAGTTCATAACTAATGTTTATCCAACTATACTAATGTAAAGTAATTAATTAATTAATTGAGTTGTTTGATTCACTAATGCTATCTAACTATTCTTTTTTTATATAGAAATACCTTAATGTTCTAGGCATTAAAATGAAAAACCAAAAATGACAACAATGACAAAATGTTTGTCATTGTTGTTATTTTCGTGGTTTTCGAGGTCAATAATAACTAAAATCCAAGATGGCACTTAAACTATAGATTCAACAAGTATGAACACACACACACTGCAGCTGCACAGCTGTTGCTGCATACAGCTGGTCAGTACATTGTATGCTCGCATAACTTAAAAAAAACCGGCCAAGTGCAAGTCAGACTCGCACACGAAGGGTTCCGTACCATTATCGCAAAACACTGCAAAAAATCACGTTTGTTGTTTGGGAGCCCCCCTTAATTTATTTTATTTTAATTTAATAATTATTATTTTTTAAGTGAATATACAACTAAACATTCTGTGAATATTTCAAGCGTCTACCTGTTGCCGTTATTAATATCGAGCAAAAAACGTCAAAAATATCACGTTTGTTGTATGGGAGCCCCCCTTAAATATTTATTTTATATTGTTTTTAGTATTTGTTGTTATAGCGGCAACAGAAATACATCATCTGTGAAAATTTCAACTGTCTAGTTATCACGTTTCATGAGATAAAGCCTGGTGACAGACGGACAGACAGACAGACAGACAGACGGATCACGAAGTCTTAGCAATAGGGTCCTGTTTTTACCCTTTGGGTACGGAACCCTAAAAATAGGGAATCCACAGATTTTTCTTACACTTCTGATTTTTGCTACTGATTTTTCTTTCAATCCCTAAAAGATAGTCAATGAATTAATTCCAATAATAAGAACACATTCCCCAATTTGATCATCAGGAAACTAAAACTCATCTTAGACAAACCATGGATCTGCCAAATACCAGCTTCATGTACTAGAGTCGATCGAAAAGTGGGCCAAGAGGCTCATCAGCAATGGGGCACTGGTCAAGCCAAAGATCCAGAGCCTTGAACATCCTCGCGGAATTGCCATCTTGTCGGTTTTTTATTGCGTACATTTCGGGGAATGTGCGATGGAATTGCATGGTCTAATTCCGCTTAGCCCGTTTCATCATCGGACTACCAGACGTACGGCGATGCGCCATCGTTACATGGTGAACATCCCACCCATACGCACTAAATTTTTTGGGAATACTTTTATTATGCGTACACCTAAGGAGTGGAACTCTCTGCCAAAGTCTGTTTTCCGATAGCTACAACCTTGGAGTATTTAAGTTAACAGTGAATAGGTTACTTGTAAGCAAGCGTGCTTCACTATCGACCACATTGTAGGGAGATGTGGTCAAGCGCACTCAACTACTTTCCTAAACTACGCTCAAATCTCTTCCACAGCTCACACTTTACATCTCTGTTGCATCTGTATTGGGGCAGCGAACAACAAGACTACTTTGTAAGCGACCTAAGATTAATGTTCGCTTCACAATAGAAACGTTTTTTCAAAGTGAGTTGGGCCACAGTCTATTTTGTACCCCTTCGGAGTTCGATTAGTATCTATAAGAGATTTTTTGTTTTTATGTGTATAATTTGATAGTGGTGGAAGAAAGAGTACCTACCTAAGTATTTGTTTTAAAAAAAAATATATTTTATTATTATTCTATGATACTAGTGAGCAATAGGAGAGAGAAACTAGTGAGAAACAAAGAAGGTTCCTGAGGACGGGGGGCCACCGCCGAGGTCGACCTAGGAAGAGGTAACACGACAAGCTAGATGCGTATCGCAATGGCTTGTTCGAGGTGACTCAGGAAAAAAAAATCTCGGCGGATTTGAGGGAAGCAATTAACCAGCAATAGAACTGTGTAGACAAAATAAATATAGAACTCGTGATTAGATATAGGTAAATAAGACATCACAAATGTTTTAATTTTTTGTATTAGTTTAAGCATTTATTGTACTTTCCTGCAACATTTGTTATGAGAAAATAAAAATAAATTTATTATTTATTTATTTTATTTATTTAAGTAATTATGACCTAGTAATTTAGTTCTATGTTTATAGTTTAAAGTAAAATAAAATTAATTTTCAAAATAATACAATCTTGCCACTATTTTTAGACTTCTTATGTTAAATATTGTTTAAATTCTGTTGTCCTACGATATGCATATGTTTTAGAGCTCCTACAGCCTGTGATACAGGATTACCTAGTATAGGCATTTTACATTATTATACCTACACTAGCTTTCCGCCCGCAGCTTCGCCTGTTCGCAAAAGTTATCACCCGATGTTCTTTGGCTTTTGGATAATGTTTGTTTGGTTTTCCAAATAAACGGCCTTCGTTCGGGCCCGATTAATGGCCTTTTTCATCACTCTTGCTAGAACTTTCAGCGGATATTAACTTTGAGGACTTCAAGAGACTGAGACTTGTTGACATAGACTCAAAAAATCCCACTGAAATAAGCCTGGAACAGTTAATCAGGCGTTCTTACCGGTCGTGATGTGCTTCGTGTTCCTGATTTAGAATGGCTTGACGCTTGGAGGTCACCAGCTATATTTTGTATCTGTTTACTTCGCAAATGTTGAACCAGAATTGTCGAAGAAACAATTATAGCACCCTCCGATAGAGTGATGGGTTTTGGGCCATTCATGACAGTCTAGATAAGGGTACCTACTCCAATTAGTTTACGCTAACAAAGTGGTTATCAGGAAGTTAGAATTTAATTATGCACTTCTTTATATACCACATAGGTGGTTTTTCTGTCTGGTGCCAAAATGACCAGTCTGTACTGACTCTGGAACAGGCAACGTAGAATTGCCCGTGTGACTTGCAATCTTTCCTTAAGTCCCTTACCCGGCGGCAAATGTATAGCCATGGACATCGGTATGTGTGAAAGCTACCATACATGCCAATACACTTCGCCGCCGGTTACCCGGCTCCAGTCGGTTCCCGGTTTGGGGGCGTGTGAAAAGTGACTAAATCTATGCCTGCCACCATAAATGACTATTTATAAGATTATTTATGGTCATTGCAAAGCATACCTTAAGGAGGAATTGTAATCGTTTAAACTCAAAGACAGTCAGAGGGTATCAGTGGTATTCGAGGTATGAAAACTGATGCCCCCCGTGCACATCCAGTAGGTAATCATTCCTACAAACTTTAACACCCCTTTTTACCCGTTTAATGATGCAAATAAAAATATTCTTGAGAACGTTTTTCTTTATTCTTTATTGTACAACAAGATATTACATTTAAACAAGTTGATAACAAAATTAATGTACAAAGGCGAGCTTAACTCCAAATGGAATTTTCTTCCAGCAAACCTTTGAGTGATAGAGATCATAATAGAGGGCAGTAATCCAGTGTACAATATATAAACCTATATAGTAAAAAGAAACTAGTACTAGTTATTATAAATAGCAATAATAATAAATAATAATACATAAAAGACCTACCTACGTTTATAAAGACAAATACATATATATATATATATATATATATATATATATATAATTCATTGCGTTGAAAGGAAATGCTCCTTAATTTTCCTCTTGAAGACATCGAGAGAAGGGCTATCGCGTATGGAGTGTGGAAGAGAGTTCCAGAGATGCACTGCAGTAACAGAGAAGGAGCCATCGTAGCGGCTAGAAGTGTGACGCGGAGTACGAAGGAGAAGCGAAGTAGCCGAGCGACAAGGTTTACCCCTCGGGATGAGGTATTCAAACCGTTCGCGAAGGTATTGAGGAGAAGTAGGATTGTGCAGGATAGTATAGAGAAGGGATAGGATATGGGTATCTCGCCGACGACGAATCGGCAGCCACTTCAATCTGGCCCGAAACTCCGACACATGGTCGTACTTTCGGAGGCCAAAAATAAAGCGGATGCACAAGTTCTGCAGTCGTTCGAGTTTGTTTAGGAGTACCTCCGTTGCATCTAGAAAACAGATATCCGCATAGTCTATGAGCGGTAGAAGAAGAGATTGAGCAAGAGTAACCTTAGTGTGAAACGGCAAGAATCTTTGGAGACGTTTAAGAGACTGAAAAGAGTAGTAGACCCTCCTACTCACATCAGCGATATGAACTTCCCAAGAGAGATTAGTGTCTATATGGACACCCAAGTTTTTCGCACTTTTAGAATAATATATGGGCATTGAATTATACAATACTGGCGGGAGAGACTGGGTATCCAACATATTGAGCATGTATTTGCCACCAATGATGAGCGCTTGAGATTTAGTTGGATTCAGGAGGAGTCCAAAGGATTTAGTCCACTTGTTGATATTTTCAAGGTCATGATTGATGGCAGCCACAGCCCCGGCAAGTTCATTCACTTTAAAATGGCGATACAACTGCAAGTCGTCTGCATAGAGATGAAATTTAGAAGTTATGACCTTAGTGATAGCATTTATAAAAATTGAGAAGAGAAGAGGAGAGAGCACACCACCTTGAGGAACGCCTGCAGCCAAGTCACACCATTCAGAGGAGTCCTCATCGGATCGAACAGACTGCGAGCGACCCCGAAGATAGGATTTGAACCACTCAATTACCGGAGCAGAGACATTAAGGGAGGAAAGTATTCCTAAGAGAATGTCGAAGTCAACTGAGTTAAAAGCACTGCTGAAGTCCAGCAGAACCAATATGGTTAGACATTTATTTTCCATAGCCAGTCTTATGTCGTCAGTTATTTTGACTAAAGTTGTAACAGTGCTATGGCCAGGTCTGAAACCAGATTGGTAAGGATTCAGCAGGCTATTAAAGGACAAATAACAGGATAGTTGCTTCTGAACAGTACTCTCGAGGACTTTGGAGAGGATTGGGAGGATGGATATTGGACGGAACTGGGATGGTGAGGAGGGATTTGAAACTTTGGGAAGCGGCAGGACGTGAGCCTTCTTCCAAGCTGAAGGAAAGGAGTTATTGAAGAGAGAAAAATTAACTATGTGAGTAACGACAGGAACTATTTCACTTAAAATAGGTAAGAACATTTGGAGTTGAAGGCCATCGTCACCTACCGCCTTAGTGGAGATGGAAAGGATATATTTATTAATGTCTAGTTCAGTAATTGGGTGGAAAGAGAAAGAAGTATTTGCTGGCAAAGGAAGATTAAAGAGATCGTTGATTTAATTGTATTGAAGAGCAAAAAATGGTAAATTTGAAGTAATTTTTATAATAAACAATTACTTTATCTTACAAACTTTAACATCCCTTTCAGAGATGAAATTCCAAAAAGCCTTAAATACGTTTTTCTTTAATTGTATTGAAGAGCAGAAATACTAAGGTTCAAGTAATTTAATGATACACAATTTATTTTTCTTACAAACTTTAACACCCCTTTTTAACCCTTTAAAGGATGAAATTCAAAAAATACTTTAAACACGTGTTTCTATAATTGTATTGAAAACCAGAAATACTAAGTTTCAAGTTATTTTGATGATAAACCATTAAATTTTCCTTACAAACTTTAACACCCCTTTTTACCCCTATAAGGGATTAAATTCTAAAAAATATATATTTAGACGCCATATTTCATTCATTTCTAATTAAAAATTACATAGTTACACACAAAATTTCATCCCTATTTAACTCCCTTAGGGTTAAATTTCAAAAAATCCTTCCTTATTCCTTGTCTGTATTATAAATGGGACCTCTGTGCAAAATTTCAGCTTTCTAGGTCCATGGATTTGGGCTGGGTGTTGATGAGTCAGTCAGTCAGGACTTTTCTTTTTATTAATATAGATAGATAGATTTATTTATTTTATACTTGTAATATTTATGTTTATCTGAAAACTATGTACTTAGACTAATAACTGACCATTTTCTAGCTAGTTACTGAAGCTTGCGAAATTTCTGACAACATGAAATCTAAATTAAATTAATCTCTGGTATCAAATCATGTAACAACAAAAAAAAATAAACAAAACGATAAACGGAAAAATGATAAAGATTATTAATAAGATAAGGATAATGATACACTTCAATTTATCAATCAATAACTTTCATTTCCTAGTCAATATTTCGACCAGTCACTTCTACTTGCAAAATTTCCAACAACGTGAAAACTAATATGGTACAGATAGCATTAAACAACAGATGTGAAGGAATATCAGTAATAAATTAATATATCTAATCTTTGCCCAACTATGGGGTCGGTTTCCAGTCTAACCGTCTGAATACCAGTATTTTACTGCCTATCTGCTTGGGAAGACTGGTGTCAGACTTTCGAATTTCCGTAAAGACTGCCACAGATAGCGACGACGAACTGTCACATCTTTTTGCCCCGGTCAATTATAGACGTAGTAGGAGGCACAGATTGTTCGCTGTACCGGGGAGTCGAACCATCGCTCGAGCCCAGTCTCCCATCCCTCGTACACTCTCCGCACTCAAAGCTCTCTTAGATGCTAATCCTGATTGTGATGTGTTCGCGAACGAATGGAAGAAGGTCTTGTCTGGAGTATTGTGAGAAGAGCGCATGACTGCCGTGTAATTACAGATATTATCATTGTTGTTTATTTTTATTATCAAAGTTTTTTTTTAAGATGTTTATAACTAATGTAATTGTCCGTTGGCCGTGTTATGTTCAAGTAAATAAATAAATAAATAGTCAGCCTGAACGGCTTAACGTGTTTGCCGAGATACGGAGGGGTATCGGTATGAAATGGGTAGTCCCATCCACGAACCAACCTTGGCAAGAGTGGTTTAACATTGAAAATAGACCTGTGCGCAGTGCGACTGTTTTTACTGAGACACAAACTCCACGAATATCAGCAGTGCTATTCTATAAATATCTCACCGTGGTGATTTTGTTGATGTGAACTCGAAGCGAGGTGTCAATCCCTAGCATCGGTTGGAGTAATAGCTTACTTCACCTAAGTCATCACGATAAGATGTCTAAAGAATAGACCTGCAGTCTGTAATCAATCAAACAAAATCCCTTTATCACCTACAAAAATAGTTTGCTATTCTTATCACCACTCGACAATACGTTACCGAGATTAGATTGAAAATACCATTCAGAACGTAGACCACTCGTTAAGCCTAATATAGTTTGGGAGACAAACGGGGGGCTCCGCAGACAAATATCGCTGAGCGCTATATCCAATGTTCGTCTAACATTGAGAATAGAGCCTAATGCTGAGAAACGAGAAGAAAACTGGTGAGCATGAGATTATTGAAACAAAGAAAGGCTAAACTTGGGATGTCTATCATGTAGGTACTTAAGGCATATTGCCGTCTTGTAGTCCGATGATGGAATGGGCTCCCATACAAAAAACGTGATTTGTTTGCCGATTTTTGCGATAATGGTACGGAACCCTTCGTGCGCGGGTCCGACTCCCACTGGAACTGTGTTGAGTTCAATCGCGCACTCCCCGAAATGTAACCGATAAAAAACGGCCAAGTACGAGTCGGAATCGCGCACTAAGGGTTCCGTACCATTATCGCAAAAATCGGCAAAAAAATCACGTTTGTTGGGAGCCCCACTTAAATATTTATTTTATTCTGTTTTTAGTATTTGTTGTTATAGCGGCCACAAAAATACATCATCTGTGAAAATTCAACTGTCTAGCTATCACAGTTCATGAGATACAGTCTGGTGACAGACAGACAGACGGACAGTGGACTCTTAGTAATAGGGTCCCGTTTTTAGGGTTCCGTACCTCAAAAGGTAAAAAAAGAACCCTTATAAGATCACTCTCTTGGCCCTTTGGGTACGAAACTCTAAAAAACAACAGGCTAGCAACTGAGCGTCGATGTTCAAAGCTTTGGAGCTTTGACTCGTCTAGTGCATCGTTACCGATAAGCCTCTTGGCCCGTTTGTCAATAAACTCAAGTGCATCAAGCTGGTGTTTGGCAGATTCATTCCATGCTCTCACCGAGCAGTATTCCATGCATGACCGAAATTGCGCTTTCATGATACAAGTGGAGCAACTGTTTAGGCGTGAAGTACCGTCTCATCTTTTTTGGAGCCAGCTGAGCCTTTGCCTCAATGAATATATCAAAATTGAGGTAAAGGAGAATCTATAGGATTGATCGCGAGGCATTTCGATAACCAATAAAGTACATTCCTGACGTGTTTCCGTTCGCTATCGCGACGTTTTTGTTGATAGACTGTCACTGGTTACTTCAAGTTTTGAGAAGGATCCTTTATAGAAACGTGTTATCTTTCTATTGGGCAGAGTCAACTCTTATTTTCAATTTAGAATAGTTTACCTCTCTAGTTTCGGCATAATTTTTACTCTGAAATAAAACGCCGACAACAACAACAACTACACAACACATACTCCGTCTCTGTCATCTCTGACCTAGACTAGAGTCAAGAGCCAACCCATCACAAATAAAAAATAAATTTAAAAAAAACAGAAGATTACTGTAAACTTTTGCCTTCAACAAACACCGCTTTACTAACGTTTCCACATCGCAAAATTCTCGTATCGCATTCCACAAAATTCGTGGTTCTTTCTCAGTGGCCATACGAAAGCCCACAGACTCCGTTGGACATCAGTTAAGGGATTCTCCGGGACACGTATGGATGTGTGTTTCTTAAGAGATTCGAGATGCAGTGGGCACTTACGAATGGCTGGATTACGTAAGACGTTGTTGTTTATTTCATATGTTGTTTTATTTGGCAAGGCTGGGGTTTTGGTAAGTGTAGGTGTGTGTTATTTGAGAGTTATTAAATGTGTTTATTTATAACTTTGATACGTACCTCGTAGTTAAATAATAATAGTCGCACAGCTCGATCTTCAAGGTTAGGCAACGGTTATCGAATTTGGTCTGTGGATGGGTGACAATTAATTACACTCTAAAATTTCTCCGTGGTTCGGAAAGCCGTTGGTCTTGGCTGTCCATTGTAAATCTTTGAAAGTCGTTTCGGGTAGTCAGAAGAGAAAAACTGACACCAATCTTGCCAATGGTTACTTAGTTACTGGGCTGTGGCGGTCAGATTCGTAAGTATGTGATTTATTTTTTATCAATTCAAGTGGTCGAAAAATTAATAACCTACTCCAACAGGATTAAATAAATAGGTATGACTAATAAAAAATAAATAAGGAAAATATTTATTATTTGAAAGAAATCTCAAAATAGTAGCCGACGCGGATGTCAGCGTTTGGTGTACCTAATAGATTCCACAACTGAGCGACATTGTGGTAATAAAATCATCATCATCATGACCTCAGCAAAAAGACGGCTACAGTAGAACATATTCCTCCTACAAGCGCTGCCCGGTTCTGTACTTGTGTGAGATATACGACTATATAGGTATGAACTTCATTACAGGCTTATGCGTGAAAAGTGTTTTCTTATCCCAAGGGAACATTATATCGAGATGAAAAGTAGCATATGTGCTATTCCAGAATATAATCTATCTCTGTGCCAAATTGCATCCAGATCCGTTCAGCCGTTCTGGCGTGATTGTGTAACAAACATACATCCACACTTCCGCACACACATCCATCCAAACTTTCACATTTATAATATTACTAGCATCTGCCAGCGGCTTTACCCGCGTGAATGTCGAAATTTATACCAAGGGAACATATTCCCGGTATAAAAAGTATCCTAGTCCAGACTATAAGCTATCTATGTGCCAAATTTCACCCAGATCCGTCCAGCCGTTTGAGTGTGAAGAAGTAACAAACATACAAACACACATACACACTCTCACAAACTTTCACCTTTATAATATTAGTGTGATAGTATGATGTGGGAAATCATCCAATGACTTTTCCCGCTCTGGGTGAAGCGGGAAGGCTTGTCAGACTTTTACTGACTAAAACCCACTCGTGTTCCTTCAGTTGCTTGAGCCAGGGCCGCGGTATCTCTTTTTCAAATTTATCCGCAACCCAGACAGGCATCGGCCCTAGCAGACCCCGTCATTTTTTACTGCCATCTCTTTGATGCGCGCGTGGACAACAACGCGCCGGCGACTCACGCCTGGTCCTTATCGGACGGCGAGCTACCCATTACTTGCCGTCCGCAAGCCCGCGCCTACGGTAGCCGGGAATCGGCTTGCGAATCCCGACGCCCGGGGCGTCGTCTGCGGAGCCTAGGGGCGTGAGGCCGTCTCCTTTGTGTCTCCCTCACGCGTTCCGCCTCCTCCTTTGCAAACATTACTGCTTCGCAGCAGGAAGAGACAGCTTCCCATCGCCTGAATCAGGTCCGGACGCGAGAGGTCGCCACCACCGATCGCCTCCACGAGGACACGGCGGTGCTCCACCCAAGCAGGGCAGACCTCCACCGTATGCTCCACCGTGTCCTCCGAGCGGTCCACACAGTGGTTACATCCGGGCGTTTCCTCCCGCCTTATCCTGAACAGGAACCTCCCGAAACAGCCGTGTCCGGTGAAGACCTGTGTCAGGCGGAAGGTGAGGACGCCGTGACGCCTCTCAAGCCACTCTTCAAAGAGGGGCCTTACCGCCGCAATTGTGGCGTGCTGAAACGCTGATAAACCACCTGGAGACCATTTTGCAGTCCACATAATAAGCTATAATTACCTCGTACGATTAAAAACTTGCAAATCATATTAACAAGAACATATTTTCAACAAAAGCCGGAACTCTTTCCTGTTGATGACATACATTCTCCCTAATTACTACAAACCTAACCGCAAAAACAAAACCAATGAAAAAGTCACGATGACGAAGCAAATTATTATTTTAATACTTTCAAAGGAATTTGTGAATCAACCTACTACGGCGTTTGAGGATAACGTAATTTATAAGTGGTGTTGTTCAATCTGTTTCCAAGACAGATAGCATACCTACTATATATAAATAAACCTGTTTGTTCATCTAAAAAAATGCCAGTCATGATGATTGTCGCAACAAATGACAAAGTATTAAGAGACGTTCACACCGCGAGAATTTTGAAGCGAGCGTTCATTATTTTGGGAACTAATTCTAAGTGATTACAGAGTATTGTCGTTCATTAGGAACTAGTTTTTCCCGCGGCTTCTCTCTTGTAACCTTTCTCACAGTAACCGTGGTTTAATTGGGATAACAATTAATATGGTTTCCAGAATATGACACACCCAGCCATTTCTAACTTTCTATAAATTGAAAGAATTATTATAATGGGATCTGTACTTACAGAGACTACAATATACAACTTTTTCTTTGTAATATTTGTCTAGAATGTTCAGATCAAAACCATACTTTGTTATCGTTCATTATTTTTAACCGACTTACCAAAAAGGAGGAGGTTCTATGTTCGACTTTATGTTTGTTTCTTTTTAGGGTTCCGTACCCAAAGGGTAAAAACGGGACCCTATTACTAAGACTTCGCGATCCGTCTGTCTGTCTGTCTGTCCGTCTGTCACCAGGCTGTATCTCATGAACCGTGATAGCTAGACAGTTGAAATTTTCACAGATGATGTATTTCTGTTGCCGCTATAACAACAAATACTAAAAACAGTATAAAATAAATATTTAAGGGAGGCTCCCATACAACAAACGTGATATTTTTGCCGTTTTTTGCTCGATATTAATAACGGCTACAGGTAGACGCTTGAATTTTTAAATTAAAATAAAATAAATTAAGGGGGGACAACAAACGTGATTTTTTGCAGTATTTTGCGATAATGGTACGGAACCCTTCGTGTGCGAGTCCGACTCGCACTTGGCCGGTTTTTTTTTATCTCCGTCAAATGTAGATCGATTTTGAAAATTCTTTTTTTGTTTGAAAGAGTACTTTCCGAAATTGGTTCCATTTTAATTGGGTGAAGATCTGATGAAGAACTTCGGAGATATGCAACAGAACTCTTCAATAAATAACGGCAAATCTTTAAGGATTGCTGCAATCGCATGTCTGTTTATTGATTATACCATTTTATAACATAACATCATGCCAGTACGCTCTAAAGGAGTATAGTTCTCGCCAAACTTCTGGGCTGCCCTGACGTTGGCTTTCCGGAGGCGCGAGGCACGAAACGGTGCTATTTTTACCCGACTGCCGAAGGAGGATAATGTGTTTATCAGTCTATGTATGTATGTATGTTTATTTGTTCCTATGTGGCGTTCTAGAGACCAAACGCATTGGACGATTTTGATGATTTTTACGTCAATCGATTCGTCTTAACCCTGAGAGTGTCACAGGCTACATTATTGGAAAATAAAAAATGGCGGATTTTGGGCGCCATATTGTGAGGCACTTAATTTTTTTTTTCTTCCATGCCCATCAAAATAAAGGGTTTTAAGAGGTGATTTCAAAAATATATAACAATTATACATTTAAATGTACGTAATTCTAAAAAAAAGTTATAAATAAAAAAAGTTAATTACAAAAACCAAAACTGATCACCGAAACGAGAGAGTACACGACCAGGAAATGTCTCATGCAGTCATCATCATCATTTCAGCAAAAGACGTCCACTGCTGGACATAGGCCTCCCCCAGGCATCAATGCAGTACTTAAATTGTTTTACTGGCTGTATGGCGTGTGGCACCGTCTTGTTGAAACCACATATTGGTCACATCAATATCATGTTGCGATATCGAGCACCAGAGGCCTTAGTGCGAGTTTTTACTCACGCTCAATCGCGTTAACGTAAACGAAAATTTGTATGGAAACTGGATAAGCGCCGTCTGGGGACGGTAAAGAGAAACCTCTATTTTTGTATACATTTTGACATAAGAGATCGTTTACGATAACGCGATTGAGCGTGAGTAAAAACTCGCACTAAGGGCACAGTAACAGTTACTGCTTGACAAGCCTCATTACTTCGAATTACGGCCGCCAAACTACCATTATTTTTGAAATATTTTTCAATAATGAAAACGCGTTCTTGTATCGTATAACGCTCTATTTTTAATAAGCCTAAACTCTCAGCTGTCAAATTGTTTTGTTTTTCAGGGTTGCCAATAATTTACTGCGAAAATGGCGACAAATTCTAATCTTGCGTTAATTGTTGGGACACCCGTTATAATTTTAATATATGATAGTGTAATACCCCAAAGAATCCGTAAAGACGGCAATCGGGCACGACCAGGAACAGTGTTTGCTTGATTTGTTTATAGAGACGATGGGACCCGAAGTTGAGTCATCCCCAAACTGAGCAATCAATTTGTATAAACCCGTGAACTTATCATATTAGATTGATGCGTAATAGTTCTCATTAAGTATGTGATGTAACACAATTAAATATTTACAGCATACGTTTTGTTCTGAATCTAGTTGCACTAAGTTAAATATTCTCCTCGTTGAATAAAACCACAACGTTATTGAATTTACCATTTTCTTTAAAATGAATGAAAAGCAAACACTAGAACGGTCTGTATTTAATGTTTCATTAAAAGAAAAGCGCTTGTTAGGTAAATTGTAAAAAACATTACCTTTTTGTATCTTTTTCAAAAGAATAACGAACTGAAATGCTCATACGCTTTGCTACTTTTTATTTATTTTATAATTGCTTTTTATTTTATTTGGTTAGTTTTGTTTCTTTTTTTTAATTATCGATATGCTCGCGTTTGACCACTATCTCGCCTGATGGTAAGCGATTAAGTGGTCTACGGTTAAGCATGCTTGCCTAGAAAAAGTTTATATGTTAGTTTGGAGAGAAAATTAGAATTAAAACTGTGTTTACTAAATAAACTTAAACACACACACGCACTTAACATTAAAAGGCAGTATGGTTCCTGCCTGATTGGTATGGTATGGTTCCTGCAATTAAAATTGCGTCGATAGGTTTCCTACATATTTTATAAGAAAATTTCAAGAGCAAATTGATCCCTTTGCGTCAATGTGAACGTTTTTAAAAACAAAAAAGCCGACTGCTACAAAATAATTAACTGAAAAAAAAACATTACAACAATACCTCATAACATTTATATATGACGATAGATGATACGATAGACGATATATAAAGATAGATACGAAGATAATATTTATAGATGACGGGAGCTGAGTTCGCTCGCTTCACTCGCTCACTTCAGCTCCCGTCATCTCCTTCGAACCTAACCTATCCGTGTCGGGGTACCCTAAGCTCTGGAGCTCGCTTCGCTCGCGTTTGGACTAATTAATTGACCATAATTATCGTATTGCCATTAATCTACCATGCAAGCTTGCTTTGAGGAATATTGCAGCTTGTGGCATGAGGCCTCGGGTTCGATTCCCGGGCTGAGCAAGATTTGCCCATTTGCAATTACTCAGTAGCAGCCTGGATTTTTGCAGTTCACAGGCTGAAAGCTTCAGGGACATCAGACTTAAACGTAAGGTACATACGTTCACAAAAAACATCCGTCGTCTTATCCGTATTTCAGGATCGTATTTAACGGATCCGTCGCTACTGGAGGTATTGTCAAACCACATTTAGTCGGTGTACCACCAACTTTCTACATGGATGGACGTGATCGTGTTGTGCACCATCGTCGTTGGTGTCGGGGGAAACCACGGCGGTAATGGCAGACTGTAAAGCCTATAAACCTGTAAAGTCTGTAAGCCTGTAAATCGAACTGTTATTTTGTCGGATCGGTATTTTTTACAGGATCTGGAATACTGTCATGTGTGTGAACTCGCATACGTCAGCGCCGAATAAAATCGTATACGATAAAGCGGACCTGTAAAACGGGGATCTGTGTAAAGGAGCACTTACTGCTGAAATTAGAGCGTATTATAGGCACCCCTATGCAGGGAATACAATCGTGGTGGATATATGGTTATCGTAATAAGTAGCCTTAGTTTTTCAAGTTCCCGTTTTCCACCTACCGAAGTTAGGTAGTATTTCATGGGTGCAGCCGTTGGTTATCCATATAAATTGTACCAACACAGTTTCATTACGAAAGTAAGTAGTTAAAAACCTTACAAATATACCTACTGTTTTATATACGTTTGGTTGATTGAACTTTTGGAAGGCAAGAATTTTGTGTTTTTGAAATTGAGTAAAATATACAACTACTAGATAGTAGTTCTTATGTTCGTCGTTTTATAAATAAACAAAAACCAAAATCAATATTTTACTTTTTCAAAGGCCTTAGTGCGACTTGAGCGTAAACGTTAGCATAATGTCACCAGGCTCAGTTTTAGAACAAATTGCAGTTTATGTTCACGAAATCGATTTCGTTAAGAAACTATCACTAAACCCACTTAAGGTGCAGATACCCCTGAGTAGCAGATTTTTAAATGAGAATCACGTCTAAACAGTTAACCGATTTTTTTTGGAAAAAATCTATGTTACATTAGACCATTTTCTTAATATCAATCTGCCTAGCCTTTTTTCTAACTCTATTGGGGTCGGCTTCCAGTGTTTTACATGGAGCGAATGACTATCTGACCTCCTCAACCCAGTAAAAAAAAAAAATAATAAATAATGAAAAAAAAAAAAAAAAAAAAAAATGGTTAACACGATACCCCTTGGCAAGACTGGTGTCAGATCTCAAACTTCTGACTACCCGTAACGACTGTCAAAGATCTTCAAATGACAGCCGGGACCAACAGCTTAACGTGCTTGACGAGGCACGGAAGAAACTCGGTATGTACAAATGGTCACCCATCCACGGACCTCGTCAAGCGTTGCGTAACCTTGATGATCGACCAGTGCGGCTGTTATTATTTAGCCACGAGCTATTATTTAGCCCGAGACCATTTTCTTAATAATTTTATTTAAAAAAATATTGAATTTTATTTGTATAACATAGTGTAATTTATTTGTAAAGTTAATGTAAATGTCTAACACGGACAAAAAACGACAACCGCACCAAAACCGCTGGACGTATTTGAATAAAATTGACACCATCTAAAAGACAATTTAATTATCTACATTTAGATCTCAGGTTTTTTTTTTAAGTAAAGGGAGAAGAGCCAACCAAAATGTTGAATACAGGCCTTCAGATCACAAAGCCAAGAGACAAACACTAGGGCTCATAGCAATGCTGCGACTCTTGGATCCTATCAGGTCAATACCCGCGAAACAGCGATTCGCAGCAGCGGAAAGCTATGGGCTTGTTCTTTAAAGATACTGATTCCTGTCGGACGGGTGGAACGTGATACGGTAATTCACGAATCACAACTAACTACTTACCTTTGTTCCCGTGGTGGTCTTCTGGTCCCGTGTCCCATCCCGTGTTCGGTCGAGGGTTTTGGCAGGGGGAAAATATATATATAGTAAGGGACAACCGAAGCAGTGGTGGCCCAGTGGTATCGGCCACGACTTACAAGTTCTAGGTCGTGGGTTCGAGCCCAGGTAGGCGTTTTACTTTGTGTAAATTATTTCATCACCACTGCTCTCATAACGGTGAAGGCACACATCCACCAACACGCACTGGGCCCGCGTGGTGGATTACGGCCCATTCCCTCTCACAGAGAGGAGGCCTGTGTCCCAGCAGTGGTAACATTAATAGGCTGATGATATGTGATGTGAACCGATGTGATCTGGACCGAATCTCCGGCAGACTTCCAGACACCTAGACACGTTTCCGGCAAAAATACTTCGCTGCACGCAAAATATATGCACCAACAAATGCACAGGCGACCCGCAATACCACTCGCGTATCGCAAACACAATTACGGATAATGATCGGCTAGTTGAGAATACTAAGGAAAGTACAAAAAAATACTGAATTTTGGGTCGCGCGGGTTTGAAACGAGTGCGCGTTTTATTCATGTTGTTGTTGGCGACTGTCGTCGTCTTAACTAAAATTAGCGCAAAATTTAGTGGTAAACCAAGTTTTAACGCACATAATCGAAGTGGAAAGTTTCGATACTACTCTCATCAGTAATTCAAATCAAATTACCAACATTATTAAACTTGAAACTACGAAGTAATTGAAGAAATGCCAAGAATTCAGGCCAAAGGCCAAGTTGTAATAAAACTAAGGCCTATGTAACCTTCCATATGGCTGGACGCGATTCAATTTATATCACACCGATAAACGATTTTTGCTAAGCATAATTGCAATTACGTACACATGGACGCAATGCGATACAATTCGACCGACTTTCAATTGTTTTTGGGTTCCGTACTGTGGTATTTCGCTATTTTAAACCACATATTTTAGTTATTTCACTGAGTGAGCTGGTGTTCTCACCTAATTCACACTTAGGTCTCTTAATACTTACTTCATATTATTCCATGCCAATACATTTTACATCATATACTTATACTTCGCATCCTTTATACGTTTACATTATTATTCTGCGAATCGGTCTAAAACGATTCGTTTTCTTATAAAATAATCATATTTTTCAATGTTATGACACCTACGTCAGGTTGTCAAGCTGTCAATACTTTTCCTTTTAAATTTTCTGTCATAGAGCTTCTTACTAGCTTAGTCTATGAAGATTACTTTTGATTTATATAATTTAAATTCTTTTTATCAATATGGTTAGTTCAAATATTGTATTTTATAAATTGAAAATTAATTTACACGCTCTCAGAATTCATCGAAAAGGTTTTGGATTGAATATTACTGGCTGTTTTGAATACTGGCAGGTTGCACTTTTTTTTTATGTGACGAAAGTATGAAAGATGTTGTGTGTTGGAGCAAGGACTTATTTTGACCTTCAAAATTTTCAATGGAGTTGAAAATTTTCCGGGGTTGTTGGGGAAATGTGGTATTTCGCTATTTTAAACCACATATTTTAGTTATTTCACTGAGTGAGCTGGTGTTCTCACCTAATTCACACTTAGGTCTCTTAATACTTACTTCATATTATTCCATGCCAATACATTTTACATCATATACTTATACCTCGCATCCTTTATACGTTTACATTATTATTCTGCGAATCGGTCTAAAACGATTCGTTTTCTTATAAAATAATCATATTTTTCAATGTTATGACACCTACGTCAGGTTGTCAAGCTGTCAATACTTTTCCTTTTAAATTTTCTGTCATAGAGCTTCTTACTAGCTTAGTCTATGAAGATTACTTTTGATTTATATAATTTAAATTCTTTTTATCAATATGGTTAGTTCAAATATTGTATTTTATAAATTGAAAATTAATTTACACGCTCTCAGAATTCATCGAAAAGGTTTTGGATTGAATATTACTGGCTGTTTTGAATACTGGCAGGTTGCACTTTTTTTTTATGACAACAAGATGTCACTAACTTAAATTCTGGTTCTGATTCTGTCAAGCGGTGGATATAAAAGACGGAAAGGCCGAGGGCTTGGCAGTCTTGAAACTGGACTGAACGCTAGTAGTCCATTTTTCTGTTTGATACTATGAAGTATACAATTGTATTTAAAATTTCTCTTTAAAAACTATTATATATAAGGCCTGTGAATCTACCAATTCTGTTTAATGCAATAAATATTATTTATTGAGTGTGTTACTAGTTCTTTAACTTCGACGGTCACCGCTTCATATCAAAAGGGCTTGATTGATCAGCATATTAAGCCACAGCCTGACCTCCACACTCCTAGCTGCCTGTTCCTGCACCAGTGCTACTGCTACTGCTACCTGCCTGTTATCCTGACAATTGGTTCAAGCCTTGACCATCTGCGTGCTCATCTGCCTACCTCGGGCATTCCACGCCTTCGTGCCCGTCCAGCTGCCTAGCCTGCCCGTCCAGCTGCCCAGCCTTCCTGCCTGCTATGAAAAACCTGCCCACGTCGTGCGAAGCCGGCCCATAGTTTTATACTCAATATCCTTTTAATTAATTTTAATTTATAGTTACCTTTACTTTTATTAACGAGGCTTACGTGTAGCTCAGCCCATCTGAACTACACGTAACGCTACAGTACCTCAAAAGGTAAAAAAGGAACCCTTATAAGATCACTTTCTTGTCCGTCTGTCCGTCTGTCTGTACGTGTGTCACCAAAGATTTTCTCAGGAACGGGTGGACCTAGCAAGGTGAAATTTATATCAGATACTGAGGTCTATAGTCCCTATTAGGTATAAAAATCATTCTGAGTCAACACGATAAAAAGATATGGACAAATTTAGATTTTCGCGAAAACTTGTAAGTACCAATATTTATCTTAATTTTATTTATTTTTTATTTTTCGGAATTTTCCCTTTAATTGCTGTAAGAACCTTGTTTTTAAGCAAAATTGACAATTCTAAGTCAACCGGAAGTACCCTATAGTTTTTGGGTCGAAAACCTATATATGGTACGCTCGGTCAACGGGAACTCCGTTGACCGAGCGTCACGAAATTTGGCAAAAAGTCAGGTCATACAGCACAACCAAAGGAAAAATTCCAAAAAATTAAAAAGTAGAAAATTAAAGAGTGTCCCCATATATACATAGTTGACGCCACCCTGGGTACGGAACCCTTCGTACGAGAGTCCGAGTCGCACTTACCCGGTTTTTTTTTAAATTACGTGCGCGTCTTTTATTTAGAATATAAATACATTTAATCTACACAGAAACAACGCAACAGCGAACACAGTGTAAAAGTCAGTAAAATAATGAGCTGAGCGTGCATGCTAAGCGTGCCCATACCGATAGGTTTACCACAGATAATATAATACAAGCATACAGATTCCTCATCCCATACAAAGAAACCGTGCCGACGTAACTAGCGTTTTTCGTCTGATTAAGATGATTATTTAAAACCGCGCCATCTATTGGAATCAATTTTAAATGATCCGTTCAAATAATCTTTGAAATTTGAATTAGAAAGATTATTCGAAACACGAATATTCCAATAATGTCATGCTTAGGAGAGTTGATAAAAAAATAACAGATTTTTTTATGATCAATTCTAGAAAATATTAATTTTACACACAATTCAATAACAATTCGATGCATATCGCGCCATCTAGAGACATTTATTTGAACGAAATTTTCTTTGTTAGCGCTGGGACCCCGCGAGGTCACCAACTCAGCATTTGCTGGACGGCAGACACCTAGCGTAATTTAAATAACGTCGAGCGATCGGTAAAGACCCTAAGGTCAACTCTTGTAAGGAGTTTAGAGGGGACTTTGGAAAGGCGTTGGAACAAATAACAATGTGAAGTAATTCAGATTGATACTTGTAACAATTTGCTGGACCAGTTGCGTCCGATAGTAAGAAAACATTGAGTTATTTTATTAGTTCTGGAACTGAGTTCATTACTCTGTCTGGTAAAACATAAACAATAATTGGCAAAAGCCATGTAGAAGATAGACGAACTTTACGTAATGTCTTATTAAGACTCATTCTCACACTATGGTTGTGTTAGAGCAGTGGTGGCCCAGGAGTAACGGTAAGTCGTGATTTCGAGCCCAGGCAGGCGCTTTACTTTGTGTAAATTATTTCATCACCACTGCTCTTAAAAACGGTGAAGGCTAACATCGTGAGGAAACCGGCATGTCCTAGAAAAAAAATTCGAAGACATATGACATCCACCAACCCGCACTGGGCCCGAGTGGTGGATTAAGGTCCATTACTTCTCTCACAGTAGGATACCTGTGTCCCTGCAGTTGGAACATTAAATGCTGATGATGATGTGTTCCCCGTATTTAGAGTACACCCATATATTGCCTGATATGTTTCAGTGACATGTACCTATAATAGATGGTTAGTGTTTTGCTATCATTTGTGCACGAATTCATAACCAACTAAGCAGATAGAAAACATTTTTACCCGACTGCCGAAGGAGGGTAATGTGTTTATCAGTCTATGTATGTATGTATGTTTGTTCCTATGTGGCGTTCCAGAGACCAAACGCGTTGACCGATTTTGATGATTCATACGTCAATCGATTCGTCTTAACCTTGCGAGTGTCATAGGCTACATTAAAATTGGAAAATAGAAAAATGGCGGCTTTTGGGCGCCATATTGTGGGGGGCCAATTTTATTTTTTCTTCCAAACCCATCGTGTGGGGTATCAAAATAAAGGGTTTTTAGAGGCGATTTCAAAAATATATAACACTTATATATTTAAATGTACCTAATTCGAAAAAAATGTTAACTAAAAAGTTATAAATAAAAAAGTTAATTAAAAAAATCAAAATACCCGACTGCTTAAAAAGCGAACTAAAAAGACGTAAACAAGAAGAAAATCATACTGTGCAGTCGGAGGATACATCTGGTTTTGGTCAGCCAGCTCGCGAATATGTATCCTCCGACTGCACAGCATGATTTTCTTCTTGTTTACGTCTTTTTAGTTCGCTTTTTAAGCAGTCGGGTATTTTGATTTTTTTAATTAACTTTTTTTCACCCCGGGAATCTAACCAAGGACCTCATGTTGCTTAGCAGTTGCACTTGCTACCAAAAGACCTACGAGACATTTGCATGTTGTAAATGAGGCCACTTAGGAATTCGCGGATCTGAAACCTATGCGTCTATACCTTTTCAAACTAAGTCTAATTCTTTCAAAGTTATCAATTCCGTAACTCAACTCTAAGCTGGGGCTCGAACACTCCGAGCGGCTCTTAAACAGTTCTTAATGACTCTCGCTCGTTAAGGCGAGAGGTTTCGGCTGTTCTTCGGAATTAACAGTTACAACGCCTCGAACTACCAACACAACCTGAGCTGTCCCCCCCTCCCATCATATTTAAAGAATCTCACAAAATTCTGGTGCTATTCCCCAATTCCCCGGGTCGGTTTATACTGGTACCTTATTTTGCGGCTCGGGTGTAAAGTTTTATGCATTCGGAATAGCCCGAAAATTGCTCGTCTGACGTTTTCAAAGCGTTCGTAGATGGGGTTTTATTTTAAAATAGTGATTCTTGATAAAGGGCGAAATATGAAACGTGTAGAGGTAATGTTTGCTGGGAAATAGAACATGGACCGAATGTGAGCTCGTTACTTTGAATGGGTTTTCAGGTGAGGTAATAAGTACTTAGGTACATTATAGTGTTGTAAGTTTTGCTTTCTTGAAAACAGATTTCATTCCTTATAGTGATTGTCTTGTGATAAAAACTAGGCATCATAAAAATCCTTTCAAAAGAATTTCGGCCACGGTGGCTAATCTCAACCAAGATTAGCCAAGTGTGCAGGAGATATTATATTGCACAAGTGGTGCTCAGACAAATGCACTCTCTATGCCTTTTAAAAATCAATTGGTTGTACTGACTGCTATTGGGATTGGTTCAAGGTGGTTCATTTCAGTTTTTAAATGACCTTCAATTGCGGATCAATTTTGAAAATTCTTTCTCTTTTAAGATTCTAGATTCAAGATTATTTATTTGTGGAAACATGAGTACACATACAGAGCATGCAAGTTATTAAATTACATTATAGATTAAGATCAGTCATGTTTGGTCTTAGTGCCGTACAAATATTTAAATTTCAGTAATAAAAGTCATTGGATAATTTTTTAGATTACAAACAAAATAGTAAATCTCAATTACGAAAACAAATAAATTAAATATATGGTCATAGCTAAGAAACAATTATTTAATGGCAATTGCAACAATAATTTTTGATAGAATATGATCCCAAATTGGTCCCATTTAAATTTGGTGAAGATCTGATGAAGAACTTCGGAGTTACACAACATAACTCTTCAATAAATAACGACGAATTACTCGGGATTGCTGCAATTGTATGTCTGTTTATTGTTTACCGTTTCATAACTTATTATCACACAAGTATGCTTTAAAGGGGTACGCTGGTTTTCATCGGTTATGTTCAAGTTTCATGATATTCGAGTAATCTATTCTGGCGGTACCTATAAACCCTGCCTATTAGGTACTACAACTAAAAAGTGTAAAATAAAAAGTAAAACAACCGACTTCCAAATAAAAACACTACAAAGTAAAAATAACTTCTTACCCTCTTACAAATAAACGCGGTATAAAGTTATACCAGGTATAACAAAGGTATAACCATACATTTTCATAGGTTTATACTTGGTATAACTTTATACCGCGTTTATTTGTAAGAGGGTTAGGGTTTAGCATAAGCATGTTCTTGTATTGTATGTCGTTTTGTGACAAATAAACACTCTCTTCTTTCTTTCTTCGGCAGTCGGTGTCAAAAAACGAAGAAAAGAAAACAAAAACAGTTTTGTTGGTAGAACGAACTTGATCTCTATACAAAATTATATTCAAGCAGCAAAAATGATTGACAAAAAGCCTATAATATATGCGCTATCAAGATGTCACGTGGTAGATACCAAGCTGATAACAGCGCGCGTCAGGCTGGTCTGCCAGCAGTAGAACAGCTGTCTCGACCCAACTCCTCTAGTTGGCTACACCGAGCATCGTAACCGGAACACGGCTAGGCCACTTGGCGGTACGTCTTTGCCCGGTGGGTGGTCGCAAGCCTTCGGCCGAAACCTACCACCAGTTATTGTCATCTGATTTGCACCACCCGGGGACCACGTGTAGGGAATCAAAGGGTACACTCCTACGGACGTGGGTGACTCGGCCCCCAAAAACTACTACTGTACTGTACTACTGTACTGTACTACTGTACTGATAGCATGATAAAGAATGTACATGTCAGATTGTAAGTTTGAAGTTCCTTCAGCAACGCCATTAGGCCTGAAAAACGTAAGAAGGGATACGAAACGTCTTACATAACCCAATCATTTAACCTGAGCTAGCACAGCTTTATCTAAATTATTCAGAACCCCTTGTTTCTAGGCTACTGATACGTAAGAACAGAATAGAGATAGAAGGTCCACAACTAAGGATACTTCGGAGATATTGACGGAAATAAGCACATTTTGCCATTGGTAAGCACTTTGGCAGGTGTTGTACTTCGTAGCATGACCATGAACGCATTCATTATAACTTTAGATGGTACTAAAATCCTTTTAATTTCTACTATTTTATACCACTAATTAGAAATGTTATACCTCTCAATTATCGCAGATATAAAGGTCGTGCTGGCAAGATTCTTTCCCAGCACGACTACGCTAAAATTCCAGCTGGCGTAGAAGTGATGAAACGGGAGCATGCCTAAAAATTTGTACTCATTATGTACTTCTATTTCATTTCTGGTAAATTGTCGTAAATTGTGAGAAGAGAAAAAAAAAACACTGCTAATAAGTATGTGATTTGATGACACTAGATGGCGTTAAATGTGGCAGATAATGTAATAAATGTTATGTGGCTGTGTGTGTATGTGTGTGTGTTTGTCTAGTGACAAAAGTTCTTGTTCTTATAATTACACCGGCTTCAAACAACAAGCAACATTGCTTGACAGTAGAAATATGCTATAACCGCGGGGCTAGTGCCTTATCACAAGACCCGTACACATATTAGCATAGCAGCATTACCTGCGCTGGTCATTGATCAGATGCACAATGATAAAGTAACAACCTCTTTTTTTGTAAGGAAATCCTAATGGATACCTGCCCGCTTCCGTCTGATAACGGAGGGTTATATCGGAGTCTAGCTGACTAAAATTCTGCAGTTCCTCCGAGTCAATGATTCGGTCACCCGGGATACGATTAAATTTACGCACATCTCCAACTAGTATAGGCCCACCATTGTAAGCGGGTAAAAACCTGTAAAAAAACTCCATAGGAACATTTCTGTTACCCCTGACTACGTCTATAAGAGAGACTGTGGTTTTAGTCGGTAGGAGTCCGACATAGCCCTCTTTGTCCACAAACGAAGGACATCCATGTGGAATTTCCTTGAAAAAGAAGTTAGATAAATTGTAGGTAAAGGATGAACTGGTCCTTCTGTGTTCCCTCCTACCCCAGTCAGCCTACAGGCTATTAAGACAGGCAGACACGGCGCCGCTGTCGCCGTAATCCGTACAGACAGATGGGCTGCTGTTAATACTGATTAATTGCCGGACAAATCTACCCGACACATATTTTGGGGATTGTATCGTCTTCAGAAGCCTGGCAAATTGCTTAGCTCTATGCCGACTAGATAGCGTCTTGTAGGCTTGTTCATTGGGATATATATAGCTTTGTAATACCAGGGGTTCTTGCTTAGCTTTTGAGGTAATGCTAGCATTAAGATTTTGTTTTGATTTGACTATATTTATTTATTTATTTAATAACAATTGTTTGCTGTACTAACAGTTTTCACCAAGGCGTACAGCAAGCCAAAAACATAAACACTTATAAACTAAAGAACTTTACACAAACATTTAACATAGATTTATCCTTATACATAAATATGTCGACGCCAGGTTCCTGAGCAATTAGGGCGTTCAGCAGATTGAGCGCCTGGGTTGTAGGGGCATATCGGGCAGTCAGGGTACGCGTGGAAGGAGCCGCGAACAGGCATCGTGGGGCACAGGCGCGCGACACCCATATACATAGGCCAATAAAGAAGCATACTGAACATAAGGCTAAGGGACAAATAGAAAGCTACAAAAATCGGAAACATAACCAAGGTGGCAGAAACACTACACTACCTTAAAGGTAGAACCCAGGTAGAACCATAGATCCTCAATTTTGGTCCATTCATTGAAGCAAAAGCTCAACTGGCTGACTAAAAGTTGCGGATCCTTGCAAAGGTGAGACGGTACTACGCCAGAATAGTTGTTCAACTTGTATCAAGCGCAAGTCCAGTCATGCATGGAGTACTGCTCTCATCTCTGGGACGGATCTGCCAACTACTAGCTGGATGCACTTTTGTCGATAGAAAAACGGGCTAAGAGGCTGATCGGCAATGTGATACTGGTCAAGTCTGGGCTCCTGAGCCTTGATTTCAACTGTCTAGCTATCACGGTTCATGAAATACAGCTTGGTGACAGACGGACAGACAGACCGACAGACAGACAGACGGACCGCGGAGTCTTAGTAATAGGGTCCCGTTTTTACCCTTTTCGGTACGGGACCCTAAAAACCTGTGGCACAAGATAAGAAAGGTATATACCCAGCAGTGGGTGAAGTTAGGCTGCAGACAATGATAATAATACGAGTACTGACTTATTTAAAACATAATTATTTGCGCCTGTATGTGTTATTATAGCAATCTGCCTTTAAGTATCTATGAAGTCTAAATTTTTATTTGTTTTATTGTACGTTTTTAACGTTAACCTCCGACGGTAAAAGGGAGTTTTTATAAGTTTGACGTGTGTACCTGTGTGTTTTTGTGTTTGGGTATTTGTGTATCTGTCTGTGGCATCATAAACCGATTTAGATATTTTGTTTGTTTGAATGGTGACGTGTTCTTAGCTATGTTTGATGATTCGAATCGGTCTGTCTGGATCGGGATGTTTTCACAAGATATCGTGTCACAATTACGTGTCCATTATAGACTGTCAACCGAAGCATAGCATAAAATAAAAATGTGTTAGGTGTTCTAATTGTTTTTTATTTTATTTGTTTCGCTTTGCAGTTACAATAATATAAGAAGCATTTCACCAAGGCAGGCTTAAAAAGTTGGCGCGATGACATAAGCTCATTCTTGATGGGTTGGCCGGATATGTAGCAGACAAGGTTGAATACATAACGTAGTCAGCAGAGATACCCACAAACATTAGAAAACAAATACATTCTGTTTTTTAAATTAACGCAAAAGTAAGTTCGCTGTTGTTTTATTCTACCAAATGATTTACTGAAAAAAGACTATTCAAGTAATAACAAAAGTTAAAGAAATGTTGACTGGAAGCTCCATTCCATAATATAAAATTGTAAAGTGGACATAGAAGGAATCTATCCAATGTCTACGATTTCACATTTATTAAATGTACGGGTATGAAGATTTGAGACTGAAACATTTCTGTACTTTAAAATATGCTTCAGACGAGAGAGCAGAGATATAGATTTCTGTTAGAATTTTATGATTTTGCAGTTTTACTAGTATTAGTTTTGCCCCACAGTTCCGTTATTCTATATTTAATTTTCGTGTGTACGAATTATTATTTTCTAGATGAAAAACTATATTTCTAACAGTAATGTCTGGATTTTACCTAATCGTGAAATCTTTAAGTGCTAATTATAGATTTTAGCTTTAAAATATTGAGACTGCTATACCTAGTTAGAACAATATAAAATTACAAATTAAAAAAACCCTCCGATTTTTATTATATTTCATGCTTTTTAAACTACATATAATATACCTAGTAGAAGACACGCTTCAATCGACAATCTATCGAAACTCGTAATAATGACACGATATCACAACAAAGAGTAAAATGTGAATAACTTTTGCACAGCTAAACCGATTTTATTCAAACATAGCTAAGAACACTCTCGACAAAGTCACCTTTCAAGCAACAAAAATTAAATCAAAATCGGTTCATCCGTTTAGGCGCCATGATGCCACAGACAGACACACAGATACACAGCAACACACGTCAAACTTATAACACCCCTCTTTTTCCGTCGGGGGTTAAAAAATAAACAAGAATAGCCATTAATGATGTTCTACTTTTTTATAGATATGAACACTTAATAGTACATTGTTCACCGAGAGGAGAAAGTGACCGATTACCGTCGAGGGTGTCGTTTGAAGCCCGAGCCGTAGGCGAGGGCTTTAAAACACCCGAGATCGGGAATCGCACTTTCTCTCGAGTGATACATAGTGCTTTATACTACACCTACGAGGAAAATAAAAAACTAAATCTTTACTAATTGAAATTTATATTGAAAATTGAAAATGGCGCCAATGGCGTCTGCAATTTTCACATGTTCTTTTTTCAAATTGTTTGACACCATCCAACACACAGCTAGTGGCCAGTGTCATTTTGCGAACTTGGAGATAAAAACTCACTGTAAAAACTTTTTGGCTTTTGATATTTAGGTTACCAGCGCATAGTCTTACCCAAAATTAAAAAAGAAAAACCACGTAAGAAATGGATTTTCATACACTTTTCTCTTCCGCTCAGATGCGTTTTCTCGCCGCATATTTGTTCGATCTGCAATGACGTACTTTCTACCGTAAATTTGATAAAGTATCAAGGTACTTTCCGAGCAGGTGTAGTATAAAACAAGCTTTCTTTTTAACCCCCGACGGAAAAAAGGGGGTTTTAGAAATTTGACGTGTGTACCTGTGTGTTTGTATATTTGTGTATCTTTCTGTGGCATCATAGCTCCTAAACGGATCAACTGATTTTGATTTAGTTTTTTTTTTGTTTGAAAGGTGACTTTATCGAGAGTGTTTTTAGGTATGTTTAATGAAAATCCGTTCAGCCGTTCAAAAGTTATGGGCGATTTACTGTTTGATATCGTGTCATAATTACGTGTTATATAGATCGTTGATCAAAGCGTTTCTAGAGCGTTAATAGATACATTATGTAGTTGAAAAATCGGCCAAATGCGAGTTGGACTCGCGCACGAAGGGTTCCGTACCATTATCGTAAAAAACCGCAAAAAAAAGTCACGTTTGTTGTATGGGAGCCCCACTTAAATATTATTTTATTCTGTTTTTAGTATTTGTTGTTATAGCGGCAACAGAAAATACATCATCTGTGCAAATTTCAACTCTCTAGCAATCACGGCACATGAGACACAGCCTGGTGACAGACGGAAAGACAGACGGAACGTGGAGTCTTAGTAATAGGGTCCCGTTTTTACCCTTTGGGTACGGAACCCTAAAAATAATGAAATAAAATAAACATTTGTCGGAGTTTTGGATTTTTTATATTTTACTAGTATGTAATGATAATTACTGAGTTAAACCAACATGATGTTAACTTAAATCAGACCTAAAAATTACATAAAAATCAAAAAAAGAAAACAAACCCGACCAAATTAATTTAAAAATTTAATTACAGAGCAAACCTTCCGTTGGGATAATTTAAGATTTAAATAAAATAAACAGTTGAAATCAGCGTCGGATTAGTACACTTTACCCATCCCCCCTTCCCCCACTTGGTGGCTAATTATTAATTAACATAGAGGGTAGGACCACAAACAGGTGAAATACAGAAGGTCGGCTCCTGACAAAGAGTGCAAAATGTGTTCACACATATATGGTGCATTCACATAGAAGGCTGGCACAGGCGGACCTAAAGAATGACGTCTGTGAAGTTCGCTTTTCGCTGTGCAGTACCCCACCTGTCAACCCCGCTGCCACATGCATACGCCACCGCGCAGCGACTCGCGGAGTGTTCCGAGCATAGATATAATATACATTTCTATGGTTCCGAGCCTCAATTAGGTTCGATTCTACATGTAGATGGTGCTGTTTTGCAAGCGTTTGCAAGCACCGACACTTCAGGTTGTCAGTCTATCACAATTTGGCGTAAGTAGTTCTCATAGTTAGGGTTCCGTACCCAAAGGGTAAAAACGGGACCCTATTACTAAGACTCCGCGATCCGTCTGTCTGTCTGTCACCAAGCTGTATCTCATGAACCGTGATAGCTAGACAGTTGAAATTTTCACAGATGATGTATTTCTGTTGCCGCTATAACAACAAGTACTAAAAACAGAATAAAATAAATATTTAAATGGGGCTCCCGTACAACAAACGTGATATTTTTGCCGTTTTTTTGCGATAATGGTACGGAACCCTTCGTGCGCGAGTGCGACTCGCACCTGGCCGGTTTTTTTTACCCGACTGCCGAAGGAGGGTAATGTTTTTATCAGTCTATGTATGTATGTATGTATGTATGTTTGTTCCTATGTGGCGTTCTAGAGACCAAACGCGTTGGCCGATTTTGATGCTTCTTACGTCAATAGATTTGTCTTAACCCCGCGAGTGTCACTGGCTACATGAAAATTGGAAAATAGGAATATGGCGGTTTTTGGGCGCCATTTTGTGGGGGCCCAATTTTTTTTTTCTTCCAAACCTTTCGTGTGGGGTATCAAAATAAAGAATTTTAAGAGGTTATTTCAAATATATAACACTTATATGTTTAAGTGTACCTAATTCGAAAAAACAATGAACTAAAAAGATATAAATAAAAAAAAATAATTAAAAAAATCAAAAAAACGAAACGTTTGGTTTTGGTCAGCCAGCTCGCGAAGATGTATTCTCCGACAGCACAGCATGATTTTCTCCTTGTTTACGTCTTTTTAGTTCGCTTTTCAAGCAGTCGGGTATTTTGATTTTTTTAGTTAATTTTTTTTATTATTTGAATACTATAGAGGTACCTATACGCTTCACATACAATAATGCAAACGCACTCGCGATTGTCATTTGTTTTGCGATCACCGTACCTAACTTAACTACGTACCTAGCGCTGTGACGTCACTTTGATGTTTGACACTCGTTATTGGCGCACGAGGCGAACGCAGGGCGCCACGCGGGTCTGCGGGAATTGGTTTACATTCCCACAAGGTGCAGAGTTAAGTTCGTCTATGTGTGCGTACATCTGTTTTCGCTCGTTGTATCGAGTTGACCTTCTATATCTATTTCATGGTAAAATGGCCTTTGACAAATTGTCTGTTTGTCTCGTTATTATAATCCAGTTATACGGGTAACGGGTTTATTTAAAAAAAAACATCAAAAAGACTTTAGAGTTTTTAAATTTAAACAGTCGTTTTAATTTTGCTTTAGGTCAAACCTCATTGATATTCATTTGAACGTGTGTCCTAGTGAAGGACCCAGAAGGAACCCTTTGTTAATTTGGTGAGCTAAGGTATTTGGGTGAATGAGAGCTATTTAGATCATGAGGGCGTCTGTACACATACCTTTCACAAAACCTTATTAAGTTAGTTAATTGCAATCACTAGAGCAAAGGGCTAGCAGTCACTCCATCAGTTGCCATATTGAAATCTATTCAAATAAATATACATAAGAAAACAAACATAAAGTCGAACATAGAACCTCAGGCTTTTTTGGAAAATCGGTTAAAAGAGATAATTCAAACAACCTTTTTTTAAACAAGTTATTTTCGTATTCTTCTCAGCAAACTCTTTCATTTGATACACATATCATGGCAGTGCACCTAAAATAACTAGGCCACCATCTTGGGCGGTCCGCCATATAGGATTTAGAATGACATCACTTAGCTAACCACGCATTGTCTTCCAAACTAAATGTTAATTCAAAATTTCATCTTAATCGGTGGAGGATAACTGCTTTAAAATTCAGTTGCAAGATGTGACCCGAACACATTACATACATACATTGCAAGTTAAATAAAAGCTTGTAAAAAATACCAGCAACTTACTTATACCCTTACGCCTACTGAAATCTTCACAGCAATACATCGTACATACTTATGTAGTAGATCCTATTATTATTAACGTAGGCGTTAACAAAGAACAAACTCAAAAAAATCTTCAAATATGTTGTAGGCCTAATCAGGCAAAGAAAGTTCCTACTACTAAAAGCTAGCTTATAAAAATAAACAATTTCCTTTAACCCTGAAAAGTGAAACCTATAAAAATCAAGCAAGCAACGGACCCTACTCATCACAAATAGCCCCAACAAAATGTATATTTTCCTACCCTCAGATAAATTTTACGACAGTTTAAAACTCGGGCGGTAACCTATAAGGGTTTGAACCTAAAACTATGAGACTTAAAATTGATGGCGACCATCTGTCAGCTTCCATGCAAATCAATTAGAGTTCTACAAACTTAATTATGGGCATACAAAAGGCCTCCGTCTTTGTCCCAAAGTTCTCTTTCATCGGTGGATCACATAACTTCAGTTCGTTCGCTCTGTCGTTCATTCGTTCACTCGTTCAATTGTTCTCGATCGTTTCTGTTGACATTGTCTAATTCTGATGCCATCAATCTGTTTGGATTGTTATTGAAGCCCTTTAGACTTTAATTAGGGTTTTCAAAGCGATTTTACTTTGTTTATGTTCCTGCAAATATTGTAAGCTTATGAGGAAATGTGAATTGCTGCAGTGATATTTTTGCTAGGCGTTTTTTGTTACATACATAAACTCACGCCTTTTCCCCATGGGGGAAGGCAGAAACTACAGAACGCCACCTGCTAAGATCCTTACATAATTCATTTGATTCACTCACGATCATGAGAAATTGACACACAATAAGTTAAAATTAAATGACTTATATTCTCATAATTGGGAGTGAAAAGCACAGAATGGTTCAGGAGTGGGATGTGGTGAGTTTTAGGGAAGGTCTATGTCCAGCAAAGGACGGTTTTCGGCTGAAATGGTGATGATGTATTTTGAGTCTCCGTCGTCATCAGGATAACAATTGTTTCCTACCTACAGTACAGAACAAAACTAAAAACTGAAATCTTTATACTTTTCGATAAAAACTACCATAAAAAAACAACTCCTAAAACAAAGGCCTTGCTGCACGATACATCACCCGGGCATCAAAGTCCAGTCAATCACGCGGTGGTATCGCGACCGCTGGCGTGAGGTACGTACTCTCAACTGCACGTAGACGTACCAGCAAAGCCATCCTTAATGTTAAGAGATAATTAGACAATCAATAGTGAGCCTATTGCCAATAAATGGAACAAATCTAGCCAGACTCTTAGACTGTTTCTGAGAATTATTTTTTTTGTCATTTTCCGTTTATATTGTATCCTTGTATTAACTTTTGATATACAGATACATTATTTGAATTGAACACTGTCAGGGCCATGGATTTCAGAACTCTATCCATGAGCGTCGTACTTTTTGACCAAGAGACCAACGTGTCTTTTATTTCAAGCAAAGATTTTTTTTTTAGGTCTAAGGGAAATCGTTACCAAGTCCATGCAGTTGCCTGTACCACTAACGTTCACCGCACAGCTCTAAGGCGCTTTCAATTACCTGCCGAGGGTGTGAACTCCGGAAGGTACGGGCACGCGAACCCTGGATGATGTACGGGTGACCGCAGGACGAACAGGGACGCCAGTTATTATGGATAGGTAATTTCTAGTAATACCTGGAGGTAGCTTAGAGAAAAATTAGCTCTCTGGCGCATACTTACAAGGGGAACTGGCTCCAGCTGAACTGGGAAGAGGGTTGGAAAAAGGAGAATCCCATTGCGTAATTTTATTGAAAGATCAAAGCACGCGCGAACGCTTTCAAATTGACAAATTAACAGTATTCATTGCGTGTTTTACGCAGTCAAGAAGAAGGTTTAAAAAAAAAAACAGGGTTTTTTTTTTCTTGTCTGCACTGATTGTACCGGTACAATCAGTGCGCCTTATGAAAATTGTTAGTACTTTGGTATTATCTTCGGAAATATCTTCCGGAAAAAAATTGCAGCTACTAGACAGAAAAGTCACAAAAAGTCTTTTAATCCGAAATCACGACTTCTGTACATTGGCTGCCGGAAATTGAAGGCTAGAAAAGTGCTATTAGTTGGATAACAGGAAATTCCTAGAAGCAGTCTGGATTCATTGCCAGTTATTGGCAATACGCTCTTTCTCTCACTCCTTACTTGGAACATATTGCAAACGGACGACCAAAATGTGGGTGTGTTTAAAGCTGTACTTCTACACGTCCCTTAAGTGATACGGATGTGCGATGTTTTGTTATAATAAATAATAATAATAAAATTTTATTGTTTCATAAAAAGTGTTACAATATTAAGCTGTGACACTGGATCCTGCACTAGGATACCCTGTGTCGCAGGATCCAGTCTCTTTCGACAAATATGGTTTATTGTAAAATTTTGATATTAAATGTAACGGTTCCAATAAAAAAAAACTAAAAGGTAAATAAAGGTGTGTATGTTATTGCTGATTGTTAGTTTGTATGTGTTGGTGTGTAGTTTAATACTCATTTGCTAGTAGGCCCTCTGTGCCACTATAGTTAAGTCCGAGTAACCAATCCTGGACCTCCCTTTTGCACCCAAACCTGGTCATGAGGAGGATATTTATCTTTTCATTGACCCTCTCATACAGATGTAGCCCAATGTGTGAGAATGCTTTTTTGCCAAGTTTGCAGAAAACTCTGTTCCACTTAGGCTTTCTACGCGAGCGCTGGTCCGTAACCAGTGAGGAAGCTGCGGTTTTATGGAACTTGAGTACCACTGCCATAATAAACAATTGGCGCACCATAAGTACTCTTGTCACACGATATAACATATCAGTGGGGTATCGGATTCCTAATCTATGAGAAACTTTTAGGCTAGCACTTTGTGCACGATCAGCTGCAATCAGAAACGTTTTTCCAGCGGAACCCCACGCTATTATGCAGTAGCTAAGAATAGACTGACATAAGGCTAGGTAGATCATCTTTAGAGTATCCCTGTCAGCTAAAGATTGAAGTCTTTTTTTATATTTGAGCGAACTAATATTATATGGACCATGGATGACCAACCCGCACTAGGCCCGTGTTATGGTTTACGGCCCATTCCCTCTCACAGAGAGGAGGCCTGTGTCCCAGCAGTGGGAACATTGCTAGGCTGATGATGATGAATAATATGGAAATCTTAATATTAAATGTAAATGCGGTGGCTGAAACTTGGCACACGAGTAGACCATGTCCTATATTATGAGGGACAATAGGATACCTATTTTTTGTCCCGGGTGTAAGATTTATGTTCCCGTGGGCTTATTTCCTACTTCAACACGAGTATAGCTGCTGCCAAATCATAGTAATTCATAATTTAATCAATGGATAATAAACGCCTACATGATTTAGTAAAGCAATTAGCGGCATTAAAACTAAATTATTGAATTTAAAACTAGTGAGGGTCGCAGAAATCTACGTTGCGAAAAGCACAGGACTGGACAATGTGGTGACGCTTGTTGTAAGCTACGTCCAGCTGTGGACATCTTTCAGATAAACTAATGATTGTGGTGATTGATTATTGACTAGTGAAAATAATATGCATATAACATTTTTAGTTAAGGATATTGCTTCCACATCAATTTCTCTAACCCAGTGTGCACGCTCGAACTTCGATCTCCGTATATTTTCTCTCTCAACAAAGTTGCACTTAACAACAAGCGATGTTTTTTTTTAAGTTTTTGACTGAGAGCGATTATTTCTGGCATTACTATGATTGTTGCTGGCACGTAAATTGAAATCTGGTTACAATTTAAAAAGTTTGGTAGCGAAGCAAAACGCGGTTTGAGCTTGCCATGTTCTGAAATTGGAATTGTGCGGTAACTGTGTTCTTTTTAATTAGGTATGGAAGAAAGTGATGAACAAGCAAAAAGTTTAATAACCTAAAGAGTAAAAACGGGACCCTATTACTAAGACTGCGCGGTCCGGCTGTCTGTCTGACTGTCACCAGGCTGTATCTCATGAACCGTGACAGCTAGACAGTTGAAAATTGCACAGATGATGTCTGTTGCCGCTATAACAACAAATACTAAAAACAGAATAAAATAAATTATTAAGTGGGGCTCCCATACAAAAAATGTGATTTTTATGGCGTTATTTGCGATAATGGTACGGAACCCTTCGTGCGTTCGTCTGACTCGCACTTGGCCGGTTTTTATTTCATGCTTTTTAAACTACATATAATATACCTAGTAGCAATAACGCTTCAATCGATAATCTATCGAAACACGTAATAATGACACGATATCTTGCGAAAAAATCCAGATTCAAAGAATAACATGCGAATAACTTTTGAACAGCTAAACCGATTTTATTAAAACATAGCTAAGAACACTCTCGACAAAGTCACCTTTCAAACAAAAAAAAGATTTCAAAATCGGTTCTTCCGTTTAGGCGCTATGATGCCACAGACAGCCACAGATATACACATCTGTGTATCTGTGTATCTACACAGCAACACACATCAAACTTATATCACCCCTCTTTTTCCGTCGGGGGTTAAAAAATACCAACATGCTCGTAATTTTGTCTAAAAGAATTTTACTTTTAAACATTTTACAAATGTGACGAGACGAAAAGCACTACGTTTGCGAGTCTTAATTCAATTTAATATTTTATTACTTACTGCTGGAGAAACCCCAGTGATTAGGATGAAAAATACAGACTAACTCTCTTATCGAAACCTGACCTGTCCTCGTTCAAAAACTAATTAAATCGTAAACAAATGCTATCTATTCTATATATCTATCATACAATAGACAGCAATATTTCAACGAGCCAATTGCGTACATTTATCTTGCCTCCAAGTTGCTACTGCAAAATTCAAGACGGATAACCCAAGAACATAGAATCGAGCCCAAGACCTCAACTTAGCAGTAGCAACCGCTAGACCAACGAGTCATCACCGTTTATGGCGTTCAAACAACATCAATTCATAAATTAGGGTCAACAAAATCACACCATTCCAACTGACATACGAGCAATCACAGGCAACATGTTTATCTCGCATTCCCGATAAACTAAACAAAATTTGTAACAGAACTCTACCATTAATTATTCCCCTGACACTTTGACAGTTCAAATATAACGTCACGATTGTCGCGCGCTAATAAAACTGCTTTACTTGTTACAGGCTGGTTGTAATCGTGCGATTTTTAATCGCAGGACGAATGCGAGATCTATTTGTTGTCGTTTGGTTTGATTTTCGGGTCTATGTGGACTCTGTCACACCCTTGATTTCTGAAATAAGAAGATGAATATTTGTCAAACTCTACTTAAGCCTGAAAGCCTGTCAAACTGAAGTATTTAAATGGAGTTTGACATGTTCACTCAATGCAAAAACTAGCCCAAAGAGGTCATGGTACTAAAAATACAGCAGCATTGATGATCTCATCAAGCGAAAGGCTTTGGTCTTAAAAACGATACAATTGGGGTGACTAAAAAAAAAATGAACAATTTTCGTGTTAAACATAGACCCATTTGAGAATCAACTTACTCACTTAACTCTTGACAGCCATCTTCAACCGAAATGATACATTATTACAGTCGCAAGTCATATCTTTGCCTCAAGGCATTGTAACCAGCCTAAGTCGTTAAACCTTTAATAGGGCCACAAATGAAATTCACAGAATCAAAATAAAACGGAGTAGACTTCAAAAATTTATCACTTGCCAAGAGATGGGTAATTGAATAAAGGGGAATCTAAAATTTGAGCTCGCGTGCTCTCCTGAGCTTCGGAAGTTCTCGTAAATAAAGTGACAAGTTACGGGACGTGTGCTGAATATGTGGCTGTGTGTGTGTGTGTGTGACACTTCCAGTGAAGAGGAAAAAAAAACATTTTTGTTGCTACGCTACGACTTGCAATGGTTACAGTCACTTTGCTACAACGTGCTTTGTTTTGCAGTTTTGTACGGTTGTAACGTGGCGCTACGCTGTTCATGCTAGGCATTGCTACGTCTTGCTACAACTTGCTTCGTTTACTAGGCCTTGCTACGCAATGCTACGCCGTGCTATTCTTTTGGAACACATATTTTAAAGAATAATAATACTCTTCAGTGTTTAATTTAAATCAATACGAGACAAAAGTTACAAAAATGGTGTACAGGCCTTATTACGATGATGTGTACCTTAGTTGGCAAAGATCATTTTTAGACTACGCTTGACAGACTTTATTTGACAGAAACCCATCTAACATCAACTGGTATTTTCGTCATCTTCAAACATCACAAGAAAAAGTCCTTACTTCCAAATCAACACACAAACTTTACAACAGATGTGCCAACAAATCTCTTACATGCTAAGGATTCAAACCGGGGCTTTGCATGCCGTGGTGTCGAATGCGTGGTGATTGAAATTCAATGAGGTTCACCTCACAGACACATGTTTTTAGAGTTAGTTTCAGGTTTCTTTGTTGTCACAGTCGGCAGGTATTTTGAATTTATAGAAAAATATTAAAAATATATTAAAAAAACCGGCCAAGTGCGAGTCGGACTCGCACACGAAGGGTTCCGTACCATTATCGCAAAACACTGCAAAAAAATCACGTTTGTTGTATGGGAGCCCCCCTTAATTTATTTTAATTTAATAATTATTATTTTTTGAAGAGAATATACAACTAAATATTCTGTGAATATTTCAAGCGTCTACCTGTTGCCGTTATTAATATCGAGCAAAAAACGGCAAAAATATCACGTTTGTTGTATGGGAGCCCCCCTTAAATATTAATTTTATACTGTTTTTAGTATTTTTTGTTATAGCGGAAACAGGAATACATCATCTGTGAAAATTTCAACTGTCTTACTATCACGGTTCATGAGATACAGCCTGGTGACATTAGAAATAAATCAACCTACGAGGCTTAGTAGTAACACATGTATCGATAATTTCGCGCATAACATACGATGAGGATGTAAAGCTGAAATTATAGATCTCATCCTTTCTGATCACACGTCACAAATACTCAGAGTTCCGATAAATAGAAGATACCGCTTAAAATTCTGGAAAATTGTAAGAAAAGACTACTCCACAGATAACCTCAACAAATTCCGAGAATGCATTCGAAGTTTAACTTTTAAGGATGTATACGAAAGTAACGATGCCAATATAGCTTACAAAAGATTTTATGAAACGTTCTCCCTATTCTACAAACTTTGCTTCCCTGATAAAATAATAACTATTCATACAAATAAAAAAGTAAAATGGGTATCGCGCGGCATAAAAAGCTGTAGTAAAAAACAAAGAAAATTACTGTGGGTATACAGACTAAATCCTGTATTAAAAAATAAAACTAACTTTAAAAAATACTCTTTACAGTATAAGAAAATTGTAAGACTAACACAAAAAGCTCAAAATGATTACTTTATAAAAACCTCGCAGAATAAGTCAAAAGCTACATGGCAAATAGTCAATAAACCAAAAAATAACTCTCCTAAAGAACAAATAATGACCATTAATAATTGTGACCTGACCAAAACCTGTTGACATTGCAAATGCATTTAATAATTATTTTATAGATGAAATCGAGAATAATATTAAAACTGACATGGAATTCGACAATAAATTGGACAATTCAACAAGGCAATCAATGTTTATGCAGCCTGTTCTAACAACCGACATTGTTTCGGCTATAAGATCACTTAAAAATACAAGTACTGTAGGATTTGACGGTATGTCAACAAAGGTGATAAAATTTGTAAATGAACTTATAGCACCCGTATTAGCGCATATTATGAACCTTGGCATTGTTGACGGAATTTATCCAGAAGACTTGAAGAAAGTTATTATTAAACCGCTTCATAAAAAAGATAACAAAAGTGATATGAAGAACTATAGGCCAATAGCAAAAATTTCTGTATTTTCAACAATTTTCGAAAAAATCATTTATAAGTCGCTGTATTGCTATCTCAATAAATTTGACTTATTGTGCAAGGAACAAAATGGCTTTAGAAAGAATACCACGATCAACATGGCTATTTTTGATTTTTTGCGTGGCATTATGTTAGCAGTGGACCAAAAAGCTCCTATTTGTGCTATTTACACGGATATGACCAAAGCCTTCGATTATGTTAAGCACGACGTCTTATTAAACAAACTGTGTTGTTACGGTATCAGAGGAAACATTTTAAAACTACTCGAATCTTATCTCTCCAACAGAATGCAATGCACAGAGATTGTAAGAATATGTGAAAAAACAAAATTTGAAAAGAGTTTTTTATCTCATTCTAGATTAATAAGGTTTGGTGTCCCACAGGGTAGCGTCCTTGGGCCACCTCTTTTCTTGATCTATATAAATGATCTGCCAAATGTGACTCAACATCAAATGGTGATGTTTGCAGATGACAGTACTGCAATAGTAAAATGTATTGATCGCAATATTTATCAAGATGATATAAATAATACATTATCGGACATAATTGATTGGCTTAACAAAAATAATTTAGTTATAAACTTAAAGAAAACCAAAATAATGCACTTTCACCAAAGAACTGAGGTACCAAAAGTAAATATCAGATATAGCAACTGTGAAATTGAACAAGTTAAAGAAGCTAAATTCTTAGGTTTATTCCTTGATAACCAGCTTAACTGGAAGGCCCACATAGATGACCTAAGTAAGAAAATAAATAAATCAGCATACGCACTTTTCCAAATTGCGAGAAAAATAAATATGGATTCGCTACTAGTAGCATATCACGGCTTAGTAGCTTCAATTGTGCGATATGGTATTATTTTTTGGGGCAATTCTACTGATAAAGACATAGTTTTTAGGGCACAAAAAAGATGCATAAGATCAATGTGTGGTCTTAAAATTGATGATAGCTGTGTACCATTCTTTAAATCGCTGAAAATACTTACCTTACCTTCATTATATATTTTTGAAATTAGTGTTTTCGTCAAAACAAACATGAGGTTATTCGAAAAAGTGTCAACGTTAAGAGATGTCCCGATTCGTAGCCAATACGCAAACTCTTTAAGCAATCAGCGGTGTAAGACTGCCTTAGTGAGTAAGAGTGTTTTAGGCATGGCACCGCGCATTTATAATAAATTACCAGATGTCATAAAAAATTTGAATGTCACACTTTTCAAAAAAAGATTAAAACTGTTACTAATTGAAAAATGTTATTATACGACTGATGAATTTCTGAATGATAAATTAATGTAGACCTATCTATATATTTGACTGGAGAAACAATCTTTAACTGAATATTTTGACTAATTGTAATTTATGATTATTATTTATGCATTGACTGTAGAAATTACTCCATATTGTGACATTCATAATTTTGTTGTTATATACATAACATATTCTATTATTTTGGACATACCTACCAAATAATTTGTGTTTACCTCTCGAATGGTTATTATATATTTTTTTTATGACTGTAGAAATTACTCCATATTGTGACATTTATAATTTTGTTGTTATTTATTTGACATAGTTCTATTAATTTTGACATACCTACCAAATAATTTGTTATTACCTCTCGCATGCTTAATATTTTATTTTTCTTCATATTTCGCATGTAACCATAATATTTGTACGCTTCTTGGCATAACATAGCGACCTAGAAACTTTAATTTAAGAACTGTATTTACTACCTATGTTACACAAATAAAATTGATTTTGATTTTTTTTTTGATTTTGACAGACAGACAGACAGACGGACAGCGAAGTCTCAGTAATAGGGTCCCGTTTTTACCCTTTGGGTACGGAACCCTAAAAATACACCGCGAACTAAAATGGCAATGCAAATATCGTTTTAATGTTATGTACCTATATGAAAAATCAATTTTCCTTTCAAAAATCTTCACCTTGAGTTATCTCTAGAATATAATGACAGTGGTTTATTAACACAGTAATAAATAAAAGAAAGTGACAACAATACTTGAAACAGGAACAAATACAGAACGAGTCGAATCATGCAATCTATCTACTGACGTACAGTAATCACAGTGGATCTTTGTGTCTCTGAAGTTGGCTCTGCGAACTGTTGCGTAAGAAACAGTTCGTCATCGAGTATACTGCATACAGTAAGCGAGATAGGACGATGCGATTCACGTAAGCGAGTGAAAGAGGCAGTTATAAAATGTTATATTCTACTTCAGCATTGACACAAAAATAGCAACTGCGCAGGGTGTTGAAGATTCGCTGTGACTACTGTAGGCGTTTATACGTCATTGTCTACCTAACCTTTTCCCAACTATATTGGGGTCAGCTTCCAGTCTAACTGGATGTAGCTGAGTACCAGTATTTTACATGGAGCCACTGCGACTCTGACCGCCACTGGACAGACCAGTAAGTAGTTACTGTTAACGCAATAGATCTTGCTTGGCAAGACTGGTGTCAGTTTTTTGGCTTCTGGTGTCAGCCGTGATCAATATCTCATCTGCCGTTTTTCTTCGAGACGTAAAATATTACTTATCTTTACATCATGAAAAACCACGATCATAATCATCTTCCTGCCCTTATCCCATGTTACTTGGGACCGGCACAAAACCTTTTCTTCTTCCATACCGTCTTGTCGATGTCGACTTTCATATCACTTCCCACACAGTCCATCCATCTTTTCTTTGGCCTTCCTCTCCCTGTCCATCCATCCAAATTTATATTCATAACTCTTTTAGTAACATGTGTTTCATCCCTCCTCATCACATGACTATACAAGGACAAATGGTTTCCTTACAATGTTTCTGTCACTGCCACCAAAACGCCAATAAAAGAATACACAACTAGTTTTTACTTTCCATCAAAAAGCTATTTAAGTTTAAACTTAATTAAGCTAGGAAAATGAACCTTAAAGTGTAGAAGCAATTACTAAAGTGATCTATTCAAATGCTTAAAAACTTTCTATTTCGGGCATAGTCGAGGCACAGCGTATAATTATTAAGTCGACCCCGACAAAAACTGGAATATACCAACTTTTGACAACAGGCATGGATTTGGGGTGTTTGAATAGAAAGGGTTCTTGGGATGTCTATTCATCCACTAATTATCGTCATAATTTTAACCCATATTCATCATAGCTACCGCTAGAAATGGGCCTTTAAGTGCCCACTATAATAAAAACAAATGAATGAGTAACTCAGTAATTCCCTTAATATTTATTTTTTATTTAAAGATAAGCTCGCGTTTGACCACTATCTCGCCTGATGGTAAGCGATGATTTGGTCGACGCTGAAGCACGCTAACCTAGAAGTAACCTATTCACTCTAGACTTAAATACCTCAAGGTTGTAGCTATCAGAAAACAAAGACTCCAGCAGGGAATTGTACTCCTTAGCTGTGCGAACTATGAAAGCTTTGTACGTATGGGTGGGATGTCCACCATGTACCGGTGTCGCATTGCCGTACATCTTGTAGCCCGATGATGGAAAGGACTAGGCGAAATGTTACCGATAAAAAACCAACAGACTGGCCACTCGGCGTCGATGTTCAAAGCTCTGGAGCTATGAGGCGACCAGTGCATCGTTGCCGATAAGCCTCTTGGCCCGTTTGTCAATCGAATCAAGTGCATCAAGCAGGCAACCGACCAGACAGGCGGATAGTGATTGAAGTTTTATTGTACAGATGGGCATTACTGTCCATAAAAATCTTCCCAAGGACTTAATTCCCATGTTCTTCAAGATACAGGATTTTCCTAGTTTGAAGGACAGGGATCTTATTATGTGAAATAGCCATAGTCCATTTTTGAAATGTAAACACTGATGTAACCTAGGCTAATCCTTTTGCAAATAAATTATTATTTCATTTATTTCATTTTTATTTCATGTATTCAATCATCAATCCATTATCCAGGGGTGGTGATGTTGTGATTGTGAAACAGGCGTGTAACCCACGAGAATCATAATATATACTCTTAAATTCAGCAGTACATTAGGATTTTACCCGACTACGGCGAAGTAAAAGAGAGGGTTATGTTTGTTTACTTGTCAACGTGCATTTGAAGGCCAATTCTACTGTAAAATAAAAACCGGCCAAGTGTGAGTCGGCCTCGCGCACGACGGGTTCCGTACTTGAAAAATTGTGGTTTGCGATTTATGACGTATTAAAAAAAAACTACTTACTAGATCTCGTTCAAACCAATTTTCGGTGGAAGTTTACATGGTAATGTAGTACATCATATATTTTTTTAAGTTTTATCATTCTCTTATATTAGAAGTTACAGGGGGGACACATTTTACCACTTCGGAAGTGTCTCTCGCACAAACTATTCAGTTTAGAAAAAAAAAATCTTAGTAACCTCAATATCATTTTTGAAGACCTATCCATAGATACCCCACCCACACACACACACACATGGGTTTGATGAAAAAAAACTTTTTAGTTTCAGTTCTAAGTATGGGGAACCCACAATTTTTTAATTTTTTAAATTTTGTGTAAAAATCTTAATGCGGTTCACAGAATACATCTATTTACCAAGTTTCAACAGCATAGTTCTTATAGTTTCGGGAAAAAGTGGCTGTCAGATACGAACGGACAGACAGACATGACGAATCCATAAGGGGTAACCCTAAAAACGTTAAAATGCAAATTGGAATCTTGTCACGGCAACTGTCAATGCAAAATATTGGAAAATTACAGGTATTTTTATCAGATTGAAACTGAAGGAGCATTTGTATTATACTTCATAAAAGATAGCTTGATCTCTGCGACAGCTATTAGTATCAATACAGTAGCAATAGCGCTTGACAGGCTAACAGTAACGTAACAATGACGTATACATCAGTTTGACATAATGTCGCAGAGATCAAGCTATATTTTATGAAGTATATGCAAATGCTTCCACAATTGCCGCTCTGGTATCTGGGACCACAACTATCAAACTAAAAATAGTAAGAATTTAAAAAATGCAAATGAACTCATTAAAAAAACAGCTCAAATACAATTAACTTTATCACCATTCCTCGACATCAAAGCAGCTTCCTAAAAACCAATATCTCCGAAAAACTTGTCTGTCCAGCAAATGGGCGCCATTTATTAAGGAATCGCTCGTCAGACGATCAATTAATCAAAAGGGTGCATACAGATTAGTCCGGCCCTGGGCCAAGATTAATTACGCCCGGACGGTTCGGGATTAAACACTTGGAAAAGTCTATTGGCTTTAAATTTACGGTCTAATTAGGTTTCATTAAACTTTCTTAAGTACAATTCGGGCCTGTCTTAACACTTTGCTTCGGAAATATTTCAAGTTTTGAGTTCTGCGGGCTGTTTATTTTGATCTTTGTAGTTGGGTTGGTGCTCACATTCGGGCAAGTACCATTGTGACTTTATCAAATTCGTAATATGTATGTGACGGCACAAAAGAAAGGGTGAAGTAGACCGCTGACTTTTTGGATGACAAGTTTCCAGAAGGACATAAAGAACCGTTTATCTACTGGCAATGCTTATCAGCGGCACAAGTGGTGCCTTATGACCAGGAAAGCCGATCCCGAGTATATAAGACACCTATGTGCTTTCTAATTATATTTTCGTCGTTCGTTGATAGCGGTGAAAGAAAAAATCGTGAAGAAACCTGGAGTCATAGTTAATATAAGTCTGAAATCGCCAACCCATCTTCTGCAAGCGTAATGATCAATGCTCGTGCCTTCTCTGTATGAGAAGAGGCCTTTGCCCTGCAGTGGGACAGTTACAGGCTGGTATTATTAGATGGGTTGGGATGTTGTGCGTGGCTTTGTGTTGAAATATACGATGCGGATTTAGATTCAGCTTCGGTTTTCTGGCATTTTTAAATAGCAGGCGCGATTTGTATTGGCTTGATTTACAAGGCATTTCGGTTCACCAGGGTAAAAGTTCGGGGTAAACAATTATTGTGTTCTAAGCCCGACTCTTGCCGAAATTACGAACTGCATAGTTGAAATCTTGTACCGATACAAATGCAACATAATAGTTGATTGGCGATACATATAAGTGCCTTTATGAAAATGCTACAATGACCGTTCAAGTTCAAGCCCAGCAAACTGAACACATCCTACTGCGTCGAGGGTTGAGACAAGGGGACGTAATTTGTCCCAAATAGTTCAGTAACGCGTTGGAGGATGTGTTTAAGACGCTGGACTGGGAAAAACGGGGCATTAACATAAACGGCAAGTACATCTCACACTTGAGATTTACGGTTGACATCGTCATAATGGCTGAATCGCCGCATGACCTGCAGCAGTTGCTGGACGGCCTAGCTGATTCTTCTGCACACATCGATCTCAGGATGAACTTGGACAAAACTGAGGATATGTTCAACTCATACGCCACTCTGGTACCGATTGTTGTCAATGGCGGTGCTTTAAGGAACAAGAGAGCTATTTTCTTCCTTTTATAAGAGCAACCGTAACAAGTGCATGCCAGTACATTCCCGTATTTTAATTCTAAATATGTTTTGTTCAGCGTGAAAACTGGTACATTTTGTATCGGTCGGAGAGAAAATGTAGCAGTTTTCACACTGAACATAATTGCGACTAAAGCGGCTTAATTATTTTACAACACATTCAATTTCCGACGTTATCTCTAACAATTTAACTTTTATATTCGTTTAGAAGATAAAGCAGATTGTATGAAAATTCCAGCTGCATTTTTTCAGAGCTGTCTTCCGTAGCGGTTTATTTTTGCTAACACGTCACATTGTTTTATGAGGCGGAATGTAAGTGAAGAGGGAATTCGATTAAAAGGACTTTGCTGTGCTAAAAATTAAAAGAGAAAAGGTTATATTTATGTTTTTATTGGATGGCAACAAAACTCGGTCATTCGAGCCGAATCTGAGGTATAATTCAGTCATTACCTTCATTGTCAACCACCATGCAAGTCTTCCGACCCTACTTATGCAAATCTAACAACACAGATTGCAGTAGAAAGAAAAAGAAACGAAATACCGCACGTTTATTTTATTCAGTGCGGGTGTAATTCGCTATTTGTACTGTGCATTCGTTCCATTGTAGCCATGAATAGAATTATCCGGCCAGTGGTGAGAGTCGCTCATTACCATGGCAAATGTCCAGCGTCGGGGACTCCGTAACTCGGACGTATTTGCACTTAAATCGACTGAGCGGCTGCCGTGTTAGACGCTTCCAAATTTGAATTTTAAACTAAGCGTTCCGTTTTACGCTGGAGGTAAATTCTGGTAGGTTTTTTACACACTCAGAGGTAATTTGGTTTGTGAATATTTTATGGTGCAAGTAAGTATAAGCTCCTTGTGTTTTGTTGTAAGGAAATAGAACGTAGGGATTTTTTGGCTGCGGTTGAAAATGTCTTTGTTGAAGATAATGGATTTGATCAAAAAGAAGATAAACCAGTTCAGTGTCTGAAAATTCTCGACTTATAAATCGCAACGGATTTGGAAAGTATTCAACGAAATAGGTATAAGAAATCCATTCTTTATTTTATAGTGGGGTTTTGCTTGCGTGGATTATTTTGGATCCACACAAAAACTAGTTACAAAAATAGTAGATAAGTAAAACCTTTGTTCTTCGCGTAACCAGAAACGACCATATTTTCTCAGAACAACAATGAAATGTGGATGGATTAAAGATGAATTACTGTCGATGGAAAAAATCATAGTGATGAAAATATTATGTATTATTCATTATTTTATAATCCAGGCACTTCAAACCAATGGAACAACAACCACCACCACTTAGAACAATAACGTCGCACTAGTCATAAGAACATGCTCAGTATTCACACCTCCCTATACATACTTAAATAGAAAAATAAAAGCATTCCACATCTCCTTAGAAAATAAAACAGCTCATAATTCTTTTATATCATTTCTCTCACATATCTAACGAAAAATACTTGGAACATAAAAATATCTTAAACACAGCGACCATAGTTACCTCTGTGGCTATATTTCATGTTAGCTATCGACGGGACGGAGATGAAATATGCGCGGCCCGCCCAGCCTTTGAATATAATCGTTGGGCAAGTGCGAACCGGCACCGGCCTAGCAGTTCCTTATCGTGGACGAGGAGGAAAATGTCCTTTATATATGTCGTATTTACAAAAGGTTCCAGTAGTAGATCTCTTTGAAAAGGAGCTTGATTGGGGAAGTAATATCAACATACCATTTCTTGCTCCCAACCACTGCATCTCCAAAAAAGTACCGAGGCAATAAACTCGACTCGACAGAACGATTATACCGTCTTGGTTCCTGCAAGGAAATGAATCAGAAAATAATAGTGAAAGCACCAGAAAAAATAATATTGTTCGTTTCGCACCATATCAAGCAGGAGGCAGGCCAGAGCTAGACAAAGAGGGATAAAGGTTTGTTACGCATGCAACTTTCAACGTTACCCTGGGTGGGATGGTAATACACCTGTGATATGTCTGGGTTCGCAGATAACCGGCAAACTGTATGATTTCCATCCAAAAACAAAAAAAAGGTTGTTTTCAGGAGTGTCCTACAGATCTCGCTAAGATCACTCAGTTAGCAAGGCGGCAAACTGCCAAGAGTACCTACCCTGGATGATCTTAAGTGTCGTCTTGTGAAAGCTCGTACAATTCACGTTGGTAAGTGATCTTTACCTGTAGAAAATGAAGATCTGGCTTTATTTACTCATAATAATTGTCCCATCTGACTTTATGACTCCATTGTTTGTTTTTGTTCGCTTGGGGATCCAATCCAAGACCCTTTGAAATTTTTCTCCGGGACATCGAGCTTCATTGCCTGGGCACTTTTCTGATGTTCGCCATTTTTTATTCTGACTTTTAAGAATTGCAGCATTTGAAATAGAGAAAAAATATATTTTACAAGGAAGGGGACAACCGAGAATACTATTTAATTTACCAAAAGGCGTTACTACCAGTTTCCTACTTTATTCTTGGAGATTTAAAGCTAATAAGAATGGTTCCTAGTTATTGCGTTTTCACCCATTCTCTGAGGGACCTTAAAAGCTAGCAGAGCCCAACGTCGATTTATGCCTGTCTAGGATATGGCGAGAATCGATTCCTTTGCTCTCCACTCGGATTTACTCGGGTTTTTCATTCCCGCTTGTGACCGAAATGTCGCCTATTTATGAATATCCGTTTCATAAATGCCAAAGGCCTATTTTGGGGTCAGTCAAAAGAAAAAGTAAACTATCTACTAACTATAAAATCACCAGCTAAAATAGTGTTAATATTTTTAAGGGATGATAACGCCTATTCACAAATTATGAACTTGGTATATAGAGGGTGAGTTTTCCAAGTGGGTGTGGATGACCAAATCCGAAACAATGGAAATAGCGAAAAACACTTAAACGGGTAACGGGTCCGATTTTGATGAAAACTTAAAACTGCATCATTGGACGTTCAATATTCCTAGCCAGGACGAATCCTTTGATTTTGAAAAAAAATACACAAAAAAAAACAAATACAAAAAAAAAAATATTTCATACTCTTTGCTAAGGTGAGTGTTGGGTTTTATTATGGATCTGATGGTCTTATCTTTAGTAGTCTTGTTTGGTGTCCTATATTGCCATATTATCGGATCTACCCGTTGATATTTATTGCATTCATATTTTGAATGATAGTTCATAATTATGAGCCAATGAGGACATGCATCATAATGAAGTATCATATCCTTGCATCGTTAATTAACATACGCAGTTAATTTTAACAGCTAAAGAGATAATTATAGCGATCTGCGATCACTTTTAATTTAGTGTCCTTATTTACCAACGATATCACTTCGTCACGATGGAGAGCAAATAATAATGTGCCTATAATCCATTTTGTATTGAACTAGCTGTGCCCGTGGCTTCGCTCCCGTCAACTGCCTACGCTACCCTATTTACCATGTTACCTACCTTATTTGCTGTCCTGCTTATCCTAGTAACCTTACCTACCTATCTAGTATCAACCATTTTTTTTCTACGGAGATTCTTTTGCGGAAAATCTTAACACCGTCATTCAGAAAATGACTTCAAATGCACAATGCCATCTAACGAATATAGAGTTCAACAGTCAGAGTATCAGAGTTGCGTTTGTTACGATATTTTATTTCTTGAACACTTTAAATTCATTTAGCTATTGATAGGGTGAACCGATTGCGATGAAACAAAAACCAAAGTAATAATTCAAAGCACATTTTAGGTAAAAAAGTTATCTATATTGGTTTGATACATTTTAAGTAATGCGTGCACAAATAAACAGACAGACATAAATGCTGGCTATTTTTTTTTGGAAATATTTTCGATGTACAAAATCTTAAATTTGATATTATTTTTTTACTTTAATTTTATAACGACTTTTCTATTTTATTTATGATTTTGATTTCTGACTGTGATTTTGATTTGATTTTTGACTTCACGATTTTGATTTTATTTTTTTATATTTGTTATGATTTTGATGTTGCATTTTGACTTTGATTTTTTGACTGTATGATTTCTATGTATGATTTTTATTTTTGAATGATTTTGCATTTTATCGAGTTTGTTTTAGACTTTATGATTTTTATTTTTTAATGATTTTGCATTTTATTGACTTTATGATTTTTATTTTTAATGATTTTATTTTATTGACTTAGTTTCTTGACTTTATGATTTTTGTCTTTTAATGATTTTGATTTTGGTTTTTGTATTTTATTCCTTAATGTCTTGGACTCGTGACTTTATAATTTTGATTGACATTATTATGATTTTGATATTTGATTTGATTTCTTTTTAAATGGTTTATTTATTTTAATTTAATGTGTTCTATATTTTTTACCAATATTAATTATTTTAAACTATATTTGAGAAACTAACTTATACATTTACTTACAAATTTACTTGTGTGATTGATCAAATAATTATCTTGTAGAAATTATCTTAAATGCATACTAGATTTGTTATTATTGGGCGGCAATGTTATCACAAGTGCTATGTACGCCGTACTTGTCATTTGCATTAGTCCTAAAGTTGTCTATATTGTTCTGTCGATGTTTAATGCATGTGATGTGGCTGTACTATTTTAAATAAATAAATAAATCGACTTTTCTACAGATGTATTATATGTATTGATTGATGATATTGATATTAATGATATGCAATTTTTGTACAAGGTATGTATAAGTATCTTGTACCCAATGCCTAATATTATAAATGCGAAAGTTGGGTTTGTTACTCAATCACACCAGAACGGCTAAACGGATCTATATGAAATTTGGCACAGAGATAGTGAATAACACAAAATCTACATTTCATCGCGGTATAATGTTAGCATGGGATAAAAAAAATCACTTTACACGCAGGCGAAACCGCTGGCAGCAGCTAGTTAGTAATAAGTGTGGCAAGTTGCAAAGTGACGTGGAGGTCGAGTAGATACTTACTTACTTACTCTAAATATTGATGCTACCAATTTCCAATCAAACAAACAGTAAAATATTAAACGTTAAATCGTTAAGATTTAACGTTTAATATTTTTTAGAATAATAGAATGTTACAAACGTTTTTGCAGTCACTTGCCTCAACCAGAAGTCGAACCGAACTATGCTCTCACAAAATTCGAAACAGCGCATATTCCAAAACCCCTTTTAGTGAGAGCTGAAGTGAGCAAGCGAACTAAGCACCGCAGTCATCTCCTTCATGTTAGGTTCCTTTAGTAAATCCTGCAGACAGAAATTGTCTTCAAAAAGTAATCGTACTTACCCACCATACACATTTTACGAGAAATAAACTTTTCCGAAGTCGGTGTCTTTTGTAGCCATTTTTTTCCGTTATTCGACACCGACTTCGGAAAAGAAAGATATTTTTCGCTTTGAAGTGTTTTGTTTTGGAAGTCGGTTTGATTTTTTAGGGTTCCGAAGTCAACAAGGAACCCTTATAGTTTCGCTCTGTCCGTCTGTCCGTCCGCAGCTTAGCTCAGAGAATCTATGTACTAGAAAGCTATAATTTGGCATGGATAAACATATTAATATTTCCGACAAAGTGGTACAATAAAATCATGAAAAATATTTTTTTTTGGGGTTCCTCCTATAGACGTAAAGTGGGGATGGTTTTTTTTTTTCTCTTCTGTCCCATCGTGTTGGGTATCGTTGGATAGGCAATTCAAAAATATTATGGGTTTGCAAAAACCATTTTTCGTTTCAGAGATCAGTTTGCGTAAAATTAAGCTTTATATTGCAAATTTATGTTAGAGTCAAGTGTCCCCACCCCTTGCCAGCGAAATGGTTGCTCTTGGCTATGTGAAAAAATTCAAGGCAGTTGTAATTATAACGAAATTAAAAGGAAAATTATCACTGATAAGTAGGCTTTACAAGTTTACGAGTAATAGTCGACCAACTTATAAAATGTACTTAGAACAGTAAAAAATTTGTACATATGCCATTGAAAAATTACTTATATAACGTTGTTAGCTGTGTAAAAAAGAGTAAATATTTGCTTATGAACCATGTAAAAATATACAAAATTAAAATCATAACAGGCTTTAAAAGTTTAAGAGTAATAGTCGACCAACTTATAAAATGTACTTGGCACAGTAAAATTTTTGTACAAATGCCATTGAAAAAACTACTTAAATAACGTTGTTTGATGTGTAAAACAGATAGTAAATATATGCTTATGAACCATGTAAAAATAAACAAAAATAAAATCATAACATCCTTAATTATAATGATTTTTAAATTAATAATGTCTAAGCTCGAATAATGCATTGGAGTGGCCGGAGTCGTAATTAGCAATACCAGTCCTTAGTCCATACGGCGCATGGGCGTGGAGAGTCTATTTTGTGTTAATGCAGAAGTATTGTCGACGTTTTGTAATCTAAAGTCAAATTAGATTCGATTGCCAAGCAAATTACTTATGAACTTCAGTTGCGAAGTTGGATTTTATAACTCCTTCTTCAGTTACCAGATAGTCCTTCTTTAGTTTAAGTCAAGAGTGAATAGGTTACTTTTAGGCAAGCGTGCTACACCGTAGACCACATCATCGCTTACCATCAGACGAGATAGTGATTAAACGCGAACATATAGATTAAAAAAACATCAACGTCTAAAAACGGGCCCACATAGGGGGCCCGTTTTTAGACGTTGTGTGCCGCTGAAATCGTTTTAATGTTCATGTAACAGCAACAAAACCCTCTTCTTAGTCTGCATCATTATGCAACTTCGGAACCCTATTACTGCGCGTGGCCCGACACGCTCTTGGCCGGTTTTTATTAAAAAGTATTTTATTTTTCTCTTTTTAGTACTTCCAATTAACATGAAATCAGTTATAGCCAAAGTATATCTCATATGACGATTCCAGTAAGCCCAATCACGACTAGGATACGTTGTTTTATTTCGGAGTCCCAGCGGCCATTGTGGTCTTCTTCGTCAGTTCCACTTCACCAAATGATACTTTCTGAGTGCAAATGGTTGCGTTATTGATGAAAATACCAAAATCGCTATGTGTATGTCTATAATATTTGCCTGGTTTCTTTATCATGGTACTACCCTTGGGATATTATCTTTCCAACAAAAAAAGAATCATCAAAATCGATTCATAAACGACGAAGTTATCCGTGAATACAAATGAAAAAAAAATACAGTCGAATTGAGAAACCTCCTCCTTTTTGGGAAGTCGGTTAAAAATAAAATAACATTTAAATCCTACTTCAAACTCTTTTTACTTAAATGCGTAAGTTTGCATGGTCGGATGGATTGATGTTTGTTACTCAATAACGCCAGAGCGGCTAAGCTGGATGAAATTTGGCACAGAGATAGATTATTAATGAATTTATTTAATTCTTAGACAGCAAAAAATACACAAAAATACTTAATGGATGTTAGTAACAATATATCTTACATACTAGGACAATGACAATGTATCTTATGGCCTACGTTATTACTTATATACTAGAATGTTAGTAACAATGTGGCATATGATCTATGTTAGTACTTATACACTACGACAGACAGTGTTGTTTTGATGAGATTTCCCACTATGGATATGGTACATACTTCGTTTGTTTTGCCGACATTGGTAGTTTATTCAAAAAAATAGATGGTATAGGACAACTAACCATTCCCAAATTCCATAAAAAAGAAAGAAAAAAAAATTAAGGATAGCAGACCCAAAGTCCTTACTGCTACCAGTCCAAAACCGCTTGCTACGTACACGAGTAGGTACACGCGGTTCATATTCTTCATGGTTAGTCATCAAATGTTCCTGATTGATCACAAAATCAATTAAATCTGCTTCATTAAGCTTGATGTTGGCATCTTTTGTTTTCTTGTTAGAGATTCTTTTCTTCCAGTAAGAAGGTTCGGAGGCTTCAGTGCTTACTGATTTACGGATTCTTGAAGAGGATGCTGACGTCCCGACTTTGGGCGAGGGCTGACTCCCGAAGAATGAAGCTACCGCGACAAGGGTTGATAAGACACATAACAAAAAGAAAGTAAACCTCATGTTGCTAGGTCTAGTGAACTCAACTGCACAGAACTTGATGATTCGTGTGGTTTCCGAAATTTTATTGCAAATGCTAAAATGAGTTTAGGTTTTGATGGAAACTAAATTACTGGCGACGCGTGGACCAGTCACCGGGTACTGAGGTAGGTACTAGCTTGACTAGACAGCTGCGTACCATCCAATGTATCCAAGAATAAGAATAAAAAGGTTCGAATCCGGTCCGGGTGCGACGTCCTTTCGCAGCGCTCCCCGCGACTATTATCGCATAGTATTATGTGATCAGAAAACTAAGCTGGATCTTCAAGATTCTCAGACATATAATACCTAAAAGTGTTTGTTCTCCTTCAGGCAGGAACAAAAACCTCCTAAATATAATATATTTAGCGCTTGCACAATCAGTATTGTTATACTGCATCCCTATATGGGGGGGTGCTTCTAAAACAGAATTTTTAGTATTAGAGCGGGCACAACGGGCTCTTATCAAGTGCATGTATTTTAAAAAACGGAGATATTGTACTGATAAACTATATCATATCAGTAACCTTCTAACGGTCCGGAAACTTTATATTACTCAAGTTGTTCTCACAAAACATAAAACACTTACCTATGATTCCAAAATATTGGCAAGAAGAAGAAAAGACATTATATTAAAAGCACCACAAACAAGAACACAATTTGCCAGTATTCAACTTTGGAAACGTTCTGCTCAGCTTTATAACGCTATTAATAAACATATTTATGTCTACCCTAAGAATAGTTACGAATGCAAAAAAATACTTACGGAATGGATAAAAAAGCTTACCTACAACGAGACTAAATCACTTCTACAGCAGATATACTAACATAAATACTGCACATACATATACACACACTCTCACACACACTCACACACACACCCTCACACTCTCACTCAAATCACATTGTTTTTGATTATGTACTTGTATTAGTAAATAGTTTAATGGAAACGTTTTGTTTATGAAGGAGCGGAGTCTCCTAATACAGGCATCTGTTGCTTAAAAGGAGGCTTCAATCTCAAATTTTATTGTACAAATATGATTATCAAATAAACTATTTTTTTATTTTTTATTTTTTTTTTTATTTATACCTACGAGTAAATATATCTTAAAGAATATAATGAAGACGTGAAATTGTGTTTGTTTGTTAAGTTTAATTTCAAAAGATTTTTCACTAATAGCAAGCTAGACTATCGTTGAATGTCTAAGCTAGTTATTAATGCAGATACCCGTGATCAGCTGATTTTATAAAAATGCTTTTTTACAAAAAAATGGCGTGATGTTATGTTATGAAATGGTATAAACAATAAACAGACATGCGATTGCAGCAATCCCGAGAGATTTGCCGTTATTTATTGAATAGTTCTGTTGTATATCTCCGAAGTTCTTCATCAGATTTTCACCAAATTAAAATGTGACCAATTTCGGAACATACTCTTTCAAACATGAATTTTCAAAATCGGTCGGAAATGAAATATCGGTGAACATACATAAAAAAAATACAAACAAACCAACCAAGTCGAACCTAGAACCTCCGCCTTTTTGGTAAGTCGGCTAAAAATTAGAATCATGTCTAAACGGCTAGCCGTAATTATTTTCCAAAAAACAAAAGTTACACAAGCAATCCGCTTGCGACTTGGTTCGCGTGACTTCGTATTTTATCCTACATATGATTCGACTTATGTGCAGTTAGTGAAGGCGACCAATAATAAGCTAGGTATTGTTAAATCAATAGAAAATGTGGTATCCTAGATATATGAACCATAATAATAATACATATACCCTCTAAGCAGGCTGCTGGAGAATTCAGGGCTAGGCTATCGGTTGAAAAGAGGTAGTCAGGTTATATCTCACCTCCTTTACATGGATGATCTGAAGCTCATTACCCCAAGCAATCTTCAGTTGATGGAGCTACTGAAGGTAACTGAAACTTTTAGTAACGCCATCAGGATGGACTTTGGTGTGGAAAAATGTGCGGTCATGCATGTAAAGCGAGGGGAGATTGTGGAATCCGTAGGAATTCAACTCGCGGATTCCATAAACCTGAGATCCCTCTCTCCAAACGAAACTTATAAGTATTTGGATATGTCGGAAGCGTTAGGTATCAACACTACTGACATGAAGCAATCGTTGAAGGAACGCATTTTTGGCCGCCTGAGTAAGGTATTCAATAGCCTTCTTTCAGGCGGAAACAAGCTGCACGCCTTCAACGGTTGGGTCATGCCGGTACCGGTATTGATGTACTCTTTCGGCATACTCAAATGGACTCAAACGGAACTCGACGCCCTGGATAGGCGGGTCCGTACACTGCTGACTGCATATCGAATGCATCACCCACGATCGTCGGTCATGCGATTGTATATCCCGCGGAAGTGTGGAGGCCGACGCTTTTTAAATGCCAAAAACCTCCACACGCGATATGCAATCTCAGGGCATGTTTTCTACACACCGACGTGGGTATGCATCGAGATGTAGTAGCAGTGGACAAGGGACTCACCCGCTCTCCTTGGCGAATGGGAACTAGCACAAGCCTGTAGTGACACTAACGACCGCAGTATGGAAGAGTAAGGAGCTTCACGGACGCTTTTTCCGGGCCCGATCCCCTGGTCTACAACCAAGCAGCGTCCGTAGCCTGACTGCGTTTCGGTGACCTGTTTGGGGAAACCGAAGGTTTTTTCTGTGCAATTATGGACGAAGTTATCATGACGAATAACTACCGGCGATTTATTGTGAAGGATGGCACGGTTGACATCTATCGGGCATGTCACCGTCCGGGTGAATCGATCCGCCACATTATCTCTGGATAATATGTTCTCGTCTAGCTAACGAAGAGTACTTGAATAGGCACAACCTTGTAGCGAGGATCATCCACCAGCAACTTGCTCTGAAATACACTCTTGTGGCATCGGAGGTAAATTACTACATGTATGTGCCCTCGCAGCGTGGTCTGTTCGTCAGTTGTTGTTTAATTACAATAGTGAACGGACGTACGATCGCGCGCGCGTGCTCTAGTTAAGAGTATTTTGCAGACGCAGCACAACACCGTCGCGTCGCCGCGGTGTACCTACGTCGATCTATCGGTGTCATTGCCATGACCTAGTTACAAGTGCAGAAATCATGAAGTGTTTACAATAAATTATTGTTTAGGTGTTAAACTCGCCCTGACAATTAAATAATGGCTACACAGTCATTTAAGATAAAAACTAACCTGGAAAAGCGGTTGTATGACTGTTACATCCAGGAGAAAACGGATAGAGAAAACCTGCAACTTATGGTACGTAAACTGAATGATCATATTAATAGCTTGCAGGACCAAGTACAAGTCCTTCAAGGAGAATTAAATTGCTTGAAGGAAAAAAAAGAAACTAAAGAACCCTTAGAAAAACAGGAAAGCGAGAGAACAATATTTGCCCAGCGTACTAAAAGTGACGCTGAATATTGCAAAGACGAGGATGAACTCGCTAAAGAGACTGAGTGGATAAGGGCCAAGAGCAGGAAGAAGAGGAAGCTTAACACTTCCCTTTCTCCAAAACAACAACCCGGTATAAGTGCCCAACAAGAACAGCAAAAAAATGCGAAAGAGACTTCTGTCAAAAAGGTGCCCCCACCGCCGCCAATCATAATAGACCGAGTTAAGAACTACCAAACGTTCTACGACTCGCTGACTGAAACAATACCAGCTGAATCATTTACCGCTAAAATGATGAATGGGGATTGTGTGAAGGTGAACGCCAAAACAGAAGACTCTTATAGAGTAATTGCCAGGCTTTTGACAGAAAAAGACCACCATTGGCATTCGTATGAGAATAAGCAGGCTAGACCTATTAGAGTTGTAGTGAAGAAATTACATTCCTCTTGTCAACCTGATCGTATCAAAGACGATCTAATATCACAAGGACTGAAAATAGAAAAAGTAGACAACAAATTGAGTTGGAAGAGTAAAGAACCACTCAATATGTTCGTTTTATCTTTTAATAATGATGAAGATGTCAACAAAATCTATGGCATAAAGTACATTTTAGGGTGTAAAATTGAAATACACCCACTCAAAAATCCTAAACTCATTCCCCAATGCAAGAGATGCCAGGCGTATGGGCATACTCATAAATACTGCAGAAAAGAGCCAAGGTGTGTAAAATGCACTGGCAAGCATCTTACAGCCAACTGTACCAAATCTCCGGAAGAGAAGCCAAAATGTGTTCACTGTGGTCTTCCTCACCCTGCCAACTATAGAGGGTGTGAAGTAGCTAAACAGATACAAATTATGAAAAATAAAAATAATAAAAAGAAACATGTGGTACCAACTACCCAGCAATCTCTTCCCGCACAAAATCTCGACAAAAAGGCACAGAAAGCAAGTGTCCAGTCAACTGCAAAACCCATGCAAGTAACCAACATTGGATCCTATGCGGAAGCTGCAAAACAAAGACCACAGCCCTTGAATCTAGAGGATAAGATTAATCAGATCTTAAAGTGTATTACATCATTTGACAAGAGATTAGAGAAATTAGAATCCAGCACTAAAACAGCTGTAAATAATGGCGTGGAACTCTAATGGGCTCCTCAGACATCAAAATGAGTTGCAGGCGGTCCTAGACACAGAAAATATAGACGTGTGTTTGGTCTCTGAAACGCACGTCACTAAGCAATCTTTTGTCAAATTTAGAGGATACATGGTATATAATTTGCTCCACCCTGACAACTCTGCCAGAGGTGGTAGCGCGGTTATAATCAAAGACAACATTAGTCACTACGTGCAGTGTAAATATGAAGAACAAGATATTCAAGCTGTGGCAGTATCTGTTAAAACCAAATATTGTCAAGTGTCTATTGCAGGCATATACTGTCCTCCACGGCATATGATAAGAAAAGAGAGATATTTACATCTCTTTGAACTACTAGGCCAGAGATTTATCCTAGGTGGCGATTTTAATGCTAAGCACACGCATTGGGGGTCAAGACTTACTACAACTAAGGGAAGGCAGCTCTTAAGTGCAGTTAAAGAAACACATTCAGAAGTTATGAGCACGGGTAAACCAACGTACTGGCCCACTGACCACCAGAAAATACCGGATCTTATAGATTTTTTCATATGCAAAAATATATCCGCCAACTACCTCAGTTTGGAGGAAGGTTTTCATATGAACTCGGACCACTCTTCAATTGTACTAATGCTGAGTCAAAAAATCCTACTCAAAGAAAGCCACTTAATCCTGGTTAATAAGTTTACAGATTGGAAAGGTTTTGCCCTTGATCTAGATAATATTATCGACCTTAAAACTCCGATAAAAAAGCAAGATCAGCTTGACTCAGAAGTAAACAAATATATTGTTAATATCCAACAATGTGCGTGGAACAACACACCGCAATTAAAACGTAAATATAAGGGATTTATCTATCCTAAGGCAATTGTAGATTTACTATCTGAGAAAAGGAAACAAAGGAAGCTTTGGCAGCAAACAAGGTGCCCGAGGGATAAAACATCACTAAATAACCTAACTAAACGGTTAAAGAGGAAAATTCAACAGTTTGAGGATGAATCTCTGAATACCAACCTTCTGCAGCTAACCAATGACAAATCAACTGATTACTCCCTTTGGAAAGCAACAAGAAATCTAAAAAGGCCAATTAAACAAATACCGCCCATCAGAGATATCGACGGCAAATCATGGGCCATAAGTAATGACCAAAAAGCGTTAAGATTTGCTCAACACTTAGAAGAAACTTTTCAACCCAATGAAAGCTCGATAGAACTACTTGAGAGTGAAATATTGTCACAAAGCCAAAGAATTAAGCTTGTGACTCCTAAAGAAGTAATGAGAGAAATCCAAAATAACATTAGCTCGAAAAAGTCGCCGGGTTACGACCTCATAACAGGGGAAATTCTAAAAAACCTCCCACGCAAAGCCATAGTAATGCTGACCAAGCTTATCAATGCTGCATTTATTTTAAAATATGTACCTGAGCCATGGAAGGTCGCTGAAGTCATTATGATTGCGAAGCCTGGAAAACCACCCCATGAAGTATCATCATATAGACCTATTTCTCTGTTGCCCGTGTTATCAAAGCTATTCGAAAAACTGTTATTGAAACGGTTAAAACCAGTAATAGAAGACAAAGACCTTATTCCAAATCATCAATTTGGCTTTAGGGAAAAACATTCAACACTAGACCAGGTACATAGAATAACCCATATCATTGAAAAAACACTTGAAAATAAGGAAGTCTGCGCCACCGTCTTTTTAGATGTCGCGCAAGCTTTTGACAAAGTTTGGCATAAGGGTCTAATATTCAAGCTCAGACGCATGCTACCAGAATTTGCAGATATCCTAGAGTCGTATATAACTAATAGAATGTTTAGAATACGGCAAGAAGATGCATATTCCGAGCTAAAAGCTATAAAAGCTGGGGTGCCTCAAGGAAGTGTGCTAGGCCCAATTTTGTACTTGTTATACACATGTGACATCCCAGAACTGGCAAACAACACCATTGCGACCTTTGCAGTCGATACTGCAATTATGGCTACCGGATCAAGCCACAAAGAAGCAGTAGAAAAAGTTCAACTAGCTGTGAACAAAGTTTATGACTGGACACAAAAATGGAAGATCAAACTGAATGAGTCAAAATCAATTCACATTGACTTCACAAATAAACACTTGGATTATCACCCAATCTACATAAATGGCATGCAAGTGCCTTATGCTAATACAGCCAAATACCTTGGCATAACTCTCGAAGCCAAGTTGCGTTGGAAAGCTCATGTCAAAAAGAAAAGACAGGAACTCGACATACGTTATAAAAGTATGTATTGGTTACTTGGAAGGAAATCCTGTCTATCAATACATAATAAAATAACCATATACAAGCATATACTGATGCCAATTTGGACGTATGGTATCCAACTTTGGGGCTGTACTAAACAAAGCAACGTAAAATTAATACAACAATTTCAAAATAAAGTGCTCAGAGATGCTGTAAATGCACCCTGGTACATAAGAAATGACGATCTTCACCGTGACCTTAAAACGGAATTCGTCACCACCATCATCCAAAAATTTGCTGAAGCCCACGAACACAGACTTCATCGACACGTGAATGTTGAGGCTATTCAGCTGCTAGACAATACAGACTTAGTGCGTAGGCTAAAAAGAACTAAACCTTTTGAATTAGTGTAGTGTACAAAGTGAATGAATAATAGTGACAACGCTGTGCTATACATATAACACATGAACATAGTGTTTTTATAAATTATATCAGACTCTAAGAAAGTGCTACGGACTTGTGTAAAAGTGCAAATGGACACTATTCTTAGTTTTAACATAATCTATAACGTAACATATTAAGTTAGAGTTAAATTGCTTATTAGTCTTTTAGGCTAGATCGTAATTAATTGTTAAGAATTTTGTTCTTACTAACAAAGAAAAAAAAAAAAAAAATGTATGTGCCCGACCCAGGTCTCGAAAATGGCAATATCACATTGTACTGAGATCGGTCCATCATCACTGATAGGACTATAGTAGCCAATAAGACTGATATAGTGGTGGTGGACCGAATCGAGAGGCGTGCAATGATTGTTGACATTACGGTCCCGCATGACGGGAACCATGTGAAAGCCGAGAAAGATAAGCAAATAAAGAAAGAAAGAAAACACACAATGTGACACAAGCCAGAGCACACAACATAAACATAATAAAAAACTTTTTTGCATAAAAATACTACCGACTTCCAAATAAGAAAACTACAAAGTGAAAAATAACTTTATTTTTGGAAGTCGTATTTCTAACAGAACATTGGTTAAAAGATCACCAAGTACGAGTAAGGTCCATTAATTATGAAAATTATTGTATCATTAATACTTATTAAAAATTCTATTAAATCTAAAGAAAGAAAAGACATTGTTAGACTGTCGGTTGAACACACCATTGAATTGTCCTGTGCTGAGCTTGATAAGCATGTTGTAGTATGTGTCTACAGACCTCCAAGTTACCAGAATCTATCTGTGTTTGACTCTATAATGGAAGATCTGTTAAAAAAAGTTAGTATTAGTATTAATTCAATCGTCATATGTGGCTATTTTAACATTAACTTATTAGAAAATAAATCTAACAGTATCAGGTTATTGGGTCTTTTTAAATCATTTAATCTAGCAAATGTTTTTATGGAGCCAACTAGAGTGACAGCTTCTTCTGCGACTTGCATAGATAACGTTTTTTGTAATTGTAATTACCTAAATAAAGAAATTGTAAATAAATTAACAACTGATCATAGTGGACAAACAATAACGTAAATAACTATGATTCAGTAATAAATATGTTTCAACAGTTTCTTGTGTATTCTTCTCCTTAACAAGCTACTTTTCCGAATGCGCGGTAGGATCAACTTAACTTTTATTATTTGTAAATTTAAATTTTTGTTTGACGTCAAAAGTGCCGCTTATTGGCCTAGTTGAATAAATATATTTGACTTTGACTTTGCAGACTTTGATGGGAAACTGCACTCTCTTGAATTCGAAAGGGTAATTTGATGGTGTTAGGGGAATCCTAGGAATAAATACAGACTCACCTCGATTACATTGCGATGCAATGTTTTTAATTTCAATCTGATGCTTTATGGACCAGTTTCCCACCCGCCTTCAGGAGTTCGGCCGTGATTCCGTCATCACCCGGCGCCTTGTTGTTTTTAAGCTGTTTCGGAGTCATCCTAATATCGTACAGGCTGACGTCCGGGATATCTTCGGTATAGTGTCGGGTCAATCTAGCTCTTGGGTCGTCGTTGATCGTCGGTCTTTAGTTCCGTGAGCTGGCTCTGCCCAATAGCCAGATCCCTTGAAAATACCTTGGAGCTTTTATTTCGCTCAATCGCGTTTTTAATACGCTCGGTATTAAAGCGGTGGAGGTATCTTTTCAAGGATTTAGAGATCTGTCTATTAAACTGCCGGTATTTGCACGCCTCATCTGAAGACTGCAGGATCATCTCACGCCTCTACTTCATAAGCTTGAGAGTAGGATCAAAGAGCTTTTTTGTTTCTATCTGTACGATGGGTCTCGAAAAACTTAGACCCGACCGTATGGACAGCATCCACGAACCAATCGCTGTATTCGTCCATGGAGCTCCCTAGGCTCTCGAAACGATTTTGAAGTTCGAGCTGAAAGTTCTCGGGGTTTTGGACCTGGATCGGTGCTGGACGGAGCGTGGACTTCATCAGTCAAGACCTTTCAAGCTTAATATTAATGTTCAATGTGCCTCTTACCATTCGGTGATCGCTCCCGGTTTTCATTTGCATTCATTTGCTTCCTGGTTGACATGAAGTCGATCACATTTTTTGTTGCATCATCGGGGCTCTGCCAGGTCCATTTCCTGTGTTCACGCTTTCTGAACAAGGAGTTCATCAAAAAGAGGCCCTCCTTCTCCATAAAACTAGCTAGTAGGTGACCCCGGTGGTTCCGTCGTCCAACTCCAAATTGCCCCACTTGCAACTTATCATCGTCTCGTTTGCCCAGTTTCGCGTTGAAGTCCCCCATGACAACGGTGAAGTGAGTTTTTAAACCATGCTTGGCTCTAGAAATATCCTTATACATATGTAGACCTGTACGACCTTCAACGAATATCTCAAAGATATTCTGAGTATAAGGTACGCCACCCTGGTCGACACACTCTCGATCTTCACCACGTTATTCACAAGGAACTTGTGGACGATAAACCCGACATCACCCTGGGACTGCCGGTCACCCTCTCGGAAATAGAGCAAGTTACCAGATTTGTGGATTATCGAGTCCTCTCTCACCCTCACTTCGGTTTAAATAACGCTACAATACTCCACCGTAACCTGCTCAATTTTTCTTCGAGTTCGGTGATCTTCTCGTCGGTCCGAAGTGTTGTACGTTGCCAGGTCTAGAAGTCGGTGTGTGTTGGGGTAGCTGGATCTCGTCCGCAGATTCTTAGCACCCCTTGCCATGCCGTAACCTCGACCGCTTCCGTAATCGAAGGTAGGCAGGCTGCCGGGCACTAGGGGCCATTTTTTATTTGCTATTCATGGGGGGAGTTTTGCTATAATTGCCACGCTTGGCAGGTGGGTTGGCGATCGCAGTATGGTTGTTATAGAAGCACAGAGAACGCTGCTGCCCATTCTCTGGTTTGTCCCTTAGTCGCCTCTTACGACATCCACGGGAAGACATGGGATGGTGAAATTCTTTACGTCCGGCACCATACGAAACTAAAAAATTACTATATTTAGGTCAAATTATTAAGCTTCCAATATGATTTAAAATAACACGATCATACGAGGCATAAAATGATACAAGCTTACATCGCGACGTTGTAGGTATTTGATTAAATAGGTATTTTATGCTTGGGCTAGCGCCAGTAATACATATGTACCTACGTATCCAACTCCATCAAGATAAACCCAGAATATGACTGGACATTTTAAGTGTATCATAAGACGTGAGTAAGTGTGTCATAAGACACCAAAATATTCACATTTATCTGATTGTATGATATGTATCGATAAACCCGCTTAAAATATCTAGATTACCTAAAGTCTAATACAACTAGCAGTGTTTCCAAGGTGGGTGTCGCTGGTTGTAGCTATAATATTTAATTTTAATAAATTTAATTCTATAAAATTAAAATATTTGCAAATTGAGGACAATTAACGAAGTTAATTTCGTCAATGCTTTTATTTTATTTAACGTAACAAATATATTAACATATATACAATAGGATATTCTCAAAAAAAAAAAACAAGTCTGTATACAAATACAAAGGGGAGAGGGAAAAGGGCTCATTGTGCATCAAAAATCGTCATCATCACCACATCATCGCTTACCATCAGGTGAGCGATGATGTGGTGATGTCATGTCATAGTAATGTCATGTCATGCCATAGTGGTCAAGCAATTCTTGATAAAGTATAAAAAAAACGACCACATTTAATTGTCGTCAATTAAATACTTAAATGGCATAAAAGGCAATAATGAGTATCTTTGTCTAGCTCTTCTTTGGAGCATATCCCATGCGTCTCAAATGACACAATGTTTACTTCATTTAACCAAACTTACTTAATTATATTCATATATATTTTTTGTTCAGTTTGTACAATAGCAAATGCTATAACAGTATATTCTCAAAAGTTCGTTTATTTATTTATTTATTCAGGACCTCCAACGAAAGATGTACACAAAAAAACACAATGTATTATTAATATTAAGTAATGACAAGTGCACTCCCTCAATTATAGGAGGCCACAGCATGAGTAATTAAACTAAAATATAAATTATTTTCTAATTCTAAAACTAATTAGAAACTTCGTTTAGTATGTTGTCTAATAGTAAACTCTTTTTCTCGTTCTCAATTGACATTTCAAGAGCGAGTGAATCGAGTTTTGGATCCTAGGGCACCCCAACATGGATAGGTTAGCTGGTTCGCGAATTAAAATCCTGCAGACAGAAATAGGAGCCACTCACAGCGGGGCTACGTCGACTTTCGTAATTCAATTCCACTTTACATTCAATGATTTTTATTTGAAATTAATTAATAATTATATCTAATGTACATTATTTACAAACTAATATTAGAACTAAAATAAGAAAAACTAATATGTACAATTACGGGGCGTCAAAAAATTCGTCCACATCGCTGTCAACAGGAAAACTGCCCAGAAGGCTGGCAGCATTGCCACGTTGGATGGCAATGCTGATTCTTTGGCCAAAAAAAACGCCAGCCCTCTGGTCACGTGAAGAGTCGACCAACCGCTTGGCGATATCCCGAAATAATAGGTGTGCACTCGGACCCCATGGCCCTAGTGTTTCAACCCCAAACGGCTCAAAAACATAATTACCAATTAAGTTGTTGTATTTGCGCCGTTTGAGGTTTTCAGCACCTGCAGCAGCCGCCCCAGCGCAGCCCACCGTGCTAGGAAGATGGGATGGTGCAAGGGTGTCGACGCAAGTTGCATCCCACACCAAAGACCTACCCAACTTCCATGGCATTATGGTCATACCATCTGGTCTCTTCCCATCGATACGTGCCAGGCCATTGGGTTCTAAGATAGCTGGCACCCCGGCGGTGGCAAGAGCACGACGGATGAGATCATTAATGCTAGCGTGCCGCGCAATCCGACCTGCACTCTTACTACAGGAAAGGCCATGATGTCCGAGGCAGTCGACTGCTTCACCGCATTGGCAGCGATGTGGAGCCCCACAAGGAGCGCCCAATCGCAGACATGTAGCGAGTCGGAAGGTTGTGTCACCTAGCATAGTGCCTATGTTAGGTGACGGAAGTGCCTGAAGCCAGAGGCCCGACTCCCACTCACCCACAGCCAGTAGGCGGGCACGCTCAGCAGTATTGGAAGACGTATTAATAAGGTTATTCCGTACCAACCTGCAGAGTGGCTCAACCCACTGTCTCTGGGAAAATGGGTTTTCGGGCCGATCCGTATCCGGGCAAGCCACTTTCCAGGCGTCCTCTGCGTCGGTCAAGCACGGCACTTCTGAGTCAACCAGGGAAAGAGCTAAAATTTTCCTGGTTAGCTTTTCAGTGCTGTGGACAGAAGACAGGAACGCCGGTAAGCTTACACTAGAAATTTTGCGGAAAAACCTTTATTTATTTATTTTTTACATTCAATTAAATTATAATTGCGGAAAAACCTTTTTGCCTTGAAAAGCAAACATCTGAACTCCTATACGACAGTAAAGAAGAAATTATCTAAATAGTGATGAAGATCGGATCAAATTCCATTGTGAAGTTTACAAAAAAACGGACAGGATGATACGTAGCAACAACTTAAATACCTACTGTTTTGTAGTATTTAGAGTGATTTGAAGATTTATGATAGCACAGATAAGATCTGGACTTTCATTTAAGTGAGGTTTTATCGGATTATAAGAATCGTTTTTACCGAACTGTAGGTAATTCGTCTTTAAATACCTATTGGTCCATTGGGCTGTGGAGTAAAATACTCATTATATAGAGCCCTGATATAGATACTGATATATCTTGGCATATCCTGTGTGTAGAATGTTGGGACGAGTGGTCAAAACATACTTCTAGTGGCCGACATTAGCCCAAAATTTAAGGAGCTGAGTCATAGTGAGAAAGAAGCCTTTGCTCAAAAGTGGGATAATACAAGCTGATAGTAACAGTGGTCATATTCAGTAATTTTGATGGTAATTATAGATTTATTTATTCGTTTATCCTCGCACTGGAACGCTTTGCAGCAATTACACCAATGGAGCACAATCTTATAATAAACACACTATAAGTCCAGGTTTGGTCGACGGCGAAGCACGCTTACCTAGAAGTAACCTATTCACTCTTGACTTAAAGTCGCCTAGATCTAGCATTAGTCTAGCATCTTGAGACGGCGCCAAACAAACTATCAACGAAAATCAACCTAGCTACAATCATTCTACGGTTTTGGTAATTAATTTGCATGTTTGTTTGTTTGGCGCCAAGTCAAAATGCTAGTATAAAAGGTATTTTTTTTGGTTTTCAGTTTCTTATTTCGCTGGTATTTTTTTTGTTAAAAAGGTTTTGTAATGCGATTTTTTTTTCTATATGCTTGCGCTTGACCACTATCTCACCTGATGGTAAGCGATGATGAGATCGACGGTGAAGCACGCTTGCCTAGAAGAAACCGATTCACTCTTGACTTAAAGAACCCTAGATTGTAGCTATCGGGAAACAGACTCCGGCAGGGAATTCGCATAATAAAAGTGTCCCCAAAACGTTTTGTGCATATGGGTGGGATGTCCACCATGTACCGATGACGCATCGCCGTACGTCTGGTAGTCCGATGATCTAACGGGCTGGGCGGAATTAAATCATGCGATTCCATCGCACACTCCCCGAAATGTAACTGATAAAAAACCGACAAGCTGGCAACTCGGCGACGATGTTCAAGGCTCTGGAGCTTTGACTTGACCAGTGCCTCATTGCCGATGAGTTTATTAGCCCGCTTTTCAATTGACTCAAGTGCATCAAGCTGGTATTTGGCAGATCCGTCCCAGAGATGAGAACAGTACTCCATGCACGATCGAATTTGCGCTTGATATAAGTTGAGCAGCTGTTCCGGCGTGAAGTACCTTCTCACCTTCGCAAGAATCCCCAACTTTTTGGCAGCCAGCTGAGCCTTTGCCTTAATGTATGGCCCAAAATTGAGAGTCGATGTCAACGTAACGCCAAGAAGCACAAAATGGTCCGTTATTGGCACGGTTACATCACGGAATGTTGGAGCCGGGTGAAATTGGCTCTTATTAGCGGAAAAAGGACCCCCCGGGTTTTTAGCAGCATTAAACCTGACCAGATTGGCATCGCCCCATTCGGAGACTGCCTGCAAGGACAGGTTCAAACGCTCCACCATGGACTCACGGAGAGACCGGATCTGCGGCCCGGTAGCCCGTGCGTTGGACAGGCATCTCTCAGTAACAGTGCTGTCGTCTGCATACCCAAAGGTGCCGGGTTTTAGCAGATCGTTAATGTGCAATAAGAATAATGTTGCTGAGAGTACCGACCCCTGAGGGACACCGGCATTAATATCCATTTGGTTCGACGAGCAGCCATCGATAACCACTCGAATAGACCGATCTCTCAGGCAATCTGAAATCCAATCACACAGACCACCGGGCAGACCGAATGAAGGAAGCTTACCCATAAGGCTTTCGTGCTAGACCCTATCGAAAGCCTTCGAGATGTCGAGGGAGACGGCAAGCGCTTCCCCGTGCCTGATTCCATATATGAATGGCATACGCTAGAAGATCCCCAGTAGACCGATTTCGGCGGAAGCCGTATTGGCGGTCGCTAAGGATATCGTTAGTTTCTAGGTATGCCAGGAGCTTAATGTTAAGTACGCGCTCCATACTCTTACAGAGTATGGACATTACAGAGATGGGTCTGTAGTTGTGATGATAAATACCTAGAAATTGTTGCTTACATTCGCAATTTTAAGCCTCATTTGAAAGAAAGAAAAAGTGTTTATTTGCCTCAAAAACGACATACAAGATTTTCGACATCTTAAATTAAACCCTTAACGGTATCTAGTATTAGTAAGTACTTAAATTATGTTAGTAAAGAAAAGATAAATAAAAAAAAAACATAAAGGTGAAAATTTCACTCTTTATGAGACCCACAACCACATAAGGCTTCACAAAATGTCAGCAGGTTAATGAAAACAATATAATTGCTTTTAAGAAAAACGTAAACGCCAATGTGAAAATTTGAGGCCGCCATTACCCGATTATTATTAGTACCTACCTAATAACAATTCTGGGAAATCTCTGACTACGATATAACTTTGCGAGCTAAGGTAAGAGATTATTGAGAATAAAACACACAACCCTTATACTGTCCAATTTTGAAGACTTAATAATTTCACGCCACAGCCCTCAATTTCACGCCTGAATTTACACAAAAGCAGAGATACATACACCACTTAGGCTAGTAAATAGTTATGTGATTGGTGTTTACGTTACTAGACTTACTTGTATAAAACTGAGTAAGACTGACTTTGAAGAACACAGAGCAATTAATTGTTTGCGACCATCGCGCAGCAGCCTGCCAAGCTGTCAATTAAATACTCTGCATTGACGACCAAATCAAAACATTTTAGTTTTGGATATAAACGCCGTCATATACGAGCAGTGGTAGCCCAGTGGTATCAGTAGCGACTTACAAGTTGTAGTTCGTGTGTTCGAGCCTAGGTAGGCGCTTAAAATTGTGTAAAACAATCCGGTAGGAAACCGGCATGTCCTAGAACCAAAAACTCGAAGGCATGTGATCCACCAACCCGCACTGGGCCCGCGTGGTGGATTACGGCTCATTCCCTCTCACAAAGAGGAGGCCTGTGTCCCAGCAGTGGTAACATTAATAGGCTGATGATGTGATGTGATGTGTGCCGTCATATGCCAGTTTGGTCGCTAAGGCCAGTGTGTACCTTTGCCATTTAATAGCAAAAAGAAAAACAAACAAACTTACAAATAGTTACCTACAAATATACAGGCCTAAATTCATTACCTCTTGTTCAGTCCATCCAAAGGTTGTCTGTTAAAGATTGCCTAGTGCTATAAGACCGTCCATTGTACAATTGTTTTTCTAAATGTTTGTCCTGTATGTTTTTGTGGTGTACATTAAAGTATATAATAAATAAATATAAGTTTGTTACCAATATATACATTTACATAATATAAAATACTTAATTAATAATAACTACCTAAAATTTAAAAAAATACTACGAACTCGTATAAAAACCAGCCAAGTGCGAGTCGGACTCGGGCACGAAGGGTTCCGTACCATTATGGCAAAAAAAACACGTTTGTTGTATGGGAGCCCCACTTAAATACTTATTTTAATCTGTTTTTAGTATTTGTTGTCATAGCGGCAACAGAAATACATCATCTGTGAAAATGTCAACTGCCTAGCTATCACGGTTCATTAGATACAGCCTGGTGACAGACGAACAGACAGACAGACAGACGGATAACGGAGTTTTAGTAATAGGGTCCCGTTTTTACCCTTTGGGTACGGAACCCTAATAAGGGCAGGGGTCATTGGGCGTCAAAAAATTCGTTCACATCGCTCTCAACGTGAAAAGAGCCCAGAACGCTAGCAGCATTGCCACGTTGCGCTTTGGATAGCAATGCCACAGATAATATAATACTAGCATACAGATGCCTCAGCACATACAAAGAAACCTTGCTGACGTAAATAGCGTTTTTCATTTATTTTATACCGATTATTTTTTGTAAATCGGTTGCGTTCGGTTCCGTTCCACGGCGATAGATAGATCACCATATATATCCGTGGAACGGAATGGAAGGGAACCGAACGCGATCGATGTACAAAAAATAATCAGAATAATCAGTACAGAACGTCGGCACGGTTTCTTTGTATGGGATGAGACACCACTAGCAACGCCGATTCTCTGGCTGCTCACGTGACGAGACGACTAACCGTTTGCTTACATCTGGAAATAGAAAACAGTAATCTATCCCAGTATTTTCTAGTTACCTGCATAAAAGTAGATAAATAGAGAACAACTTGTAGTTCATCAACATCATCCTTCTTAACCCCCGTCGGAAAAAGAGTGGTGTTATAAGTTTGACGTGTGTTGATGTGTATTTATGTATCTGTGTATTGGTGTGTCTGTCTGTGGCATCATAGTGCCTAAACGGATGAACCGATTTTGATTTAGTTTTTTTTGTTTGAAAGGAGACTTTGTCGAGAGTGTTCTTAGCTATATTTGAATGAAATCGCATTTTACTCTTTGAATCTGGATTTTTTCGCAAGATATCGTGTTTCGATAGATTGTCGATTGAAGCGTGTCTGCTACTAGGTATATTGTATGTAGTTTAAAAAGCATGAAATAAAAATTAAAACCGAGGTTTTTTTAAATTTGTAATTTTATCTTGTTAATTCTTTTTCCCACTACTGGGACACAGGCCCCCTCTCTGTGAGGGGGAATGGGTTTAATCTTCCACGTGGGCCTAGTGCGGTTTGGTGGATGTCACATGTCTTCGAATGCACATGTAATTAGTTAATTACAATAATCATACTGTACAATTTATCCAAAAAACTAAATTCGCTGTATCCTGTCACTTGAGCACGCAAAGACATTACGCCCGCCCAGTCAATTACTTAAAAAAACTTGTTGAAAAGTTTTAAGAATTAAGGTGTAGGTATCAAACCACCGAACAAGTTCTGTAACAGTATCTTTACAGCCCTCGTTACAGGAAAATGAGACCTCATTTCACTGTTGTTTTCTATACCTCATCATCATCAGCCTATTAATGTTCCCACTGGTGGGACACAGGCCTGCTCTCTGTGAGAGGGAATGGGCCGTAATCCACCACGTGGGCCCAGTGCGGGTTGGTGGATGTCACATCTTTCGAATTTTTGGTTCTAGGATATGCCGGTTTCCTCACGATGTTGTCCTTCACGATGTTTTTCTATACCTACTATACTCAATTTTAAATAACATGAGACGTCTTTACAACTCTTTTTACAGCCCGTTCAACCGATTTTGGGTTCTATCTCGTACACATAAGGATGACATAAAGAGCATAAACCTGTTACCAAAACCAACTGTTTACTACAGCTTCCATTTGTCGTATCACTAACGCAATAGAAGTCAAAATCGGTTGAACGGGCTGTAAAATGGGCTTATTTAAATGTCTAATGTAAATGGAGTTTAGTTTTAAAATAATAATTTGTTTAGGTATATTCTAAAATAATATTGTGTGACAAGCAAGTAACGCTTAACCAGCTAAACGAAACTTTCAGCGTAGTTGACAAAAAATATCTATGTATTCCGTCAGTTAGATAACCTAAAAAATATTGAACACGTTTTTCTTCTTTTGCCACGTAAACAATAAATTACGACGATACAGTGCGTTGAAATATCGTGTGACATCACGGTGTGCAGTGTGCTGTACTTTATACTGACAAAGTGACGTCACAAGTCCCCACTCCTGAACTTTGTAATGCTTTATCTTTGTTAATTTTTATTTATTTGGTAAAGCAAAAAATACAGGTCCAATATTATTTGTAATGTCACTGACGGACTAAATATAATTATCATTTTTCTATCCAGGAAACATCCTTATTGTCATAAACATACGTTTTCAAAAAATTACAAAAAAAAATTAACCCTGAGGATTCACATTTTTTGTACATTTTTAAGGTAGGTATAAACCATTTATTTATTTATTATTATTCCTTGTGTTTTTCGCTAAAATATTTCTTTGTCTCGTAGTCATGGTATAAAATATAGTATGCAACTCTTGAATAAAACGGAGATTCAAGTGTTAGAATCCTGAGCGACGCGAGTGATTCATCTATGGGCCTCGCTTTAAATCCTTCCTTTATTCACTAGTTGCATAATATATTATTTAATTTTTATAGCACACTTTTACTTTTTAATTTATTTGCGCTTATTGCCTTAATGTAGTCAAGTAGTGTCATTTTCTATGGAGGCGCGCGCTGATGAGAATCTAAATTGCCCGCCATACCACATATTTTTTCCATTTCCAATTTTGTTTTATTTCAACTGTATGAGTGAAGATAAAATAGTGTATGCAACGGCATATAATTAGGTATTAAAACATTCGCTTATTATTATTATCACATTTGGCTTCGCCTCCTGTGATAAACCCACGCTCGTATTTTAATAACTCCTATTATTTGACCATTGCATAAACTACTATACTTTCATTCATTCTGTAAAAAATATATCAATGGAAGCGAATATTCAAGGCTATAACGAACGGTCACATTAAAATAACAAGCAGTAGGTTAATAGGCAGGTTTCTAGGTGACCAATTACGCTATATTGGTTAAACACTTTGACAAACAAGGCACTGGTACAAAGTGTGGTTACCAAAATTTCCGACCGATCTCATTGAAACGTTTCCAGAGATACCGTCAAGCGTATCATTTTAGTCCATTGTCCCCTGTCTAATTGGCGCTGGAATCGAACCCTAAACCTCGCTAATTGAATTACAATAACGCTATTATTCCACCGGATCAATGGCCACTTGGCAGACAAAGGGCCACCTAATGGCTTCAGAAATATTCAGCCTTTGAAATATTTTTTTTAATGGCTTTAATTAATGTGAATTTCTTTGAACCGCAAAAGTAATTTGGTTTTAATTATGGAAATCGATATTTTTTATTTTGTATCACTGTAGCTACCTCGCTGAAGATATGCTACAACCACAGGGTTGTAGCATATCTTCAGCTCTACAAAGATCTACAGAGATCTGAAGGAAATAATCTTATGGAGGAAAGGAAAGATCGTAGCAGGTGGCGTTCTGTAGTTTCTGCTTACCCCCATGGGGAAAAGGCATGAGTGTATGTGATCTGTCTGTCAATAGCTTGATGTCCCTCTGCCTCTCAGCTGGCCAATTCACGTGTCCTGTGTGGCAACTTGCACCGATCCGCAAATCCTAAGCAAGCTGCCATCGCCCTAAACGAGACGTGCCGAATTACATCGAAATGCCTCAAACCGACTCCGCTCGACAAGCTATACCCGTTGGCTGGTATTGCTCCACCAATAGAACAAAAGGGATGTCGCATGTGTGCTTTAGAAAAACCCCAGGAATCCGATACCCGACATCCCCTCCAAACAATGCTATGGCTTTTTATGCCAAGAAAAGGATGCCCCTTGACGGACGGTTTCATAAGCTTCGTATGATATAGTGCATCACACTTGACGGACGTTGTCATGAACTTCGTATGATATAATGCATCCCACTTGACGGACGGTTTCATAAATTGAGTTAAGTTAGCGCCTCTCTAGTCTTGAGCCTATTTCTCTTGTCGTTTGCCCATATACTCACCGCACGACGAATACTTCTTCATCCAGTCCTTGGACGCCACTTGGTCACCGCCTTACTCCACCAATCATCACCGCGCTTCGTCGGGTGTCCTGGCCCTGCAAATAAGGTACTTATGTTTACACTATTTTTAAGTATGTGAGAACCTTTTTACCCGACTGCCGAAGGAGGGTAATGTGTTTATCAATCTATGTATGTATGTATGTATGTGTGTATGCTGTGCAGTCGGAGGATACATCTGGTTTTGGTCCGCCAGCTCGCGCATATGTATCCTCCGACTGCACAGCATGATTTTCTTCTTGTTTACGTCTTTTTAGTTTGCTTTTTAAGCAGTCGGGTTTTTTGATTTTTTAATTAACTTTTTTTCCTATTTATCAAATGAATGAATTTACCTGTTAGTGCTTGTAATTATTTATACCTATACGAAGTGTAGTAATGTTAGTCTGGGTGCATCGTCCTCACTTATATGAATTAATGTATGCGTGTAAATGTTGTGAAACACATTTTTTTGAAGAATAGGTTTAGAGTTTCTTGTCCGTTCTTCTCCATAGCAAGCTACTTTACCGAATGGACGGTAGAATCAATTATTATTACTTTTAAATGTAATTTTTTGACGTTCAAAAGTGCCGCTTAGTGGCCTAAAGGTCTATCCACACATATCAGGGCCGTGCCCGGGAAGTGACAGGGCTGGTCCTAGGCATTGAAGATTCGTCACTGGCTAGCACGACCCTGGTATGTGTAGATAGACCTTAATTGAAATTTTTTGACTGTTGTTCCATTTAAGTTCCAAAAGATGTCATACGTTTTCATAAAGGACATGGTGAACCGCTGATCGGTCTCAAAATCTTTTTTGCTCCAAGTTAATACGTTAGGTGTGACCGTCTTTGATTTGACATTTATTTGGGCATAAGTGTACGAAATAAAAAAATGCGTTATGAACAAACATACTATAAAAAATATGTTTGATCTACCATCCAAAAAAGTAATTTAGCTGATAGGTATTTAGCCAAAAGTAAATGACTCCCCAAAGTCAAGTGGATAATTAAAAAATGGCCAAAACAACACGATAAACTGCTTCCTTATTTGCATTATACGTTATCTTAATACAACCGCTTATAATAGAGAACAGTATGTAACTAGGTATTATTATGAAATACCTAATGTCTTCTTCTTTCGTGCACTATCCCAATTTAAGTGGGGACCTCTCCTAATTTTCTGGTGCCAGGACAATCTGTCCTAGGTTGTCGAGTCTGGCAGTTCTTTGTCCAATAGTAGTTTTGTCATGCTAGTCCACCACGTAGCCTGAAGTTCGTCCTCTACCACTCTTATTTTCGGGTAGTTGCAATGCTTTCTTCACTACATGTTCTTCATCTCTTTACATCACGTGCTTATCATCAGAGACTGCTCTCGGTTAGTTTAAAAATATGTAATGTAATCATGAAAAAATGGAAGAACTAAAAAATGTAAAATCATTAACCCACAATGAACAAGCGTGATAATCTACCTCTATCTACGTACCCAACCAGTCAAAATAAATAACATTACAAGCGCAATTTAATCAGTCGAATCGAATCGTCTGAAAATTCTCTATCATTTTTTCTACACAGTTTCGCTTATCTCCTTTAGTCATACATATAATAGCCAAGGAAAGGAACGTTTAGCCACTTAGTCACCTGAGCAATAGCGTTGATGTCTACTCCGGAAACTGCGAAGTTCTTGACACTACACACTACTTTTGAAGGCATTAAGCTTTTGGGTCTGGTCCTGAATCTCTCACCTTGGTTGTAAGTCTTTTTAACCTCTTACTGCCTTTTAAAAAGGGACTAAATCCTTATTTTGGCTGGTTATTTCAATTATTGGCTTTATTCAATCTACTGCCAATAATTTCTCATATTAGATTTTTTTTACATATTCATCCCTAGACGAATATTTTCCAACATCTTAATAATTAAACTCCAGTGCCGCTATATCTGCCTAATCCATTAGACAATTCACTTTGCTTCGTCCAAAATCTTCCCAATTCAATCCTAGACTAGACTAGATTATCTTCAGTCCTAGACAAAGCAGTTTCCGTCAGCATTCTAAACCAGCCTAGCTACCGCGATTTTTGCCTCCCCAATTTGGCGCGATCTTATAAAACTCAGCATACTTGCTTGAATTTCTGCCTCTATAATCTGACGCGAACTTGTTTACCGCCTTCATACTGATATATATTATCAGTGCATAAATAATAAAAAGCAGTACTTGTGTGCCATTGAGAGACAATGTACCTCTTATTCGCAATACCGCTGTGTGCTCTTATACTGTGTCTGTACGTAAAATGGATCGGCATGAAGACTTACTGGAACAATCTTGGGGTACCCCAGGAACCGGTCCATCCCATATTTGGCAGCATGTCTTTTTTGCAGAAAAAGAATCCGGTAAGTGAAACCACTTTTACTTTCCTTATAACCCATAACTAAAGTCGTCATAATCTAAGAAGTCCGTTGATGTTTCTCATTTTACATACCGCGATAACTTTCTACGTAAGAAATTGAAAAATCAAATTCATATTTCTAATTAATTACTATGTTACCCATACACTATAACAACGAATATCATTCGCAAGGATCAAGTTAAATTATTATTAAGTATTTTTATAGTTAAAACGGGATTCTTATTTTTTGACAACTTTAAATTTTCGTCATCTGATAAAAACAAACAAGAAAGATTTTTACTAATTTTTACTAATCCCTAGTCACAATATTGACTTAGGTATATAGTAGTATGTCTTGCCTTAAAATTATGTATTCCCACTGATAAAATGGATACAGAACAACTTATCTTTTTTAATCCATTTTCGTTGCGTAAATACTGACATTGATTGAATGTCTTGATTGATCATAAATGTGTAATATACCTAACACCTGGGTGTTCCCTTGTATAAATAGTTATTTTATGAGACTTGTAAAAAGTAGGTATTATCGCTTTTTTTAACAAGTAACAATTAATTCACTTTTAAGACAATATAACACAAGCTAATAAAAAGATAGAGAAATCAAAGGGAAAAATGTCTGGCAATGAGAAATACGCAAAAACAGCTAGCATAGCGATTCTGATACTTTGGCTGAAAAAAAACTTTTTTTCAAAAAAATATTACCGACTTCCAATTAAGAAAACTACAAAGTGAAATTTTTTTGGAAATCAGTGTCTTTGGTAGGTACCAATTTTTTGAATTATGGACACCGCCTTTAAATAATAAAGTTATTTTTCACTTTGTAGCTTTCTTAAATCGGTCAAAATCTCTCAATCTTTCAATTTCAAGGAAGTCGGTATTTTTATTAGTATTTTTTTGTAAAAAAGTTTTTTTTATTTTTTACTTTTTAGTTGTGCCAACCTAACAGGTAGGTAGTTAAGTAAGGTACCTATCATGCCAGAATAGATTACCCGAATATCATGAAACTGTACACATCTGCATATCCCTTTAGAGCCAGCCAGTAGCCAGAAGGTGTGATATTATGTTGTGAAATGGTATAAAGAATAAACAGACATGCGATTGCAGCAATCTCAAGAGATTTGCCGTTATTTATTGAAGAGTTCTGTTGTATATCTCCGAAGTTTTTCATCAGATCTTCACCTAATTAAAATGAGGCCAATTTCGAAACATACTTCAACTTTCAAACAAAAAAAATCATTTAAATTCGGTCCACAATTGACGGAGACATCGGTGAACATAAACAAAAAAACAAACATTAAGTCGAACATAGAACCTCCTCCTTTTTGGTAAGTCGGTTAAAAAGAGGCCAGCAGCCTAATTGCGTAAGTAAATTCGACAAGGCAAAAGGTTTGACCGCCATCAATCGACCAATCCCGTGCGAGATAAAAGACGCGATGTGGATTTTTGTCTATGTGATTGGTCGATTGATGGCGGTCAAACCCTTTGCCTTGGCGAATTCAATTACGCAATTAGGTTGCTGCTCTCGTTAGTTTGATGTTTCTTTTTACCCGACTGCCGAAGGAGGATGGAAGGAGGAGGAGGAGGAGAACACATTACTGTGTTTATCAGTCTATGTAAGTATGTATGTATGTATGTATGTAAGTATGTATGTGTGTATGTTTGTTCCTATGTGGCGTTCTAGAGACCAAACGCATGGGCCGATTTTGATGGTTCTTACGTCAATCGATTTGTCTTAAACCCGCGAGTGTCACTGGCTACATAAAAATTGGCAAATAGGAAAATAGCGGTTCTTGGGCGCCATATTATGGGGGCCCAATTTTTTTTTTCTTCCAAACCTATCGTGTGGGATATCAAAATAAAGGATTTTAAGAGGTGATTTCAAAAATATATAACACTTATATGTTTAAATGTACATGATTCGAAAAAAAAAAATTACTAAAAAGTTATAAATAAAAAAAGTTAATTAAAAAAATCAAAAAACCCGACTGCTTGAAAAGCGAACTAAAAAGACGTAAACAAGGAGAAAATCATGCTGTGCAATCGGAGCGAGCTGGCTGACCAAAACCAGACGTATCCTCCGACTGCACAGCATGATTTTCTCCTTGTTTACGTCTTTTTAGTTCGCTTTTCAAGCAGTCGGGTTTTTTGTGTTAAAATCATTTTAATAAAAAATATACTAAGATTAATGATTCATCATTTTTAACCGGCTTACCAAAAAGGAGGAGGTTCTATGTTCGACTTCGTGTATGTTTTTTTTTATATATGTATTGTGGACCGATTTTGAAAATTCTTTTTTTGCTGGAAGGAGTATGTTCCGAAATTGGTCCCATTTTAATTTGATGAAGATCTGATGAAGAACTTCGGAGATTACAACAGAACTCTTCAATAAATAACAGCAAATCTCTCGGGATTGCTGCAAACGCATGTCTGTTTATTGATTATACCATTTCATAACATAACATCACGCCAGTACGCTCTAAAAGGGTACGCAGGTGTGTATAATTCACCTTGATACACTCTCATTTCACCGGTTATGTTCAGTTTCATGATAATCGTGTAATCTACCTATTCTGGCATTATAAGTGCCTTACTAAACTACTTGACTAATACTTTTGCTTTAAAAAAATAATAAGCAACACGATATATTTTCGCTTTTTTGCATACTCCGCCAAAAGAAGCGTATGACAATGACTTATGACTTTGTATACTCTGATAATTTGATAAACTATGGGCCATGATTGTATTTTGTTTTTATTATTTAAATTGATAGTGATTTGTCACGTGAGATGCACTACAAGATAACCATCACATAATTTGTTGTAATAACTTATTTATACCACTGATTACACATAATAAGTATAATAACCCTAAGTGGTTGTAATTATTTATGGTGATTATTTTGTTATTATTATACACAGATTATATACTGTTTTGTTAAACTTAGCTGGTAAAGTCTGCCGTACTGGGAACATGTGAAGGCGCAAGAGTATCAACACAGGATGCGTCCCACACTAGAAGTCTACCCACACTTCACGACACTAACGTCATGCCAATTGGTTTTTTTTTTTAATTTCATAAAATAAGTTACCTGAAAACTCGATAGTATTTTTTTATAAAAAAAATTACTAAAGATTTTATATACATATTTTGTGCTTAATTGTACATAACAGTTGGACGAGTTGAGACGAAATACAGCTTGAGACGAGTTGGGAAACTGTCTACATGTAGAAAGTGACGTATTAGTGAAAGAGACTTATTAGAGATAGCGACGAAATAGCTAGTGTGACGAGTTGTCATCACAACCAAAGCACATATATCGCGAGATGCGAGTGTAATAGAGATACGTCGAGTAGGTGCACCTCTGCCTCACACTTCAGGAAATGTAGGCATGATGTTATGTATGTTATATAATACAGAAGCTACTTTTGGAAGTCGGTGTCCATATCGCAAAATTGTACCTACGAAAGACACCGACTTCCAAAAATAAAGTTATTTTTAACTTGGTAGTTTTTTTCTTTGGAAGTCGGTAGTTTTTTTTTGCAAAAATGTTTTTAAATTTTTTCCCTTTTTAGTATAAGCTACCTAATAGGCAAGTTGTTTAGTAAGTACCTATAACGCCAGAATAGATTACCCGAATAACATGAAACTTGAACATAACCGGTGAAATGAGAGATCTGCGTAACCCTTTCGAGCGTACTGGCGTGATGATAAGTTATTAAATGGTATAAACAATAAACAGACATGCGATTGCAGCGATCCCGAGATTTGCCGTTATTTATTGATGAGTTCTGTTGTATAACTCCGAAGTTCTTCATCAGATCTTCACCAAATTGAAATGAGACCAATTTCGAGACATCCTAGAATATAGCTACAATCTAGGGGTCTTTAAGTCAAGAGTGAATAGGTTACTTCTAGGCAAGCGCGTTCCATCGTCGACCACATCATCGCTTACCAGCAGGCGAGATAGTGGTCAAGCACGAGCCAATATCAAATAAAAAAAAAAATAATAATAATAATACCATTTTACACAAAAAAAAAAATCTTAATTGGTCTACAATTGGCGTAAATATCGGTGAACATAAATAAAAAAATAGAAATAAAACATGCTGTCAAACATAGAACCTCGTCCTTTTTGATAAGTCGGTTAAAAATCAAAACAACACATCAAAAGGACAGAACGTTTTACCAAATTCACGTTCTAGTTATTCCGTAAAAATTCACTCAGTGAGAATAATATGACAAATGTATATATTTTGAATACATCTACCTGCTCCAAATGTTGCGATTCTTCCTCACAACAGATTCATCTCTGTCACCTGCTGGATCATTTGTCTTCCTAGCGCGTAGACTGCTAGAAGTCATTTTATCTAATCCGTTTGTGCCTACAACTCGTATTTATTCACGTAAGTTAAATAGCCTTTACTTAGTCTAAATTATTACATCACCAGTGCACTTAAAACGGTGAAGGAAAACATTTTAAGGGAACCGGCATGTCCTAGAACCAAAAATTCGAAGACATGTTTCATTCACCCGCACTGGGACTGCGTGGTGGATTACGGTCCATTCCCTCTCGCAGAGAGGAGGCCTGTGTCCCAGCAGTGGGAACATTAAGGCGCTATATACGCCCCAATGTTAACGCAGTACTGGCCGTGCGCCCGCTCGATGCCATAATATCAATATTGAACCTCCTTTTGAACAGTTTTGTTTGCAAAATATTATTTCAGTTATAAAGAAATTCCAGCCATTAATTTTTCTGTGTAAAAATATTTTTAAACAACCAAGTCGTTTTGGAGCAGTTTCCAAAAGTTTCGAAAAAATATCGTGTTGTTAATTATTTTTTAAAAGCAAAACTATTAGTTAGACGAAAAATCCTTGTTTCAAAAATTATGTACTTGAATCAATAATATTTTTTTTTTTTTTTTAAACCTTTTAACCTAGCCGTTATTAAGGAGTATGCTTTAGAAAGTAACCGTTTTACGGCACTAAAGCGGTTGTAGGCCCTTAAAAGGCTGATGATGATGATGAAGGTACCAAGCGATATATAATACCTACCTTACCTCGTTGATCTAGTAGTCGATAGCCGCTCATGCTGGGCATGAGCGTCCTGGGTTCCATTCTCGGGTCAGGCAAGGTGTTGTGGAGCTGTCTGGAATTTGGACAGGTGCCCAGTTTAAGGCAATAGGCTCGCCCCTTATAAATTGGGCCTTAGTAAAATTTGGACAACAGCCGTGATATTTATGTTTGTGTTATGTATGTTGTAAACCTTTTTCTTTTTATTACCAGGGCGTATGGCTGACTGAGCTATACCAGAAGTACAAGCCGTCTCCTTACGTGGGCATCTGGGTGTTCTGGCGCCGCGGTCTGGTGGTGAACTGCCCCGAACTGTCGCGTCAGATCTTGGTGAAAGATGCTGATGTCTTCCGGAATAGACACCTGGCTTCGGGGAAGACTGACCCCATGGGGGCCCTCAACTTGTTTACTGTCGATGTAAGTAAATTTAAGGCATAGGACTTGCGTCTTATATCTTCTCTTCTTTGGATTTCTTGTTTCAGAAATTCTATGATTGTATAACTTCATCTATACTAACTGCAAATGTTTTGAATCAATTTTTTTTGGGTGTGCCTCTTGCGTACATACCTCAGAAAGCGGATGAATTGTATTTTCATAGTGGCTTTTTAGCCTATGCTGCACTAAGCACAATCATGCATATCGAGAGAAAAAAAAATTGTCAGATACCTACACTACACTCAGCAATTAGGTAAAACCAGTAAAAGAAACCTCTTACAATCTTATATAGTCAAGATATTTTACCTTGTTATAACATTTATTCAGAAAATAACCATGTTAAGTACCAGTACCATGACATAACCTCTGAATGTTTTAATGATTTGTTTCAGGATCCACTATGGAGCTCCATCCGAAGACGATTGACGCTGGTGCTCACTGGCTCCAAGCTGCGTGGTTGGACAGCGCTTTACCAGAGCAAGGTTACCGACCTGGTATACCGTATCCACTCCGACAACGAGAAGGGAATCAACGTCGATTTAAGGGTACTTACGATTTCCATTACCACCGATCTCCTGGGATACATACTTAGTGAAATTCTATCAGCAATCATCATCGTCATCATTTCAGCTGAAAGACGTCCACTGCTGGACATAGGTCTCCCCCAAACGTCGCGCGTCGCCGCCACATTGATACATTGTGTAGCAGCGGTCGTCTTTCGGTTGAAATAATGATAATGATGACTATACACTGCTACCTACATATCTTGTTCGGGTAATACGAGCATGAAACATGTGTCCAAACCACATGTGTCCAACCAAACAATTTCTGTTTGCAGGGCGTATTCGCGGACCTCTCAACGGACATCATAGGAGAGTCTTCGTTCGGCATCCAATGCCAATCGACCAGGAACAACACCGGACCACTGAGGGAGATGACCAAAGAGTTCGAGAAGTACAACACTTGGAGAGGCCTGGCTTGGTCCTCCATATTCTTTTTGCCAGAAGCCGTGGATATATTTAGGTAAGCAGTTTCAAAGTTATGTAATTGGCTAAAGAGAGTTCTTTGTAAAGGATTTTTTTCAAAGAAGTAGTACCACTACAGCTATTTATGCCGCCGACCAGTATTAGGTTTGGAGGATTGGAGGTATGCGGAACAGGGTGTCAAGGCCCGCAACCTGCATTAAAAAGAAGGAATCCTCTGACCAGACGAGTGTTGTGTCTGGTGGGCAACTACCCGAAGGTAGTCTCGGGCTATTATATTTAAGTTCAAATCGTGGGAAAAACTTTGATTGTGGGATGCAGGATAGCTCGAATGTGACGTCATAGATGTCGCTATATAGGTACCAGATGGTTAAGGCATCTGGGATGCCTCTAGTATTTCAATTGTTCTTAGAAACTGTGCGCCTGAACTGTCTCTGATCCTGGAACCGACTGACCTGTGAACTGACGCCTGTTTCGCCTATCATATAAGACTGGAATAGTACTGAATCAGGCAAGCTTAAGTTCAGCCTATGCCCAAGAGGGCAATCTGGCTAACTCGGCCAACTATAGATCCATCTTAGTAACGTCCATCCTTTGTAAAAGTATGGAACAGGTGCTCAACTCCTGGCATACCTAGAAGCCAATGACATCCCCAGTGACCTCCAATAAAGCTGCCGCCAAAATCGGTCACCTGGAGTTCTTCTAGCAATCTAGCGTATGCCATTAACATCTGGAGTGAGGCCATCGAGAGGTACGGGGAAGCGCTTGCGGTCTCCCTGGACATCTCGAAGGCTCTTGGCAGAGTCTGGCACGCAAGGTTTATTGATAAGCTTCCTTCATCGATCTGCCTGGTGGTCTGTGTGATTGGATTGCAGGCTTCCTGAGGGATCGGTCCATCCGAGTCATTGATGCTGCTATCAATATTAATGCCGGGGTCTCCCAGAGGTCTCAGAGGGCTCTCAGCAACATTGTTCTTACTGCACATAAACTATCTGCTGAAACCTTAAGGCATGCAAAAATCGGGCCAAGAGGCTCATCGGCAATGAGACTCTGGTCAGATCAAAGCTCTAGAACCTTGAACATGATGGCCGAGTTGCCAGCCTGACGGTTTTTTATCGGTTACATTTCGGTGAGTGTGCGATGGAATTGCATGAACTAATTCCTCCTAGCCCATTTCATCATCGGACTACACGACGTACGGCTATGCGTCATCGGTTCATGGTTGACATCCGACGCATACGTACGTTTTGGGTATACTTTTATTGTGCGTACAGCTAAGGAGTGGAATTCCCTGCCGGAGTCTGTTTCCCGACAGCTACAATCTAGGGGTCTTTAAGTCAAGAGTGAATAGGTTTTTTCTAGGCAAACGTGATTCACCGTCGACCACATCATCGGTTACCATCAGGTGAGATAGTGGTCAAGCGCGAGAATATAATTAATAAATAAATCTTTTGCCAGAGAACCATTTATAAGTACCAGCAAATGGACTGCCAGCATAATGGAACAGATAGCTATTAATTGCCTCGATTTACTTACATTTAACACAATCGCAGGTTCTCGTTTTGGCCGAAGCACACAGTAGAATACTTTAAGAGGATCTTCACGATGATGGTGGAAGAACGAGGAGGATACGAGAGGGAGATGGATGGAAAGAGAGATCTGCTCGACGCACTGTTGAAGATGAAGCAAGATGCTAAGAAGGATAACCAAGGTATGACATATTAAAGTTTTTAATACAATTTTGGTAAAAGATATTTATTGCATTATAGTCGATTTTAGCCAGCTATTGCCTAAACTTAAGTCCTTTAAAACACGCCAAAGGCCTACAACACAGAAAGGGTTTGTGTTTTACTAAAGATCTCGTAATCCTTCCTATATTGATCACAGAGACCAAGAAATTGAAGTTTCTAAGAATCCGACATACAGTTCCGTGCTCTCAAGAAGTTGAATCACTTACGTTATTTTTCTTTAAAAAGTATTGTCCCTATTATATTACATACCAGCTGACCTTTTTCAACACTAACAACCAGTAATATAATCACTTTCCCCATGTCATTGGCATCTCACAAGGAGGAAAGGTCAGAATAAGGAAAAATACAACCAGCTGGCTGCCAGCGAGTTTTCCAGTATTGTTGTAATTACCGGTAGAACGAGTACTTGAGAGCTGGGGCAACTTTGATGAAAACTTATTTTTTTAAAGTTTTAAGCTAACTCTGTGAAAACGGAACGAATCAAAATTTTCTTTTGAAAATTTTTGATGTCAGGCATGTTTTGCATCAACGGCAGCATATTCTTGATAAGATTACTTGTTGTAGAAAAAATAATTTAAATTGTACAGTGAGAATTCATTAAAAATAAAATGTAAATTTTGGTACTTTAAATTGCAATGAAAAAATAATAGGGTATCAAAGTGATTCTATTTTTATTTTAACGTCGGTGGGCTCGTTTTTTTTTTCTCCAAAACTATAAAAAAGGGATTATAAAACTTTAAGTAAAGTCGCCAACACTGCCTTTTTTCATATTTTTCTTCTTTCTTCTTTTTTATAAAACGTTGCCCCACACTAGGAATTTCTTCCTGTATCGTGGGTGCGTTTACAAACATATAAACTCACGTACACAAACACCCAGAGCCGAAACAACTATCTGTAGGTCATACAAATATTTGTTCCGTGCGGAAATCAAACCCGCGACACGCAGCGCAGCAGTCAATCGCTCAACCACTGCGCCAACCGTGCGCAAATTGAAGTAGTTATATCAATTTTTATTTCAAAATTAATCAATTTTATCCCGTTTTACGTACCTACAAATTAAAGTTCTTCTTATATTTATTATTATGCCTCACAGCTTGGCATGTTTGTTTCTCGAGTTAAAATTGCACCGATCAAATTTTTGTAGATATTTTTAGAATCTTTTTTTTTCAATTATTGCCACTCCATCGAGCACAAGAGTTTGAAAAATATTCTGAAGTTATGTGATATATATAAATATATAAATATTAAGGTGAACACTTGTGTACATTTGCCTACTAGCCGTTCCAGGGCGAGGATAAACGAAAAATATAATAATAATAATATTTTACTTAAACAAAAAAAAGCAATATAGTTCGATGTAGACCAGTCAGCGTCCGTAACCTGGCTACGTTTCGGAGACCTCTTTGGGGCAACCGAAGGTTTTGTCTGTGCAATTATGGACGAAGTTATCATGACGAATAATTACCGGAGATTTATTGTGAAGGATGGCACGGTTGACATCTGTCGGGCATGTCACCGCCCGGGTGAATCGATCCGTCACATTATCTCTGGTTGTTCTCGTCTAGCTAACGAAGAGTACTTGCATAGGCCCAACCTTGTAGCCAGGATTATCCATCAACAACTTGCTCTGAAATACACTCTTGTGGCCCAACCCAGTTCTCGTTAATGGCAATATCACATTGTACTGGGATCGGTCCATCATCACTGATAGGACTATTGTATCCAATAAGCCTGATATTGTGGTGGTGGACCGAATCGAGAGGCGTGCAATGATTGTTTACATTACCGTCCCGCATGACGGGAACCTCGTGAAAGCCGGGAAAGAAAAGCAAATCAAGTATCTTGACTTGGTTCGCGAGGTTGTCGACTTGTGGGATGTGGATACAGCGATCATTGTCCGATATTGTCCGATAGTCGTGTCAGCTAATGGCTTAATAGCCACGAGCCTCGACCAACATCTGAGGAGGCTCTTGTTAGGCGGCTGGGTCAAGGGCCTGATTCAGAAAGCAGTACTGCTGGACACGGCTCGTATTGTTAGGAGGTTCCTTTCTCTGGAGCCCTGACCGCCGGTAGCTTGGACCCTGTTCCCGATACCGGTGGGCCTCTAAATTTTATATTTTTAAATGTTTTTCTTTTTTGTATGGTTTTTGTAAAAATATTTAAAAAATGTAACTAATAAGAAAAATAATTAAATAAAGGACATAATATTTTTAGCAGAAAATACAACATCATACAACTGTCTCTTTTTTCAGATATGGATTTGGATATTTTAATATCAAACGCAATGATCTTCCTCCAAGGAGGATACGACACGTCGTCGGCTACTCTCACGTATGCCGTTATTGAGTTAGCGCATCACCCTGAAATCCAGGTAAGTTCGACTGGTTTGACCCGCGAGTATTAGTTGAGCTATTCCATCAAATTTCTTCAACTTTCTAAATCGAAATTAACCCGAATTTGTGCCCGGCAACATGCCCGAATTACCTTAAATAAGTTTAACTTTTGAACCGACTTTCCAAAAATAAAGAGGTTCTATGTTTTGCTGTATGTTTGTTTTTTTTTGTGTTTTGTGACTTCGCCTGTGCAGTACTGTAGTACTTCGAATAGTCTATGTTTTATTTCGCGCGATTACATTGTGGGTATGTGGGTCGCCTTACTTGAGAAATTATTAGTTCACCATACAAACTTGCACCATCTTTTCCATCCTCTTAAGGATGATTTCCAGGACAATAACTAACCTTTGTCCTTCCCAGGGTCTCAAACTATCTACACCTATGTTTAGCAGTGGACGTGATGTTATGTGTGTTTTTAAAAGGCATATTACATACATCATATTTGATATATTAAAACTATAGGTACTTATTTTGTTCCAGCAAACCCTATATGAAGAACTGGCGCAAGCAAAAGAAGCACTGGGAGACAAAGAGTTTGACGCAGAGATTTTGGCTACACTGCCTTATTTGGATGCTGTAATCAAAGGTATTCTGTCTTTGCTTATTCATATATCACAATTTATAATAGTCAACAACAAGGCATGATTGACACAGGCATAAAACCGAACTCTTCTTACTTATAAATTTGTCATGTTTACAGCTGGGTACTACAACAGTTGCAACAATACCAATATAAACCGGCCTCAATATTTTTTTTTAATCTATCGTTACAACTGAGTTGGACCTGCTCTTCTTATTATTCAAGACAAGCGAAGCTATGGAATAGTAACATTCTACCAATGTTAAAGATTGTTGCAAAGTCCAAAAATACTGACAAGACCACCCCTCACGTGGTAAAAATTTACTATAATTTTGTCTGGGCCACTACTATAATATCAGAGGCCATTTGAAACCCTAGATCAGTCAAAGATTCATCACTCACCTCCTGACTCTCTGTTACAGAAACCCTAAGAAAATACCCAATCATGGGCTGGCTGGATCGCGTCGCTCTCAAAGACTACAAAGTGGACGACCACCTCACTATCCCTGCGAAGACAGTGGTCTACGTGAACGCTATCGGCATGCACTTGGATTCTACCTACTTCCCTGAACCTGAGGTGTTCAATCCTGAAAGGTTTTTGGGAGAAAACGCGAAGAATGTCGTTCCGTACAGCTACATGCCTTTTGGAGAAGGACCTAGAATGTGTATAGGTATGTAACTCAACTGATTTAATTAATACCATTATCATCATCTGTCTACCCGTTTTCCAACTGTGTTGTAGTCGGTATACTCAGTTACAGTATAATCTGAATTAACCAGATGCAGCTGAATATAGGTATTTTATTTGGAAATACCAGTTTCTGTTTTACATTGATCGACTATAACGACTTTCAAAGGGTATAAACGGGACCCTATTACTAAGACTCCACGGTCCGTCTGTCTGTCTGTCACCAGGCAGTATTTAATAAACCGTGATACCTGGACAGTTGAAATTTTCACAGGATGATGTATTTCTGTTGTCGCTATAACAAAAAATACTAAAAACAGAATAAAATCAATATTTAAGTGGGCCCCAATTGTGCGCGAGTCCGACTCGCTCATGGCCGGTATTTTTTATGCGTGCTGAAATGCTCATGCATACTGCACTACCATGGGGAAATAGAGCGGTTATGTGGGACTCCAACCCACTATAACTCCACGGTGACCTCCTGTGCCGCTTATGGCGGGAACACAGTCACGCGTTAGCATTCACCGCAAACCCGCCGTGACTCTCCGTCACTGGACCCTCCTCTGGGGAGTATCCCCCATCACAGGCGCACCAGAACACACTGTACGCCGTGACCACCCCAGGACCAAACCAACACATGGGCGCCAGACGACCCCGTGTATGGCACCTTTGGTCCCCTTGTGATGGGTCAAGGTCAATAGCCACGCCACCTACCATTTTTCGGCCGCAGGGGATTGGAGTAGCGGCCAACGCTACACCAACATTCCTCCTCCCCTGCAGCCCCACAGTATCCGCCTTCAGACGGTGGTGACCCCGTCCAGGCCGCGGAAGGTAGGGAGAGTGGCGCACCGTAATACCGGCACTCCTCTCCCGCCGCGACCTCGATATCGTATGGATATGGAAAGACCCATATATATCGCGGCCCGCCTCTGTTACGATGTCGCCCAGGCGGCACTGCAACCTACTTGCAAAAGCCCCCCTCGGGTTCCTCTTCGCATCACCGTGGGTGACCAAGCCATGGCCACTGAGCCCCCCCGCCTCGACAATGCGGGCACCCACCGGGAAGGATTGATCGACTGCCTATCTGACTTTCACAACCCAGGTACAGGACCCTCGTTTGCAGGACTGGTACTCAGACTTTAGGTCTTCTGATTAACGACAGTCAAATATCTACAAATTGCAGCCGGAACCAATTTGATAACGTGCTTTCCGACCCATGGAAGAACCGAGAGTTCTTTGATAAACTATATAAGTGCTATATTTATAATAACTACATCCATTCAGGGATGTATTGCGGGATCCAAGACAGTTATATGCATTTTCCGGGACTTCGTCGAGCTTCATTTCCTCAGCGCTTTTCTGGTGGTTGCCACTGTTGATTCTGACTTTTAGGTGTTGCAGTGGTTGGGTATAGTGCGGTGGGATTGTCCCAAAACCCTGTCAGGGAACCTAATAGTGGAGCAGATAGACGCCTTAACATCGTTATCATCTTCCTGTCCTTGTCCCATGTTACTTGGGGTCGGCGCAACACGTTTTGATCTTCCATACTGTCTTGTCTCCCGTCACTCCATCACTGACGCCCTTTTCTTTCATATCACTTCTCAAACAGTCCATCCATCTTTCCTTTGGCCGTCCCCTCCCACTCCATCCATCCACATTTATATTCATAACTCTTTTAGTAACATGCGTTTCATCCCTCCTCATCACATGACCATACCAGGACAAACGGTTTCCTTTCAACTTCTGTCACTGGCGCCACTTTCAAACTGCCTCTAATATACTCATTTCTCACTTTATCCTTTATCACTCCGCACATCCATCTCAACATTCTCATCTCTGCTACATGCAATCTCTTTTCATCCATCTTTTCTCAGCCTAACATTCTGATCCATACAGTACGACAGGAATGATCACAGATTGATTCCTTAACATCACGCCTGTTTTCGCCGAAGGTTCGGATAGAGGTACAGATATAGTACACTCACATTTCGAATGTTATGTTCAAGTCCCTTGTAATAGGGGGACAGCCTGTTTCCGTTAAATGGACAGAAATCCAACCTCCGGGCTGCTACTGAAAATTTTAAGATGGAAATATCCAATAACACTTTGCAAGATCAGGGAAAAGACCTTTATTCATTTATTTATTTACTTATTTATTTATATATTTATTTATTTATTCATTTACACATACATACTTAACTTATTAGGACCTCATGCTCAGAAATAGCACTAGACCAATGAGGTAACAAATTGGCACATTACGTCAAATTAGTACATAGCCTTGACAGTAACTCTTGTTTTAACAAACGGGTCTTAATCTCCTGACCAATAAAACGAACGATAAATTAAAACATACATTTTATATATAGGAAATATAATATCAACTCTTTCAGAGGACACCTTTTGACACGACGCGACGGGCAGCCATTCGAGTTAATTCCTTTCACTAATTGGTAATTAAATTGATAACTTGTTACGGTTGATAAATTGACAGATCGGAAGGATTGGGCGTCATTATTTCTTGTCATATTACGGCCATTGATAAAGGTTTAGGGTTGAATGGGAAGTGATTGAGGCATTAATATTCCGCATTCGAAGGCTTCTAATTAATTGGTTATTTGTCCTTTCCTCCTTCTCCTTCTTCTTACCTTAAAAATTCTGATACTGTTTCGTTTTAACCGAAATTCTCATCAAAATTGGTATGTTGGAACTTGGAACGGACAGTATAACTAATAATATAACTAATAGAATAGTACCTTACTGAACAAATAGATTGTACTTGAATAGTCTAAAAATCAGACGGACATCAATCCCAAAATCACCCTTCCGAATTTGTAGAGAGAATGACAGCTGCACGGCTAGATCTTCGCAAAATTAAGCAACGCTTGCCGAGGTTGGACCGTGGGTCGGTGACCGTCCATTGTCATTACATACCGAGTCTCTTCCGTGCCTAACCGGCGACGGCGGCGGATGTATGCCATGTACGCCGGTACGTGTGAAAGCTAACATACATGGCTATACACTTCGCTGCCGGTTACCCGGCACCGGCTACCCGGCAACCGGAGCGTGTGAAAAGGCATTATGACCCCATTGTCCGTCTGTCTGTCTGTTACCAGGCTGTATCTCATGAACCATGATAGATAGAAAGTTGAAATTTTCACAGATGATGTATTTCTGTTGCCGCTATAACAACAAATACTAAAAACAGAATAAAATAAATATATAAGTGGGACTCTCATACAACAAACGTGTTTTTTTTGCCGTTTTTGCGATAATGGTACAGAAACCTTCGTGCGCGACTCCGACTCGCATTTGGCCGGTTTTTGTACTAAAAGACATAGTGCTTTTTCACACGTCCCGGTGGGCGGGTACCCGGTAGCGGCTACCCGGCAACCGGAGCGTGTGAAAAGGGAGTTAGTGGTGGAGGTGAAACAGACGGATGCTCCATGTAAAATACAGCATCCAGAGAGACTGGAGCCCGATTCCAACAAAGCAGGAGTCGACCAAGCTGATTGATGAACCTTTACCCACTTCCTAGTGATTTTTTAACCGACGTGAACTACATGTCACTATCTCTTTCTTCACGCCAGCTTCTACCAAAACTATATCTCCTTATTTTGACCACTTTAAATATTTTTTTCTGTTCACAGGAAAACGTATAGGACAGAACACAGTCCGCTACGCCCTAGCAGCAGTGCTACTGGACTTCGAGCTGAAGCCTCTGCCCAAGTATCCGAAGCCCAACGACATTCCTATCGAGAAGAAAGGCCTATTCTACATCCCTGGTATACCACTCTCCGTTGAATTTAAACGAAGGAAGTAAGACGTGATTGTGTACACATTTTTCTTTACCGCTGACGCATACTGCGACGAAACAAAAGAGCATTCTAAACGTTTATGTGTCCAGCACCACATACCGCAGCGTTGTGCGCTCGGATGAAAAGGCCAAGGATTCAGCGCGTTCATACACGCGTGCGTTATGCGGTCGTTTTAAAGGTTCTCGCATATAGGCGCAACGCAACAACGATCAACCCGTTTTTTAACCGACTAGCAAGGAAAGGGTTAGGTTTTTTATAGAAATTGTTCCACGGATATAAAAACGTAGGCAAACTTTGAAAGCACGTTGACGCGTTGTTGCATATCGACAATCTGTGGGGACCTTTAAAAAGTGCAAAAAGACTTGCTCACCAAGTCAAGTGTTACAATATTTATTCTTCGCGTTTTATAAATGTTATTTTACTCAAAGATACACTAGTAAGTAGGTACCGTATTCCTCAATCTTTTTGGCCGGGTTGAACTTAAGCTTTCCGATGCGCAAGGCACAGGGTTGTATGAAATTTAGATACTACTGCGCAGCCATTGTAGCCAACTTCAGACCGGCAAAATGACTAGGAATTTTTACTATTTCAGGTTGATTTACAAAATGCGTAGATTTCAACATGTTGACAGGTCTTTTAATGTAAACTTCTTGTCCGGCCTGAAATTGGCTACAATGGCTGCGCAGTAGAAAAACTCATACAAAAACAGTACCGATCCGTGCCTTGCGCATCCGAAAGCCAACTTCAGGCCGGCCAAGAATTTTGGTGAGTACTATTATATACACTGTATAAACTGTGTCAGCCCATAGGAATTTAAACTTTGTTAAGTATAAGATAGGGTTTGTTTTTGATATATTATGGATAATGGTATAATTATGTTACACTCAGTACAGTGGTTTTCGCATCACAATTAGGCTAGTAATAACAAAAGATTAGGTATAATTATGATAACAGTGTTATAATATTTGTAATGTTAACAATAAATATTTTGATTCCGTATCTTTTTAATGACTTTTTGTTTTCTTTAGTTTATTATGTAATCCATCTTTTATGATACGTTGTGATATATTTAGAGATAGTTGCTAACACGAGAATATATTGACAGTTTGTCATACAATATTGTCAATTTAACGTCGTGTTAGAAACTGACTCTGAGTTAAGTTTTTCGACAAGTGGGCCTTAGTTCAGTAAAGTAAAACTATAAAAATATATATTTTTAATGCAATATAGTGTCGAAACAGCACAGAGGAGAATGAAAGAAGAAAACGTGTTGCACCAACCACCAGGAACATAGGACAAGAGCAGGATGATGATGATAATGAGAACATACAATACGTAGGATCCATTTCTGAAGTTTATTCAAAGGGGACAGATTCAGTATCAATATATCAGTTGAATATCCAAAATCCTACTCTCAAAACTCATTTTCAGCTTTAAAAACGATGCACGAAAACAATATGAGGATGAGAATGTTCTAAAACTAACAAAATCAAAGACATGTGATATCTATCGATAAGCACTGGGTCCACGTGGTGGACAGACAGAAAACGGATTTGTCCCTCTGAGTTTTGAGAGTACTCAAAACTCAATTTTCAGCTTCAAAAACGATGAACAAAAACATTATATGAGGATGAGCATGTTCTAGAACCAAGAAAATCAAAGACATGTGACATCTACCGATAAGCACTGGGACCACGTGGTGGACAGACAGAAAATAACATAGCAAATGCGTAAAAAATATAAATAGACATCGTATAAACAAGATAACCCTGTAAATATGACAAATACCCAATAAGACAATGTTTATCATCGGTAAGTAGCGTGTGAGGCATATTATCAGAACATGACGGTACAATCTCAGTTCGTAATTACGTATTACTCAATATCATATCTATACAAGACGAAGAATAAAATATGTAAATCATTCAGCGACAATGCATCAGAAATAATAATAACTTTATTATATAAACGTAAAGACAATGGAAATTATTTATAGTTGAGTCTAGCTGTTGGTTGAATAATGTGTTGAGTTTTCTACAAGATAAGGAGACTTTGGTAGACGAAACAAAAGATGAATGGATTGGATGAGCGATTATTACGGCTGAGAAGAGAGTGAATACTGACATGATGGCTGATAGAAGAGTAAGGAAGAATGCGGCATTCTGGAGTAACAAATGAGGATAAGGAAAGGATTTGGTAAGCTCTTTTTATTACTTAATGGTTGTTTTATATTTGATTTCGACCAATTCGGGCCAAGAGGCTTATCGGCAACGATGCAATGGTCGCCTCAAAGGTCAAGAGCCTTGAACATCGACGCCGAGTGGCCAGTCTGTCGGTTTTTTTATCGGTTACATTTCTGAGAGTGTGCGATGGAACTGCACAATTTGATTCCGCCTAGCCCTTTCCATCTTCGGACAACAAAACGTACGGCAATGCGCAACCGGTACATGGTGGACATCACACCCATACGTACAAAGCGTTTTGCGAATACTTTCATTGTGCGCACAGCTAAGGAGTGGAATTCCCTGCCGGAGTCTTTGGTTCCTGATAGCTACAACCTTGGCGTCTTTACGTCAAGAGTGAATAGGTTACTTCTAGGCAAGAGTGCTTCACCGTCGACCACATCATCGCTTACCATCAGGCGAGATAGTGGTCAAACGCGAGCATGTCGACAAATAAAATAAAAAGATTTTTAGATACTTAATTGTATTTTTCAGGTAATTTTCGTGTCTTAAGTTCCTAGAAGCAGAGGATGTCCAAGGTGGACCGTTTTAATAGGATTTACATTATAAAGTAGGGACCACGCTTACACAAATTATAATTTTGAAGGTTATTTTTTTATGGTTTATTGGGGGCTTCGAGAATCCGCTGGAAGTGAGACACATAGGACCGGTCGATGTAGCGACACTTGGGGAAGCCCTAAGTTCAGCAGTGGACGACTATCAGCAGAAATTATAATGATAATGGAGAATTAGGGAATAAAAGTGAATAAAAACTAGATGAGGTTAACACAGGATCAGAAGGTAACATGCGAAAGGGTGATGGGAGGGGCGAAGGGGACACTTTAGTAGATGGTAAAAACGTGTCTATGATAATGAAGACAAATGAAAATGAGAGAAATGACATGTGAGAATATAACATTTAAAAAAAAAAATCAGTAAGAAGATGTATGGAATTGTTCTTTACTTACCTCTAACAGGGGTTGGGTTGAAATGATTCGCGTAATTCGTAGACAAAAAAGACGTCAACTTTAGATAAAGACTATCGGCCATTACTCAGCATTCTTTAGAGAAAATGGTTCGATTTAACGGTCACGACACATTATAAATACCGATTGTCGATTTACTATTAGTTGGCAGTTTTTGTTAAATATCTGCTTTGTTAAAATGACATGACTTTACGAAAAGTAAGTGACAGAAATTGCGCAATTATTGAGTTGTTACCTGTTTTCGATACTGTTGTACAGAGTGGTTTGTTATCAACAATTTACTGCTGCTATTACTACGGAGAGATACCCATGCTACACGCTAGGGATGCTACGGAAGTGATTATGTCGGCATTGGATGTTTTAAATTTAGTTAAGTGGAATCGGAACCGGAACCGGTGGCTGAAGAAATGTATTGAGAGAAAGCAGTTTTAATCAAATAAATACATGTATTGTTAATCAGTCGTTTTAATTTCAGCTCAAACATAACACCAGGCGTTGAAAAAAACAAAAAAGTTTTCTAAAATCGCAATAATTATTAAATAAACAACGTTGTACGCGTTGACTGCGGCCGCATGCTGCCGCAGCCGTCGCTGCCCATCGACCTCCGATATACTTCGATAAAAATTTCGGAAACAAATCGAAATCGGAGGTTTAAAAACAATCAGACGTTCCTACTGTTATAACAGCAACAGAAATACATCATCTGTAAAAATTTCAACCGTCTAGCTATCACGTACGGTTCACGAGATACAGCCTGGTGACAGACAGACACGACAGTGGAGTCTTAGTAACAGGGTCCCGTTTTTACCTTTTGGGTGCGGAACCCAAAAAATCAAGCGTTTTTTAAACGGTTTTATTCCGGGATGAAGATCTGTTGTGGAATTTTCTGTCACTTAGTAAAAATCAACCTGTATACAAATATCTATATTACAATGACAATGATAGAGCAAGTTGCCATAATATATATAGATAGGATTACATATGATAATCAACACACTACCTGAAAACAAAACAAAGCTAATGATATCAACATTATCATTGATCCTATGCATTGATATGATATATAGGGGTTATATACTTAATACTTACCATTAACAGATACGATCTCTAGGTAATTATTGTCAACGAACTTATTTATATTACTAACATGATTGAATGCAAATAGAAAATATATTTCATCATCATCATATCAGCCGAAAGACGAAAGACGCTTGCGCTTGATGAAAGCGTCGCCACATTGATCGGTCCCGTGCGTCTCGCATCCAGCGGATCCCCGCAACCTTCACCAGGTCATCAATCCACCTGGTGGAAGGCCTTTCAACGCAATTACGTTACGTTCTTAAATTTACGTGTTGCAAAACTATGTTGGGGTCGTCTATTTAACATAGATCGATGGCCTACCTTGTTTTTAGGGTTCCGTACCCAAACGGTAAAAACGGGACCCTATTACTGAGACTCCGCGGTCCGTCTGTCTGTCTGTCACCACGCTTAATCTCATGAACCGTGTTTTTTTTTTTTTTTTTTTTATTTATTTATTTAGGTAAACAGCGATACTTAAAAATATTTTACAAAATATGCGTGTTACAATTTGTATGGCCAATTATAGGTTTCCCTGTGTGATAGCTATACAGTTGAAATTTTCACAGATGATGTATTTATTAGCAGTGGTGGCCCAGTGGTATCGGCCGCGGCTTACAAGTTGCAGGTCGTGGGTTCGAGCCCAGGCAGGCGCTTTACTTTATGTAAATTATTTCATCACCGCTGCCCTCAAAACGGTTAAGGAAAACATCGTGAGGAAACCGGCGTGTCCTAGAACCAAAAATTCGAAGACATGTGACATCCACCAACCCGCACTGGGCCCGCGTGGTGGATTACGGCCTATTCCCTCTCACAGAGAGGTGGCCTGTGTCCTAGCAGTGGGAACATTAATAGGCTGATGATGTGATGTGATGTGATGTGATGTGATGTATTTCTGTTGCCGCGAGCCGTCTGTTTTTTATCCTTTGGGTACGGAACCTTAAAAGACAGATAATCAAATTATGCTTTTCGTAATCTTCAAGATGACATATTTTTGCACACATTTCGAACTAAAGATAATAATAAAAACAACAATTAAGTATTATTGATCTGTTATTGAATGACCAGCATTTTTTGTCAGCTGTTACCGAGCAGCGTAGATAAACTATAGGATATGAAATTCTGTATAAATAACTCTCAGTGTTGATCTCAAATCCAAGGAGTCAACACCAGTGATTCTGTGATCCCACAATGATTCTAATTCTCTTGTCAATAGTGACGATTTTCGTCTGTGCGTGGGTGTTTTTAAAGTGGAGTAGGGTAAAAAGGTACTGGCTAGAACGGGGTGTTCCACATTACCCACCCCATCCTATTTTGGGTAGCCTTACCTTTTTGCAGAAGGAAAATCCTGTAAGTATACTTTTTTATTTATTCGTATTTTTTATTTTTTGTTCAATCATAAGACAATCTAATTTTCTGGCAAAACTATAGAAACAAAAAGGCTTACAAGTAAACTTGCGCCTTAAGTAGGAAGATAGTTTTCTTCTATTTTCTTACCTAAAATTATCGATTATAACTATTCAATAAATCAACCATTTAAATAACGTTTTTATTTCATTACAAAAGAACAAGTTTATTAGAGCTTCGTAAATCATTTTATTAAGGCACTCAAGAAGCTTACAAAATTAGCCTAATATTTTAAAACAAGATTACCTAAACTTAAGATTAAAGATTACAAAAGTAGTATCAGTAATATTCTTAAAGATCTGATCTTTGAACAGTACCAAAAAAGTCCTATTACTTAGGTACAGTTACAGACTCTTTCCTGCGGCTTCGTTTAGGTGACCTATCCCACAAGAAGCAGCCTTTTATTCGGGATAAAAAAGTAGCTTATAACAGCTTTCCAGTCTGAAACTTATCTATATCCATATTAATATAATAAAGCTGAAGAGTTTGGTTTGTTTGATCGCGCTAAGCTCTGGAACTACCAGTCAGATTTGTTTTTTTTTGTATTAGCCACATTCACGAGGAAGATTATATGCAATTTTTTTATCCCGAGACCGGGTCCTGTGCGATGGGCCACGGGAGCGAAGCCGCGGAGAAAGACTAGTCCCTTATAAAAAAAAAAAATATATTAGTTTTTAATATTAGTTTAGTGAGAAATGAAACGGTAGAAAAAGCTTCATTTTGGCAGCAAGTCAAATCAGCAATAACGAATCTGCCTGTTGCAAGTCTACAAAGCTGTTCACATTTGTCCATTTTCTACATCTTACTCTGAAAACCACAAAGAACTTTCACAGAATGAAGAGAAAGGTGAGATGGTGTGTTTAAGAAAATGTTTGACGCTGTGATGTTACTGATATACATAGCGTAGTGGTTTCAACGTAGATACAATTTCGAGGCACAAGGCGAATAAAAACGGAAAAATCAGAAAAGCCTTGAACGTATGGATAGCAGGGCAATATTAGATAAAAAGCACCGTGTTTTGCTTGTTAAAATATTGAATAAACTATGTACCTAGCAGGAGTTTTTGTAATCACGGTGCTTCCGCATAACAACATCAACGCACAATATTTGTTAGATCAACTACCAACATAAAAGTTTCAATGATTAATGCCATTTGCACAAGTTGGCCTTCGCCTATAGGTTATAAGATTACCTACTTATAAAATCAATTCATTAAATGCAAGTAGATGCAAACTTAATGATAGCTCGGAACACGAGCCAAGTCGCTGCTTAGTAGAATTCATGTGACAGCGGGGAATGAATATCACAGCAGCCTTTAAGTTTGAATCTATCTTTACTTATACACATAACATTTGACTGTGACCAACGTCTTACACAAAACATATGGGCTTCCCGATGACCGCGACACAGAACTATCTAGGAAAGAAATTTTCATAATCAGTTCAGGTTTTAGCAGACTTTAATATATATTACGAGTACGGTGAAGGAAAACATCGTGAGGAAACCGGCATGTCGTAGAACCGAAGATAGATGACATCTAACAAACCGCACTGGACCCGCGTAGTGGATTACGGCCCATTCCCTCTCAAAGAGAGGAGGACTGTGTCCCAGCAGTGGGAACATTAAAAGGCTGATGATAACCACCATCTTGTTACAATCTTGTATGACAGACAAAGTTTTAAGGATATTATATAAGGCCATATCTTTTAAATCACACGACAACAATCTGCCTAGTTTGTTCCCAACTAGACCGGACTCAGCGGAGTATCAGTACTTTATAATATGGAGCGACTGCCTATCTCACCTCCACAACCCAGGAGCTGGGTAACACGATTCCCCTTAACCAGAAGCTGTCAGATATCAGGCTTCTAGTTACGCATAGTTATGCGTAACGACTGTCAATGACCCTAGGATAGGATAGATGGACCCCCTTTCCCACACTTAGTCTCCCATTTGTTCCGTTTTGCGTGCAAGCCTCCTCTCTGCGAGAGGTAATGAGCCGTAGTCAACCACGCGGGCCCGGTGCGAGTTGGTGGATGTCACATGTCTTCGATTTTTTGGTTCTGGGATATGCCGGTTTCCTCACGATGTTTTACTCCACCGTTTTGAGAGCAGTGGTGATGAAACAATTTACACAAAGTAAAGTCTGCCTGGGTTCCCACGACATAAAACTAGTAAATCGCGGCCTTTACCATTGAGCCATCACTGCTCTTCCTACAGTCAAAGTAAGAAGTCAAAGATATCAAAATGACAGCCGGGACCAACGGCTTTACATACTTTTCCGACAAACACTGCATTGGGCAAAATGTTTTACCAGACTTTTTCAACATTTTAATTTTGCTTTCAGACAATATGGATGCGCCAACTCTACAAAGACTTCAAGGGGGCTCCCTACGTGGGTATGTGGCAGTTCTGGAGACCAGCGCTTGTCATCAACAGCCCCGAGATAGCTCGCAGGGTCCTGGTAAAGGATTCAGACTTCTTCCGGAACAGGTTCCTGAGTTCTGGAAAGACTGATCCGATTGGGGCTTTGAATGTATTTACTGTTAACGTAAGTGAAGTTTCATAAGCTAACACCCTATTTCTAAAGATTTGAAGTTGAGTATTTATCAAACGCTACTTTAGGCGTAGTTAACTAAACTAACTAACCAATGGTTTAAATTTTCGGTAAAACGCGTTTATTCATCAATTATAAGTCTAAAGAATGATCAAATAATTAACTCTATCACATATTTGAGCATTTTTAAGGGGTAATTATTGATGGAAAAACGTATTTTACTGAAATTTTAACCATTGTTAAGCAAACTTAACCATTGGTTGAGTTAACTACGGATCAGAAAACTGGGGCTTGGCCTGAAAACCTGTTTTAGCATTAAAGAAGGGTTTGAAAAGTTCTTAACTCCAAAGTCTCAATTTAGAAACCGGCCCTAGGATTTTGAACTAAAATGTGATTTTAATCTTTGGGCGCACGGTTGGCGCCGTGGTTGAGCAATTGACTGCTGCGCTGCGTGTCGCTGGTTCGATTCCCGCACGGAACAAATGTTTGTATGACCTACAGATAGTTGTTCCGGCTCTGGGTGTTTGTGTATGTGGGTTTATATGTTTGTAAACGCACCCACGATACAGGAAGAAATTCCTAGTGTGGGGCAAAGCACCTTATAAAAAAAAAAAAAAAAAACTGATCATCTTGATGATCATATCGCGTGATGTGGCTATGAGAATCTGTTTTTATAGAAGCCGATATTTTTTATCAGCTAGCTAAAGCAAATTTAAGTAGATCCAAGTACCGAATACTGAAATAATTTAGTATTTTTTTCTTTACCTAATTAGTAAAGGTCAATCAATGTCAAGGAGAGATCATTGATGCTTTTTGATTATGTTATTTTTTTTATAAGTTAAACTTATAAAAAAATATAAATGCCAGCTAACTAGACTTCTTGTATTTATTGCGTCTTAATTTAATATTAGAAACAACTCTAGAACTATTTAATTGCTTTACTGCTTTGTATAAACTTGAAGGCCACATGAACCTAGGACGTGCACTGGTATCATATTATACTCGTAACTCTAAATAAATACTACAAAAACTTAAAATAATCTTCATAACTTGTAGATAAGTTAGCAGTCATGCCTCATTCTATTTCGGTACATGGCTGACTGGTTTTGTCCAGCTTTTCTAGCCCTTTCTTTTTTCGTTGTGAGCCATTTCTTTAGCTAAATCTCGCCTGATGTAAACGATGGAACGAGCTAGCCCAGAGGATGCGTGTTCACTCTTGCTAAGAAGACTGATGGGTGATAGGTGGTAGGGAACACAAACGCTGGTAGAGATCTCCACTAGCAGGACGCATTAAAAAAAAACCAGCCAAGTGCGAGTCGGACTCGCTCAAAAAAACACGTTTGTTGGATGGCAGCCCCACTTAAATATTTATTTTATTCTGTTTTTAGTATTTGTTGTTATAGCGGCAACAGAAATACATAATCTGTGAAAATTTCAACTCTCTAGCTATTATGGTTCATGAGATACAGCCAGGTGACAGACGGATAGACAGACAGACAGACAGACAGACGGATCGCGGAGTCTTAGTAATAGGGTCCCGTTTTTACCCTTTGGGTCCGGAACCCTAAAAACCGGCCAAGTGCGTGTCGGACTTCACACATTTAGGGTTCCGTACCAAAGGAAACATCAGATTTATCAATATATTGGTATTTTTTTGTAAAATATACATAACTAGCGGACTCGGTTTCACCCTCGTAGTTCCCGTCCCCGTGGGAATACAGGGATAAAAAGTAGCTTATGACACTCAAGGAAAAAAGTGTAGCTTTCCAAAGGTGAAAGTCTTTCCTCTTAATAATATTTAGTATAGAAGTATAGATAATAAACATTATCACTAAATTTCAACTTCATAGGTCAATGGCAAGTAAGAATATTCTTCGGAACAAATTGTGTGATAGACGACAAGCAGATAGACACGTGAGTGACAGCAATAGAACTCCGTTTGCTCCCTTCGGGTACGGAACCCTAACTAAAAGTGAAAATTCACACGTACCCCTGACTGGCGCGGAGGTTTACCACTATATTCTAAGTCTATCTCCTCTTGTCTCAGTTAAATTGACCGATATTCATATTAATTGAGGCGTTTATCCTGATGACTGAGTCGAATTAAATGATGGAAATTTGAAATTAATAATAACTGAATCTACCGTCCATTATGAAAAAGGACAAGAAACTCCAAAAGGACTTACAACATAGGTCAAAGCCTTATTACTTGGTCTTTAGATGCTTTCTGTCAGTATGAAGAACGACTCTATATTTTTTATTCTTGTATTACTATGTTATTTTCAGGATCCTCTCTGGTCATCACTAAGACGACGTCTGACCTCAGTTTTCACGGCTGCCAAACTGAGAAGTCTCAACGGCATCACTGTCTCCAAGTCTAAAGCTTTTGTAGACCGCATAGCAGTTGACTCTAAGAAAGATGAACCTATAGATTTGAGAGTAAGTATCTGCTGTACAATAATGATAGTAATAACGCCTCGCTTAAAACCTCGACGACCATCTGTCGAAGCATTGTTGGAATAAGGGCCTGATACAGGCAGCAGAACTCCACAATACGGCTCACATTTTAGTATTTCGCCACTAGTGAAGATTATAAAGCCTTCCATCGAAGGACCAGACTAACTTTACGAATATACGTTTTTATAATTCTAATGGAAAAACCGGAGAGAATCCGGGCATCCGCTGGATATCAGACAAGACGATCGAATAATAAACGATCTTCTTTCAGAAAATATGCACAGACTTCACAACCGACGTGATTGGAGAGTCAGCGTTTGGAGTGACGAGCAATTGCCTGGCTGAAGGAGACAGTATCATGAGGAGGGTCACCAGAGAGTTCATGGAGTTTGACCTGCACCGAGGACTGTCCTGGTCCAGCATCTTCTTCTTCCCTGAGCTGGTGGATATATTTAGGTAAGCACCATAATCGGGCATAAGCTTTTTCATTGCCTTTTCGTAAGAAGATCTATTTATTTATTTATATATACTTTATTGTAGGTACACCAAGTTAAAACATAGAAAAGGAAACTTAAAACTAAAATACATACAATGGGCGGCCTTATCGCATACCGCGATCTCTTCCAGGCAACCTGGTCTATGATTGTTGTATACACCCAATTAACGTAGACATCTTCATAAAGCGGTTATATTCCTACTGAGTGAATCCTTTACCATGTCAAGACGTCTAGATCTCTAGGAAGGCACACGATTTCTCCAGCACTTTATTGTATATTCTTCTTTCACTTTCACGCAAAAATGGCCATAATGAATATAATATTAATTTAGGCATAAAACTATACAATATTCTGTAAGGTAATTCTATTCGGGCACATAAAGAAGATTCCCTGAGATGGCAGTAAAATCGCACATATTTATTTATTTATTTATTATATGCTTTATTGTACACCTTAAAATACAATTATAAAAAGAAACTTAAAATTAATACAAATACAATGGGCGGCCTTATCGCATTCCGCGATCTCTTCCAGGCAACCTGGTATGGACAGTAATTGTCTGGACATGAAGTGGGGTTGTCATTGGTGTGACAATAACATTGTTAAAATACTATATTAATACATACTACAATACTTCTACCAGATTTTCGTTCTTTCCCAAGAAGACAATGAAACTTTTACGTAAGATCTTCCGCACTGTGATCGAACAGAGAGGAGGATATGACAAGGAGGTGAAAGATACTCGGGACTTGCTCGATGCACTGCTGAAGATCAAGCAAGAGGCTGGCAAAGATGATGAAGGTAAGCACATTCGTACGATACCCATACTCGTTCCAAGGTTTTTGGAGCCCTCGTCAATTTGAATAACTCCGATTGGTGATCGATCCTCGTTGAAGTTTGAATAGATCGAAAACTAAATCAAAATTAATAAGAACCTGACTGCAAAGAACGACTAAAAAGTTTCAACCAAGTCACTTTTTAGTAATTTGATACCACCTACTGCATTGGAATATTCTATTTCTTCTATGCTACGGTTTCTACTCTCAGTAACAAACTTTGTTATCATGAAGTAGTAGTTATAATGTTGTGTGTACTGAGTGGCCACCATACCGATGCATCGTTGTTTATTGCATTGGATTAAGAAGCAAGTCCACATAACATAATATTATGTATTAACAATTATTCCGCTAGGCTAAACCAAGCAACATTTGCAACATTGGTATAGGGACTCATTTATAAACATTTTGTGCCAGAAATCAGCGAAGATTTACTGTTGGCGCAAGCTGCAGTCTTCCTATTGGGAGGCTTTGACACATCAGGCACTACGTTATGCTGGGTTATGTATGAGCTGGCCTGGAATCCGCAGTATCAGGTAAAACAATACAATATACTAGTTCAAACATACCTTCTAACTTGAACGCTCCTTTATTTCCGATTTTTCTTTTCCCTTTGACGTTTCCCCTTTCCCCATATAACGTGCACGACATTTGTTTTTATTTTTACTAAATATGGCATTCTATTATTTTTTTTGATTTGTATTTGCATGCCATTTGCCAAGGCAAACATGACTTTCTATCATTTTGTATCCTAACATTCCTTCTTGCTGACAATTTGTTCTGTATGTATGGTACTCATGTTTGAGCAAAAAAAATTGATTTTATTTGATTTCAATCAACCATTCACAAACCCAAAATGACAAATGACTCATATAAAAAATCATTTTAATTTGTTAAATAAACATCCCTAGTTCAGAATGTTGGGATGTTAAAACGGTTCATTTTGCAGAATAATATTTTTAAATGATATTTTTAGGAGCGGCTTTACCAAGAAATCTTGGCACTCAAAAGGAGGATTGGCAACCGAGGTTTCGATTCAATGTTGCTCTCAGATGTTAGCTACATCGACTGTGTCATCAAAGGTAAAATATTATAATTTCTCAACCTTGCCTTTTTAAAATAACTTTACTTATTATTATAAGAACGTAGAACAGCTTACTTTACCTACATATTTACGCAGTTAGTTCGCATATAATGCACCAATCAATAATAATTATCTATAGCATACTAAGCGACGGAAATAAACCAGGATGTAGACATTATTTATTAAAATTGCAATGTTAAGTGAAGTATGATACTGTCAAGGTTCTGATCAAATGTTTATCTAACGCTAGAGAAGAATTACTCAGCAAAAATGGCGGCAATTTATTAGTTTACTTGGTGCGTTAACAATTAATCGTGAGCATTCCAATACCATAATAGTAAAAATTGCTTGGGCTACAGCCAAATGCACATTATCAGTAATACGTTTTATCTAAATATGGATAATTTTTTTATAAAAAATATATGCACTTACAACTTCGACATAAGAGGCTGCCAAGATCTATTTTTACCACTGATATGCGTTTGTCTCTATAATATCTACCTTATTTCAATCTTTGAAGAGAACTCCATTTTCAGTTTTTTTTAACACTCGCATTCTTTGTCTGCACTTAAGGTCACAGACAGTGCAAAAGTAAACCAATTAAATTGTATATTAGAAGTTATAGTCTAGAACAAGCTTTTTCCCTCGTCTTTGCTTCTGTGGCCTATCCTACCGTGCATTTTTTCCGGATAGAAAGAAACCTATGGCGTTCAGTAATATTATAGATTACAATCCTTGAAACAATTTTCTTACATCCAATGATGTAACCGCTATTTTATAATAATAGTTTAGAAAATTTCTAACAAATCCATGTCTCCCCCAGAAACCCTCAGAATCTACCCCCCAATGGGCTGGCTGGACCGCATTGCGTCCAAAGACTATCAAATCGACGACAAGCTCACCATCACAGCCGGAACAACCGTTTACGTAAACGGTGTCAGCATGCAGATGGACCCCCAGTACTTCCCAGACCCGCTGGTCTTCAACCCTGACCGATTCCTGTCTGAGAACGAGAGGAGCATCACTCCGTATACCTTCATGCCGTTCGGGGAGGGACCTAGGAATTGTATTGGTGAGTACAACAGAATGACATAATTGAAAATATTTATTTATGTCATAAACACTCGTATTTTGGGGGTTAATTCCCACAAATAACGTGTTCCCAATTATAGGGCTTATAGTTATAGGTTCTACTCTTAATGAAATCACTGTTGAAGAGGTTCGGAAAGCTATCTCCAAAATGAAAAACCATAAAGGTACAGGCCCAGACAATGTACAGGCTCAACTCTGAAAATCCCTAAAGGGCGATGGTGAGATATGGCTTGTGGAGCTGTTCAATAATATCTTGAGTTCCGAATCAATACCTGAAGCCCGGAAAAAGAGTGTTCTGGTACCGTTCTACAAAAACATGGAATATGTTCGTGATTGCTCGAACTTTTGCCGTATTAAACTCACTTCACACACCCTAAAGATTCGCATAAATGAGCGCCTTCAAAACCTTATATCATTCACCGAAAATTAGTCAGTTCAATTTCACTGCGGGTAATGGAACTACTGATGACATCCATGCAATTAGGCTGGTTACGAAAAAAGCTCGTGAAAACAAGCAAAACCTCTGGATGGTCTTCATAGACCTAGAAAAAGCCTTTGATTGTGTACCGAGAACGATAATAAGGCAAAAACTGAGGGCACAGAATGTTCCGGAGCTATATATTAATCTCATAAAGGACATGTACCATTACGTGCAGACCACTTTCAGAAGTGCAGCCGGCACATCAAAGATTTTCGATATTAAAGTTGGAGTCCATCAGGGTAGCGCGCTAAGTCCATTGCTGTTCAACCTTACCATGCACTACCTCACAGCGCAAATGACGTAGTATCATATAGTGCACCAGAAATACAGGAAAGTTTGGAGGTGTGGACGAAGGCTCTGGAACTTAACGGATTGTGCATCAGTCAAACAAAGACTGAATGTATGATATGCAGATTCAACCCTCACAGAAGATGGATCGATATCCAATGACATTATTCACAGAACGACGTCAGGATGGATTAAATGGCGTACACTAACGGGAGTTCTGTGCGATCCAAAAATGCCAATTGCCAACAAAAGGCAAGGTCTACAAAACAGCAGTAAGACCAGTTTTACTCTACGGTAGCGAAAGCAGAATCATGAGCTAAGAAAAACAATGACGAGTGGAAACTGCACACTACGGAGATGCGCATATTGCGCTGGGCAGGCGGAGTCACTCTCTAAGTTCACTCGCATTCGTAACAAGTATGTACGGGGTAGTTTCAGGGTTGCACCCATCGCCGAAAATCTTACCGAATCTGGGCTAAATCTTATTGTATGTAGTGTGGAGACCCGATGACCATATAGAGAAAAATTCCCTTTTCATGACGTCACAATTGAGAGAGATAGGTAGACCGCTGAGATCTTGGATGACGAGTGTCCAGATAGACATGAAGAAGTGCGGTCTATCTGACGATGCTTATCAGCGGAACAAGTGGCGCTTCATGACCAGGAAAACCGACCCCGAGTAACGGGAAGGGGCGAAGTGGAAGAATTTTTTTTTAGGAGGGATAAGGATATCAAATCGCTTCAACATAACTATCTATGAATTTAGATATTTCGCATTGTATTTTTACCAAAAACAAAACAATCTTTCTAACTACTCTGATGTAATTCCACTGCTGGGCAATAGCCTCCCTTTTTCATTTTCAAACACGTCTATCCTTAGCATTTGTGGGCCAGAAACATATTTTCAATACTATCATTAAATATAATACCAAACCATCCCTTTGTTCCCAGGTATGCGCTTCGCCTACCAGACCCTCCGCCAAGGCTTAGCAGACCTGATACTCAACTACGAGTTCAAGACGATACAAGGCTCGCCGAAACCCAGTGAGGTGACCGTGGAGAAAAAGGGCATGTTCTTCATGCCTGATGAGAAGATGTCCGTGCAGTTCGTGAGGAGAGACAACGAATTTGTGAACTAGCTTTAACAATAAATGTTTAAAATATAAAATATTGTATCTACTCTCATATCGTAATATTCGAATTATAAACTTCAAAACGAGTTTATATTGACATACTTTATAAACACAATACCGAAATTTAAAAATATAATCTTATTATAAAACTTTTTCTCTATTATCTTTAAAACTATCGCGTTTCATAATGGAAAACAATATATCACGGGAATTTAACGCGATGATTTACATTATTTATTTACCTGTTTAACCCGACGTTTCGGCCGTGTTGCAACGACCGTGGTCCCGGGTAGACTGGTCTCTCGGTGTACTGGCTCCGTTGGGGCTGAAAATTATTCCACTACCCTCACATTTCTACACACAACACTGACCGTGTCCTTATTCTCTAAGTTCACCGACTGCACAAAACGAGGTAATGTTTTATGAATCACTGGATTCCATGCCGCGGATAATTTAATCTAAATCATCGCGTTAAATGCCCGTGATATATTGTTTTCCACTTTTTCCCGAACAAAATAAAGCTATAAAACAATTATTTTCTTTTACGATACAGGGCAAATCCAAGAAGCTAATATCACCAAAGAGTTGCCATCAACTATTTTTTTGTAATGGCAAGCTTATGCGGGGCGCGCCATTTTACCCGACTGCGGGAGGGAAATGTGTTTGACAGTACCTATTATAAAAAGTTTTGATTTCAATTTTTACTTGTCTATGGCAACGCCCATTTTAGCGCATTGGTAGGTTATTTCCCAATGTATGAGTTTAGATAAAGTACTGTATGAAACTGCATGTAACTAGGTATTAAAACATTCGTGTGATACTTTTACACACACTCATGTTTTAATACCCCTTATTATGCAACAGTTTTATAAACTATGCAACACAGCATAAAATCACGGCTGCATTCCCTGATAGATTGGGCAGAGGGATATTATCATATTATACACCAGTTATGATAAAGTTCCATGTAATACCTAGGGTGAACCATCAGTCGGGCACAAATCTAGATTCTGGGTTGCTACTCAGATATTTCTGTTAGAAAACCCAATAAATAATACACTGTCCGACCGAGGCATGGAACTCGGCAGCCTAATTGCGTAATGAATTCGGTAAGTCAAAGAGCAAAGAGTATGAACAATCAACCAATCACATGCGTGATGAAAGACGCGATGTAGATTTCCGTCTATGTGATTGGTCGATGGTTCATACTCTTTGCCGTTTGCCTTGCCGAAATCATTACGCAATAAGGCTGCGGGACACACACTCAGCAATTGCGCTTCACACTATGAAACATTGAGGTTGGGTATGATACAGTTTTAAGATATTGATTTCAAAATAAACTTAGTTCGAATTGATTCACCACTGTCTAGGAGCCAGTCTTAAAATGCAGACCGGCTCAAATACCTATGAAGACGAACAAAGTGGCAATAACAGGGTAGCTCAAATGATTAAATTTTTTTTTACTACAAACCATTATGAAATAGAGCTACAGACTCGAGACATCTCTAACTTGCACAAGAAACTAAAATTACAAAATAATATTTAAATTTCCGTAAAATAATTAAAATCATTCGCGACACATCTCTTTGTAGGCTACTTACATGCATAGGTAATTCGCATCTGGTAGCAGCGCAAAAGGATCCAGTTATCCTCGTCAACGCATTAAATAGAATAAAGCAATCAACACATCAAACAGCTTCACAAAATTGTTTAATTGCCATGTCCATAAATCGAAACAAAAAAAACGAGTGCGAGTCTGACTCGTGCACAGATGGTTCCGTGTTCGCTATATTCACCAAAATAAATAGGTAAAGAAAGAAAGAAAGAAAATGTGTTTATTGGCATTAAAAACAAAAACTCTTAAAATTAAACAAAACACAATAACAACAAATATAACATAGCTAACAAATAACAACACATCACAACATTACATAACAACATAACAACGACATAAAAACAAATCACAACAAACAACAACATAACAACACACACATATAACAACAACACAACCTTACTATCGTTCATAAACAATGAAAGCACCGAACATTGCTCTAACGAAGGGACAAAATTTGCCGTTCGAAAACTGTTGTCCCCATACAGCAATATACAAAATTTTTGCTTATCCAAGTACATTTTATAAGTTGACTTTAAAACTTTCGCGTTTCATAATGGAAAACAATATATCACGCATTGGAATGGGCGGAGTCGTTGGCAGTACCGGTCCGTACGGCGCATGCGCGCGGGGCAGTCTATTTTGTGTTAGTGCAGAAGTATTTTCGACTTTTTGTAATCTAAAGTCAAACTAGATTCGATTGCCAAGCAAATGCCGCTACCCGACCATAGATGGTGGTATTCTCAGTGGTCGCAATTATAAACTTAATTGCATTTGCCGTAAGGTTGACATTCGTGTCATAGATTTAGTAGTAAAGAGGATTAGAGATATTGAGTAGTAGACTCAACCAAAGTCACATCAGGTTATTTCATACATTGCATTTTTAATTACATTATCGATATCGATAGATACCGGATTTCTAGAAGAAGGAAATTTTATCAAAGAAATCGTAAAAAAGTAATAAGATATAAGGCATTGATTTATACATACTTAATTTCTTAATTCGAAAAATAAGACTTGTTTTTTTTTGTAACCATATATTTTTTTATAAATAAAACCAAATTTAAATTATGTACTAAATTAATTATGATTATTGAGGTGGGCAGGTCTCTGTATAAGATTATCTTATAGAAATATTAAATTACTTATTTTCTTTTATCGATATCCATCTGTAATGTCAATATCCGACCTGACTACAAGACTAATTAAGTAGCGAAGAACTTTCGAGACCTATAGACCGTAATAGTTCTCTTTCGGAATTTGAAGAGAAAACAAGGAGCGTGCGTGCAGGATCCAGGAACGAACCATACCATTCCCCGTGGCTCTAACGTGCGCTCGTATCGGCTCCTTTCGCAATTGACGTCCTTCATATAGATTACTTATTGCAGCTTATTTACGTTGGTTGTTTATTCCTATCATTGAATAATTTGATTTTACGTTTAGGTAGTTGAGTAGGTTGTTTAAAAATACTCATACTAAAATATTTGTTTTCGGATTGTAAATATTTAGAGACTTTAACGAAGACTATCTTCGTAACGGCAATACTGCAGTATTCAAATTATTACGTGACACTGGTTATAAATCTTTATTACAAACGCTTGCCTCTACCCGCGGTGGTACTCAAATAGATAATATATGTATTTTCGAACTTCACTTGTGAAGTTGGATTTTATAACTCCTTCTTCAGTTACCATCGTCCTATGTGGGCCCGTTTTTAGACGCTGTGAGCCGCTGAAACCGTTTTAATGTTAATTTAACAACAAACATCCCTCTTCTTAGTCCGCATTATTATGCAACTACGGAACCCTATTACTGCGCGTGGCCCAACACGCACCTGGCCGGTTATTTTAGGATACATGTTATAAGTTTTATATCAGTTACACAACATCTAGCCGTAGGTACTATAATGTCACCTTTTATTTATGAGACAAAAAATACCTTGACAGGTTTTAGATAAAGTGCGACCTCATTAAATCTGCTACATCGTATATCCTTTGAGAAAAACTAAACAGCATTTTCATCCCCTTTTCCACTTTATCCGCGATCTGCTTCGTTCACATACCCCTTAGAGGAAGGGGCGTAGATTAACACCCTTCCAGTTTATATATCATTACTGGGTATCGATGTCGCCACCTATTCTCATTAACGATAGTGTTGTGATCGTTACCGATAACCGTTATTTATAGCCGTTATTCAAAGGGTTATTTTTTTCAGTTCAGATTGTTGGGGGATAAGGTTTACGGTGGAGTTTTCTGAAACCATTGTATCCCTAGAAATGTGGGATTAACGAGTTACTTCTTATATGAGACAAATAAAAGATATAATGCTTTGTGTCCGTATGGATTGAGAAGCCATATGACCATATTCCATATGTTAGACCGCAGAGGTACCCAATTTAGTAGTAAATTAACAGATTTTTTCAAAATGTCTCTGGTCAAAGGCATATGGTACAAAAGCACTCAAGGTCAGCCATCTCGTGTTCCCTGGTTCGAAGATACTAAATTAGATAGAAAATACGTTAAATTGATATTAAGACTCCGTTCTGGGCACTATCCATCGGCAAAATTCGCATTTCTTATGAAAAAGGCCGATTCTCCTAATTGCACAGTTTGCAATCAAATCGAGGACGTGCAACATTTGCTGATGGAGTGTGCTCGGAACGGAGTAGAACGCGAGTTATTCGTGAAGGATTTCAATTTTTTTTTATGATTTATAGGCTCGCGTTTATTGGATGTAGGCATAAACCAATCCATCTTATCTTTACCAGCTTCGGAGATGACTAAAAAGTTGTGCCACTTAATTATGTTCTTACACGAATAATTTTAATTAATTAACTATTAAATAATGTTATATAAACTAATAATATTTAATTAAGTAATGTAAAAGTACATAATGTAAGAAATTTATGTAAAAGGGCACGATGGGGCTGACATGTCTTTGATAAAAGCCCCTAAACAAAATTAGATAAAAAAAAAAAACTGATTTTGTTTGAAAATTAAATTCTGACATTTCTGGCGTAATCTCAGAAATTTTAGAATTTAATTTTAACTTCTAGGTACCTTACTATTATTTTAGGTATTTGTTGTCGAAGCTCTAATACCCAATATTAAATCCTCATTCCAATTAGTTTCAGAGAAAATCTTCCGTGACAAACAGACTGACACTGGAAATAATATTTCAATTTTCATAACCCTTAAGTGTGGGTACTTTCTAAGAGGTCTACAGGCCCCTTGAACTGATGGGACGGTAAAAATATAAAAAATAACGGTTTAATACGGTTAAGAGTGTCCCATGCCTAGCATAGCCATTACTGCTTAATCGTTAAGATAAAGGGATAGCTCCTTTTTATGATCCCTCGCGGGTTTATGTCTAAGGGAGAGTGTACACAGTACACTCTAAAATTGAGTAAAACAAAGAAAAACAGGCTTCAATTAAAAACATTGGCTAATTCAAGTGGTGTGAGTGGATTTGTTACATCTTTTTTAAATTACCTAACGATATATGCTCGCGCTTGACCACTACCTCACCTGAAAGTAAGCGATGATGTGGTCGACGGTGAAGCACGCTGGCGTAGAAGTAACCTATTCAATCTTGACTTAAAAGACCCCAGGTTGTAGCTATTAGGAAACAAACTCCGGCAGCGAATGTCACTCCTCAGCTGTATGAACAATGAAAGTATTCTCAAAATGTTTAGTGTGAATGGGTGAGATGTTCACCATAGTGTTGTAACTAACTCAACATATTTCGTTATTCCTAATATTTATAACAGCAAAATTTCAACCTCACAAAGTGGAGCTATCTTGACGGAACAGCAGAGTGTGAATGCGGAGCTGAGTCACCATGCCACATGTGCCACCTCCTATCCTGCCGTCTGTGCCCCAAAACGTACTGCCAAAGAGGTACTTATGTACTGTCACCAACAATGTCGTGGAAATGGCGAAGTTTTGGATCAAAGAAATCTGAATTACCTATTGCCAGCGACACGAAGAACAAGAAGAGTAATAACATGTTTCTCATAATTTATGAACTCTAGCGATCATTGTTTATTATGTTTCAATTCCACTCATAAGACAAAAATTGGATTCATAGATTCTAAATTGACAGCCAGACAAAAAACAAAAGTCGTTAACACCTGTCTACCAATGTATTCCAATATTTCAAAACAATACGAAATAAAAACCGGCCAAGTGCGAGTCGGAGTCGCACACGAAGTGTTCCGTACCATTATTCAAAATGGGCAAAAAAATCACGTTTGTTGTATTGGATCCCCACTTAAATATTTATTTCATTCGGTGTTTAGTATTTGTTGTTATAGCGGCAACAGAAATACATCATCTGTGAAAATTTCAACTGTCTAGCTATCACGGTTCATGAGATACAGCCTGGTGACAGACAGACAGACGACGGACCGAGGAATCGGATCCCATTTTTACCCTTTGGGTACGGAACCCTAAAAATGTAAAGGCAGTGTCGCTAACACGATCTTAACAAATGTATCTCGGTAAGAGGCGTCAGTGACCCTTTCACTTGTCATTTAGTAAGGACTTAGTATCACATAAACGCATGGACCGTTTTACAAGATGTAAACGGACCAAACTTATCAAAATATCTCAATAAACAAAAAAACATGTTTTCAAGATACGTAAGTAACAAATCGGACCAATAACTTTTATTTTTTTGTCATCTGGCGGAGACATCAAGGGCGGAGGCTTTAGACGCAGATTCCGATTCCTAAACTTTCGTAACCGATGTTCACCAGAACCAGAAAAAAAAGCGTTCACATGCAGATCCTCAAATTTCCTTTAGAGAAACATAGTTGGAAGATTGTCGCTATTCTCTGCATCCATTTGCGTCACAAAAATAACCTACCAAGTTTCGCGACATCCGTGCTCGCTCGTGTGCACTCGTCCTTAGATAATGATCCCCTTACAATCTATTAACGTAAGGTCAGCTCGCTATATTACGGCTATTGATAACTGAAGGCTTCTTTCATAACGTATCTTTTCTTTGGGGATTATTCTATAATACTTACTATGTATCTCTATATAAAAGGAGACTAGTAACCTAATTATAAAATCTTTGGAGTTGGGTTTTAGATATTGATCTTAAACTTAGCTAGAAATGACGGAGAATGCAAAATAAAAATTGCAATACTCCAAAAAGAAAATTAATTAATGTATTGTACTAGGTTAGGTCCTAGTTTTAATATTGAGAACAACCATAGAATTTTTGATGACGAATTATATCATATAACTGGGTAAATAAAACAGTATATTTAGACCAAATCGAATCCTGATTCTATTGCAATTTCCTCCGATTTCTGGAAATAAATTGTCGACTTACATACATGTACATACATAAACTCACGCCTTTTTCCCATGGGGCGGGACTTGTCATAAATTTGACGGCAGTCAAGTGATGCAATTGGCATCGCTTGACAATTTATGACATTAATTTTGCGGTAATGATTTTCAGTTTTCTGTAATATGAAACTGGGCCTTTGATTTACAAAAATCAATCGAATCCCTTGACCAAAAATCAATTGTCTTTGGAACCAATGTTGCAGAAAGGCACTCAAGGGGCTAAGTTTGCAGTGAATAACATTGACAACTTACTTACAGATCCGGTCATATCTTCTCACCAACCACTAATCCCGTACCCCATAACGACCCCTCTACAAACAGGTAAGCCTCATCCACTAATGACCTGTAAGCCAGTAAATAATCACCGCAACGTCTCCAAGTCCTCACGACGGCTTCCGAGGATTATGAGACTAATTGCCAATCATGACACAACTCTCCTCGGAGAGTTCGGAACGGTAGAAGCTTGCCCAAGTTCTATTGGTTATATTTAGCCAATTAACTTTGAGGCATTGTGATGCATTATTTGAAAGGAGATGTTTTCAATGTCGGTTTTGTTTGAATGGATCCGTGTTTTATTAAGTTACTAGCTTTTGCCCGCGGCTTCGCACGCGTAGACTACATGCTTTTCCTTATCATATTTTAACAGTATGTAGAGAAAAATAAAAATAAAAAATGTAATGCGAAAGTGTTTCTTAGGACAGACTTATACTTACCTACTTTATCATCAATACGCTCTATCCTTGTCCCGTCCCTATCCCTTCACTATTTCTGTGTTTATCCATGACTAATAATAAGTAATCATAAGCATAAGTAAGTAATTAAATTAAAGTATTTCCTTATAAACAATATTTTAAACCATTTTGGATGTTGACGCCAATATCACCAGACTATTTGATGAGCTAACACGTGAACACGCTACATAGAACTGTCCCTGGAAAAAGCAATTCTCCCTCAAATCTACACCAGCATGCTTCAAAGTTTGTCCTTGAGCCTTATTAATTGTCATGGCGAAGCAGATTTTCCCGTCCCTATTTAATTCCTATATTTATGTTTTGAGCCATTTCATAGTTACCAACAGACTTTAAAGTATTGAAAGTATTTTTAATAATTTTTCCTTTGTAAAAGAAGGACTTTTGTACACAACATTTCATCCCCCATAATCTGCCCCCCCAAGGACGGAATTCCCAAAAGACCTTAATTTGCGTTAGATTTTAATAGCCCAAACCCAAAATTCGAAGATCCTAACTTCAAAACTGACCGATTTTCATACAAACTTTCATCCCCTATTTCACCCCCTTAGGGTGGAATTCACAAAAATCTCTTCTTAGTGTATACCTGCACAGTATAAAGTATCTATGTGCAAAATTTCAAGTCTAAACGATTTCATTATTCCCATGACTTTATCCCCCTTTTTCCCCCTAATGGGATCTTCAAAATCGCTGAGACACGTGTAAATTATTTTTTAACCTTCAGCCTAAACCCAAAATATGAAGACCCTGACTTTAAAACTGACGGATTTTCATACAAACTTTCATCCCCTATTTCACGACCTTAGGGGTGGCATTCCAATCCAGAACCTTTTAGACATCCTCCAGCGCAGCAGTGAACAGTTTCGGAGAAATGACGTCTCCCTGTCTCATTCCGCGGTGGAGAAGGATTGGTTTCGAGGTCTGATCCTGAAAACGGACTGACATGGTGGCGTTTTTGTACAAACACTTCAACACCTCAATGTACCGGTAGTCGATCTGGCACCGTTGGAGAGACTGCAATACAGCTCAAGTCTCGATCGAATCGAAGGCTTTCTCTTAGTCCACAAACGCTAAACAGAGAGGCAGGTTATACTCTTCAGTCTTCTGTATGACCTGCCGCAGCGTATGTATGTGGTCTACGGTGCTAAAGCCTTTTCGGAATCCGGCTTGTTCGGGAGGCTGGAAATCGTCTAACCTGCGCGCAAGACGATTCGTGATGACTCTTGAAAACAACTTGTAGACATGGCTAAGAAGTGAGATGGGCCTATAGTTCTTCAGCCGGGCATTGTCGCTTGGCATCAACGTTAATGGCGAGTACATCACTCACCTTCTATTTGCCGATGACATAGTGGTCATGGCTGAGACCATGGAGAGCCTCAGTAAAATGCTCGATGACCTCAGTAGAGCTTCCGAAAGAGTTTGTCTTAAAATGAACATGGACAATACCAAGGTCATGATGAATGCCTATGTAACACCCACTCCTATCAAGATCGGAGACTCTATACTCGAAGTTGTAGATGATTATGTCTACCTGGGACATACGGTCCAGTTGGGTAGGTCCAACTTCGAGAAAGAGGTCAACCGTCGAATCCGACTCGGCTGGGCGGCGTATCTTCTCGTCCAATTTACCACAATGTCTCAAGACAAAAGTCTATGACCAGAGTGTGTTGCCAGTGATCACCTGTGGGACCGAGACGTAGTCAAAGTCAAAGTCAAAGTCAAATATATTTATTTCAACTAGGCCAATAAGCGGCACTTTTGAACGTCAAACATTAAATCTAAATTAAAAATGTACAAGTAATAATAATTGACTCTACCGTGCATTCGGAAAGTAGCTTGTTATGGAGAAGAACGCACAAGAAACTCCATACTTACTCTTTTTAAAATGTTTACTTATGTACATACATTATTAAGATTAATATTTGTTTCGGGATATTTACCATGTATATTTTGATTGTGATTGAGAGCTCGATATGACCATGTCAGCTTAAAAACTTATATACATTATTAAATTCATATATGTGAGGACGATGCACCCAAAAATAGCACTACACACTATACTACGTACAGGTATAAAGTAATAAAAGCACTAACAGGTAAATTCATTAATTTGATAAATAGGAACATGGTTCTCACATACTTACAAATATTCCAAACATAGGTAAAATACCTAATTCAACAACAACGGAACCGTGTGTGAGTCAAATTCTGGAAAAATATAAAAAATAACATAAGAATACAATAACTACGAATAGGAATACAAATTAGCAAATTTGATTATGTCCACACCAAAGATTGCCCTACGGAGCGGGACCAACATGTTGCCAAGCATTCTTATCTTGAATATAATCATCTAATTTGTAATATGCTTGTTTACAAAGTGTGCTTTTAACTAAAGTTTTAAATTTACTTTCATTTAGTTTTAATATATCGCTCACAATGGGCCTTATCAGAAAGCTTAAAGTCACCCAAAGGGCAATGGAGAGGGCTAAACTCGGAATTTCTTTGCGTGATCACGTCAGAAATGATGATATCCGCAGGAGAACCAAAGTTACCGACACAACCCAAAGAATTGCCAAACTTAAGTGGCAGTGGGCAGGGCACATTGCTCGCAGAACGGATGGCCGATGTGCCGAAAAGTTCTGGAGTGGCGACCGCGAACCGGAAGACTATACGATGGAAGGCCTCTCACTACGTGGACCGATGACCTGGTTAATGTTGTGGGAAGGCGCTGGATGCGAGACGCACGGGATCGGTCAATGTGGCAACGCCTGGGGGAGGCCTATGTCCAGCAGTGGACGTCTTTCGGCTGAAATGATGATGATGATGTGATGATGATGAGGGGTGGAATTTCCAAAAATCCTTTCTTAGTGCTCACCTAAGGAACCTACGTGCCAAGTTTCATGATTGAAGCTTCAACCGTTTGGGCTGTGCGTTGATGGTCAGTGAGTAGGTCAGTCAGTCAGCCACTTTCTTCTTTTATATGTTTAGATAAGAAGATAGATAAAGATAGAAGATTATAGTTATCAAAAGACTTTAAAGACTTAAAAGTATTTTTAATATTTTTTTCTTTGTAAAAGGAGGACTTTTGTACACAACATTTTATCCCCCATGATCCGCCACCCCAAGGACGGGATTCCCAAAAAAACATAATTTGCGTTAGATTTTAATCTTCAGCCCAGATCCAAAATTCGAAGATCCTAACTTCAAAACTGGCCGACTTTCATACAGACTTTCATCCCCATGAACCAAAAGTCTTGCCCGGACGGGGTGCGCCACCGGTAGACACGGACAGGAATTATGCTTTCTCTCTTTTGTTTTGGATTATAATAATGCGCAAAAGGGGGTAGATATTTCTGATCAGACGGCGTCGTACTATACCAGCCTTAGAAAACCCTAAAGTGGTACCGCAAGCTGATCATTGAGTTTGTCTGTGGCACAATGTTAGTAAATGCTTGGGTTATTCACCAAAAATTTGGAAAAGGAAAAAAAAACTAAGTATTTTAAAATTTAGGGAACAAATTATAAAAGAGATGATTAGCAAGCCCAGCACTGATAATCAACCCGATGACGCTGCAGCTGAGGGTGGGCCCCATGCACAAAGAAAGTTAAAACACAAGTTCAGAGATACCCGAAAGAGATGTAGACCTTATTACGACCATTTTACAACAATCGAATCTGCGGGTATGGCGTGTGAAAAACCAATGGATGGTTTGGATTGTTTCAATATGATTAATACAAAATAATTTTCATTTTATACCATCCATGATGGCATTTCATTTTATACTTATTTCAATTTTGATTTAATTTTATAATTATAAAATTTTCTCAACGTAATCTATTTATATATTATATATATATATAAAAAAGTTAATTAAAAAAATCAAAAACCCGACTGCTTGAAAAGCGAACTAAAAAGACGTAAACAAGGAGAAAATCATCTGGTTTTGGTCAGCCAGCTCGCGAAATGTATTCTCCGACATCACAGCATGATTTTCTCCTTGTTTACGTCTTTTTAGTTCGCTTTTCAAGCAGTCGGGTTTTTTGATTTTTTTAATTAACTTTTTTTATTTATAACTTTTTAGTTTATTTTATTTCGAATTTTGTACATTTAAACATATAAGTATTATATATTTTTGAAATTGCCTCTTAAAATCCTTTATTTTGATACCCCACACGATAGGTTTGGAAGAAAAAAAAAAATTGGGCCCCCACAATATGGCGCCCAAGAACCGCCATTTTCCTATTTTCCAATTTTAATGTAGCCAGTGACACTCGCGGGGTTAAGACGAATCGATTGACGTAAGAACCATCAAAATCGGCCCACGCGTTTGATCTCTAGAACACCACATAGGAACAAACATACATACATACTTACATACATACATACATACATACTTACATACATAGATAGACTGATAAACACATTACCCTCCTTCGGCAGTCGGGTAAAAATGAATCCCTATTTCTCTTGGTCACGGCATCACGCGTGAGCGGCTGGACCGATTTCGCTCATTCTTTTTTTGTTGTGTTTGTTATTGTTAGGAGAAGGATATTATGAAAAAAAAATAAAGAAAATAAAATTGGTACCTTACCTACACTGGTAGGGTAGTTATGTAGGTAAGGTAGGTATGTAGCTAGGGTAGGGTAGGTAGGGTAGGGTAGATAGGGTAGGGTTAGGGTAGGTAGGGTAGGTAGGGTAGGTAGGGTAGGTAGGGTAGGTAGGGTAGGTAGGGTAGGTAGGGTAGGTAGGGTAGGTAGGGTAGGTAGGGTAGGTAGGGTAGGTAGGGTAGGTAGGGTAGGTAGGGTAGGTAGGGTAGGTAGGGTAGGTAGGGTAGGTAGGGTAGGTAGGGTAGGTAGGGTAGGTAGGGTAGGTAGGGTAGGTAGGGTAGGTAGGGTAGGTAGGGTAGGTAGGGTAGGTAGGGTAGGTAGGGTAGGTAGGGTAGGTAGGGTAGGTAGGGTAGGTAGGGTAGGTAGGGTAGGTAGGGTAGGTAGGGTAGGTAGGGTAGGTAGGGTAGGTAGGGTAGGTAGGGTAGGTAGGGTAGGTAGGGTAGGTAGGGTAGGTAGGGTAGGTAGGGTAGGTAGGGTAGGTAGGGTAGGTAGGGTAGGTAGGGTAGGTAGGGTAGGTAGGGTAGGTAGGGTAGGTAGGGTAGGTAGGGTAGGTAGGGTAGGTAGGGTAGGTAGGGTAGGTAGGGTAGGTAGGGTAGGTAGGGTAGGTAGGGTAGGTAGGGTAGGTAGGGTAGGTAGGGTAGGTAGGGTAGGTAGGGTAGGTAGGGTAGGTAGGGTAGGTAGGGTAGGTAGGGTAGGTAGGGTAGGTAGGGTAGGTAGGGTAGGTAGGGTAGGTAGGGTAGGTAGGGTAGGTAGGGTAGGTAGGGTAGGTAGGGTAGGTAGGGTAGGTAGGGTAGGTAGGGTAGGTAGGGTAGGTAGGGTAGGTAGGGTAGGTAGGGTAGGTAGGGTAGGTAGGGTAGGTAGGGTAGGTAGGGTAGGTAGGGTAGGTAGGGTAGGTAGGGTAGGTAGGGTAGGTAGGGTAGGTAGGGTAGGTAGGGTAGGTAGGGTAGGTAGGGTAGGTAGGGTAGGTAGGGTAGGTAGGGTAGGTAGGGTAGGTAGGGTAGGTAGGGTAGGTAGGGTAGGTAGGGTAGGTAGGGTAGGTAGGGTAGGTAGGGTAGGTAGGGTAGGTAGGGTAGGTAGGGTAGGTAGGGTAGGTAGGGTAGGTAGGGTAGGTAGGGTAGGTAGGGTAGGTAGGGTAGGTAGGGTAGGTAGGGTAGGTAGGGTAGGTAGGGTAGGTAGGGTAGGTAGGGTAGGTAGGGTAGGTAGGGTAGGTAGGGTAGGTAGGGTAGGTAGGGTAGGTAGGGTAGGTAGGGTAGGTAGGGTAGGTAGGGTAGGTAGGGTAGGTAGGGTAGGTAGGGTAGGTAGGGTAGGTAGGGTAGGTAGGGTAGGTAGGGTAGGTAGGGTAGGTAGGGTAGGTAGGGTAGGTAGGGTAGGTAGGGTAGGTAGGGTAGGTAGGGTAGGTAGGGTAGGTAGGGTAGGTAGGGTAGGTAGGGTAGGTAGGGTAGGTAGGGTAGGTAGGGTAGGTAGGGTAGGTAGGGTAGGTAGGGTAGGTAGGGTAGGTAGGGTAGGTAGGGTAGGTAGGGTAGGTAGGGTAGGTAGGGTAGGTAGGGTAGGTAGGGTAGGTAGGGTAGGTAGGGTAGGTAGGGTAGGTAGGGTAGGTAGGGTAGGTAGGGTAGGTAGGGTAGGTAGGGTAGGTAGGGTAGGTAGGGTAGGTAGGGTAGGTAGGGTAGGTAGGGTAGGTAGGGTAGGTAGGGTAGGTAGGGTAGGTAGGGTAGGTAGGGTAGGTAGGGTAGGTAGGGTAGGTAGGGTAGGTAGGGTAGGTAGGGTAGGTAGGGTAGGTAGGGTAGGTAGGGTAGGTAGGGTAGGTAGGGTAGGTAGGGTAGGTAGGGTAGGTAGGGTAGGTAGGGTAGGTAGGGTAGGTAGGGTAGGTAGGGTAGGTAGGGTAGGTAGGGTAGGTAGGGTAGGTAGGGTAGGTAGGGTAGGTAGGGTAGGTAGGGTAGGTAGGGTAGGTAGGGTAGGTAGGGTAGGTAGGGTAGGTAGGGTAGGTAGGGTAGGTAGGGTAGGTAGGGTAGGTAGGGTAGGTAGGGTAGGTAGGGTAGGTAGGGTAGGTAGGGTAGGTAGGGTAGGTAGGGTAGGTAGGGTAGGTAGGGTAGGTAGGGTAGGTAGGGTAGGTAGGGTAGGTAGGGTAGGTAGGGTAGGTAGGGTAGGTAGGGTAGGTAGGGTAGGTAGGGTAGGTAGGGTAGGTAGGGTAGGTAGGGTAGGTAGGGTAGGTAGGGTAGGTAGGGTAGGTAGGGTAGGTAGGGTAGGTAGGGTAGGTAGGGTAGGTAGGGTAGGTAGGGTAGGTAGGGTAGGTAGGGTAGGTAGGGTAGGTAGGGTAGGTAGGGTAGGTAGGGTAGGTAGGGTAGGTAGGGTAGGTAGGGTAGGTAGGGTAGGTAGGGTAGGTAGGGTAGGTAGGGTAGGTAGGGTAGGTAGGGTAGGTAGGGTAGGTAGGGTAGGTAGGGTAGGTAGGGTAGGTAGGGTAGGTAGGGTAGGTAGGGTAGGTAGGGTAGGTAGGGTAGGTAGGGTAGGTAGGGTAGGTAGGGTAGGTAGGGTAGGTAGGGTAGGTAGGGTAGGTAGGGTAGGTAGGGTAGGTAGGGTAGGTAGGGTAGGTAGGGTAGGTAGGGTAGGTAGGGTAGGTAGGGTAGGTAGGGTAGGTAGGGTAGGTAGGGTAGGTAGGGTAGGTAGGGTAGGTAGGGTAGGTAGGGTAGGTAGGGTAGGTAGGGTAGGTAGGGTAGGTAGGGTAGGTAGGGTAGGTAGGGTAGGTAGGGTAGGTAGGGTAGGTAGGGTAGGTAGGGTAGGTAGGGTAGGTAGGGTAGGTAGGGTAGGTAGGGTAGGTAGGGTAGGTAGGGTAGGTAGGGTAGGTAGGGTAGGTAGGGTAGGTAGGGTAGGTAGGGTAGGTAGGGTAGGTAGGGTAGGTAGGGTAGGTAGGGTAGGTAGGGTAGGTAGGGTAGGTAGGGTAGGTAGGGTAGGTAGGGTAGGTAGGGTAGGTAGGGTAGGTAGGGTAGGTAGGGTAGGTAGGGTAGGTAGGGTAGGTAGGGTAGGTAGGGTAGGTAGGGTAGGTAGGGTAGGTAGGGTAGGTAGGGTAGGTAGGGTAGGTAGGGTAGGTAGGGTAGGTAGGGTAGGTAGGGTAGGTAGGGTAGGTAGGGTAGGTAGGGTAGGTAGGGTAGGTAGGGTAGGTAGGGTAGGTAGGGTAGGTAGGGTAGGTAGGGTAGGTAGGGTAGGTAGGGTAGGTAGGGTAGGTAGGGTAGGTAGGGTAGGTAGGGTAGGTAGGGTAGGTAGGGTAGGTAGGGTAGGTAGGGTAGGTAGGGTAGGTAGGGTAGGTAGGGTAGGTAGGGTAGGTAGGGTAGGTAGGGTAGGTAGGGTAGGTAGGGTAGGTAGGGTAGGTAGGGTAGGTAGGGTAGGTAGGGTAGGTAGGGTAGGTAGGGTAGGTAGGGTAGGTAGGGTAGGTAGGGTAGGTAGGGTAGGTAGGGTAGGTAGGGTAGGTAGGGTAGGTAGGGTAGGTAGGGTAGGTAGGGTAGGTAGGGTAGGTAGGGTAGGTAGGGTAGGTAGGGTAGGTAGGGTAGGTAGGGTAGGTAGGGTAGGTAGGGTAGGTAGGGTAGGTAGGGTAGGTAGGGTAGGTAGGGTAGGTAGGGTAGGTAGGGTAGGTAGGGTAGGTAGGGTAGGTAGGGTAGGTAGGGTAGGTAGGTAGGGTAGGGTGGGTAGGGTAGGGTATGGTAGGGAAGGGTAGGTAAAATTCGAAGATTCTAACTTCAAAACTGACCGACTTTCATACAAACTTTCATCCCCTATTTCACCCCCTTAGGGGTGGAATTCACAAAAATCCTTTCTTAGTGGATACCTGCACAGTATAAAGTATCTATGTGCAAAATTTCAAGTCTCTAGACGATTTAATTATTCCCATAACTGCATTCCCCTTTTCACCTTCATGGGGGTGGAATCTTCAAAATCGTTGAGACACGTGTAAGTTATTTTTTAATCTTCAGCCTAAAGCCAAAATATGAAGATCCTGACTTTAAAACTGACGGATTTTCATACAAACTTTCATCCCCTATTTCACGCCCTTAGGGGTGGAATTTCCAAAAATCCTTTCTTAGTGGTCACCTACACTACCAAAGGAACCTACGTGCCAAGTTTCATGATTGAAGCTTCAGCCGTTTGGCCTGTGCGTTGATGGTAAGTGAGTGAGTGAGTGAGTGAGTCAGTCAGTCACTTTCTTCTTTTATATATTTAGATTAGTGAAACTCTCATGCCTTTGCAATTACTGACACTGGAAACACTGTGAAAGTTTAAATACCGATTGATACGATACTAATTTTAATCGACTCACTATGGTATACATAAAGGCAAGTTGCTTTAACATAAAGTTGACTAAACTGTTAAAGCAAAGAAGATTCTTAACAAGTTGCTTTAACAGTTTAGTCTACTTTATGTAGTGAAGCAAGTAACTTGCATAGAGTTGCAGTCGAGTACATAAATGGCGCTTAGGCACAACAATTTGATTTGTGTAAATGGGGCGTAGACACGAATATTTGAAAAAAAAAAACTCTATTGAAAAATTTTAACAGTTAAATCAAAACAAAAGGAGAAGGAAACAACGAGCATCAACTTAATCACAAAAACTACCATTAATGGAAAATATGGCACGGACACAGGCACACACCGGCACTCCCCAGCATGGAGTTGACCACGCTGGGAAGTGAGAGGTCCTGCCCGACAACATCGATCAAGGAACGGCGCAGCTCAGCCCAGGCTGGGCTCACCTCGAGGGTGTGCCGTGCGCCGTGTCCTCCGCCGCGCCACAGTCGTGGCACGCCGGTGTTTCCTCCCTCTGGATCCGGTGCAGGTGCTCCGAAATACCCATGTCCGGACAACACCTGCACCAAACGGAAAGAGAGGAAACCGTATGGCCGCTCGAGCCATCCCTGCAGGACTGGACCGAGCGCGTCCAGCGTCCGGCGGCCAAAGGTGGCGGTGGCGAGGTCCTCCGGCCAACGGACGACGATTGCGTCCCTCGCCGCCCGCCGCACGGCCTCCCGCTCCTCCGCGGTGGGGCGCTCCCCGAGCGTCTTACGCCGTCAATACATACAGTAACATATTTTACATCATACAGTAACCACACTAATTATGAAAATATTATGTATGTAAGGAAAAATATACATCTCTTTAGTAAGGTCAGTGATAGACACAATTGTAATACGAGAAATAAAGATAAGTTAGATCAACCATCTAAGACTAGCAAAAGTACACTCATCTTTCATGGGGTACTGTGTTAAATTCTATAACAAAATATCTTGTGATATATTAAAACTAAATGAAAGTAAATTTTAAACTTTAGTTAAAAGCACACTTTGTAAACAAGCATATTACAAATTAGATGATTATATTCAAGATAAGAATGCTTGGCAACATGTTGGTCCTGCTCCGTAGGGCAATCTTTGGTGTGGACAAAATCAAATTTGCTAATTTGTATTCCTATTCATAGTTATTGTATTCTTAGGTTATTTTTTATATTTTTCCAGAATTTGACTCACACACGGTTCCGTTGTTGTTGAATTAGGTATTTTACCTATGTTTGCAATATTTGTAAGTATGTGAGAACCATGTTCCTATTTACCAAATTAATGAATTTACCTGTTAGTGCTTTTATTACTTTATACCTGTACGTTGTATAGTGTGCAGTGCTATTTTTGGGTGCATCGTCCTCACATATATGAATTTATTAATGTATGTACATAAGTAAACATTGTAAAACATTTTTTTTTTAAAAGAGTAAGTATGGAGTTTCTTGTGCGTTCTTCTCCATAACAAGCTACTTTCCGAATGCACGCTAGAGTGAATTTTTATTACTTATACATTTTTAATTAACATTTAATTTTTGACGTTCAAAAGTGCCGCTATTGGCCTAATTGAAATAAATATATTTGACTTTGACTTTGACTTGACTTTTGTATATCATACAGTAACATATTTTTTAAATAAAGTTCACAAAAACAAGATCATTGTCAGCCAACAAACAAATACTTAATCAACCCGCATTATATTTCAATATCTCACCGCGAACTCTCCACAATAATTCAGGACAAGCCACACTGAAACCCCAAGACACGTGGGTTACAGCGGTGCGGCGCCGGCAAAAAATCCTCTTATAGCTAATCTGACAGGCAACGGTCCGGTCCCGGGTTACCGGAGCTCCGGTTTGCATCCGTTTTAAAAATATGGAGAATAGAGGATCAAATGTTATGGCTGTGACGTTTTTGAATCGGTAATGTTTTGTTTTGGGGTAAAAATCTTGTATAAACTCACCCCTATTTTCCCAGCGGGTAGGCAGAAACTACGATCCTTACTTAACTACCCTCCTCCACATTAATATAGGAGCGAAACCGAAGGAGAAGCTAATGCACGAATACAATGTATAATTGCGTTCCTTCGGCTTAGGGCCGATTTCACCAATGAAACTAATCGTTCGCATCGCATATACAGCGTTCTGATTGGTTGAGACCGCTGAGAAACTATCAATCAGAACGCTGCATATGCATAAACTGAGTTTAGTTGAACTAATCGCGATTAGTTTCATTGGTGAAATCGGCCCTTAGTTCCCGTGGCTAATTCGTCAATCGGATCAGTACTACTGGAGATTTTTAGAACAAAATAAAAAAACTGGCCAAGTGCGCGTTGGACTCGCGCACGAAGGGTTCCGTACCACTATCGCAAAAATCTGCAAAAAATTCACGTTTGTTGTATGGCAGCCCCACTTAAATATATATTTTATATTTAGTATTTGTTGGGAAAATTTCAACTGTCTAGCTAACACGGTTCATGAGATACAGCCTAGTGACAGACGGACAGACAGACAGACGGATCGTGGAGTCTTAGTAATAGGGTCCCGTTTTTAGCCTTTGGGTACGGAACCCTAAAAACAAACAATTTCACCTTGCCATTATATATAAATTTTTCACACAAAACTGTAACCCCAGTTCGAAAAGCACGAAACCCGTCGGTTGTATTTTCATGTGCAAATTATATGACTGTAGTTCAGACATCCCGTGGGTATTATTTTTCAAATATAAATGGGCACAACTTTGAGGTACACTCTTTCCAATAAAATATTTTTTGAAATCGGATCACTCTATAAAAAGTTATGCGTGGTCATATATTAAAAAAATATCCACATGTCGAATTGTGAACCTCCTCCTTTTTTGTCAGTTAAAACGTACAAAATAACTTTCATTTTGGAAATCGTTGTTGGCAAGTGATAAAACTAGAGGTACAAAAGACACCACTCTGAAAACCGGCCACTTTATACATAGTTGGTTAGAGATTTTGATTAAAACGATGCAACAGCATCAAGTTTTAAGTTACCTACAAGAATTCACAGACAACAAATCACTAGAACTGGCAAAATAGATACAGCATTACTGAGTGTCCCCGGACACTAGTTCCGAGGGCTTTGTTCGCACCTTCCGACCAACTTAGAGGATGTTTGTGCAAATCCCATTGCGACAACATACTTGAATTGTAAGCTCTTACCTGTGAACTATAGAACTTGCCTTTATTACATTTAGTTTATAGTGTTACTACAGGTTTTATTAAAAACAATAAAAACTAAGGGAAAATTGATGATTAACCAATAAATATGATTCATTTGAAGACTTATTTACTCATCTGTGAGTATTAATTTGATCGAAAAAGCGATTAGTTGTATCCATATAATATTACTATACTATATATGTATATGTGTATTTTGTTGTACTACTATATATGTGCAATTAATTACTCTGCACAGTCAATGTTTTTAGCCCCTATCATACCAGATGAAGTAAATAGAATTCTAAAAGACTTAAAAAATAAAAATAGTGTAGGTTACGACGATATTTCAACAAAGGTTCTAAAATATGTTTTAGAAATAATATCAGATCCTCTCAGCTACATAATTAATTTAAGTATTGAGTCGGGAACCTACCCTGATAAACTTAAACCCACTGTCATAAAACCTTTATTTAAAAAATACGATGAGAAAGATATTAAAAATTACAGGCCAATAGCTCTTATACCGGTAATATCCAAGATTTTCGAAAAATGTGTCGAATCAAAAGTGAATAGGTTACTTTTACGCAAGCGTGCTTCACCTTCGACCACATCATCACTTAACATCAGGCGAGATAGTGGTCAAACGCGAGACTATAACAAATAAAAAAAATAAAAAATGGATCTATAGGTCCATAGATGGATACCTCAATAAACATAGTATACTTGTGAAAGAACATAAAGGATTTAGGAAAGATCATTCAATAAATATGGCAATATATGACTTTCTTAATGTTATCATAGCTAACATGAATGAGAGAGTCCCTTATCAGCAATATACATGGATATGACAAAGGCATTTGACTTGGTCAACCATGATATATTGCTGAGTAAGTTGAATGCGTATGGGATAAGGGGAAATGTTTTATCACTCATAAATTCTTTCTTAAAAAATAGAACACAACGTACAGAAATAAGTCAATTTTGTAAATTAAATAAAACCGTTATAAAATACATATCTATAGAACGAAAAATATTTTATGGAGTGCCCCAGGGCAGTATTTTGGGGCCTTTATTGTTTCTTATATACATATATGACTTTCCCCAGAATATACCCTATCCTATGACATTGTTTGCTGACGACAGTACTATCACTGTTAAATTTGACAAAAATAATAAAGACTTTGAAGCTGACATAATCAATGCATTACAACAAGCCGTTAACTGGCTAGAACATAACACCTTACTTATAAACTTGAAGAAAACAAAAATTATAAATTTTCGTCAAAGAGTAGCTAACTCGGAACTAAATGTAAGCTTTAATAATGAAAAAATTGGAAAAGTTGTAAATACAAAATTTTTAGGCTTATCAATCGACAATCAACTTAATTGGAAGCAACATAATTCAATATTAATTTAAAAAAATAGTAAGTTTGCTTTTGCTTTGTATAAACTAAAGAAAGTAGTCAATCGAGCAGCGGTAGTCACTGCGTACTATGGATATGTCGATTCTATACTACGCCACGGAGTCATGTTTTGGAGTAACTCCTGTAATAAGGACATGGTGTTCAAATTGCAAAAAAGATGCATCAGAGCTATAACCGGTATAAAAATAACTGATAGCTGCAAACGTTATTTTGTACTGTTAAAAATAATGACTTTACCTTGCTTGTAAATATTTGAGACTGCCTTATTTGAGAAAAAGAACATGCATCTATTCAGAAAAACATCTGAAAATCGCTATAGAATGATTAGACAAGTGTATAGACATGAATTATGCGTTCGACAACCAAAGACTGCCTTGATGCACAAAAGCATACTTTGCATGGCCCCAAAAATATTTAATAAATTACCAAATGGAATTAAGTACTTAAATATTATTCAATTTAAAAAGAAATTAAGACATCTATTATTGGAAAAATATTATTATTCTATAGACGAATTCCTTAAAAAATTGTCAAATAACTTACAATTTATAAAATTGTAAGTTATTTGACATTGACATTTATTTATTACAGCTTCTTACATATGTACATACTTATACCATAAACAAAAGTAAACTATACAAAATTATACTTAAACTAACTACTTATACTATATACAAAAGAAGACATGACATTTATTAGATTTTGACATTTCATTTCAATCATTATTTTTATGTATACTAAATTGTTAATGTTTTGCTTGACTCCTCTGTCTTAATTTATGTTGTGTTTCGTTGTAATTATTTTATTTTAATATTGTGTTGGTTATTCTGTTTTATAATAATTACTAATGATGCGAAGGAGTGTACATCTTTAAGGTAGATTTTTGAGGAACAAATTTTTTATTATTAAGATCTCATGTGAAATGTACCAAAAATCACACCAATAAATGAATTTTGAAGTTGTAGTCAGTTTTTCAGTCTGATTTGATGAGACTCTCATACGGACAGCTATAACATGGCTGCAACCTGTTTACTATATATAACCCGAATTACATCCAAATTTACTTTAAATAAATGTTGCAAGTTTCAGCTGTATTTCATCAGTTGCTCAGTAGCAAAAGTCAGCAGTAATAATGCAAAATGCAGTCTGCAGGAGAACTCTTTAACGAACAGTTTCACCATTGTATTCAAGGTTTACACAATACCACAGAGCATCGAGGCGTGCCGCCGGCCATTGCTAGCGGCGGCATGGAAATTCGTGAAAATGGTGACTTTGGCTATGACCGCCGAAACTTGCGTTCAGCACACATTGTGTAGGCAATTGGCAATGGCGTTTCGGTCACTTCCACTGAGGCGCTCGTGGCTTATTAATAACAGTGGTAGATTCTCAAGTTTAAGGCGCAGATATCCTTCAGTAGCTGATTTTAAAATGAGAATCACGTCTAAACGACTAGTCTTAATTTTTTTTATGAATTTTACACTAGACCATTTTGAGTTTTATGCGTATAACATAGTGTCATTAATTTGTAAAGTTATGTCTATCACGGACAAAAAAATATAAACGCACCAAAACCGCTTTAATGAAATTAACAATTTAATTATCTACATTTTGATCTAAGGCTCTTTTTCAAAGTCATAGAATAATAAGAAAAGTACAATTAACTAATGAATTTTGGAAATAACTGAATCAGACAATAGAGAGAGTATCGTGTTTCCCAGTAGGTTTGTGGAGGTTAGACAACCAATCACTCCATTAAATGAAATTATTAATTAAAAATATTTTTCTAAAACAAGCTATAATAATAAAGCAAGCAATAATATGTCGGGTTTAGTCAATAGTACAGATGTCAAAACAAATCACAAGCACGCCACCTGTCGGCAAATCAAGAACAACTACGCTTTGGCGCGCTTTCTCTGACCAATTGCGTGGTGGGGACAGCAGAATATGGCAGTTGTACTGACCGCCTTAGAGCTAAGACGTCTTAGAATCACTGTTAATCCGTAATATTAGTAAGCAAGATTGTAACTGTGAGTTGTGACTATTTGAATAAACTGAGTGTATCAAATAATTTGTGTGATTTCATTTTCACGACTCTACCCACCGACCTGCCCACACACGATGTCCTAACCTAATGGAATACATCCTGACTTCCCGATGGTTTACATATATCGGCCAGCCTTGATGCAACATATATATAGCGTATTCTTCTCAGCTAATCCCCCAAATAACATAAAAAACATACATAAAAAAGACGTGTGGCACTCGGGGACTGCCGCGGTAAAGCTATTGCATAGAATTTTTTATCAACTTATGCAATTATAATTATTATAACGCTCAGTGTGCACGCCTACGGTTAGGAGAGCCGCAGGTACAGAGACCGCTCTAACGGATGGCCGCCAGATGTGCGGCATGAGCCCCGTCCAGGCGCCCGCGCTGGCCCCGGGCCCGCTGGCCGGCCAGTCAGTAGACATTCGAGTAGAGTCGCGCACGCTAGATAGATCGGGTATTTTACGGTTCTAGCTCGTTCCCGCCATAACTATTGTCGTAACTTTAAGTTTAGTTGTACGAGTAGTTAGTTATATTCTGTTGTTAGCGCGTAAGGACATTAATGTACAAAGTGTTGCGTGTATTAAAAGTGTTTATCGTGGCATGAACTGAAATCGTTTTATTACGACACCTAGCCGCCCTTATATTATTTATTTATTTTTTATTTATGCTAAATCTCAATTAAAAAATGTTCATCCATCAGTTGTAAAAACTTCTTTTGCCACGCGAAATGCAGCCTCCAAATTACAAAAACACAAATAACTCGGAACGGAGCGAGATAGCCCGATTTTGAGGCCGACCGTGTATGTGCCGAGGCCCCATTTAATTCGAGCATAATTATACATTATCATACAGTCAGCAAGAATAAAAACTTCTTTGTCAAGCGGAACCGAACCGCCGAACTGGAAAACGCGGCACCAAATTCTGAGTGACCCTTATTACCATTGGGATAAGGCTACTTTTATCTGCCACGCAAAAGTGACCCGTATTCTTAGCGGTATAAGGTCGTTTTCTTTGAATACCAATATTATTAAACGCCAGACGTACAAAATCCTCCATCACAGGACGATCCGAGCCGACACTTTTCTAGAACCGACCTCGAGCCGCCACCAAGAACGAACCGGCAACCAAATCATAAAAACTAAAAAGTACCATATCTTGGAAACGGCTGGAGCTAGCTCAATTCTATGAAAAAATTTGCCACCCTGCCGCTCGTCCCTTCAGGCATAACTCCCCCCCCCCCGTTAACTGTTTACCTTCGCCCCACGCAAAAATTTTTTTGCTTCAGTCTAAAAATATCAAAATGGAATTTCTTTATCTTCTTTCTTATTATTGTTTTTTTTTTTTTTTTTTTTTTTTTCTATAAAATCGCGAAACAAATCCCTTCCCCCCTCACCCCTCACCCGCTCACACACTCGGAATCCATCGTCCGATATCTGAGCAGCTCGGGGTGTCAGGTTTCTTTTTCGTTACGGAATTTCTTGATTCGGTCGCCGCGCTCAAAGCCCGCGATAACAGCTATGTAATAGCTTAAAAATAACTAGTCCGCCATCTTGGGCCGTCCGCCATATTGGATTTAGAAAGATGTCACTAAGATAACCATACATCGTCATTCAAACTAATCGTGTATGCAAAACTTAATCTTAATCGGTGGAGGATAACTGCTTTAAAATTCAGTTGCAAGATTTGACCCGAACACATTTACATACATACATACATTGCAAGTTAAATAAAAGCTTGTAAAATACTGGTATTCCATGCTCTATTCACACCTGTACATAAATGTTGAACTGTACGTCACACAACATAAAGTAAACACGCAAACAGATTCATAATTCCCGTGAAGGCAGGTAGTTCTGAACTCGTCCGGCACCCGGCTCCGCCCGGGGCTACGACCGGCAATGGTGACGGGCTGAACAAACATACACGTACACTGTTTGACAACAAACGAGCTATCGATTGTCGGGGTTGCTTGTAAATAAACTGCTCTATTAATTCCTGAAGGTGCAGTTCACAAAATATTTTGGTATGGATATGTTCAAACAAACTGAAATGGAGACCACGATTTGACGGAGAAACTGTATCTCTACGCCACTTTTATCATTTAAAATGCTATTGTCAAGATTGCCTGTCATGTTGTTAGTTATTGGTCATTATAATTATCATACTTTCCTAATTCTTAGTTTGTTATGAATCTGTAAGTCAGGAATCTGTATCTGTAAAACATAATGTCAGTGTACAGATTCCTGACTTGATATGTCGAATTATTCTAGTTACAGTCTTACGGATAAATGTATTATTGTTGCTCACTGTTTCTTCTGCATTACGGCAAGAGCTAACGCCCACTCGGCTATAAAAACATCAAGTTGGCTCCGAAGGAATTATAGCTCACTTGGACTTAGATTAAACTGAATTCTGAAGACACTATTAAAACTTCAAACCTCCACCTCAAACACTAACAAAAGTAGGTACCTAAATCAAAAAATATATATTATGTAAATGAAATAATAAATCATACAGAACACGGTGTATCGAGCGACTGGGCACGTAAGGTCGCATAGGAACGTTAATTTATTTTGCGACTGTGACTACGGCGGGAATATGAAAATTTTCTCCGCAGGGAATTGTGCCAGACGGGCGATACCGGTGCTCCTTTGAACTTGCCTTTCAATGGCAGGCTTTTAAATTCGTATTCCTTCTTTTTTGTCGCAGTGAAATGGTTTTAATTCATTCAAAATATTTTATTTTACACAAACCCACACGGCACTTTTGAAGCGTCAGTATTACTGAATAATACGAAACACAACTTCATATTTTTGTACATCAGAATATAGGTACTCTGAAACACAGACAGTCACAGGTAAAAATAGATTTTAAGGTGGCAACCTTGTCGACGGCACGAAATATTTTGTGCGATGAGTTCAAATGCATGCTATATCAACCGACAACAGTTTCGAAAGATGTAGATGCAGTGATGAGCATTAAGAAGCTAGTTCGCGTACGAATACATACTTTTGCAAATTTGTAGCGAAATGGCTGATGATTTAGGACGAAACCGAGTGCGCGAAATTTTATAAACAGACCTTTGGGAGTATGGATATCATGAAAAAACCACTTAATGTACTTATCCGTTCAAAATAAAATTATTTGCATTGTTAAACTACTAATCTATCCTTGTATGGTGACTGTTTTGCAATTTTCTTTCTTCTTATGTTGTTTATTTGCGCCCAAAGATGCGTTAAAATTAGTGTTGAAATGTGAAACTTTCGACGCTCATAAAGTTCAAATATATTTTATTTTTACTTTGTTGTTTTCATACAGGGCTAGATAATGATGAGACAAATTGATATCATTTTTTATTTTGAACGTATACCGTTAAACAGTGGAGTAATCGCTAGACTACGTTTGTATTGAAGAATGATCGACTAGAGCAACCTTAATGTCTATCTTACAGGCTGCTACTCAGCTGCTATAAAAACAAATCACATTTGCCCGACATGACAACTTAGGTCAATCAGTAACAAGCTTACGAACACGACTTACGCCAGTATTACAGAACCTAACTAAAGACTATAAAACATTAAAATTGTCTTATAACTAATTTGATTGATACCGGTTAATTGAGGTTTTATTATTCGGTTCTTAGACTATCTTAGCACTCTAGAACTCTAAAACTGAATCCCAGCATTTCAGCGTGTTAACCGCCAGTCTGCTCCCCCACTACCCGCCTGTCTGCTCCCCCACTACCCGCCTGGTCCGGTTTAATTGGAACACAGTAATTTATCGTAGGATCTCTGTTATCCGATTACGGACCTATCGAAATTGTATTTGAACGAGAGAATTAATTTTGCTATGCACATACGATCGCTGGCCGTGGTCGTGGCTCGTGGCTCGAGCCTGATTGGGACGGTCTTGTGCCTGATCTAGCTTAGCTAGGCAAATTGTTGGGATCGCCTCTTTATATCATTGTGGGGACGACGTGTTATTGCAGTTATAATTCAGAGGAATATGTACTGTAAGACTTAGATATATAGGTCACCATCACGCCTATTTATCCCGAAACAATAAAGAATTTAAATAAATATAACATCTTTATCGATAAATTGAAGCTCTTCCTTGTAAGCAAAAAGCATCAGCGAATACCTAAATGATCAAATTATAAGTAACTGCATAACTATCTATTTGTATCTACAAATACTCACTATTAAAGATACGCCTGCCGAACCAAAATACTAAAATATTTTTAAATAAATATGAAGTGTCCAATAAATAACTTACCTTAAGGATAATAAACATTAATTACGTAATCAATAAAAATAAGTAAATAAAATAAATATAAATAATTTATAAAAGTAATGGTTTGTACAATGTTACTAAATAAATAAATACTACTAAGTATAATACTAATTTATAAAACATGAAATATAATTCTTAATTTCAATTCTGTATTAATAAAACAGTATACTAATACTTAACCAATAATAAAATATATCACATTAAACACTTAGTGTTCTTCCTCCTCTCTCCTACTTGATCTATGCTGTGCCCATAGAAATCTTGTTTATTATATCTATGGCTGTGCCCGACAGGGTCCATAATTTTGACTAATATAATTATTTCCCTACCAACTATATACATTATGGTACGCAATAATGAATTGAGAATTGAAGGTTTAGGCAGAGTGTGGGCGATAAATTAAAAGATCGAGCCTGGTTCATAAGTTTATTCTTCTTTAACCGTTTGTACATAAAATATGGGTATAAATAACTGTCGCGACAAAAATATAGCGGTGCGTTGGAAAACTATCTTGAGTGAAGTGAAGTCCGACGCGCGCCGTGAAGTTGCAGCGAATCTCGCCGAGACGTAGGGTGCGTTCATGAATAAAGTGAATTGAGCTGCGTTTCGGCGTAGACACAGAGGTTCGCCTACAGTGCACTCCCTCCCATTACGCCAGTAATGTTTAAAGGGCTTATTACACTATACGGTATTCAGGGCCCTGAATACCGGGTCACTATATCATTCCGAGTCAATAAGTTCGATATTTTGAGAACCCTAACTTCCTAACAGTTATTACACTACCCTAAATTAGAGTTTAGGCCCCTGAACACCATGTAGTGTAATAAGCCCTTAAGTCCCGTTTAGTAAGGGCGAGACTAGTGCCATCTATCGGGCAGTCGCACAATGATAAAATCTCATATTCAGCTGGTTAGACTAGCAGTCGATCTGAACGTATTTGACTAGACAGATAAAGAAAGAAAGAAAAAAAAAATATTTGTGACCCGCACAGGAGATACGAGAAATAAGCATAAAAATTACACAATAGTCAAAATAAAAAACCCCGTGCGAGACCAAAAAGGCTCCTATGTCAACAAAAACACCGTTCAAAATACACCGTTTATAATTAGGTACATACAGGTCATAGATATTCTGTCAGTTCTTTTTTTGCTCAAAATGCTGCGTAGTAACCAAAAAACGTTTATTAGTGATTATTTACAGTATTTTTTTTTCTAATTCTTCTTTCTAGTATTTGTAGATGTAGATAATACAAAACAACTCATCCAAAATAAATTGTAGTTCTAAAAACTAAAAACACGCTTTAATGGTAAATTGAACTAAAAAGTCGCTAAACCTGAAGATCCTGGTAAGGATAATGGGTCAAACTATTTAAAGTATTGCATTGTCATCGGTACTTGATAAGTGTGTTCAAATAAATCCGACGTTTTTAATGGAGTGTAAATCACTTTCAAAGACAAAGACAAAGATATTTTATTTCAACTAGGCCACCAAGCGGCACTTTTGAACGTTACATTAAAATGATTCTACCGTGCATTCGGAAAGTAGCTTGTTATGGAGAAGAATGCACAAGAAACTCCATACTTACTCTTTTAAAAAAAATTGTTTTTTTACAATATTTAGGAACATACATTATTAAATTCATACATGTGAGGACAATGCACCCAGAATAGCACTACCCACTATACCACCTACAGACAAAGTATTAGAAGTACTCACACATGTACTGCGCAGTTATATATACTCCATTTATTATAACATTAGACAAAAGAGGCTCGCAGAAGCAGGAGTACGAAACCTTTTATTTTCAAGTCAAGTTCAAACAATTTTAATAAATAATGTTTGTGATGTTTTTGCAAGTAACAATGTATGGCATACAATAAAGCGTATTCTATCTATCTACTCTTCATGATGCTTGGAGGTACATGAAATGAAAAAAATATAGTAACAATCAGTTTATTAAAAACAACTTTATCACAATATCTCTGTATTATGTTTTCAATAAACCAAATAAATACGATACAAAACACCACTTAACAATTTAGTCACTGCTACCATCAGTCATCACAAATTATAATAATTAATTGACATGGGTGATAACAAAAGTCATAATTTTAACTATAATAATAAAGTGGCCCTAAGATCTTTTTCCTCAAAAGGAATATTTTTGTTTTTTAGCCACTCCTGAATATCTGCCTTTCGTGTGGCTGTAGTTGGCAGCTTCTCCAATTTCCTCGAATGATATCCATAACAATAACTGCACCACTCTCGACTTTTGATAATATTAATTTGAACCACTTTTCAAAATTGTGTGCATCCATTTCAGAATGGTAGTCTCCGTCACCCTTTTTGGCTTCAAATATTAATTCACCATCCATCAAAAACCCATCCGTTGATCCTGTGAAATGAAATAAAAGCAAATCAATAATTGTGTACCGGTGGCGTAGATTACTTGATCGCTGGAAATAGATTTTAACCTTTAAGTAGCAACCGAAATTAACTGCATCATTACTGTCATTGAACAGGTTAATCTACAACCATAACCATCTTTCTCCGAGGGGAGGCATTAAGACTTAACCAGTTTTCAGTGACGGAGAACGGAATGATCATTTTATTAATGATTTGGTAAAGTCACATTAATAATAACATAGCATAATTTTGAAATTATCAAAAGAAATACATTTAAATCAAGTTTTACCAATATGGCCAATAATAAGCCGTCTTCCAATTTGTTCTTTATTAATTTGTATAAAGTGCTTCTTTTAAAATCAGGTAGAGACTCATCGCTATTAACGGCTTCCAGAATCTTGTCCAACGTTGTTATCAAAGAAAAAAAATTAATTTTTCTTCGTATTCCACTTAACGTTATATCATCATAATCGTCAGATTTTGAGTATTTCCGTTGGCGAGGAGGGGGTGATTGCAGGCGACCTTCTGTATTGTACTCTTTCAGTACTTACATTATAGACTGTTGCACGAGATATGCCTATAAAATAAGATTAATAATGTATGTTATTACCTCACAAAGCATGTTACTTTCAAACACATTTATATATAGTAATAATTTTATGATCCTTACCTGCAATTTCTGCAGTTTTGTTAATTAACTGCGTCCTATAAGCAGGAGTACCTTCGGGCCTGGACCCCTTAACATCTTTAAAAAAAATTATGACAATTTTTTTTTCTGCAGCATGAAGCGGTGTTTGCTTTGTTCTCTTTTTCTTGGGAGACAATATTTTAACGTCGTGATCAACGTTGGGGCCACGTATTTTTCGCTGTTGACACTGATCAGCGTTACCAGCAGTTACAGAGCTTACAAGTTGCGCTTGCAAGCCACTCGGGCCTGCACCGGGATCGTCCCTGTCCATAGTTCAACAAAACGTACCGCTTTGTACAAACAACACAAAACTAACACTAATAACGATAACAAAACAATAACAACAGAAAAACAGTAACAAATACAACCAAACCACGATAATTCAGCAATAACAACGAGAAAAGGCGTAGCATTCACAAGTATCCACAAGCGAATGATAGTATGACAATTGACAACTGCAGATTATTTACGCGATTTGACGGATAGATGACATCATAAACCGACAAATAAAAAAACACGTGCAGCCGCAACTTATGAACGGAACAGGTAACATTTTAGATTTAGTTGAGTTATAATGACATGAAAAACGTTTCCGGTACTGTCCGCCCCTGCTTCTTTTAGATTTTAAACATTGACACGACATTATTTTATGTAAAAACTAAATAATATTAAATGAAGGCCTTGTAATTTCAGAAGGTAGATAGGTTAAATAGATGCAATTAAGTGTGACAGCTGTTATTTAAATAGATTATATTTAACTCCACATCAATCTTGACTGTAATAGTGTTTGTTGTACTTGTATTACAAAGTGTGCACCTAAACGAGCCTTTTTTAACTTCTGTCTAATGCTATAGTAAATGGAGTATAATAGATACTAGAAAAAAATTAACATCCGAAGCAGTCAAGTTATGACCAATCCCAACTGACGGCGTCCGTTCACGAACATGACGCATACATTGGCACCACCCAGCTCAACCATCATGAAGGGAACCGGATGATCCAACACACGCGCCACCATCAGAGAGACATTTGAGAGAGCATGACACACTCAACGGCCAGGGCACACACAAGTCAACGAACGACGCATAGGTACAGTAAATGGTAGATTTACAGTTGGGTACATAGTACTCACACACGTGCTGTGCAGTTATACAATACTAAAGAAATTGAGTTTATACAATGCAAATATTAATAATTCATACAGTCTTCAGCAGGTCCAACAATACCTCAAAACAATAATGTTCTGCATATCACTTGTTATTGCGCCCTAGTGGTTGTGGATTGTGGAGCAGGACTAGCATTGAGCCAAGCATTTTTATCAGTGATGTAATCCCCCAACTTATAATATGCCAGCCTACATAGTGTGCGTTTTATACAGGTTTTAAACTTCGTCTCATTCAGTTCAAGAATGTGGGGAGGAATTTTATTGTAACATTTTGTACAGTACCCCATGAAAGATGAGGCTACTTTAGCCAGTCTGAAACCTGGTTGAACTAATTGGTCCCTATTTCTAGTAACGTAATTATGTCTGTCGCCGTTTTTACTAAAAAGATGTAAATTTTTTCTCACGTACATGATGTTTTCATAAATATATTGACAAGGAACCGTCATAATGTTAATGTCCTTAAACAGTTCCCTTAGAGAATCGCGCCGGCGAAGATTATAATTATATTGCTCTGACGGCTCGTTTTTGCAGAATAAAAATTGACTCAATGTCTGCAGCCCTTCCCCATAGTAGGATACCGTAAGACATTATACTATGAAAATAACTAAAATAGACTAGTCTCGCGGTATCCACATCGGTTAACCTACGAATCTTTGCAACAGCATACGCTGCCGAACTCAGCCGCCCTGCAAGGGATACCAAATGAGGACCCCATTGCAACCCTGAGTCCAGCGTGATCCCCAGGAAAACCGTTTTATCGACGAATTCTAGCTTCTCCTTGTTTAATATAATGTCACAATCAGTACTTTTGACATTCGGCAAGGAAAATTTTACGCACTTGGTTTTATTACCATTTAAAACTAAATTATTGGCAGTGAACCAATCCTGAACCTGCCGAAGCGCGTTATTTACGTCGTCAACCCGACAAGTACGTCTATTTATTTTAAAAATTAAAGATGTGTCATCAAAGATTCCGTTACATTGATATATTGATACATACATACCAAGCTAATAAAAGCGTATTAATAACGAAATCTTTTAGCCAATTATCATAGCAAAAAACACATAAAAAATCAGCTAAAACCTTTTCAAATAAAGGTAACTAAACGCCGAGGTGTAAAACTAAAACATCCAAAAATCAGAACACACAATCCGGCCGCGTTACTTTTTCAGTGAGTTGAGCTCGGTTGAGCTGCGTTGAGCTACGTTGAGCTGAACTCGCGATAACAAAGACAAACATGGCGGCGAACAAACAGCAGTTCGCTTGTTTTGTTTCACTTTCTGATGACGAACACTAACTCAGTTGGCTCTGTTCATTTGTTGTTGGCTCGAGCTTTTTCTCTGGGGTTAGTAGCCTTAAATATACTGTTTACCTGTGAAACGGAGCGAGATATTGTGAGGTGTTAAAATGAGGTAAATTTGACTGAAGTTTTGAAATAATTACGGTTTGGTCTGCTCAACAACAACAACAACATACAACACATACAACAGTACATACAACAGTATAGGAAGCTCAATTCAAGACGAAAAGATTAGTCATTTAGCGAGGTTGGGATAAGCTGGTCTTACTTAGTAGGTACATACATACTAATGGAAGGCTTTTGATTGAGCCCATAGGACCTTTCACGCCTTCTCATAATTAATAAACTTTATGAAAAACCATACTTACTTGTTTTTAAGGAGAGCCCAATGCCAATCAGTTACTGGTCATAGGCCTCTCCGTGTTTGCCACACTTGCTTCTTTATCTCTCTGATGGCCATAGGAGGTGTTGACCACTTCCCATCAGGTAGACTATTATGACGATATACACATAGACGTTATCTATGGAGTGGCAAACAATTATGCCAGTCTATAGTTAAATAAAAAGCTTTTTTACAAAAAAATACTACCGACTTCCAAATAAAAAAAAAACAATAAAGTGAAAAATAACTTTATTTTTGGAAGTCGGTGTCTTTGGTAGGTACCATTTTATGCGTTATGGACACCGACTTCCAAAAATAAAGTTATTTTTCACTTTATTGTTTTTTTTTTATTTGGAAGTCGGTAGTATTTTTTTTGTAAAAAAGCTTTTTGTTTATCACTTTTTAGTTGTACCTACCTAATAGGAAAGTTGGTTAAGGTACCTATAACGCCAGAATAGATTACCCGAAAATCATGAAAATTTAACAAAACCAGTGAAAAGAGTGATCTGCGTACCCCTTAAGAGCGTACTGGCGTGATGTTTTGTTATGAAATGGTATAAACAATAAACAGACATGCGATTGCAGCAATCCCGAGAGATTTGCCGTAATTTATTGAAGAGTTCTGTTGTATATCTTCGAAGTTCTTCATCAGATCTTCACCAAATCAAAATGGGACCAATTTCGAAACATACTCAATCAAACAAAAAAAGAATTTTCAAAATCGGTCCAAAATTTACGGAGATATGCGTGAACATAAACAAAAAAAAAAAAAAAAAAAACAAACGTAATGTCGAACATAGAACCTCCTCCTTTTTTGTAAGTCGGTTAAAAAGCGATCGACCCTCAGCCACCAACCCACTGCCACTTTATTTTATTAGCTCTGCAGGCTTAAATAAGTGACTTTAGCCTTTTGTCGATAATGCCCAGTCCACACAGTAAAGGACTAATGGAAAATTTGCATTTTCTGCTTGAACGTAGTAGCAAGCTTGGAAATTGCATGGCTTAATATTTTGTGATTGAATCGCTGGCGCGCTCCCAGCTGGCGAGGTGGCTGGTAACGATAACATGACCGAACCGATCACTGTCAGAGTTTGGGATCGAGGGGAGATATAATACTGATGCTGATGATGAGAAGGTAGCGTGGAATATTCTGAAAGCCCCCTGCTTTGTATGTTTTTTTTTAAATAACAGAATATAAAACATTTATACGACACAGACACAACACAAAAGCAACAATCTCAAAGTAACTGAAGAATAGTAAAAACTGGCCAAGTGCGGGTCGGTCTCGCGCATTAAGGGTTCCGTTACATTATCGCAAAAAACTTACTCCACTTAAATATTTATTTTATTCAGTTTTTAGTATTTGTTGTTATAGCGGCAACAGAAATACATCATCTGTAAAAATTGTGTCTAGCTATCACGGTTCATGAGATACAGCCTGGTGACAGCCGGACAGACAGACAGACAAACAGAAGGATCGTGAAGTCTTAGTAACAGGGTCCCGTTTTTACCCTTTGGGTACGGAACCCTAAACAAGGTTTAATAATTGCGCCGGGCGTGCCCGTTTATGGTTTATGGTTTAAGACATTTATTTCTCAAAAACAGAATATACATTCACTTACAATGAGAAACAATAGTTACAATAAAAAAAAAACATCAAACGAGTAGCGGAAACAGTTCGTTATCAATTAATATGTACAAAATAATACAGCAAATAATGAATGTTAGTGATTAGCTTAATGCTATGTTAGTAACAAAAGACCATCTTGGAAGGATAACAAGTATAATGTACAAAATTATTAAAAATTATTAATTTTGTTCTGTGGGTAAGCCAAAATAAATTAAGTGAGATAAGTACCCGTGGCGTGCTCCCAATTAAGTGTCGAAACACAGTTTCTATCACAGTTGCTAATGAAGGCATTTGTTGTTAAGCTTTTAAACTTTTCGTTTCTTGTTATTTTACTTAATTTATTAAAACATTGATCGTAAGTTTATTTTTTTTTGTATTGAGATAGATATAATTATATTTTTTTATATATATACATATCATTCTTTTTATTTTTTTCTTTCATATCTAGGTGAACTTAAAATAAGAGAAAACTTTTTTGGATATGGAATTTTAATTTCTTTTTAAATAGAGGAAATGACTGTATATCTTTGATATCTTTCGGAAGATTGTTATACATATCGGCACCTTCATATCTAATATTTCTTATACCATAATTTGTCCGTGGTTTACCGAATAGGCAGATATCGTTAGCGCTTCGCAGCAGTCGGGTTTGGATCTGCAACTTCTTGGTAAATACAATTTGAGAATGGGTATCTTTTGTCAATATTTTCCTTACTAGGATACATGTATGGAATTTATATAGTTGTGCAAGTGTCATTAATTTGGTTTTTTGGAAGACGTTTTTTGTTGGCGTTAGGTAGTTAATATTAAAGAGTAATTTGATTATTTTATTTTGAGTTGTTTGTATGTTTTTTAAGTTGGATTTGGTTGCAGAGCCCCATACTTCGATTAAATAGGTCAGATGTGATTTGATTAGGGAATTGTATATAATATATCTTACAGCTTTGGGAAAACAGCGGACGGACCCTCGCAATATTCCCATCAGTGATGATAATTTAGAACGTAATTTGTCCAAGTGGGGTTTCCAGGTGAGGTTCTTATCTAGGATGAGGCCCAGATATTTTTCTGATTCTGTTTTAGTCAGTGGTTCGTTATTAACGTGGAGTGGCTGAAAATTTGGCATTGTTTTATTTTTTGCACTAAATATCATAAAGTTTGTCTTGGACACATTGATGGTGAGCAGATTATATTGAAACCAGGTGAATAAGATATTGAGGTCTTTTTGGGCTCGGCTCATGACTGTTTGTACTTCCTTTCCGAAGTAGAAGAGGCAAGTGTCATCGGCATATAGTGTAACGTCTGCAGCTAGGTCTAGGTCTTTTATATTATTAATATAAATTAAGAAAAGCAAAGGTCCAAGGAGGGAACCTTGTGAAACTCCGAAAGTAATAACACCTTCGAGTTCTTTATATGAATTAATAGCTTATTCCTGCGACTTCGTTCACATAGCTTATCCCAAAGGAATAGTGCATTTCTTTCTTCTTTTTCGTGGAAAGTCATGGCGAGGGAACCTATCACTGCATAGTATTGGATCGAGGGGAAAAATACACTGATGCTGATGATGTTGAGGTGTTGGAAAACATACTAGGGCAGCTGAACGAAAAATATACTGGAAGCCTGGTAGTTTTATACGATTGACGGGCTCTGACGCTGAGGTGGCAGACAATATGAGCTCAATTATTAATATCATCAATCAATCATCAATACATATAATAAATCTGGAGAAAAGTCGTTTTTGTACATCGAAAATATTTCCAAAAAAGATAGCCAGGGTGTTGAAGGATAATCAACAGAACCAATTTCCAGCATTTTTGGATTGTTTGTCTGTTTAGTTGTGCACGCATCACGTAAAATGTACGAAACCAATGTAGATAACTTTTATACATAAAAAATGTGCGTAACTTGAAGTATTACTTTGGTTTTTGTTTCATCGCAATCCGTTCACTCTATCAAAAGATAAATGAATTTAAAGTGTTCAAGAAGTAAAAACCTCACAACACACGCAATTCAGATACTCAGACAGTTGAACTCCATATTCGATAGATAGCGTTCAGCATACATGCGTGTGCATTTGAAGTCATTTTCTGAATGGCATTGTTAAGATTCGCCGCGGAAGAATGACCCTAGATGCAGATGACCTGACGTGAGCGAAGCCGCGGGCACAGCTAGTTATATAATAATATATATAATAATATTGGGGAATAAATACTTCGATACATTGGCAAGGGTTCTTCAGATCAAAACCAACTGGTTTGTCTAGTTCCATAGATCAGAGAAAGAGTTTGCATGTACCAACATCAGTATATTTCGACTGCTACGTAGGTTCGTAGCAGTCGAAATATACTTACTTCGGTTGTATTATGTAAGAATTTCAACGTCCAAGTTCAGAGAGTTAATGAATGTCTTCCGCCTTGCTTCCGGCCACGACAATTACTTGAAAAAAAAAACACTTTTTAGTACTTCACCAACTCTTACACAGCTATACGAATACCTTTTAATTTTTCGCCTTCAGCGAAAGTATTCTGAGGAGCGCGGTCCTTAATTAAATAATTAACATTTTTCTACCAAACTGGAGTTTTGGAGAAATATTCCTTTATTAATAACATTTTGTGATAAATAACTGAGATTTTTACGTTCAACTTAATTGACTTGCGTTCCTAAAAATGTTCGTAAAGGTAGACTTTGCCAGCGGCTTCGCCCATGTGAAAGTCAATAAATAAATAAATTTATTAATATTATTATTATTTAATTAATAAATTAAGTTCCCTTTTATTTGTACCTACATTGTGTGTATCTGTGTGTGCCAAATAAACTAGTTTTCTTTCTTTCTTTTCTTTTTAAACTTACATACTGCCACAATTAAAACCGCCTCCAAATCCCAACTATATTGGGGTCGGCTTCCAGTCTTACCGGGTTTAGCTGAGTACTAGTGTTTTACATGGAGCGACTGCCTATCTGACCTCCACAACCCAGTAACTGGGTAACACGGTACCCCTTGGCAAGACTGGTGTCGGATCTCAAGCTTCTGACTACTCGTAACGACTGTCAAAGATCTTCAAATGACATCCGGGACCAACGGCTTAACGTGCTTTCCGAGGCACGGAGGAAACTCGGTATGTTGAAATGGTCACCCATCCACGGACCGCCCTCGTCAAGCGTTGCTTAACCTTGATGGTCGACCAGTGCGGCTGTTATTATTTAGCCACGAGCTAAAGGGTCTTTCAACAAGGACGGGTCGATGAACTATACGCAAATTTTACATTTATTTAAAACCAACTTAAATTAGCAATTTACACCATAGATACAATATGTCAATAATAATCGGAAGAAGGATAATTCTTATTCAAATTCAGACCTCTTAAAATTGGGCTAATCTACTTTAATGTAAAATACATAAGAAGTTAACTCTTATTATTTATTAACTAATCACTGCAGAGTGCTATATAACATGAAAACGTTAGCTAGATATTTATCTGCAATGCAATTTGTAAGCGATGGCGATTTAAGATTTCATTGAAGGGCGGGAATGTTAATTGTGGATTAATTAGGGTTCCGTACTCAAAGAGTAAAAACGGGACCCTATTACTAAGACTCCGCGGTCCGTCTGCCTGTCTGTCTGTCTGTCTGTCACCAGGCTGTATCTCATGAACCGTGATAGCTAGTCATTTGAAATGTTCACAGAAATTTTAATTTCTGTTGTACAGAATAAAATGAATATTTAAGTGGGGCTCCCATACAACAAACGTGTTTTTTTTGCCTTTTTTTGCGATAATAGTACGGAAACGTGTGAAAAGTAACTTCGTGCGCGAGTCCGACACGGCCGGTTTTTTTTTTATCTCACGGCAAGAACAGAAGAAGGGGAAGCAGAATTATCAAATGATTATAAATGAGACGGATAATTTTGCCTAACTTTTTAGGGAAATAATAAGTCTAGCCACAAAATTATTTATTGGACACGTGATTAAACTTCTAATTTTATAACTAAGCAACGGGAAAATGACATAGCCTCTAATAAACTAATTCGTCTTTTTTGCAACGCCAACTAAATATTCTACAGAAAGCGTCAAGTAAAGATCATCAATTATTGTGACTTGTCCTTCTTATTTATACATTGCCACGTAATTTACTAACTCGGCCACGGATTTTATATCTTGTCACCATTTTACGTTTTACAGCTTCAACGCAATATCCTCAAAAAAATATAATTCAAGCTTCTATCGAAGAAAGAAAGAAAGCATAATTTATTATAACTTAGCATGTAAAACAATACATCATATTCTTTTATCGTGAAAATAGCCACTGCATGATTTGGCGCGAGTACGCGAGACGACAGCGACCGGCCATTTGCACCAATCAGAGAGCGCCATTCGATTCATGTGACGACGAGTTGAGTTGATCACATGTAATTGTTTATTGTCGTTCGTGCGTTCGTATTGCAATTGTTTTCGCTGTAATTAAATTAAAGTTTTCGATGAGTAATAATTAGTTATGACGTTTAAAAGTGAAAATGAAGTACCACTGTACTGTTCTGACGAGGAATTTTAAATAATATATTATATTTAAAATAATAAATGACGGTCAATGAATAAGTCCAAGAGCGAGCGTAGCGAGCTCGGGAGCTTAGGGCACCCCGACACGGACAGGTTAGGTTCGAAGGAGATGACGGGAGCTGAAGTGAGCGAGCAAAGCGAGCGAACTCAGCTCCCGTCATCTCCTTCGTGTTAGGTTACTTTAAACCCTGCATACAGAAATAGGAGCCCCGCGCAGCGGGGCTCCGTCGACTCTGTCGCATAAATACTAATCCAACTTGCACCTATTCTATATTAAAACCAAAAAATATAGTCTTTTATTTTGTCTCTCCTCAATAGCTTCTGGTAATATTAGTGGCCAATATACTATTTGATGAAATGTTTTTGCAATTTTTTTACGATCAATTAATATGGGATGAGTTACATTTTAAACGTACTGAGTTAAAAAATTAGAAGCTAAATAAATATATTTTTTGATGTCATTTAATAGTATTTTAGAAATTTACTGTTAGAATGCATGTTAAAAATTTTAGACGTAAGTTACATTTTAAACGTACTGAGTTAAAAAATTAGAAGCTAAATAAATATATTTTTTGATGTCATTTAATAGTATTTTAGAAATTTACTGTTAGAATGCATGTTAAAAATTTAGATGCTAAAAAATAACCATCATGCTGAGTTGTATTTAGAGTGGTTTACATAGAAGATAACTAGTGGCTAACATAGTATTATTTAGATGCTCGTTAATTGTGGCTGACTTAGTAATTTAGAAGGCAACATACATTTTTGGGGGCGAATAATGATATTAAAAAGAAGCCTGTTTAATTAGCACCCAACTTTTTAGAATTCACATGGCTTTCATAATTGCCAATAGTACCAGTTTTTACATAATTTTGAATAGTATTGAATTCAACAGGATCACAATACATTGTGAAATAGGCCTATCGGGGAAACCACGTTAAAAAAAACGCGCCCAGTACACTACCTCCCAGGTGGCGCCGCCCGCGCGCCCTCTCATCCACCGCGCGCCTCCAACCAATCGCAGGCAAGCCATGCATAAACAAGACGGTACGGAGCGCCACCGCATACGTACTTTGTGGTATTATCAACACTTTCTTTTTTGCAGCTGATGGCCCCATCTAACCCCTAGTTGCGTTTGATTCTCGACTTTTTGCCCACCCTGTATAATTAGTAATACCGCCAATAGCTCGCTGTTTCATTTCTCTTGACCCACCTCATAAAGTAGTGTAAGCTGAGCTGCCAAGCAAAGTAAACAGTGCTATACTAATGAATTGCGCGGAACCGGTGTATTTTATCACGAGTAGGTATATACTGTGTGCAAACTGCATAGTAATACTGTTAGTACTAGTGGCTTTTGAGCAAGGATATAGTTGTCAGCACGTAACTTGGCAAGAGTCGTTAGATGCGCAAAAGACGTTTTTTAACCCCCGCCGACGGAAAAAGAGGGGTGTTATAAGTTTGACGTGTGTTGCTACACAGCATCTGTGTATTTGTGTGTCTGTCTGTGGCATCATAGCGTCCAAACAGGTGAACCGAATTTGATTTTTTGTTTTGTTTTGAAAGATGATTTTGTCGAGAATGTTCTTAGCTATGTTTGAATAAAATCGGTTCAGCCGTTCAAAAGTTATGGGCGTTTTACTGTTTGAATCGGGATATTTTCGCAAGATATCGTATCATAATTACGTGTTCAATAGATTGCCGATCAAAGCGTATCTACTATGTACTAGATAAATTATGTAGCATGAAATAAAAATTTGTCGGGGGTTTTTTTAATTTTGAAATTTTACTTGTTAGGTCTCTTTGGTTACCAAGCGGGTCCCGGAGAATATTTAGTACCGTTTTGAGCGCGCGATTGGTTGGTCAGTTGACACAAGGATCGACTGACCAATCGCGTCGCGTGCGCGTTCCGTTCGCTCTATATGGTAGTTGGCCAGTCTGTGCACTATGCGTGAATTTACCCCCACTACGCCAAAACAGATGATTGGTACAAGAAGAGAGAGGCCTATGCTCAGCAGTGGGCGAGGTCGGGCTGTGGATGATGATGATGATGACGCCAAAACCTAGCCAATATACAGCGGTGGCGATTGTCGGAGTTCTTAAATGAAAGGGATTGATCACGTGACATTACGGTAGCGTTTGACATTCCAATACATTTTTGAAATTTTTTCCAACTGCTATCGCCACGCTTTCGATATAGAATGTCACTTGTCTAGGGCCTCAGGGCTGGGTACGCCACAATTGCGGCGATAAGGCCCCTCTTTGAGGAGTGGCTTGAGAGGTGCCATGGCGCCCTCACCTTCCGCCTGACGCAGGTCCTCACCGGACACGGCTGTTTCGGGAGGTTCCTGTTCAGGATTGGGCGGGAGGAAACGCCCGGGTGTCACCATTGTGTGGATCGCCCGGAGGACACGGTGGAGCATACGGTGGAGATCTGCCCCGCTTGGGCTGGGCACCGCCGTGTCCTCGTGGAGGCGATCGGCGGTGGCAACCTCTCGCGTCCGGCCCTGGTTCAGGCCATGTTACGGAGCGAGAGGGCATGGGAAGCTGTCTCCTCCTTCTGCGAAGCAGTAATGCTCGCAAAGGAGGAGGCGGAACGCGTGAGGGAGATGCAACGGAGACGCCTCCACGCCCCTAGCCACCGCAGGAGACGCCCTGGGCGTCGGGAGTCGCAAGCCGATTCCCGGCCACCGTAGGCGCGGGCCTGCGGACGGCGAGTAATGGGTAGCTCGCCGTCCGAACTGACGAGGTCCGCGAGGGCCAGAAAAAGAGTTACCGCGGCCCTGGCTCAAGCAACTGAAGGAACACGGGTGGGTTTTAGTCAGTAAAAGTCTGACACGCCCTCCCGTCTCACCCAGAGCGGGAGAAGTCATTGGATGATTTCCCACCCAAAAAAAAAAGGGCCTCAGGGCGAAAAGTTGATAGGTGAGTTGGTGCGGCTTGCTGAGAGATCACCGAGAATTTTTAAAGTTTCAGATACGACGCCAGTGGGCCAGGGGGTCCACTTTCATATATCCAAAAAAGGACAAAATTGTAGATACATGTGTTTCTTGTAAATTTGTAACTGGACAGGTTCAGGTTCAGGGTTTGTTCATCATCATCATCAGCCTTTTATCGTTCCCACTGTTGGGACTCAGGCCTCCTCTCTGTGAAGGGAATGGGCCATAACCCACCACGCGAGCCCAGAGCCGCCGGATATGTTGCCCCCTTGGCCCTTCATCACTAAAGTGCAAGCGACCCGTTATGGGGACCCATTAATTGAGTGTGCTAGTCACCCCCTGCCATTTTATAGCCATGTAGTTCAACAGTGGTCAGGCAGGGGCCAGTAGTCCTCCTATAGTTTTAAGCAATCGATCCACAAAACCAACCAAACCCATAGCCCAATACATTTTTTCTCCATATTTTGCAATAGTCCTGCACCAACCGGGGATTGCCCTTGGGTGCACTTGCACAGTGCATACAGGGATAATTGTCGGTTGGTGTCACATTTTCTGATACATGCTTAACAAGACCTCTGCCAGTTAGCTTCGGCCCCTCGCACGCCTTTCAAAGGACCGGGACCCCAGGGTCCCGAGATTGTCAATGTCAAAATAATAATATTATCCCCACCGCAGTATTTCTTCGTTGACGTCGTGGTGGGGCTTGCGCGCTTCAATGATGCCTAGATCTGTGCTGGTAGATTTTACTTTGCCGCAATATGCCTAAGAAGGGCCAGACTGAGAAAGATACAATGCGCAGGGCAGCTTTGTGGCGAGCTGGTGGGTATTGGGAACCCCATGGGCCTGATCTTCAGGGAGAAGTCTTGTGCTTCATTTCAGGCTTGCCTTTATTGGACGGTCGGTGTGAACACTGACGGTTAACAGAGCTCCCACTTCTCTCTTTTTTATAGAATAATATTTAAAAATGCAAAAGTATGTATATATAATAAATAAATTAAGTAATAATATACAACACTATCTGCCGCACTCAGAGACGTTAAAGGTTACTTAAATCTCTCCTTAGTATAGATTTTTAGTACAAAATCTACACTAAGGAGCGCCTTAAGTAACCGTTAAATGTCTCTGAGTGCGGCAGTAAGACTAATTATGACTACTACTACTTATAAACTCTTCACAACCGCGAGGTGTGCAGCCTCAGAAAATACGTTTTACAAGCTGAAGTGGGTATGCACCGGGATGTGGTCGCAGTGGACAATGGACTCACCCCGTTGTCCATGGCTAAAGAGAACTGGCGCAAGCCTGTAATACTTACTACTGATGAACGCAAAGAGGTATTGCAAGGCAAGGAGCTACACGGGCGCTACTATCGGGCTCTCCATGGGCCCGATGTAGATTTCCCAGCGTCTGTGTCCTGGCTACGTTTCGGCGACATTTTTGGAGACACTGAAGGTTTTATCTGTGTAATTATCGACGAATATCTATCGGAGACATATAATGAAGGACGAGACGGTTGTCATGTGTCGGGCATGCCACCGTCATCCGGGTGAATCCATCAGACATATTATATCTGGTAGTTCTCGTCTGGCTAACGGCGAGTACTTACACAGGCATAACCAAGTGGCCAGGATTATTCACCAGCAACTTGCTTTGAAGTACAATCTTGCTTTGAAGGATTCTGGGGTACCGTATTACAAGTATGTGCACGATCCAGTTCTCGAAAATGTCCATGTCACGTTGTACTGGGATCGGTCTATCATCACTGATAGAACTATTGTTGCCAATAACTGATAATCGATGTTACCATCCCGCACAATGATAATCGATGTTACCATCCTGCATGACGAGAACCTCGTGAACGCTGAGAAAGAGAAAAAAACAAGTATCTCGACTTAGCACACAAGTTTGTCGACATGTGGAATGTGGACTCGGCGATCATTGTGTGGTTACACTAGTCGACGGCACGAACTATTTTGTGCGCGGGGTTAAAATGCGTGCTATATCAACCGACAACACGTGCGGAACAGATAGATGCTGTTATGAGCAGTAAGAAGCTAGTACGCGTACGAATACACACTTTTGCAAATTTGTAGCGAAATGGATGATGAATTAGAACGAAAACGAGCGCGCGAAATTTTATAAACAGACCTTTGGGAGTCTGGATATCATGAAAAAACGACTGAATGTATCTGTTCAAAATAAAATTATTTGCATTGTTGAACTACTAATCTATCCCTGTATGGAGGCCGTTTTTCAATATTCCTTCTTCTTATGGTACTTATTTGCGCCCAAAGATGCGTTAAAATTAGTGTTAAAATATGGAACTTTTCAAGCTTATAACTTTCAAGTCATTTTTTTTACTTTTTTGCTTACATACAAGGGCTAGATAATGATGAGACTAATTGATATAATTTTTTATTTTGAACGTACATCGTCAAACAGTGGAGTAAAAGCCAGACTACGTTTGTATAGAAGAATTTTCGACTAGTGTGCCCTTAAGAAACGAACTAAAACGCAGCAAAAATCATGCTGTGCAGTCGGAAGATATATATTCGCGAACTGGGTGACCCCCTGATCCTCCGACTGCATAGCATGATTTTTTCTTCTTTACAGCTTTTTGGTTCGCTTCTTAAGTAGACAGGATTTAGTTTTTTTTATTTTCAACTTCTTAGTAATTTTTTTTTTTTCGAATTACTTTTAAACATATAAGTGATTTATATTTTTGTAATCACCTCTAAAACCCATCATTTTGATACCCCACTCGATGGGATTGGAAGAAAAAAAATATTGCAACCCCCACAATATGGCGCCCAAAATTCGCCATGATCCTTTTTTTTTAACGGCACTTAACTTAACAACTAACTGAACACTTGGGTGGTCAAGACCTATCTAACCATGACCACCACCTTAATTATAAAAATCCGTCAAGTAGTTTGAAAGATATGAGGTAATAAAGAATAATACATACATTCAAACATACAAGAAACGCGCGAAAAACATAACCCTTTCCTTGCAGCCGGGTAAAAATGTAAACATAAAATGTGTACAAAATTGAATTAAAGGATTAATAATATAATAAAATAAATTAAATTGGAAATAGCGCTAAATGTAGATATAGCTGGACCAAGAACCATTTCAAATCAAGATTCAGAATCAAATCTGTAGAGAAATTAAACTACGTATTAATAGTCAACTAAAATTCAGTTCTGTATTGATTTACTTATTCAGATTAATATCCCAGTCAGCCAGCTGGCATATTTATGCGAAGGGTCGAATATCAAAACGATGGACATTTTGGTAATATTCAGCAGTTTCAGTAATATTGTATTAGTTCAAACTAGGTCAATTGTAGTTGCTAGTCAGAATCTGCGTAAATTCTGTGTTTGTTTACTGTGGAATACTGAGGTAGGCAGAGAACTGTTGTATTGTTTACTGGAGTTTAGTTCAGGTACAGGTTAGAAAGAAATTTAGATATTTCACTATCGAACTTAAGAACTTCGTAAAAAGGTCGATTTTTTTAATCGTCAGAACTTTTATCTGAAGAACAAAAATATGGTTGTTTAAACTAACTACTGTTCAAACAAAATCTATCAATCCGCCATTTTAATCTCTCAAACACAAGTTAACTGCCTATTGAAAAACATTTAAGGGTCTTCCACCGCTTTAGTGGCGTAAAACGGTTACTTTCTAAAGCATACTCCTTAGTAACGGCTAGGATAAAAGGTTTAAAAAAAATAACTTTATGTTTGGAAGTCGGTGTCTTTTGTAGGTAGGTACCAATTTTTTGCGTTGTGGACACCGACTTCCAAAAATAAACTTATTTTTTACTTTGTAGTTTATATATTTGGAAGTCGGTAGTATTTTTTTGTAAAAAACGCTTTTTATTTTTCACTTTTTAGTTGTACCTACCTAATAGGCAAGTTGTTTAGTAAGGTACCTATAATGCCAGAATAGGTTACCCGAATATCATGAAATTTGAACATAACCGGTGAATAGAGAGATCTGCGTACCCCTTAAGAGCGTACTGGTGTGATGTTATGTTATAAAATGGTATAAACAATAAACGGACATGCGATTGCAGCAATCCCGAGAGATTTGCCGTAATTTATTGAAGAGTTCTGTTGTATATATATATATATAGTTCTTCATCAGATCTTCACCAAACTAAAATTGGACTAATTTCGAAACATACATGTTCAAACAAAAAAATAATTTTCAAAATCGGTCCAAAATTGACGGAGATATGCGATAGACAAAAAAAAAGCAAACATAATGGCGAACATAGAACCTCCTCCTTTTTGGTAAGTCGGTTAAAAAATATATAGGTACCTATTTATTATTGATTCATGTACATCATTTGTGAAACACTGGCTTTTCGTGTAACTAATAGTTTTGCTCTAAAAAAATAATTAACAACACAATATTTTTTCGCTACATTTGGATGCTCCTCCAAAACGACTTGGATGTTTAAAAATATTTTGACACAGAACAATTGATGGCTAGAATTTCTTAATAACTGAAAAAGCATATCTAAATCAAACAATATTTTGTAAACAAAACAGTCCAAAAGGAGGTACGTACAGTACTGCGTTAACATTGGGGAATATATACGCCTTAAGAACAAAATCTATGCTCATAGAAGTTCTCAGCGTAGAAACCCGAAATAATTGAGGTAGCAAAGAGAATGTTTTCATAATCCGTAGGTTCATATCGAGGCGAAGAATTAAACAAAGATAAAAGCAGCACTGCCTCGTCAGTCTTGTTGTCGCAACAGCTACTGCGGAGCATGCGGTTCTGGGTTCGATTCCTGGGTCGGTAAGAGTATTATTGGATTTTCCCATCTCGAATTCTCTTTAAGGTTGCCCTAGTCGACCATTCTTCCATACAAATGTAGTCTACTCCACTGTTTGACGGTGTACGTTCAAAATAAAAAGATATATCAATTTGTCCCATCATTATGAAAGACCTGTATGGAAACAAAAAGTAAAACAAATATATATTTGAAAGTTATGAGCGTCGAAAGTTCCATATTTTAACACTAATTTTAACGCATCTTTGGGCGAAAATAAATACCATAAGAAGAACAAAAATGGCAAAACAGTCACCATACAGGGATAGATTAGTAGTTCACCAATGCAAATAAGTTTATTTTGAACAGATACATTTAGTCGTTTTTTCATTATATCCATACTCCTAAAGGTCTGTTTATAAAATTTCGCGCGCTTGGTTTCGTCCTAAATCATCATCCATTTCGCCACAAATTTTCAAAAGTGTGTATTCGTACGCGAACTAGCTTCTTACTGCTCATCACAGCATCTCTCTCTTTCGCACGTGTTGTCGGTTGATATAGCATGCATTTTAAAGCCACGCACAAAATAGTTGTTGCCGTCGACTAGGGCAACCTTAATAGTCAGTCTGTCTGCCTAACCCTTTAGGAAATACAAATATGGCAATAGTATGTGATAAAGCAGCAGTTTTTTAGTGGAATGAAACTTTTTTCTCTAACAATTCTAAGCTGGAACTTTTTTTTTTAATCCTAACGTATTCGTAAAGCCTTCCTCCTCATAACGCCTCAGAAACACTCTAACAAGCCGCAAGCCATGAACGCTAAACTTTCCAAATTATGAAATGTCATTAAATGTTGCCAGAATAAAAATATAGAAATCCCTTTGAAAGAGCGTATAGCGTAGCGATATTGAATATTTATGACACTCTTATATACCCTTTGGCTGACTGCGGGTTGAAAAAAAAGTTAATTGAATTTCTACAGAATATTTGGAAGTCTATTAAGATTTTGAGCGAGAGCCTTGTTTCCGAATTCGGTAAGCCTGCTGTTTTTCAGACGAAGTTATTTCTGTTTCATTTATAGATAGCCTTGAGCAACTTGTGTTTTTTTTTCATGTAAATTTTCTTTACAGAATAGATCATTAGAATAAGTCCAATTAGACAAGATATTGCTAAGGATAAATGGGGATTAATAAAGGGTAAATGCCAAAATTTAAAAAACCGGCTAAGTGCGAGTCGGACTCGCGCACGAAGGGTTCCATACCATTAACGGAAAAAACAGCAAAAAAAAAACACGTATGTTGTATGGGAGCCCCATACCTATATATATATACTTTTTATTTTTTATTACCCGACTGCCGAAGGAGGGTAATGTGTTTATCAGTCTATGTCTATGTGTGCTGTCGGAGGATACATCTTCGCGAGCTGGCTGACCAAAACCAGACGTATCCTCCGACTGCACAGCATGATTTTCTCCTTGTTTACGTCTTTTTAGTTCGCTTTACAAGCAGTCGGGTTTTTTGTTTTTTTTAATTAACTTTTTTTTTTATAATGGGTTTGCTCTTGACCCTAGTCCAGGTCAGAGGTGACAGAGACAAAGTCGACGATGGAGTGAGCTTGCCCAGAATAAGCCTGTTCACTATAACTTTAAAGAGATTCGGGTTGTATGCGGTCGGAAACACAGTCGCAGGCAGTGAGTTCCACTCTTTTCCTGTGCACATTATGAAGGATGTTTGGAAGCGCTTGGTGTGAATCGGTGGAATAATGGCAACTAGGTGAGGATGGTAACTAGCAGTGCGTCTAGATGTCCGATGGTAGAAGGGGGCCGGTGGGATGAGGTCGTGGAGTTCATTAGGATACTCGCCGAAGTACAGTCTGTAGAAGACCGACAAGCAGGCAACCTTACGACGATGAGCCAAGCTGTGAAGCTTGGCATCCACCAGTTTGACGTCGCCAATTAGTCTCATAGCACTGCGTTCCACCGAGTCAAGTGCGGCAAGCCGATAATTAGCTGAGCCATCCCAGTGGTGGCTGCAATACTCCATGCAGGATTGGACATCCGCTTTGTAAAGAGTTAAAAGCTGTCTAGGCGTAAGTATCGCTTCACTCTATTTAGGATGCCCAGTTTTTTGACGCAATTTGGGCTTTGTACTCAATGGAGGTGCCGAAGTTGAGACTGGATGTCAACTCCATGCCAAGGAGCTCGAGCCGATCAGTCACAGGAACAGACGCACCCCGAAAAGTAGGCGTTTGGATAAAATGCGTTCTCTATAAAAAGACATTCCTGTGTTTTGGTGGCGTTATAAGAGACCAGATAGTCATCACCCGACTGGGAGACAAGGCTTAAGGTCAAATCTGTCCGCTCCACCATAGGAACAAACTTCATCCCCGCTGGTTTTTGCGCTGGACAAGTAGCTCTCTGAAACAGTACTATCATCTGCGTACCCAACAATACCAGGCAGAAGTAGGTCATTGATGTGCAGCAGGAAAAGAGTTGCAGAGAGGATAGACCCCTGAGGAACTCCGGCATTAATAGCCATAAGGTCAAAGGAGCAGCCGTTAACGACTACTCGGATCGATTTTTCGCTAAGCAAGTCTGATATCCAGCTACAAAAACCAGCTGGGATGTCATAAGCAGGAAGCTTGCTGAGTAGACTGGCGTGCCAGATCTTGTCAAAGGCCTTCGAGATATTAAGCGATACAGCACGTACTTCGCCGTATTTCTCGATGGCTTCGCCCCAGCAGTGCGTGACAAACACAAGAAGATCGCCAGTTGACCGTCCCCGGCGAAAGCCATATTGACGGTCACTGGGGAGATCATTGTCTTTAAGGTAGGTCAGCAACTTACTGTTCAATACCCTTTACATAACCTTGCACAGAATGAAGGTAATGGCTGTCGGACGGTAGTGGGCAGGGTCTGCACGGTCGCCCTTTTTGGGCACTGGTTGTACATTTGCAAGCTTCCAAGATTTCGGCACCGTTCTTTTTACAAGAGAGAGGCGGAACAAGCGAGTCAACACAGGAGACAGTTCAGGCGCACACTGCCTCAATACTCTCACTGGAATGCCGTCAGGCCCGCTGGCCTTGTTCACATCTAGGCTGCACAATACTCTCCGAACCTCTTTAGTATGAACTGCGATCTCAGGCATCAAAGAGTCACAATGAGGTATAATAGGTGGTTGCTTAGAGCCTCCAGACGTGAATTGCTTGCAAAGAGAGATGAAAATAAATTTGCTTTCTCACTTGCAGAGTGAGCCAGCGACCCATCAGGTTTCAGCATAGGAGGCAACGTGGGACGACAGAAATTGGTTTCAACCGCTTTAGACAGGGACCAAAACCGTTTACTACCCGGAGGGTGCGATGCCAGCTTGGCTCCGATACGTCCAATATGGTCAAAACGTGCCCAACGCAGGACCCACTTGCAGAGCTTGGCGGCAGAATTAAAGGCTCTTTTCCTCGCGCGAACCCTACGCGCTCTAACTTTGCGGTCGCGGGCCTTGACCCAGGCTTGGAAGGCAGACTCTTTTCGGGCCTCAGCGTGGGCGCATTCTGCATTATACCAAGGCCGGAATTTGTGACCGAGCGGGATGTCGGAGAATGGAATAAAATACTCAATTCCCTGCCGAATCACGTCAGCACAGCACGAGAGGTCACCCGAGGAGAAGCACACATGCCGCAAGGATATGATGCAATAAAGTGCCGCACCTGTAAAAATTTCAACTGTCTAGCTATCACGGTTACGGAGATACAGCCTGGTGACAGACAGACAGACAGATAGACGGACCGTGGAGACTTAGTAATAGGGTCCCGTTTTTACCCTTCGGGTACGGAACCCTAAAAAAGCAAGTTGAGACATCTCTTATTCATTTTTATCCGTCAATCGAATAAAAATTTGGTGAATCCGGGGGTCAAAACACATACGACGATGACCATTGACCAACCACTCAGCGAGAACGAATGGAGCCCATAAAATAGATTACTCCTCGTCAAAATAAACGTATTAGATTGCAATAAAACGGGGACGTCGCGACACCGGCGTCCAGAGGTCGGAATAAAATTAAATTAATGGACACTACCAATACTGGGGAACTGTGTGAGGATGCAGAAGGCTCACTCCCTGCAAATAATGAAAATATGGTCTTAATACGAAATTTTTTCTTCTGTCAACACCCAACTTAGCTTATGCCTTGTTAAAATATTGCCAGACCATTTCAAGGCTATATGTATTTTTTTTATGTACGTTCACCGATTTATCCGTCAGTTGTGGACCGATTTTGAAAATTGTTACTTTGATTGGAAGGGTATAATCCCGATTTGGTCCTATTTAAATTTGGTGAATATCTGCATCTGTCATCTAAACGAAATGTCAATGTGTATGCAAAATTTCATCTAATTGTTTTTCATTTTAATTGTTTGCTTTAAAATTCAGTTGCAAGATTTGACATGAACATATATACATACATTGCAAGTTAATATAAAAAAAGCTTGCAAGTCGGTGTTCCTGGTTTCATTTCTTTGTTTTTAGGGTTCCGTGGTCAATAAGGAAAACTTATAGTTTCACCATGTCCGTCTGTCCGTCCGTCCTCAGCCTATCCCAGAGACTCTTAGTACTAGAAAATAGACAGCTACAATTTAGCATCATATTAAAAGGAAAACTATCACAACTAAGTATATAGGCTTTATAAGTTTACGAGTAATAGTCGGCCAACTTATAAAAATCTTTTCGTTACAGCAATGTTTGGTGCTTTCATTGTTTATGAACTTCAGTATTTTACCTAATTATGTTGGCGAATGCAGCTGTTTGTACGGGACCCTCGGTGCGCGAGACCGGCTTGGCCTTGGCCGTTCTTTTTGACAAAAAGTTTTTATAACGTCACTTTTTGCTTTTGAAAAACATGCAGAAGGAAGATTAGCTTTCTTTTATTCCAAACACCCGTTGTCACACGAGCAATTAATCTAAGACTTTGAGCCTTCTTTATGTTCTTGTTTAGTTACTCAGCGAGAGAGTACAGCGACAGAGGAAAGTGGAATTATTCAATTTCCGTAGAAAGCAAACCTAAATCCAATTGGCACAGGTTTAAATCGGTTTTACTGGAATCAGACATTGCTGGGCTGCTAGCACTAGTATTATGAATACCTAGTTTACGACTACTTAGTAGAAAATATTGTTATGTTTTATCCATTTTGAAGTTAACTATACTAACAGTTTTCACTTTCGAATCGTTACTGGTAAATCTGGTAACTGTAATAATTTGGATCTTATTGGTGGTTCTTTATAAAGGCACAGATAATATAATAATAGCACACAGATGTCATTAGATGTCATCCCATACAAAGAAACCGTGCCGACGTACTGTACTGATTATACTGATTATTTTTTGTACATCCATCGCGTTTGGTTCCGTTCCACGGATATATATGGTGATTTATCTATCGCCGTGGAACGAAACCGAACGCGATCGATTTTCAAAAAATAATCGATATAATCAGATGAAAAACGCTTGTTACGTCGGCACGATTTCATTGTATGGGATGAGGCATCTGTATGCTAGTATTATATTATCTGTGGTAAAGGCTACGTGAGAGTATCTACTCATAACCAGTGTGCGTGTATGACTAGATGTATGATTGGAAATGAAACATTTGTATGTAAGGATCGTAGCAGGTGTCAATCTGTAGATCCTGCCTACCCCCATGGGAAAATGATGTGAATTTATGTACAGCAACACGTTTATGTGTTGAAACTATTTATGGAAAAACTATTTATGGTAACGTATTATTTTCCCAACTTTGCAAACAGTTGAAAATAATACTGAACGCAGAAAACACGGATTGTGCGTGGGATGACTCTGATAAGCTTGTGTAGGTGTTCATAAACCTGTTTGCACAGACGAAAAGAAAATTCAATCCGATCTTATTGTATGTAGACACATCGCGCAAACAACATTCGCCTACTTAGTTGCACTACGCTGAGAACATGTTTCCGGAAATCTAATCTACAAATAAATGTGTTACTTTTTTAAAAGTGCTTCATCCATACTAATGTTATAAAGCTGAAGATTTTGTTTGTTTGGACTCGTTATTCTCAGGAACTGCATGTTGAAAATAAAAATTATTTTTGTGTTGGATAGTCCATTTATCGAGGAAGGTTATAGGCTATATAACATCACGCTACGACCAATAGGAGCGGAGCATAAATAAATAATGTTGCACAAACGGGAAATAATATTCCTATTTGAGAGCTTCCTTTGCGTGCGCTGCGTAAGCGGTTAAAGTTACGCAACATTCATGTATGTAGGTTAGGTAGGGTAGAGTAGGTAGCCTGTTGACGGGAGCGAACCCGCGTGGGACAGCTAGTATTAAATATATATTTATTTTATTTCATACAAAGCTGACTGCCAAGGTGCATGGCCCATGGGGTCCGGATAGATCTCCAGATAAAGCAATATCAATTGCTTTATCTGGAGAAAAGTGTTTCGACATCTCTCATTAATGGTCTGAAGTTAGATCCTCGGTCATTAGCTTAACTAGGTACAAATTACCTTACCTTCCTTAACTAAAAGAACAATCTCTCATCAAAATTAAGATACTTTATTTGCTCCAGCATACAGAATTATAGTAGGCTGCACAATATAAACTCACATTTAATCAACACAGGAGCTCATTCATTTTGCTATTCGATACATCTCGATGTAATCCGCGATAGTTCGCGCTGGCGTCCAATTTCCTGGTGCCCGGGACCCGCGGCCACCCTCGGTGACCCTCGGTGACCCACAACTTACCCGCGAACGGTCGCACGAGCCGATTCTAACGTTTTTTACGACGTGTCTCGGGTATAAGAATGTTTATTACGCTATTACTTATGAATATTAATCTCTGAATCTTATAACTTTCCTGGGCTGTTTCTTTAACAGGAATCTGCGTGTATCTACAATGTACATTAACAGTACCAACCTATGTAACCTCTAGTTTCTGGCACCAAAATTGACGACGTGTCAAAATAAAGCTCGTGTCAATTATCTAAGTGACAATTGATCTGATTGCCGGTTTTATTATCATTCAGTTTAAATTCACATCCTTTTAGGAATTGTCGATACCATATATCCGTTCCCTCTCCCCCTATACTTCTGTTCGCCCCACCTACCGCTTCCACCTGTCGCTGTTGAGCTAGGCACCAGGCACCACAGGGAGCTGCACCTTGTTTTGTCTATCTGGTTTGATAATGTCTATTAGGCGTTGAAGTACTCCTTCACATCGTTGGCATCAGGAAACGTGTCAAAAAGACTGGTAACATTGCCACGTTGAATGGCAACTAGGACCTACTCAAATCTCAATGTCTAGATTAGATTGGATATGAAAACAGTTGTTTAATAGTGATGATCTGCAGTAGTACATTAATACCTCAATTTTCGTACCGGAGGCTTCCGGTACGAAAATTGAGGTGACACGGCTGTGTCGCTCATCTTTAGGAAAAATATGTAAATAAAAAAACCCGACTGCAAAGATGTAAACGAGAAGAAAATCATGCTGTGCATACATATTCGCGAGCTGGCTGACCTAAACTATAAATATCCTCCGACTGCACAGCATGATTTTCTTCTTGTTTACATCTTTGCAGTCGGGTTTTTATTTTATAAACCTTTTATATTTACAACTTTTTAGTTACCTATACTAACTTTTTTTTCGAATGACTTTTAAACATATAAGTGGTATATATTTTAGTAATCACCTCTAATAACTCTTTATTTTCAAACCCCAGTCGATGGGTTTCGAAGAAAAAATAATTGCAACCCCTACAATATGGCACCCAAAACCTATCTATCTATCTATTTTTTTCTACGGCACTTATCTAAGAACACTAGGGCAGCCAAAACCTATCTAACTATATTTTAATTGTAAAAATCCGTCAAGTGGTTTGAAAGATACGAGGTAATAAAGAATATTACATACATACATACAAGAAACGCATGAAAAACATAACCCTTTCCTTGCAGCCGGGTGAAAAGTTTAGTTTCGAAGAGCATAACGAACGTAATTATGTTGGTATATTTAAGGTACCAGTTTCTGTTCAACCATTTCCTAAAATTCAATGTGCTATAATATGACTATTAAGTACTTTGTGATAATTTCCTCACACAAAGACACAAGCTTACTCCGCCCACTCGGTAAAACGTAGATTCAGCAACATTATTATCAAGAAGCTGTTTAATATTCGCCATCCGCATTACGAGCCAGTCTTTCGGGAAGACTTTAATATTTTAGCATAAATAACCCTATTCATTACCAGCTGAGTCCCGGCTTAAGTTCTGCTAAATTATAACAAGTAAATTGAGATAATAAATGAATGTTCTAGCGAAAAAGCTGTGTAGTCTGTGAATGGGATCCAATTATAAAATTGGTTTATCTTTCGGGAATTAAAGAAAAAACTCACGATTGTATTTCCCGAAGGTTCAGGTAGAGGTTTAGAATTCTATCATATTTTTTGCCGGTTAGGTAATTTAATTACCTATTGGTATAAATCCTAAACCGTGTAGGTATATGAAGAAGAAGCCGAACCATGAAGTTTTGCGACATCTATACTTCATAAAAGATAGCTTGATCTCTGCGACATATGTCAAACTGACGTATATGTTATTGTTAGCCTGTCAAGCGAAGCGCTATTGTTAGGTACTTTATTGATACTGACAGCTATATTTATAGCTATAATTATGTAAGCTATAGCTATAATGAAGAATTAGTTTTATAACGGGTGGGGATTCCGCTGGAAAAATAACATACTAATTAAAGACCCCATGTGTGCTAAAAATACTTCAACTAAGGTAGGCATATAGGTTTTGATCTATGTCCACATTAAACTCAAAAATCCTCTTTCAAAATTCGTCGTACTTAAGCATCGATTGTCGTTTCTTCGCCGACGCCATCTTTGCCAGTGCTCAAAGGGCCCCGTGAACCGTGCGATGTCGTAGATAAACCTCAGAGATAAACGCAGCTTTGAACTCCATTCACTTTCAAAGATCTGCGGCATAATGAGTCCCTCTGATTGTCTACCCGCTGATGTTTTTGTATTTTACTTTGAAGTTCAAGATGTCTTTTGGTGGCTTCAATGTCGAATACAACTGGACTACTATTAGACGAGCTTTGTTAGCTAGATCTGTTACATATACGCTATTTCGTTGTTACCTTAGGTACTCACATTTCGCCATTTAGATATGCTAAAGAGACTTTAAGAAACCGGCCAAGTGCGAGTCGGACTCGCACACGAAGGATTCCGTACCATTATCGCAAAACACTGCAAAAAAATCACGTTTGTTGTATGGGAGCCCCCCTTAATTTATTTTATTTTAATTTAATAATAATTATTTTTTGAAGTGAATATACAACTAAACATTCTGTAAATATTTTAAGCGTCTACCTGTTGCCGTTATTAATATCGAGCAAAAAACGGCAAAAATATCACGTTTGTTGTATGGGAGCCCTCGTAAATATTTATTTTATACTGTTTTTAGTATTTGTTGTTATAGCGGCAACAGAAATACATCATCTGTGAACATTTCAACTGTCTAGCTATCACGGTTCATGAGATACAGCCTGGTGACAGACGGACAGACAGACAGACAGACAGACGGATCGCGAAGTCTTAGTAATAGGGTCCCGTATTTACCCTTTGGGTACGGAACCCTAAACACCCATGGAATAAAAGGGCGGGAGTTTCCGAAGTTGGTGTCGTAAAACGGAAAACAATAGGTACCAAAGACACTGACTTCGGCAAAGAAAGTTATGTTTCGCTTTGTAGTGTTTTGTTTTGGAAGTCGGTTTATTATTTTTGTTGAAAAGCTTTTATTTTTTCTCTTTTTGGTTTTGGTAACTCAAATTACAATGAATATCATGAGAAGTACATCTTATGACGATTCCAATAAGCCCAAACACGACTAGGATACATTGCTTTATTTCGGAGTTCCAGTGCCTTCATCATCAGATCCGTTCGATGGTAACATTTGCATCAGTACCATTTATTTATAAGTATTCATATAGTCGGTTAACTATTCGAGATATCTTTTCACCGTGACATACTTATCTTTAAGGAGTTCCAGTGGCCAGCTGTGGTCTTCTTTATCAGTTCCACTTCACCAAATGAATTTGCACTTTCTGAGTGCAAATGTTGATGATGTTGCAATTGTATGCTTATAATATTTTTGTTAAAAACCTTTTTTAGGGTTCCGTACCCAAAGGGTAAAAAGGGTGAAACCCCATACAACAAACGTGATATTTTTGCCGTTTTTTTTGCGATATAGCACGGAACCCTTCGACCGCGAGTCCGACTCGCACTTGGCCGGTTGTTTTATTAAGTACCTATTTAACTTGCCCTACATATTTATCAGCACGAAAAAACTCTGCCTTATTTTTCCAGCATTGAAGACCATTGAAGCATATTTTGCTAAGAAAACATTCAAAGTTGGAGCCACATTGAGGGCACACTTCGAGGACATTTTCAATCATTCAACTATTCTAAATGGGGTCAATCCCACGGATAGGGATATAATACAACCACGAAATAAAATATTTATTTTGCGCATAAAGGCCGTGTAAATAATCCCATAAGAAGGGTTCCGTAAGGGAAAGTAATAGTTCGTAACCCGCACACGCGTGTTGATTCTATTACGTCTTGGCTTCGAGGCTTTGAGCATAGGAGAAAGATGGACGGAAGTCGTATGCAGCAGTGGGGAACTAGTATGTAACTGATGATGAACTTTTCAAAAGCTGTTTAGGTTTTTTAATTATCGGATCATGGGCCCGTGAGTACCAGCAGTTTTTTTTTAAATCTGGCATCGAACCTAAGCTTTCAGGTCGCTACTACCTACAACATAAAAATAAAAGAAATTCAATTAATAACAAGACGCTTCCAACGACACCTGACACCGACATTTGTCAAATTATGATAAGTAGTTTAGAAGTTATGAGGGAAAAGATGAACATAGGTACATACAAACATACACACATACCGGTCAAAAACATAACCCTCCCTTCTACTTCGCCGTAGTCGGGTAAATAGGTAGTTAGTTAGCGACCTGCTTTATTAGTTTACCTATCCGTCCAAACAAGAATCCTTGGATGCAATTTACAATCAGCAATTAGACGTAAACAAATATACCTACCTAAACACATACCAAAAATGCAAACAAAACCATAGACTTCAAATGCGAGAGGATCATTAATCCATGTCAATGAAACTCCGAATTTGTAATTAAGTCCGGTAAAATGAAAAAAATAAAGCGTTTGACAGCCCAGCGACCTAAATATCGGAGGTCGGAAGCTAAGCGGAGCGGAGCTGAGTGGAGCGAGAGTGAGGGATGTAAACAAAAATAACGTTGTTTTGTAATCGTTTCGTTTGTATTCCGTTTGGGTATGAGGACTGGCAGTTGGAATCCCTAAGGGCCTCCGTGGGTAATCCCTTTCAGGGACTGTCGCGAAATAATTTAATCAATCAATCGAATCAACCTCTTTGAGTACACTGGCTGCTGCTATGATGGTCATGCTCTATTTGCAATAAACCTATGTTCCGCATTTGTTATAAGTTTCTCAAATATTTAGTTTTTACTAGGGTTCCGTTCCCAAAGGGTAAAAACGGGACCCTATTACTAAGACTCCGGGGTCCGTCTGTCTGTCTGTCTGTCTGTCACCAGGCTGTATCTCATGAATCGTGATAGCTAGACAGTTAAAATTTTAATATATGATGTATTTCTGTTGCCGCTATAACAACAAATACTAAAAACAGAATAAAATAAATATTTAGGTGGTGCTCCCATACAACATACGTGATTTTTTTGCCGTTTTTTGCGATAATGGTACGGAACCCTTCGTGCGCGAGTCCGACTCAAAATCAAATGATTTTTATTTCACATGGGCACTTATAAAACGTCGACAAAAGGCGCACGGGTCAGGTTGGTCGTTTCCTATGGAGAAGAACCGGCGATAAACTCCACGGTTACTCTTTTAAAATAAATTGGTTTGTTTTTACAATATTTTAATGTTACAGAATTAGTGCTTAGATATAGGGGGACAACGTAGACCCGACAATAAGTAGAAAAAAAAAAAAAAGTATGTGTAAACGAGATAAAAGTTAACAAATGATAACAAGCATCTAGAAATTACAATGTTCACACATTCACAAAGCAATCCGTAAAAGAATCTATACAAAGGTAAAAAATAAAAATATAAGAAGACAAAATTTAACATGTGGCAGAAATTTTGTTTTCAGTACTGTAACTATTCTTAGCAAAGGGCTATAAAGATTAGAAAAAGAAAAAAACTGAGATTGAGAATAGTTAGAGACATATATTTGTGCCGTTTATGAGTTACCAGGGAAGCCGCATGCGCAGGAGCTAAAGCCAAATTTTTTATCTTCAACGTAGTCCTTGATTTTATAATATGCTTTTTTAATAAGAACACGTTTGATGTACTCGCACTTGTCGGTTTTTCCTATGATAAAAATTATGAAGAGTGTGATTATCAAAACACCTGATTATTATTTTATATAGTCCGTCAGAATTCGCAAGTTGCTAGAATTCAAATTTTATAAAGACCCAGCATTCGAAGTCACGAATCGCAGACAAACGATTGTTAACAATGCTCCGGTGTGCAAACTTATTCATGCCTATAAACGACAGAACGTCTCGCATATTATTTTAGCATAGGGACATTTCTCACGGTAATTCTGTAAACAGTTATTTAAGGCCTGCCACATGTTTGGACCTTCCAACGGTATATGAATTACGCGAACATTAAGGTCTGTTGTCGGCATTTTACAGTGTTATAAAAATAAGTTAAATTCAATGCTTATTGTCTTCGGAACTGTAAACGAACCCTCATTAATCTAATGGCTAGCGGGCCGCCTTGAACGATCCCAAAGACATTAACGTGGCGTGAGAAAAAGGTTATATCCCGTTGCATTGTCTAGTAGATTTCTCTTCTAAAAATACCACATGGATATTTAAAATAGGATTGACATAGGTGCCATGTGAGTTTTAGATTAAGACTACACTTGTAATATATATAAGAACTAGAGAAAAGGTAGCTAATTAGACAAGATTATGTATGTTTTCATAGCTCATAAGTAGAGTACTTAGAGTAGGTTAGGTTTAAGACTCTTGTATTGACCTTTTACACGTTTTATATTTTTTCCTAGGTAGAATTAAGTATGTAGATTAAAGAAATGTATAATTTGTGTAGATTTAAGTAAGATACGTTTAATAAAATCGGCATTTCTGCGATGCCGGGCCCGAATACCGTTGAGGGAGAAGGGCGCTATTGTTTGCGGCTAACGGTTTTTTGTATAAAAGCCGGACCGCTTGGGAGTTGAGACACAGTCGGTCTCCTGCTCTACAAGGGGTAACAAGTAAGGAATAAATTGAAGATACGAATCAAGACAGTATTTTCATTCCTCCAACCAGACCCCAACAAAACAACACCAATATACAGTCCACTACAGTCTGGTCCCTCGAGCCCGGATAAAAGAACGAGAACTCGCGGCAACCAGTCCACTACAGTCTGGTTCTACGAGCAACGGATACAAGAAAGAAGAACCTGCGGCAACCAGGCCCAATACAGTCTGGTCCATCAGATCTGCTGCAACCAGAACCTCCGCGCTGCAGACGAAGTACGAAGACCTGCGGCAAGAGCGAAGAAAGGTACCCGGCTGTCAACGAGCTGCAGACGAAGTAGGAAGATCTGCGGCAAGAACAAAGCTGTACGGAACAGGACCGGTTTCGAACCTAACTGGTCTTGAACCTGACCGGCTTAAACCCAACCGAACCCGACCGGCTCACCGAACCGAGCCGACCGGTTTCACCCGAAGTACCAAACCGAAGAGGTACTAACCCGCCGTGCCAAACCGAACGTGCGGCTATACTCAAGATGGTGTTCACAAGGAGCCAGGGAGACGCAACCGAGATGGAAGAACAGCTACGCATCCAAGAACAGGAAGCGCGACGCGTCCAAGAACAGGAGGCGCGCCGCCAGGAAGCGGAGCTGATCGAACGGGAGCGAAGAAGAAGACTCTCACCTGACCCACCAGCATCACTATTCTCAAGAACAGCACACAACAGCGCAGCGGGGCCTTCCAGTGCTCAGACGACAAACACCGCGATCCCACAGCGAATGACGTCACCGACCAGGACAATGAGGTCACAACGGTCAACGACAAGCGTCACAACAAGGCTACGGATGGCGGAACTGGAGGCTGCAGAGAAGCTAGCAGCCATCCGGACCCAGCAACTGGCACTGGAAGAAGAGCTAGTCAAGAAGAGACTAGCAGTGGAGGTGTCAGCGATCAACGATGAAGAAAGCGTACAAGAGGAACAAGAGCCCTCTCGTCCTCGCGAAGAGCCTCATCGAATGGTGGATGAATGGCTGAGGACGAATCCCCTCAACTCACGGGGGGAGGTGGGACCAAGAGAATCCAAACAGCTACGCTTCACATCTAGAACGAGATCGCCGACCCCCACAAGAGCGAAGGATAGCATCGAGCACTTGGCAGCAACGCTAGAAAAGATGGCCCGACCTAGGCCTAGGCACACGGAGCTACCTACATTCTCCGGAGTGGCCAACGAGTGGCTGCCATTCAAGGCGGCTGTACGAGATTCGACAGAAATGTACCAGGTAACAGCAGCCGAGAACGTACAAAGGCTGAGAAGCTGCCTCAAAGGAGAGGCAAGAGACGCCGTGGCCGCCCTTCTACATACGGCCACTGATCCAGGCGTCATTATGAAGACCCTTGAGCAGTGCTTCGGACGACCAGAAGTCATCATCGACCGGGCACTGGACGACCTCAAGAAGCTTCCGAAACCTGGTACATCGGCCACAGAACTCAACAGTTTCGCTGTCAAGCTACAAAACATAATTTGCGTGCTGCAAACAATCGATCGAAGAGGTTACTTGTTCAACCCTTTTATGACCCGGGAAGTACTGGACAAGCTCAGCCCGCATCTCCGATCCCGCTGGTGTGACTACGCCTACGATCAAGAAGGGACAGCGGATCCGGAAATCGTCGTGATGTCACGGTTTCTAATGCGAGAGGCGGACCGAGCGTTACGATATACGTACGCTCCGTCTACAAGCGCCGCCGCACCGAGAAAGGAAACTAGGCCCCTCGTGATACTCAAGAAGAAGGCGAGCGTGTTCGCTACGACAGAGGAAAGGGAAGAAGAAAAGGACAAGTGCCCCAAGTGCGAGCAAACCCACGTGTTGACGCGGTGTCCGCAGTACAAGGCGCTCACGGTAGAGCAGCGATGGAGCTTCCTGAAATCTAATAAGATTTGCTTCAAATGCGCCCAGAAGCAACACAGGCGCATAAGTTGCAAGGCGCAGCTGTGCGGCGTCGATCAATGTCGCCGCCCGCATCATGCGACGCTCCATCAAGCGGTACGCGAAGCGCAGACCAAAGACACGGGGAAGGCTGACCCACCGAAGGAGGAAGCGGTCCTGTCCGTGGCTACCCGACCCGCTACCGGGCCACGAGCAGTCTTGCTCAAGATGTGCCCTGTCATCGTGTCCGGACCACGGGGGGAGGTCAAGACCTACGCGCTCCTAGACGAAGGGGCCACGATCACCCTAGTGGACGAAGCACTGGCAGCAAGCGTCGGGGCAGAAGGGCCATCAAGGCCGCTCCACCTGAGCGGGGTTAACATGTCGCAGCGAGATATGGGCAGCCAAGTAGTGAACATCGACGTGAAGGGACTGAAGAGTGAAGAGAGCTACAAGGTGCGAGCGAGGACCATGAAGGATCTCCGGCTTCACCAACAGTCTGTTCCCGACACGCTGCTGGACTACGAGCACCTGAGGGACCTGACACCAGAAGAGGTGTGCTACGAACTGGCGCGCCCCGGGCTTCTAGTGGGTACAGACCACTGGGAGTGCATAGTGTCCCGCGAGCTCCGAATCGGCGGCCCTAACCAACCGGCCGCATCAAGAACGCAACTAGGATGGGTGGTGCACGGAACCGCACCACGCAGGACCATCATAAAAGAAGGGAACGTGTTGCATGTGTATGAACCCGACCGAACCACGGGTGCATGCAGCCAGGAACTCCACGACTTAGTCGAAGCCCACTTCAGGATCGACGCGCTCGGCATACAAGGAAAGCCGAGAGTCAAGGCGAGCGATCAACGAGCCATCGACATAGTCGGGAGGACAATCAGGAAGATTGACACCGGGTACGAGGTTGGGCTGCCATGGCGGCGAGACGAGGTCACTATGCCGCCCAGCTACAATCAAGCGTTCCGCCGGCTGAAGAAGATCGAGCAGAAGATGGACGCCGATCCACAGTTCGCGGCTGAGTACTCCAAGCAGGTTAACAACCTATTGGACAAGGGGTACGCGACGCCATGCGACGGGTCGGAGCGAGCGAGTGCCATCTGTTGGTATCTGCCACATTTCGCCGTGCAGAACCCGAACAAGCCGGGCAAACATAGGCTAGTGTTCGACGCAGCAGCGAAGAGCAACGGCGTCTGCCTAAACAACGAACTGTTGGAGGGACCCGACCTACTGCTGTCGCTACCAGGAATCCTGTTTAGGTTCCGAGAGAAGGCGGTAGCGATTACAGCAGACGTGCAGGAGATGTTCCTGAGGATCAGGATAAGGCCGGAGGACCAACCAGCGCAACAGTTCCTGTGGAGAGGTGACGACCGACAAGAGCCTCCGAGGAAATACAAGATGACCAGTATGATATTCGGCGCCGCGAGCTCCCCGTACATGGCCCATTACGTACGCAACTACAACGCAGATGTACATGGGCAGGAGTACCCGCGGGCGCTGGAGGCCATCAAAGGAAGTCATTACATGGACGATTTGGTGGCCAGCTATGAAGACGCCGAAGAAGCACGGAAGGCAGTCGAGGAAATGAGGGCAGTGCACGCGCACGCAGGGTTCACGCTGAGAGGTTGGAGCTCCAGCGACAAGACGGTGCTATGTGACGTGCCCACCGAGCTACACGCCACCTCTCCTACCCAATTAGGGGGTGAGCAGCCTGAGAGCAAGATCCTGGGGCTGCATTGGGACGCGAAGCGCGATGAGCTGGGGTTCAACACATCTATGAACCGAGTCCCGGCTGAAGTACGATCGAGAACGCGCGCCCCAACTAAGCGTGAAGCCCTCAGCGCCGTGATGTCCATATACGACCCGCTTGGGTTGCTGAGCCACTACACAATACGATCGAAGATCATACTGCAGAGCTTGTGGCGCCTTCAGACGACGTGGGACGAACAAATCCCCGAGGAAGAGAACGAGCTCTTCTCCTCCTGGCTCGCTCGCCTGACCGAACTCGCTCACCTGCGACTACCGCGCTGTTACGTGACGCAAAAGTATGAACGCGTCGACTTACACGTACTGTGCGACGCCAGCGAGCAAGCCTACGCAGCCGTGGCCTATTGGCGAATAAGAAACGTCGATGGGAGCCTGAAAGTCGTGTTGGTGGCCGCCAAAGCTAAGGTGGCGCCTCGTCGGGCGCAAACTATACCGCGCCTGGAGCTACAAGCCGCAGTGATCGGGGCGAGACTCGCCGAGACGATAAGGAAGGAGCACCGAGTCGACATCGGCCAGACGACCTACTGGACCGATTCATCTACCGTGGTGCACTGGATCCATCACGACGTGCGACGCTACACGCCATTCGTCGCGCATCGGCTGGGAGAGATCGCTGAATTGACCCAGAAAGAAGAGTGGCGTTGGCTGCCTACTGAGTGCAACGTAGCGGACGACGCCACTCGACTTGTCAACATGCCCATCTGCGCGACGGATAGATGGTTTCACGGGCCGGACTTCTTGCTACTGCCAGAAGAGCAGTGGCCCACGACGTCGACGGATGAACCAGAGGACGAGGAGGTCCTTCACACGAGTGAAGAAACGGAGCGAGACAGCTGGCTACCGAACCCGGCCCGCTTCTCGAAGTATGAGGACGTGCGACCCATACAAGCCGGCGACGTGGTCCTCGTGGTCGACAACACACTGCCACGGAACACGTGGCCGATGGGAATCGTCGAGCGCACGCATCGCGGACCGGATGGCGGCGTTAGAGTCGTCGAGGTGCGCACCAGGACCGGCACCTTCCGACGCCCCGTGAGCAAGCTCGTCGTCGTGTCAACGAAGGAGGCTACGCGAGCTGCGCCGGGGGGAGAACTATAAACGACAGAACGTCTCGCATATTATTTTAGCATAGGGACATTTCTCACGGTAATTCTGTAAACAGTTATTTAAGGCCTGCCACATGTTTGGACCTTCCAACGGTATATGAATTACGCGAACATTAAGGTCTGTTGTCGGCATTTTACAGTGTTATAAAAATAAGTTAAATTCAATGCTTATTGTCTTCGGAACTGTAAACGAACCCTCATTAATCTAATGGCTAGCGGGCCGCCTTGAACGATCCCAAAGACATTAACGTGGCGTGAGAAAAAGGTTATATCCCGTTGCATTGTCTAGTAGATTTCTCTTCTAAAAATACCACATGGATATTTAAAATAGGATTGACATAGGTGCCATGTGAGTTTTAGATTAAGACTACACTTGTAATATATATAAGAACTAGAGAAAAGGTAGCTAATTAGACAAGATTATGTATGTTTTCATAGCTCATAAGTAGAGTACTTAGAGTAGGTTAGGTTTAAGACTCTTGTATTGACCTTTTACACGTTTTATATTTTTTCCTAGGTAGAATTAAGTATGTAGATTAAAGAAATGTATAATTTGTGTAGATTTAAGTAAGATACGTTTAATAAAATCGGCATTTCTGCGATGCCGGGCCCGAATACCGTTGAGGGAGAAGGGCGCTATTGTTTGCGGCTAACGGTTTTTTGTATAAAAGCCGGACCGCTTGGGAGTTGAGACACAGTCGGTCTCCTGCTCTACAAGGGGTAACAAGTAAGGAATAAATTGAAGATACGAATCAAGACAGTATTTTCATTCCTCCAACCAGACCCCAACAAAACAACACCAATATACAGTCCACTACAATGCCATAACAATATATTTATTTTTCGCAGCTCATTTCAAATCGCCAACAGTGGAACTTCGCCTCATAAAATGTACCTATTTAGTTTAATACCTACGCATTTTTTTTTCGTACTTGTTCAGTAACAATTTATTCGCAATTCGCATACATTCATAGAGCCTGACCTTTGTTTAGGCCAGTTCGGCTTAGCATCCATGACATGTCTGGATGTTTGATTGCCCACGAAATTATCTATAGTTACATGCGAGAATTACTCAATAATTCAATTTATTAATACCAACAAAGTTTTTAATAAACATAAGATTTATAACAATTTTGTATATTTACAAGGGTGCAAAAAATCAGTATCCAAGTTTATTTATGATAGTATTTTTACGATGATAATGGTAAATTCTGTAAAGCGTTCAATACACGGTATTCAGGACCTACTACTTTGATTTAGCGGTTTTTTATAAAGTTTAGAGAGTTAGGGTCCCAAAATAGGGCGACCGGAGCGACCCGCAGCCGTATTGCGCAAGTGAATACGGCAATGCAAAGAGTTTGACCGTTATCCAATCGACCAATCACACAGACGGAAATCCACATCGCGTCATTTATCTCGCATCACGCAATACGGCTGCCGGTCTCTCTACCTCGCTGACTCCCTTATTTTACCGGGCAGGGTTTCGAGCGGAGTGAACGGACGTTTCGAGTACGTGAGTCAGCGCAGTTATTTGCGATGTCGCGTAGTAATGAAGAGATCTTATATCTTAACCCATGGCATTGGAATTTATAAAGTGATGCCGTATAAGAAAGAATACAAGCACTATAAAAACTTTTTTACAAAAAAATACAACCGACTTAAACTTAATTCTTTTTCAGAAGTCGGTGTTCCTGTTTTCTTTTCTTCCTTTTTTGACACAGACTGCCGTAAAAGAATTTATTTTTCACTTTGTAGTGTTTTTATTTGGAAGTCGGTTATATTTTTTTTGTAAAAATAGTTTAGTAGTATTTTTCACTTTTTAGTTGAGGTACTTAATAGGCAAGTTCTATAGTAAGGTAATGTGAGAACTCCTTGCCTATATTAAGACTGGCAACAGATAAATAGTCTTGAAAGGTACAGTACCTATAATGCCAGAATAGACAGTGTACCAAGGTGAACCTAACACATTTGCGTACCCAGGGCCGGATTTAAATTTGTGCCGCCCTGGGGCACTGAAGAAAATGCCGCCCTATGACGTTCTTTTTAATTAAAATTAATTAGTGTTATTGGATAATTCTCCAATTTTAGAAAAAATCATTAATCAATGAAAGTTTCTGTTATCAAAAAGACATAGATAATTTGAAAATATTTTTAATTCTTCAAAAAAACTACATAAATTTATCAATTCCAGAAAATAAAAATATCAACTTTAATTTTTTCAAACCCTTATGGAAATAAATAAATTAAACTATTTGAATAGTTTTTACTTAAATTTCCTATATTATAATATACAAAATTTTAATGTGATACATAATACTTGAATTATATTTCTTGAAAGATAAAATGTTTATTTAAAAGAATTAGTTAATTATATATTGTATAGAAAATTTTATCTCACTTTCCAAATTTTGCCGTCCTAGAAAATTTGCCGCCCTGGGCACTAGCCCCGACTGCCCCTAGTATAAATCCACCACTGTGCGTACCCTTATGAAATGGTATAAACAATAAACAGGCATGCTATTGCAGAGCAATCCCGAGAAAGCTGTCATTTATTGAAGAGTTCTTTTGTATATCTCCGAAGATCTTCATCAGATTTTCACCTTTGATTTAAACCATTTTTTAAATGGGACCAATTTGGGAACAAACTCTTTCAAACTAAAAAAGAATTTTCAAAATCGGTCCACAATAATTGACGGAGAAATCGGTGAACAAAAACAAAAAAATAACAAACGAAGTCGAACATAGAACCTCCTCTTTTTTAGAAAGTCTGTTAAAAATAAAGACATGAGGTCTGAAGGTTTCAAAGTTGTATTTTGCCTAGCGGTTTTATTAGATAACTAGAACTTCACCCGCGACTTCGTTCGCGTGATCCGTATTTTATCCTACAGGTGAATTTTTAGTTCACCCCCTAAAAGGATGAATTCCCAAAAATGCCTTTTTAGTGCTCCCCTACATCATAAAAAGAAAACCTGTAGGTACCTTACTTATAGTAAAATTCTTCAAAAATCTATAACACCCCCTAAATCGTCTTTTAGGAGTAGTTTTGAAAAACCATTAATGAAAACCTTTACTATTTACTTAGGTTAGTATGTATTCCATGTTTCAAATACATAAGCCCAACAAACCACCTTTTCACTTCCTTAGGGGTAGAATTTCCAAAAACCAATAAATTCATGAATTCTTTTCTTCAACCAAGAACATAAATCTAAAGGTTCAGGTGTTCAACTTACAAACTATAGAAATTGTATCCAATTTTCAACCCGCTCTTTACTCCTTTATTGGGAAAAATTTCATATAAACTTTCAACCCCATTTTTACCTTCTTACGGGTGGAATTTTCAAAATCTAATAAATACATGAATTCGTTTTATCAATCAAGAGCGTAAATGTAAAATTTCACGTGTCCAATTTGCAAACTGTAAAAATTTCATACAAACTTTCAACCCTTTTTTTATTCCACCCTTGCCACAGCGCCCTGAATGCCGTGTAGTGTAGTGCCCCTTTAACACACCGCTGAACACCTGATTTTGACCTATCAAAATTTTGCAATAGAAAGATTGATACGTCATACGTGCCAGTGAATTGAGTGATATCCTACCGAATATTTCTTTCCACCACCTTAACGATATTCTGAAAACTGCAGTGTTTTGTGCCGATTTTTTTATTTATTATAAATAGTTGTGGTAGTGTGTAGTGCATAAATCAAGTGTGTAAACTCTTATAACTTCAAATTAAAACTTTTCTATTAAATACTTGGCTTAAAGGTCTCATAACCAAGTCAGTGGCATAGCCAAAAATAAAAAATACAAATTCGTCTATCAAACTGTCAGTGTCAATATTTCGATAACCTAAAGTTGTGGCTCGAATTTTTATTTATATTATGAATTAAACCCCCACCTTGCATTATATGAATTATGTAATAACTTATTTAAAACAAAGAAGAAGGATTTAAGATGAACTCTCTTCACAATACCATCAAACGTAAGTATAAGACATTTTGAGGTTATGTCTTACGTGAAATTTATTTAATTATTAAATTTTCTTAATAAACTTCCAGAATTTCGCATGCTCAACCTCAGCACGGCGCTAAAAACTATATCAGAATGCAAGCCTATAGTCCCTAACGTTGTAAGACCTAAGAATGACTTGGTTTGTAATACAAGAATTATTACATTTGCACCAAGGAGTATTGGTGTAGAAATCATAGATAAACGGAGGTCTAATGATATAAAGCAGGCCCCGATACCTTACATACCTATTGTAAACCCTCGTTCTATTCTCCCGCTGCTGGACAAAGAGTGGAGAAAGGATGAGATTGGTTTGCCGTCCATCAGTCAGGAGGAGATCCAGGCTGCGAGGTTGATTGTAATTAGGAGGAAGAAGATGAAGAAGCATCAGAGAAGGAAGCTGTGGAAGAAGATGCGGTACACCTGGGCTAGGGTTAGTATACCTACCTTATTATGACTATTGACAGCACAATGTAATTCTTTAAGTATTGATAAGGTGAGCCAAGTTATGATGTAAGTTACAATGATTTTAAAAAAGAACATAAATTAGGATAATATCATCAAAAAGTAAAGTAATTCAAAAGACTTTTACAAGCCATATTATAGCAAAACTGTTGGAATGAGGTTTGATTTATCAAACTGATGTAAGTCCTTGGCTGAACAGAATATTTTATATTTGTTCTAAATTTACAATCAATGGCATATGTGCAGAATAACAAATTAAAATATTTGTTGATTGGATATGTCAGTCGTGTTTTCATACTTGTCGAGTTTTCACCTGGTATCCTTTTAACAACAACAACAACTTATTCCACCCCCTAGGTTCCTATTTCATGGGGCTGCCTGTAACATAACTAGAAAAAAAACTTTTGTTACATGCACACTTTGTACAAATACAAATTTGATGATTATATTCAAGATAAGAATGCTTGGAAACATGCTGGTCCTGCTCCATAGGGCAATCGTTAGTGTAGACAAAATCAAACTTGTTAATTTAATTAGCTATTTGTAGTTATTGTATTCAATTTTTTATTTTACTTTATGTAATTGACTCACAGTTCCGTTGTTGTTGAATTAGGTATTTTATCTACACTCACAACGTAATGTTCCAAATATGAATTCAAAAAATATTGTATAAACACGTACTTTATATTCATGGATAGGTAAAATTTAAAAAAAAAAAACCATTACAATGCAACATTTTCCTTCAATTTTTAAACAACTGCATCATAAAATAACTTTAAGTTTTATAGCACACTTTAACTTTTTAATTTATTGGCGCTTATGGGCTCATTGTCATTGTCTAAGGAGGCGCGCGCTGCGCAGTCATACACAATGAGAATCTAAATTGCCCGCCATACCAAATATTTTTCCGTTTCCACTTTTGTTTTATTGCAACTGTATCAGTGAAGATAAAGTAGTGTATGCAATAGCATATAACTAGGTATTAAAACAGTCGCTTAATATTATTATCAAATTCGGCTTCGCCTCATTTGATAAACCTATGCTCGTGTTCTAATAACCCTTATTATATGACCATTGCATAAACTGCTATTACCATTGTTTGCAATATTTATATGTGTGAACCATGTTCCTATTAACCAATGAATGATGATAAATACCTTTTTTTTTTTTTTTTTTTTTTTTTTTTTTTTTTTTTTTTTTTTTTGCGTGGAGAAATGCTCATGCATACTGCACTACCACGGGGAGATAGTGCAGTTATGTGGGACTCTAACCCACTAAAACTCCACGGTGTCCTCCTGTGCCGCTTATGGCGGGAGCACGGGCACGCGTTAGCACTCACCGCGACCCGCCGCGGCTGTCCGTCACCGGACCCTCCTCGGGGGAGTCCCCCCATCACCGGCGCACCAGAACACACTGCACGCCGTGACCACCCTAGGGACCAATCAGCACATGGGCGCCAGACGACCCCGTGTATGGCACCCTTGGTCCCCCTGTGACGGGTCAAGGTCAATGGCCCCGCCACCTACCATTGTTCGGCCGCAGGGGATAGGGAGAGCGGCTAACGCAATACCGACACTCCTCCTCCCCTGCGGCCCCACCGCGTACGCCATCAGACGGTGGCGACCCCGTCCGGGCCGCGGAAGGTAGGGAGAGCGGCGCACCGCAATACCGGCACTCCTCTCCCACCGCGGCCTCCAACCCTCAGCCGCGACATCGTATGGGACCTGGGAATCTCCATAAGACATCGCGGCCCGCCTCAGTTGCGATGTCGCCTGTTACCAAGCGGCACCGCAACCTACTAGTTGGCCGCTACGTCGTCGGCTTAATCGGCAAAAGCCCTGACGAGCGGCCCCTCCTCGGGTTCCTCTTCGCTTCACCGTGGGTGACCAAGCCACGGTTACTGAGCCCCCCCGCATCGACAAAGCGGGAACCCACCGGGGGGGATGATAAATACCTAGATAGATACCTATGTACTGTTATTCTGGGTACATCATCCTCATGTATATGAATTAATCATCATCATCAGCCTTTTTAATATTCCCACTGCTGGGAAACAGGTCTCCTCTCTGTGAGAGGGAATGGGCCGTAATCCACCACGCGGGCCCAGTGCGGGTTGGTGGATGTCACATGTATTCCAATATGAATTAATGTATTTATGTAAATATTGTAAAACACTTTTTTAAAGAGTAATTGTGGAGTTTCTTGTCTGTTCTTCTCCATAAAAGCTTTTTTTTTTTTTTTTTTTTTTTACTATGTAAAGGCCTGTGTTTGACCACAATCTCACCGTGGTCAGTGATGATGTGGCCGATGGTGGTAAGCACACAAAGCCTAGAAGGGAACTGGCTCTCAAGTGCTGCTGTCGGAACACACCGGAAGGAGCTTGGCGACAGATTTTCAACTTGAGGGTGGTTGCCAGCCAGGCGGGTACTACAAAGTACCCTACCACCGTGCTATGGTTTCCTCACGATGTTTTCCTTCACCGAAAGCTCAAGCTCATTTTAGGATTCGAACCCGCGACCTTCGTCTCGGTATCCGACGTCACTACCACTGAGCTATCATCGCCTTAAAACTACTTTTAAATGGACGGTAGAATCAATTATATTACTTGTTAATAAAAAAAAATTGGTGTTCAAAAGTGCCGCTTAATGGTCTAACCCAAATAAAGAATTTTCACTTTGAAAATGTGTGTGCACTATAAGTAGGCATAATGTTATTTTAATTAATTTCTCTCAATCAAAATTACAGATAAAGCAGCACCGCCGTCAAACCAAAGAGAAGAACTTCCAGAATGCTCTAATCGCCATGGTAAAGCAAGCCAATGAGTTCCAAGCGGAGCAGTATGTAGCCGACAAGCTCCAGAAAGCTAACCACACACCACTGCCAACACGCTGGAAGCACAAGCGTTTGCCCGAGTTCATCATCCGACAGTTGCTGGGGATCGATAAAAAGATCAATTACAAACACACTGATGTTTATAAAGCTTGAGTAGTTAAATTTATTAAGAATTAAAGTAGATTATATTTAGATTTGGCTTCATTCTTTACTTATATTATTGATAATAGAAAGATTGAAGACCTGGTTAAAGTTGCGGGAGTCCGCTGGATGTGAGATGCATGGGTCAATGTGCGGGGGGCGGCTGATGTTCAGCTGGAATGATAATAGAAGAGCTAGTTTGTGGGTGCTGTAAATGGAGACTAATGGCCGATTTCTGAATTGAGTATTCGGGGTTAGGAATGCGTCAAACCATACTTAAATGGCAAAGTTTGACAGGTTTTCAGGCTTCAGTAGAGATTGACAAATACTCAATTCCTAAATCAGGAGTCACACACATCATTCTGCATCAGAATGAACGCAATATTATGTTGAATAGTGTACAGGCTGCATCAGGAGTTGTTTACTACGAGTATACGGACTTTGTGGAAACTAGAACAACCGACTAGACGGACCGGGGAGTCTTAGTAATAGGGTTCCGTACCCAAAGGGTAAAAACTGTCTGTCTGTCCGTCTGTCACCAGGCTGTATCTCATGAAACGTGATAGCTAGACAGTTGAAATTTTCACAGATGATTTATTTCTGTTGCCGCTATAACAACAAATACTATAAACAGAATAAAATAAATATTTAAGTGGGGCTCCCATACAACAAACTTGATTTTTATGCTGTTTTTTGCGATAATGGTACGAAACCCTACGTGCGCGAGACCGACTCGCACTTGGCCGGTTTTACCTTTTGGGTAAAAATCACATTTGACTATAGCAAGTGCAAGATAACAATATTTCACAGCATGCCTCAATGTATTTCTCGTTGATCTACTAGTTATACGCGCCACCGTTGCTACCTGGGTTCAAAATCCACTCCACGTCAGGGGAATAGGGGGGCCACGATGTTATGTTTAGGGTGAAGAGTGTTTCATTTTTTTTATATCTAGTACCTCTATCATTTGGTAGTTTTAAAAAGAGTAAGAAAATAATAATTTGGATTTGATGTGGTCAATTTGAATCTTCCAATTTAGATGGCTGAACTACTGAGTAATTTGAAATTATACAAATCTTTACTTAGGTACTGCTAAGCTTATTACTACTATCAGTCATATATTAATAAACGTCTTTATAACTACTTTCAGAGCGAATTGGTAGGTGGTCCAGTGGTATTGGACGCAACTTACAAGTTGTAGGTGTGTGTGTGTAAATTATTTTATCATCACTACTCTCAAAAACGGTGAAAGAAACCGGCATGTCCTAGAAAAAAAAATCGAAGACATTGTGACATCCACCAACCCGCACTGGGCCCGCGTGGTGGATTACGGCCCGTCCCCTCTCACAGAGAGGAGGCCTTGGCTCAGCAATGGGAACATTAATAGGCTGATGATGATGATGCTGATGAACTACTTTCAGAAAAAGAAATTAAACAAACACAAAACTTTAAAAAAAAATTAAGCTTTAATTACAATCTGGAGTCCCTGACAAGACGTGACTGTAATAGTTCCATCACATTTCCTGCTACATCAGCTATAGCGTCGCTCGCCGCCAGGAAGACAGAACCATGGACACCGAACCCCTCGACGTCGAAGGTTATTATGACGCTACCAAACTTTAGTGGAGCTCATACTGAATGGCTCGCATTTCGCGCCATCTACGAAGCAACACGAAGATACTTCATCGATGTTGAGAACACACCATGACTTACTGGAGAAGCCTGCGTGGGCGAGCACTTGAGACAGTGAGCTCGGAACTCATCGGACATGCCAAACTAGATGACATCATGCGAGAACTCGAGCTGCAATTTGGACGTCCTGATTCGATCGCTCAAGCAGAGACAGACAGACTTCGCGAACTACCGCGCGGCAGCGAATCGCCTAAAGACATCTGCAAGTTCGCAAGTCGGGTCAGAAGCGGCATACTAACGCTGCGCGCGCTGAAGAAAGAAGGAACATAACCTGATCAAAACCGAGCTGACGCGATCGTTAACCGAGAAGCTAACGAACTCCCTGTGTGTACAGTGCTACAGAACGTACACAGAGTGTCATCATAATCGGCGCGGCCAGTTTACCTTGCAAGGCCATCTTTCTTTCTTTTTTGCGAAGAATGGAACGCAAGAAGACACATAGAAAAGCATCCAAAAGCAGTGGACGCTATTGTACGTAATCATTACATAGATGATTATCTAGACAGCTACATGACAGTAGAAGAGGCGACGTGTATCGCAACTACAGTGAAAAATATACACCAACAGGCGAAGTTTAATCTGAAAATATGGGTATCAAACAGGTCGCAACTCATAGAAAACATAGATCCGTCACAGACCCAAACTGAGGTTGTGAATATCGGAGATTCTGAAGATACAGAAAAGATACCTACTCGGTCTGATCTGGAAACCGAGTGAGGACACATTGGATTTCAATCTGACGCTTGCACGCCTGCCGGAGGTCAAATCGTTGTTAAAGAAGATGTTACGTTCAGAATGGTTAGGGCCTGGAAGTTTGTTACATCTTTAGTAAAGGTATTATATTATCTGTGGTAAAGGAGATGTTGTTCTTAGGACGGCTAAGGCTCGGGTCTCGGATAAAGAACAATGGCAGGTACCCATACATTGTTTTAGCTGAGATTAAATTCAAAAGTCTTTAAATTAAAAATATCTGGTTTAACTCAGGGTGATGTTCTGAATTAGTTTGTGCAAGAATTTTTGTTCGAGAATGTAGATAATCATAGATATTCAGTCATAAACTTTTGTAGGTTATGTCTGGGTAACTTTTAATAATGTGTTTAATAGGTAATATTATTTAATTTCGTGGCAGTAAAAGGGGAATATCGCATTAATATTTCCCTTACCTAGTTATTTTAGCATGAAGTGTGTAGTATACTCTTTGGAAATAGTATATTTATTTAAACTAAGTGACCTTGACGTGTATCAAAAGGTTGTCGTCAACAACCAAGCTATATTTTTTTTAGACTTGGGTACTAGTCTTTTTGCCAATCATTAATTGAAAGTAATTCATTTATTTCTACTACACTACAATATTCTTACCTACCTGCAAGGAACATCTACACTTAGAAATAAACTGTATTGTTAACTCATTTACTGCAATAAATACAATAATGATATTATTTCTTAATATAGTTACTACTTGTCACTTAGCAGATAAAATATATAATGGCAACACTATGCTAAAGAAATGAACTAAAAAATCAAATAACGTTTTATTTATTATGTTTTTTTTTAATCTATTGTGGACCAGGCCTAATTATACTTTAAAAAACATAGACAATTAATAGAATGTCTTTCGTATATAACTCACTTTCAGACGCTCAAATTTAAGTCAGCTTAAATTTTGCCATTGTTCTTTGAAAGAGAGTTGAGAGTTGAACATAAACATTGTATGTTCTTGTTTAATCAACTCTCCTAAGTACAAAATTATGGCATATTGGGCTCTTAATTCACATTTCAAAGATTATTTGACCGGATCATTTAAAATTGATGATAATAGATGGCGCATTTTTTAATTTCTGAGGCATTCTACTCGATTGTTAAAATTTGCATGGTAACACATTTTGGTGCAAATAAAACTGTAAATACCATCTATTGCCGTGAAACGGGATCGAACGTGATTGAATTACTTACAAAAATTGCAAGAATAAGCAGATGAAAAACGCTAGTTACGTCGGCACGGTTTCTTTGTATGGGATGAGGCATCTGTATGCTAGTTTATCTGTGGTAAGGAGTAGGGCGTGCAGTTTCGTACATTTTCAATTTCGAAATTAGCTTACGAAATTGGACTTCTCAGTTTCGAAATTTCGAAATTTCGAAACTGTGGAGCCAACTATAATGGAAAATCAAAAAATACCTGAACTAAGCTCAAAACGCAGAATTTGTTGTCTGGAGAGGTGCCTCAGTGCAATTTACATTCAAACAAAGTGTTTTTTTTTCTCAAGACTTCTTCTACAAATACTTCGACGATAGCAACCAGCTTTCCGAGCTCGGAGTGGCAAGAGGCGTTCGGTCAGCGTTGATTAGCGAGCTGGGGTTAAAGATAGTTACAGATAGCGCCTCATAAAATTAAGGCGCTGCCGAAGAGTAGAGAGCCATCCAGCTCGTTAGTGACAATAGGAGATGCGCAAGTCCACTATCTTGGTTTAACCATGTACGTTGGGGCTTCGAAAAACATTTCGAGCTCCTTTTATCCCGCATTGGGAGGCCAGTGGGTGCTTTGCATAGACTGCTGCCCAATCTCGGAGGCAGAAATAGACTGGCTGTCGAGGAGTGCCTTCTTAGGCCTTTGTGCGGTGGGTCTTAGTCGCCAGGATCGGGTGAGCCCTGTCTCTGCCAATATTAGTGAGGAATATGCTGGCGGAGACAGAAAACTAGAGTGAAATAGTCACCGAGTGGAATAGTGAGAAGGCCAACCCCATTCATAGAAGAAGGTATCGTGGAGGCAACCACCTCGATGTAGACACGCCGAAACCCTGCCTTTAACATTTAAGGCAGGTGGAACTCCGGGGTTTCGGGCGCTCAGAGTGGGGTCTCTGTCCGTCCACCAAGTAACCTCAGGAAAGACAGTGACACAGTGATCACGTAAATAAAATATTGGCATTCCCAGCAAACGATTTTACACCTTGTCAAAGTATTCCCCTCACTGGCCACCATTAATACAAATCTCGGTTTTTTTTAAATGGCCGAGCTTTTTTCACTCTTCTTTATTTATTTAACTACATGGTTAGCCTTTGTTTTATTGTAATGTTAGCACACATGGTCACAAAATGGCCCAACGCAACGGTCTAATTGGCTTTAGATCCGTATTCAGACTCATTTTCAGATGATCCTCTTTTGGTTTCAATAATAAATTTAATTATTGTATAAAAAACAGCACAATATTTAAATTAAATCCAGTTTCGAAATTTCGAAATTAAGGCTCTCAATTTCGAAATTAATAAACATATGATCCGAAATTATGAAATTTTTAAATGGCCGAGCTTTTTTCACTCTTCTTTATTTATTTAACTACTTGGTTAGTCTTTGTTTTATTGTAATGTTACCACACATGGTCACAAAATGGCCCAACGCAACGGTCTAATTGGCTTTAGATTCGTATTCAGACTCATTTTCAGATGATCCTCTTTTGGTTTCAATAATAAATTTAATTATTGTATAAAAAATAACACAATATTTAAATTAAATCCAGTTTCGAAATTTCGAAATTAAGGCTCTCAATTTCGAAATTAATAAACATGCAAATATGGTCCGAAATTTCGAAACTATGAAATTTCGAAATTTCGAAATGCATGCCCTAGTAAGGAGATGTTGTTCTCAGGACGGCTAAGGCTCGGGTCGCGGATAAATTTGAAAGAGAGTTACCGCGGCCCTGACACAGGCAACTGAAGGAACACTGGTGGGTTTTTGTCAGTAAAAGTCTGGATCGCCCTCCCTCTTCACCCAGAGCGGGCAGTCATTGGATGATTTCCCACCCAAAAAAAAAGGACGGCTAAGGCCTGGTTGATCATGTCGTTGCTGAAGCAGATGGTGTGCTCAGGACGAGTAATGCCTGGCTGATCAGTCATGTCCTTGGTGGAGATGTGTCCAGCAGCCTAATTGCGTAAGTGAATTCTGCAAAGCAAACAAGTTGGAACCTTCCCAAAAACGACTTTTCGTATTGCATATTACACACTGAAAGGAAAGGTTATGCTCCTTTCATTACCAATATTTTGACGTAGAATTGATTGTAAAAGAATGAATGAAAGCGGAAGAATCGAGATAAAACTTCACTATTGGTATTGTGTAATGCAAATGTCATATATCTTGAACTCCGTAGTATCTCTAAGTAGTCTGTGTTCAACTCAAAGGAGGATTTGGAAAGCTAACGCTAGCTTTCCAAATTAGTTTCGCAATACCGAAGTTGAAAGAAATGCTTCTGATTCTTTGAAAGAATCAACTTGTTTCCTTTGCAGAATTCACTTACGCAATTAGGCTGCTGGACGGCCAAGGCCTGGTGGATCAGTCATGTAGTTGCAGAAGCAGATGCTGAGTTCAGAACGGCTTCAGTTATCTTGAGCGGTACTAGTTTTGCTGTCAGACGTCTGACAAACTTTATGCTGACATTTTGCAGCTATCAACAATAAAAAAAATTATATAGAAAAATACTACCGGCTTCCAAATAAGAAAACTACAAAGTGAAAAATTACTTTCTTTTTGGAAGTCGGTGTCTTTGGTAGGTACCAATTTTTTTCATTATGGACACCGACTTCCAAAAAGATATCATTTATTTTGCTTTACTTTTTTGTTGTACCTACTTAATAGGCAAGTAGTTTAGTTAAGTAACTATAATGCTAGAATAGATTACCCGAATATCATGAAACTGAACATAACCAGTGAAATGAGAGTGTACCAATGTGAACTGTAGGTAGTGTAGGTACACATCTGCGTACCTCTTTAGAGTGTACTGGCGTGATGTTATGTTATGAAATGGTATAAACACTAAACAGAAATGCGATTGCAACAATTCTGAGAGATTTGCCGTTATTTATTGAAGAGTTCATTAAATTAAAACTTTTTAACAAAAAATTAAACCGACTTCCAAAAAAACACTGCAAAACGAAAAATAACTTTCTTTTCCGATGTCGGTGTCTTTGGTACATTATTGTTTTCCGTGCTTCGACACCGACTTCGGAAAAGAAAGTTATTTTTCGTTTTGCAGTGTTTTTTTGGAAGTCGGTTTAATTTTTTGTTAAAAAGTTTTTTATTTATCTCTTTTTAGTTTTGATAGGTACTTCCAACTGCAATAAACATCATATATAGCCAAAGTACATCTCATGACGATTCCAATAAGGCCATACACGACTAGGATACATTGTTTTATTTCGGAGTACCAGTGCCTACCTGCCGGCTTCATCAACAGATCAGTTCGATGGTACCATTTTCATCAGCACTATTTGCTTCTTCATAGTCGTTAAACTATTCTAGATATCTTATAACCCATAACATACTTAGCATTAAGGAATTCTATTGGCCATCTGTGGTCTTCTTCACCAGTTCCACTTCACCAAATGTTACTTTCTGAGTGCAGATGATTGCATTGTTGATAAAAATACCAAAATCGCTATATGTATGCCTATAATATTTGAGGAGTTCCCTCGATTTCTCCAAGATCCAGTTCCTGATCCTGACTTGATGACTATGGGACCAACTGGGAAGTATACCCTTTCAAACAAAAGAAGAATTTTCCAAATCGGTCCAGGCGTCTTACAGTAATCGGGGAACATACATAAAAAAAAAAAAAGATTCCGACGAATTGAGAACCTCCTCCTTTTTTTGAAGTCGGTTAAAAATCGGTGAACATACACAAAAAAAAACGTTCTTGAAAATAAAACTTTAGTGTGATGAAAAAGTTTACTAGGTGAAATTGAGGCTTAAAAATTTCTTGATATTCCTGTTTGGTGGGATGGCTTAATTTAGTTAGGTACTTCTTCTTTAACCTGTATACCTTCCAACATATTCTTTCCCCTGATGCCTTGATAAAGACGTTCGCGACATTATTCATAAAAAAAAGAACTTATACGCATGCAGTTAAAAATAAACTAATTTTTCATGATAGCAATAATATCTATCTACACTTAGTATGAATTTCTCATTTCACATAGATACCTCTTATCGGTATTTTTAAACAATAATATTAAATTATTTACCTGGGACTAGAGATGATAAACTTTTACTAACATAGATAACACTATTTCTCACTCAACAAAATCTCAAACTGCTTGCCTTTTTTTATGAATGGTACACAACCAATAAAGTCGGTTACTACTACTCGGCTTTGTGGCTGTACAGTAGATACTCGTGCCCTTAGATAAATTACCTATAGATTAAGCCCTGGCGTGGCCGCACATGAGACAGCAATAGTTCTGGTGTTACAACAAGAACAAGAACACTACAACCCACCATCGCACTGACACTTATTATCTATAAATAACCCAAATTCCTTGTCTCAATTAACACATAATAAATCATAGAAAATCAAACAAAACCGAGTTTGTTTGTCAAACCTGCCATTGTATTAGAGTTTGACAAACAACAGAAACCGGCCACGGTGACAAAGGCAAAAAATAATCTTTTGTCCTTATTATTTACATGGAGCTGCCAATTAGCCATCTCGCTCTATCAATCAAGGTCATTTTAAGGCTTAATCTATAGGTACTTTATCTAAGCTCGTACCTATTCACCCCTCTTTTTACACTCGGACAATTTCTATTAGTTCTCCTCACTATGATGCGACACTGCAACTAGTTGGTCTAGTCAGAGAAGGACAGCGCCACAGTCAACACGTTTTTTACCCGACTGCCGAAGGAGGGTAATGTGTTTATCAGTCTATGTATGTATGTATGTATGTATGTATGTATGTATGTATGTATGTATGTTTGTTCCTATATGGCGTTCCAGAGACCAAACGCGTTGACCGATTTTGATGATTCATACGTCAATCGATTCGTCTTAACCTTGCGAGTGTCATAGGCTACATTAAAATTGGAAAATAGAAAAATGGCGGCTTTTGGGCGCCATATTGTGGGGGGCCAATTTTATTTTTTCTTCCAAACCCATCGTGTGGGGTATCAAAATAAAGGGTTTTTAGAGGCGATTTCAAAAATATATAACACTTGTATATTTAAATGTACCTAATTCGAAAAAAATGTTAACTAAAAAGTTATAAATAAAAAAGTTAATTAAAAAAATCAAAATACCCGACTGCTTAAAAAGCGAACTAAAAAGACGTAAACAAGAAGAAAATCATGCTGTGCAGTCGGAGGATACATCTGGTTTTGGTCAGCCAGCTCGCGAATATATATCCTCCGACTGCACAGCATGATTTTCTTCTTGTTTACGTCTTTTTAGTTCGCTTTTTAAGCAGTCGGGTATTTTGATTTTTTTAATTAACTTTTTTAAGCGTAGATATTCAGAATTGCAAACAAAAATCACGTACGATGACTTATTAGGATTTTTTACAAGCAAATATCTCATTAATAAGAACAGTTCAAGACCTTGTCTTTGCAAATAAAAGCGCTTTCATATTTTATCTACGAATATGCGATATAGTGAAAATCGCTAAAATGTTAGATATTAGATATTGATACTTCACCGTCGATATACGCAATTAGGGTGCAAAGCAGACAAAAAATCACTGAAGCAACCACTATCATCCATTCATATCGTAAAATACCTTAGATAAGGTAGGTATAGATTAAGCACTGGCGTGGCCGCACATGAGACAGCAATAGTTAGTTCTGGTGTTAAAACAAGAACAAGAACACTACAACCCACCATCGCACTGACACTTATTATCTATAAATAACCCAAATTCCTTGTCTCAATTAACACATATTACCACGAAATCATAGAAAATCAAACAAAACCGAGTTTGTTTGTCAAACCTGCCATTGTATTAGAGTTTGACAAACGACAGAAACCGGCCACGGTGACAAAGACAAAAAATAATCTTTTGTCCTTATCATTTACATGGAGCTGCCAATTAGCCATCTCGCTCTACCAATCAAGGTCATTTTAAGGCTTAATCTATACCTACTTTATCTAAGTAAAATACGTAGATGTAGGATGGGGGGCTTCCCCTTTCCACACCGTCCTAATTAACTACGTGGTGCTTAATAAAAAGCCTTTATTTCTAATTTTATTTTTATAAATGTAACTCTAAAACAATAATAAATACAATATTCTACTGTTTATATCTTCAGTATCAGGCGAAAAGCTCCACGTCGTAGGGTACACATCCCATGTCACCTACAATAGCGATTGCCAACCGTGGAAAAGCTAGAAAAAATAAATATATTTTAGGTATTGGCTTAAAGAATTAAGAAGATGTACCTACTAGACCTATGATGACACTAGGACATACATTTAGCTAGCTTACGATTATTCCGACGATAAATTATATTTTTAGTAGTCATTCAAAAATGTTGAAATTTACGGATATTGCCAGGCAACCCTGCTCTAATCTCATGTTTTATCAAGTATGATGAAAAAAAGCCGGCAAAGTTTTCTAGGATGCGTGAGTCTATGTGATGGTAACTCCTCTTCGGCGAGATGCGACCTTTGGCGAGAGAAACTCAAGCCTCCTAAAAATTTCATCGGGCCATCGGAGAGCCTTCCGCCTGGGCACACTCTGCCGTGGTCGATCTGGAAAACCCTAAATAGACTCCGCACTCAGGTTGGCCGCAGCAAGGACAACCTCCACAGGTGGGGGTTCTCTGATGGCACTAGTCTTCAGTGCTTGTGCAGCATCTCTCGGCAGATCATGGCCCATCTCACGGAGTGCGCCTGAACGCCCTGTCACCTGTACGTATGAATACCTTATGACTGCGTCACCGAATGGTGTTGCCGTGGCTGAATTCTGGGTCAAACACTAACTTTTATATTTGCCATCGACACGCTAAGAAGAAGATCAAGTATAATTCATAAAAAAAAATATTTACTTAATCAAAAACATGACAACTGCGATAGGATCTCGTACTATTCTCGTACAATCAAAAATATCAACTACAACACTGTCAAAATAAATGTCACATCGACTGTCATCGATCCCTCTCCCACCAACACGCACGGCAGCGGCGGCGGATGGCGCCCCGCGTTCGCCTCGGCCTCAGTTTTATTTTCTCTGTGTTCGCCTCGTGCGCCAATAGCGAGAGTCGAACGTCAGGATGACGTGACTACGCCAAGTGCACAGTTATTTTTAGCGAGTAATGTTTATGAGTCATACTTTACATAATTTAGCATGAACTTACCTCTTTGCCCCAGACACTGAGCAGCGGTTTTGATGTCCTGGTTCGGAAGACAGTCAATGCATTCCATGGAAGCCTTAGCATTGTCCAGATGAACGTTGTTGGCAAGCTGCAGAGCCAGGCCCTCAGTCAGCTTCACACAGTCGTCGTCGTGGAGTGCTAAGCTAACTTCTGAAATAAATAAATATAAATTCTAATCAGTTTAAAGACCTGTACAAAACTCAGTGCCAGTGTGGGAATGTGGTCAACCTCCTATTCACCCTTCATGCCCGATCAACTGCACGAATGATTTGAACGTGGCAGACATAGCTGACCGAGTAGCTACATACTATTCGGAACAAATCTGAATGGTTGAGAATTGCTTGAGTTAATCGACACGAAAGAAGCAGACGAAGAATTAGTTTCTGGTCCTTCATGTTTAGGGGGATTTGCCATAATCACCACGCTTAGCAGACGGGTTGGCGATTGCAGTTTGTTGTTGCAATGCACAGCGAATGCGGCTGCCCATTCTTTTCATTTGGTTGAACGGATGGTCGTTGGGGCCTAAAAGTTCTGGAGTGGCGACCGCGAACCGGAAGACGCTGCGTTGGAAAGCCTCCCACTAGGTGGAGCGATAACCTGCAGCCTAATTGCGTAAGTAATTCAGCATCATTCCTAATTGGACGCTTTCATTGGTGAAGATATTCTTTTCGAAAGAGTCCAATAATTTTCGGCAATACCTAATTATTTAAATCGAGTATGTAACGTGGCAACCCCAAGACGATAGAGTGAATGATACTGTTGGCCCCACTGATAGGCACATCCAATCGGATGATAGCGCCCACGGCAGAAAGGTTGACACTACTGACGTGGGCGACCAATCACGCGCAACGATTATTCCCGCGAACCGCGTTGAGCAAGCGTTTCTGGCGGTACCAGAAAAAGGACAGTCTAAGTCTGAGTCTACCCTCGAAACGTGCACGCGACGTGTTTCAGGCCGCGCTCGTAAAGCGCCGGCCATCTTAGACCTCTAATTGTAAACTCTTTGATTAATTAGTTCATGTTTATCTTGTTTTGTTCCCGTATGTGTAATTATTTTGTATTGGTGATTAAAATAGTGAAAATTCAGCAAGGACTTTTACTCAGAGGCCCGAACCCTATGCCCAACGGCTACATTTGGCGTCCCAACAGTAGGGGCCTCTGACGACACGTGCTTGCGGATTTTTTTACGAAGCATAGCGCCGCAATTGGAGTCAGTATTCCAGGAGGAAGCCTTCAATTACACCTACCTACCTACAAACGGGAGTTTTGGAACCTGAAGCGCTACGACTGGCGTTTCCGGTGAATGAAAATTTTCGCCACGTGGTTCCGCGTCCGATGTCAGTATGGCAACGATGGAGACCAGAAATAAGAAATCCAAGAATCAGGGAGTAGAACTGGAAGAGGCAACAGAGATGTCCACATCGATCACCATGGACCAGAGTCAATTTGCAACCCTGATGCACTCACTACAGCAGAGTCAGGCAGAGATTTTCGCGAGACTCATCCAGGATGTGAGGACTTCGACACCAGCGCCTGAAGTGTCCATGACAACGCCCGCCGCGAACTTCTCAAAATGCACAGCTCGATTCAACGGATCGTCCGCTGATGTTGACGGGTTTATCGACGCAATAGAAGTGTACAAAAACTGCCTACAGATATCGGATGATAACGCTGTCAAAGGACTCTCTATGTTGTTAGTAGACTCAGCAGCATTATGGTGGCAGGGGATAAAAACCAGCACCACGTGTTGGTCGGATGCTATTCAAAAACTTAAAAGTGCGTTCGGAGAGCATCGTCCGCCTTTTCGAATATATTTGGAGTTGTTTTCGTTGCGACAAAATGCAGACTCGACAGATTTATTTATAGCGAAGACGCGAGCGCTTTTATCGAGATTGCCACAAGAAGATCTACGTGAAAAAGTACAACTAGATATGATATACGGGCTTCTCGATCGTAGAATAAAAAAGCGGCTCGATCGTAACTCCATAACATCTTTCGACCAGCTACTGCACCGTGCCAGAGCGATCGAGGAATCGCTAGAAGACAGCACATGGGGCAAGACATCGACACTGACGCTACCGAGCGCCAGTCAACAATCTGCCGCGACCGGTGCTACTTCAACTTCGGCACCAAGTGATAAGAAGACCACTAGCAACAAAAGGCTATCGTGCAGTTACTGTAAGAAATGGGGACACGAAAAATCGCAGTGTAAAAAGTTAATAAACAGCAATAAAAGTGATTCCGGGAGAAGTGATGACAACGTAAACAAAAATAAACCTATTCAATGTTATGGGTGCGGTACCCCTAACGTTATAAAATCAAAGTGCGAAAAGTGTCAATCTAATTCTCAAAATGCTTTCTATTCGGTTACGACAACCAGTGATAACGTAAATTCAAAAGTGCGCGGTTCCCGCCATCGCGTTATCATGCAAAATGAATGTGCGTCGGACGAGCCGAGATCGACAGCCGCTAGCGTCCCGCCAGCGCCACCCGCGCCGGCCCCGCAGAGTACCTGCGACCGCGCCGAGAGCGCCGCCGCCGTTGCCGCTCGTTGCCTAGCGACCGTTCGCGAGCGTACGAATAACGTACCGCGCGGTCGAAAGTCGCCGAGTCCGCCTCGCATCGTTCCTGCCGGTACCAAAGGTAACCCAGCGTATTGCAACGCTGGGAGTCACTTAAAACCTTACTATGATTGTGTTACTGAACTACAACATACTAACGAGCATTCTAATGTCATAAAAAATGTGTGTGCTAATAATAATTATATTAGAGACAATAAGTTTTCTATATGTTCAACTAAAACCAGTTCGCAACATGGACATGTAATTCAGTCAGATGATAACGATAATGTTGACATATCATGTTACATGAATAAGGATATAATTGTTCAGTGTTTAGATAATGTTCAGAGTGATTGTTTATGTTCACATATTCCTAATGGTAGTGCTCATAAATGTTTAGGTTTAAGCTCGGTAAATGTAAATAGAAATAACGAACTACAAAATTGTAAGAAACACCTCGCGTCCGCACAGGGTCGAACCAAGGGAGGCCCAATCAAGGGGGAGCCTAATAATAATAGACCTTTGATGCAAATAGGTATTTTGGGGAAAAATGGTACCGCGTTAGTGGATACTGGGTCTAGAGGCTGTATTGCCGGTCACACACTTTTTCGTGTGTTGAAGGAAAAAGGCCATCCTTTACAACAGTGCACTAGAAACATCCGCCTGGCGGATGGCTGCACGCGCCTGATGGAGGTGCTCGTTGCAGAGGTACAGGTGACACTTCTTCATAAAATTGTGCCCACCGAGTTTATTATTTTTCCCGAAGCGCAAGATAATGAATCACTTTTAGGTATAGATTTTATTAACAGTGCCGGTCTTGTTATCAATTTCAAGCAGCGCCTGTGGCATTTTTCGGATAGTGTAGATCAAAAGTATAAATTGATTTCGGAAACTTTTTCACCTCGTCATTCTTACGCCGCGATGAATGTTTTACGCGATGACGAAGGTGCAGGTTTAGAGGATCAGGAGCGTGAGGAGCTTGCCCAATTACTCACGGATTTTCAGGAGATTTTTAATACAATTGGGGAGCCGACTCCATATGGGGAACATCATATAGACACGGGGAATAATTCTCCGATAGCGACGCCCCCATATCGCCTGACACCTGCAAAGAAGGAGATTATGCAGCAAGAGCTTACCAAGATGTTGGCTGAAGATATTATTGAAGATTGCGAATCTGCGTGGGCTGCTCCAGCCCTGCTAGTACCTAAACGTGACGGCAGTTATCGTTTCTGCGTCGACTATCGAAAGTTAAATTCAATCACGAAGTCGGACGCCTATCCAATGCCTCGCATTGATGAACTGCTGCAATCTACTACACGTGGACGTTGTCACATGAGTACAATAGATTTACGATCTGGGTACTGGCAAGTGTCAGTTAAGGAAGATGATAGGGATAAGACGGCTTTCGTGACCCCTTTCGGAACCTTCCGGTTTAAAAGAATGCCGTTCGGTCTGAAGAACGGACCAGCTACTTTTCAGCGTCTGATAGACAGAATGCGATCTGGATCAGAATTAAAGGATGTTACAATACTAGGGTATTTAGACGATTTGTTGATTATAACACAGGGGGACTTTTCGAGGCATCTGGAAAACCTGCGAATCGTTTTTGAACGACTGGTGAAGTTCAAATTGCGTGCTAACCGAGAAAAGTGTGTATTTGCAAGAGAGTCTGTTAAATATTTGGGTCATGTGATCTCACAGGAGGGAGTCTCAGCTGATGAAGAGAAAATACAAGCCATCTTAGACATGAAAGAACCGACTACACTGGGACACCTCAGAACATTCATACAAACATGTTCCTGGTTTAGGAAATTCATTCCCAAGTTTTCTGAGGTAGCAGAGCCACTGACAAGATTGACGAGGAAAAATCAACCTTGGGTATGGGGACCACATCAGGCTGAAGCTTTCAGTAATTTGAAAAAGCTGCTGACGTCAGCGCCGATCCTCATACAGGCAGACTACTCCAAGCCATTCATCCTGCGCACAGATGCGAGCAACTACGCGATAGGAGCAGTGTTGCTTCAAGGAGAAAAGAATGAAGAACGACCCATTGAATTTGCCAGCCGTTTGTTATCAGCAGCGGAACGGAATTATTCGACCACGGAACGGGAGGCTCTGGCGGTCATCTGGGCAGTCGACCGTATGCGAGGTTACATAGATGGCCATCCAGTAATCGTAGCCAGTGATCACCAACCCTTGAAATGGCTTCTGTCATTAAAGTCGCCTACTGGTCGTTTGGTGCGTTGGGCACTTAAACTGCAGGCGTATGACATTCGGTTTGAGTACACTCCCGGAAGGGTAAATGTGGTGGCCGACGGACTCAGCCGCCCTGTTTGTACAGATGATACCCGCGAAACCTGTGGAATATGTTCCGTTATTATTGATTTGCCTACGCGAGATCTTACGGAGCTACGTGCTGCACAAGAATCTGACCCAGATCTTAATAAAATTATAAAGGAATTAGAAGATACAGAAGAAGTTGCCTCCCGTCGGTGGACAGAACGCGGTTATCTCATGGAACGTGGTATCCTTTACCGCTATAACCCAGATACAGACAACGAATCACCGCAATTGGTAATACCTGTAAGCATAAGGGAGGAGATTCTAAGAGAATGACATGATGCTCCAATTGCAGGACATCCTGGTATAGAGAGAACGTACCAGAAAATAGCTCAAAACTATTATTTTTCAGGCATGAGAAGAATAGTAACAGAATACGTAAAATCATGTTCATCATGTCAACGCTATAAAGCAACCAATGAAAAGCCACCTGGTCTGATTCAAACACCGATATTAAACCAGCGCAATGAAGTCTTGGCTATCGACCTATTTGGACCACTGCCAGAGGGCGAAAACGGGGAGAAGTGGATCCTGTTAGTGGAGGATACCGCGACCAGATGGGTAGAATTGTATGCTCTCAAAGAAGCAACCTCTGTCGCTTGCGCAAAAGTACTCATAGAAGAGTATTTTCTTCGGTTCGGCCTACCACGTCGCATTATTTCGGACAATGGTGTCCAGTTTGTCTCAGCGGTCATGCAGAAGTGCATGTTCATTCTTGGTATTACACAAGACTTGATACCCTATTACCACCCGGAAGCCAATCCAGCGGAAAGAAAAAACCGGGATATGAAGACACAATTGGCTCTGTTAGTTGGTACGGATCACCCCTCATGGCCTATGCAGCTACCGATAGTGCGGTTCAGCATGAACAGCGCGGTCTGCGAAACGACCGGAGTTACACCTGCATACCTGTCGTTTGCACGTGAACTGAGGTCACCGTTAGAGGTTTACAATGATCCAAGAGCGGTCTTACAGAAGGATAATTTTGTACCACAGATCACTCCTTACTTAACACGATTTATAAACTCCTTAAGCGAAGTTCGTGATAGAGTAGAAAAACTGCAGGATAGAAGGAAGATTTACGCTGATCGTTCGAGAAGAGTAGGGGCAGATTTTAAAGTAAACGACAAAGTTTTATTGGCTACCCATCAGCTGAGCGACGCCAGCAAGTCAAAGACTGCTAAGTTTTTCCCTAAGAGGGATGGGCCATATGTTGTAAAGAAGAAATTGAGTCCAACAACGTACCTAATTGCATCTGATGGAAATCCTGGTGAGGTATTGGGCAAATTCCACGCTAATCAGCTCACCCCTTTTCGAGGTCGAATAGATGAGTGCGCTCAGCCACTGGAGCCTAAGAAAAAGCGAGGCCGACCTCGCTTACAACCCATTCCGAATGACAGTAATGTTAGGCTAGACCACGATCGAGGTCGTAATCGTGATCTAGAGGGGGAGTATGTAACGTGGCAACCCCAAGACGATAGAGTGAATGATACTGTTGGCCCCACTGATAGGCACATCCAATCGGATGATAGCGCCCACGGCAGAAAGGTTGACACTACTGACGTGGGCGACCAATCACGCGCAACGATTATTCCCGCGAACCGCGTTGAGCAAGCGTTTCTGGCGGTACCAGAAAAAGGACAGTCTAAGTCTGAGTCTACCCTCGAAACGTGCACGCGACGTGTTTCAGGCCGCGCTCGTAAAGCGCCGGCCATCTTAGACCTCTAATTGTAAACTCTTTGATTAATTAGTTCATGTTTATCTTGTTTTGTTCCCGTATGTGTAATTATTTTGTATTGGTGATTAAAATAGTGAAAATTCAGCAAGGACTTTTACTCAGAGGCCCGAACCCTATGCCCAACGGCTACAAGTATTTGTCATACTCTTTCATGGACTGAACTCCTTGCCTTGCCGAATTCACTTACGTAATAAGGCTGCTGGATAGGACGAAGTCACACAGGACCGATCAGTGTGGCGACGCTTGTGGGAGGCCTTTATCCAGCAGTGGACATCATTCGGCTGAAATGATGATGATGATGATCAAAGTATGAATTTCTGGTTATAATAAATTATTGCAAAGGTTTTGTAGCTGTCTAGCTATTCATTTCTCAAATAGGCATTATTTTAACGTCGGGCCGTGAACGGAAGTAATACTGCATAAAAAATGTACAGCCACACGGCGTGGGCGTTATTTACGAGTAGGTAAGTAAATACTTCTCAACTTGCAGTGACGCGATCAGTTTGACCACTATCTCACCTGGTGATACTTAAGCGATGAAATGGTCGCCGATGAAACGCTTGCATAGATGTAAGCTATTCACTCTTACTTGACTTATCTAGATACCCTTCACCTCCCCCCGTCGCTTCAGAGACTTCGGAGTTTCAGAAGTCCGTGCCATGGTAGCCCTGCCGGAATCTGCCCCGATTTTTGGCGTTAAAAAGGTGGTGACAAGTTCTTAATTCTCAATTCAATCCCCAAGTTACAACCGCCAAAAAACTAGTAAGTACAAAAATTTTCGGTTGTGACATTGGCTATTCATTAAGAGTAGACAAACAACTTACTGAGCCTCTTCTTGCCAACATTAATCTGACAATAGTCGAGATCACCGATGTTCGCGAGGAACTGCGCGCAACACTTTGCGACGATCCACGCTGTACACGCACGAGTCTTTGCCACGATGCCTGAAAAAAAAACAATAACTAAGTACACCAGTCGCCAGCTGTCTAACTGCGCGAGTCAATTCGGCAAGGCATAGAATTTGACCGACAACAATCGACCAATCACATGCGAGATGAAAGACGCGATGTGGATTTCCGTCTATGTGATTGGTCGATTGATGACAGCAGCAGCAGCTCGGGTTAATTGTTATTGGGGTTAGCCTTCTGGAAACTTAGAAGCAGCAGAAGTCAGGACTCGTGCTCGGATGATGGCAGTAGGCTCGACCCCTATTACATGGAACTTAGCAAAACTGGCGAAATACCATAAGGGTGCCCTAGTCGGCGGCACGAACTATTTTGTGGGCGGGGTTAAAATGCATGCTATCTCATCCGACAACACGTGCGAAAGGGATAGTCGCTGTGATGAGTAGTAAGAAGCTAGTGTACGTACGAATAGACACTCTTAACTAAGCTAGTATTATATTATCTGTGTATTAACGCTGTTTGACAAAAAATAGATGATTTTTTAGAACGAAAACGAGCGCGCGAAATTTTATTGAATGTATCTATTCAAAATAAAACTATTTGCATTTTTGAACTAGGTACTATTAGTCTATCCCTGTGTTTTGCAATTTCCCTTCTTTTTATGGTATTTATTTCCGCCCAAAGATGTGTTAAAATTAGTTTGAAATATGGCACTTTTGACGCTCATAATTTTCAAATATATCTTTTTTTAGGGTTCCATACCCAAAGGGTAAAAACGGGACCCTATTACTAAGACTCCGCGGTCCATCTGTCTGTCTGTCTGTCAGTCACCAGGCTGTATCTCATGAACCGTGATAGCTAGGCAGTTGAAATTTTCACAGATGATGTATTTCTGTGGCCGCTATAACAACAAATACTAAAAACAGAATAAAATAAATATTTAAGTGGGGCTGCCATACAACAAACGTGATTTTATTGCCGTTTTTTGCGATAATGGTACGGAACCCTTCGTGTGCGAGTCCGACTCGCACTTGGCTGGCTTTTTACTTTTTTGTTTCCATACAGGACTAGATAATGATGAGACAAATTGATATATTTTTTTATTTTGATCGTTCACCGTCAAACAGTGAAGTAATTGCCATACTACGCTTGTATGGAAGAATGACCGACTAAGGCACCCTTAATACTAATACATGGCGTGATGGTTATAATTATTATGTCGTGGCGGCTCAGTGTGACCTTGCCTCTCGCACTTGAGGTCGTCGGTTCAAATCCGGGCAAGTACCAGTGTGATCATGAACATTGTGAGAAAGAAAACATGAGGACATTGTGAGAAAACTTGTAGTTATTATTTATAAGTTTGTTGTTAGGTGTAAGCAGCAAGCAAGGCGTTCCAGTGCGAGGATAAATAACTAAATAAATGATCTGTTACCAAACACGCCAGTCTCGTAATACGCTATGTTGAAAGCCTTGTAAGTGGTGTACATGTCTCCTCCCGCCAGTAAGCCGACTGGATTCTCCGGCGTGTGGTCCATTCTGTGACTTCCCTCCTGTATGTTGCCGGTCCCGCAGGCGTGAGCCACTATCGAGTGGTTGATTAGATTTCTGACAAAACGAAAAGAAAATATTATAAAATAAGCACCACGACGACGACGACGTGAGGCCGCTGGAACACGCTAAGCAAATTCACCGAGAGCAAGAATTCGTGTAGTTTCTAAACATCTACAAGAAAAAATCTTGTCTGCGCTAGACATGACGCGCTCTGTGTTACTTAGTAGTTAACATGATTTTTTTCTTCAAAAACAATCGAAGGTCTCTGTAGACTTCTACTAGTGCACCCTACAGTAAGGGTACTGGTAGGGCAGGGACGCACGATTGCGTTTACCGGCTCATATATGTCTTATCTCCAGCAGTGAGCAGACATGACAAGTTTTCGTGCCTAGGTCAAGCAAAATTCCTGTCGTGTAGGTATATGATGAATTTGTCCTGTCTGCAGCAGACACTGTGAATTTTCTAGGCTGGCGAGCGCTCGTCTATTGTTTACCCTAAGAAAACATGTCAAGCCTACTCCTATTATAACAACTCGCGATGAAGTGTGGCCAACTAATCGCGTCCGCACCCGCCCAAATCACCGCGCATTCACTCTGGACACGGCATTAGGTAGGCTAAGTAATACTTTAGCTGGGCATTCATAGTCAGTCCATAGCGCCAAATGGCGTGAAGATATTTAGTAAGACAGATGCAAAAATGTCCGTGCGCGAAATACCATCGCATTGAAAAGTATCTACTAGGATAGAGTGTCAATGGCAAGTAACAAATAAATGTTATAAAGAAAACGAGAAAGTGGGAATGGGCCTTAATCCTCATCTTCATTCTTATGCATTTCTAGAACACGCTCTACAGCCCATACGGCTTGACGGATTATGACATCAGAGGTGTCGTTGGATTCGTCTTAACTGTGGAAGTGACATCGGTTCTATGTTCGACTTTGTTTGTATTTATTTTTTGTGTATTTTCCCCGATTACTCCGTCAATTATGAACCGATTTTGAAATTTCTTTATTTGTTTGAAAGGGTATACGCTCGAGGTGGGCCCAATGTCAGGATCTGATGAGGGGATCCCGTGGAATACCTACATATCGCAATTTTGGTATTTTCATCAACATGACAAACATTTGCATTCAGCAAATATCATTTGGTGAAGAGGAACTGATGAAGAAAACCACAGATGGCCACTGGAACTTCTCAATGTTAGGTATGTTCTGGGTATAAGATATCCCGAATAGTTAAATGACTGTGATGAAGCAAGTTTCAATAAATGGTTCTAATAAAAACGGTACCAACGAGGTGCCGAGGTTCTAATGAAAACTGAGAAAGTAACAAAGTCAAAGATTTATTTGCAGATAAATATGGTTACAAAAGTTCTTATAATGGTAGTATAATAGTAGCTTAACATATTTAATCATAGCATAATGACATGCTAATTTTTTGTAAGTGTACAATTAGGTCATTTAAATTTAAATTGAAGGAATTCTTTTAATGTATAGAAGGAATTCTCTATTAACCACCTGCGCAAAGCCCTTTTGAAGCGGACCATTGGAAGTTCTTTAATTTCGTTAGGAATCTTGTTGTAAACAGCCAGTATGTCTTCTGTTCTAACTGTTATGAGAAGCCCTCTGGCTATAAATGATTTTCATGGTAATATAAGGTACCAAAACTAAAAAGATAGAAATAATTGATTTAAATTATTTTTTAATAAATGATTTTAACAAAAAAATATCTAAAACTTCTTCCAAAACAAAACAGTACAAAGCGAAAAATAACTTTTTTTACGGAAATCGGGGTCAATAACGAATAAAAAGAGGTACCAAAGACACCGACTTCCAAAAAGAAAGTTATGTTTCGCTTTTTAGTGTTTGGTTTTGGAAGTCGATTTAGCTTTTTATGTTAAAAAGTTTTTTATAATAGTAGAGGTACTTACTAGGTGTTTGTTTTTCTGTTTTCAGTTAATTATTCAGATTTACTACTGCGCAGCCATTGTAGCCAACTTCAGGGCGGCCAAGAAGTTGGGCGAGAACTATATGTATATAAAGTATGGTTGGCAGCGCTATTCACTGTATGCGTCCCCTTTCGATCAAGAATTAAAGGCATTTGGATTGAAGCCGTGAGAGGCCTAAACTACTCTGCCCTCGTAACCTTTAATGCCCAGCTAGCTAGCATTTTAGGGTTCCGTACCCGAAGAGTCCAAACCGAACCCTATTGTTGTCACTCACGTGTCCGTCTGTCTGTCTATCCGTCATCTGTCACACGCGTTTAGCAGCCACACAAATTGCCAATTTTTTATTTTTTTTATTTTTATGGTTTACTTCTAAAAGGGAAGTAGGTGAAAAAAGATTCTGACATACACCATCGAGTGATACAGATTTATCTATTCGTTGAGTAGATAAATTCTGTTTTTTTTTTTAAATATTAGAAAAGAAAGGAATGGGAAGCCACCAAAGTCAGCTTTTTATACAACATTTTGTTCCTAAGATTTCTTTTAACTTCCCATTGACCTATGAAATTGAAATTTGGTGATAATGTTTATTATTACGTAAATTTTACTAACAAATACTAAAATATTGATAAATCAGATTTTTTCAAGAAAAATCCGAATTTTTCCTATTTCAACCAAATTAATTTTGCGGTTTGGTACGGACCCCTAAATGTGCGAAGTCCGACACGCACTTGGCCGGTTTTTTATGTACCTTATATTACTCGTAGATGACAATGAATAGAGTATATTATAGCTACGTGCATGGACACTTACCTGATATCATTAGTCCCGCAGCTAGGCACCACCACACAGATATAGGTGTCACTGCCAGGATCCAGTTCGTAGTATTCGAAGGCAGCTCGCGGTCGAGAACACACCAGAAGTCTTTCTTTTGGCCTTATCTAGACATTTACTCAACAATTTAACACACTGATAAACACATTACCCTCCTTTGCGTTTCACATTTGGGTAAAAATAAAAAGGTACGAACCACACAGCGGAATTTTATTATGAATCACTGTCAAATTTCTACCATCGGGCGATCGATCACAACTTCACTATAATCTTGAATCATTAATTCATTGACCATCGTGCGTCGTCATGAAGGTACAGTCCCTACAACTATTTTCTTATTGTCCCTCGGCAATCATCGCATTTCCGAATATTAACAAATGGTAATTTCCAAGTCCATCAATTATTAGATTTATCGTGTACTAGCTTCTCTGCCCGCGGCTTCGCCCGCTTAAAATGTGTTTTATCATCCCAAGGGAATACAAAATCCAGTCCTTTAATCAGTCCTTCCCAAGGGTCTCAAACTAACTTCATGCCAAATTTCATCTAAATCTGTTCAGTAGATCCAGTGATTACCCCCAACCTACAACCACACAAACTTTACCTCTTCTTTTACATACAGATATATATTTTTTTCGGTAATAATTTGAATTCAGAACTTTATTGTTATTTTGTTTTGATTTCCGTGTGATCTATACAGAGCTTTAAAACAATATTTTCCTTTCCTCCCATTTTTAAAACAGATAACTTAAAATTATAAGAGTATTAACAAATCTATACACTTCTAAGTTGATTGTCCGGTCTACATCAATAAAGGGCAACTGCACAGAGTACTTTTTTATATAGGTAGGCAACTGATAGATATCCGACGACTGGCGAAACACGAAGTACGTGTATTACGAGTTCGAAACCCAGCAGTTGTCATTATTTTTGCAATTTTACTGATTTCGAATTTATAGTAAGACGTACTAAAGCTTTCTACGATTGCAATTTCAAGCTAAAAATAACTAAATCAAGAAAAAGTCATTATACTTACTTAAATTATAATTTTAACTTACATTGGTCAACTTTGTTTGTGAATACCTACATGAAGATACCTACATCGCGCAGTTAAAGTTTTCGCATAATTTAGCATAGATACCGTAACCTTCTTTGTAACTTCGGGGTTATCACTTCGAGGGTAACCAGTTTCGCCAAGCTGGTCTAAGTTGGCGCATTCAGATGTACCAAACCCGTAAGGGCGGTAAATAAATAAAACTACACCCGTGGAGACAACAGAGAGATCTAAGTCTGAGATCCTGGTAACACAGGATCCACCACCACCTACGAGGTATGAATAAAACCAAACGGTAAACTAGACCCTTCCCACCCCACCCCCTTTTTACCCGACTGCCGAAGGAGGGTAATGTGTTTACGTTTATAAATAATTTTTACCCGACTGCCGAAGGAGGGTAATGTGTTTATCAGTCTATGTATGTATGTATGTATGTATGTATGTATGTATGTATGTATGTATGTATGTATGTATGTATGTATGTTTGTGCCTATATGGCGTTCCAGAGACCAAACGCGTTGACCGATTTTGATGATTCATACGTCAATCGATTCGTCTTAACCTTGCGAGTGTCATAGGCTACATTAAAATTGGAAAATAGAAAAATGGCGGCTTTTGGGCGCCATATTGTGTGGGGCCAATTTTATTTTTTCTTCCAAACCCATCGTGTGGGGTATCAAAATAAAGGGTTTCTGGAGGCGATTTCAAAAATATATAACACTTATATATTTAAATGTACCTAATTCGAAAAAAATGTTAACTAAAAAGTTATAAATAAAAAAGTTAATTAAAAAAATCAAAATACCCGACTGCTTAAAAAGCGAACTAAAAAGACGTAAACAAGAAGAAAATCATGCTGTGCAGTCGGAGGATACATCTGGTTTTGGTCAGCCAGCTCGCGAATATGTATACTCCGACTGCACAGCATGATTTTCTTCTTGTTTACGTCTTTTTAGTTCGCTTTTTAAGCAGTCGGGTATTTTGATTTTTTTAATTAACTTTTTATCCGTGAGTTGTATGTTACCCGACTACGGCGAAGCAAATGGTAGGGTTATGTTATTAGGGTTCCGTACCCAAAGGGTAAAAACGGGACCCTATTACTAAGACTCCGCGGTCCGTCTGGCTGTCTGTCTGTCTGTCACCAGGCTGTATCTCATGAACCGTGATAGACAGTTGAAATGTTCACAGATGATGTATTTCTGTTGCCGCTATAACAACAAAACAGAATATAATAAATATTTAATTGGAGCTACCGTATAACAAACGTGATTTTTTTGCGTTTTTTTGCGATAATGGTACGGAACCCTTCATGCGCGAGTCCGACTCGCACTTGGCCGGTTTTTAATGAAGGTGAACCTATACTTTCGACCACTGAGCAATCGACCTAGTCTTAATTGCAATATTAATCATCGTGCATCGTCATGAATGTTCGTGTGTGCCGAGTTCCAAACCTTGCAGATGTAATTTGTTCTTCACTTTTACCAATTTAGGATTCATAAGACTACCTACTAAAAAAAATTGTCAAAAAATAAAAGGCACTTTTTGACAGCTATAAAAATACTTAATAATAATTAAACTTGATGCTTGCGAATGATACTCGTTGTCATAGTGTATCGGTAACATAGTAGGTATTTAATTAGGATTATGAATTTGATATTTCAATTTCTGACGTAGAAAGTTATCGCGGCATGTACAATGAGGAACGTCAGTGGACTTCTTAGATTGTGATGACTATAAGCAAGGGCGGATCCAGGATTTTTTTCTGGGAGGGGCACAAGGGGCGGACAGGCAAAAAAATCAACAATAACTGTCAGAAATAAACTTGAAGTATCATACTTCATGTTTATTTCTACAAGTTCAAGTATGAACAGGAAGGGTTATGAAAGACAAGAGTTTCACTCATGTTCTTTCTGTTCATCATCATCATATCAGCCGAAAGATTTCCACTGCCGGACATAGGCCTCCCCCAAGCGTCGCCACATTGATCGGTCCCGTGCGTCCCGCATCCAGCGGATGCCCGCAACCTTCACCAGGTTTTTGGTCCACCTGGTGGGAGGCCTTCCAACGCAACGTCTTCCGGTTCGCGGTCGCTACTCCAAAACTTTTCTGCCCCATCGGCCATCTGTTCTGCGAGCAATGTGCCCTGCCCATTGCCACTTAAGTGTGGCAATTCTTCAGGCTATGTCGGTAACCCTGGTTCTCTTGCAGATCTCTACATTTCTGATTTAATCACGCAAGGACGGTTACCTATCATAAGTTCGAACAACATTTGACCGAATTTAATTTCACCCAAAACTTTAACTATTATCGTTTCGGTTTTTTTTTACTTCATTGAAGTCACGTCTGCCACTGTCTCAGTTGACAACTCCAACGTTTTAGTTGGTCGAAAAACTTTTTACCTAAGTTACACTTAGCCGAAATAACATTTGTCCGAAATATTTATATTTAAACGCATATCAAAATAATAAGTGAGAGAGAAACAGTGGGCGAAAACAAACGTTTAAAACAAAGACTGAAAAAAAAAATGTCGACATTTTTCTATCATATTATCATTCATACTATTTCTTTCTGCAGGGTCTAAAGTAACCTAACACGAAGGAGATGACGGGAGCTAAGTTCGCTCGCTTTGCTCGCTCACTTCACCTCCCGTCATCCCCTTCGAACCTAACCTATCCGTGTCGGGGTGCCCTAAATTCCCGAGCTCGCTTCGCTCGCTCTTGGACAAATTCTTTGAAATAATTAATTAATAAAAATGTCTAATGCATGATAGCTATTAATAAATCATTTGCATGAAAAAACACAGACAAGACTGCGTGAAGTCGATTTTGCAGCGATTCGTTTTTGTCACTAAAGTAGCACAACATATTACTTTTATGACACTATTTCAATTTTATATTGAAAATGCTACCAAGTAACCGGCTATATATTTGTGACTAAATAATATTCCCTAACATGTTGTTTCGGTTTTTTTTTCGGTTTGGTGAAAATATGGCAAAAAAAAGTTCAAAAGAGGCTTCGGCCAAAAGCAAAAAGTTATTTTGTAAATCGGCCAAATGTAGTTCGGTAAAATAATACATATGCCACATGATACTTCGATGATCTGAAAATATGTCATCATCTGCCTAGCCTTTTTCCCAATTAGGGAAAAAGGCTAGGCAGTCTTGGCTTCTTAGGCTTGGGTTCTTAGGCTTGGGGTCGGCTTCTAGTCTCACCGGATTCAGCTGAGTATCAGTGTTTTAGATGGAGCGACTGCCTATCTGACCTCCACAGCCCAGTAACTGGTGGTGGTGGCTTGTCAAGACTAGTGTCAGATCTCAGGCTCCTGACTACCCGTAACGACTGTCAAAGATCTTCAAATGACAGCCGGGACCAACGGCTTAACGTGCTTTCCGAGGCACGGAGGAAAATCGGTATGTTGAAAATGGTCACTCATCCACGGACCGACCTCGTCAAGCGTTGCTTAACCTTGAAGATCGACCCGTGCGGCTGTTATTATTTAGCCACGAGCTCCTCCTATCTGAAAATATGTCAAATAATTCATATAGCAAAAAAGACTTCGGTCAATAGTTTTCGGTAAAATGAAATTCGATCAAAAAATATTCGGATAAGTGATCGGTTCCCCGCAAGGACACCTCGAGCCTGGCCCTCTCCATTGCCCTTTGGGTGACTGTAAGCTTTCTGATGAGGCCCATTGTGAGCGACCATGTCTCAGAGCCATAGGGTTCGTCTTGAGACACTTTGGTAAGTTGGACGATAAGAAACCGCGCAGCTTCCCGAATGCTGCCCCGCCGAGTAGGATTCGATGGTTGACCTCTTTCTCGAGATTGGACCTGCCTAACTGGACCGTTTGTCCCAGGTAGACATGGTCGTCCACGGCTTCGGCTGTGGAGCCACCGATTTTGATAAGAGTGGGTGCGACATAAGCGCTCAACATCACCTTGGTTTGTCCATGTTCATTTTTGGACCCATTCTTTCGGAAGCTCTACTGAGATCATCGAGCGTTGTACTGGGGTCCTTCATGACAGCTTTATCATCGGCTAATCGACCTCTCCAGTCTAGAACCTTGAAGACATCTGCCAGTGCAGTGGTGAATAGTTTTTTTCTGTTATTTTATTCATATATTTTAACAACTCTGTAATTTGATTTGCTTCTAAGTATGTACTGTGATGGAATCTCCACAGTACACAAAATACCGTCTGGGGGGGGGCACGTGCCCCCGTGCCCCCCCCCTAAATCCGCCCTTGACTATAAGGCTTACAACGAGTAGGTATGATTTAAAGCTAGAATATAACAAAACAAAGAAAAAGCAAAATTCTAATTAGAATAATTTGAACTCATACTGGTCCCCCCCGGTGGGTTCCCGCATTGTCGAGGCGGGGGGGCTCAGTAACCGTGGCTTGGTCACCCACGGTGAAGCGAAGAGGAACCCGAGGAGGGACCGCTCGTCAGGGCTTTTGCCGATTAAGCCGACGACGTAGCGGCCAACTGGTAGGTTGCGGTGCCGCTTGGGAACAGGCGACAACGCAACTGAGGCGGGCCGCGATGTCTTATGGAGATTTCCAGGTCCCATACGATGTCGCGGCTGGAGGTTGGAGGCCGCGGCGGGAGAGGAGTGCCGGTATTGCGGTGCGCCACTCTCCCTACCTTCCGCGGCCCGGACGGAGGAGGAGTGTCGGTATTGCGTTAGCCGCTTTCCCTATCCCCTGCGGCCGAACAATGGTAGGTGGCGGGGCCATTAACCTTGACCCGTCACAGGGGGACCAAGGGCGCCATACACGGGGTCGTCTGGCGCCCGTGTGCTGATTGGTCCCTGGGGTGGTCACGGCGTACAGTGTGTTCTGGTGCGCCGGTTATGGGGGGTAATCCCCCGAGGAGGGTCCGTTGACGGACAGCCGCGGCGGGATCGCGGTGAGTGCTAACGCGTGCCCGTGTTCCCGCCATAAGCGGCACAGGAGGACACCGTGGAGTTTAAGTGGGTTAGAGTCCCACATAACTGCACTATCTCCCCGTGGTAGTGCAGTATGCATGAGCATTCCCCCAAGAAAAAAAAAAAAAAATACTGGTCAACGTTTGTGAATACGAAGATTCCTACATCGCGCAGTTAAAGTTTTCGCGCAACTTAGCATAGATACCGTAACCCTTCCTTGTTACTTCGGGGGTTATCACCTCGAGGGAAACCAGTAGTCGCCTAGCTGGTTTAAGTTGGCCAACCCCGTCCTTACGGGTTGGGTATTTACCCCAATCCAACCCTGAAGGGTGGTGGATGAACCCTGAAGGGTGCACTGACGCACAAAACAGCTGTCGCCCATACTGGTCTAAGATACCGCGCTCACTCGATTACGAGTTGGGACCAACCCCAGCCCGACCCGTATCGGCGGTATCTAAATAGGAGAAACACCTATTGAGACAAACTAGATCTACGTCTCAGATCCTGGTAACAGGACACCACCACCTACGAGGTATGAATAAAACCAATCAGCAAACTCGACCCCCTTTTTAACCGACTTCAAAAAGCAGGAGGTTCTCAATTTGTCGGCACCTTTTTTTTATCAGTTCGACTTTATTTTTTTAGGGTTCCGTACCCAAAGGGTAAAAACGGGACCCTATTACTAAAAAGACTTCGCGATCCGTCTATCTGTCTGCCTGTCTGTCTGTCCGTCTGTCTCCAGGCTGTATCTCATGAACCGTGATAGCTAGACAGTTAAAATTTTCACAGATGATGTATTTCTGTTGCCGCTATAACAACAAATACTAAAAACAGTATAAAATATATATTAAAGGGGGGCTCCCATACAACAAACGTGATATTTTTGCCGTTTTTTGCTCGATATTAATAACGGCAACAGGTAGACGCTTGAAATATTCACAGAATGTTTAGTTGTATATTTACTTCAAAAAATAATAATTAATAAATTAAAATAAAATAAATTAAGGGGGGCTCCCATACACCAAACGTGATTTTTATGCAGTGTTTTGCGATAATGGTACGGAACCCTTCGTGTGCGAGTCCGACTCGCACTTGGCCGGTTTTTATTATTTGAAAGCTGGTGCTTGTCATGTGGTTTACAAAAACGTTAGGATGAAAACAATATTTTTTGGGTATGGAACCCTAAAAATATGTGGAATCTTCATTTCTCATAAGAATATAATCAGTTCACTTATGTCTAATAATGACGAACCATAGGTACTGAGGTAGAATAACATTAAACGCAAACAAAGCGGGAGTACCTACATCTGGTGATAGCAAGGTACCTACTACCTACCCTCGTAAAATTGAATATGCGCCTATGTTCATGTAGCACCCGCTAGTGCTATGTAGATTTATCGAAAAATCAGCTACGAAGGTACCTTATGACAAAAACAGTATCACCGTGCAAAAAAGAGGTTCTTTTTTTACTTTATTAAAACGGGGGGTCGAGTTTGCCGTTTGGTTTTATTCTTTTTTTTTATTCGTATCTCATAGGTGGTGGTTTCCTGTTACCAGGATATCACATGATCTTTTTGTCTCCCATGTGGTGTAGTTTTATTTACCGCCCTGACGGGTTGGGTACATCTGAACGCGCCAACTTAGACCAGCTTGGCGACACTGGTTTCCCTCGAGATGATAACCCCCGAAGTAACAAAGAAAGGTTACGGTATCTATGCTTAGTTATGCGAAAACTTTAACTGCGCGATGTAGGTATCTTCGTATTCATAAACATCGTTTTGAATGTGAGCGGAAGTATATCAGTGTGAGTTAAAATTCTTAGCTTGTAACCGACTTCAAAAAAGGAGGAGGTTTTTCAATTCGACTGTATATAAATATTTTATTTTTTATGTGTGTTCGGGGATAACTTCGTCCTTTATGAACCGATTTCGATAATTATTTTTTTGTTGGAAAGGAGATATCACAAGGGTGGTACCATGATAAGGATCTGATAATGGCTCACACTGATCAACTTTCGCTCACATTCAAAACATTGTTTGTGAATATGAAGATTCGTACATCGCGCAGTTAAAGTTTTCGCACAACTTAGCACAGATACCGGCACCTTTATTTGTTACTTCGGGGGTTATCACCTCGAGGGTAGCCAGTGTCGCCAAGCTGGTCTAAGTTGGCGCATTGAGATGTACCCAACCCGTAAGGGCGGTAAATAAAACGGCCACTGTGGAGACTCAGGAGTTGCCCAATACTCAGATCCTGGCAACAGGACACCACCACCGACGAGATATGAATAAAACTAACAGAAAACTCGACAGAAACAAGTTTAATAAACAAGTGAGAATATCTATGGACAGACTCTGTGGTCATTACTTATATAGATATAAGATGGTGTCGGTTGTATCTAATAAAGTGTCTAAAGTCTCTTCCGCTTTTTGGGGTTCCGAAGTCAACAAGGAACCCTTATAGTTTCGCTCTGTCCGTCTGTCCGTCCGCAGCGTAGCTCAGAGAATCTAAGTACTAGAAAGCTATAATTTGGCATGAATATACATATTAATAATTCCGACAAAGTGGTAACATAAAATTATGAAAAATAATTTTATTTCGGGTACCTCCCATAGACGTAAAGTGGGGATGTATTTTTTTTTTCTCATCTATCCGATGGTGTGGGGTATCGTTGGATAGGCCATTCAAAAATATTATGGGTTTGTAAAAACCATTTTTCGATTCAGAGATTAGTTTGCGTAAAATTAAGCTTTATGTTGCAAATTTATGTTAGACTCAAGTGTCCCCCCCCCCTGCCAGCGAAATGGTTGCTCTTGGCTATGTGAAAAAAATCACGGCAGTAGTAAATATAACGAAATTAAAAGGAAAATTATCACGGATAACAAGGCTTTACAAGTTTACGAGTAATAGTCGACCAACTTATAAAATGTACTTGGAACAGTAATTTTTTTTTACAAATGTCTTAGGAATTTTACTAAAATAAAGTTGATAGCTGTGTAAAACAGAGTAAATATAATGCTTACGAACCATGTAAAAATATACAAAAATGAAATCATAACAGGCTTTACAAGTTTACGAGTAATGGTCGACCAACTTATAAAATATATTTGACACAGTAAAATTTTTGTACAAATGTCATTGAAAAATTACTTAAATAACGTTGTTAGCTGTGTAAAACAGATAGTAAATATATGCTTATGAACCATGTAAAAATATACAAAAATAAAATCATAACCTCCTTAATAATAATGATTTCTAAATGAATAATGTTTAAGCTCGAATAACGCATTGGAGTGGCCGGAGTCGTTGGCAGTACCAGAACGTAATTAATTATTTTCTTTTGTCGATATCCTTCTATAAAGTCAATATTCGACCCGACTTCATCACTAATTGAGTAGCGTATAACTTTCCAGAATGAAATAGTGAATACCGCAGATTAGAGGATTCACCTCTAATCTGCGGTATTAGAGGAGATTAGAGGTGAATACATAAGATTTTTTTCAAATTCCGTAAGATAAATAAACAAGGAGCGTACACGCAAGGATCCAGGAACGAACTATACCATTCCCCGTGGCTCTAACGCGCGCTCGTATGGGCTCCTTTCGCAATTTGCACCCGCGGTTGTACTCAAATAGATAATATTTTTCTAACTTCAGTTGCGAAGTTAGATTTTATAACTCCTTCTTCAGTTAACAGTTAGTCCTTATTTAGTTTAAGTCAAGAGTGAATAGATTACATCTAGGCAAGCGTGCTTCACCGTAGACCACATCATCGCTTAACATCAGGAGAGATAGTGGTCAAAATCGAGAATATAGATTAAAAAATCCTATTTGGGCCCGTTTTTAGATTTTGTGAGCCGCTGAAACCGTTCTAATGTTCATGTAACAACAACAAAACCCTCTTTTTAGTCCGCATTATTATGCAACTTCGGAACCCTATTACTGCGCTTGGCCCGACACGCACTTGGCCGGTTTTTTTATTAATATAAAATATAGAACGCCCAAGGCCCATCCTACACAAATAAACATGGTGTAAGGGCGTAAGGGCGGTAAATAAAACGGCCACTGTGGAGACTCAGGAGTTGCCCAATACTCAGATCCTGGCAACAGGACACCACCACCGACGAGATATGAATAAAACTAACAGAAAACTCGACCCCCTTTTTGAGTTCAAGTTTTAGAGATTTGGTAATGACCGGTCTTATTTTACGATAATACTATTTAAATTATTAGGTACTTGGCTGGTTTAGATAGAAAAAAAACAGTGTTTTTTTTATCTTTTTTTTTGGTTCAAAATCATTTATAGCCGTGGGCTTCTCATAACAATTCCAACAAGTCTAAATACGACTGGGATACCATGTTTTATTACGGAGTTCCGGTGCCTACCTAGCGGCTATATCACCGGAACAGTTCGATGGTACCATTTTCATTAGAACCATTTATTTTAATTTGCTTCATCACAGCCATTCGGGATATCTTATACCCAAAACAAACTTAACATTGAGAAGTTCCAGTGGCCATCTGTGGTCTTCTTCATCAGTTCCACTTCAACAAATGATACTTTCTGAATGCAAATGCTTGCCATGTTGATGAAAATACCAAAATCGCTACCTATATGAAGAATGCTATGAGATTCCCATAACAGATCCTGACTTGGTTACAATGGGACCACCTCGAGAGTACACAAAAAGAAGCCTCTTAAGCAAAAAAAGAATTTTCAAAATCGGTTCATAATTGACGGAGTAAACGATGAATAAAAACAAAAAAATAAAACTAATTCGAACATAGAACCTCCTCCCTTATTGGCAAATCGGTTAAAAATGAATGAAAGAGCGAATTCAAAGAATAAATTTAAAGTATATTCGGTCTGTAACAATTAATAAAGGTAAATCAGCCAATGCAACCTCGTACTTTATGAATGTCGTGTCGTGACAAACGCCCACACTAAGCCTTCGCGTTACATTTGCGACTGTCCAATATTGCCCAAGAATCCCTGTAAAATCATAATGTCAATATATGCGTGCAAAATGGCGCTTTGTTCGTAGTGGTCTCTCCGTCTGCAGCATGCCACCGCTTACATACTTTGTGCTACTACCTACGAAACTTTGTATAATTTGAATTTCGACTGGTTTGAATGTACCTAACCTACCTTCATCAAACATCGCGCATCGTTGTGAAGGTCTTTTATGTCGAGTTCGAAACCCGTGAGAAATTATAATGTCTTTTTACATTTTTGTTTCTTTCGAATTTATAGTAAAACATTTTCAGGTTCACAACGAACATAATTTGAGATTAAAATATATAAAATAAAACCGGCCAAGTGTGAGTCGGACTCGCGCACGAAGGGTTCCGTACCATTATTGCAAAAAACGGCAAAAAAATCACGTTTGTTGTATGGGAGCCCCACCTAAATATTTATTTTATTCTGTTTTTGTTCCTTTTTTAGTTGATTTAAAGTTTTACTATATTTTTACATGGTAACAAAAATATACTACCGACTTCCAAATAAAAAACTACAAAGTGAAAATAACTTTATTTATGGAAGTCGGTGTCCATATGGCAAAACATGGTACCTACAAAAGACACCGACTTCCAAAAATAAAGTTATTTTTCACTTTGTAGTTGTTTATTTGGAAGTCGGTAGAATTTTTTGCAAAAAAGTTTTTTATTATTTGCAAATTACAATGTCGAAAATTAAAACCACTAATGTCTATAATCTAACTATGGTCAAAGATGTGTTCACCTGGACTGGACTTAGACTAGGTACGTAGGAATCACTGTCGAATTTCGACCTCCAGACGATCGACCTCTATTCTTGAATTGAATGTAATGCAGCATCGACCATCATGCAACGTCATGAAGGTCCGTGAGCGTCGAATTCGAAACCCCGCAATTGTAATTCTTTTTGCTTTTTTATCACTTTCGGATTAACTGAAAGATGTTTTAATGCTTACAACGATTATAATTTGAAGCTAAAATGTAAGAAAGCAAAGAAAATACTAAATTCTAATCAGCATTTGAACTTGATCTGGTCAACTTGCGCACACATTCCAAACGATGTTTATGAAAACGTAGATTCCTACATCGCGCAGTTAAAGTTTTCGCACTACTAAGCATAGATACCGTAACCCTTCTTTGTTACTTCGGGGGTTATCATCTCGAGGGTAGCCAGTGTCGCCAAGCTGGTCTAAGTTGGCGCGTTCAGATGTACCCAACCCGTCAGGGCGGTAAATAAAACTACACCACATGGGAGACAAAAAAGATCTATGTGATATCCTGGCAACAGGAAATCACCACCTATGAGATACGAATAAAAAAAGAATAAAACCAAACGGCATACTCGACCCCCGTTTTAATAAGGTATAAAAATAACCTTCTTTTTTGCACGGTTATACTATTTTTGTCATAAGGTACCTTCGTAGCTGGTTTTTCGATGGATCAACATAGCACTAGCTGGAGCTGCATGAACATAGGCGCTATATTAAATTTTACGAGGGTAGGTACCTTGCTGACAACTATTAAACCAGCTGCTTTATCACCAGATGTAGGTACACTTGCTTTGTTTGCGTTTAATGTTCTTCTACCTTAGTACGTTAGGGCTTCCAATCCGGATATCCGGAAAACCGCATTATCCGGATATCCGCCGATTTTCAAATCCGGATTTTACTTGCATCACCATTCGTATTTTTCGGATGTTACGGATAGTTGTATTTCTCTTTAAAATCACATCACCCTCATATTATAAAGACAAAAGTTTATGAGTATGTGTGTTTGCATGTTTGTTACTTCTTCACGCTCAAACGGCTGAACGGATCTGGATGAAATTTGGCACAGAGATAGATTATAGTCTGGAATAGCACATAGAAACTTTTTATCCCGAGAATATGTTCCCTTGGGATAATTTTTGACATTCACGCGGGCGAAGCAGCTGGCAGAAGCTGGTCCCTTAATATAATTAAAGCTATGGTAGAAGCGATCTGTGAAGGAGCAAAAAAGCGAGAAGAAAGGCGAGCAAAAAAATAAAAAAAGCATACTGCAAACTTACTGACACAGCGTTAAGATTCAAGATTCAGAAATTATCGCATAAAGATAGCATAATCAGTAATGAATTTCAAGTATCACCCAAAAGAAGAACATGACAACGATGAGTTCCAGATAAAATCGGTTTAATGACATTTTTACACAACCCTCACAATTTTATGAAGAGCAAAGTACATACGACTGTCCTTTTGAAAATCCTTCAAACGGATCTGACGATTGATAAAATTATTACAAAATTTTTTGACACACAACAACCACATCAAACAGTCATAACTTCAGCGGAAAATACACAAGATACAGAAGGTTGCTTTTCTTCAACTGTAAGCGTATCAATCTGTATCAATTTAAACACAAATACGAGAAGAAATCATCAGTCAGGTTTATGAGCCAGCAATCTTCTGCCTACCGACCGACTTCTTCAATAAATGATGTAGACACCACAATTCAAGTAGAGATGGCACTATTTGATGAGAATGGTCAGAGAAGCAGGAATTTAGAAAGATTATTGATCTCATTTATATTTAGAATTGTTTTTAGTATAAGAAGAATAGATACAAATTAATTGTGCGGTATCGGTATTTTATTGTATAATTTTAGAAAGTGAACTAGTTTTTTTATATGATTGTTACTTGAAATATTGGTATAATTTATTATATCTTTGTCATTTTGCTTGAGGGATTGATTAAAACGTGTTACAAAAGCTTATTAGTTTTATTTGTTACAAAAACTAATAATATCCGTATTATCCGCATCATCCGGATACTCCGGTTAGTAAAATATTAAAATCCGTATTATCCGGATAGTAAAAATTAACGGATATTGCAAGCCCTAAGATGGTCGGTGCTGCATTACATTCTATTCAAGAATAGAGGTCGATCGCCTGGAGGTCGAAATTCGACAGTGATTCCTTCGTACCTAGTCTAAGTCCAGTGCAGTCGAACACATCTTTGACCATAGTTACAAAGAGGAGTTATTTTCAAATAGATCAACCCAATAACATAGAACTTGACCATAACTTCTACTGGAGAAACGTGGGTTAGGTAACTGAACCGTCCACCTCAGTACCCCTTCAGAGCACACAAACATGATTCGGCTCATGATCAGAAGGTCATGAAATAATGGTCTATTTTTTATTTCCATCTCTTTTTGTACACAAAACTGGAAAAAATTCCCTTACACTGGATTTATACAACAATTACCAATACATTACAAGGTAAAACTGGATAAATACGTTGGAAATGTGATAGCTTATTTCATAGAGATTCTAACAACATAAGTTTCATACATGGTTCCCATACAAAACTGCCGAGAAGTTAGCGTTTTACAGACACCGCGCCGAAAGCGCAAAATGGCGCCGGAGTACCCGAACATTCGGCCGATGTTAGGCCGGCGGGTCTAACACCTGAGGGGATATAGTGAAAAGTCATTTTAAAAATGTGTACACTAATGATAGAAAGTAAAAGCACGGTAATGGTGGTAAAAGTCATTTGTAAATTACATTAAATCTGGGATAAAAAGCAAGTAGCCTTTTAAATATTATTAGGATTTTAGGCGCACAAATTCCCCTGCATCCTCCATCCAACCTAATATCCTTTTGATACGGCCAAGGTTTATCAAAAATTCAAAGGGACTAACTTTTTGGCCCTCAAGCTTTTGCAGCTCTCTTTCGTATTGGCATTAAACATCTTTCGTAACTACATTTTCAAAACGAGGATAAAACAATATTTTTTTGGGTATGGAACCCTAAAAAGATGTGGAATCTTCATTTCTCATGAGAACATAATCAGTTCACTTATGTCTAATAATGACGAACCATCGTCATGAAGGTCCGTGAACGTCGAGTTCGAAACCCCGCAATTGTAATTCTTTTTGCTTTTTTATCACTTTCAGATTAACAGAAAGTGTTTTAATGCTTACAACGATTATAATTTGAAGCTAAAATATAAAGTTTGATCAAATGTACCATCGATACGAAGAAGAAGAAGCTAAAATATAAGAAAACAAAGAAAATACTAAATTCTAATCAGCATTTGAACTTGCACTGGTCAACTTGCGCACACATTAAAAACGATGTTTATGAATACGAACATTCCTACATCGCGCAGTTATAGTTATCGCACAACTTGGCGTAGATACCGTAACCCTTCTTTGTTACTTCGGGGGTTATCATCTCGAGGGTAGCCAGTGTCGCCAAGCTGGTCTAAGTTGGCGCGTTCAGATGTACCCAACCCGTCAGGGCGGTAAATAAAACTACACCACATGGGAGACAAAAAAGATCTATGTGATATCCTGGCAACAGGAAACCACCACCTATGAGATACGAATAAAAAAAGAATAAAACCAAACGGCATACTCGACCCTAGGGCGTGCAGTTTCGTACATTTTCAATTTCGAAATTAGCTTACGAAATTGGACTTCTTAGTTTCGAAATTTCGAAACTGTGGAGCCAACTATAATGGAAAATCAAAAAATACTTGAAATACACTCAAAACGCAGAATTTGTAGTCTGGAGAGGTGCCTAAGTGCAATTTATATTCAAACAAAGTGATTTTTTCTACTACAAATACTTCGACGATAGTAACCAGCTTTCCGAGCTCGGAGTGTCAAGAGGCGTTCGGTCAGCGTTGATTCGCGAGCTGGGGTTAAAGATAGTTACAGATAGCGCCTCATAACATTGAGGCGCTGCCGAAGAGTAGAGAGCCATCCATCTCGTTAGTGACAATAGGAGATGCGCAAGTCCACTATCTTGGTTTAACCATGTACGTCGGAGCTTCGAAAAACATTTCGAGCTCCTTTTGTCCCGCATTGGGAGGCCAGTGGGTGCTTTGCATAGACTGCTGCCCAATCTCGGAGGCAGAAATAGACTGTCAGATCTCTGACGCTGCAGGACTAAAATCAACAGCTTGTAGCGGAAAATGGTCATTTGAGATCGGAGTGCATCTCCTACAGGCATATTCAGGTACTGATCGGGCACGGTTGCTTCGGTGAGTACCTGAATAGGATTGGGTGATAGGTCACGGTAAATTGCCATCATTGTAGAGGCAACTTGGATTCTGCACGGCACATGCTCGAGGAGTGCCTTCTTAGGCCTTTGTGCGGTGGGTCTTAGTCGCCAGGATCGGGCAAGCCCTGTCTCTGCCAATATTAGTGAGGGATATGCTGGCGGAGACAGAAAACTAGAGTGAAATAGCCACCAAGTGGAATCATGAGAAGGCCAACCCCATTCATAGAAGAAGGTATCGTGGAGGCAACCACCTCAATGTAGACACGCCGAAACCCCGCCTTTAACATTTAAGGCAGGTGAAACTCCGGGGTTTCGGGCGCTCAGAGTGGGGTCTCGTCCGTCCGGGTCCGTCCACCGAGTGACCTCAGGAAAGACAGTGACACAGTGATCACGTGCTGCCATCCACAGCGAGGTTCAAGGGAGTCTCCTTTATAGGCTCCCCAAGGATGTGGTATTTTAAGAAGTGCTGATGAGCGGTTTGGTTTTAATGAGGTAAAAATACCACACTACCTGGTTTTTTTTTTCCCAAAAGGTCAGGCGAAGGTTTCCCTCCAATAGTAAATAAAATATTGGCATTCCCAGCAAACGATTTTACACCTTGTCAAAGTATTCCCCTCACTGGCGACCATTAATACAAAGCTCGGTTTTTTTTAAATGGTCGAGCTTTTTTCACTGTTCTTTATTTATTTAACACCATGGTTAGCCTTTGTTTTATTGTAATGTTAGCACACATGGTCTCAAAAAGGCCCAACGCAACGGTCTAATTGGCTTTAGATTTGTATTCAGACTCATTTTCAGATGATCCTCTTTTGGTTTCAATAATAAATTTAATTATTGTATAAGAAATAACATAATATTTAAATTAAATCCAGTTTCGAAATTTCGAAATTAAGGCTGTCAATTTCGAAATTAATAAACATGCAAATATGGTCCGAAATTTCGAAACTATGAAATTTCGAAATTTCGGAATGCATGCCCTACCGACCCCCTTTTTAATAAGGTAAAAAAAAAACCTTCTTTTTTGCACGGTTATACTATTTTTGTCATAAGGTACCTTCGTAGCTGATTTTTCAATGGATCAACATAGCACTAGCGGGTGCTACATGAACATAGGCGCTATATATAATTTTACGAGGGTAGGTATCTTTCTGACAACTATTAAGCCAGCTGCTTTATCACCAGAAGTAGGTACACTTGCTTTGTTTGCGTTTAATGTTATTCTACCTTAGTACCGATGGTTCGTCATTATTAGACATAAGTGAACTGATTATATTCTTATGAGAAATGAAGATTCCACATCTTTTTAGGGTTCCATACCCAAACAAATATTGGTTTTCATCCTCACGTTTTTGTAAATGTAGTTACGAAAGATGTACGAAAGAGAGCTGCAAAAGCTTGAGGGCCAAAAAGTTAGTCGCTTTAAATTTTTCATAAACCTTGGCCATGTCAAAAGGATTATTTATTAGGTGAATATATGCAGGGGAATTTGTGCGCCTAATATCCTAATAATATTTAAGAGACTACTAGCTTTTTATCCCAGATTTAAAGCAATTTACAAATGACTTTTAACACCATTACCGTGCTTTTACTACATATCATGAGTGTACACATTTTAAAACCGGCCAAGTGCGAGTCGGACTCGTGCATGTATAATCATGCATGTATAATCTAACGATGGTCAAAGATGTGTTCACCTGGACTGGACTTAGACTAGGTACGCAGGCATCACTCTCGAATTTCGACCTCCAGACGATCGACCTCTATTCTTGAATTGAATGTATGCAGCATCGACCATCATTTAACGTCATGAAGGTCCGTGAGCGTCGAGTTCGAAACCCCGCAATTGTAATTCTTTTTGCTTTTCTAACACTTTCGGATTAACAGAAAGATCGACGGCACGAACTATTTTGTGCGCGGGGTTAAAATGCATTTTATATCAACCGACAACACGTGCGGAAGAGATAGATGCTGTGATGAGCAGTAGGAAGCTAGTTCGCATACGAATACACACTTTTGCAAATTTGTAGCGAAATGGATAATGATTTAGGACGAAACCTCGCGCGAAATTTTATAAACAGACCTTTGGGAGTCTGGATATCATGAAAAAACTACTAAACGTATCTGTACAAAATAAAATTATTTGCATTGTTGAATACTAATCTATCCCTGTATGGAGACCGTTTTTTAATTTTCCTTCTTCTTATGGTACTTATTTGCGCCCAGAGATGCGTTTAAATTTGTGTTGTAATAAGAAACTTTCGAAGCTCATAACTTTCTATTAAGATTTTATTTTACTTTTTTGCTTCCATACAGGGCTAGATAATGATGAGTTTATTTTGAACGTACATCGTCAAACAGTGGAGTAAAAGGCAGACTACGTTTGTATGGAATAATTTTCGACTAGTGTACCCTTAATGCTTACAACGATTATAATTTGAAGCTAAAATGTAAGAAAGCAAAGAAAACGATGTTTATTATGCTAGTATTATATTATCTGTGTGAATACGAAGATTCCTACATCGCGCAGTTAAAGTTTTCGCACAACTTAGCGTAGATACCGTAACCCTTCTTTGTTACTTCGGGGGTTATCACTTCGAGGGTAACCAGTTTCGCCAAGCTGGTCTAAGTTGGCGCAATCAGATGTACCAAACCCGTAAGGGCGGTAAATAAAACTACACCCGTGGAGACAAAAGAGAGATCTAAGTCTGAGATCCTGGTAACACAGGATCCACCACCACCTACGAGGTTACGATTAAAACCAAACGGCAAACTCGACCCCCTTTTTAAGTTTTTTTTTTAATTAAATTGTTTGAAATATTATCCACGAGTTTCTGAAAGCAAAATTATTTTGACAAATTGACAAGCAAGCGTTATCTGCTGTGATTGGCTGTTGACAATACATTTAACCAACAGCTTCATAGTACAGATGTAACTTTGTTCATGAGCAAAACAAAATTCAAGTACCAACGTTTTTTTTATGTTACTTTCGTAGTTTCGACAGAATTTGTTTTTTTCATATAATGTGTAGCCTGTGTCACCTGGGACCTTAATAACAAATTGATTGACACCTCATTTATCAAATTCAGTAGTTTCAGCGCTGCGATACAACGTTTCTATACATTTACATACAATTAAATGAGCTGCTAAAATTGTAACCATTCCTTTTGGCGTTTCCGCAGCCGGAAAAATGTATTTGAAAAATGGTTATTATAGGTCAAAATCAAAACATTAAAATCAATTAATAAACGCCAAAAGGGGAGTCGATTTTAGCGTAGGTACCTAAAGTTATTCTTTTAGTTCCTCATAGGTGATCCAAACTTTACCCATTACCAGGCTCTCAGGCTCAAGATTTAGTATTTCTTGCGCATGGGCAATTTACCGGCCCTTACGGGTTGAGTACATCTTAATGCTCGCCAACTTAGACCAGCTTGGCAACTACTGGCTACCCTCGAGGAGATGACCCCGAAGTAACAAAGAAAGGTTACGGTATCTATGCTAGGTAGTGTGAAAACTTTAACTGCGCGATGTAGGAATCTTCATATTCGGCTTGAATGTGTGCGCAAGTTGATTTTTACTTATTTTGAATTTTTACTTATTTTGTTTTTTATTTTATAATCAAATTCCGCTCATTGTAAACCTTAAATTGTTTTACTGTAAATCCGAAAGAAACAAAAATGCAATAAAACATTACAATTACCTACGGGATTTCGAACTCGACTTAAATGACATTCACAACGATGCGCGATGGACGATGAGGGTAGGTTAGGTACATCTACTTCAAACCAGTCGAAACAAATTATTTGGAAAACAAAATTAAAATTATACACAGTTGGATAGGTAGGTACAGTAGGTAGTAGCACAAAGTATGTAAGCGGCGGCGCGCCGCAGATAGAGAGGCCACACACACACATTGACATTACGATTTTACAGGGATTCTTGGGCAATATTAGACAGATCTTAGTCGCGACTGTCACGAGTGCTTTGTGCAGGCGTTTTTCACGTCATTCATAAAGTACTGTAACGAGGTTGCCTGTTTCATAGGCTGCTTTACCTTTATTAATTGTTACAGACCGAACATACTTTAAATTCATTCTTTGAATTCGTTGACATCGACACTCAAGTTTGGCCCATACATTGATAAAAAGATGGGGATCCTTGCGAAGGTGAGACGGTACTTCACGCCAGAACAGCTGCTTAAGTTGTATCAAACGCAAGTTCGATCTTGCATGGTGTACTGTTCTCATATCTGGGACGGATCAACCAAATATCAGCTTGATGCACTTGAGTCAATCGAAAAACGGGCCAAGTGAGTCATTGGCAATGAGGCACTGGTTGAGTCAAAGCTCCAGAGCCTTGAACATCGACGCCGAGTTGCCAGCTTGTCGGTTTTTTATCGGTTGCATTTCGGGGAGTGTGCGACGGAATTGCATGTCATTGCAAGTCTAGGACCAGTGTATATTGCAAGTGATAACATATGGAACCGAAACGGGGTCGCTCACAATGGCCCTCATCAGAAGGATAAAAGTTACACAAAGGGCAATGGAGAGGGCTATACTTGGGAGTTTCCTAGCGTGATCGAATCAGAAATGAAGAAATCCATAGGAGAACCAAGGTTACCGGCAAAGCCCGAAGAATTGCCAAATTTAAGTAGCAGTGGGCAGGGCACATTGCTCGCAGAACTGATAAAGCTCTGGAGTGGCGACCGCATAGGCCTTCCGTTAGGTGGAGCGATGTCATGGTCAAGGCTGTGGGAATCCGATGGATGCGAAACGCACAGGACCGATCAGTGTGGCGACGCTTGGGGGATGCCTATGTCCATCAGAAGTGTCTTTCGGCTAAAATGATGATGATAATGATGATGTCCTCATAAAATGAAATGCCTATGTTTCCTGTCCTGTCATCCTCGTAAAATGAAATGCCTATGTTTATGTGGTTTATGTGTATGTGGTACCAGTATCACCCAACTAGCACTAATTTGTTCTATCTAAAAACCAGCTACGTGCGTGCCTAAAATTTAAATAGTATTATCGTAAAATAACACAGGTCATGTTCAAAACTTTTTTAAAGAACTTAAAAAAGGGGGTCTAGTTTTCTGTTAGTTTTATTCATACCTCGTAGGTGGTGGTGTCCTGTTACCAGGATCTGAGTATTGGGTAACTCCTGAGTCTCCACAGTGGCCGTTTTATTTACCGCCCTTACGGGTTGGGTACATCTCAATGCGCCAACTTAGACCAGCTTGGCGACACTGGTTTCCCTCGAAGTGATAACCCCCGAAGTAACAAAGAAAGGTTACGGTATCTATGCTAAGTTGTGTGAAAACTTTAACTGCGCGATGTAGGAATCTTCGTATTCACAAACATCGTTTTGAATGTGTGCGCCAGTTGACCAGTGTGAGTTCAACTTCCAACTAGAATTTAGTTTTACTTTATTTTGCTATATTTCAGCCTCAAATTATACTCGTTGTAAGCTTTGATATGTCTTACAAGAAATCTGCAATTGATAAAAATGCAAAACGAATTAAAATTGCGGGGTATCGAACTCTGCACAAATCGGACAGCTTCATGACGATGCACGATGGTCAATGATTATGATGCATTAGGGAATTTACATTCAAACGTGGTGAAATGGAAGTTTGTTACTTATATTATAACCAGTTAAAATCGGACAGTACCTAATTCATAATTCCACTGTGTGTCTTCGTAGTCCAAGACCGGTCCAGGGGATGACGTCCTACATCAGGCCCGTCCAACATACGGCCCGCGACCTAGTTAAAACTTTCTAACACATCAATAAATATAAACGCGAACAGTATTAAATTCTCCCAATGACAATTGTTTTATGATCTATCTATCGACTTTGAGTAAAATGTACATGTTTGTAGGCATTCTACGCATAGCCACTTCAAAAATATCAGCTGACATAGATGCAATGTGCAAGCAAAAATGATGTCATTCATCTCATTAGGTTTTAAGTTATGCATTGTAAGAAAAATGATTAGTAGGTAGAACTGGGGTTTACTTTTTTAATAAATCATCTTTATGAAAAATTCCGTTTAATTTATATTTCAATCTCACTTTGGCATTGGGTATTTCTTTTGGCCCGCTACGGTTACAAAAATATCAAACCAGGCCCTCCAGAAGATTATATTGGACAACCCTGTCCTAGATAGAGCTTATAATTTCGTCCAACGGCTTATTCGTTTTTGACAGGTGGAAGTAGTGATTGCAGCAATATACTATTTCGATTTTCGTTTCGATTATTGATACTTTAATTGGAATGAAGTAGGTATCGATTATATTTTTTTAGATCTTGATTAAAACAGGTTGCCTCAGGTGCCTGTTTTTATTTTTGTTAAATACTCATAACAATACATAAACATACAAGTCATACAACAATATTATTAGTAGTTACAGCACAACAGCGTTTTTATGTTTTTGTCCTGTGTATATATTTTTGTGGTGTACAATAAAGAATATAATAAATAAATAAATAAACAACATGGTACGAGTAACATGTTACAGTTATTACATGAGATTCAAATTCTGATGAAGTGAAGGTAGAATAACAATAATCACAAATAAAGCAAATCAAAGTACCCTCATTAAGGTCTATCCACACATATCAGGGCCGTGCCCGGGACGTGCACGGGACGTGGACAGACCGTGCCCCGTCAGGGGCTCAAAAAAATATCGGTGGGAACATTTTATATGAACTCGTTCACACACGTCCGTGCACGGGACGTGCCCGGGCCCGTGCACTGACGTGTGTGAACGATGTCATGTGTCATTTGACAGGACCCGGCCCTGTCACGTCCCGGGCACGCCCCTGATATGTGTGGATAGAGCTTTACTATTCATTTATCTTGTAACTATTGACGAGAACAACGTTGTGTAAATAGGTACTGATAGGTACTTAGACAGTTATGTGTTTGTATGTAGCATTACATCATCTACTGATGATGTTCCGAATGTCTATCTCTGTATTAATCAACCCAGCAGACCGTAAAGTTGATTTGTTTTTTACCATCTATAGCCAGTGGCGTATTTAAAAATTTGGCGCCCCAGGCTATTTGAGATTTACTCGCCCATATATATATATATTACCAAAAAATTCAAACACTTCCTTGGTGGTGGTTTCGGTTATCCAAAAAAAAAACGATATAGGTGTTATTGGGTGGATTATAGGAATTTAGAATTCAAGTAAGCTTGAAAATCTTTGCCGCCTCAAATACGAGACAAAAGAAGAATGAAAGAGCGAAGCGATCTCGATATTTTTTTGCACTCCACCCTAAGATAGATTTTGGCAGACCAGACAGTATGAGGAGGTAGGGTAGAAAAAAATATCGCATAGCGCTTGTTACTACGGCAGGCTGGTTGAAGCGGCTGGCGTCGCCCCTCGCAGCCTGCAGCCTCGGGCCATGGGTAAATACGCCACTGTCTACAGCTTGAACAAACCTCGGGCGATCAGCACCGGTTAACCGTTTGATGAGGACCTATAATTAAAGCCACACTTGCACCAATAGCATTGATACCTTCGCCAGCACATTGGCTCAATTTGTAAAATATCTTTTTCAACAACTCGAGGATTGATAAAATTATATTGTACTAGCTGACCCCCCGCGGCTTCGCTCCCCTCAACTGGCTGTCTACCTACCTACCACCTACCTATCTATCCTACCTTACCTACCTACCAACCTACTCACCTGCCCTACCGATCAACCTATCTACCCTATTCTACATACCCTGCCCTACCTCCCAACCCGCCCACCTAACCAACCTACCTACCTACCCACCTATCCTACCCTACCTACCAATTCGGGCAATGTAATGAATACTGATTTAAACTTCTGAATTTATCACATTTTCTGGTCATTATGAATATTGCTACGTAACGGTTGGGCAATTCGATAATTATGGTCAATGAATTAGACCGAGAGCGAGCGAAGCGGGCTCGGGAGCTTAGGAAACCCCGACACGGATAGGTCATCTCCTTCATGTTAGGCCTTCATGTTATGTGTTCCTTTAGGCCTTGCAGAAAGAAAAAGGAGATTAAAAAAACACAGCTTTTTATTACCCGACCCAATAAGTGATGGATATTATTCAGAAAGCCTGGTCAATTTAATTATTTCAATAGTTTTTAGCATATTGTGTACCTACTCTTGGACATTTTTCAAAATGCCCAAGAGTACTTAGTCTTACTTGGTCCATAACATAATTATACACACAATACATATTAAATAACAAAGTTTGCCGTAGACATTACAAAAAAAAATTGATGTGATTAAATTGTTGTCAATATTTCTATGACCAATTCGTTGAAGTGCCGTAATAATAAATGAACAGCTCATTGGAGCCTGTCCCGATTTCTGCGGGCTGCTATTTTTTTTATTATTTAGCTTATATTTAAAAGTGTAAAAAGTATGTACATAAAGTGATTGAAGGAATAACATATGCAGCTCGTATTCAAAACTTATTTTCAAAAACTTAAAAAGTGGGGGTCGAGTTTGCCGTTTGGTTTTTATTCATACCTCATAGGTGGTGGTGCCCTGTTACCAGGATCTCACACTAAGCTCTGTTTTGTCTTTCATGTGGTGTTGTTTTATTTACCGCCCTGACGGGTTGGGTACATCTCATTGCGCCAACTTAGACCAGCTTGGCGACACTGGCTACCCTCGAAGTGATAACCCCCGAAGTAACAAAGAAGGGTAATGGTATCTATGCTAAGTTGTGCGAAAACTTTACTTGCGCGATGTAGAAATCTTCATATACACAAACAACGTTTTCTTAAATCACTAGATGTCGCTGTGTTGTTTCATCTTCTATAATATTTAATGCAATGAATTACTTATGACTGCATAATAACGAGTAGAAGTATCATAAAAGTTAAAATCTGAAATGACTATGCAAAAAAATCGATTTATATTGAGAGCTGCCGATAGATGGCTTTAATATTATTATTAACGCTTAAATGTATCTCTTAAAGTAGATAAAATTGTTTTTCTGTCTTTTTTTTCAATAATCTATAGGATCGGGCTTGACCACTATCTCACCTAATGGTAAGCGATGAGATGAGAACAGAGTACTCCATGTATGATCGAACTTGCGCATGATACAAGTTGAGCAGCTGTGCCTCAATATATTATGTCTCTTTAAATTTTAAAATATTCTAAATTATCGCAAAATAAATGTGACAAATTGTCAAGCACGCGTTATCTGCTGTGATTGATTGAATTAATTTTCAACAGCAAATTACAGCAGATAACCGGCGATTATTCTTAGATTATGTTGACAGCCCGATAATCAAGTTTTGAGAAACCGAGGGTCAGACTCCCCCAGTTTTTTAATGTATCGTCCGTCATATTGTTTTTTTCCTAAGAAATGTAGCCTAGGTACTCACTTAGACCATAATATCGAATCAATTGACAAATATACCTATAGTTTACTAAAAACACCATAATCCTTAATTTTGAGTTTTCCGTAGCGGGGTAATTTTCCGTAGCGGGGTAAAAAATAATTATCGCGCAAAAATAGATCATATTAATACTTTTTGGGTTAAAATTAGAAACTTAAAAACCGGCCAAGTGCGTGTCGGGCCACGCGCAGTAATAGGGTTCCGAAGTTGCATAATAATGCGGACTAAAAAGAGGGTTTTGTTGTTGTTACATAAACATTAGAACGGTTTCAGCGGCTCACAAAGTCTAAAAACGGGCCCACATAGGATTTTTTAATCTATATACTCACGTTTGACTGATGGTAAGCGATGATGTGGTCTACGGTGAAGCACGCTTGCCTAGATGTAATCTATTCACTCTTGACTTAAACTAAATAAGGACTCTGGTAACTGAAGAAGGAGTTATAAAATCCAATGTTTCCAAAAAAAAATTCAATGGCATTTGTACAAAAATTTTACAGTGCCAAGTACATTTTATAAGTTGGTCGACTATTACTCGTAAACTTGTAAAGCCCGTTAAGATTTAATTTTTGTATATTTTTACATGATTCGTAAGCATTATATTTACTCTGTTTTACACAGCTATCAACTTTATTTTAGTAATTTTTCTATGGCATTAGTACAAAATTTTTACTGTTCCAATTACATTTTATAAGTTGGTCGACTATTACTCGTAAACTTGTAAAGCCTTGTTACCCGTGATAATTTTCCTTTTAATTTCGTTATATTTACTACTGCCGTGAATTTTTTCACATAGCCTAGAGCAACCATTTCGCTGGCAGGGGGGGGGGGACACTTGACTCTAACATAAATTTGCAACTTAAAGCTTAATTTTATGCAAACGAATCTCTGAATCGAAAAATGGTTTTAACAAACCCATAATATTTTTGAATGGCCTATCCAACGATACCCCACACTTTGGGATAGATGAGAAAAAAAAAATACATCCCCACTTTACGTCTATGGGAGGTACCCGAAAAAAAAATATTTTTCATGATTTTATTGTACCACTTTGTCGGAATTATTAATATGTATATACATGCCAAATTTTAGCTTTCTAGTACTTAGATTCTCCGAGCTAAGCTGCGGACGGACAGACGGACAGAGCGAAACTATAAGGGTTCCTTGTTGACTTCGGAACCCTAAAAAGGAGGGAGTCGATTTTAGCGTACCTATGGTACTACATAGGCTAATCGTTCCTCATAGGAACTTAGGAACCTCGTAGGTGGAATGTTGTCCTGGACCAGGATCTGAGAACCCATGGGCTAATCGTCCCTTAAAGGAACATAGGAGCCTCACAGGTGGAATGTGTCCTTTACCAGGCACTGAGACCATGTTCTAGCTGAGTATTACTTGCTCATGGGCATTTTACCTCCCTTACGGGTTAAGTACATCTGAATGATGGCCAACTTAGACCAGCTTGGCGACTACTGGTTACCCTCGAGGAGATGACCCCGAAGTAACAAGGTAGGGTTACGGTATCTATGCTAAGTAGTGTGAAAACTTTAACTGCGCGATGTAGAAATCTTCGTATTCACAAACAACGGTTTCAATGTGTGCGCAAGTTGAATAGTATGAGTTTAAACTCTAGTTAGAATTTAGTGTTTTCTTTATTTTCACCATTAAAACGTCTTTATTTCAATCAGAAATTGATAAAAATGCAAATAAAAACCGGCCAAGTGCGAGTCGGACTCGCGCACGAAGGTTTCCGTACCACTATCGCAAACTAGTCCTCTAAATTGTATGTGACCCATACTTCTCAGAGGACTAGATCTTAATTGGCGTCAGCTATGTATGTATGTATGGGCCACCCTATAATTTTCATTTTTTTTTTTTTCTTTGTGCTGTAAGACCTTACTTTTCGCCAAATTTCGTGATTCCAGATCAACGGGAACTACCATATAGGTTTTCGACGCAAAACCTATAGGTTACTTCCGGTTGACCAAGAATTGTCAATTTTAGTTATAAAAAAGCTTTTTTGCTAAAAAATACTACCGACTTCCAAATAAAAAACTACAAAGTGAAAAATAACTTTATTTTTGGAAGTCGGTGACTTTCGTAGGTATCATTTTTTCGCGTTGTGGACTCGGTGTCCTTCCTTTTTTTATAATTTTTCACTTTGTAGTTTTTTATTTGGAAGTCGGTAGTATTTTTTTTGCAAAAAAGCTATTTTATTTTTCACTTCTTAGTTGTACCTACCTAATAGGCAAGTTGTTTAGTAAGGTACCTATAACGCCAGAATAGATTACCCGAATATCATGAAACTTGAACATAACCGGTGAAACGAGAGATCTGCTTACCCCTTAAGAGCGTAGGTACTGGTGTGATGTTATGTTATGAAATGATATATAAATATAATCTTCGCCGGCGCGATTCTCTAGGGGAACTGTTTAAGGACATTAACATCATAAAATAAATAATAAAAATCTTTATTCAAACTTCAAATTGGTAAACTATACTAATAGGTCTTATATATAAAGTAGGTACAACAATGTTAGGTGCCTGTACTAGGTAATCCTGTATCACAGGCGGCAGGGGCTCAAACAATGTAAATGTAAGGACAAATAATTTTTACATTATTTTCTTAACATTAGAATAGTGACAGAGATATATTGATTTATTTATAATCTTAATTACTAAAACAGATGCAAATTAAAATTAAATTCTATTCATAATAATAAACAGAAAATTCCTAACTTAGCTTAGTTTACGTAAAATTGTTTGCACTTAATTATTTACACACACGGACAACGAACTTTGAGCGTCAGCAGATATTTGAGCTGGGCTATTGCAAAATGTTTTTAAGCCATTTTGCCAAAGTACGCACGGCGACAAATTTCCTACGACAGCAGCAAATTCAGGTGAAGTAGGTCAGCGCAGTAGCCTGTTCTTGTTGAGTCGGCATCACGTGTTCAACACGGAAGTCTGGCCTTGAGTGCGACGCTCTAGGCGCCCTCGTAATCGACAGAGTTGATGTATCTGAATTCCGCCATCTTCCTTGCAGGGCACTCAGGATCTCCTGTTTTATGATTGCTGGGCTTTTTAAAGCGTGAGCAAGTTGCACATTTTGGTACATCAGCTTTCTTCGCGCACTCTGTCATCGAGTGCCCAGTTTCACCACAATGACCACACGTCGAGTTGACCTCTCTGCACGTTTTCGCTGCATGACCATATTGTTGGCACTTGTAGCACCGAGTTACCAGTGTAAAATCCCTGACAGGACAGGATGTCCAATTAATAAAAAGTCTCGATTGAGCGATTAGGGCTTTACGTATATCAGCTGGTACTTCAATGACGTAGTTGCAGGTCGACGCTTCTCTCTTCCCAGATTTGTGGCTTAATTTTACCAAGGCCAGGAATGATTCTAAGGACATGTCTTCAAACTTGTCGGCTACATTTTGTTCAAATATGCATCTGAAGACCTCATTTTCAGCCATGGAAGTCGGCACTCCTAAGACCACGATCCGGGGTTTGCGCTTGCTGGGTTCGTCGGCGGTAAGTCCTGAAGTAGAGAGCTGGACTGCTTGCTTTACTTTATCAGCGTCATGCTTGGTCTCGGTGCAGATAATTACGCCTCCATTTTTTGTTTTCCGGACACCACGAACATGCAGTTTCATTTGCTCCGGGCGTATGATCTTCTTCACGAGGTCCTTGGTTTCGTCACTCGATTTCAATTTATCATGGGGATAAATTGCAACCGAGCTTAAATTATTGGGGCGCACAAAGTTATTTGCTCCCTTTTTTACCATTTCGGCAAAAGAAACATTACCCGCAGTACCTGAGTCCTGTATCGTCTTCCTGAGGTCCATGATGTGGTCTGAGAGGTCTCGCTTTTCAGTAAGGGATTCAATCATACTGTGCGATAGTAGGGATCTAGCCTTTAGCGACTGGTATAGTACTGCCATTTGTGAGGTACCGGATCCTATTTTACGGCAAAGGTTTGCTATTTTCATTTTCTGCTCCGAATTGAGTTTTCCATCCGCGGCAATAGAGCAGACTTCATTTAGATGCAGCTCAATAGATGACATCCATTTTTGAATCTCGGGCGTGGTGATGATCTCAGGTGGCGCCGCTGCCACAGGTGAGGCAAAGGAGAGCACTGGCCCCCTTGAATTCGAGGGTCTGTTATCCATTTTATGCGTACACTAACACACTTTTACTATTTCATTATAGTATGTAAATACACACATACTAAGCTAAATTAAAAGTGCAAAGTTGCTAATACACTTAAGGAGGTCACTATTATTAATAATTTATTTATTTCAACTAAATATTGCTTGTGGGCACGTCTTTACGCGACAAGCGCCGAAACGGATAATCATGACGGTTCCTTGTCAATATATTTATGAAAACATCATGTACGTGAGAAAGAATTTACATCTTTTTAGTAAAAACGGCGACAGACATAATTACGTTACTAGAAATAAGGACCAATTAGTTCAACCAGGTTTCAGACTGGCTAAAGTAGCTTCATCTTTCATGGGGTACTGTACAAAATGTTACAATAAAATTCCTCCCCACATTCTTGAACTGAATGAGACGAAGTTTAAAACCTGTATAAAACGCACACTATGTAGGCTGGCATATTATAAGTTGGGGGATTACATCACTGATAAAAATGCTTGGCTCAATGCTAGTCCTGCTCCACAATCCACATTCACTAGGGCGCAATAACAAGTGATATGCAGAACATTATTGTTTTGAGGTATTGTTGGACCTGCTGAAGACTGTATGAATATATTTGTATTGTATAAACTCAATTTCCTTAGTATTGTATAACTGCACAGCACATGTGTGAGTATGAGTACTATGTACCCAACTGTAAATCTACCATTTACTGTACCTATGCGGCGTTCGTTGACTTGTGTGTGCCCTGGCCGTTGAGTGTGTCATGCTCTCTCAAATGTCTCTCTGATGGTGGCGCGTGTGTTGGATCATCCGGTTCCCTTCATGATGGTTGAGCTGGGTGGTGCCAATTCATGCGTCATGTTCGTGAGCGGACGCCGTCAGTTGGGATTGGTCATAACTTGACTGCTTCGGATGTTAATGTTTTTCTAGTATCTATTATATAACTGACAGTACATGTGTGAGTACTTCTAATGCTTTATGTCTGTAGGTGGTATGGTGGTGTGTGGTGCTATTCTGGGTGCATTGTCCTCACATATATGAACTAATAACTTTATATGTACCTATGTTCCTAAATATTGTAAAAAAAACAATAATTTTTTAAAAGAGTAAGTATGGAGTTTCTTGTGCATTCTTCTCCATAACAAGCTACTTTCCGAATGCACGGTAGAATCATTTTTATGTACGTTCAAAAGTGCCGCTTGGTGGCCTAGTTGAAATAAAATATCTTTGTCTTGTCTTGTCTTGATATAAACAATATACAGACATGAGATTGCAGCAATCCCGAGAGATTCGCCGTTATTTATTGAAGAGTTCTGTTGTATATCTCCGAATTTCTTCATCAGATCTTTACCAAATTAAAATGGGACCAATTTTGGAACATACTCTTTTAAACAAAAAAAATATTTTCAAAATCGGTGCACAATTGACGGAGATATCGGTGAAAATAGATGAAAAAAAACAAAAATACATACATAATGTCGAACATAGAACCTCCTCCTTTTTGGTAAGTCGGTTAATAAAATACAAACACATGAGGGTGGGTCCGTTTGTACCGAATTCGCAGCGGCTGTAATTGTTTTTTGAATTTTTACCAATTTCGGATTTATAGAGGACACTTTAAGGCCGCTGCCTCGAATCTTGCGGGCAGCGGGGCGGCGGCGGTGGCGGCGCGGGCGCGGCAAGATGTAATACATACAATCAAATGGACCGGCCCTCGAAAACAGCGGCACGGGAGCGGCGCGGGCGCGGGCAACGAGCGGTGAGCTCCAGACGAGCGGTGACTGCCCGCGCGTCTAATATATTGCAGTGTTGTGGAATTTATTTTTGTGACGTGTCGAAATGTCCTCGGATCTGCTAGAGCAAATTATGTCAGTAATTTTTGAGAAGACACCGATCTGGAACAGCAAAGATGTGAACCATAAAAATAGAAGAGTAATTAACCAGTTTAATTAACAAATCACCCTTGATAGCTTCATGATTATAGTCAAATGTTTCTACACTCATTCTGGTGTATTCGTAGAATTTGAACTCACACTGGTCAACTTGCGCACACATTCAAGCCGAATACGAAGATTCCTACATCGCGCAGTTAAAGTTTTCGCACAACTTAGCATAGATACCGTTACCCTTTTTGTTACTTCGGGGGTTATCACTTCGAGGGTAACCAGTTTCGCCAAGCTGGTCTAAGTTGGCGCATTCAGATGTACCAAACCCGTAAGGGCGGTAAATTAATAAAACTACACCCGTGGAGACAAAAGAGAGATCTAAGTCTGAGATCCTGGTAACACAGGATCCACCACCACCTACGAGGTATGAATAAAACCAAACGGCAAACGAGACCCCTCTTTTGTTAATTTTGAAAATAAGTTTTGGTTGTTTTTATGACCTGTATTTTTTGCACGGTAATACTATTTTTATTTTAGGTGCGTACGTTGCTGGTTTTTCGATGGAACAACACAGCGCTAGCTGGGCGATGCCACATAAACATGGGCAGTTCATTTGATGAGGGTAGGTACCTTGCTGACAACTTATGAACCAGCTGAGTTTATCACAATAGTATGAGATCCCTCTGCAAGTTTTTGATAATACTCGATTTTTCGAATGATTCTTGATAGTAGAATAGATTATTGCAGGGTTACAACCGTCTCTAGGTTCAACTAGTTTTTGCTTTATTATGTTTTTTTTGAGTTATGTCCTACATTAGGAATTTCATCGTGGGTGCCTATACATTATATTTCTTCTGGGTTTTTTTTGTTTAAATTTCCTTTTATATTAATGATATTTGATAGTAGAATAGATTAAGGTAGGCAGGGTTGCAACCGCATCTAGCTGCAACTAGTTTTTGTGTTTTTTTTATGTTCGTGTATGGAATTTCGTCGTGGGTACGTATACAATACGCACAACATACAAGAAAAACCAAAACTGGTTGCGCCTAGAAACGGTTGCAACCGTGCAATAATCTATTCTACTATCAAGAATCATTCACAAAAAACGAGTTTTGTCAAAAACAAAACACCTAAAATTTTTTGCAGTTATACTATTAATTTTTCTGTGGCGTAGGTAGGTACCTAATACTAAAAATAGTATTACCGTACAAAAATTACAGGTCATAAAAATATCATAGCCTAAGATCCGACTGCAGAAACAGAGACTCTCACAGAGAGGAGGCCTGTGTCTCAGCAGTGGGAACATTAAAAGGCTGATAATGGATGGATAATGGCAGATCCGACAGCAGAAATCTGCAGGAATCTGGGTTTTTGATTAAACATAATTCTCATGAATGGTATGGGTTTTCTTGATAGTTCCTAGAATTGATTAAAGCAGGGTTGCCTGGAAATATATTGCCGCAATGACATTAATAAAAATATTTTTGTTATTTAACCGGCTTTATACAAGTTGTTCAAGTGAATCCACCGACATTTGAAAGAACAGAAGAAAGTTGTTTCAAAAATAAAGAAAAATAAGGTTGCCAGGTCTCAGGCATTATCTGTGTCTCAGGTTAGCCGCAACCTGTGGGTTGCCAGTTTACCTGCTAACCCTGCAGTCTAATTGCGTAAGTGAGTTCGGAAGGGCAAAGGGTATGACTACATGAAATAATATGACAAAGCCGATTTTTTTAATTTGTTCTAAAACTAGCTGATCGATTGACTCAATTGAGGTATGGTTCGTTTTATGGCAATGTCGAAACAAACTAGGAATCTAACTATGGTCAAGAACGTGGTCTCCTGGACTGGAATTGGGCCAGGTACGTAGGCATACGGCGGAATTAAGATTCACTGTCGAATAACGACCACCGGGCGATCGATCACTAGTCAATACAATGAATCATCGACCATCGTACGGGTATCTAAATCGCCATGAAGGTCCGTGTGAGCCGAGTTCGAAACCCGGCACTTGTAATTATTTTACGTTTTTATTAGATTCGGATCAACAGAAGCTTGCAACGAGTAATAAAAAAGGGTAAACAATAGTAAAATTTTAGGCTAAAATATAATAAAACTCAAGAAAATACTAAATTCTAACTAGAATTTGAACTCACACTGTTCAACTTGCGCACACATTCTAAACGATGTTTGTGAATACGAAGATTCCTACATCGCGCAGTTAAAGTTTTCGCACAACTAAGCATAGATACCGTAACCCTTCTTTGTTACTTCGGGGGTTATCACTTCGAGGGTAACCAGTTTCGCCAAGCTGGTCTAAGTTGGCGCAATCAGATGTACCAAACCCGTAAGGGCGGTAAATAAAACTACACCCGTGGAGACAAAAGAGAGATCTAAGTCGGAGATCCTGGTAAAACAGGATCCACCACCACCTACGAGGTATGAATTAAACTAAACAGCAAACTCGACACCCCCTTTTTGTTAGTTTTGAAAATAGGTTTTGCTGTTTTTATGACCTGTATTTTTTGCACGGTAATACTATTTTTATTATTAGATGCCTTCGTTGCTTGTTTTGCGATGGAACAATACGGCGTTAACTGGGAGATGCCACATAAAAGGGGCACAGGGGTACATTTAATTTTATGAAGATAGGTTACAGATTTTTGCAGTGGCATCTCATACTATGATAATAAAACTCAGCTGGCTCATTAGTTGTCAGCAAGGTACCTACCCTCATAAAATTAAATGTACTGCCCCTTTTATGTGGCATCTCCCAGTTAACGCCGTATTGTTCTATCGAAAAATCAGCAAAAACAACTAAACCTATTTTCAAAACTAACAAAAAGGGGGTGTCGAGTTTGCTGTTTAGTTTTATTCATACCTCGTAGGTGGTGGTGGATCCTGTGTTACCAGGATCTCAGACTTAGATCTCTCTGTTGTCTCCACAGGTGTAGTTTTATTTACCGCCCTTACGGGTTTGGTACATCTGAATGCGCCAACTTAGACCAGCTTGGCGACACTGGTTACCCTCGAAGTGATAACCCCCGAAGTAACAAAGAAAGCTAACGGTATCTACGCTAAGTTGTGTGAAAACTTTAACTGCGCGATGTAGAAATCTTCGTATTCACAAACAACGTTTTGAATGTGTGCGCAAGTTGAGCAGTGTGAGTTCAAATTCTAGTTAGAATTTAGTATTTTCTTGATTTTATTATATTTTAGCCTCAAATTATACGCGTTGTAAGCTTTAAAGTGTCCTCTATAAATCCGAAATTGGACAAATGCTAAAAGAATTGGAGTTGCTGGGTTTCGAACACCTGTGCTGTATTCCTCGAAGCGACAGTCCATCGGGTACGGACGGAAGTCTAGATTTAAAGAATATTTATTTCTCATAAGAACATACTACAATTCACATAGGTTTACTATGACAAATAATTAAAAGTTCACAAATGCTGCAAAAATCTGCAGGTATATTTGTTTTTTATTTAAACTTATTTTTCATTAAAGATACTTTATAGTATAATAGATTGCTGCAGGGTTGCCTGGAAATATCTAGCCACAAGTACCTTAATTGAATAAATTGGAATTTACGTTTGTTATAATTAACCCTTCATATTTAAGATTTTCAAGTAAATCCAACGTCATTTGAAAGTGGTGTAGAAAATAGAGAAGATAAGGTTGCCAGCAATGCCAGCTCTCAGTTAGCCGTTAAACCAGTGGCCAGTTTACCTGCTAACACATAAATGGCGGCTTACTGAGAGCTAGATGATATTGTATAAACACCCACGACGAAATTCCTAGTGCTGAACAAACCTACAAAAATAAAAATAAAGCAAAAACTAGTTGCGCCTAGAAACGGTTGCAACCCTGCAATAATCTATTCTACAATCAATCGTAAAAATCGAGTTTTATCAAAAACAAAACCCCTACAAATTTTTGCAGTGACATGCTACGGTGATATAAGCTCAGCTGGCTCATTATATAGTTGTCAGTAAGGTACCTACCCTCATAAAATTAAATGTACTGCCCATGTTTATGTGACATTGCCCAGCAGGCACCTAATAATAAAAATAGTATTACCGTGCAAAAAATACAGGTCCTAAAAACAACTAAACCTATTTTCAAAACTAACAAAAAGGGGGTGTCGAGTTTGCTGTTTAGTTTTATTCATACCTCGTAGGTGGTGGTGGATCCTGTGTTACCAGGATCTCAGACTTAGATCTCTCTTTTGTCTCCACGGGTGTAGTTTTATTTACCGCCCTTACGGGTTTGGTACATCTGAATGCGCCAACTTAGACCAGCTTGGCGAAACTGGTTACCCTCGAAGTGATAACCCCCGAAGTAACAAAAAGGGTAACGGTATCTATGCTAAGTTTTGCGAAAACTTTAACTGCGCGATGTAGGAATCTTCGTATTCGGCTTGAATGTGTGCGCAAGTTGACCAGTGTGAGTTCAAATTCTAGTTTGAATGTAATATTTTCTTGATTTTATTATATTTTAGCCTCAAATTAAAATAATTACAGTCGCTGGGTTTTCGAACTCGGCATGCACGGACCTTCATGTCGATAAACGATAGTTATAAGTTACCTACCCTCATAAAATTAAATTTAGTGCCTATGCTTATGTAGCATCTGCCAGCTAGCGTTGTGTTTTGTCATCGAATGGCCAACTACTTTAGTACCTAATAACATAAAAAAGTATTTCTAAGCTAGTCAAATTATTTTTTTACCGTGCAATAAATACATACTTTTACAATTCAAAACTTATTTCTAATAGATATATCACGGGAATTTAACGCGATGATTTAGATTATTTATTTACCTATTTCACCCGACTCTTCGGCCGTTTTGCAACGACCGTGGTCCGGGTAGATAGATCATCGCGTTAAATCCCGTGATATTATATTGTTTTTCAATTATGAAACGCGAAAGTTTTAAAGTTAATAATTTATAATAACTTCAAAAAGAGGAGGGGGGGTCGAGATATCTCTCATAGGTAATACTCATACTATACCAGGATCTATGATCTCCAGCTAAGCTGTATCTGGCTCCCCTTGAGAGAATAGACCCCCGAAGTAACAGAGAAGGGTTACGGTATCTATGCTAAGTTGTGCGAAAACTTTAACTGCGCGATGTAGGATACTTCGTATACACAAACAACGTTTTGAATTTGTGCGCAAGCGCAAGTTGACCAGTGTGAGTCTAATTAGAATTTTGGTTCTCTTTATTTTGTTAAATTTTAGTTTCAAATGTCTTGCTTTGAAATGTCTTATTATAGATCCGAAATTGATAAAATGCAAAAAGAATTACAATTGCTGGGTTTCGAACTCGGGAAACACGGACCTTCATGAAGATGCATGCACGATTGTCGATAATGCATTGCATTTAAGATTAGTGGTGAATCTGTAATTAGGGTACCTGAATTTAGGGCAACAATGAACACAACGAATAAATAATAGTTTAAAAAAAATAGCTTCAGAAACAAAGTAGTTTACCCCGATTAAATCAACAAGAGACCAAAACTAAAAAAACGTGGATGAACTGTACATATCTGCGTACTTCTTCAGAACATACAGACGTGGTTTTATACTGTAGAATTATGTAAAAAAATACATAGGTACCTACACACACCTATATACAAAAACATAACATCGCGTCTGTATTCGTCGAAGAGATGATGGGTGCCAATGGGGCTCATTCAGCCTTTTGGATACGCAACCCTAAAAAAATACATTTAAAGAATATTTTATTTCTTATGTACAAGAACATGATTCAGCCTTATTGCGTAATGAATTCGGCAAGGCAGTATTAATTATATATATTAAAATCCACATCACGTCTTTCATGTCGCATGTGATTGGTCCATTGTTCATACTCTTTGCCATTTGCCTTGCCAAATTCATTACGCAATAAGGCTGCACTTAGATTCTTTAGGCTTAGCACGCACTGCGATTTTTATTGGCGAATTTTATCCGCCTATTCTGCGACCTATGGAATTGTATAAAGCTGCACGCATTGCGGTAAAAAATTCGGTAGAAAGCGCGGAATATTATCCGCAGTGCGTGTTAGATTCAGTACCTACGCGGACATATGAAGGTAGAATAACATTACTTCATCACAAACAAAGCAAGTGTACATCCTTACCTGACTTTACCTTGTTGTTAGCAAGTTACCTAGCCTCAAATTTAATTTAGTGCCTATATTTCCTATATTTATGATTGTGGCATCGCTCAGCTAGTCCTGTCTAATTCCTACGAATAATCAGCTTCGTAGGTGCCTAATAATAAAAATAGTATGTATTAAAGTGCAAAAATAATTAAATCATATTTAAAATCTACACAATTAAAATTTAACAATAATTTGAAAAACTTCGCGACACATTTTTATTACATGCTACTAATTTATCTAACAGACTCGCTTCAATCGACAATCTATTGAACACGGAATTATGTCACAATATCCTGCTAAACGCCCCGATGATTCAAAGAGTAAAACGCCCATATTTAGAACGGCTGAACCGATTTTCATCAAATATAGCTAAAAACACTTTAGATGAAGTCACCTTTTAAACAAAAACGAAATCAAAATCGGTTCATCCGTTAAGTAGCCATGATGCCACAGACAGATACACAATTACAAACGTCAAACTTATAACACCCCTCTTTTTCGTTGGGGATTAAAAAAGGGAGGGTCGAATTTGCCGCTTGGTTTTAGTCGCACCTTGATGGTGGTGGTGACTGATCTCTGTTGTCTCCACCTATATTGTTTTATCTACCGCCCGTAGGTTGCCTTAACCCGTAAGGTTTGGTACATCTGAATGCGCCAACTTAGACCAGCTTGGCGACACTGGTTACCCTCGAGGTGACAACCCCCCGAAGTAGCAAAGGAGGTTTACGGTATATATGCTAAGTTGCGAGAAAACATTATCTGCGCGATGTAGGAAGCTTCGTTCGTATTTACAAACACCGATTGTGAATTCAAATTCTAGTTAGAATTTAGTTCCTTCTTTTTTATTTTGTTATATTATAAGATGTAACCTAAAATTATATTCATAAGCTTTAAAATGTCTTTCTGTTAATCCGAAAGTGATACAAATACAAAAAGAATTACAGTGGCTGGGTTTCGAACTCGGAACCCACAGCCATTCACGACGTTACATAAGTGTTAGATCGCCCGATGTGGTCGAAATTCGACAGTGTTTTCGTACCCAGTCCAAAAAAGTCCAGGGTTACGATCCGTTCGGATTTGTCCCGATATTTTGGCGTACTGTCCGGACTTCGTCCGGCCTTCTAATTAGTCCGGATTTTACGCATGGATGGCAACTTTGTTTAAAGGCATTTATTTGCCTTTTATTTTACCTTTTTAGGATTCCCAAAGGGTAAAAACGGGACCCTATTACTAAGATTCCACGATCCGTCTGACTGTCCGTTCGTCTGTCTGTCTGTCCGTATGTCACCAGGCTGTATCTCATGAACTGTGATAGCTAGACAGTTGAAATTTTCACAGATGATGTATTTCTGTTGCCGCTAAAACAACAAAAACTAAAAACAGAAAAATAAATATTTAAGTGGGGCTCCCATACAACAAACGTGATTTTTTTATTTTTTTTTGCGATTGTGGTTCGGAACTCTTCGTGCGCGAGTTCGACTCGCACTTGGACAGTTTTTAAATTACAACAACTTTCTCCAAGTCATAGTCAGTTTGCGGAATAGCACATTTTAATGCATGTCGACCAACTTAAAGCCACTTGTATTGTATCGAACGACGCGTTTCAACGTATTTATGAAGGAACGATAAAATAGAATCAATGATACAATATTTCGTAAAAAATTATGTAATAAATGATTGGCGGTTTTTTTTGGGTACCTGCGCCGGATTCTTTTTATTTGGGGGCAGTTTGAAATACTTACCTACACTTAATATAGCCCCATCCACTAACATTCATCCCTTCTGACTTGTCCTGTTGTACAAACTGTACGGAAACGCAACGGGATAAAATAAAACCGTTGAAGCCACTATAATACACGTAGTAACTATTTTTAATCGGTGATAATACCGTCATTCTTTCTCGCTCTTGCAAATCCACTGGCGTTCATTCCATAAGGTTACTAGATTCTGGATGAACGTTAGTGGATTGCGAGTGGATGGCCATATTGCGAGCCCAAAAGCAGGGCGATAAAAACCGGCTATAGTGTACATAAGTGTGTAGTAAGTAAGTTCTTAGCGTGTCGATGGCAAAATAAAGGTTCTAGATATTTTAAGCATCCTAATATATTAGGATGTTTGGCCCAGTAATATTTTAGTGTGTGTCGAAAATATTTTTTTTGGTTCTTGCGCCGAATATGCTTAAGAGAGGAGGCCTGCAGGGCTTCGGGCGGGCTTCCTTTTCTCACTAATAAAATTAATGAAAATGAGCACTTACTCGTCTGGGCTCAATCGCTTCCGCCAACTTCAGAGACTCTTCAAACGGCACACCTACTGTGGCTACAGTACAGTGATCAGACTTGAAGTTCCAATCAGTGTAACAGTTCAGATGCTCTCCAGTAATGCCTTCTATCCTCGATTCCTCGCAGAACATGGAGTTTGTCAGGGGACCCGCCCAACAGGCCTTTTGTGCAAGATCTATAACACGTTGTAAAGGATGGATTCGCTGCAAATCCTCCCTTATCATGGGTTTTAAATTATTTATTTCCCATTCTTTGAAGCAGCATCTGGTAATGGAAGAGATTATAAATCATCAATTATAATGCGCGTCTGATCGAAGACAATCTTTAGCGTGACAGCTTGTCAATTAACGTTTCGTAAGATTATACAGGTAAAATTTAAAAAACTCGCGACACATATCTGGTAATAGAAGCGCTTCGATCGACAATTTATTGAACACGTAATTATGACACGATATTTTGCGAAAACAGCCCGATTCAAACAGTAAAAAGCCCATAACTTAAGAACGACTGAACCTCCTAAACGGATGAACTCGGTTCATCCGTTTAGGAGCTTTGATGCTGCACACAAATACACAAACACACAGGTGCACACGTCAAACTTGTATCACCCATCCTTTTCCGTCAGGCGTTACAAACTAGCTGCCGGCCTCGGCTCCACCAGCAAAAAAATAATACTATGTATAAGTTATACCTATTACTGGTAAGTTTCATCAAAATCTGTTCGATATTTTATGCTTGAAAGAGTAACAAACATCCGTCCATACTCACTAACTTTCATATTTATAATACTAACTATTCCCCGCGATTCCGCCCGCGTGGAAAAATTTAAAATCAATGTGCTATTCCAGACATCATTTACCTCTGTGCCGAATTACATCCAGATCCGTTCAGCCGTTCTGGCGTGATTGAGTAACAAATAAACATCCACCTACACATTTGATTAGTAAAATGAAGTAGGAGAGGATAAGTAAGATTTGTTTTACCTAAGCACTGTATCCAGCAAAAAGCATTTCATTTCCGAAAATGCATTGACGGAGCATCTGAGTGTGTAGGCTATAGATTGCCTGTCGCTCGTGCAGGTGAGGGAGGCCCCTTGTTGAGCCATGTAGCGCATCTTCGTGAAGCCGGAGAAGGCGCAACTTGAAGCTGTTGTGGCGGCGCGGAGGAAGTGGCTCGTGCCGAGGTATTCGTCGCATTCGTAGCGAGAGCCTGCCTGTGTAGCGAACGGTGCGGTTAGCACTAGGGCTCTTCTATTAATGACGTGAGCCTCGAAAGGGGGGAGGGGTTTCAGAACAATCACGAAATATCAGAGATTTGTAAACCGAAAACCTGATGTCTGAACTTTTTTATCACGGTGCATGATTTTCTAGAATTAAATTAGATTGTACCTGTATTTCAAGATAATATTCTGAAATTTTCTACGATAATTTAAACGGCTTTTAAACCTGCAAGCAACTCGCATGAAAGTATAATTTGATTGCGTGATGCATGATCGAGATTCGAGCGATTGATTACATTATACCTCGGTAGCCCGCATTGTACTGCAACTTGCATGCGAGTTGGTTGCAGGTGGAACAGAGGCCTAGCCAGAACTTGAAAAGACGTAAACAAGAAGAAAATCATGCTGTGCAGTCGGAGGATACATCTGGTTTTGGTCAGCCAGCTCGCGAACATGTTAGTTCGCTTTTTAAGCAGTCGGGTTTTTTTTTATTAAAGGTTAAAAACGGGACCCTATTACTCCACTATCCGTCTGTCTGTCACCAAGCTGTATCTCATAAACCGTGATAGCTAGACAGTTGAAATTTTCACAGATGATGTATTTTTGTTGCTGCTATAACACAACATACTAAAAACAGAATAAAATAAATATTTAAATGGGGCTCCCATACAACTAACGTGAATTTTTTGCACTTTTTTGCGATAAGGGTACGGAACCCTTTGTGCGCGAGTCCCACTCGCACGTGGCATTATTGCAAGCAATGATTAATAGATTAGGTACTAGGCTGCCTAGTGCCTAAAAAAGTGGTGACATAGTATTTACTTCTACGCATAGAATTAGTATCTACTTCCACCTGTTCAGTTCCTATTTTGACTTATCATTGAAACCGTCAGAATGATCTACACTCAGAAAACCAACAGGTTTTTTTTGCCCGGAGTCTGGATATTTGCCCCGTTGGTGGCAATAGGACCGTCCCCGTTGGTGGCAACTAACTAGAGTTTTTCGCCTGATTAAACTGATTATTTTGTGTACATCGATCGCGTTCGGTTCGCGTTCGATGGTGTTAGTTAGCAGTGACTTGCAAGTAAAAGGGTTTACTCGGTTCGTGAATATTGTTTTCTTTACGGTGACGATTTGTTTTATTTTATTTTTTGCGCGTTTTTTAAAGTTTCATTGCACCAAAATGTGTTACAATACAAATTTAAACAATCGAGAGGAATACCTCAGAAATTTAAAACTACGTCATCTATTGGAATCAATTTTAAATGATCTGTTCAAATAATCTTTGAAATGTGAATTAAAACCCCAATATTCCAATATATTTGTGCTTAGGAGAGTTGATTAAACAAAAACATTCAAGTTTTTTGTTCAATTCCAGAAAATGTTAATTTTACATACAATTCTGTAACAAATCGGAACCAAATTTTTATTCTTAGCGCTGGAACCCCGTGTAACTGGCGAAATGGGGGTGTACTATGGTGCACCTCTTCCCAACACCTCAGAGAATACTGGCGTGATGTTATGTGTTCATTTCCTACATAACTAACGCAAAACGCTTGAGATTTTATCGTTGTTTTAATTACATTCAAATGAATAGCGTGATATTTTACCTGAAACATAACGGTGCAAGCAGCGATCTGACCTCCAGATATCTTAGCTCCTATCACACCCGTCCCATTATACAGGGTACACCGCTGAACTTCCACAGGACCATAATGTGGTTTGGGCATGCACACATTACAGTTACGGGTCCCAACCGAAAACATACGTTTTGGGATTTTATAAATTTTATTCATGGTCTTAAAATGCTAGAAATCAAATGCTAGAAGCAAATAAGCAATAACTATTTAGGATTTCTTGTCTTTGTGATGTGATTAGTTGTCAGTTCAATATTTTTGTGAAGAATAAGCCTTTTTCTCTGTGGTAATCATAACCAAAGAAGGCAGAAAAACGTATCAGTTGTCTGTGGTGGGTGTATTTTTGGCGCGAAGTTTCGCTTCTAGAAGGTTGGGTTTGTACACATTTATGGTGGGCTTTCACATTTAAAATTCAATTTCTATGGCAAGAAATTTTTCAATGGCATTTGTCAAAATTTTTACTGTTCCAAGCTGGTTCCAAGTACATTTTATAAGTTGGTCGACTATTACTTGTAAACTTGTAAAGCCTTGTTATCCGTGATAATTTTCCTTTTAATTTCGTTATATTTACTACTGCCGTGATTTTTTTCACATAGCCAAGAGCAATTATTTTGCTGGCAGGGGGGGGGGGGGACACTTGACTCTAACATGAATTTGCAACTTAAAGCTTAATTTTACGCAAACGAATCTCTGAATCGAAAAATGGTTTTAACAAACCCATAATATTTTTGAATGACCTATCCAACGATACCCCATACCACCACAAAAAAATACATCCCCACTTTACGTCTATGGGAGGTACCTGCGAAAAAAAAATTTTTTTCATGATTTTATGTTACCACTTTGTCGGAATTATTATTGTGTATATAAATGCCAAATTATAGCTTTCTAGTACTTAGATTCTCTGAGCTAAGCTGCGGACGGACATACGGACAGAGCGAAACTATAAGGGTTCCTTGTTGAATTCGGAACCCTAAAAATAGCAACTTACGAATCCGTACCGTGGCACGCCTGTTACCTTATACCTAAGTTTAAATTGTTTCTGCTGTTTCACCGTTGTCCATTACCAACAAACAACGCGCGTCTAATTTGTTATTTCTTACTAAGTCCATCGGTATAATTTATCGCTTACGCAGCTTATTCAGCCACGTGACTAGACTGTTACAAATCTATTCGAACTTAATGGTGGCTGTGGAATTCGCTTTTCACTGTGCGGTAACCCACCCCCACTGTAACATGAATTCGCTACTCATTTGCTCTAACTCATGCCTACGTATCATCAACCCAAAAATGCTCTATTTATATTCTAGGGTAACGCCCACGCAATTGCTGGTATCTTAGTTCCTGAATCATGCGATGCGAACCATATTATAAAAAGTTTAAAATGTTGACCTTTCCGTCAGCTTATATCTATGCAGTTACGGTATTAGTTAAGTAAATAAAAATCTATTCGGTGAACCAAAATCAAAAAGATATAATTACTACATAGATACCAAAATTAGACGAAAACCACATAAAACTGATCTTCTGGGCAAAAGTATTTTCAGAATGGCATCTAAAATTTACAATAGGCAGGACACCTTTGAGTCATTAAAAATTGAACCTCTCGGATTCGTGCCACCATACGAAGCCGCGGCGGACATTTGAACGATGTCATATATCCATAATGGCATAAATGGGCCTTTTAAATAAAAAATAAATTTCGTTAATATCTCACACACATCTTGTTTTATTCAATTTTAACATCGACCCGTCCTTGTTGAAAGACCCTTTAGAAAACAAACCTTCCCTGTATTTAAAGAAAAAAATATTTACGAAACTAGTAAACTCTTTTACTTGCAAGGCGCTGCTAACACCATCTATCTATCACCGTGAAACAGAACCGAATGCGTTCGATGTGCAAAAAATTGCCAAAACTCGTTTTTGTACATTTAAAATATTTCCAATAAAATTGCCAGTGTGTTAGGATAACCAACAGAACACATTTCTAGCATTTTTGAATTTTTTGTCAGTTTATTGGAGAATAAAGGCCGATTTCACCCATAAAACTAATAACGCGTTTTAATTCGTTGTTTCTCAGCGGTCTCAACCAATCAGAACGCTGTATTTGCATAAACTGAGTTTAGTTGAACTAATCACGATTAGTTTCATTGGTGAAATCGGCCCTAAGAGTCTCTGGACTAAGCTGCAGACGGACGGACTGTCAGGCAGACGGACAAGGCGAATCTGTAAGGGTCCTTGTTGACTACGAAACCCTAATTACGCAATTTATATTTGAATAGTGCGAGTTCCTTGGTGTTTAAAATGTCCACAGGTGTCCTGCCTATTGTAAATTTTAGATGCCATTAAATGTTAATTTTACACACATTCAATAACAGATGGAGGTGCATATCGCGCACATCTAGTGAGATTTATTTGAACCAAATTTTCTTTCTTAGCAATGAGACCCCGTGCCTAGCATACATAATCTTATCAATCGAACTTATTAACTAGTTAGATAAATTTTATTATTTGCAAAATTTCAGCGTATTTTTAAGTAGGTACGTATCTACAATCAGATCTACAATATTTAAATACAGGCACATGTTTGCTAAAGATAACATAGGTACCTACCTATTTGTAACTTTTGTAAGTCAATTTTGGTGATTGATCTTACCTGTTCCCGTACCTACTTTAAATTAAAACTAATGGAAACTTATCAGGCGGTCTTTATCGAATACCTAACATTGCTAGATAGGTATAGGTACCTACCTACAATTCAATTAATCTTGTTATTTATAAAGGTTTATTAGTCAGATTATGGTGACAAGGTTGAGTTGTGTCGTCAACAACTCAATAACGAGGTTACAGGGTGTATTTTAGCATGTCGATAGGAATTTGGTGAAGGGTGTTGGGGACCGCGTTTCAACATTATATCAGCCGAAAGACGTCCACTGCTGGACTGCTTTCCTCAAGTGTCGCCACATCGACTGGTCCTGTACGTCTCACATCCAGCGGATTCCCGAAAGCTTAACCACAGGTCATCGATCAAGATAGTATTATATTATCTGTGACCGTGTTTTTGTTACCGTGGTCAAGCCGTGGTCATTCATAGGTACCTACTAGACCGAAGCGATCGGTTCGCGCTTTTTTCTGGGGCGATTGTGAGCGCGAAGCATTAAAAATGCCGTGTTGTGTGGTAGATACTATTTAAATCTAATGTTGGTTCATAGTGGTCCATAGGTGGAAATTACATCCAACCAGTGAAGTCGCAGTATGAGAGATGCAATTTATTGCTATGACATAATCTCAGTCCACTGATGTGTTTTCATGGTTTTCCCTCTCGGACAACACTTTGCAGTTTTGGTCTGCCCTGTATTTTTGTTATCACTGTTTTCCCACTGCAGGGCAAAGAGCTCCTCTACTCTCCTTCTAGTACCTATTTATCGAAGGAGTCCTAATTAGTTTGTTAGCTCATATTTATTATTCTTTGACGTACATAGTCGTACATTAGGTACCTACCTACATATTGTTCTTACCTACTTACCTATTTTTTAACCGACTTCAAAAAAACAAGGAGGTTCTCAGTATGACCCCGGGTATGTTTGTAAGTATTTCCGGGTATGTTTAACCGATTTTGAGGCGGTTTTCAGAAAAGTATTTGTTACATTCTGGGGATGGTTTTGATAAACAACAAATGGATACCCCGTGACGTCGTGCGCATGGATTCGTTATATATGTTTGTATATAAGTATGTATCTTTGTCCACGCATTTCGGCGAAACTAGTAATCGGATCATGACCATTTTTTATTGGATTAAGTATCTCTCAACTTAAGTCATAGTGCAACTTGAAAACTGCTCAATCGATTTTGATGAAACTTTCATCCAAATCGGTTGAGCAGTTTTCAAGTTAAGGAGCATACAACCGAACTCTTTAGCGACAAACAGCGCGCCTGTGTAAATTGATTTATTATGCGTATTTTGTCAATCCTTTAGGTACCTACCTTACTATGGAACATGCTCAATATGTAGTGATGGTGAACCAAAACTAAAAAGAGAGAAATAAAAACTTTTTCGCAAAAAGTTCGACTTTAAAATAGAACACTAAAAAGTGCAAAATAACTTTCGAGAGTTGGCATCTTTCGTACCTCATGTTTTGATCGTTTTGCGACACCGAATTCCGAAACGAAAGTTATGTTGCACTTTTTGTGATTGGTCTATGGTCAATGATCTGCAGGCCTCTGTTCTAGATGTTGGGGACTGTAGAACGACAACATCAGCATAATACGTATCGCTGGTTTTCGCACATTCTGTTTGCCTATTTTCAGTATTTTAGTTTTTTTCCGTTCTACTAGTGCGCAAAATCCTCCCTCCAATCCTTCTATTCCATTCTGTGCAACGTGCAACATACCTACTCGTAGTTACAAACTGAAAGGAAGTATAATTCTATTTCGGTAACCTAAAGTCAGAAAACGATTCACAAGAACACTCATAAAATCCCACCCAAGTTCCCACGTAAGAAATAAAATCGCGGCACAGTACACAAATCAGTGATTTTCGGCAGTTGCAGTATCAACCTATCACTTTTATGATATAATCCGCACTTGTTATTGTAATCGGCGATAACAACGTAATGTTTTCTTGTGATCGAGTGACTATGATTTGCGGAATAGGAGAGATATTGGTATGGAAATTCTCTAGACGGTCTTGATCGTGGAGTGGAAATGCCATTACAGAACTATAATAATACTTAGTCCTCCAGACCGAATTTCCACCACGGCGGCCAATCTACTAAAGAACAACGGTGCCGCCAAAGATTACTATTATATAGTCCCAGGTCCCATACGATATCGCAGCTGAGTGTAGGAGGCCGCGGCGGGAGAGGAGTGCCAGTATTGCAGTGTACCCATTGTTTTCCGTTTTTCGACACCGACTTCGGAAAAGAAAGTTATTTTTTGCTTTTTGTTCTGGAAGTCGGTTTGATTTTTTGTTAAATAGATTTTAATTTTTGTTTTTGTTTTGTTTTAGTAGGTATCTCCAATTAACATGATAATCATGTATAGCCAAATTACATCTCATGACGATTCCAATAAGCCCAAACACGACTAGGATACATTGTTTTATTTCAGAGTTCCAGTGCCTACCTTCCGGCTTCATCATCAGATCAGTTCGATGGTGCCATTTTCATCAGTACCATTTATTTATAAGTGTTTGCTTCATCATAGTCGGTAAACTATTCGAGATATCTTATACACGTGACATACTTAGCATTTAGGAGTTCCAGTGGCCAGATGTGGTCTTTTACATCAGTTCCACTTCACCAAATGATACTTTCTGAGTGCAAATGCATTGTTGATGAAAATACCAAAATCGCATCGAAATATATGTAGGCCTATAATATTTATACTTTTTTTTTTCCATTAGTCTTTGAGTAATCGGGGGACATAAATAAAAAAAATAGTCCGACGAATTGAGAACCTCCTCCTTTTTTTTGAAGTCGGTTAAAAAAAGGCTGCTTCTAGTTGGAAAAACTACATAATATTTTATTCGATCCGGGGACCGAACACAGGACCTCATGCTCATCAGTATCAGTTGCGACCGCTACACCAACGAGGCAAAAATCAATAATTAATTTGACGACACTTTCATCAAAATTGTGGCCACACTACTAATGCACAATGATCTTTCGATATTCGCATACAAATAGCAGCATTAAACCTGCTGTTGACTCAATGATAAGCTATCACTCCACCGCCACAAAACAATAAAAGGTTTCGACTATATAAAAACCAATTAGTGGTGCATTGACAGCCAAAAATTGCATCGAGCACCGTTTTTGCTTAACTCTTAAAAATTACAAGTTTTATTATTGGTGAGAACCTGGTGAGACTTTCGAGAAAACCGCATTCACTCCTCATCCCTATTCTACTGAAGTCTTCAAGGATCTATTCGCTTAACAAAACTATCTTCAGTCTCGAAGAAAAATGAAGGACGAATATCAAGATGATGCCGAATATCCAAAATCATCGGACAACAACGATCCTCTGGGTCACTTCAGACAACGGTTCTATCTGAAGAAAGATTATATCTACATGTGTGGAAACTCCCTAGGACTTGCCACTAAGGACGCCGAAGAATGCGTGTTAGAAGTCATGGAACGATGGAAAGATGAAGCAATAAAGATTTGGATGGTGGACGACAACAAATATTATTTATATTCCAAGTATTTGTCGAAACTCATGGCACCTATAGTTGGAGCGGATCCTGACGAAATATGCATCTTCGGTGGCACCACGATCAACATTCACCAAGGTATCAGCACATTTTACAAACCTACCAAAGATAAGTACAAAATATTGGTCGACGATATAAATTTTCCTACAGACCGTTATGCAGTAGACAGTCAGGTTAGATTACAAGGTTACGACCCAAAGGATGCTGTGAAAGTCGTTAAAAGCAATGGGAAGTTTATGGATGAAGACAAAATCATAAACTCAATGACTGACGATGTCGCACTGGTGTTTCTTCCTACTGTGTACTACAGAAGTGCCCAAGTACTAGACATGGTGAAAATAACCAAAGCAGCCAAAGAAAGGGGTATTCTCATAGGGTGGGATCATTGCCACGGTGTGGGAGCTATAGAAATCAATTTGAAGGAGATCGACGCTGATTTTGCTATATGGTGTACTTATAAGTATTTAAATGGAGGTCCTGGATCTTCTGCAGCTTTGTATATTAACAGAAGACACCACACACGATTGCCTGGCTTAGCTGGATGGTATGGAAACAAAATCGAGACTCAGTTTCTATTGAGACAAGAGTTTGACCATCAGCAAGATGCGAATGGATGGCAAATAGGAACACCTAACGTTTTATCCATGGCATCTTTAGAAGGGGCTTTGAGAGTCATCAATGAAGCTGGCATACCGAATATGAGAAAGAAGTCCCTACACATAACAGGTTATTTGATGTACCTTATCGAGAAGAAGCTCGCAAATTACGGGTTTACTATTGGTAACTTGAGAGAGGACAGCAAGAGAGGTGGTCATGTATGCTTGGAACATGATGAGGGGTACAGAATCAGTATCGCGTTGAAGTCTAGAGGGATTGTGCCGGACTTCAGGGAGCCCAATGTGATTCGTTTGACACCGACGGCTTTGTACACAAGTTATGAAGAGGTTTATAAAATAGTGGACATTTTGTTAGATATTGTCAAGACCGAGAGTTACAAAGCCATTGGTATGAATAGGAACTATGTTGTTTAATTTTTAACCGACTTACCAAAAAGGAGGAGGTTCTATGTTCGACTTCATGTATGTTTTTTTTTATGTATGTTCACCGATATCTCCGTCATTTGGGGACCGATATTGAAAATTCTTTTTTATTTGCATTTTATTCCATTTTAATTTGGTGAAGATCTGATGAAGAACTTCGAAGATATACAACAGAACACTTCACTAAATAACGGCAAAGCTCTCGGGATTCCTGCAATCGCATGTCTGTTCATTGTTTATACCATTTCATAACATAACATCACGCCAGTATGCTCTTAAAGGGTACGGAGATCTCTCATTTCACCGGTTATGTTCAAGTTTTATGATATTCGGGTAATCTATTCTGGCGTTATATGTACCTACTAAACAACTTGTCTATTATGTAGGTACAACAAAAAAGTGAAAATAAAAAACTTTTTTCCAAAAAATTACCACTGACTTCCAAATAAAAAACTAAAATTTTTATTTTTTTTATTTTTTATTATTATCTATAGGCTCGCGCTTGACCACTATCTCACCTGATGGAAAGCGATGATGCGGTCGAAGGTGAAGCACGCTTGCCTAGAAAAAACCCATTCACTCTTGACTTAAAGACCCCTAGATTGTAGCTATCGGGAAACACAGACTCCGGCAGGGAATTCCATTCCTTAGCTGTACGCATAATAAAAGTGTCCCGAAAACGTTTTGTGCGTATGGGTGGGATGTCCACCATGTACCGATGACGCATCGCCGTGCGTCTGGTTGTCCGGTAATGGAACGGGCTGGGCGGAATTAAATCATGCAATTCCATTGCACACTCCCCGAAATGTAACCGATAAAAAACCGACAAGCTGGCAACTCGGCGACGATGTTCAAGGCTCTGGAGCTTTAATTTGACCAGTGCCTCATTGCCGATGAGTCTCTTGGCCCGCTTTTCGATCGACTCTAGTGCATCAAGCTGGTATTTGGCTGATCCGTCCCAGAGATGAGAGCAGTACTCCATGCACACGAACGAGCTTGATACAAGTTGAGCAGCTGTTCCAGCGTGAAGTACTTTCTCACCTTCGCAAGGATTCCCAACTTTGTGGCAGCCAGCTGAGCCTTTGCCTCAACGTACGTCCCAAAATTGAGAGTCGATGTCAACGTAACGCCAAGAAGCTCAAGATGTTCCGTTATTGGCACGGTTACATCATGGAAAGTTGGAGCCGGGTGAAATTGTCTCTTTTTAGCGGAAAAAAAGACACGCCTGGGTTTTAGCAGCATTAAATTGTCGAACTTTAGACGTCAGAGTGATATTGACAGCTCCAAGTGCACAGTTATATTGACCGTATATGATTTATTTAATGTATCACTTATTCATAAATGGCAGATTACTCAAAATGTGGTGTATATTTGCCTCACACTTCATTGATAAGAAAACACTTTTAAAAGGGTTTTAAATCACAAGCTGTTGAACTAATTGTATGTTTGTAAAAAAATGTTTCATTTGTTACAAATTATTGTGTAAATAAGGAAGGCAGGCTTTATTTTAACCAAATGTAAATAATAATGATTTCAAATAAAACAATCAGATTTTGGTTTTCTTTATATTTTAAATTGAAAATAGGCTTATACTATTTTACTCGAGTTGCAATGTGATTATATCAACATGCCATAAAATTTATCCTATCACAAGTCCAGAATTATATTAGACGAATCTTTTTGGAGGTTCTTTAACGAAAAATATTCACACTTTTACTATAATCACACCACAACGATCCATTTATAAATTAAAAAATAATTATGTATATTAATTAACAAAATGTCAAAACGTCATTCCTCCTCAGTGTTGCCGGCCGAAATAAAAAATACCTAGGTATCTACTTTTATACTAACAACATCTTTGTGTGTGACTTTTCGTACTTACAACTTATCTGGGATGTACGGGATATACAATAATGAACCCTATTTTTAATTTTTAATAAACCTTAATAATAACAGTTTTCTATTTATCATTATTATTTATTACTATTTACAGTAATTTACATCACAAGAGTATGTTGTATGGTGGTTGTGGATACAACAACAATTTTTTTTTATCTTTTCAACATAACCTAACACAAGGAACTAATAGTAAGACCAGTACGGCCTGAAATTAGGTTTAAACTAACCGTTTTTACGAAAATTTACAAATACGATTATTTTTTTCTTGAGTTTAGATATTTCAATATGTTTTTTTTTATCGTTTTGCAAACTTGCAGTGAAAACCGTCGTAATTTTTCATGAAATGCTAGCTGGAACTATGCTTACTCAGGAGTCCTTATTAACAATCAATAACTTACCGATATAAAACATTAGTTTGTCTTACAAGTTGGCTGTTCAATCGAAATGCTTTTCTAGGACACATTCATTATTAAATAACTACATTTGTATGTAACTTCAAGTTTAGTCACTAATGCCATATAATTACTATAATGCACTAACAACGAAATATACTTATTTTACGGATACTCAGTTCAAAAAACACCAATAAATCCGTAAAATAAGTATACTCGAACGTTAACACGAAGTCTTAAAACAGGACTCCCGAACGCCACACATAAAAATTTCACAAAAAGCACTAAAACAAAACATTTTTATTATATTTTTACATTTTCGACCGCCTTTTTTTGAATAACGAACAATTCCTTTCTCGATGGCTTTTGACACTGGTGTGAAGTACGTCACACATGAACTGGTATGAACACAGCCGCGTACGTAGTCGAGGGTAGCACTACACTGGGCGAGTCCGTTCGTTTGTTTGTAACCACCATACTTGTAACCGCTCACAGCACACAAGAATGAGTGACAGATGGTTGCGTAGTTGTCGCCTTGAGCCTCTGTAACGAATGAGATATTTAATTTAATATGTTGGATAATTTATTGGAGTAAAACAAAGGAAAAGGGAAGGACAACATTTTGTTTAAAAATACAGCAGTTACAGGTAAATTCAAGCCTAATGACGGGTCAAAATACGAGAATAGTTACTGCGTAGTAAAAAGCAATGTTCACAGTCGCCTTTAGGTTTGAATCGACCTGTCCCCCCCCTATCATGATCAAAATGGTATTGCCTTCAGCACGTATACAGCAGAAATAACTTCAGCGGCTTTTGGAATATGCCTAAATATAGCGACTGGTTGGAATATAATAAACTATCTGTTGCACGCAACTTCGTCTGTGTAGCATTAGTACTTTGAAGAGCCAATTTTTTTATACCGCGCCATAATATTATAGGTGTGATAAATTATTAGTTCACTATACAAACTTCTACCCGGTCCCACTTCTGTCCACCCCCTAAAGGATGATTTCCGGGATAAAAACAATCCTACGTCCTTCCCAGGGCAGTGGTGTCTCATCCCATGCAATGAAACCGTGCCGACGTACTGTACTGATTATTTTTGTTACATCGATCGCGTTCGGTTTCGTTCCACGGATATAGATGGTGATCTATCTATCGCCGTGGAACGGAAGCGAACGCGATCGATTATAAAAAAATAATCGGTATAATCAGATGAAAAACGCTAGTTACGTCGGCACGATTTCTTTATATGGGATGAGGCATCTGTATGCTAGTATTATATTATCTGTGCCCAGTGTATCAAACTATCTCCATACCAAAGGACCATGGGTATTTTTGTATGAACACTGGGCCCACTTTTCAAAATTGTGCAACAGTGATGAAACCTATGACATATGAAAGCTCTTGGCGTGTACTTTATTTCATTATATGGCAGCTAAGTTGAAATCCAGCGCGAAAATGGCGTTTTGGTATGTTCAATAAAATATTGTAAATGAAAAAGAATAGGGTACCTCCGCCGCATCGTTGGAGCTTATTTGGCAGGGAGGTGTGTCACCTACGTGGGACGTACTTGATGGCGTCGTAAATTAGCACCGCATGTCGTGCGGTGTTCCACAGGGCTCTGTCTTGGGCCCGCCTCTGTGGAACATCGGGTACGACTGGGTGCTGAGAGGCGAACTCCAACTCGGGCGTATACATGACATGTTACGCAAACGATACGCTGGTTACCGCACTGGAGAAATCGTTCAAAGAGGCAGCGTTGCTGGCGACGGCTGCGGTCTCACAGGTGGTGAGCTGCATACGGCTCCCGGAGGTGGGTATAAAGGAGGTGGGCCCTCAACAAGTCGGAGGCCATGTGTTTTCATGGCCCCCGGCGGGCGCCGTCACCCGATGCCCGTCGGGGGGGGCTCGAATCGCTGTTGAGTCAACCATGAAGTACCTGGGATTGATGCTCGACAGCTAGTGGGATTTCGGCTTCCATTTTCGGCGGCTGGCGCTCAAGTTGTTGGGCGCGGCTGATGCGCTCTCAACGTTGCATCCAAATCTGGGAGGCCTAAGCGCCACCTGTAGGCGGCTCTACGTGGGGATCGTGCAATCGATGGCCCTGTATGGGGCCCGGATCTGGGCGGCAACCTGATGACCGGCAGCATCGCTGTTCTAAGAAAGCCCTAGACAGCGATGGCCGTCAGAGTCATCAGGGGGTATAGCACGATCTACTATGAGGCGGCTTGTGTACTGGCCGGATCCCCGCCCTGGGACCTGGAGGCAAAGGTACTCGCGTCACTGTATCGGTGGCGCGAGGAAACGCGGGCGCGTTGCGAAGTATCGATGCAGCGACATTTGGAGTTGTGTCGGTCTCAGCTCCGCGAGGTCCTGGTGGCGGAATGGCGGGACAGGCTTTCACGCCCTACCGCCATTCCGCACCATCGAAACGGTCCGGCCAGTGCTCTCACGCTGGCTCGGGAGGAGGCACGGCTCCTGTCGTTTCGGGTGACGCAGGTGCTCTCGGGGCATGATTGCTTCGGAAAGTACCTGTGTCGTATAAACAGGGAGCCGGACTTCCGGTGTCACCACTGCCTCGACTGCCGGGAGGATACGTTGGGGCATACGCTGGCAGAGTGTGCCGCATGGAAGGAACCGCGTCGTGCCCTCATCTCTGAAATAGGCAGTGACCTGTCGCCGCCGGCCTTGGTTGAATCTGGAATCTGGACGCGATGGTATGCTTCTGCGAAACAGTCGTCTCGCAGAAGGAGGCTGCGGAAAGGGAGAGGGAGATTTTATCCACTCATCCGATCCGCAGAAGACGCGCCAGGCGTCGGCGGAGGGCGGAAACGCCCTCTTACAGCCATCTTAAATGGGTTACGTAAATGGCCACCCGAGGTCGTGGCACGTAGTGTTCCACGCGCGCCCCTCTTAGGCGTCGCGGGGGGGAATCAAACCCAACACGAGGTCGAGCACCGCAGATGCGTGCCGGCACTAGCCGGGGGTTGCGCAAGGATCGTACCGGAACATAAAAATATAAAAGAAGGTAGGTTAGGCAGGGTAGGTAGATAGGTAGACTAGGTAGGTATGGTAAGTAGGTAGGGTTGACGGGAGTGAAGCTGCGGGCACAAAATTTGTACATGACATGACGCTCCCGTCAACTCTACCTACCATACCTTCCCTACCTACTCCACCTACCCTACCTACCTACCCCACTACCTTACCTACCCTGCCTAACCTACCTTTTATTTTATATTTTTTTGCTCCGTTACTACCTGCCAACCTACCTACCTACTTACCAGGGTACTCAAAGCCTATATATTGATATTTTTATTGTATTTTTATTCAAATAAGAGCTATTTATAATCCGAGCTACTGACTGACAGCCAACTATAATGTCAAAACAAAACAGATTTTCAAAAACCCACCAAAACACCATCTTCGCGATGGATATGAATTTAGCTGCCATATAATGAAATAAAGTACAGTTCAAGAGCTTCCATATGACATATAATTCATCACTGTTGAACAATGTTGAAAAGTGGGCCCAAAATGACGCATTGTCCTTTCATCTAAATCGGTTGAGCGGTTTAAGCGTGAAAAGGTAACAGACAAGACAGTTACTTTCGCGTTTATAATATTAGTATGGATTTCGTTACAATATATCACTGGAATATTAGTAAAACATCGTAAACACTATGTGTGGGGGTCATAACTGTTATCAGCCAATCAAACCAAATAATAGTCAATATCAATCAGCCTAGCTATTTCCTACTATGTTGGGGCCGGCTTCCAGTCTAACTGGATACAGTTGTACTAGTATTTTACTCGTAATTTCATGATTATTTCAATATAAAGAAAGAAAAATAAGGAAAAGAAAACCCACACAAAGAACACCCGTTTTGTTATCTCGGCCACACCGCAGTAGAAACAAAATTCTGGAAAAATATTCAAATAAGTACTATTTGTAAATGAAAGCCGAATACTACTTATATTTCCTTTAAAATACCGAGGAATATAAAAATGTATACTTTATCGGGACTCGTCGCAGTAGATTGGTAAATTACTGGAGATGGCAGTGGCTGGATGTGAATTAACTAAATAGAAACATTCTGAATATTCGCAAAAAAATTATTATGACGCTCGCTGTGGTACGTACAGTTGTGCAGGCGCACCGAGGGCCAATCGTCCAGGTTGTGTGCGGGCGGCCGCGCGTCTCTGTGTTCCTCGCTACACTATCTACGTACAGTTTTGCAGGCGAACCGAGGGCCAATCGTCCAGGTCGTGTGCGGGCGGCCGCGCGCCTTTGTGCTCCTCGCTACACTATCTACGTGCAGTTGTGCAGGCGAACCGAGGGCCAATCGTCCAAGACGCATGCGGGCGGCCGCGTCTCTGTGCTCCTCCCTACACTATCTACGTGCAGTTGTGCAGGCGAACCGAGGGCCAATCGTCCAAGACGCATGCGGGCGGCCGCGTCGCTGTGCTCCTCGCTACATTATCTACGTACAGTTGTGCAGGCGGACCGAGCGCCAATCGTCCAGGTCGTGTGCGGGCGGCCGCACGTCGCTTTGTTCCTCGCTACACTATCTACGTACAGTTGTGCAGGCAAACCGAGGGCCAATCGTCCAGGTCGTGTGCGGGCGGCCGCGCGTCGCTGTGCTCCTCGCTACACTATCTACGTACAGTTGTGCAGGCGGACCGAGGGCCAAACGTCCTGGTAGTGTGCGGGCGGCCGCGCGTCTCTGTGCTCCACGCTACACTATCTACGTACAGTTGTGCAGGCGAACCGAGGGCCAATCGTCCAGGTTGTGTGCGGGCGGCCGCGCGTCTCTGTGCTCCACGCTACACTATCTACGTACAGTTGTGCAGGCAAACCGAGGGCCAATCGTCCAGGTTGTGTGCGGGCGGCCGCGCGTCTCTGTGCTCCACGCTACACTATCTACGTACAGTTGTGCAGGCGAACCGAGGGCCAATCGTCCAGGTTGTGTGCGGGCGGCCGCGCGTCTCTGTGCTCCACGCTACACTATCTACGTACAGTTGTGCAGGCAAACCGAGGGCCAATCGTCCAGGTTGTGTGCGGGCGGCCGCGCGTCTCTGTGCTCCACGCTACACTATCTACGTACAGTTGTGCAGGCGAACCGAGGGCCAATCGTCCAGGTTGTGTGCGGGCGGCCGCGCGTCTCTGTGCTCCACGCTACACTATCTACGTACAGTTGTGCAGGCGAACCGAGGGCCAATCGTCCAGGTCATGTGCGGGCGGCCGCGCGTCGCTATGCTCGCGGCGCCGGGACACTTGCGGGGCCTCGCTGTTGGACACGCAGCCCTCGTGGATGTGCACTGTGGCGATGTCGGAGCCGGGGATCTCGAACATTACTTCCAGGAGTAGGTTTTCCTGAAAAAGAAAACAAATGTTAACCAATGGTTGTCTCAAAACCGCCCTTTGTTTCTACATTCATGTAATGCTTCCTTCATCTATCTTTTCTGTAACTATATGGAGGAGGAAGTCAGCGAGTGTTGTTTAAGGACTGGCAGAAATGTTGGTTGTGCGACAGCGAGATGGGAAGACGACATTGTTGCTATCGCGGGTAGCACCTGGATAAGGTTAGCAATATGAGCTAGGAGATCGACAGAATAAATAAAATAGAGAAGTGAGAGTGAAATCAGGCTGTAGATAATGATGGAGAACACAATAAAGAGTAGGTTGGTAGATTATATCTATCTTGCGTTAAGCTGAGTATAGACTAAACTACAGCATTTACTTGTAACAGAACATCGAGCATTCGTCGTTTTTACCCGACTGCTGAAGGAGGGTGATGTGTTTATCAGTCTATGTATGTAGGTATGTATGTATGTATATATGTATGTTTGTTCCTATGTGGCTTCTAGAGACCAAACGCGTAGGCCGTCAATCGATTCGTCTTAACCGTGCGAGTGTCACTGGCTACATTCAAATTGGAAAATAGAAAAATGGCGGCTTTTAGACGCCATATTATGGGGGGCCAAATTGTTTTTTTTATTCCCAGCCCATCGTGTGGGGTATCAAAATAAAGGGTTTTAAGAGGGGATTTCAAAAATATATATAACACTTATATGTTTAAATGTACATAATTAAAAAAAATGGTAACTAAAAAGGTATAAATAAAAAAAGTTAATTAACCAAAAAACCCGACTGCTTAAAAAGTGAACTAAAAAGACGCAAATAAGAAGAAAATCATGCTGTACAGTCGGAGGATACATATTCGTGATCTGGCTGACCAAAACCAGATGACCACTCCCAGAACTCAATCAATAAAAGTCAGTTACTTAGGATATTTGTAGCTCCAATGGATAGGGATGGTACCTTCACCACAGTTGATCAACACAAGTGTTTTTTTCCTGAACCAAAATATGGCAACACAATATCAATTTAGTACTTACACATAATTCTTATAGCCAGGATTCAATGCTATGATTTTCGTTAAAATCAAAACTCAAATACGCCGACTTGTTATAGTTTTCCGGGAAGCTGATGCCAAAGGTTAGGTTTTATTCGAATCCAAGAATGCTGACATAAAACGAAACTTATTAAATGAGTAATTTAAATGTTATTGGGGGATTATTAACATATTTTTTGTAAAGTCTTAGTACTGTATAAAAATTTTGAATTCGAACCTTTGATGGTCTTGGTGGATGAAAGGAGATGCGAGTCAAAACAAATGACGCGCATCCGACCGTACGAGTTGTTAATTTATTCCAACTTCAATTTTGGAAGTCAGTGGCAAAACGAAGAAACAAATTCAGAAATACTGACTTCCAAAATTTTATTTGGAAATGGGTTAAAAAAATCTTATGCTTAGATTAGCAAGGATATTTTTTCTATTTCTTGTATAGGACTTAATTTTTAATATTAAAAAGTATATTATATATTTATAATATTGTAAATATTATACGAGCGTTTTGAGATGCGCATATTCATCTGGTCGTATCCGTATGGACCGAGCGCCCCGACAGCGCTTACCCGCCGCGCCCCGCACCCCGCACCCCGCACCAGCTGCGCCTCTCGTGTACTCACAGAATACATACTAGTACTGGCCGAATTGATTCCAAGGACATTATTTAGAGAACAGTGGTGGCCCAGTGGTAACAGCCGCGACTTACGTGTCGAAGCCCGCGGGATCGAACCCAGGCAGACGCTTTACTTTGTGTAAATTATTTCATCACCACTCTCTAACAACGGTGAAGAAAAAACAGCGATGAAACCGGCATGTCCTAGAACCAAATAATCGAAGACATGTGACATCCGCACTGGACCCGCGTGTTGGGTTAAGCTCCATTTCCTCATTCACAGAGAGGAGGCCTGTGTCCCAGCAGTGGGCACATTAAAAGGCTGATGATGATGAAGGACAATTTTCGTCATAACACGAGCTTTTATGGAAGTCATGATTGATTCTGACTAACTCTTCAACACTCCTCTTGGGCCTAAAAAGCTGTAATTTTGCACATAGACACAATGAGATTCCTTTTGTTTAACAAACAAGACAATTCCTCATGAACAAGTTAGTCACGAGCGAATAAAAGCTGGTAAAGTGCAAGTAAAGTAAGATTCTACATACCATGATAGCCCTTAATCCTCTGGCACCAGTCTTGCGCTCCATAGCGAGCGCGGCGACGGCCTTCAGAGCGTCATCGCTGAACGACAGCTCGCATTTGTCCATCGCGAACAGCAGTTTGTATTGAGATACCTGGAAACAACAATTTAATATCAGAAATATATAGCTGTGCCTTCAGAACTCTTTACCTGCGTCCGTAGGAGATTACCCTTTTTGATTCCCTACACATGGTCCCCGAGTGGTGCTAATCAGGAGACCCTAACTGGTGGTAGCTTTCGGCCGTTGGCTTGTGACCACCCACCGGGCAAAGACGTACCGCCAAGCGGTCTAGCCGTGTTCTGGTACGATGCCCGGTATAGCCACTAGAGGAGGTGGGTCGAGATAGCTGTTCCACTACAGGCTCAGTGTCGATATCTTCATTCTTGGGTCGATATCTTCAGACCACAGTCTGGTGAAGTTTGTGTCCGTCTACTCCCCGCCCGATCCTAGCACAAGAGGCACAAGGGTTTGGCGGTACAAGTCCGCGGGATGGGATGCTATTTTTCTTAGTATGCTATTCTTTGGACGATCCACCGTGATGCGCCGACACCGTGAGGGATGTGTTGCGTCAGGGGATGAGTATATTCCATTCTTTCTCTGACATAACAATGTCTAACGTCGACCAACCATGGTTTGGTGCCGAGGGTAGCCGCACCGACGCGGTTAAACACAAGGCGTACCTGGCACGGGTCGACGCTCGAATGTATATAATGATAATAAATAAAAACGATCGATATTTCACGTGACGTAATTTTGTCAATATTGCCTTATTTACCTAATACAAAATCAACTCTATTTTAATGCAAATATGGTATATATTTCAGTCAACCAATTATCTAGGACTCTGTAAGAAGTATCATCTGCTACCACTGGAAGATAGACGTAAGATTGCCGACTTTTTATTATTATTATTATTTATTCTTGTTAAAAATCCTGAATAACAACATTGATAACCCTGAGTTATTGTCAAAATATTATTTCAATGTGCCATGTCTTACATCCACCCATACGTGTAAGTACCTCATACTTTTTCGAATTATAGGCGGAACAGTTATATTGTGCGCGCAAGCAGAGACTTCAAGGATATTTGCAAGGAATATGATTTGGAGCCATTCACGATCAGTGTAAATTTAGCTAGAAGGTGCTTAAGCCTCAAATTTTTCAAGTAGCGGTAGGTTATATTTATTATTTTCTTTCTCATCAGACATAATTGCAAATCAAGTAGGTATTGAATTATAATAAGAATACCATATTGCTTCTTACTTCAATTAAAAAGGTGAGATTTTTGATTTTGTGCTCACACCATAAATTATTATTATAAGTCTATACTAATTGGCTTTCCGTTGACTATGGTTTCCTTTTTTGTCTGTATTTATTAGCTGTAAGTCCTCCATGTACTAAAATAAATAAAAATAAATTTACTACCCAAGAAAAGCGGCTGGCCCCAATGTAAATTGGGGTCAAGTGAATGATGATGACACAAATTTTGATAAATATGCCAAGTGATGTGCCAGCATGTTAAAAATAGACAGAAAAAAATATGGCTTGCTTTATTTGATAGTTTACATACGTTTGGGGTGATAACATTTACATGAATTTGCCCATAAGGACCAACATGCCCAAAGCAGCAGTGCAGTTTTAGATAAAGTTAACAAAATTTTCGACTGTTAGTCATCTAATACTTTTAAACGAGCAATTCTTGTTGTATATATATATGTCGGGTTTAGCCAATAGTACGGACGTCAAAACAAACCACAAGCAAGCCCTTGGCGGCAAATCAAGAACAACTACGCAATGGCGCGCTTTTTCTAACCACTTGCGTGGTGGGGGACAGCAGAATATGGCAGTTGCAGACGAAGACGTCGTAGAATCAGATGCAAGATTGTAACTGAGTTGTGACTATTTGAATAAATCCAGTGTATTTAATAATTTGTGTGATTTAATTTCCCCGATTGTACCCACCAACCTGCCCATACATGATGTCTTAACCTAAGGGAATACATCCTGACTTCCCGATGGTTTGCATCTATCGGCAAGCCTTGATGCGACATATATATATATGTCGGAGGAAGGTATATCGCTTGTAAACTTATTACTTCAGGTTTGTTTAATTGGTAACATTTAGCTTCTGATCAATTCTCAGTTCGATTTTATTCGATTGACAACACTTTATTTTTCTTATGTCAAAATACTCGATTTGGATTGGATAATACAAGCAGTAATTTGCCGGAAGAGATTCTCTTAGCCAATAAAAAGCAGGGGTGTCATAGAGGCACTCTGAGTGGGTTCTTCCGCCATATTGGGTCAAAAAAAGTTAGAAAAGATACGCGCGGACGCGCGTTTTGGGAGTTAAAAAGGAGTTGAGAGAAAAAGAGTTGAGAAGTAGCCTAAAGTGGCGTGTGTGAACTTGAACAAGTGTGTTTTAGTTGGGAAAAAGCGAAACGATTGGTGGCCGAATCCGCTGCTTTGATAAAATTGGAACAAGAACTATCTCTAAAACGGCCTAAGTTACCTGCTTTGTGCATTGCATACCCACGATATGCCCACAGACCGAGGGTATTATTGAAGATAGCCCTCCTATCCCCGTTATCAGAAGTGAAAACAATGCAAGCACAAGGCGATGATGGACCAAATGAGACGAGTACCTAATGGCTGGCGCGCTCTCTTTGGTGCGCGAAATTTAGCATGGAAGTACCTACCTAATGGAGATGTTTTGCAACTTGCCGGCTACTAGAGAAAGGAATATCATGTTTCCCGAGTTCAACCGTATAGTGTGGCCTATCCTAGACAATATGCGAAGTCGAGTTGCAGATAATGATGAAGTTAATGATGACATCGACGCCCAATCCCGACTAGATACTTGGGAAACGCAACTGTGGTGGTAATGTTCAGGGAAGTATAAACTTAAGTATTCCGACAATAATAAGTACCAATCTAATGCCTTATGAAGTTTAGCCACAATATTGTTTTTCTTGGTTTATAGTGGCTAAAATTTAAAATAAATTGTTATTTTCGTTATGATGCTAAATGAAACTCAGCCAGATTCATACTGTCAGCGGAATTCGCAAGAGATTAAGACCACTTGTGCAAATACAGTGCAAGAGAGCAAACATCCTAAGCTACAACTTGATTCAATAAAACTTTATGCTTGTGGAAATCTTGCTCATAGACATGAATTTTTCAGCCATTCACACAATATGCAACAAATAGCACGGACATCTGAGCCCTTCAACATGGCTGTGGATACCACAAGACCTGTTGTGACCGGCTGCGTGTAGTGCTACAAGATAAGTGTGGAGCTCAGGTTCCATTTCAAGAGGCAACATACAACCTGCAGTCTACAGCGCTATGAAAGAGGAAATTTAGTGGTTTTATACATGCCGCTGCGGTGATCAATCAATTTAATATTTTCTGATAGCACCTAGGAGTCTGGACATGTGCATGGTTGGCACTGCTGCCTGACCTTTCCGGGAGTACAGGCTTAAAGGTATGTTACTTTGATCTGCATTCAACTATCTGTGCATTGGCATACATTTGTGGCAGCTGAAGTATGTATTGGATTTGGAAGTACCTAAGTTTTATAATTAATTGTTGCATTAATTGCAATTTATAACTATTGCATTATGTTGTTTAATGGAAATGTTTAATGTAAGATTACATGAAAAGAGTAGAAAAATCAAACAGCGCCATCTATGTAATGATATTGATACTGTATGTTTCTTTCAATAATCATCGAAATTGGATTCGGGACCCCATTATGCCGTGATTTACTGCTCGGGGGAGCTTATTGAATACGAGCATGTTTTTTTTTTGTGATCAATTTAAAAACAAACAAATAATTTTTGCATAGACAGAATGAGAAGTCCGTGCTTGTCACGCCATCTTTTAAATCTTTGACGGGCTCAAGCTTTGAAATATCTTGTTTCAAGTATTTAATCGTTTTTATTTACCAACATAATAAACAATGAAACGATTTTCGCAATTTCATCTTTCTAATGTACTTGGAGCATTGGAATGTGAGAACAAAACGGAAAGAAATTAGTTTTCATTATTTTATGTTGCATGATGTTAGAACAATATACGGTTTTGTGACCACTAGTGCTGTCACAAGAGTACACACATTTATGAATAGGTTGTTAGTTTACTCACTACTGATAATCGAGAAGTAAAGATACTAGGCATTTTAGCCATCACTTCAGATTACCCGTAAATATTATTACCACTGAGTTTGTTGTTGATTTGATCTTCAAGGAAATTTGTGAATATGCTTTTCTTTGAAAATAACGTACATTCTAACTATTCGCGTTGGTATTTTTAATGCAAGTGTGAATCCAGTTATGGAAAGTAAAAAGAAAAATCGCAATAATAGTGTATCTTTTCACATCTTTGGCTGATTGAGATTGTTTTTACGACTAAATTAAAGTATCAGGTAAAAGGGAAAGAAATTTATTTTGTTAACGTAGAATTCAAATATCTTTGTGTAATACATTCGACTATTTTTAAATAATATTTTGATTCATATCAAAACAGAAAAATCGAATCTCGATATTCTAGGGCGAAATATCGATACGCTGGATTGATTCAGTACTGGATATCGATTGAAAAATTGTTTGTTTATTTTTTGCCTTTAAATCGATTCGTCGATTAATTGATAACAGATCGCCATCCCTTACTCATCTCTATTAGACAGTGACATGAAAGTGTCAACATTCGAAAAAGTTCGAAAAAGTCGGACAAGACAAAACATAAACAAATAACTTAATGTGATATGATTTTTAACTTATAAATTACTGGATAAAGACTAGATTATTAATAAATCGTTACAAGGTGTGAGTCACTGTGAGGATTAAACTTTTAACTTTTGCTTCATTCCAAAGAGTTGCGATAACTTTCAGTTAAGAGTTATGTGATCAAGATTATTTTCAAACCGGTGTTAAAGTTTAGTTAAATAGTTTGCTGGTTGACTCGTTTTGCGATCTTACAACCTGGAAATATCACGAGGATTAACGTTACTATAGCCTAGACAGTTGGCGTTTAGTTTTGTTGCTACCAACGGTTGAATAAAGGTAAAGTTAATGTCTGTAGTTGTTATAAATCACTATGTAGGGAACTAACCAACTGATAACATGTCATTCTAACGATACCTACCTATAAATAAAAATTATTTAAATTGACTATGGCAAATGAAAAGTGCAACTAGATTAAGATTATTAATTAAGATTTAGATTAAGATGGTGTCTAGAAGATGTATTCAGGTATTATGGGATGCCCGAGGGATTGGCCCTCTCGAAGAACTATTGAAGTTGTGGCTGAAGATGAGATAGATGTTCAATTGGCAACATTTAAATTTACATAGAACAGTTTCTCAGTTTCGTGGGTTAGAGAGATGACGGAGTCAAGAGTTGATCGGCATTTAAGTTGAAAGTGCATTGTGTGTAGCAAATGTATTTGCTAAGTTATTGTTGACTGTGGACCATGAATGGGACACTTGGGTTCTATTTGATTTACTTGGTACAGGAGCTTTCGTTTTTTGGTGGAAACTAGGAATGGTTTCCTTGTTCTGTGTTGTTTAACGATGCTTGGCCTCGATAATCTTGAACATTATTCAGAAGTTTTAATAATTGTAACATCTCTTTAAAGAAAGGTGTGCATTTGTGAATTGTGTGATTGTGTGGTGTCATGTAGGCTAGTACCTACCTTGAATAATAAATGTGGAATTTAAAGTATACTGTCAGTAATGGTTGTGGTGTTCTAACTTGTTGAATGTTCTGTGCTGGTCATTGTGAACATACCTAACGTAATTTTGTTTTATTTGCTATCTGAGCAAGTTGGATAAGATAATGTTAACGCAGATGTATACTCGGTGACATGCGGTGCATGATTTCATTTTCAATTTTAGTTTGCAAAATTGGTAATGTTTGATTTTGGTAGTTATTATACCTATCGCACTGAGGGTTTGGTATGAAATCATGAACATAAAATGGAGTTCTTGAATATGCTTTTGGCTGGGTAAGAAATCCTGAATTTGAGATTGCCGTTGTATTCAGTACTGAGAATGAAGATTGAAATAACAAATTTGATTTTGGTTTAGAGGTGATGTTTATGGTTATTGGAGTTCTGAATGGTGGCAGCTATGTGTTGCATCAAAGGCTTTGGTTCATGATGAGTTAGAGGAAAGCTGAAAGATCAAGTACCCATTGAAGTAACTGAATGTACTGTGTTGAAGAATGATTCAAATCAATCTAGCAATGGTGAGGTCGTGTGTATGGTCAAAGGACTGACTGTACGGTGATGAGTAGTCGCTGCGGTGACTGCTGTAACCGAGGTGGGTTACGAGGTGAGTGGTCAGAGATGACTGCTGTAACCGAGGTGGGTTACGAGGTGAGTGGTCAGTAAGATGACTGCTGTAACCGAGGTGGGTTACGAGGTGAGTGGTCAGAGATGACTGCTGTAACCAAGGTGGGTTACGAGGTGAGTGGTCAGTAAGATGACTGCTGTAACCGAGGTGGGTTACGAGGTGAGTGGTCAGTAAGATGACTGCTGTAACCGTGGTGGGTTACGAGGCCTGGTCAGGATGACTATGGTTGCAGGGTGGTCACTGGGTTGACCATCAGGAGCTACAGCAATTGCTGTGGGACCAAGAAACATTGCTGGATTTGTCAGGGGGGAACCTGGTCCCTCTGGGGCTTTGGAGTCCTGTTATCTGTCTGGGGAAGCCTGGTCCCTCTGGGGCTTCGGTGACCTATTGTTTAGTGTATGTGGCATGGGTATCTGGCAGTATTGTTGCTTCGAGAGGACCGGTTGTCTGGGGAAGCCTGGTCCCTCTGGGGCTTTGGTGACCTGTTGTTTTGTGTATGTGGCATGGGTATCTGGCAGTCTTGTTGCCTCGAGAGGACCGGTTGTCTGGGGGAGCCTGGTCCCTCTGGGGCTTCGGTGACCTGTTGTCTGGGGGGAGCCTAGTCCCTCTGGGGCTTCGGTGACCTGTTGTATGTCTGGGGGAGCCTGGTCCCTCTGGGGCCTCGGTGACCTGTTGTTTGGTGTATGTGACATGGTATGTTGTGTTGGGCGTTTGGGTGGTTTCTGGCACACTTAGTGCTTCGAGACCGACTTGGCGTTTGTTGGGAACCTGGTACCTCTGGTGCTTCGGTAACCATTTAGAATGTGTTAATATGGTTGTCTAAATGGTGAGGTGGCTGGTTCGATAGTACGACGATGGTTGTGTACGGTGTATGGTGTGGAGACCTAGATTTACATGGAGAAAACAAATGAACAGTATGAAAGCTATGAGAATTCAGTTTTCTTGAGTAAAGATGTACTTGAGTTTTGTTGTAGGCTGGTAATATAAGGTGTTTATTGAAGGTTTCATGTGGAAGATGTTACGACCACGTTATTTTTTTTATTTGGTCAGGAGCGGCCGAACTTAACCTATTACCTATTTTTTTATCTCTTGGTTTTTGTTTTTTTTTATTGAGTAACGATGTTGCTCGTCGCTTTACATCAAACGTGGGACCGTTTGAATGTCAAGATGGCCGTGTCGGAGGAAGGTATATCGCTTGTAAACTTATTACTTCAGGTTTGTTTAATTGGTAACATTTAGCTTCTGATCAATTCTCAGTTCGATTTTATTCGATTGACAACACTTTATTTTTCTTATGTCAAAATACTCGATTTGGATTGGATAATACAAGCAGTAATTTGCCGGAAGAGATTCTCTTAGCCAATAAAAAGCAGGGGTGTCATAGAGGCACTCTGAGTGGGTTCTTCCGCCATATTGGGTCAAAAAAAGTTAGAAAAGATACGCGCGGACGCGCGTTTTGGGAGTTAAAAAGGAGTTGAGAGAAAAAGAGTTGAGAAGTAGCCTAAAGTGGCGTGTGTGAACTTGAACAAGTGTGTTTTAGTTGGGAAAAAGCGAAACGATTGGTGGCCGAATCCGCTGCTTTGATAAAATTGGAACAAGAACTATCTCTAAAACGGCCTAAGTTACCTGCTTTGTGCATTGCATACCCACGATATGCCCACAGACCGAGGGTATTATTGAAGATAGCCCTCCTATCCCCGTTATATATATAATCTGAATTTCGGAAACGGCTCCATCGATTTTCATGAAATTTAGTAAGCAGAGGGTTGCGGGGCGATAAATCGATCAAACTAGATTTAATTTTTTGAAAACGTCGTTTTCTCAATTTTCACCCGAGCAGAGCATAATAATAATAAGAGAGTATAATAATAAGTAAAACTTACCATAGCGTTTTTAGGTTCCGTTAGTATCCGCACGAGCAGGTCTTGATTGAGACTATGGAAAGGTACTAGCACGGGGAATCTGCCTACGAACTCCTGCGGAATAAAAAACATAACCGGTTATTATTATTCTTATTACATGACGATTATTATGATAACGTACTATGACTATGAAGGTCTGGCGTAGTCACAATCCATGAATGCGGGGGTCTTCAAGGGAGCTGGACGGTTTATTTTTATAGAACTTAAGGCGATATATACGCCCCAATGTTAACGCAGTACTGGCCGTGCGCCCGCTCGGAGTCAAAATATCAATATTGAACCTTCTTTCGAACAGTTTTGTTAGCAAAATATTATTTGATTTACATATGCTATTTCAGTTATGAAGAAATCCCAGCCATCAATTTTTCCTGGTAAAAATATTTTTAAACATCCAAGTCGTTCTGAAGGAGTGTCCAAACATGCGAAAAAAAATCGAGTCGTTAATTTTTTTTAAAGCAAAACTATTATTTACACGAAAAATCCTTGTTTCACAAATAATGTACAATTTCTTTTTCGTACCTTTTAACCTAGCCGTTACAAAGGAGTATGCTTTAGAAAGTAACCGTTTTACGCCACTAAAGCGGTGGAAGGCCCTTAAGTGTAGTAGTCACAGCGGATCTTTATGTCTCTGAAGTTGGCTCTGCCAACCATTGCGCAAGAAACAGTTTGTCATCGAGTATACTGCATACAGTAAGCGAGATAGGGCGATGCGACAAACGTAAGCGAGTGAAAGAGAAAGTTATACAAAGCTATTTTCACCTTTCATATTGACACAAAAATAGCTACTGCGCAGGGTCTTGCAGCCAATTCAGAGACACAAAGATTCGTTGTGAGTATTATACAAGCTATTTAGGTTTTACACATTTTATAAAGATCAATTTGGCTGCCGACGTTGGTTGATATGAGCTCGGACATTTAAAGTTTTCTAACGGATGCTAATTTGTTAATTTATGTAGAAAATCGTAGATCAGGAGTTAAGTTTCTAGTTTAGTTGAGATAATTCTTTGTACTTGCTTAGTTGCGACGTGTACATAAGTATGAAGAATTACGTTTATTATTGCTTTACGTCCGTTTGAGTTAAGTTTATATTAGCTTGTTATCTTTAGGTTTACAACCACAAAGATAATTCAAAAACGAGCATAGCAAGCTCAATGTTTTTTATATCTGGATATGATATTCTATATTATTAAATGTACAATATTTGTTTATAACTACATATATTTGTAATCACGTTCTCGTAAACAGCTCAAACGATTTTGAATGAAATTGGAATATAGGGATTTTATGTGGGAAAATTTATAAAAAAACGGGTGGTATTTTTTATTTTCACTAGTGCAAAGCTCGGTTGCCCAGGTATTATTTTGTAAAATCTATACTAATATTATAAAGAGGAAAGATTTGTATTTTTGTATGTAACGAATAAATATAAGAGAAATTTACAAATTTAATAAACCGTTTTCACAACGGGAACTACGCGGTTGGAACCGCGAGGCGTCTGCTTATAACGGAAAATTTGATATTTCGTAAAATATTTGAAAAAAAATAGGGTACATGTTCTTACCGGGATCATACCGAAGTCGATGAGGTCCCTCGCCTGCACCTTGCGCAGCCACGCGTCCCGCTCGTCGTTCTCCTCGCGCGCCGAGTCCAGCGGCGACGCGTCGGACGCGGCCGCCTGCACCGCGGCGCGCCGCCCCGAGCGCGGGTCCCACGCACCGAACCCGAGGTACTTACCGGGATCATACCGAAGTCGATGAGGTCCCTCGCCTGCACCTTGCGCAGCCACGCGTCCCGCTCGTCGTTCTCCTCGCGCGCCGAGTCCAGCGGCGACGCGTCGGACGCGGCCGCCTGCACCGCGGCGCGCCGCCCCGAGCGCGGGTCCCACGCACCGAACCCGAGGTACTTACCGGGATCATACCGAAGTCGATGAGGTCCCTCGCCTGCACCTTGCGCAGCCACGCGTCCCGCTCGTCGTTCTCCTCGCGCGCCGAGTCCAGCGGCGACGCGTCGGACGCGGCCGCCTGCACCGCGGCGCGCCGCCCCGAGCGCGGGTCCCACGCACCGAACCCGAGGTACTTACCGGGATCATACCGAAGTCGATGAGGTCCCTCGCCTGCACCTTGCGCAGCCACGCGTCCCGCTCGTCGTTCTCCTCGCGCGCCGAGTCCAGCGGCGACGCGTCGGACGCGGCCGCCTGCACCGCGGCGCGCCGCCCCGAGCGCGGGTCCCACGCACCGAACCCGAGGTACTTACCGGGATCATACCGAAGTCGATGAGGTCCCTCGCCTGCACCTTGCGCAGCCACGCGTCCCGCTCGTCGTTCTCCTCGCGCGCCGAGTCCAGCGGCGACGCGTCGGACGCGGCCGCCTGCACCGCGGCGCGCCGCCCCGAGCGCGGGTCCCACGCACCGAACCCGAGGTACTTACCGGGATCATACCGAAGTCGATGAGGTCCCTCGCCTGCACCTTGCGCAGCCACGCGTCCCGCTCGTCGTTCTCCTCGCGCGCCGAGTCCAGCGGCGACGCGTCGGACGCGGCCGCCTGCACCGCGGCGCGCCGCCCCGAGCGCGGGTCCCACGCACCGAACCCGAGGTACTTACCGGGATCATACCGAAGTCGATGAGGTCCCTCGCCTGCACCTTGCGCAGCCACGCGTCCCGCTCGTCGTTCTCCTCGCGCGCCGAGTCCAGCGGCGACGCGTCGGACGCGGCCGCCTGCACCGCGGCGCGCCGCCCCGAGCGCGGGTCCCACGCACCGAACCCGAGGTACTTACCGGGATCATACCGAAGTCGATGAGGTCCCTCGCCTGCACCTTGCGCAGCCACGCGTCCCGCTCGTCGTTCTCCTCGCGCGCCGAGTCCAGCGGCGACGCGTCGGACGCGGCCGCCTGCACCGCGGCGCGCCGCCCCGAGCGCGGGTCCCACGCACCGAACCCGAGGTACTTACCGGGATCATACCGAAGTCGATGAGGTCCCTCGCCTGCACCTTGCGCAGCCACGCGTCCCGCTCGTCGTTCTCCTCGCGCGCCGAGTCCAGCGGCGACGCGTCGGACGCGGCCGCCTGCACCGCGGCGCGCCGCCCCGAGCGCGGGTCCCACGCACCGAACCCGAGGTACTTACCGGGATCATACCGAAGTCGATGAGGTCCCTCGCCTGCACCTTGCGCAGCCACGCGTCCCGCTCGTCGTTCTCCTCGCGCGCCGAGTCCAGCGGCGACGCGTCGGACGCGGCCGCCTGCACCGCGGCGCGCCGCCCCGAGCGCGGGTCCCACGCACCGAACCCGAGGTACTTACCGGGATCATACCGAAGTCGATGAGGTCCCTCGCCTGCACCTTGCGCAGCCACGCGTCCCGCTCGTCGTTCTCCTCGCGCGCCGAGTCCAGCGGCGACGCGTCGGACGCGGCCGCCTGCACCGCGGCGCGCCGCCCCGAGCGCGGGTCCCACGCACCGAACCCGAGGTACTTACCGGGATCATACCGAAGTCGATGAGGTCCCTCGCCTGCACCTTGCGCAGCCACGCGTCCCGCTCGTCGTTCTCCTCGCGCGCCGAGTCCAGCGGCGACGCGTCGGACGCGGCCGCCTGCACCGCGGCGCGCCGCCCCGAGCGCGGGTCCCACGCACCGAACCCGAGGTACTTACCGGGATCATACCGAAGTCGATGAGGTCCCTCGCCTGCACCTTGCGCAGCCACGCGTCCCGCTCGTCGTTCTCCTCGCGCGCCGAGTCCAGCGGCGACGCGTCGGACGCGGCCGCCTGCACCGCGGCGCGCCGCCCCGAGCGCGGGTCCCACGCACCGAACCCGAGGTACTTACCGGGATCATACCGAAGTCGATGAGGTCCCTCGCCTGCACCTTGCGCAGCCACGCGTCCCGCTCGTCGTTCTCCTCGCGCGCCGAGTCCAGCGGCGACGCGTCGGACGCGGCCGCCTGCACCGCGGCGCGCCGCCCCGAGCGCGGGTCCCACGCACCGAACCCGAGGTACTTCTCGTTGTTGCGCCGCTGCACCAGTCTGGGGAGGGGGGAGGGGCATGTACACGTGTTACTTGTTCTAACAGTAATAACAGCGGCTTAGGCGATCGGCCAACACGAAGCAACGCTTGTGTCGGTTGATTTATGAATGGGTGAGCATCCGTTAAAGGTCTAAAGCCCGCTGTGCTTCGAAGATTAGATCTTTGCCGCTAAATGACTGCTACAGGTTGGCCAACCAACTTGATTGCCGTAGTTGGGAATATACTATTCTAGAGTCTATTCCAAAGCGCAGGAGGCCCGACAACTAGCTAGCTGCACCCGCAGTTCATTCGACGCACAACCGGGGATCTCACAATAATACTACGTCAAACGGGATAAACATGAACGCAGGGGTGAATAGAAACAAAACTTTGAAGGGAATTTTAACTGTAATACCACTTTATTAGATTCAAACAAAAGATCGTTTTTAGGGTTCCGAAGTCAACAACCTGGAACCCTTATAGTTTCGCTCTGTCCGTCTGTCCGTCCGCAGCTTAGCTCAGAGAATCTAAGTACTAGAAAGCTATAATTTGGCATGTATATACACATTAATAATTCCGACAAAGTGGTAACATAAAATCATGAAAAATATTTTTTTTTCTGGTACCTCCCATAGACGTAAAGTGGGGAAGTATATTTTTTTTCTCATCTATCCCATGGTGTGGGGTATCGTTGGATAGGCCATTCAAAAATATTATGGGTTTGTTAAAACCATTTTTTGATTCAGAGATTCGTTTGCGTAAAATTAAGCTTTTAGTTGCAAATTTATGTTAGAGTCAAGTGTCCCCCCCCCCTGCCAGCGAAATGGTTGCTCTTGGCTATGTGAAAAAATTCATGGCAGTAGTAAATATAACGAAATTAAAAGGAAAATTATCACGGATAACAAGGCTTTACAAGTTTACGAGTAATAGTCGACCAACTTATAAAATGTACTTGGAACAGTAAAAAATTTATACAAATGCCATTGAAAAATTACTTAAATAAAGTTGATAGCTGTGTAAAACAGAGTAAATATAATGCATACGAAATATTTAAAAATATACAAAAATGAAATCATAACAGGCTTTACAAGTTTACGAGTAACAGTCGACCAACTTATAAAATGTACTTGGCACAGTAAAATTTTTGTACATTGCCATTGATAAATTACTTAAATAACGTTGTTAACTGTGTAAAACAGATAGTAAATATATGCTTATGAACCATGTAAAAATATACAAAAATAAAATCATAGCATCCTTAATAATAATGATTTCTAAATTAATAATGTTTAAGCTCGAATAACGCTTTGAATTGGCCGGAGTCGTTGGCAGTACCAGTCCGTAGTCCATACAGCGCATGCACGCGGTGGAGTCTATTTTGTGTTAGTGCAGAAGTATTTTCGACGATTTGTAATTAAAACGTAAAAGTAAAGTCAAATAAGATTCGATTTCCAAGCAAATTACTTATTTTCTTTTGTCGATATCCTTCTATAAAGTCATAATTCGACCCGACTTCATCACTAATTGAGTAGCGTAAAACTTTCCAGAATGAAATACTGAATACCGCAGATTAGAGGATTCACCTCTTATCTGCGGTATTAGCGGAGATTAGAGGTGAATACATACGATTTTTTTCTAATTCCGAAAGAGAAATAATCAAGGAGCATGCACGCATGGATCCAGGAACGAACTATGCCATTCCCTGTGGCTCTAACGCGCGCTCGTATCGCCTCCTTTCGATGTTCGCACCCGCAGTTGGATATAAAATCCAACTTCGCAACTGAAGTTCTCCTAAACTAAACTCCTTCTTCAGTTACCAGTTAGTCCTTATTTAGTTTAAGTCAAGAGTGAATAGATTACATCTAGGCAAGCGTGCTTCACCGTAAACCACATCATCGCTTTCCATCAAGATAGTGGTCAAACGCGAGAATATAGATTAAAAAAAACATCATCCTATGTGGGCCTGTTTTTAGATTTGTGAACCGCTGAAACCGTTCTAATGTTCATGGAACAACAACAAAACCCTCATATTAGTCCGCATTATTATGCAACTTCGGAACCCTATTACTGCGCGTGGCCCGACACGCACTTGGCCGGTTTTTTTTAAATAATAACACTTCACAATCACACTAATATTATAAAAGCGAATGTTTGTGAATGTGTTTGTATGTTTGTTACTTCTTCAGGCCCAAACGACTGGACGGATCTGGATGAAATTTGGCAAATAGATAGATTATAGTCTGAAATAGCACATAAGGTACTTTTTATCCCGAGAATACCATCCCTTGGAATAATTTTCTAAATTCACGCGGGCGAAGCCGCTAACTTAAACTAATTATTTAATATATTGGATTACCTACTAAAATGCTTCAAACAATTTTTAAATAACGTGAAAATTATAAGTTTTTAAACTGTCATGGTCACTAACACTAACATTAACATTAGAAACGGGATATTTACCATGTTTACTGTTTGTTTCGAGTTTCCGATATAAATATCCCGTTTCTAATGTTAATGTTAACGTGAAAATTCCCTTATAAGTTCTGTTTCTATTCACCTCTGCGTTCCTATTCACCCCGTTCGACTACATAACCTTTTAATAAAACATTTCGATACAAATGAACAAATTAGAATGAAAACTTCAATACTATGAATTGCAAGGCGAAACCCGGCAAGAATACAATTATAAATATCCAATAAATGAAACAACATTTTTCAACACACTGCTGAAAAATAAATAAAATTTAATTATTGTAAGAAATACCTGACGAATTTTTGTCAGAGTTACCAATCTCACAGTCTCGTATATTATTAACAGAAATAGTACATTACTGTAGCGACCAGCAAAAGAGCCGCCGAGGCGAAGCCGAGGCACACATACGTAAATCCATCAATGCCTAGTTGCGGCCAAGACTTGTACTACTACTAAGACTTGTACTTGTTGTGTAGTACTTTTCTTAAATATTGCGCGGAAATTAAAATTAAGTAATACCTATAAATCATTTTGTCAAATACAATTACTTTCAAAACCAATGACGAATTTTTGCCGCGTTAAATTGTTCATTTGTTTTTTTTTTTTCAATAAACAGCTTTCTATTTGCAAGCCAATTCGAAATTTAAATAAAACCTTTGATAAGTAGGAGGTTACTTATCAAAGGTTGCCATGTATCGCAGTAAAAGATCGTTCCATTTTTAAATAACACGACAGATATGAGTTTACTATTAGTCCAGTAGGGATATAATTATTTTCCACATCATCATCATCATCATATCAGCCGAAAGACGTCCACTGCTGGACATAGGCCTCCCCCAAGCGTCGCCACATTGACCGGTCCCGTGCGTCTCGCAACCAGCGGATTCCCGCAACCTTCACCAGGTCATCGGTCCACCTGGTGGGAGGCCTTCCAACGCAACGTCTTCCGGTTCGCGGTCGCCACTCCAGAACTTTTCTACCCCATCAGCCATCCGTTCTGCGAGCAATGTGCCCTGCCCACTGCCACTTAAGTTGGGCAATTCTTCGGGCTATGTCGGTAACCTTGGTTCTCTTGCGGATCTCTATATTTCTGATTCGATCACGCAAGGAAATTCCGAGCATAGCCCTCTCCATTGCCCTTTGAGTGACTGTAAGCTTTCTGATGAGGCCCATTGTAAGCGACCACGTCTCAGAGCCATATGTCATCACTGGCAACACACACTGGTCATAGACTTTCGTCTTGAGACACTGTGGTAAGTTGGACGAGAAGATACCGCGCAACTTCCCGAACGCTGCCCAGCCGAGTCGGATTCGACGGTTGACCTCTTTCTCGAAGTTGGCCCTACCCAACTGGATCGTTTGTCCCAGGTAGACATAGTCGCCCACAACTTCGAGTGTAGAGTCTCCTACCTTGATAGGAGTGGGTGTAACATGGGCATTCAACATCACCTTGGTTTTGTCCATGTTCATTCTAAGACCCACTCTTTCGGAAGCTCCACTGAGGTCATCGAGCATTGTACTGAGGTCCTCCATGGTCTCAGCCATAACCACTATATCGTCAGCAAACCGAAGGTGAGTGATGTACTCGCCATTGACGTTGATGCCTAGCCCTCTCCAGTCCAGAAACTTGAAGACATCCTCCAGTGCAGCGGTAAACAGCTTTGGAGACATGACGTCTCCCTGTCTCACACCTCGCTGCAGAAGGACTGGTTCCGAGGTCTGATCCTGAAGTCGAACTGACATGGTGGCGTTTTTGTATAAACACTTCAACACCTCGATGTACCGGTAGTCAATTTGGCACCGTTGGAGAGACTGCAGTACAGCCCAAGTCTCGATCGAATCGAAGGCTTTCTCGTAGACCACAAACGCTAAACAGAGAGGCAGGTTGTACTCTTCGGTCTTCTGTATAACCTGCCGCAGCGTATGTATGTGGTCTACTGTGCTGAAGCCTTTACGGAATCCGGCTTGTTCGGGAGGCTGGAAATCGTCAAACCTGCACGCGAGACGATTCGTGATGACTCTTGAAAACAGCTTGTAGACATGGCTAAGAAGTGTGATGGGCCTATAGTTCTTCAGCCGGGCATTGTCTCCCTTCTTGAAGAAGAGTACCACCACACCCTTGCACCATGCCTGTGGCGTTTTGCCCTCGAATATGACGGAATCAAACAGCTTCTGAAGGGTCTTAAGAACCGGTTTTCCACCCGCCTTCAGGAGTTCAGCCGTGATCCCGTCGTCACCCGGTCGGTGCCTTGTTGTTCTTAAGCTGTTTCAGAGTCATCCTAATCTCATACAGGCTGACGTCCGGAATGTCTTCGGTATAGTGTCGGGTCAATCTAGCTCTAGGGTCATTCGCTAGATTCGCGACGGGTTTACTGGTTGACGTGTACAGCTGCCCATAGAATCTCTCGATCTCCCTCAGAAGCTCTGGTTTGGCGGAAACGATCCTGCCATCATCGGTCTTCAGTTTCGTGAGCTGGCTTTGCCCAATAGACAGATCTCTTGCAAAGACCTTGGAGCCCTTATTCCGCTCAATCGCGTCTTTAATACGCTCAGTATTAAAGCGGCGGAGGTCGCTTTTCAAGGATTTTGAGATCCGTCTATTTAGCTGCCGGTATTTCAACGCATCGTCTGAAGACTGCAGGATCATCTCACGCCTCTCCTTCATTAGCTTGAGAGTAGGATCAGAGAGCTTTTTGTTCCTATCTGTACGGCGGGTCTTGAAAAACTTAGACCCGACCGTATGGACAGCTTCCACGAACCCATCGCTGTAATCGTCCACGGAGCTTCCTAGGCACTCGAAACGATTCTGATGTTCGAGCTGAAAGTTCTCACACAATTTTCCACATAACCTTTGATAATTCAAAAGTTTGTTATTTTCGCTGGGTGGATACCTTATGTGAATTCAACGCTATGTACAAAAATGCTAACAGTTTAGAGTTATGCAATAGGCATAAAGTAGGTATTTCCTATTATTTCGTGTTGTAACAATAATATAAAATTTAAATAATTTTCTGTTTCTTTATTAGTACTATCTAAACTTTATATTAGTGAAAATGCTAACAGATACGTACTGTGGAACAATGGAAAACTGAAAATGGCTCGTAACTCTTTCAATAAAAGATTTAAGTTTTCAAATCATTTCCTATATGCATAGAGGGATTAGTTATACGTTACAACAAAAGTTCTAACAACTAAGTATAATGCTGCACAGGTTATTGTATTTTTACATTGTGATTTGCGAAATATTGAATTTATGTTTATAAATTTGCACCTACATATTCGAAATAATAAACTCTGCCACCATACAAAAGTTTAAACACTTATGTGCTATGCTAGTTTAATAAATCAAATACAATTCGGTATTGCGGAGCGCGGTGAAACTCCACTCCGTATTGAATGAGGCGCGAAACCATTTCATTACTGTCACATCAGTATTTAAACCTCGTTCATAAAATCTAATTTTATGGAAATTTGTTATTTTTAATGTTGAGGTCGAATACGATTTCTACCTTCTTTGTTCCTATAAAAAGAATAAGAAAGAAATATTCACAGAACACGGAATAGTCGTACCTGCCGTGCTGACAGTATATCTATCGCAGGGATATGATGAAAACAGGGAATTGATCAAATCTCTCTAAGAGCGAGCGTAGCGAGCTCGGGAGCTTAGGGCACCCCGACACGGACAGGTTAGGTTCGAAGGGGATGACGGGAGCTGAAGTGAGCGAGCAAAGCGAGCGAACTCAGCTCCCGTCATCTCCTTCGTGTTAGGTTACTTTAGACCCTGCATACAGAAATAGGAGCCCCGCGCAGCGGGGCTCCGTCGGCTCTGCCACACAAATACTAATTCAACGTACAAAATAAACCTTTAAATTACTACAGAAAAGTTATTTTTGTCATTTCACTGAACCAATTTTGCTTAGAGATTTGATCAATTCCCTGTTTTCATCATATCCCTGCGACATATCGACATGACAGAATAATAAAATTCTCCGTATCGTGAATCTATGACAGTCGTTACGGGTCGTCAGAAACCCGAAAGTCTGCGGCCAGGCTAACAAAAGGGTACCTTATTATCCAGTAGGATTACCGTATAATCTGGGTTGGCAGGGTAGGCAGTCACTTCATATAAAACACTGGTATTCAGATGCGTCTGGTTCGACTGAAAACAGAGGTAGTCAACCCAACCAACATATTAGGGAAAAGTCCAAGCAAATGCCTTTTCTAAACTGATGTGACTGTAGAAATATCAAACATCTTATAACCGGTGCAACTGTCACATAACTAAATTGACTACATCGCTGGTCCTAAGACCTAATACAATAAAGGCAGTGTTACCCACTAAGCCTTAGTGGATGACACTGTAAGCATGATATGATGTATGCTTATACAAATCGATGTATTTATGTTTGTAAAATATTACCTACTCATTTTTTTATTCAGAATCAATATAGTAGCAACCCTAGTGAGTCCGGCAACTTTGGGTGTCAATTTTGTAATACGCTTACCAAGATTTAGAACATTTTTTTTATTTTAAAGGTAGATAAATTTTACATAATCGTGTCTATTGCGCCCTATCTATTAGTTTTTAAACTCTATTATAACGAAAAATCGGCACCACGTGACCTTACCACACGATTGCTGTACATAAAAACCTAGTAAATGCCATAAAATATTATATTCCAGGATAGCGCAAAAATATTATTTTAATTAGGCTATGGAATGTCATCTTGTGTTAGGTAACTAAACGAAAAAAAAAAATGAGCGAGTACTAAACAAGGCTTACGGGTGAACTGTACGTAATAACACAAATTATATTAATGGTGTCCTAAATCTATTAAATATTTTACATATCTCTAAACAAGATAATTCAATACCTATTAAGTACCGGACATTTGCTAATTTAAGGTGCTTTTACAATTTGAAGGGACTTTCCTATTGTAAATAATCATAAAATGTATTAATTAAAGCACCAAATCTCAATTCAAATTATAAATTTCCTGGTTAAAATTACACAGTCCATCGCAGCATATTAAAACTCATTAAAATAAGATTATCAGGGTATAAAACCATTATAAAAATATGTCACCTACTGCGTTCTTATAAGGGGCAGTCGTACAGTACCAGACATAATTTTAATATTTATTCGATCGCACGGGGAAGGCTTGTATAACACATGCCAGATTACCTATTTTAGTGATCTTTATTATCGTAGCAATAAGATTGCATTCATAGGCAAAATAACAGTGAACGATATGTCAGATACTAGACGCCAGTTTGAAATAAGAATTTGCGCTGTAATGTTTTTCTAAAAATCATCAGAAGAGTCCGTTTATGATGTGGGCCTCTGTGGTCTGTATGGTTCGAAGAATTTATACTGATCGTACATACCTACACCGCGCCCCGCAATACCCAAATTGTATTTGATTTATTAAACTAGCATAGCACATAAGTGTTTAAACTTTTGTATGGTGGCAGAGTTTATTATTTCGATTAGGTAGGCGCAAATTTATAAACATAAATTCAATATTTCGCAAATCACAATTTAAAAATACAATAACCTGTGCAGCATTATATTTAGTTGTTAGAACTTTTGTTGTAACGTATAACTAATCCCTCTATGCATATAGGAAATGATTTGAAAACTTAAATCTTTTATTGAAAGAGTTACGAGCCATTTTCAGTTTTCCATTGTTCCACAGTACGTATCTGTTAGCATTTTCACTAATATAAAGTTTAGATAGTACTAATAAAGAAACAGTAAATTATTTAAATTTTATATTATTGTTATAACACGAAATAATAGGAAATACCTACTTTATGCCTATTGCATAACTCTAAACTGTTAGCATTTTTGTACATAGCGTTGAATTCACATAAGGTATCCACCCAGCGTCGACGTCGCCACCGGACGTCACTCGGCTGATATGATGATGATGATGATTCACCCAGCGAAAATAAAAAACCTTTTGAATTATCAAAGGGCATATTCTTCTGGCTACTGGACTATATGTAATTTATTTGGCCGCTACACACGACAGATATGGATTTTCATACAACTTTTGCCGGCCGCTGCTCGCATGTATTTGGGCAGTACAGCAATTTCGATTTATCTCGAAGAAGGTTGTCAAAATAATGTTCAAATTTCCAAGCATGTTTGAGAAATAGATAAAAGCTAGCCATCACAAATAATACGGCTACGGCGGCTGGCCCGCACCACTAGTGTATTTGCACTATTATTATAGAAATGCAAAATTCACTTTATGATAAGTGATCACCACCGTGGTTGGTTATGGTTAATTAAAAATAATGGACACTAACTAAAAGTGTAATTAAACTCATCACAAAATAACCAATTGTATGATCTGGCAACAAATACACATGTATAATATCTCACCTGTCCAGGCCGTTGTAAGCGCCGCTGGCCACGAACAGTATGTTGGTGGTGTCCACCTGCACGGCGTCCCCGCGCAGCTTGCGGGAGTTGCGCTCGGGCACCGACACTACTGCGCCTTCCAACATCTTCAGCATGCCTTGCTGAACGCCCTCGCCTGGAAACAATAAAACGATATGTAAGAAATATAACAAAAAAAAACTAACAATAAACAGCAACCATAAATAATACTTGTGTAGCGACATCTATGACGCCACATACGAACTAAATCACACATTCCTGCATCACGCAAGCAAAGTTTATGCACAATTTGATCGTCTGGTCGGAGCCGGAGGATCCTTCCCTTTCAATAGCCTTCTGAAACGGGATTGCCACCCCTTTCGATGGTCTACTGAAAAGGGACTGCCACCCCTTTCGGTGGTCTACTGAAAAGGGACTGCCACCCCTTTCGATGGTCTACTGAAAAGGGACTGCCACCCCTTTCGATGGTCTACTGAAAAGGGACTGCCACCCCTTTCGATGGTCTACTGAAAAGGGACTGCCACCCTTTTTCGATGGTCTACTGAAAAGGGACTGCCACCCCTTTCGATGGTCTACTGAAAAGGGACTGCCACCCCTTTCGATGGTCTACTGAAAAGGGACTGCCACCCCTTTCGATGGTCTACTGAAAAGGGACTGCCACCCCTTTCGATGGTCTACTGAAAAGGGACTGCCACCCTTTTTCGATGGTCTACTGAAAAGGGACTGCCACCCTTTTTCGATGGTCTACTGAAAAGGGACTGCCACCCCTTTCGATGGTCTACTGAAAAGGGACTGCCACCCCTTTCGATGGTCTACTGAAAAGGGACTGCCACCCCTTTCGATGGTCTACTGAAAAGGGACTGCCACCCCTTTCGATGGTCTACTGAAAAGGGACTGCCACCCCTTTCGATGGTCTACTGAAAAGGGACTGCCACCCTTTTTCGATGGTCTACTGAAAAGGGACTGCCACCCTTTTTCGATGGTCTACTGAAAAGGGACTGCCACCCCTTTCGGTGGTCTACTGAAAAGGGACTGCCACCCCTTTCGATGGTCTACTGAAAAGGGACTGCCACCCCTTTCGATGGTCTACTGAAAAGGGACTGCCACCCCTTTCGATGGACTACTGAAAAGGGACTGCCACCCCTTTCGATGGTCTACTGAAAAGGGACTGCCACCCTTTTTCGATGGTCTACTGAAAAGGGACTGCCACCCCTTTCGATGGTCTACTGAAAAGGGACTGCCACCCCTTTCGATGGTCTACTGAAAAGGGACTGCCACCCCTTTCGATGGTCTACAGAAAAGGGACTGCCACCCCTTTCGATGGTCTACTGAAAAGGGACTGCCATACCTTTCCGCATATATCTATACCAGTCAGTTACCATCACACTTCAGGCTCGTGTCTTCTCATACAGAAAAGACACGAACCAACACACATGCTCAAGTCGGATTGGCGATTTCAGAGGTGTTTGATAAACAATAACAACGATCGAAAAATTGGCCTCATTCAAATCTAAGTCGATCCTGCTGACATCCTATTAATACCTAGAACCTACCTAGAATTAGCTAATTTTGGGTCTTCTTTCACTTTACTGAAGTACGTAGTAATCATCATTTTAGCTGGAAGACGTCCACTATTGAATATAGGCTTCTCCAAAGTGTCACCACATCGGTCCCGTGCGTCTCACATCCAGCGGATTCCCGCAACCCTGACTAGTTCATCGCTCCACCTTGACTCCTAGGGGGAGGCCTTCCAACGCAGCATCTTCTGGTACGCTACACCAGAACTTTTCGGCTCCATCTACCATCCGTTCTGTAAGCAATGTGTCTACCCACTGCCATTTATGTTTCGCAATTGTTCGGGCCTGGACCTGGTGAAGGTTGCGGCGATCCGCTGGATGCGGGACGCACGGGACCGGTCAATGTGGCGACGCTTGGGGGAGGCCTATGTCCAGCAGTGGACGTCTTTTGGCTGATATGATGACGATGAATTATTCGGGCTATGTCGATAACTTTGGTCCTCCTGCGGATATCCTCATTTCTAATTCGATCTTTCTGATAAGCCCCATTGTAAGTGTAATAGTGCTTACCTCCAACATCCCTCAGTTGATGTATGCCCGGCACGGCGCCGATCTTATCTACCTCGTCTAGGAACACGATGCCTGTCTGTGCTCGCTCAACGCTGAAAACAAGAATTTGATAATATTAGTGTTGTTAACAACCTATTTTATTTTCATGTTAAATTATTGCATTGGGTTCTAGTGTCAATCAAGAATATGAGATTAAGATCCTGGTAAAAGATGCTGGTTTACAAAATGTTTGGGGTTCTATTAGGCAGTGAAGTAAAATCGAGATCCCCAAACTTACAGCGCTGTGTACCGCCGTAAGATATTAATAGCGTATACCAGTTGAAGGTGCCTCTGTGCAGAATATCGTCGACTCTGTCTTTGTCACCTCTGACCTAGACTAGAGTCAAGAGCAAACCCAAAACAAATAAAAAAAATATTACATTCTAGAGTGGCCCAAGTGCCCGTACACTTGGGCTTTAGAGGACTTAATGAACGCTACAAAAATTTGAGAGCCACGTACTACGTCCAACATTTTTAAAGAAGTCGCCACAGACTCGAAATAAATATATATCGGAGGATACTTCCTACTTCTGTGACAGTAGATTAAACAGATACGGAATAAAGAAGAATTTAATTTTGTTTCATTGGCAACATTTACCTTCTGATTCAAATGTTGATTCGATTGGCAACACTTTATTTTTATATCAAAATACTTGATTTTGATTGGATGTTTTAAACTATACTTTGCCGGATGTGTTGACTGTCTAATAAAACGAGGGCGGCTGCATTATGACCGCCTAGAGTGGGTTCGTCCGGCATTTTTTCATTTTGAGACGGGGCGCGAGAAGTTATCTGTGACGCGCGAGCAGATCTGAGGCGGGAGCGCGCCTTTTTGCGTGGTGAAAAAGTACCTACCTAGTTGAAGTGGTTGCCTGGTGGCGGAAATAAAATGACTGTGAAACGACTGGTTTACGAATCTGCTGATTGGCCATTGGACCAGCTCGGACGGCATAAGTAGTACTTACTTTACTTGCTTTGTGCCAGCATTAAACACAACATGACGCCCACGAGACCCAAGAGAGACATGGAGCATGAACTCTAATTTATTGAGGAGTCCTCCTCCGACATATATTTAAAATTCTTACGGTTACCATTTCCTCATCCTGTGAGATTTTCTTGTAGAACAGTAGCTTGGCGATGAATCTCTCGATGCCTTCCCCGACGTAGCCCGCCTGCGTCCGAGTCGTACCCTATGTTACATGTGTGTATACCTTACTTAAAGTTGGCATCCTGCAGTAGCTTGGCGATGACACTCTCGATGTCCTCCCCGACGTAGCCCGCCTGCGTCAGTGTCGTACACTATGTTACATGTGTGTGTAGTGTGTACAACTTACTTAAAGTTGGCATCCTGCAGTAGCTTGGCGATGACACTCTCGATGTCCTCCCCGACGTAGCCCGCCTGCGTCAGTGTCGTACACTATGTTACATGTGTGTGTAGTGTGTACAACTTACTTAAAGTTGGCATCCTGCAGTAGCTTGGCGATGACACTCTCGATGTCCTCCCCGACGTAGCCCGCCTGCGTCAGTGTCGTACACTATGTTACATGTGTGTGTAGTGTGTACAACTTACTTAAAGTTGGCATCCTGCAGTAGCTTGGCGATGACACTCTCGATGTCCTCCCCAACGTAGCCCACCTGCGTCAGTGTCGTACACTATGTTTCATGTGTGTGTAGTGTGTACAACTTACTTAAAGTTGGCATCCTGCAGTAGCTTGGCGATGACACTCTCGATGTCCTCCCCGACGTAGCCCGCCTGCGTCAGTGTCGTACACTATGTTACATGTGTGTGTAGTGTGTACAACTTACTTAAAGTTGGCATCCTGCAGTAGCTTGGCGATGACACTCTCGATGTCCTCCCCGACGTAGCCCGCCTGCGTCAGTGTCGTACACTATGTTTCATGTGTGTGTAGTGTGTACAACTTACTTAAAGTTGGCATCCTGCAGTAGCTTGGCGATGACACTCTCGATGTCCTCCCCGACGTAGCCCGCCTGCGTCAGTGTCGTACACTATGTTTCATGTGTGTGTAGTGTGTACAACTTACTTAAAGTTGGCATCCTGCAGTAGCTTGGCGATGACACTCTCGATGTCCTCCCCGACGTAGCCCGCCTGCGTCAGTGTCGTACACTATGTTACATGTGTGTGTAGTGTGTACAACTTACTTAAAGTTGGCATCCTGCAGTAGCTTGGCGATGACACTCTCGATGTCCTCCCCGACGTAGCCCGCCTGCGTCAGTGTCGTACAGTCACAGATCGCGAACGGCACGTCCAGGCATTGCGCTATCGTTTGTGCTAATAGTGTTTTACCTGTAAACAACAAGAAAATAATCGTTAGTAACAAGGGACACTTTGGTTTGTTTTTATCAATATTCTCCTGTGACATTATGAAAACTCTTAAAATGTTTACCTTTATTGCAGCTAATAATCTTATGCAGCTAAACATGGACTTTAATAAGATGTCTATGAGATGATTCTGTGATTATAAATACGCCCTATATACATGACGATATCAGTACAATATTTTACAGTGGAAAGTTGGGATCACAAGGGAACACCAATAGATAAACGAAAAAAAAAGAAACCGGCCAAGTGCAAGTCGGATTTGTGCAGAAGAGTTCCTTACCCAGGATGGCGTCAACTATATATGTATGGTGACACCCATTAATTTTAAACTTTTTATTATTTTTTGAAATTTTTCCCTTATTTGTGCTGCAAGGCCTTACTTTTTGCCAAATTTCGTGATTTTAGGTCAACGAGAACTACAGTAAAGGTTTTTGACCCAAAACCTATAGGCTACTGCCGATTGACCTAGATTTGTCAATTTTGGTTAAAACAGCACAAGTAAAGGCAAAAAATTAAAAATGTTGAAATTTAAGGTAAATTTTGGTACTTAAAAGTTTTCGCGAAAATCAAAATTTGCCCATATCTTATTATCGTGTTGACTCAGGAGTCAGGACCTTGATTTTGATACACCTAATAGGGACTATAGACCTTAGTATCTGCTATAAATTTCAACTTGCTAGGTCCACCCGTTCCTGAGAAAATCGTGGTGACACAAAGATAGACAGACGGACAAGTGCATCTTACGGAACACTAAAAACAAATCTAGTAGAAAACTACCACGTGATCCCAAAATTATTCAGTAAATGTCTTACTGCACAGTGTAGTGTATACGGGCCGTAGTAACAAATAAGGGATTTCATTGCATCGCACTACGGTACTACGTGAGGTTAAGCACCAAGCTACGAAATGGCTGAATATTTGGAAGTTGCCTTGGTCTCAAATTAAATTATGGCAAATTAAATTATCTTTTATATTAGAGTACGATTATAACACAACAAAATCCATCTTATTCGAATCTTGCAATTATCATTCATCTCACAACTACAAAAATAGAGATTAAAAAATAGTGCTCAACATTTTGCTTAAAAAAAAAGTGTTTTTAAACAGGCAACACACGCTGGCCATACATAAAGCTCATTATTTCGTGTAATTGCGGCGAGGACGGACGTGCGTTGAATAATGCATAGCGTTTGTTAACAGATCTGTTATGAAATTGTTGCAAAGGAGGCTGTTACTCATTTCTTGTTTGTGTAACTTTACGAGTGACTGTCAGACGAACCTTTTGTGTAGATTTTTCTTATTCGTCTCGTTTTATTGGCTAATAAATTCAGGTTCAGGTCAGGGGTACTAAATTTAAGGGCACGACAGAAGTTATGCTTTGAGATGCGTTTTTTGCGGTTTGGTACGGAACCCTAAATGTGAGAAGGCCGACACGCACTTGGCCGATTTTTGGCTAGATATATTTTGTGACTACGGTTAGTAGATAATTAATTAGTTAAAGCTAGCTTTTGTCAGATTCCAAGATATAATGCAATCCATCCAGGCCAGGCATCGACACGCTAAATATATGAATAGAATCAAGCTAGACTTTATAATGTTCAGTTCTTGCCAAACATCATGGCCGCCCTAAAGTTGGCTACAATGGCTGCAAATCTCATACAAAAACAGCACCGACCCGTGCTTTGCGCATCGAAAAGCCAACTTCAGGAAGGCCAAGAAGTTTGGCGGGAACTCTTAAGTATTTATTTAACTACGTGAAATATATATAGATATAATATAGCACCTCTGCTTATTCCTCAGGGGAATACAGGCATAATATTAAGAAATACTCTCATAAACAAATCACGACATAAACAACAATCTATCTTCTATCTTTTGCAACGTAACCGTCGCGCGTCGTCGCAAACTTAATGGGAACCTTTAATTTGCACTTTTCACTCTCGGCATACGAAACAGTCCGAGGTCGTTTAGCATTCTGATCTCGAGTTTATGGTCATCCCACCCACGAGCGGATGGGTAAGGAATTAAAGAGTTGTGTTGAAACAGTGTGGCCTTGGATCTGGTTTAGTTAAATTAATTAATTGGTGGTATTGCTTGGCCATCCGAACGGTATAAATAAAGGTGCGAGTTCACGAGGCGGCCGCGACACGCGACTGAGGCAGGAGAAGCGCGTCATCACTTATTGTCCTTAGGCTTTGTTTAGGAGTGAGATCGCACGCGCGAAAGCGTGTTTTAAGGGGCGTCGCACACACACTAAATCTTCGAGTCGACGTCGAAGCGTGCCTATGTATGGAAAATAGAGAGAAAAAGTACTTGAGACCATGGTTAGTCAAGAAGCCATGAGTACCCCATTTATTTTTTGAGGGATAGCAGTTAGTGAGTCTTCGGCAAATGCGATATAAACGTGTAACAGTAGTCGGGTGAGCGAGACCCGACTTGACATATTGATTATTGAAAGTGCTGCTTATCCTTGCGGGTTCACCTATTGAACAGTTTGTTTTATGCCAGCATTATTTCTACAGAAAGTTTACAAGCAAAAATAATTTTATGGGAGGGGCGATTCCTATATTCACAAAATATAACATTCAAGTACCTGGGCGACCGAGCTCTGCACGGGTGAAAATAGAGAAAACGACATTTTCGAAAAATGAAACCTAGCTAGATCGATTTATCGCCCCCAAAACCCCTGCATACTAAATTTCATGAAAATCGATGGAGCCGAGATTCAGATTATATATACATATATCCTGTATATATGTATATATAATTGCTCGTTTAAAGGTATTAGATATTGGCGTGTTATATCACTCACCAATGCTCTTTTACATACATAAGGTAAAGTAAACAATGACTAAGTTTATTTTTGTACGATAATAATTCCATATTTTGACAGTCTACGCGAGTGCTTTACAAACATTTGTCTACATAACAAAACATAATGCGTCATTTCTGTTATTTAATTTGCAGTATTGGTTTCCTGCTGATTCATCCAATGTCTTCTGATCGGGGTTATATTAGAATCAAATCACAATGACAAAAGTTTAGAAGCGAAGCGATGTGGCGGTCTAAAATTGTACGTTGCACATTGACCCCTATCTCCACAGCATAAAGTCCAGACAAAGACACGCGTCAAATTCTGTAGCATGTGCTAAATTTACCATCGAAAGCTTTATATGATTGTGTGCATTAAGTGGTGGAGATAGGGGTGGATATGCTAAGTAAATTTTTAGTCTGAAGCATCGCTTCGCTTCGACTTTGTCTCAATGTTATTTCATCCTAAATGCAGAAACTAACTTACGTGGCGCGGGATCCACCAATTAAACGACTCTGTTCCAGCCTACGTCATAACATAACGAGTTTTGTAGCCAATCAACTGCGTCAGAAGGCGCCACGTCACGTAAATGTTTCCGCAATTAGGAAATCAACCGATAGCCGGTACAGTTAGCTACAATGGCTGTGAAGTAGTAAATCTCATAGACAAACAGCACCGATCCGTGCCTTGCGCATTGGAAAGCCAACTTCAGGCCGGCCAAGAAGTTTATCCGAGAACTATAGAAGAGATAGAAGTCCTTTATATAAAAGACTAGCTGACCCCCGGGGCTTCGCTCCCGTCAACTAGCTACCTTGCCTACAATGCCAACCCTGCCTACCTAATATTTTTTATGTATCATCAATAGTTTTCTCAGCGCACGCCAAAGAATGAATTTTATAGGCAACATTTTGCTACTTTGGGTTGCATTACTGTAATTTTCATAAGGATCTCTATATTTTTTTTAAATATGTTATAGCCAATGACACTCAAGAATAATGTAGCTAACACACAAACTTTACCTTTTTATACACTAATGAGCAATGAAAAAGTTCCAGTGACACCGAGTGACAGCACCAAATTACTCCTAAACGGGAAAGCCTAGCTTTATGTAGCCGTCTGCAATATTGAAGTACATTTAACAGCGCATCAGAATATTACCAACTAAAAACGTAAATATTGTGTTCAAATTTTAAATTAAATGTGAAAAAATTAAATTAAGGTGTTTGTCGGCATTTTGTGGGTGGAACTTTTTCATTGCTCGGCAGTTTATATTAGTACTCGTATAGATTGGCATAATATTTCTGTATATAAATGACAGTCTTGATCTCATTGACACGTTAAGAAGATGATGTGACACTCCTATGTAAGTTGAAAAGAACGTGATAATCCATCAAAGCGCACTGGTGTTATAAAATGCAGTATCGTACTTTGAAAACTATGATTAAAAACATCATTGTTATACAAAAAAAACAACATTATTGTGCGTGTTATTTTCTTGATGTGTTACATTTTATTTAAAAGATACTGTGCATTTTAATGCATTCACAAATTCCCAGTTACTATGGTAGAAAGGAACTTAGAGGCGTCGAATCAGCGTTAAGGTTCGGTCGGTGGGCGGACAAGAGAATATAATAATAGAAAAGTATATTCATTTATATGCTTAGAATGTAGGTATTTATAATAAGAAAAGGAGTGGTAGAGAAAGAGAGAGAGAGAAAGAGCGGTAGGGATAAATAATGCGAGGTAGAAAGAGTGCGAAGCAGAAAGAGAGAGAGACAACAACGAGCAGGGCTATTAAATGTTTTCATCATCATCCTTTTAATGTTCCCACTGCTGGGACATAGGTTTACACTCTGCGAGAGGGAATGGGCTGTAAACCACCAAGCGTGCCCAGTGCGGTTTGGTGGATATCACATGTTTTCCTTCACTGTTTTGAGAGTAGTGGTGATGAAATAATTTACACAAAGTGAAGCGTCTGTGGGGGTCGAACCCACGACCTACAACTTGTAAGTCGCGGCCGATACCACTGGGCCACCACTGCTGCTCAATTTACGATGAAAACAAAGGCTCTTAGCAACAAATTAAGATGTAATAGCTAACCAAACTATATTTACATATACACAAATGACTCAGACATTATATAATAGTACATTGATACTACGATTCACCCATTGGGCAAGTCTATTGACTCTGAATCAACATGTATGGGGCTGTTGACTTTTTACTGGTACTTCTATAATTAATGTATGAAATGTACATATTATACCGTACGTGGTATGTTTTTGATTTTTATTATTACTTCATAGAATTATTTTGATATTTTCACCGAAATTTAACTTTGAGTCATTTTCTATGTTGGGGTCACCTTGAAGCCTAATAGGCCGATTGTTCACGACGCGACACTACACGCCAAAATGTGGTCACGGCTCAGGGCTTATATTTGTATGAACTGTTAGTTCATTGCACGACACCGCACTACACGCGACACTTGTCGTCGCGACTTTTATCCGACCGCCGAAGGAGGGTAGGTAATGTGTTTATCAGTCTATGTATGTATGTTTGTTCCTATGTGGCGTTCTCGAGATGAAACGCGTTGGATTTTTTTCTAGATTTCGGTGGATTTCCGATGCCGATAATGCTGACGGAACTCACTCCGTTTTTTGGCACGCGAAGTACTTACAATCGCGTCATCTAGTTAGATTTATGTCTGTGCACAAAACTATACGAATTACAGCCGGGACCAAAATAGCTCTGGCTATGTTATGGATGGTCTTAATTGAAATCACCTATCCAAGGATTGAGGTCGGCAAGCTCTCTCTCGCTGTTACACTCAGTCACAAGTCCCCTCCTCCCTCCCCCTATTTGTTACATTCGGAATCAACATATTCCTGCCCTAGCCTAGGTACTTGGGGTCGTCACAACACGGTTTCTTCTTCCATTCCGTCCTATCAACCGTCACGGTCTCTCTTTCCATTCATACCAATCTGCCTAGCCTTTGCCCCACTATATCGGGGTCACCTTCCAGTCTTACCGGATTCAAAAATCAAAATCAAATGTTTTTTATTTCACATAGGCCTACATGGGCACTTATAAAACGTCGACAAAAGGTGCACGGTTCGGGTTGGTCGTTTCCTGTGGAGAAGAACCGGCAAGAAACGCCACGGTTACTCTTTTAAAAAAATTGATTTGTTTTTACAATATTTCCATGTTACAGTATTAGTTAGTGCTTAGATATGGGGGGACAACGTAGGCCCGACAATAAGTCGTAAGAAAAAAAAAATTGTATAAACGAGAGAGTTAACAAATGTTACCAAGCGTCTAGAAATCTAGAAGGCCTACAATGTTCACACATTCACAAAACAATCAGTAAAAGAATCTATACAAAGGAAAAAATAAATAAAAATATATAACAAGACTAAATTTAACATGTGGCACAAATGTTGTTATCAGTGCTGTAACTATTCATAGCAAAGGGCTATAAAGATTATTGAAATCATTGTAAAAAGTCTAATTAAAAGAAAGAAAAAAAGTAAAAATGAGATTGAGAATAGTTAGAGACATCCACATATTTGTGCCGTTTATGAGTTACCAGGGAAGCCGCATGCGCAGAAGGAGCTAAAATTTTTATCTTCAACGTAGTCCTTGATTTTGTAATATGCTTTTTTAATAAGGACACGTTTGATGTAGTTTTTGAACTTTCCAGATTCAGCTGAGTACCAGTGTTTTACATGGAGCGACTGCCTATCAGACCTCCACAACCCAGTAACTGGGTAACACGGTACCCCTTAGTAAGACTGGTGTCAGATATCAAGCTTCTGACTACCCGTAACGACTGTCAAAGATCTTCAAATGACAGCCGGGACCAACGGCTCAACGTGCTTTCTGAGGGACGGAGGAATCTCGGTAAGTTGAAATGGTCATCCATCCACCGACCGACCTCGTCAAGCGTTGCTTAACCTTGATGATCGACCAGTAAGGCTGTTATTATTTAGCCACGAGCTCCTCCTCTTTCCATTCAAACCGTCCCTCACAAAATGTCAATTAACAAACTGACTGTGTAATTTTTATAGTAACGTAAACAACTTACCGCATCCAGTAGGCCCCAGGAGCAGCACATTGCTCTTATCCAACCTCAGCTCGTGATGTTGACGCTCCAGCACCTCGGCGCCCCCGCTATTACTGCCGTGACTTAAGTGAAGGAGATCTGGAACAGTAGACAAACACATTAAATATTTAGGTAAGTAGCTAAGGAAGTAATGAGGACGAATGTACTGAAGTAACTAGCCATGAACAGTATTTAGTAGAGCAATACTGTAATGACAATTTTGAAAGAGCGTCTGAAAGACGACTACACCTGGACATTTAGGTCTCACCAAACGTCGCGCGTCGCCTTAAAACAACTGGGCTCAAATCTCCTGAATTAAAGTACCTAACAACGTATACGGGAAGTCTCCGGTAGCTAGAGCTGGTTGGTCTACAGCATTTTCACCCTATAGATTCCTACTCTATTTATTTAATCTGTGCTTTATTATCCCACAGTGGGACTTCATTTTATCGATCGCATTTAGTTTATTGTTGATTTAATATTTAACACTGACTACAATTTTGTGACACTGACTGGTATTTATATACTGGAATTATGTTTATTTGTTAAAAATAATATGCAATATTTTAATTTCAAATCAAATTCAAAAAGAAACATTAGAAAACAATATAAATACGACATTAATTTACCGTCTATTAACAATATGATGTATTATAAAAGTACCTATGTTACTGCCATTCGTGTGTACAATAAGTTACCGCCAGCAATCAAGCAATTAAATAGAAATATGTTTAAAACTAAATTGAAAAAAATGTTAATTGATAATGTATTTTATAATCTGCATGAGTTTTTTGATAAAAAATAATATTTGTAAGTACCTACTTAATTTCTAAATACTATTGCATATCCGACTTGGATAGACTGTTGAATCTAAAAATGTAATGTTTATTAATAAGAACTTAATGTACACAGTTATGCAATAAATATATCTTTATCTTTAACACAATAACCCTCTTACAAATAAACGCAGAATAAAGTTATATCAAGTATAAACCTATGAAAATGTATGGTTATTCCTTTGTTATACCTGGTATAACTTTATTCCGCGTTTATTTGTAAGAGCGTAAAAGTTTATGTACTATGTGTTTGACTGCTGTTATATTTAAATATATTACGTTTATGTTTATAAACCATTTATTTACACCAATTAGTTAAAATTAAATTCAGGAGTCATGTCATATCGATTCGATGAATCACTTATGATTGAGCCTTACCTACAACACTATGCTCCGCGCTAGCAACATTTTAAATAGATCAGACACATCAGAGACATTGGCTGCTGTCAGTTTAGTCTACGAAATTAAAAATCACAGTATAGTTCATCTTTTAAAACTGTTCAAACATCATTAGTCACGTATACCGTTGAGGCAACGACTCAAATGAGCGGCTTGTGGTCCAAGGAAGAGTGGGAGGAACGAGAGCGCGCAGGTCACCCATGCGATGGATATACCAGATAAAGTCTGCAGTAGGTGGCCCATTGCATGAGTGCACACGAGTAACAGCCTAGAGAGAGGGATGGAGTCACATCGTGAGGCCGGAGGCGAATCATGTGAGCCCGAACCAAGTCTCATTACGACGAAGAAGGAAGGTTCAAACAACATCCAATATAGATAATTACTAGCTGACCCTCGCGGCTTCGCTCCCGTCAACAGGCTACCTACCTTCCTGTACCTACCCTCCCTACCATATCTACTCTACCCACCTACAATACCTACTCTACCCTACCTGCCCTACCTACCATATCCTACCCTACCTAGGTAGGTGTGCTACCTAATAATTTTTATGTGTCGTCAATATTTTTATCAGCGCACGCCAAAGAATGAATTTTATAGACAACATTTTGCTACTTTGGGTTACATTATTGCAATTTTCATAAGGATCTCTATTTTATTTGAAAATATATTATAGCCTATGACACTCAGGAATAATGTAGCTTTCTAGGGATGAAAGAATTTTCAAAATCGGTTCAGTAGATCCAGAGATTACCCCCTACAACTATACCTCTTTATAATATTAGTATAGTAATTCTATAAGAGCTATTTGATTAGGCCATCCGCTCGTTGTACGTGTCGCAAACACAGTGACAAATGACAGTGATTTAGTGTGAAATGGTTGACTCATCACAGTTGTTATTGATTCGCTATAACACTTGCAGCTTGTTGTTTTGTGCAAGGTATTGCGAAAAATCTAGAACAGGTAGTTTGTTTTTTTAGAACATTTTATCAGCATAACGTGATGTTTATACAAGGGTCTTCCACCGCTTCAGTGCCGTAAAACGGTTACTTTCTAAAGCATACTCCTTAGTAACGGCTAGGATAAAACAGATATAAAAAAAAACCGTCCAAGTGCGAGTCGGACTCGCACTTGGCCGGCTTCTCCAGAATATCAAAATTTAACCTTCTTTTGGACAGTTTTGTTTGCAAAATATTATTTAATTTACAATATGCTATTTTAGTTATGAAGAAATTCCAGCCATCAATTTTTCTGTGTAAAAATATTTTTAAACATCCAAGAGTTTGTTTTGGAGGAGTATCCAAAAGTAGCAAAAAACAACGTATTATTAATGATTTTTTTAGAGCAAAACTATTAGTTACTCGAAGAAACCATATTTCACAAATAATGTACATTTTTAAGGTTCCGTACTTAAAGGGTAAAAACGGGACCCTATTACTAAGACTCCACGGTCCGTCTGTCTGTCACCAGGCTGTTTCTCATGAACCGTGATAGCTTAGCTAGACAGTTGAAATTTGCACAGATGATGTATTTGCCGTTATAATAACAAATACTAAAAACAGAATAAAATAAATATTTAAGTGGGGCTCCCATACAACAAAAGTAATTATTTTGCCGTTTTTTGCGATAATGGTACGGAACCCTACGTGCGCGAGTCTGACTCGCACTTGACCGGTATTTTCTTTCTTTTTGCACCTAATCTTTCAGCCTAAGAAACTTTCCCAAAATAGAAATTCAATTAACACAAAACGAAACTAGGACCGTGAAAATCGTAAAGAGACAAGACAGGCATAGATTGTTCTAAGAAAAAATCTGTCATAAGGTCACCTGTCCACTGAAGCGTAATGACCACGTTGTTCGAGCGTTCGTCACACTTTCACGCCGCTATTGACAATAGTTTTTCAGTAAAAAGCACCTGCGTTTGCGGCGCGCTTTTAAAGTGATTCAGTCTGAATGAGGTTTTACTTTCGACTGTTTTTTGAAGTTGGAAATGCAAAGTACGCCGTTACAACTGGCCTTATTTCTGAAAGTCAGTAATTTGCTGTAAAATCTTGAATTCGTTGCTGTATTGGTTTTGAAAAGAAACTATAACAATAGCCATACAAGTTGAAAAAAATATTGCTTCTGAATACTTTTCATTAATTAGCAAAAAAGATGAATCTAGTTGCACATTCGCAAGCGTCAGCAATATTGTAGGGTATGCGTTTTGTAAACGTAATGGGCCAATAGTTGCAAATCTTCTCGAAGAAGCTTAGTTTTAAGGTTTTTGATCTATCAAGCCTGGATTCAGAGGGGAAGCCTATGTTCCAGCAGTGGCAACGTTGACTGACTATGCTAAGCCTTTATTAATGAGACATGGAAATTTGGAGTCGAGTCGCAAACAATGTTCCACCGCCTGACCTGAGCTTCCACTGACGATGCCGTGGAAGTCGCAAGTGACTGTTGTTTCAGCAACGCGAAGGAGAAGAATGAGACATCATTAATGTCTTTTATTTATGACCAATTTGGGACACGACGACACTGAGACGTGGTCGCTTACAATGGGCCTCATCAGAAAGCTTACAGTTACTCAAAGGGCAATGGAGAGATGCTCGGCGTTTCCTTGCGTGATCGAATCAGAAATGTAGAGATCCGCAAGAGAACCAGGGTTACCGACATAAACTTAAGTGGCAGTTGGCAGGGCACATTGCTCGCAGAACGGATGGCCGATGGGGCAGAAAGGTTCTGGAGTGGCGACCGCGAACCGGAAGACGTTGCGTTGGAAGGCCTCCCACTAGGTGGACCGATGACCTGGTGAAGGTTGCGGGGATCCGCTGGTTGCGAGGCGCACGGGACCGATCAATGTGGCGACGCTTGGCGGAGGCCTATGTCCAGCAGTGGACGTCTTTCGGCTGATATGATGATGATGGGAGACGGCGCGTCTTCGAATGTAATTTGTGACCAATTTGGGACTCGGCGAGTCTTAGGTGATTCGCTCTGATGTGATACATCTTTTCCATGTCTGTTACTCTTTAGGTATATGATATTTAGTGCAAATAAACTAATTTTCTTACTTGGTGTGGTATCCTCACCTCTGTGTGTGTGGTGTAGAGGATGGTGCGCGTCTGTAGGCGTGCCGCTGGTGACGTTGTTGTAGATGCGTTTGTAATGGTTGTACACGGCCACCGACAGGACCTTCTTGGCATACTCCTGGCCTACCACGTGCTTGTTCAGGTATTCGAAGATTTTCTTAGGAGGAGGCGGAGGTTTTCTGGTGAGGAAAGAAAATTCCAAGTTAGTTTTAGACTTGAACTTTGCTTGCCAAGCTTAAGTAGACGGACACTGTTATGTTCAAATAAGTACAGTTTTAGTACCATAAGGGTTATTGTCCACCACTTTATTTTCATTGGTGAAACAATTAAATAAAGTGGTGGACAATTAAGTATATAATTAATTAATTAAAATGAATCTAATTCTCGTTAAAAAAAAACCAGTTTCAAGATTGCTGTGGAATATTGACATTTGGTGACTGAACAGCTCTTCAACGCAGATTAGATGAGCTGGTCGCGTTCAGTTATATTGTTGATATTCACCTGTGGTTGATCACGTGAAGAAAATAAATTGAAGACGAGTCTCTCGTCAAAGATTTCAAATAATTTTCAGATTCGACTACATAACATCACACCTAACCGGGGAATATTCCCCGCGGGGTAAGGCAGATTCGACTAGCTTGATAAAATATTATAACAAGATCGAGGAACTAATTCAGCACTCATACATGACATCACAAAAATAGTAACAAATCAAACAGTGATTTAGAAATCATTGTCATCCTATTCGTTATCTGATAACTACATAATTTTTATCAGTGTACGGCGACATGTATTAGGTCAGCGAGAACATAATTTTAGATTGTCTACTGAATGCATGAAACTTTGTAATGACCATTTATTATTTATACCAAACAACATGGGACAATCATCGAAGGTTTTATTTTTAGGGTTCCGTACCCAAAGGGTAAAAACGAGACCCTATTACTAAGACAACGCGATCCATCTGTCTGTCTGTCTGTCCGTCTATCACCAGGCTGTATCTCATGAACCGTGATAGCTAGACTGTTGAAATTTTCACAGATGATGTATTTCTGTTGCCGCTATAACAACAAATACTAAAAACAGAATAAAATAAATATTTAAAACGTGATTTTTTAGCCGTTTTCTGCGATAATGGTACGGAACCCTTCGGGCGCGAGTCCGACTCGCACTTGGCCGGTTTTTTTAATTGGCTCGCGTATGACTACAATTTCATCTGATGGTAGATGATGATGTGGTCGACGATGAAGACAATCTTGCCTAGAAGTAACCTCTTCTCTGTTTGCTGTGGCTGAGGCTCAAGCTCATTATTTTGTAGTTATTTATGTTAGTGTTGCTATGTTAGATAATTGACCAACAGTAGAAAACTCCTTTAAGCCTGATTATGAAATTTTGCTGTTGGCATGAACTGCGACTTCCAGTGACTTTCGAAAGTCGGCATTATCTCAAAGCAACGTTGTACCCGAATAAAGAGTGTTATCCTATGTCCTAATTGTGGACTGGTATACCTTTGTGCCAAGTTGCATCCAAATCCATTCAGCCGGTTGAGGCGTGATTGATTGATTTACATCCAGATTTCCACATTTAAAATACTAGTAAACTCAATAAAAAGCCTTCTACCTACAATGAAATTAATTTTTAAGGTATACTCTAACGCTATGCTTTGGAATCACCACCGGTATCACTTACTTATGACTAACGAAACGAAAAACAAAAAGAAAAAAACCCAGATGCATTATATTGGGTTCACTGACAAGGACAAGCAGGCCCTACATTAAACGAGCCTCAGTGAAAGTATAATCCTTTTAACATGACACACGACTGTCCATCGACTGGGCAACGTCTCATTTTACGACATTTTTATTAGGGGTCCGTACCAAAAGTGTACAAAACAAACCTTTATGGTGCGACACCGTTTGTCTATCGGTCTGTCTCACACGAAACTTGCAATGCTATCGAATTGAAATAAGAATAAATAAAACTGGCCAAGTGCTAGTCGGCCTCGCGCACGAAGGGTTCCGTACCACTATCGCAAAAAAAACGGCAAAGAAATCACGTTTGTTGTATGGGAGCCCCACTTCAATTTTTATTTTATTCTGTTTTTTGTATTTGTTGTTATAGCGGCAACAGAAATACATCATCTTTGAAAATTTCAACTGTCTAGCTATCACGGTTCATGAGATACAGCCTGGTGACAGACGGACTGACAGACGGATCGTGGAGTCTTAGTAATAGGGTCCCGTTTTTACCCTCTGGGTACGGAACCCTACAAAGGCATGCTCTTTAAAACAAATAACTCTGAAAAGGATATTCTTACGAAGCTGAATTTGTGACCGCAGCTATCAAGGTACGGAACCCGTTTCGTACTTTTGTGAGATTTACATCCTTCTCAAAAACAAAGGATTTGGAAAGTGAACGAGACAAAGAAATAAAGAATCATGACAGATTTGTTAACCACATCACAACAACTGTCTACGTGATCTTGTATGAAGATCTGCAGAAAATCAGCTTTATACTTGTCGCACATAATCGGTACATGGAATACACTTTTATTATACGTACAGCTAAGGAGTGGAATTCCCTGCCGGAGTCTGTGTTTCCTGATAGCTACAATCTAGGGGTCTTTAAGTCAAGAGTGCATGGGTTTTTTTCTACACAAGCGTGATTCACCGTCGACCACATCATCGATTACCATCAGGTGAGATAGTGGTCAAGCGCGAGCCTGTAGATTATTAAAAAAAAAATGTTACATAAAAAATAATGATATTTAATTGCGGTGTCCATTCGCACTTTCACGATAAAAACATGTAATATTAAGAAAATACGTTTAACTTTTTATAAATATTTGGCAATATCCTTTTCAGTTAGCCTACTGTACCTACTTTCTCAATAGACCACAGATGGCGAAAGTGTTGCTTTTGTTTTTATTATACTTTTACTAAATGATTATTTTTGTGATTGCCCAAAGATAAAGATATCTAGAGAAATATATGAAAACACGGTCGTGAGGCAGTCTGGCAGTGTTTTGATAAACATACCTACTATGTTTACATACACTATTAAGTAAATGTTCCTACAATAGGAAAATTTACGTATTGGTTTTGCAATTTTGTTTGCACATTAGTGGAATACTAAAGCGCAAACTTTAGCACAAACTAATCACAAAACTAATTAATTATACATTCAAGTCGTCGATGAGACATAATATCGAGCCCAGAAAGGTGTTTAGGGTAATCCCCATCTGCAAATTTAGTCGGATGTCGCCATTTTTTTTCCGGCGTGCTGCTAAGAATTTTGATAATGTAAATACTTCAATTGAATACTAAATCAAGATTAGTAGAGCTTGGAAGAAAGAATCGCCATTTCAGGCGCACGGTTGGCGCAGTGGTTGAGTGATTGACTGCTGCGCTGCGTGTCGCGGGTTCGATTCCCGCACGGAACAAATATTTGTATGACCTACAGATAGTTGTTCCGGCTCTGGGTGTATGTGTATATGAGTTTATATGTTTGTAAACGCACTCTCATTTCTCCTATATCGTGATATAGGAGAAATTCCTAGTGTGGGACAGATTCTTGAGTTTGAATTACCAACGCTGTTTTTAGGGTTCCGTACCCAAAGGGTAAAAACGGGATCCTATTACTGAGACTTCGCTGTCCGTCTGTCTGTCTGTCTGTCACCAGGCTGTATCTCATGAACCGTGATAGTTAGACAGTTTAAATTTTCACAGATGATGTATTCCTGTTGCCGCTATAACAACAAATACTAAAAACAGTATAAAAATAATATTTAAAGGGGGCTCCCATACAACAAACGTGATATTTTTGACGTTTTTGTGCTCGATATTAATAACGGCAACAGGTAGACGCTTGAAATATTCACAGAATATTTAGTTGTATATTCTCTTCAAAAAATAATAATTATTAAATTAAAATAAAATAAATTAAGGGGGGCTCCCATACAACAAACGTGATTTTTTTGCAGAGTTTTGCGATAATGGTACGGAACCCTTCGTGTGCGAGTCCGACTCGCACTTGGCCGGTTTTTAAATCCTATTACGCCTAGCACGGTTTTGGGTTGGTATAAAAACTCTCCGACCTTGCGGACCAATGTGGACGGCTGTCACAAATGCAGCATCCTGTCCAGAGGATTCTTTTCATTAAATAGACTGGTGTTGATTATAGACAAGCTTGATGAAAATTTTGCCCTGACCCACACCAACCATAATATCATTTTAGAAAGATGTCCACTGTTGGATATAGGCTATATCAAACAGTACCTTCACGCATCCCGCGACCATCACCATTCACCACGTTATCGGCCCACCTTTTGGGAGGCCTTCTAATATCACGCCCACGTGATTTGTCTCTAATAAAGAAAATTATGCAAACAATAGTAACGTTTCTATTTAACAAACAATTTGTCAGTTAGTAAGTACTTATCTACAATGTCGTCCGGTCGATGACATCGAACGAGGAGATTCAAGTGAAAAATTGCTATTAAATCAATGTGACTCTGAATCTACGCCATCTATGCTGAAGGCAACTGCAGAGAAATATACAAGATAAAATTACAAATTTAAAAAACCCCAAATTTTAATTTTTATTTCATGCTTTTTAAACTACATATAATATACCTAGTAGCAGACACGCTTCAATCGACAATCTATCGAAACACGTAATAATGACACGATATCTAGCGGAAAAATCCAGATTCAAAGAGTAAAATGCGAATAACTTTTGAACTGCTAAACCGATTTTATTCAAACGTAGCTAAGAACACTCTCGACAAAGTCACCTTTCAAACAAAAAAAAAACTAAATCAAAATCGGTTCATCCGTTTAGGCGCTATGATGCCATAGACAGACAAATACACAGCATACAACACACGTCAAACTTATAACACCCCTCTTTTTCCGACGGGGGTTAATAATTAATTTTATTCAAAGCAACGAAAATAATCTATTCATGGAGGTCGCACATGGTTTTATAACTCATAACTTGTGGTTTTTCGCAGTAATTTTGTAAAAATAAAAAGTATTTTTATCGAATTTATTACGGTGAGTGTGTGATGGAATTACATCACCTAAATCCGCCTAGCACGTTCCATCATAGAACTACAAGACGTAGGTACGGCCTAAGCACCGATGGTGCATGGTGAACAGACAACCGCACTAAAGGCTTTGGGAATACTTTCATTCTGGGCAGTGCGTACAGCTAGACAGTGGAATTCCCTGCCAACGTCTGTTTCCTGAGAGCTACAACCTAGGTCCTTAAGTTGTCTGGGTCGCAAATAAATTTGAAAGAGAGTTACCGCGGCCCTGGCACAAGCAACTGAAGGAACACGGGTCGGTTTTAGTCAGTAAAAGTCTGACACGCCCTTGTTAGTATTGGAAGTACGTGTGACGTCATTAAATCATGAATTTACACTTTTAATCACAATGGGTTTGCTACAAAATACAAACTGTCATATTTATTAAGCATCTACCGACAAATGTCGAAGTACCCACCTGAGTAAATATTGTTGTGTGTACAGGAAATAACTCTAAACTTACATATAAGCCATAGTGATGATATTCCTATAAAATATTACGTAATTTATAATGATCATTGTGATGTATCCTGGATTTTATATTGCTGTTTTAGTATTATAAGTCTTTTGAGACAATTAATACAAGACTGTCAGTTAGTATCAATATTCTTTCGAATATTGATTAAGAATGACTAAATAGGCGATATTAAATTCCTTAATTGTCTTTGTACGTTTTAAAAAGGTTTCATTACTCAAGAATTGATTATTGACCTAATTGTGAGAAAATTAATAGAAATGTAGAAAATGGTGGGGACATTTGACAAGTTGACTTGTTCTATAAATAGTGTGTAATTCGTAAGTTAAGAGACTTCGTTATGGACTACACAAGCTTCATGTAAGTAATTTGATATTATAACTTGATTATTGCTAATGGTGGTGTTGAAATTCTATTTTCATATTGTGGCCTTTATTCATAATGATGTTAAATTGATTTAAGGGTTAGTCATGTACCTTACCTTATCCTTATTGTTTTGATTATGTAATATTGTGAAATGTTACAAGATTCATCATATAATGGCCATAATAGAATTAGATCTGTTATATACGATATTTATATGGTTGTAAAAGATGTCTATGAATACTTTTACAACCATAGTTGCTTCCGTGGAGTTTCTTGCCCTTCTTCTACACGAGAACTAGTTTAGCGAACGGGCGGTAAGCTTTCTGAGCCTGAATATGAATTAATTGACAAGCCTAATTGAAATAAATACCTAGTCTTGTCTTTCTGTGCTTTTATTCATAAAACCTTTCCCTTATACACCACATATAATTGGAACTCTGATACACAGTAAATAAACATCTTGACATATATCGATACTTTTATATGGAGTTCCATTATGATTCTAACACCCTCGTTTCACCCAGAGCGGGAGAAGTCATTGGGTGACACCCCACAAAGAAAAAAGAAACGAGTATTTAAGTCAAGAGTGAATAGGTTACATCTAGACTAGCGTACTTCACCGTCGACCACATCATAGCTTACCAGAGATAGTGTCGGCAAATAGGTATTTTTTTTTTAACTACCACTACACTTTTAATATTATAGTGCAGTTCAAATACCTTTCAAAATTCAGCATGACCAACATAATCTCTAATAATAATAATCTTAGTTGAGTTAATTTATTCATCTGCTATTTTATTATCAAACAACATAATATTTTGTATTTAATTTCTTAATATCGATTTGTTTGTTAAATTCTTCAATGTATGCTTAGTCGTAAATTATTTTTTATCATTAATCGTTGGAAGGCCTCCTACCAGGTGGACCGATGACCTGGTGAAGGTTGCGGGAATCCGCTGGTTGCGAGACGCACGGGACCGGTCAATGTGGCGACGCTTGGGGGAGGCCTATGTCCAGCAGTGGACGTCTTTCGGCTGATATGATGATTAATTGTCCTTAATTAATTAATTGCAATAATTTATATTTATTATCAAATCAAATAAGTGCATGCAGTGTTAGCTTGTAAATAATTGTTGCACTTATAAATGTATATCGTGTACTAATATGGAATGTAATGTATAAACAATTGTAAGCTAACCTGAATAAATAAATAATCTGAAAACCACCTGAACAAACGCCAAACAAACAAAAGCCAAACTGAGTGAAACGGGGAAAAATGGAACGCAAGTGTAACATTGGTCACACATAATATTTACATACAATTTGTCGAGATTTACATTTACCTCAAAAAATCAAGTTGAAAGACCTTTTTAGTAAAACGCGCGTATCACGACGACAATTGGTTTCGGAAACCTTCGTTCTGATGAGTCAAGATAAGTGGGGACGTTCAATGAACCTATTTGTTTCAGAGCTGTGTAAACTTTTACAGGGTTGACCAGTGACATTTTGAACAAACTTGCAATAATATTATAATTATAAAGAGGTAAAATTTATTGCTTTGTAATGATTGTTTAATTTTTCACAATCTCAAGTGGCATGTTTCACAATCTCACAAAACTTATGATATGAGTTACATACCTTTTTGTGTATATTTTTAACCGACTTCCCAAAAAGGAGGAGGTTATCAATTCGACTGTATTTTTTTTGTTGTCTGACCTTGAACCGATTTTGAATGCAAAATTCTTTTTTTATTTGAAAGCTGGTGCTTGTCATGTGGTCCCAATTAAATTTCATCAAGATCTGATGAAGAACTTCGGTGATATTCATCAGAACTCTTCAATAAATGACGGCTAATCTCGGGATAGCTGCAATCGCATGTATGTTTATTGTTTACACCATTTCAAAAAAAAAAACATCGCACTGGTACGCTCTAAAGGGGTACGCAGGTGTGAACAGTTTACCCTGGTATACTCTCATTCCACCGGTTTTGTTTAAGTTTCATGTAATTGGGTTAATCTATTCTGGTTTCACTTTGGGCATTATAGGTACTTATAGAACTGGTCCATTATGTACCACAACTAAAAAGTGAAATAATATACTTATTAACATAAAAATACAACCGACTTCCAAATAAAAATTTCGGCAGTCGATGTCAAAAAACGAAGAAACAAAAACAGGAACACCTACTGCCGAAATTGAAGTTATTTTTCACTTTGTAGTGTTTTTATTTGGAAGTCGGTTGTATTTTTCTGTAATTTCTTTTTTTGTAATAGTTCTGGAAGTCCTGAACCGATAGCAAAAATCCTACACTTGGCATAAGTGAAAGTCACGTTATTTCAGAGTGCCATAGGATAATATTTTAGGCTAAAAAAACGCGGGCGAATTTAGGAATAGAAAGCTAGTCGGATATAATCGTAAAAAAATGGTCACTAGTAGTCTACCAACAGCTGGTAAGGCTTTTATTATTCAAGAAAAAGTTCCTAGCTACGCAAATTGATCGGTATAATAGGGTTAGTGCCCGCCTTTGTTTGGCAAATAAATAACAGTTTGATTTGCTTGCCTCAATTTGTTTACTTTCGTTGACTGGCCCCCAAATACGGTAGTCAACTGCTGCGCGTGTTTAAATCATCATCTACGTGAGTTGAAATTACGTTTTTATGGAAAAAAAGACCAGTTCTTTGACGCATTTCCAGTTTAATTGACACCTTCATGTGACTTGTACATATTCAGCAACCCTAGTATAAAAACTGTTGCGATGTAAAATCAAGATAGATGAGTTTATTGCTTGGTCATTGTTGCTGCGAACAACTTATACATTATTCATGTTTTTCTCACCTCTGTGTGTGTTCTGGCAATTTTTATTGCTGGCCAATTGTACGGCGGCATATTGTCTCGGTTTGACTTTGACGCTATCATTGTGCGTGGGTTCAATGTTTTTTGTTGATATTTATTGAGATGCAGCTCTGCAAAATATTTTTGCTTTCTGATTAATTTGTTTTGCTTTCAATGACAGTATATTTACCTCAGTTGCTTTTTTAAGTCAATATTTATAAAAATACTGGAAAACGTGATCATTTTGAAACGGCTTGCTAAACACTAGATCTAGTATGAACCAGTTGAATCATCATGATCTAAGTGATCACGATAAATCAGTGTAATTGTTTGACAAAGCACGACTTAAGTGAAGTCACGATTCTGTGTCAATCTGGACGTGTTCTATGTTATATGGTAGTGATAGTGAATGTTGCGAAATTTCTAAACGGATTAGCTATCTTATCAGGAAAGGAAAACGTAGGCTTCGTTTGTTTAGAGAGGTTTTGTGGGTTATAAAGGTACATAGTTAACACAAAACGTGTCCGAATACTGTGAGCTTAATGCGAGTTTTTACTAGGGCATGCAGTTTCGTACATTTTCAATTTCGAAATTAGCTTACGAAATTGAACTCCTCAGTATCGAAATTTCGAAACTGTGGAGCCAAATATAATAGAAAATCAGAATAATACTTAAACTAAATTCAAAATGCAAAATTTGTAGTCTGTAGAGGTGCCTAACTGCAATTTATATTCAAACAAAGTGAATTTTCTTGTCTCAACACTTCTACTAAAAATATACCACTGCTGGGGACACCTTCGACGATAGCATCCTACTTGCCGAGCTCGAGCCTCATAAAATTGAGGCGCTGCCGAAGAATTTAGGGGTGTCAGTTTTGGAATTAATAAACATTCAAATATGGTCCGAAATTACGAAACTATGAAATTTCGAAATGCATGCCCTAGTTTTACTCATGCTCTATAGCTTCGTCGAACGTAAACGTCAATTTATATTGTAAATGGGTTTAGGAAAGGGATTTAACAAAGAAGAGCCTGTGTGAAGAAATGAATACCAAAATATGGTTTTATAGGCCCGTATGATATGCATCGTGAGTGCGGTGCCACTGTGCCGCTGTGCTGAATATGACACTAATGCCAGAGTGCCCCAGGTGCCCGTAATGCACTTCAAGAGGACCTAATGCCACTGACGCTGCAACTAACTCGGCCACCTGGGCCGAATATATTTAAAGAGTTTGCCATCGACTCAATGATAAGAAGAATAAGTTACAGGACCTTTTTAGGGTTCCGTACCCTAAGGGTTCAAACGGAGCCCTGTTGCTATCACTCACGTGTCTGTCTGTCCGTCGTCTGACACAAAATTTAATTCCGAATATTTTTTAACTTCCCATTGAACGATGAACTTGAAATTTGGTGATAGTGTTTATTATTACGTATATTATACTAACAAATACAAAACAAACACAGAATTTTTCTTGACATGCGTACAGATGTTATAATATAATATATTGGTACACAACTGGCATTAACGAGTCTTGTTAATTCGCTCAAACTATTATTAATTAAAAACCGATGTATTGAAAATAAATAAACCGCTATATAATTTTATCACAGACATTTAGCCTTCTGATAAATATTTAAACTGCTACATAATAATTTATTATTATTTCCCGTTTGGTCATATAAACTTCCTCTACAACTTAACTGCGGTTATATAATAATCGCACTTTTGTAAAATAAATTTGTGTTTATTATTAACCGACTTCCTATAAATACGACACTGTACATTAGTATGCGCATAATATTGTTGTTTACCGTGTCGATAAACTTTGACAAATAACTGATATATACATTTACTTTAGCGATTGAGGAAATCAATTTCATATTGTATTGTTGTTTACGGTTGTTAGGGTTCGTACCTCAAAGGGTAAAAAAAGGAACCTTATAAGATCATTTTCTTGTCCATCTGTCCGTGTGTCACCACCGATTTTCTCAAGAACGGGTCGACCTAGCAAGTTGAAATTTATACCAGAAACTGAGGTCTATAGTCCCTATTACGTGTAAGAACTTGCTTTTTACCAAAATTGACAATTCTAGGTCAACCGGAAGTACCCTATAGGTTTTGTGTCGAAAACCTATAATTATGGTAGTTCCCGTTGACTTAGAATCACGAAATTTGGCAAAAAGTAAGGTCTTACAGCAGAAATAAAGGAAAAATTCCAAAACATAAAAATAATGCAAATTAAGATAAATTTTGGTATTTACAAGTTTTCGCGAAAATCTAAATTTGCCCATATCTTTAAAACTTAGCCACCAACAAAAATGATACCAATTTTATTATGGCGGTATAATGGGTAGGTACGGAACCCTCGGCGCACGAGTTAGACTCGCACTTGACCGGTTTTTTGTAAATGTCACGATTTTGCTTTTGTCACGTCACGTTTCGACGTGAATTTAATAATTATTACAAATGGAAGTAATGGACGAAGGCCTTTTCCCAGCAATGGGACAATTTCGTACTAACACCTATAATAATTGTACATGTGGTTTCCACAATTTCCAAAACAGAATTTGGAAATCGCTCTTCAAGAACCTAATCACCATTTGAATGATTTATAATAGGGCTGCTAAGCTTGTAAAAATATCACTGGCTCACCTGTAAAATCCAGACTTATTATCCGCATTGTCTTTGATGCTCTTCTTAGTGTCGACCTCGCTGAGGACCACGAAGAAGTGGTGGCACTTGTCGCATTTGACGAATCGTGTGGAGCTGACGAACGTCTCCACGTGGGTGCAAGGATCCCCGCACTTTGGGCACGTGAGGACGCCATTGTTGCCCGAGCCTGACTTCTTGCCACCTGATGTTGAGCCTGAGAAGGGATAAATACGATGGTAAATAAAGACCATCGGTACACGGTGGACTTCACACCGAAACACAACGTTTTGAGATACAGCTAGAGTGGAATTCTCTGCCAGAGTCTGTTTCCCGATAGCTACAACCGAGGGGTCTTAAAGTCAAGAGTGAATAGGATTCTTCTAGGCAAGCGTGCTTCACCGCCGACCAAATCATCGCTTACCATCAGGTGAGACAGTTGTCAAACGCAAGTCTATCAACAATTAAGAAGCGAACTAAAACGCTGTAAACAAGAAAAAAACATGCCGTGCAGTCGGAGGATCAGGGGTTCAGCCAGTTCGCGAATATATATCCTCCGACTGCCGAGTATGTTTTTTTCTTGTTTATAGCTTTTTAGTTCGCTTCTTAAGCGGTCGGGTTTCTGTTTTTTTTATTTTTTATGTACAACTTTTTAGTTATCATTTTTTTATTTCGAATTATTATTAAACATATAAGTGGCATATATTTTTGTAATCACGTCTTTGTAAAACCCTTCATTTAGATAACCCTAACGATGTGTTTGGAAAAAAAAATTGGGACCCGGACAATATGGCGCCCAAAATCCACCATATTTGTTGTTTTTATCACCTATCTAAGAACACTTGGGCGATCAAGACCTATCTAACGATGTTTTAATTATATGAATCCGTCTAGCGGTTTGAAAGATATGAGGTAATAAAGAATATTACATACATACAAACATACGCGCGAAAAACATAACCCTTTCCTTGCAGCTGGGTAAAAAGGTAAAAATCTAACACCATATTTTTAGTTTACTGTCAGATAGGGCAAGTTAAAGGGAAACGTCTAGAATTTGCTGCAGTAGTTCTGGCGAAAGTTGTGCTTTCTGTGTGTGTGATGTGAAGTGCGAACGTACAGCGATAGTACACACAGAATAAATAATAGTACTACGGCTAGTGTAGAGTAGCTTTCGCTTGAATTATTACATGGAGACTAGTTGGCTGCGAAATAAGATAACTAAGAAGTTGCATAAACATTACCAAGGAAGCACAGAACAAGGTAAAAACAAAAATATAATTCAAATAAACACTATTGCATTAAAAATCATTACATGGCAATGAACTATAGGATTATAATCTATATATGTATATAAAAATGAATCCCTATTTCCCTTGGTCATGGCATCACGCGTGAACGGCTGGACCGATTTCGCTTATTCTTTTTTTGTTGTCTTTGTTATTATTAGGAGAAGGTCCTTATGAAATAAAAATTTAGAAAAAAATGATTTGGTACTTTACCTACATAGGTAGGGTAGGTAGGGTAGGGTAGGTTAGGTACGGTGAGGTATATAGTGATGTAACGAATATTCGCGTTCGCATTCACATTAGCGGATATTCGCATATTTTTGCATATTAGCATTTGAATATGCATTCGCAATAATTCTGCAAATGTTTTGCGAATATGCATATCAGAAAAAAATCTATTTGAAGATAATAGTAGATTAATAAAATCAAAATCCATTAATATCTTAGGTTTTTTTTATGCAAGGGAAAGTTACAATCTCGTAAGCACATTATCAGTCTACACTTTATCATTTGGTATTATTTATTTCTTATTTTACTTTGGGCAATGAAGCTTAATAATTAAATTTTCATTAGAACTTATAAGACAAAAAGTATATGTGTGCAGTGTAAACAAACGCGGGCGAGACTTTAAATCATAAGATGGACACAAATGCTTCATAAGTCTTACAAATTTCTCGGAACAAAGTACAAACGGAACGCACCTTGAGACTGCCACCAATCCATAGACAATTGGCGTCAAATTAGAAACAAAAACTTAACATTCGTATTCGCATCCGCGAATATCAGTAGTAGATATTTGCTTTCGCATCCGCGAATATTCAAAAAATTACATTCGTTACATCACTAGTAGGGTAGGTAGGGTAGGGTACGGTAGGTAGGGTAGATAAATGTTTGGTGTTTTTATGGCAAAACAAAGTTTGCCGGGTCAGCTAGTGTTTAAATAATTTTATTTACACTCACAGCGTAATGTTCCAAATATGAAATTAAAAAAAATATTGTATAAACATGTACTTTATATTGGTGCATAGTTAATATAAAAAAAAAAATACCATTACAGTCCAAAATTTTCCTTCGATTTTCAAACAACTGCATCATAAAATAACTTTTTAAATAGCACACTTTTACTTTTTAATTTATTGATGCTTATGGGCTCATTGACTTATTGTGGAAAAATAGTGGCATTGTCTATGGATGATACTCTCATGCGCAATGAGAATTTAAATTGCCCTCCATACCACATATTTTTTCCGTTTCCACTTTTGTATTTCAACTGTATGACTGAAGATAAAATAGTGTATGCAACGGCATATAATTAGGTATTATATGACCATTGCATAAACTACTATTGCGTACAACCGCCTTGCCATCTAATGAGATAGCCATTGCAAGTATTGCACAGAACCCATTTCCTTCAATTAGGTCTTGAAAACAACCTTCGAAAGATAAAGTAATCGATGCAGGTTTCCTTTCATTATAGTTAGACGAAATTAATATTAAGTGACCTTTGTCAGTCCAAATAAGTTGAACACTGGCTATTGTATTGGAAGAAAGAGGACCTCAGACTTCTAGGTCACTGACTAAAAACGATTTATAACGAAACAGTAGCTAATCATGTTGAATTACTTGCCATTTTTAGGGTTCCAAATGGCAAAAAACGGAACCCTTATGGATTCGTCATGTCTGACCGTCCGTATGTCACAGCCACTTTTTTCCGAAACTATAATAACTATGCTGTTGAAACTTGGTAAGTAGAAGTATTCTGTGAATCGCATTAAGATTTTCACACAAAAATAGAAAAAAAACAATAAATTTTGGGGGTTCCACATACTTAGTTAATTTTTTGTTCATCCTTCCCATACGTTTTCTATGGATATGTCTTCAAAAATGATATTGAGGTTTCTAATATATTTTTTTTCTAAACTGAATAGTTTGCGCGAGAGACACTTCCAAAGTGGTAAAATGTGTGTGTGTGTGTCCTGTAACTTCTAAAATAATAGAATAATAAAACTAAAATTAAAATATGGTGTACACAACCATTTTTTTTTTGTCTATTATTGGCTCGCACCACTATCTCACCTGATGGTAAGCGAAGATGTGGTCTACGATTTAGCACGCTTGCCTAGTAGTAACCTATTCACTCTTGACTGAAAGACCCCTAGATTGTAGCTATCGGGAAACACAGTTTTTATAAGTCAGTGAGCATGCCAAAATTAATTTTGGTAGTGTAAAAACTGTTCATAAACGTGACCTTCAGGGTTAAGCAGCCTTGACTTGATGACCGCCAATATGTCTGTCAATGCTTTTATTTAATAGGCAGTCTGTGTGCTATAGTGTAGTGTGTGGCAGCTTTATCGAATCTATTAAATATCACACAAAATATTTAAACAGCATCATCCATGACATTATCACAGTATAAATATGGACGAACAGTACGGAAACTACCTACACATGCTCGAAACAGCACACTCACACAAACATGCGCATCGATGAGACCCCTAAGCAGCCCGCACTACTGACAGCATCACGAAAACTGCTTAGGGGTCTCGTCGATGCGCATGTTTGAGTAAGTGTGCTGTTTCGAGCGTTTGTAGGTAGTTTCCGTACTGTTTATCCATATTTATACTGTGACATTATTTTGTTTAATGTTGTCATGACGGTCCTGTGAAGTGACATTTCTCATTCTGGTCAAAAAGGCATATTGCTGTTTGCAATGCAAGATGCTGGTTTACTATCACAGCTTGGTAATTAAATGGCCTAAAATCCCACGAGTTTTGGGGTAGTTGCTCATAATCTGATTGCTGGAGACGCTGGAGTTTGTTTCACAACTTCTTCTTCGGAGGTCGTGACGGGCGTGCGTTTTGGACAAATGTCTTTTTTAATTTTTAACGTTAAACAAGAAAAAATTACAAATTAAAAAAACCCCAGATTTAATTTTTTTTTCATGCTTTTTAAACTACATATAATATACCTAGTAGCAGACAAGCTTCAATCGACAAACTATCGAAACACGTAATGATGACACGATATCTAGCGGAAAAATCAAGATTCAAAGAGTAAAGTGCGAATAACTTTTGAACGGCTTAACCGATTTATTCAAACATAGCTAAAACTCTATCGACAAAGGCACCTTTCAATCAAAAGAAACTTAATCAAAATCGATTTATCCGTTTAGGCGCTATGATGCCACAGACACACAGATACACAGCAACACACGTTAAACTTATAACACCCCTCTTTTTCCGTCGGGGGTTAAAAAGTGCCAATCCTTAGTTCGATATTGGTATAATTCTCACCTGCAGCAGCCTCTTTAGGTGGGTGAGGATGTGGTGGTCCGGGTGGCTGATCGGTGGGGCTCTTGCACATCACCGAGCAAGTGCTGAGCCCGCGGGCACACGTCCGTCGTATGCCGCGACATTGCGGTACACCTGGTGACAACAGAAGACATATTGTTAGTATGTGGAACAAAATGTACGAAAAGTTTGGTGATAAAGTTTTTTAACGGGAATATAATATTAAGAGTTTTCTTCTTCATTTCTCGCATCAATGATTCCAAGATAAATGTATCTATTTTGACAAGAATTCAGACATGTCGAGAGAGTTTGCGTTCGCCTCGTAAAGGTCGGCATTCTTAAATTTATTCCTACACGTTATCCCCGATTTCTAAATAAAGGATAAGTCAAACTGTAGCCTGAAAACCGGTGAAACTTTGGATGGCTATAAATCTCCAATTATTCGAATTCACTTTAGCCTTGCTTGAAGTGGCCTAAAGGTAATTTTATACAAAAATGGGCGAACTAAGAGAAAAAGAATAAGTGGTTTTACAAATAAAACAAAGCACTGTAATTGCTACACTAGAAGAAACGCGTTAAGAGTTTTCGGTTAAATTTACACTTTTTACTTGAGACTTTCTTAAAATAAAACCTATGATTTGCAAATCGCCCTGCCTTTGTAATTTTAACTTTCACACAAATATTTTTTTTTTATAATTACATATTAAAATTGGTGTATAAAAATTTACCCCAATCTCCCCAAATAATTTTTGCCAATTAATTTTGCGTACTCATACATAAACTAAGTAGAAAATTAACTGACATAATCCATACTAATATTATAAATGCGGAATGCGTTGCTGTACGTTCTTTTTTAGGGTTCCGTACCCAAACGGTAAAAACGGGACCCTTTTACTAAGACTCCGCGATCCGTCTGTCACCAGGCTATATCTCATGAACCGTGATAGCTAGAGAGTTGAAATTTTCACAGATGATGTATTTCTTACTAAAAACAGAATAAAATAAATATTTAAGTGGGGCTCCCGTACAACAAACGTGATTTTTTGCCGTTTTTTGCGATAATGGTACGGAACCCTTTGTGCGCGAGTCCGACTCGCACTTGGCCGGTTTGATTTTTTTAATTAACTTTTTTTTTTACTTTTGGGTACGGAAGCCTAAAAACAATGTAGCATGGACGCCATAGCTTATCCAAAAGTAACCCCAGTGTGGCAATCTTTAATTTATTCAAATTCAAACAAGCAGTTACATAATAAATTAATAAGCCTCTGACTATTCACTAATGTTTAGGCTAGCAAGGTCAATAATACAGAAGCTGTAGGTCACTCGAATTTTGCATAATCAAGGTCGAAAACCGTTATTCTTAGCTTTAAATAGATGCATATTTATGTTAGCTTTATAAAGATCACTGGAAGATTTTCATACTACTAAACTTGACATTCAATTTACGAGCTCGTGGCTAAATAATAACAACCGCACGAGTCGTTCATCGAGGTTAAGCAACGCTTGCCGAGGTCGGTCCTTGGATGGGTGACCATTCCTCATATACCGAGGCTCCTCCATAACTCGGAAAGCTCGCTAAGCCGTTGGTCCCAGTTGGCACTTATTGTAGATCTATGACAGACGCAACGGGTAATCAGGAGCCAAAAAATTACACCAGTCTTGTTATCGGACACCAAAGAAAGATCAAGTTAGACAGAAAAAGAGTACCTATAGTGTTGAAGTAGGATAGATTTGTGGAGTGTTATCCAGTAACTGGATTGTGGAGGTCACAGCAGTCATTCTATGTAACATACTGGTAGCCAGCTGTCCCCAAGCCGACCCCAATATAGTAGGCTAGGCATATTGATTGAATCTTTGAACTTGACATTAAAAAACGCAAGTACCCACATATGGATTTTCCAATAAAACTTAAGGATACCCACAGTTAAATGGATGCGAGCTTCCTGCATTGAAATGGCTTTTAATGAGCTAAGTCTTATGCTGAGCTTATGCAGATTTAACGACGGTTACGTAAGGAAATCTAATATCGTTTGTAAGATCTGAGATCTTGTGTCATCATTCATCATTTCAGCCGAAAGACGTCCACTATTGGACATAGGCCTCCCCCAGGCGTCGCCACATTGACCGATCCCGTGCGTCTCTCATCCAGCGCCTTCCCGCAACCTTAACCAGGTCATCGGTCCATCTAGTGGGAGGCCTTCCAACGTATCGTCTTCCGGATCGCGGTCGCCATTCCAGAACTTTTTGTAACTTTTTATAAGTATATTTAAACTAATATGATAAAAAAATAAAGAAGTAAAATGAAGTACCGATCCATTTTCAAAAATTCTTTACGGATACACTATCAGTGAGAGTTATTGGCTACTTTTATCCCAGAAAAATGCACGGTTCTTGTGTTATGGCCTTTCGCCAAGCAGGAGCGAGTTAAAAACCGGGCAAGTGCGAGTCGGACTCGCGCACGAAGGGTTCCCGTACCATTATCGTACAAAAATATCACGTTTGTTGTATGGGAGCCCTACTTTCACGGTTCATGAGATACAGCCTGATGACAGACAGACAGACCGTGGAGTAATAGGGTTCCGTTTTTACCCTTTGGGTACGGAACCCTAGAAACTAGTTTTGCTTTTTTTTTATTTCAAATCATGACCCAATAATCAGAAACAAAAAATATTGCATGGTCAATAAAAGATTACAACAGAATGGCCCGAGAAAGCTTGATCATATTTTTCAAGGATTGAGCTTACTTGGCAGCTTTCCATAAGGTATGATGACATGAAACCAAGTACTTAAAAAGCTTTTACCACGTCCTATGTATTAAGCCTATACATAGAGTTATACAGTCAACATTCTAAATGAAACTGGCGCCACCGCAATACAGGACGTTGTGTTGAGAAATCAGTTTGTTTAAATTGATGACTTATATAAAAAACTTTTTTGCAAAAAAAATACTACCGACTTCCAAATAAAAAACAACAAAGTGAAAAATAACTTTACTTTTGGAAGTCGGTGTCTTTCGTAGGTTCCATTTTTTAGCTTTATGGACACATCGGTCCACAATTGACGGAGCTATCGGGGAAAAAAAGTAAAACATACGTAATGTCGAACATAGAACCTCCACCTTTTTGGTAAGTCGGTTAAAAATTTAAATATCACTCTGTACTAGTCATATCTACTCTTGCTTTCTTTAAATGTCTCGATCTGACGAAAATAAACATCATTACAATAACAATAATATTTGGCAATAACAAAATTACAGGAAAAACTATGTGTTCTAATTCTCAATTATAGTCTAAGAGCCAGGTTGCCAATTTTGTTCTGCAACTCGCTGTCACTTTCAAAAATAAGAATGTTGGCTATGCATGTAACACGGAGAAATGAATGTTGAACAAAGGACAAAGGCAGCTGTCATTACGATGACTTTTAGTTTTCACTCTAATTATGTATAGTTTACAAGACCGTGGATGAATATGGTCTCTGGGAATTGTCATAACAATAGAGACTATTGTTCATGTCTGACATTTTACTTTCTTGCTTTATTAACACCATTGTTGGTTCTTGAGTAGTGAAAACAGTACCTTTGCACCACTTTTCTAATGTAAATGATTATCTTAAAATTTATATATCTATATTTTTGCGGAGGATACGAGAGAAGTGTGCAGCAACCGGTTTGCCAATTATAGCTCAACTGGTTTCCAAATATCACAAAGAAATTATTTGCGTTATATAACCAAGTTTAGATAATGATTTGGCTTGAATAATACATAAATTATTTCAGGAAACGAACTCGCAGTCGCCTTCAAAGCAGTTGAAAATTATTTGGATGTGGCTTGCATTTATAACCTTCGATATATTAATCTGTTTTTATTAGTAGAATTGAACCTCAGCTGAGAACCAGTTTTGTAGAAAAACATAACAAAATAAAGGTCTAATGATTGCAGCAAGGTCATACAATGTCATTTAGAACTTGATTTCCCACCAACGATACCCAAGTTGTTTGCTATCTTGCAGGCCATCGAATCGAGTTCGGTCGGTGAATTCCAACGTCAACAAAAATGCTGTGCTAAATAAATAATAAGAATGCATAATTATTTATACGTTTAGCAGAATATTGGTTTTCATTTTGGATGTTATGTAACATCAATAAATAATGAAAGTCAACAATTAGTCGCAGACGATGCTATTGAAAGCGAAAACCAATAAGACATGGACGGGATGCGAACCATAAGAACTCCGACAACTCTAAGTATCGTCAAAGTTATTTTTACTTTTCCACATCAAGATAATATGAATTACAATTATTTATAGCATTTAAAAATAAATAATGTACTGTTTACACGCGTCAAAACGCCCTCATAGCATGTTTCCAACAATAAATCAATACCTAACACGTGAAGCGAAGGTCGTGCAACTAATTATGTTGATAAAAAATGCCAGCTATCATTCATGGTGGTTATCTTTGGCAATTGCACACTATCCATTCGGTATTAATCATATAGATCGTATGCAGATTTAAAAATACGCATAAACATCCCAACCTAGGCCCTAGCTGGCTTCGGTGTATCTTGAAAGATTAGTTAAGGAGTTTAGGATATAATTGCGAGTATTTGAGTTCGGCGATTGCAAGATTAAGTATGCTATCCCAAAAGGCGAAAATGGATGCTGATGACTCACAAGAAATGCACCAGATGTCATTACTAAAGCAGAGGCTATAAAACCACTTCATTAAGGTCCACAAAAATTCACTTAAGCTTGACAAGTAATATGTTTGGACAAGGCAAAAAAGTAAACAGCCTTGACCTAATTGCAAGCAAAAATAACAAGCCATAAATAATCGCCATATATGCAGGTTTTTTGACATATAAATTAAGAAATCACTAGCTTTATAGTATTTTTAAATACCGAAAAGGAAATAATGATCCATAAACAATAATTAATAGCAATTGTTACTGATTAATATTCTTCAGCGTGATGTCAAGGTGATGATATTGTGTAAGTCCAAGTGGGTTAAACTCTTTTATATGCCTTTTACGGACATGGATTGAAGAGCAGTGATTGCCTTAACGGCCTACGGATTTTGTAATTTGGTATACTGACGTTATTTTTAGAAAGAACCAAAAATAAGACATTATATTTTTATTTTGGTTCTCATTAGCGGCGTCGGAGAAAGAGGTAAACCGTCGAATTCGATTCGGCTGGGCGGCGTTCGGGAGGTTGCGTGGTATCTTCTCGTCCAATTCACCGCAATGTCTCAAGACAAAAGTCTATGACCAGTCTGTGTTGCCAGTGATCACCTATGGGACCGAGACGTGGTCGCTCACGATGGGCCTTATCAGAAAGCTTAAAGTCACCCAAAGGGCAATGGAGAGGGCTATGCTCGGCATTTCCTTGCGTGATCACGTCAGAAATGATGATATCCGCAGGAGAACCAAAGTTACCGACATAGCCCGAAGAATTGCCAAACTTAAGTGGCAGTGGGCAGGGCACATTGCTCGCAGAACGGATGACCGTTGGGGCCGAAAAGTTCTGGAATGGCGACCGCGAACCGGAAGACAATATGTTGGAAGGCCTCCCACTAGGTGGACCGATGACCTGGTTAAGGTTGCGAGAAGGCGCTGGATGCGAGACGCACGGGATCGGTCAATGTGGCGACGCCTGGGGGAGGCCTATGTCCAGCAGTGGACGTCTATCGGCTGAAATGATGATGATGATGATAGCGGCGTCGCAGTGTTTAGGTTTCGACACAAACTTAAGGATTGGCGTAAATATGAATAAAACAAACGCTGCAACTTGATTTCGGTTACGTCTTGGCGTCTTACAACAAAATTTTGTTTTGATGAGTCTGAAATACTAGATAGGATTGCAGTTTAAAGACAGTAGCGAAAACACATGAAACACACTATAAAAACATGATTAAATCAATCAAATTCAAGCGATAATCCGCTTAGATTATCGCTTGAATTTGTAAACAAACCCGTGATGATAACTTCGTTAAATTAAAACGATTGTTTAGTAACAGTGTCTTATCATCGTGTGTAAGTCGACTTCTTCGAATCGTAGGTCGACTTTAGTATTTAAAGTTCATTCATCTATAGAGAAAAAAAGATCTCAAAGCAAATATTTTAATAGAGCATTTAGATCATGTGTTTTTTTTGTTTGCCTTTTTTTGGAGCCAGCGGGGAAAAACCTAGGATCGATGCTAGCGGGTTTCATAATTACACAAGACTAAGAATACAATCAGTTATTGCATAGTAAGGTGGGTCAGGCTAACATCCCATATTGACCTCTGCATTGTCAATTCAGCCTTAAATCCGGCAATAATAAAGACACCGCTATATTGTACGGAGTAACGGCTAAACCGCAGTATGGTCAAATGCACACGTCAGTTACGCGTGTACTACGAAAATCACCCTTAATGCTACGACATAAATACGCTGTCAATTTCAAATTGTTACATCTGATGTGCAACTGTAGTAATAGGTGCTTATGCAACAAGAAATTTAAACATACCCGTATATTGTATGCACATGAGTCAATAAAGAAACAACCGCACTGTTTTTATCCTTAGGTCGCCAACTCTTTCCAAAGTAGCGAGAAAGAGCGTGTAAACAAAACTTTGCTTGTTTCATGTTTAGAGGGAATCGAGTAGCGCGTAGGCTGTATTAGTGAATTGCTCCCAAAATGGTCTCACTTTGTTTTCTTAAGAGACTTTAACCAAAAAAAAAAGAACTGCAAAAATACTACAAAACATTTGATACTGTATTTAAATACGCTATGTTATACAACGCCTTCCTAATGACAAGCAATATATCCGTCTATAGGATACCTCTTCATCAATTTAAGTTCACCTCAGTTTTATTATGTCTCAACTCTCTCTATACCGTACGGAATCATCTGAACCTGGCCCATAATACATTCACTATCATTTCCTGCAAACAAGCAAAGTTTCCCTTTCCATATCGAACGAGAAATCACGAATAAAACGTTACTTTCAGCTTATCACCACGATCAAACCGTTTAAACTAATAATTTAAACAGTTATGAACTGGAAAGTAGATTCAGATCAAAATACTTTGCAAAGTTACGCAACACAACGCATTCTCATATTGTAATACGAGTTATAAAAAAATATAAGACACTAAAAAATCACGTGCAGCAATCGAAATATACATAAAACACGTTTCATTGAATCGAATCGAATCTTGTATAATAAAAATATATATAAAAGTTTACATACAATGTAATAAAAATGATATGTGTGACATAACTACTTTCACTTTCCTAACATTCTAGATAATCTAGGTGAAGTTACAAATGTTATGTGCAGCTCTTTGACTATAAAACTACCAAAAAGGGAAAATTTACTTTTATGGCTCAATTTAGAGTTGATATTTGCTTGTTAATTCTTCTTTGGCCGTGTTGTTTTTTTTGGTTATGTCAATCATCTTTCACTGGCGCTGCCTTCTCTCTTAAGAGTGAATTAAAGGCACATTGTTGTATTATTGCGGATTTTATCTCGTGAGTTACGAGTACGGAGCGCTTGGGGCGGTATAATCACCAATAAATGCAGATTTCGATGTGTAAGTAAAAGTAATCTTCCTTTCATGTAGCTTGATATGAAAGGACTGGGAGCCTTTTATAACTCCGTCAACAAAGTAACGGGGTCGTCCGAAAGTTATCAGTATCCGTTAAAACGTCAAGTGTCAAGTTCAATTTTTCGGACGGGGTAAAAACGCCCGTAACGAAGGCTGAAACTACTTCCCCTGGTCAGTAACTTGGGATATTTCTAGAAGATTATGGTTATCTTCATCTTTTCAGCCAAAAGATATGAACTTCAATATACTTTCACCTCCGCGAACGCTATAATGAACTAGACGACACAGTTGGCGTAGTGGTTGAACGTTCGGCTGTTGCGCTGCGTGTCGCGGGTTCGATTCCCGCACGGAACAAATGTTTATGTGGCGTACAGATAATTGTACCGCATCTGGGTGTCATGTGTATGTGAGTTCAAATGTTTGTAAACGCACCCACGATACAGGAAGAAATCCCCAGTGCGGGGCAAAGTTAAAAAAAAAGCTACTTAGGCCTTACTGGCCTAAGTACTCTTCATCATAATAATTTCGGCCGAAAGACGTCCACTGCCCTTGAACACTTGGGGGCGGCTCAGCAGTTATAATAATATAATAATAAACATAAGATATTATTTTATTTACCTTAGATACTACAACTTATTGAGTCATGTACTACTAGTACCTACGAGGCATTTCATGCGGACGATGATTCCGCATGAGATGCCTCACTCGGCACAGAAGCTCTCGGGTCCTCAGCCACGACTTTCAGGATGCTATTGGCACTCCCCCGAATCCTCCACACATGCGATGCCACCTGCACTAATTCCTCATGATAGCATGAAAACCGACACGCGATTGGGCAAACATCCCCGAGGCACTAGAAAAGGGAGGGAGTTTCAACAAAATCCTGAAAACATTGTTATATTGGACGCGCAAGGCACTTAGCGTCCCCCGCGAACTGTTGAACCACAGACTGTCCGTGTACAGGCCTTGACAGTACGCTTTAAACAAGGTTATTTTAACCTGATTAGTTATCCAGCACACATTAGGTTAGCTGTCACACACGAGCGAAGAGAGGAAAAGTAAGCAGCGTCATTTTGCACCCTCACAACCACTGTGACCGTCACCAATGAATTTGCCAAGCTTTGCAGTCATTTCCTACGACAGTTTCGATCAGTGAGATGACAATAAGTGGGTGCAATATAAAGTACAGCTCTGCCCAACCCTACGGAGAATGTAGGCATAATGTTATTATTATTTCGACCGGTAGAAAGGGCTCATCGCTTCCATCTCTTATCTAATAATGATCTTTAATCCCAACTACACGCGTCGCATACCTCTCTGCTGATGCTTTAGTGACATCAGTAATCGATTACGCGTCAGAAGCTATGTAACATCTAAACAATATTACAGAGGTCATCGCATGTTGTGATAATAATAATTCTGTGAGATAGTGAGTATTTGTAGTACAAAGGGCCGATTTTTCAATAGTCTGATGACTTTTAACTGAGGAATAAAAAAATGGCGGTTTGACAGCTTTTGCATAGAAAATATGTCAAACGGTCATTTTCATTCCTCAGTTATTATAAGTTATCAGTCCTTGTATGTGCTGTTTGCCGATGACGTTGTGCTGGTTGCCGAGAGTGGCCTAGAGGTCCAGAGCAGATTGGAGGTGTGGTGGCATAGACTGGGAGATTGTTGGCCTGAGATTGAGCAGAAGCTCTGAATACTTGTTTTGCGATTTTGGTGGTCTCTCCAGTTCCGTGCCCAACGTGCAGTTCTTGCTGGAACTCCCATACCAATCTGTTCCGACTTTCTGTACCGGTTCCAGTTCGCTTGTCCAAGGGGATGGCGAGTTAGACCGAGACGTAACGCACCGGATCAACTCAGGATGGATGAAATGGCGACAGGTCACTGGAACAACTTGCGACCCACGGATGCCCCTCATATTAAAGGGTAAAATCTACAAGTCCGTGATTAGACCTGTCATACTGTATGGATCAGAATGTTGGGCTGTGAAAAAGATGGATGAAAGGAGATTGCATGTAGCAGAGGTGGTGAAATGATTATATTGGAGGCAGTTTGAAAGTGGCGCCAGTGGCAGAAAAGTTGAAGGGAAACCGTTTGTCCTGGTATGGTCATATCAAACGCATGTTACTAAATGAGTTATGAATATAAATGTGGATGGATATAGAGGGAGAGGATGGCCAAAGAAAAAATGGATGAACTGTGTGAGGAGGGATATGAAAGAAAAGGGAGTCATGGATGAACTGTGTGAGGAGGGATATGAAAGAAAAGGGAGTCAGTAATAGCGTGACAGGGGACAGAATGGTATGGAAGAAGAAAACGTGTTGCGCCGAACCCAAGTAACATGGGATAAGGGCAGAAAGATGATGAGTTAAAAGTTATCAGACTATTGAATAATCGGTCCTTAGTCATGCAAAAAGTTATCATTGTTCGTTGCTTCCTACATTATCCTTATGACTTTTGACTTCTACCGCAGTCTGACCCGCAATGTAGAGGACAGTAAACATTGCCCAGCTGTGAGACTTAACGGGTTAATTCGACAGAAAGATGGATTGAAGCTTTTGGTATGACAGCGCATTCGAAATAATTACTTGGGTACATATTTAGATGTTTTTAAATGTAACCTTTTAGCAGAATCATGCATTGACTTGAAGTCGTACTGTAACGTGTAAAAGTCATCATAGTTTCAGTGTGGGAGGGAGAGGAAACTATACAATACGAATAGCAGTATCCTTTTTAGAGTTCCGTACCCAAAGGGTAAACACGGGACCCTATTACTAAGACTCCACGATCCGTCTGTCTGTCTGTCACCAGGCTGTATCTCATGAAACGTGATAACAGTAATCGTGATAACTAGATAGTTGCAATTATCACAGATAATGTAATTCCGTTGCCGCTATAACAACAAATACTAAAAACAGTATAAAATAAATATTTAAGTGGGGCTACTATACAAGAAACATGATTCTTTTGTCGTTTCTTTGCGATAATGGTACGGCACCCTTCGTGCGCGAGTCCAACTCGCACTTGGCCGGTTTTTGTATTCTAATAAATAAAGAGTTAAACAAACAATCAGTATGAAACGATAGCAATGAAATAATTAACAAGACCAGCATATTATAAGTTACGTAAGCTTTAGAAACACGGCATGAGGCGCCAGTGAATGTGAGACGAAAGCCATTATCATTATGATTGTTGGTTTATTCACGCTTGAATCAAGATTTAATTGTGTCCCGCGAAGTAGTTTACTCTTAGCAGTAACTGTGCATTGTGTAATAGAGAGTTTGTTATACTTGGCGTACTTGTACAAATATTTGCTCCAAATCTGTATTACAAAACTCTATTTCAATAGCAGTAAGGATCGTTTTGCATTGCCAATATTTCGCAAATTTTTGCCAAATATGCCAAGTGTAGTGCCCAGCATTATCAGAGGTGCATGAGACAGTAGCAATGTGACATTTTCAAATTCATTATGTTTTTCGCAGTTAATCTTGGACATCGCTGACAACGATGAAGGAAAACTTCATGAGGAAACCTGGACTTATAAGTTTGAAATCGCCAACCCGCATTGAGCAAACAAATAAACGCGGAATAAAGTTATACCAGGTATAAACCTATGAAAATGTATGGTTATACCTTTGTTATACCTGGTATAACTTTATACCGCGTTTATTTGTAAGAGGGTACAGGTTTATATTTAGGAAGGCTTAGAAAAAAAAAAACTATTTTATTGTCATAAAATTCATAGTCCTTTTAAGAAACTGCTATGCTTCTGGTATTGCAGATGCAGTCCAGAGAGGTCAGCAATAACTATCAGATATAGGACGTTTGCCTGCTGGCTAGTTTCACCACCCAAAGACAAAAAGACCATAGAGAATAATAGAAGTGGTCATAGAGCAGAATCAATCTCAAGCATAGACCACTCGAGGTTATTCAGCGACTCTAGAAGTGCCCTTAGGATTACACTTCGTGCAGAAAACAGCTGATTTTGCTAACATATTTCGATGACGATTTCATCATTCTCAAACGAAAGGAGAATGTAACAAAAACGCGAGTCATTGTCAATAAAGACCGCACTTGGCAGGCAGATATGCAATCACAGACGGTAGATATCATTTCCTACATCCAATATTACCCACACGTGTGTTATTACGTCCTCGGGAAAGTCTGTACTATTATTAGGCTACCTTTAATATCTAATTAAACACTGACAGTCAATGGAGTGCAAACGAGTGTTGTTTAAGAAAGTGTGAACGAATTACATAAGGAACAGGGTTTAGGAAACATTCAGTGTGTCTAGGTTTATTTACCGATTTTATAATGAGTTGTAATCATACAGTTGAATGAACATACGTCCATTATTTGGTTAAGAACTCTGAGAGAAGCTAATTATTTGAAAGGGAAAAATACACTGGTGCTCAGGGCCGTATTTAAAGATGGAGATTTTTTTTATTGAATACAACTTTTCGAGCGTGTATGTCGAAAAATCATTAGGTAATAATTTCGGTAAAATGCAGTTCTTGGATTTAAAAAAATCTTGTGGAGGCCCCTGGGCTAGACCCCTGTTGCTCTGCCCTAAATCCGGCCCTGCTGGTGCTAAAAGGTCATCATGATCATTTCATCCGAAAGACGTCCGTTAGTAAACATTGTCGCCACATCTATCGGTCCAGTGCGTCTCACATCCAGCAGATACCCGCTGCTTTTAATTGCAATATTTCGGGCAGCTGAACAGTGGTAAGCTCGAAAGACTTTTGAGGTGTCAGCTGTCAAAGGATTTCAAAGTGCAGAGCTAGGCATTTTAATGAGCAAATAGAGGTTTGTAACCAGAATTGTCCACTTATTAATCAATATCCATATGCCACATCCTCACAGTGCCACAATACCTTCTTTCGAACATCTTGTTACCGCGTAATACAGTAGCAGATCGTTATTTGTAGATTAGATGCGTAACTGTTGTAATTTAGAAGGCACTGTCATAGAAAGTATAAGGCTATAGCATCTAGTTTCCCTTGACAAATTAAAAAGCAATTATAAAACTTTTACTTTCAACAGAGCTAGCGACAAAACGGAGTAGTCTCGGTCAGAACATTAGAAATCTGTAAAATTACACCACTTAGAGATAAAATTCTGAGTTTACTTCTACCAGGTTAGAAAACCTAATCAACTTTAATTGATTAATTCGACTTGCTTGGTTTAGAAGTAGGTTTAATGGAGCAGTATACTTCGATATGTTTCGACTATCATGATGAATGATATTTTTTTATGATTTCAGCCATTTTTCTTAGCCATTGTTTCCCTTCTTTTGCATAAACTCCGTTACAGATCCTTTTGAAGGTCTACCAGGTTTCTGATTGGATACAAGACTCATTTTTTTCATCCTCTTTGAGTATCGTTCCTTCGACGGACATAGCCGGTCCGCAATGGTCACTTAGCTTGCTAGCTCAGCAAAAAAATGGAGTTATTTAGCAGTAACTCCATTTTTTTACCTATCATATGTCGTGGTGGCCCAGTGGCTATAGACCTCGCCTCTCGTACCTGAGGTCGTGGGTTCAAATCCAGGCAAGTACCAATGTGACTTTTTCAAATTCATATGTACTTTCTAAGTTTATCTTGGACATCACGGGCAACGGTGAAGGAAAACATCGTGAGGAAACCTGGACTTATATAGTTAATGTAAGTCTGAAATAGCCAAGTCAGAGGCCTGTGGAGTTTCCCAGAGGCGGCTTAATTAACTCTGACACCGGAGGTGGCCACATTCAAACGAAAAAAAAAAACATACGGAATTTGGACTTGAAACTGCTGTGGACTTCGGGATGTCGCATTTTTTATAAAGTCCTCGTTAACATTTAAACAGTTAGGTAAATCACCTTTTAACTGCTGTAATTCTTGGCAATCTATAAATTTTGCCCTGAATGGCTTTGGCTGTGGACTTGTGTAAAGTGTATTTTTGCTAATCTCTTAGCAATGTAGGTATCTTCACGGCTTTCGACTACCATTCTTGTTGGTTTTCCAGCTTTTCAATTTAATTAACACATTGTCTTAAATCAGATTAACAGCAACGCCAATGAACTTCTTATAAAATCTTAGATGTGCGATTAGAGTTGCCAACTGACTGACTACTGACTACTGTGGAATCTGATAAAATTTGTTTTAGAAACCGGTTTTAATCACGAAGTTATAAAAAATATTTTTTTATATCTATGTAATAAGGATAAGATCAGAGATAATTATAATGATTTTATCAGGGTTATAATTACACGGGACCAATGGCAACTAAAGAAAAACCGGCCAAGTGCGAGTCGGACTCGCGCACGAAGGGTTCCGTACCATTATCGCAAAAAACGGCAAAAAAATCACGTTTATTGTATGGGAGTCCCCCTTAAATATTTATTTTGTTCTGTTTTTAGTATTTGTTGTTATAGCGGCAACAGAAATAAATCATCTGTGAAAATTTCAACTGTCTAGCTATTCCGGTTCATGAGATACAGCCTGGCGACAGATGGATGGATAGACAGACAGACAGACAGACGGATCGCGGAGTCTTAGTAATAGGATCCCGTTTTTACCCTTTGGGTACGGAACCCTAAAAACAATTTCAGAATAGGATCTTCCGAAGATACAAATGTCTACAGAACCCACTTCTTTTAAGTTCACCAGCGTTGATGCCTTGCAGCACATAGTACAGAGCTCAACAGGAAAAGCGTGCGATTATTGTCGAAAAGCCGCGATCGTCTAGTTATGCAAATAATTACAACAATCTAACGAGGATAATCCTGTATCTATTAATTCAAATAGACACATAACTTGAATACATAATTCAAGCATGTTATTTACTTTGTATTGTATTGAACTTTACGACCGGCATTTAGCGAATACTTAATAGAACGGGCAAATGCAAAGACGAGAGAGGTCTACTCTTTACGTACCCAGCTGAACCCAGTTTTTTGGCCTAAGGAAGGGATGGTCTAATCTAGAATCTTCTGTTGCACTTAAGCATAACGTAATTTACCAGGTGAATGTATTAAAAGACAGTATGGATCCACTTCAGGTCAAGTAGAGAGGAGACAGGGGTGGGGACTACCTAAAATTACAATACATTTTTTTCTGGTAAAATTGTATGTAAAAAGTCTCCATCCCCTGGAAGTTCGTACTGAGCCGATTACGAAGATTATTTTACACTAAGTAGGTATATTGTAATATTATTGTTTTTTTTTTAAACTAAGTAAACTATCGTCAAGCAAATGACATTGATTTTATTCTGGCTGGAAAAATGCACGGTTCCTGCGAAATATGCTACAGGAGCGAAACCGCGGGAAAAAAGTAGTCTTCGCATACGGCATAAGGTAAATTACCTACGCACAAATCCAAACACTCTTTGTTTTCACTTCAAAGATAAATCTTATCATTCTAGTCACGTGGTCCTATCATTAAAAAGTTCATGTCAACGCACCTTGTAAAGACTCCATATGTAATCGCTTACGCCCGATAAGGCGGGCAGAGCCCTAGCAGGTTCTGACAAATCGGTCAGGGTCAAATGGCAAAAACTGTGGCCGAAGTTAGGGACTTTGGTCACGTTTTTGTCAGAGAGACATCTAGCCTTCCATCGGTTGCCAATATTATGTAAAGTTTAGAAGTGAGCAGAATTTCCAATTTTTGTTTGTCAACATCTTTTGTTTCAATAAAATGGGGGTGAAGTTGGCGGGACGCCTTGGATAGCTACCTCCAGAACTGGCGAGATGAAGCACAACACCAAGAGGAAGAAGGAGAAAGGATGGTGGTAGGCATTTTCCAAGGAGTGGAAAGTTTCAGGGTGATAAAAAAAAGAGGATGGTTCCCTTGCTCTTGAAATCAGATATTTGCATATGAGTTTTAAGGAATTAAGTAAGATCCTTTTAGACTTATATTTAATTTATTTTTTCATAGACAATCAAATTGATATCCACTAGAGTCTAGAGATATTTCACTTATGTTAATTTCAGGAAAGTAGTTATAGTGAGTTGGTCTCAGTAAAAGTTCAAAACCTCTTGTGATGGTTAATTAAGGTGATAATGACATTGAAGTCATATTTGAAAGTCGGTGTCATACAGTGGTTACCTCAGGGATGTCATAACCGAGGCAGGTCTAAGATTATGTTGGCGTGACAATGTAGACTCGTTCTGGACAGCCGGAGCAAGCAACAGCTTGCTCTGACCACTGTCCAGTTCAAAGAACTTTGGAAAGCTATGGTGGAGATAAGCCAAGCTGTCGTTTAAAAAAACCGGCCAATGAGGATGTGAACTGCCACTTTTTCACGATAGGTGTCGCATCGTCGCTATGGCTATTGAAAGCTGTCAAATCCATACATTTTCTATCCTATCATTCAGTAAATTTTAATTTTCTCGAAATATGCTTCTGTGTGCTGTACTAAGATGTACCAACCCCGTTGTTCATTTGTTGCCAAAAGATACAACTCTAAGAAAAACTGGAAAAGGCTATTTATATTTTATAGGTTATGTTATGTACCTGTCGGATTATGTTGCTTGTTAATCTTCAGCGAAATAGTGGAGCTATTAACGTATTGATAAAGTTCTACAGCAGGAATGTCATTAGCTTGGCCTTCAGAAGCTTGAGGGCTTTGATTGCCGAAAATAAAATAAAACTTCTGACCTAAAACGTAAAGAATACAAACACATTAAAGTAATGTTCTCTAATTTTTTGTAAATTGTCCTACCATATGTCTAATAAGAAATAACTCGTTACAACAAAAAAATAGCCCTATCTAGAATATATCACCGGTGAAAAATATTTTATTATATAAAAATCTGCCTCTCAATAAGATCTGTTTTCTTTCCAGTTATCCTTGCTCCTCATTTCTTTAGTACGTCTTTCAATTATTTAAGCTTCCAGGGACAATACATATTATCAATAACGATGGTAGACTGGCTTAAACACAAAAATAACAAAAAAACAGTGATGTAAACAAAGCAAAAATGATTTGACAGCAGCCATTGCGCCGCCAGCGACATCTGCGCTCAGCTTTGCGTTCACATCCCCATTGCGAGTCAACTCACGCACGAAGGGTTCCGTAACATAATCGCAAAAAAAACGGCAAAAAAATCACGATTGTTGTGTGGGAGCCCCACTTAAATATTTATTTATTCTGTTTTTAGTATTTGTTGTTATAGCAGCAACAGAAATACATCATCTGTGAAAATTTCAACAATCTAGCTATCACGGTTCATGAGATACAGACAGACAGACGGACCGCGAAGTCTTAGTAATAGGTTCCTGTTTTACCCTTTGGGTACGGAACCCTAAAAATGGATATAACAATCTCTCATTGAATTGTGAAAGTATCCAGCTTGTGGCACACCTATAAAAAAACGTCTTTCCCATATACCTACTATCTCTATGGCAAATAATAAGGATGGTTGAGTTTACAGATTTCAATGAGGCATGTATTGGTGATTATAAATAAATAAAAATAAATAAAATAAAAATGTAGGTAGGTATTAATTTGCAAACATTTTTGTTTGAGGTGTGAGATATGTTAATTCTCATAAGAATAGAATAGTCATTCTATAGTTGTAGTCAAGTGCTCTGATTGGTAGTTTCTCAGCATTCTCAACCATTAAGAAAGCTGTATTTGCATAAACTGAGTTTAGTTGAACTAATCGCAATTAGTTTCATTGGTGAAATTGGCCCTAAGCCTCCCATACCCATGGCCCAATATCTTTGTCTCCATATTTAACAATAGACATGCACCAACCGGAGATTGTCCTTGGATGCACTTACGTAGTGCATCCAGGGATAATCATCAGTTGGTGTCACATATCATGATAGGTACGTATCTAACAAGGCCTCTGCGAGTTGGCTTGGGCCCCTGGCATGCCATTCCAACAGTCCGGGACCCGAGTGCCGAGATTGTTAAAACACAATGCATTTCATCAACTGCTCATCACATGACCATACCAGGATTGTTAAACACATACAGAACAATAATTTTGTCATAGTAATAATAATTTGTGTTTACTCAACTGTTCAAGATTTTAGACAGCAATATTATAAATGTTTGTTTTTATATTCAGGTTGGTAATCTCGTAACTGAGGTTACTGTCTGACTTGTCCAGTTTTTGTGCAACTATGTCAAGCAACATATCATTATCATAAAAATATAGCAAGTTAAAGTTATAGGTAAATATAACAAGTTAAATTGCCCGGGCATTATGAATAATGGCGTAGCCCGTATTAATCACTTGATCCATAACATATACACATCAATATTCTTTTTTCTATGAAAGGCCTTTTGTTGTTGTTGAAACAATCTTTAAATAACAATAAACACCATTCTAAATGCAGGAGACATTTAAAAGTCATGAATGCCAATTTCTGTTTCATTTCATTAATAAACAGCATTTAATATTATTATTGATTTAACTTTACTCGGCAATGGCAAAGTAAACTAAAAAAATAAGATAAAAAAAAGAAGTTAGCCTTGCTACACTTACAGCAGATGTGAAATTTTCTTTATTTACTCGAGAGAGCAAATGCCAGAATTAAATAAAAGTTTTAAAAGTCAATACAAGACAGGTTGTTTTGTTATGTGTAAGGTCATAAAAAAAGATAAATTGTGTAAATGATCATCGCTATTGAGGAAATAATTGACTTATTTTCAGATTTGTTTTTAATCATGTTTTATCATTATGTAAACATTTTGAAGTGAATAGTTTCTGTTCATCAAGGTTTTATTGGAGACATTGTTAAGTCATAATTTGAATACTTATGGTTTTATCTGCAACGCAGTAGTAAAAGGCAATGTTATTGCATGCATAACAACTTTCTTTTCTTATTCAATTTCATATTTTGCTTGTGTGGTAACATTTAATCCTACAGTGCAGCTGGGACATTCTAAACCAGTTGCTTTCCAATTGGAATCTGATTGGATAAAATACTGGTGCTCAATTTCAGGAAAGATGTGTTTATCAATTTCGTGATGGATTCATATTAGAAATTACAAAATAAAATACCAGTTCCACTAATTGTATGCGGCCAGTGTCATTCATACACGTGACTCCCTTGACCTTGCTTCCACATTCGCCTTGATAAGCCCTGCTCACTGCTATGGAAGGAAATCATCTCCACGACGAATTAATTATGACGAGTATGTCCAGCCGACCAACACGCGCCGTCACGCGTGTATCGAACGGACACTACACCACGCAAGATAAGCAACATCAAACATCACGTTTTGTTATCAAACACCTAATCACGAACGCATTCGAACACAAAGAACATCGCTAGATACTGCGACACGAGCCTGGATCAACGCCAACCAGCACAAAACAACATTGTATAAAGAAATTATATGCACTCACCAGATATTTGTGAATTTCTTCGCACTGCTATCCTTCCCACGGATACGAAACTCAATCTAACACTACTCATTATATAAACTTCGACAACGATTCAGTAATAACATCAGCCCTTAACTGAACGACAGAAACGTTATACGAGCCAAATAGAAATTACAATAAGTTGCCGTAATAGCGAGTCGCAATTTTTATTGTATTTGTTTGTCAGTGAGAGGTCTCTGTCATGACGCAACACTTTTAGTCAACATCAACACTTTTCGCAAATGTACAATTAGACGGTGTAAGTACGAAAACTGCACTTTACTATTTTTTTGTATGATTTTACAAAAACAATTTTATTTTTTAGATAATGGGGCGGCCATACTGATGTTCACAGCTGATTTTGATGTGAAAGAAAATGAAATTTTTGTACCACGTTGTTTCGATGGCATCGCTCTCTAGCGAATAAATAAATAAACTTTGATACTGTTTTATCGTATGAGCGGCAAGTTGTTTTTGACATGACACTAGATGGCGTTGATGGTTGCAAGAAAACCGAAACACAGGACATTAAAAAAGAAAAATATCTGTTAGAAATGAAATTTTACGTAAATAGCTGATTGCAGAATTTGTGGCATTATTAGCATTTATTGAAAATAGCTTTGCAAAATGTTTTTAATTTTTTTGAATCTCACATCAGACTATCGAGAATACCAAATAGTTTTACATTTTTGCATTCAAATTAGAATCTGGTCACCCCACACGTAAACGTCAAATTCTTATTTATCTTCTGTGATGAAAATTGTTCAAAATGGCTGAGACAGAAACCGATAATAACAGTATTATCAGAACCGAAAGAAATAATAAAAGTACAGGGCCTGCCAATGGGCCCCGTCGCGTTACTATCTATAAAACTGAGACCGGATTTGGTTTCAACGTGCGCGGTCAAGTGTCTGAAGGTGGGCAGTTAAGATCGATTAATGGTGAACTATATGCTCCTCTGCAGCATGTCAGCGCTGTCCTGGAAAACGGGGCAGCGGAGCAAGCCGGGATACGGAAGGGGGACCGGATACTTGAAGTGTAAGTACTTAGAATAGCATGTTTTCCACAGCTCAACATTTGGTTGAACAATTTTGGTTCCCATTGAATTTTCCCATAATTGTTTGTGTTACTTAAGATAGCAACGCATTTCCCGCCGGTGCTTTGTGTTTGAATACTTCTTGGAATGTTATACCACACGAGAAGGAGCCAAAAGTTTACATGATATTTTCGTACATAGTCATTTACATAATGTTTGACGTGATTCATTCAAAACTTGTTTGATTTTGTTAACGACACTCACTGGAGTTTGAAATTGATTGTATCTGCGTACGACATCAGTACTTGATCTATTATTATTGTAATTTGGGTTGAAATATGTACATATTTCAGTACATAATAATATTTCATTTGGAACAACAGTTCAGCAACTTGAGTAGTACACACCTACATCTGGTTGAGGTGTGACTGATCTCTACAGGGTCAATGGTTTGAGTGACACATACCACTATTAATAATACTAACTTGGCATAATAATTGCCATTACGTCTGGCTCTGTTAAAAGACAAGTAAAAAAAAGAAAAGTTTAAAAATACCAGTTTTTTTTTCTGTTAAACAAATAAGAACTCATGTTGCATACTTTTTACCTCACTAATTAATTATACAAGGACATTTTTCATTTATGAAACTGGATATGTTTTATTCATACCTACTCATCATTTACAACACTTGCTAAAGTTATATTGCAATTTTGATAAATGAAATGCAAACTAACAAACATTTAAGATGATTAAAGTGTAGTCAAGTAAAGTGTCAGAATAGGTAATATTCTCATAGCACTGCAGCATGTACTTGCACTATGGCTAAGTAATATGACACTACCTACATGTCAGCATGTTTCGAAACTGCTGATCAGTACTAACTGTACTTAATGTAAAATTAACTCTTTCGCTACTTCATAATACAGACAATTAATTAAAATAAACATCTAGAATACACTATGTATAAAATAATTATCTTTAGCAGCTTCGCCTGTGTGAAAAGTGTTTTATCATCCCAAGGGACCATTATACCGGGATGAAATGTAGGCTATGTGCTATTCCAGACTTTAATCTATCTCTGTGCCAAATTTCGTCCGTTCAGCCGTTCTGGCATGATTCTTCTTCGTGTCGATGATTCCTTCACTAAATTTTCTTCAACCAGTATTCAGCCACGTCAATAACCCTAGCGCTGGCCTCACAAGTCACAAAGGTCTTGCATGGTGCAGGTGTTAATACATAAGGAGCAGGACAGGAGGTGGGGCATCGTCTGTGGGGTGGTTCCGCAGTCACACTGCAGCTGATTGGAGTACCCCCATCTGACTAAGTTATGCCTACAGCGGACAACTTAACTTCGTAACTGACATGATTGAGTAACAAACATACATCCACACAGACATCCATCTTAACTTTCACATTAATAATATTTGCAAGATTAAATTAATAGCTTGGAAAAATCCCAGACAAAGTACTTAATCAACCTAAAATCTTTTTGCTATGTTCAGGAACAGGTCACCATATGTAAGGCCTACTTAAATACTCATTGTCATGGCTCAAACATATAAAAACAGACCATGCTTACATTTTGTGAGCAATCAGTCTGTTATCTCTGCATAAAAAAATTATTTAGTACTTTTGAACTTTGAACATTAAATGTTTGTGATTTCAAGATCAATCTTATAAGGTCAATCATTTAAAAGCCAGATCACTGTTTTGGTTTCAATTTCCTTCAGAATTATAATCTTTAAAAGAAATTTTGCTACTTGCGGTATATACGTCCTTTTTATGGGTTATTCACTGTTTGTGAAGATGGATGAATGTTTGTTACCCTTTCATGCAAAAACTATTGAACGGATTTTGATGAAACTACAGATATATAGCATACACATCAGAATAACATATAGGTTCGCTCCTGTCAACTGCTTACCCTACCCCTTAATATAACATTACCTACCCTATCTTAACTACCCTACCTTACCTACCCTACCCTACCAATATCTGTTTTCCTATTTTTTTTTTTATGTACGAACCTTCTGAAGTATTAGAAAACATTAAAAAAAAACCGGCCAAGTGCGAGTCGGACTCGCACACGAAGGGTTCCGTACCATTATCGCAAAACACTGCATATAAATCACGTTTGTTGTATGGGAGCCCCCCTTAATTTATTTTATTTTAATTTATTAAATATTTTTTTTGAAGTAAATATACAACTAAACATTCTGTGAATATTTCAAGCGTCTACCTGTTGCCGTTATTAATATCGAGCAGAAAACGGCAAAAATATCACGTTTGTTGTATGGGAGCCCCCCTTTAATATTTATTTTATACTGTTTTTAGTATTTGTTGTTATAGCGGCAACAGAAATACATTATCTGTGAAAATTTCAACTGTCTAGCTATCACGGTTCATGAGATACAGCCTGGAGACAGACGGACAGACAGACAGACAGACAGACAGACAGACGGATCGCGAAGTCTTAGTAATAGGGTCCCGTTTTTACCCTTTGGGTACGGAACCCTAAAAAGACGAAAGAAATTGGTAAAGCCGTTCTCAAGTTATAGCGTGACCAGGAGAAATAGGGGTTCATTTTTATATAATATGGTTTGGCAGAAGTACTAATACCACATGGGCAACAGCTAGTTTATTATAAAGAAGTCAAAATGTCAGTTTGTAGGAAATAATCTCAAGTGGTACAAAAAAAAAAGAATCTTGTAAAGTTAAACTGTTGCTTACCACCACTGCCTTTTTTTGTCCCAGAAACATCTATGGTTCCCATAGATAATGCCGGAGCAAAAGCTCGTGAAACAATAAAACAACCAATCTAAAAAAGTTGCCATGGTTCGGCACTTTAGATAAGTTGTTGCTGTTGTTGTTGCTTTTGACACCTGTGTTTTATTGAATAATCTTCATCTCTTGTTTGATTAGTCACCAGTGTGCGTGTATGACTATACTCTGGCCAAGCTGAAGGTACAATATTTACTAACAAAGCAAGACAGCAGAATCAGTTGACAGTGTACAGATAATACAATACTAGTATAACGATGCCTCATCCCATACAAAGAAACCGTGCTGACGTAACTAGCGTTTTTTATCTGATTAAACTGATTATTTTTCCTAAGAGCATTGATCGCTTTCGGTTCCGTTCCACGGAAATTGATGGCAGCTAGGTACTTGTAAGTAAAAGGGTTTACTCGGTTCGTGAATACTTTTTTTAAATACAGCAACAATCGGTTTTATAGTATTTTTTTGCACGTTTTTAAGTTTCCATTGTACCAAAATGTGATATAAAACAAATTTAAAAAATCGAGTGGCATGCCTCAGAAATTTAAAACCGCTCCATCTATTGGAGCCAATTTTAAATGGTCCATTCAAATACTCTTTGAAATGTGAATTAAGAGCCCAATATTCCATAATTTTATGCTTAGGAGAGTTGATTAAAAAAGAATATACAATTTTTATGATCAATTCTAGAAAATGTTAAGCAAAAAATTTTTTTTTTTAGCACAATTCAAAAATGAATCGATGCATATCGCGCCATCTAGTGACATTTATTTGAACCAAATTTTCTTTGTTGGCGCTGGGACCCCGTGGTAGGGGTAAAACATTTTAGGTTCATTTAAATCTAATTTTGTTGTCCTATTTTATGTTCTTAGGCCTCTCACACGCGGCCTTAGGCTTAGGCTGGACTCGGAATTCATAATCTGAATCGGCAAGAAGAGTAAATCTTATTCTGAAAAAATCAGAATGTTTGTGCGGCATAGTGAAATTGTATGCGTTGCCGGGCTTTCTTAATTAATAATATGAATTCCGAGTCTGGATTCAGAGAGGAATTCAGAATGTGTGTGAGAGGCATTAAACTATCTTTTATCTGTACTAACTTTAGTAAATCGATGTATAACAGATACAACATGCTATATCAAATTCGTTTTATAAATGTTGTTGAGCAGAGGGTAGCACTAAAAAAATGCTGTTTTAGTAAACATTGTATCTTCAAAATGGCTGGATGTATGAGCAAAAGGAGTATGTAAAGACTGTAGCAGGTGGCATTCTGTAGTTTTTGTCTACCCCCTTGAAAAAAAGGCGTAAATTTTTGTATGTGTAAGTGATTATTGATGCACATACAATTTCTAAAGCCTACTCACAGAATAAATAATAGTACAAGTACAGAAGAGTCACTTCGTCCAATAATTCATTGAAATAGAGACTCCTGCAAGTAAGCAACAAAGTGCAATTCAGCTCGCATAAGCGCTCAGTGCCTAACGTGATATTCACCTAAACGTTGCCGCTCTCTTCTAACGCGTATCTCCGTCGCTGTCTGGCGCGGTTTGACTCGGCTCGTAAGGGTTGTCGACTTGCCGCTTTCGCTTACATCCACTATCTACCTACTTGACCGCGTAATCTTTCTTATGTTTGATGCCTATGGTTACACGGTCAAGTAGGTAGATAGACAATAAATATTATAGACCGTCATTTTGTTAGGTACTTAACAAATGAAAACTAGGTTAACTAAACTTCATTTACTATAACATTAGACATTTAAATAAGCCCATTTTACAGCCCGGTCAATCGATTTTGACTTATATTGCGTTGGTGATACGCCAAATGGAAGCTGTAGTAAACAGTTGGTTTTGGTAACAAAGTGCTTTTTATATCATCCTTATGTGTACGAGATAGAACACAAAATCGGTTGAACGGACTGTAAAACGAGTTGTAAAGACGTCTAATGTTATTTCAAATTGAGTATAGGTACCTACCCCTTTGTTTACTCTTTAGTGATATTTTTTGTTAGTTTATTTAAAGTTGGAGAACTCTTAGGAAATATTGCTTGTTTGTTCGTTAGATATAAGTAAGTACCTAGTTTTATATACAAACGTTAACGTTAACAAGTGCGTACACTTACTCGGGCTATTGGTAAATTCTTAGGCTAAGTAGGTAACTACTTAATTAGGCAATTATAATTTATTTTAAACTGGATCTAAAGCGTTTATTTTTATGTTAACAAAACGGTAACTATTCAATAAAAAAAGAAATCAAATTATATTTGTGAACAACACGAAAATCTAAAATATCTAAGTACCTAATTATTAGTATTTCACACACCTATTCATTCTTTTAGGAACACCAAAATGCTTATTTTTTTATACAAAACTCGAACTCATTATGCACCTACTACCGATAGTTACAGAGTATTTATGTAATGATTTAAATAGGTCCAACAAAATAGCTTACCTTTCAAAATCTTTCGGTACTTTAAAAAAACTTAATATCGATTCATTGTTCTTTGGTTTATTTAAACACCCGTAAACATAACAATATCTTTTAAAGGCCTTAGAAGTACGTTTAGAAGTAATTGTTCTTTGCTGCATAAATCATAGAATTAATAACGTGGCTAACGTGCGAGCCGAGCGGTAAGCGGCAACCTAACGCGTTATTCCCTCTAGAGGGTACCGCCGGCCGATCGTACCTAAACTGCGGAGTGATACCCCCCTGGCCTACTTTACACTTATATACCTACAAGAAACAGGCTCAACATTGCATTGCGCACGGAAATAGGTACTATTGAAAGTCTAGATTTATTCCATATTAACATACCTACTTGCTCTGAATCTAAACCTGTTTCTTATTGTTTAAAATAAATAGAATCCGGATCTGAACTGAGAGATAAGAAACATTGATTTTGAATTGCAATAAAAAGATACTTGTACCTTCTATCTTGCTTCTGGCGTCAACGTCATATTGTATAAAAACTATGATATGATTTATAAAAACACTGGTTGAAAGGACCTGGTTTTTTTATTTATAAATTAGCAGCCCGTCATGGCTTTGCCCGGATATAAATAAGTAGGTAAATATATATCCTATGTACATCTGCAATAAAGTACATACCTTAAGATAGAATACATGGACCCCTCTTTGCCGCACTTAGACTCCCATTTGGACCGTTGTGCGTGCAGGCCTCCTCTCCGTGAGCGAGAATGGGCAATAATCCACCACGCGGGCCTAGTGCGGGTTGCTGGATGTCACATGTCTTTGAATTTTTGGTTCTTAGACATGCCGGTTACCTCACGATGCTTTCCTTCACCGTACCGGCCACGACCTATAACTTGTAAGTCGCGGCCGTTACTACTGCGCCACCACTGCTCGCTAAATACCTTTTAAATAAAATAAAATATACAAGTGGTTCCAGAGATTACCCTTCACGTACCTTCTATACTTCACAGAAAAATCGCGCTCTCTGTATAATAATGGTACCTAACTGTAGATAGCTTCTTTGCTAAAGCTGGTCTAATCAATCAATTCAGCCTGTCACAGTTACTGCTGATCTGCTGGATATAGACATCTGCTAAGCTGCGCCATTAACACATCAGTCTTTTTTAATGTTCCCACTGCTGGGATTTGGAACACAGGCCTCCTCTCATGGGGAGGGAGTGGGCTTGTCTACGCCGGAACGCAGCCCTTTCATTTTATTCGTGAACGCATCCTACGTCGGCGAGACTCGCTAGAGTCTGGCCAACGAAAGTGTGATCTGAAAAACGCGGCACCAACTATAACTCTAGTTAAAAGTTTTGATACTTGTATTTATTATAATTTATTTTTTGATTTATTGGCTCCGTTTGGTGAAGTGTGACGGAGCCGTGACTGTCATGGATGTGAGTTAAAAAAAAGTTTGTAGATTTATTTATTAGTATGTACATAATATTAACCCACTTAACATTTAATTTATTAATTACTTAATCATCATACTCAAAATCATAGTCCAAAAATTCAACCTCTAAGTATTCATCTGTATCTTAATCATCATCTACACTTATATAAATTTTTCCAATACTTCTTCTGTTATGTGATCTCTTTGTTTATATTTATTTGCCACATTTATTACATGGTCCGTCAATTTTTCCAGTCTTCTGCAGTTATTCGGCCAAATGAGGAACATTGAAACATAAACATAAGAAAAGGTATCATCATATCGTAAATATATAACAATCAGCCAACATGGATCAAGATTACCAAGTCGTACTAACAATCGCAATCACAGACAATACATAGATTAATAATGTTGCCATACCCCAACTTTGAAAATACCCCAGATCACGCTTTCGTTGGCCAGACTCTACAACTTTACGGCGGACTTCACTTCACTCGGTATTTTGCGGAACGAACCGCTATATTTTTGTCGCGACACATTTTGTATTATAATTTCTGTACAATCACTTTAAAATTATTAAACTTCTGAACCAGTTCAGGGTCGATCTTTTATTGTATCGCCTACAGGGCTACAATCCAACAGGCAGGCCCAGTGCGGATTGGTAGATGTCACATGTCTTTGAATTTTTGGTTCTAAGACATGCATGTCGGTTTCCTCACGATGTTTTCTTTCACCGTTTTGAGAGCAGTGGTGATGAAATAATTTAGACAAAGTAAAGCGCCTGCTGCTCGGATTCGAACCCACGACCTACAATTCGGTAAGCCGGGGCCGTGACCAGTGGGCCACTAGCCCACCACTGCTCTCACACATCACTACATCTTTCAGTCCACTTAGCTGGGGACGCTACGTCTGCCGATACGCGTTCTTCACTCTGGGACTCGTTTGCTTCAGTTATCTAACCGTGTGCAAGCTATAAGCTTGTATAAGGTCGCGATTCCACCTGCAAACAACTCGCATGGAAGTTTAATTACATTAAGGGACTATTTTAGCCCGCACGAGCAGGGTCTGAGTGCGGAGCTGAGTCGTAAATGTCGCTATGCTCTACTTCCTATACTGTGCTCCAAAACATGCATCCAAACTGACCTCTGCGTTGCCACGAAAGATACCGTGGAAGTGGCAAACTTTTGGGTCGGTTAAATCTATGCGATTGACACAAAGAAGAAGAATGTTATACAAATAGCATGCCATCTGGTTGCAGGTGGAAACGTTCTAAGCTTGATTATAATTATGCAAACTCGAGTTATTTACTCGAAACCTTGATAATTTTGGAGGCCCATCTTTTGTAAGCATGACATTCAAAGTGCACATTACATAGGCCATTTGAATAATTGACTATTAATGTTGTTATTGACAGCTATAGCATCACACGTAACATAACATTACATCGTCACACCTGTTTTCGTCGAAGGGTTACGCAGAAATGTACCTATGAGGTGGTAGATAAACAACTGAAGAATTGTAGTAGTCTGGTCTACTAATAGCCTATAGGTACAGGCAGGGTTGATAAAAACAAGATTAAAAAAAAAATCTGGATTTATTTGATTTAAATCGGCTTTTTTTGTTTTTTTTACATTCTGATCTTTTGTAATTTGAAAGTCAGTTATTAATTAAAAAAAACACTACATAATATTTGTTTATTTTAAATAGTTAATAAAATTAACAAAAAACATAAGTTTAGCTTTAAAAAAATATTATGAAATTATCAAAAATTTCTTCTCAAAACCAATATTTTTTTTAATCACAATTTTTTTTGTCATTTTTATCAAATATGAACAAGGAAAATAAAATAGACTTTAAATTAAAAAGGACATACAGCCGTTTAGGTTTTACCGCAGTCGCAGTCACTTATTTTATTTATATTCATAGGTGTTTTTATTAGCCTTGTATTTTTTTCGAATTTATTTTTATTAAAAGGAAGACTAATAAGGCTGCTTTCTCGGTGCCTAATCTATTTCTTATTTTTCTGTGCACCAAAGTCATCATTTTTGACTGATTTGGTTGCAGTTAAAAAGTATTGATTTAAATCAATGTTTTTTTTTTAAATAATTTGATTTTAATCGCGATTTAAATCACTGATTTAAATCAATGTTTTTTTTTTAAATAATTTGATTTTAATCGCGATTTAAATCACTGATTTAAATCAAGTGATTTAAATCATATCAACCCTGGGTACAGGTAGTACACCTACATTTCGGCATTAAGTTGTAAGTCTCATGTAGTACAAGTACAATACACATACATCAAATAAAATTAGTTATCTCCTTTACACCCAACGAATCCACGCGCAAGTTGTTTTGCCAGCTTTACCTAAGCCTAAATTACTAAAGTCACCGCCAGACAACAAGAAAATAAAAGTCGTTAACGTCTGTCTACCAATGTATTCCAATATTTCAAAACGATACGAAAAAATGTAAAGGCAGTGTCGCTAACACGATCAAAACAAACGTATCGCGGTAAGAGGCGTCCTTGACCCTTTCATTTGGCATTCAGTAATGAGTTAATATCTCATAAATGACCCCAGATGATTTAAACGCATAAATTGGTTCTACGCTTATAGGTTTCATTTGTGACCAAAATTATCAAAATATCTCCATAAACAAAAATACATGTTTTCAAGTTACGTACCGTAGTAGTAATTATACTTTTTGGTACAATGACTTTTATATTTTTGTTATCTGGCGGACTTTACAGTCCAGTCTTCTAAAGGTGTTCATTCATCCTCAAGCGCTTCTATACCGTAGTATACTAGTATTATATTATCTGTGACCGTAGTCATCTTGTGGGCGTTTCATCCGTCTCTGTTGCTCCATACCACCCACACTACCCACAATATCGCCCGTGCCTCAAAGAGCTCCGGTGGGCGTACCATCGGCCCCGGTTGCTATACAAACGGTATTAGAAACCAGTCTTCCGTAATGCGATTTTCGATTGCATTGATCAAAGGTAGATGGTACCATCTTGTCTCATGTATGTTTGTATTGGTTATTCGGGAATAGATCAATGCTTATGCAAAGGATAAGGTCTTCTCAGGGTACGATAGACATTTATTATATCTTGTACCAGACCTGTACCTAGTGCATTTTATTAGCACTACAAATAACTAAATGCATTAAGCACAAAAATTATTTAATTAATCGTTCTTTCTTCCAATCTTATAAAGTTGACTAAGATAGAATAATGTTTAGAAAGATTTGACTGATCTTTCAACAGACCTACATCTATGACGGGAATGTATGTACTTTGAGCTGTTTCCTTTAGCGTTATCGGCACCGGACATAAACCAAAATCTAGAAAAATGCCGTATTGAGCTATAAAACCTCTACAAAAAATGTTGCCCGAAACAATAGAAACATTTTCTTTGATCGGTAGTAAACTTGTTCTAAAATTGTGTGTGACAAAGTGGCACGCTTGGTTTTCATTCAGATGGATGGGCTTGAGTTGTCTAGTTAGATTTATGTCTGTGGATCTTTTTAGGGTTCCGTACCCAAAGGGTAAAAACGGGACCCTATTACTAAGACTCCGCGGTCCGTTGATTTTTTCCGTTTTTTGCGATAATGGTACGAAACCCTTCGTGCGCGAGTCCAACTCGCAATTGCCCGTTTTTTTTATAGTCTACTAGCTTCTGCCAGCGGTTTCGCCGGCGTGGTAGTCGAAAATTATCCCGACGGCACTTATTCCCGGGATATAAAGTCCCTGTATGCTATTCCTGACTATAATTTATCTCTGTGCCAAATTTCATCCAGATCTGTCCAGCCGTTTGCGCGTGAACAAGTAACAAACATACAAACACACACACTCACAAACGTCTTTATTATATAGGTGTGATAGGCTCGCGTTTGACACTATCTCACTTGATGGTAAGTGATGATGTGGTCGACGATGCAGCACGCTTGTCTAGAAGTAACCTATTCACTCTTGACTTAAAGACTCCCAGGTTGTAGCTATCAGGAAATACGGACTCTAGCAGGGAATTCCTCTCTTTTGCTGTATGCATAATAAAGGTTGTCTGTAAGAGATTGCCCTGTGCGATAAGACCGCCCATTGTACACTTTGTTTGAAAATGTTTGTCCTTTATGTTTTTATTTTGTGGTGTACAATAAAGTTTATAATAAACGTATTCCGACTTCGGCAGGGTATTTCAGGATGTTTCAGTCGTTAAACCAATTGATACACAAATTAAAAACCGGCCAAATGCGAGTCGGACTCGTACACGAAGGGTTCTGTACCATTATCGCAAAAAACAACAAAAAAGTCACGTTTGTTGTATGTGAGCCCCACTAAAATATTTATTTTATTCTGTTTTTAGTATTTCTTGTTATAGCGGCAACAGAAATACATCATCTGTGAAAATTTCAACTATCTAGCTATCACGGTTCAGGTTCATGAGATACAGCCGGAGTCTTAGTATTAGGGTCCCGTTTTTACCCTTTGGGTACGGAACCCAAGAAACTACCTCAGCGATGCGAGCGAAGGATAAACTTACTTACCTAGTTTAGCTTTTGGTCTGCAACTTGCTTAAGGGGCAGTGGTGGCTGGATGGCTTGGAAAACCATGATTAATTGATTTATTAATTTAAATAGGTACCTAAAGATGGCAACAGCGCTTACTAATCTCTTAAAATTTATCAAACTTTCGGTTTCAACAACAAAACGCCGGGTATCAGCTCGGACTTGACCGATTTTATTAATCTACACAAACAAAACATTACTACAAGTCTGTTTGTAAGTACTGTTGTAGAAATGCTGATAACTGAGTCAAGGTTTATCGAGAGAAACCTTACGAATATCTGCACTACTTACTATTTGCTCGTACCTTGTTAACTGGTACAAATTAGAATCGGGCTACAACTGTTGAATGTATTATGTAACATCTTCGCTCGTGTAAGTTAGTTGGTACTTGGGTTTTTAGGGTTAGCCAAATGGCAAAAAACGGAACCCTTATGAATTCGTCATGTCTGTCTGTCTGTCCGTCCGTCCGTATGTCACAGCCAGTTTTTTCCGAAACTATTAGAACTATGCTGTTGAAACTTGGTAAGTAGATGTATTCTGTGAACCACATTAAGATTTTCACATAAAAATAGAAAAAAGAACAATAAATTTTGGGGTTCCCCATACTTAGAATTGAAACTCAATATATTTTCCATTAAACCCATACGTGTGGGGTATCTATGAATAGGTCTTCAAAAATGATATTGAGGTTTCTAAAATATTTTTTTTCTAAACTTAATAGTTTGCGCGAGAGACATTTCCAAAGTGGTAAAATGTGTGTCCCCTATAACTTCTAAAATAAGAGAATGATAAAACTAAAAAGATATAATTATGTTGTACATTACCATGTAAACTTCCACCGAAAATTGGTTTGAATGAGATCTAGTAAGTAGTTTTTTTTAATACGTCATAAATCGTAAACCGCAATTTACCAAGTACGGAACCCTTCGTGCGCGACTCCGACTCGCACATGGTCGGTTTTTTTGAATCTGTATGTGGCATCATAGCTCCTAAACAGATGAACCGATTTTGATTTCGTATTTTTTTTGTTGAGTCTTTATCGAAAGTGTTCTTAGCCGTTTAATGAAAATGTTTAAATTGGGGTGTATTCGCAAGATATCGTGTCATAATTACGTGTTCAATAGATTGTCGATCGAAGCGTGTCTGTCTACTAGATAAATCCATCACCGGACAACAAGACGTACGGCAATGCGCCACCGGTACATGGTGGACATCCCACCCATACGTACAAAGCGTTTTGCGAATACTTTCATTTTACGCACAGCTAAGGAGTGGAATTCCCTGCCGGAGTCTTTGTTTCCTGATAGCTACAATCTAGGGGTCTTTAAGTCAAATGTGAATAGGTTACTTCTAGGCAAGCGTGCTTCACCGTCGACCACATCATCGCTTACCAGCAGGCGAGATAGTGGTCAAACGCGAGACTATCGATAAAAAAAAAATATGTGGCACTAAATAAAAATATGTCGGAGGCTAATTTAAAATTTTACTTGTCTTTATTACCAACCAAATACGAGCTGATTCAAAACTGAATAGATGGACACAAGTGTTCTTACTTTGTAATTGTAATAGACAGGCGACCAATCGCTTTATATTGATTGTAATTGTCCATTACTACAATGAATCCATCAAATTGATTCGTGACCAATGTACCGACTTTTCCTTATCGTCCGATTCTAAAAATAGAAGTAGGTATTAGGAATAAAATGTTAGATTATAATTGTTTCCTGTCTAAATGATTTATTATCACAGTTTAGTTCATGTAATCTAGTAGGAAAACGATTCTCACAAATTTTCGGGATTACAGGGTCGTCTACGGTAAACGTTTGTTTTGTACAGGATTTCATTCCGCGAAAATACAAACAAGGGGATGTTTAGTAATGGTTTGTTGTTTAAGATATTTAGTCCTCACTAGCTTCTGCCAGCGGCTTCTGCCGCGTAAAAAGTGTTTTAATTTTCCCAAGGGAACATTATACCGGGATGAAAGTAGACTAATCTATCTCTGTGCCAAATTACATCCAGACTCGTTCAGCTGTTTTAAGGTGAACGCGCACCTATCCTCGCCGCAGGAGCCGCACGCGCCGCAGTCATCGCATTTTCTCTTTTCGCCCCGCGCAACACGCGCCGTACGCGCCGAACGCGCCGCACGCATCGTATCCACTTCTGTGCATCTTGAACAATATTTTCTTTGCGGATACGGACGACGTCTCCGCGCCGCCCGCATCGCACTCGCCGCAAGCATTGAACGCGTCGAATCTGAAGACGTCATCCGCACGCGCTGGTGGAATCCAGATTGATATGAGCCAGTATTCCTTAATTTTGTTCTTAGGAGAGTTAATGAAACAAGAGAAAGATATTTTTTATGGTCGTCTCTAGAAAATCTTAATATTTCACAACACTCAATAACTAATCAAAGCTTATCACGCCATCTAGTGCAATTTATTTGAACCAAATTTTCTTTCTTCGCTCTGGGTGCCCGTGTTCATATTAATATTATAAATGCGACAAAAACTGTCAGTGTGTTACCTTTTCACCTCGTTACGCCTAAACGAATTTAGATGAATCTTAGCTCACGGGAAGATCATGCCCTGGATTAGGAGTTAGGATATTTTCTTCCAGGTATAATACTCCATTGGGAAAATTAAACATTTTTCACGCGGGTGATGCCGAAATTTGCTTATCAAAGAGACTCATGAACGAATAATACAAAACAAACCAAATCTAATATCAAAGATCCCAACTATCTTGGGAACCAGAGACAACAAAGCATCAATATTGTACACGGATATCCATTGTCCGATGCTATTTGCTAGCACATTGATGTGTCAAGTAGCTCCAAGTGCAATGCTTTGTATAAAAGGACGGACATTTTCGCAATAAACGGTATCAATCAATACAACTATTGCTGCACTGCACTTGTTAACTGGGGCATGTGTGTTCATCACGCTCGCTTGCAGGGATGCCAGTTTTTAGAAAGATTTAATTTTAGTAACGTGCTATGGACTGTAAGGTCTGTACGTATTTTGGTTTAGTCCAATCTCGGCAATCTGTCACAAAATACGAGTATCACATCACAAAGTGAAGTGACTAAATCAATTTGATTGATTATTAAATAAGAAAACAATTTGAGAGCCTAGTCCAGGTTGGCCACGTCCAATGAGCTGGAAAATAACCACTAAACGGAGCTCTGACATAGCCAGAAGAGGCGTCGTGGTGGACCCCTTGGAAGATGGCTGGACGAACTAGGCTAATCAACCAAAACGCGCCGTAGTCTGAAACAGCTGGAAGACATTGTCTCAAGTAGAATATTGCTGTCTATCAGTAACTTAGTAATTTAGTAGTAGCGTCTTGCGTTTATTTTAGGAAACATTTCGAACCTGTACCACGTCGTTAACGAATTTTCGACGCTCAAACAGGCTGCTTATACACACAGCAGCAAAGCAAAAACTTGCCTTCCGGGTCACCTGCCTTCATACTCGTACGGCTCAAACTAATAAGCCCACTTAGCTCCGTCGGTTCTCGTTAGCAAACGCTCCAGTAACTTTGTATAGTTTTCGGGAGTTCAGGCTTTTATGTGGATCGATTTTGGTCTAATTTAAACTCCGCCAAACTGGTAAACTAGGAGTCTTATTACAGTTTAGGATGGTTATCAAATGTACTACCTACATACGGCGTGTCTTTCGGTTGACCAGTTTTTGCCCGTACAAGGTCAATCGGGTTCAGTACGTACCCACGTTTGTAGGTATACGTAGACCTAACGAGCACACAGCCCAGGTAGACCAGTAATAGGGATGTTGGCGTAAAAGTTAAAGCGCATCAAAGTTCAGTAGTGGCGGCTTGTGACGTCACTAAGGCAGTATAAAGTGTACCAGCGGCGTGACATCACACGATATTTCAACGTATTATATCGTTGTCACTTTGTTTATGTGTCTAAAGAAAAAATACGTGACAAATATTTTTTATTTATCTACCTAAAGGACAAAAAAAAATCAGTTAACTACCCTATTGTCATCACGATCAAGATCACGATTTCCTAAACAAAAAAATATTTGAAGATTTCTGAATCATATTTTCAGAGTTCAACAAAGTTCAAGCAAATAAAAGGCTGTGCATGAGTATATCCAAATAGAATCCAGGGCACAGACAGTCTTAGAAGCCGTACAATAAAGAATTGCAACCGCCATTCTTTCGCTTGCACAATTGCCAATGCAGCAGCATAGTTACACAATCGGGCATTATGTTTTATTGCATTATCAGTTCGGTCTGGATTCAGCAATTCTCACTTGTTTGAGAATAACATAGAATGTCTAGATTACTGTGTCAATAAAGTCAGCGTCAAAAGAAGCTAATTGATTCAGGTGCAACCGTGATCATCTATAGAACAAAAAAATCATATTGTCAAATATTTCGTATAAACCTGAAAGATGGTATTTATAAAACACTGACTGACAATGGTTGTTTTATTATTTCGAACCAATATTATAAAGAGAAAAGATTTGCTTGTTTGTTTGTTTGTAGCGAATAGCCTCCGAAACTACTGACCGATTTAAAAAAATCTTTCACCTATGGAAAGCTACATTATTCCCGAGTAATATAGGCTATAATTTATTTTCAAAAAATTAGAGATCCTTATGAAAATTGAAATAATGTAATCCAAAGTAGCAAATTTTTGCCTATAAAATTCATTATTTGGCGATCGCTGAGAAAACTACTGATGATACATAAAAATGATGTACTGCATGATTAAAGTACTCATTATTACCTACAAAAAGGTCTGCGAGAGAATATATCTCACTCTCATAGTTAAGTCACAATAGCTGCTTTTGTGTTCTAAAATGTAATTAGATCGCCGGTAGAAACAAAAGTTGGTTACATTCGTATTGTAGTATTAATTCTTATTCAAATAAATAGTTTAACAAATTGGTAGGTAGGTAGGTAGGGTAGGTACCCACCTACCCTACCTACCTACCTACCAATTTCTACCAACCCAGGTAGGCAGGTAGGGTAGATAGGTAGGTAGATAGATAGCCAGTTGACGGGAGCGAAGCCGCGGGGGTCAGCTAGTATTTGATAAAAAAGGTGTTCAAATGATATTGGTGCATAAAATTCTAACAATAATTTTAAAACTTTTGCTGTACATTGTACATGTTATTGATTTTCTTAGGAGTGAAGAATTATATGAATTCATGTCGTGCTACTGTAATATCTGATGTAGACATCTCATTTTTTTTTTATGGAACACAGTACAAAGGCACATAGCGTTACGCTTCGTGATCCCTAATACGCTTTAAAACACTTTAGTGTCAATCATTAAAACAATTTTGCCGTTCATAGCTCCCATAATGTTGCAAGCGCATTGGTCCGTTTTGTGAACTAGAGTGTTAAGAGTGCCATCAACATTAACAGCATGTAGGTACTAAGTTTCGATCCCTCGAGTCCTCGATCTCGCCTGGTGAATGAGGTCTGCGATGGAGCGAGCGAGTCCAGAATATACCTGTTCCCATTGCTTTTAAAGATGATGGGTCGTACGGAATACAGATGCTGGTAGAGAGTTCCACTTTAAGCTAAAGCTATAAATATACCAGCAAGTCTCCAGAACTTTGCATAGCGAAATAGGGATGTTTCCTGGGTAGAAAAAATATAAGTCTACATAGTCCGTCAGTGAGATGATCAAATAGCTAGATGATGATAATATTGGACTCGTATTTTTTGTTTTACCAAATCAATAAAAAAATACAAAGATAAAGCGCATCAAAGTTCAGGAGCGGGGGCTTGTGACGTCACTATGTCAGTATAAAGTGAACAAACGGCGTGACACGATATTTCAACGCATTATATCGTCGTCACTTTATGTTTACTTTAAAAAAAAAAAAATACGTGTCGAATATTTTTTCAATACAGTTGTTAAACATGGCGTACTTTCAGAGGCTATAATTATGATTCGAAAATTAAATCTTTTGCATAGGCATCTTTCTTTTACGCGGTCGTGACTTTTGTTTACGAGCTCGATCATTAGTTTTGCAGTTTAGTTTTAAATTTATAAGTCAATTTGAAAAGTTTAGTAGCAAAGAGTTTTCATACATAGATTAAAATGGGATTGATTTTATACAAGGAAAAATGAATGATTCCGTACGTTTTAGCATTGAACTCTCAAAAGTCTTTTAAATGGTTGTTTAATATATTTAATTACCAGTTCTAATTGAATTATTTTCATCATTTTTTTTTATTCTTTTACATCAACATTTGTCTAAAATCGAATAGGCTGTATATATAAAAAATGTCCAGTTGCGAAAATTTGCCTTTAGTTATAAGTCAATTTAAAAAAGATTAGTAGCAAGGAGTTTTCATACATAGAATAAAATGGAATAGATTTTATACGAGGAAAAATGAATGATTCATCTCAAAAGTCTTTTAAATGGTTGTTTGATATATTTAATTACCAGTTTCAATTTTATTATTTGTACATCAACATTTGTCAAAAATCGAATAGGCTGTGTAGGCTGTTTTCGTTGTAAAAAAATATGTCCAGTTGCAAAAATGCCCGATTTGTTTTTTTTGTGAATTATCAAATCCAATTCTTTGATTTGTTTTTACTATTTCCCACAACTGTATTGAAAAATATCGTGTGATACACGGGCGTGTAGGTTATTGCAAACTCGTGTCATTAAAAACCCTCGCCTTCGGCTCGGGCTTGTTAATGACAGCTCTTGCAATAACCTACTTTCCACCCTTGTATCACAATGTACTATATTAATCTACCTGACGGACAAAAAACTAATTTTCAGTTAACATCCCTATTGTTTTGTATACCAAATGGAATTATAAAAGAACAACAGCGATTTCATCAGTGTTTTGATTCGCCAATATTATCGTGAAACAATAAAACAAGCTATCTATAACACGGACCATTTCCGCAAGATGACATTCCGTTGATTACTCACATTGCTACTCGTAGCAACAAAAACGTTTTATGATACGACACTATAACTCCTTAATAAAATGTTATTACGAGAGAGACATTAAAAGAGAAGGGTCGTAAAATTGTAACGTCTTTGTAAGAAAGAGTGGGTGTCCAATCCCTTTCTATAGCCTAAAAGACAATTTTGTAATGTATAAACTGACATTGATGGCCGTAAACCTGAAATCTCTTTTTACCCGACTGCCGAAGGAGGGTAATGTGTTTATCAGTCTATGCATGTATCAATGTTTGTTCCTATGTAGCGTTCTAGAGACCAAACCCGTTGGCCGATTTTGATGATGCTTACGTCAAACGATTCGTCTTAACCCTGCGAGTGTCAATGGCTACATTAAAATAGGAAAAGAAAAAAATGGCGGATTTTGGGCGCCATTTTGTGGGGGATTTTTTTTTTCTTTTCCTCTGATTTTGGTCAGCCAGCTCGCGAATATATGTCCTCCGACTGCACAGCATGATTTGCTTCTTCATCTTTTTAGTTCGCTTTAAAAACAGTTGGGTTTAAAGAAACTGATTAATGATACTCGAATATCGGTTGCAGTTCAGCTCCTGTCTTATTAAAAACTGTCACGACCATTGAAACCCGCCAAAAAATTGGTCAACCTTCGTCATCTGGCAACTCTGAGTGAGTTGCCAGATGACGAAGGTTCTTCACTTCAATTCTTTTCAATTCAATTCTTCACTCAAGTAATTCAAACCCTATTTAAAGATGGCGGATTCTCAAAAACAGAACTTTACGTGTACGAGGGAACTGTATTTAAAACCTAGTTGTTGTATTACTTCTCATCCCACATCAGATATCATACTACAAAGTTACATACTATCAACGGTCGTAGGAGGCACATACAAGGGCGTGAGGATCCTATATTTAAACCAAAAGCTGATAACTAACACAACGCCTGTATTGTTACACCATAAAACATTTCACATCTGTCCGTCTACACGCCCGTAACTTCTGAACTACTGGGCAGATTTTAATGTTGTTTATTCTAACGTCGGAAAGATTGATTGAGGATCCCTTTTTAAAATTCGCTATAAATAAGACCTGTACACATATAAAGGTCATACGCACGTTTTATAGGACCGTTTCAGTTTCATCTCAGGTATATGTTTATGGAACAGGCGATAAATATAGGTCGTCCTGCTATTTATGTTTTTGCATGGTGATAAAGCTGATGACATTTTACGCCTGCGATAATAACTGCTGGATCGGTTGTTCAAACTACTTCAGTAAGGGACCATCTTGATGGCGCTATAGACGTTATCGTGCACGATACGATTAACGATTACGATTTCTAAGACAATTTCAAGTGCAAATCGGTCGAATTGCTGCGCATTGGGTTTCCCTAGTCGACGGCACGAACTATTATGTGCGCGGGGTTAAAATGCAAGATATCTCATCCGACAACACGTGCGAAAGAGATAGATGCTGTGATAAGCAGTAAGGAGCTAGTTCGCGTACGAATTAGCACTTTTGCAAGTTTGTAGCGAAATGGATGATGATTTAGGACGAAAACGAGCGCGCGAAGTTTTATAAACAGACCTTTGGGAATCTGAGTCAGAGATATCATGAAAAAACTACTAAATGTATATTTTCAAAATAAATTATTTGCATTGTTGAACTACTGTCCCTGTATGGTGGCCGTTTTTAGGGTTCCGTACCCAAAGGGTAAAAACGGGACCCTATTACTAAGACTTCGCGGTCCGTCTGTCTGTATGTCTGTCACCAGGCTGTATCTCATGAACCGTGATAGCTAGACAGCTGAAATGTTCACAGATGATGTATTTCTATTGCCGCTATGACAACAAATACTAAAAACAGAATAAAATAAATATTTAAGTGGTGCTCCCATACAAAAAACGTGATTTTTTGCCGTTTTTGCAATAATGGTACGGAACCCTTCGTGCGCGAGTCCGACTCGCACTTGGCCGGTTTTTAAATTTTACTTCTTCTTATGGTATTTATTTCCGCCCAAAGATGCGTTATAATTATTAGTGTTGAAATATGGAACTTTCGACGCTCATAACTTTCAAATATTTTTTTATTTTACTTTTTTGTTTCCATACAGGGCTAGACAATGATGAGACAAATTGATATAATTTTTTATTTTGAACTTACATTGTCAAACAGTGGAGTAATCGCCAGACTACGTTTGTATGGAAGAATGATCGACTTTAAATCGAATCATTTCGGGCCATCAGGAAGGTCGGATGACTTACCAATTTAACTACTTAACTACCTAAATACGAGCATGGGTTGACACCGAGCCTCCCTAACCTTCCACTCATCTCCCTGTAGAGATTTTCTTGTGATCAATATTCTTCTAATACGTGTCTATCATCTCGCAATCTCTTTCTTAGCCTACCGTAGCGTCTTTTATCGGTTTTGGGTTCGCCTCATAAATGATTTTTGGCGAATGCTCATTGGACAAGCAGCAGACGTGGCCAGTTCCATGTTGAAATAAATATTCTATCTACTATATTCAATACTGTGAATGTAATATACAGCTGTGAGATATTATGGGTTTAGGGAAGAATAATAATATTCAATGAGTACTTCGAACCCAACAACAAAGCACGTGCTTTTGATTGGTGCAAGTACCAATGCACTATTGTCAATGGTACGAATGGTCGGAATGGAATTAAAAATTCCACACTGCAGTAGTGGTTGCGGGGCTCATGGTCGATATTATTTTTTTTCGAGTGCTGCAAGAACCAACTGATTATATATGCAGGTATGGATACTCTGTTTAATACCTTGTACTTAAATATTTTTCGACATTATGTAGCGCTTTTTCGCGTGACTATATTTGAAAGGAAAGAAACAGAATGGCCAAAATGTTTGCTTCAGCTTATTTCAGTGACGGAGTAAAGTATAACGTGCCAAACCAAAACTGAAAAAAGTTGTAGACAGGTGTAAAGTTTCGGTTGCTGGTTACGAAATTATTTGCTATTTGCTAATTCATTTTGTATTACTAATTTGTTTTAATGATTATACTAAAGTTGCTTAAATTGTTACTTAAAAATCTTTTCTATTATCTCTTTTTTCTATGTGGTCGGAAACAATTTTACATTGACAGATCTTTTAGGATCATAGAATCCTAGCTACGGTTTGAATGTTTTAATTGCCTGTCTATCGAAGGCTACTTCTACTACAGCTTTTATTGCCAACAGCTGCTCTTTATGTTTTAAAGTGGAAACCTTATCATCACTTGACACACATAATCCTTATACTAAAGTAAATACTGGCAGAAATAATACAATTTTATTGCAAATATATAGATCTATTAGTATTGAAGCAACAATAACTAGTGATAATGTTAATGTCGCATAGTGCTTTCCTATCAGTGGTCGACAATGGACACTTTCTCTGTTTAACTGTATAATAATTTGTTGTGTTAGTAATATCATTTACAAATTGTCAGTTATTTCGGTTTGTTTGCGTTTTCATATTGGTTCATTGTGAGTACTTTCATTAATCTTAGTGTTCTTTGGCTTGTTGCTATCATTGTCTACGAATGACCCAAATTGTTAGCTATCATGCACGTTTTAGTCCTTTAAAGTGCATGCTTCTTTGACAAGCTAACCTGGGTATCTGAATTTGTCTTTTGGTTGTTGAATATCTTGTTGGTTGCTCTAACTTCACGACCTCATCCCACCAGCCCCCTTCTACCATCGGACATCTAGACTCACTGCTAGTTACCATCCTTACCTCGTTGCTATTCCACCAATTCGCACCAAGCGCTTCCAAACATTCTTCATAATGCGCACAGCGAATGAGTGGAACTCACTACCTGCGTCTGTGTTTCCGAACGCATTTAACCCGAATCTCTTCTAAGTTAGAGTGAACAGGCTTCCTCTGGGTAAGCTCACTCCATCGTCGACTCTGTCTCTGTCACCTCTGACCTAGACTAGAGTCAAGAGCAAACCCATCTCAAAAAAAAATTATATTTAATTCATATGTGGCTGCGTTCTGGAAACCATGTCAATCATGAGTAGCTGTTCCTTAGGAATTAAGTGTATTTCCAAAATTGGCGTAGGAATGTTAACTGCAAATCAATCTACTGATCCAATTACGTAGAAAGCCAAATCTCGTTTTACAGCTCCCATCTGAAGGAATGGGATCTCCATATCCTTTGCAACGTGAGCCATATTATCCTATACGTTAGAAACATACATACATAAACTCAAGCACGTTACAAACAGTCGGTAGATAACTGTCCTCAGAAAATAACATTGCCTAGGTACATCAATCGAGATAGGATAGTATTGGATCCAGTACTTAATTGAATGATAACACAAGAATGAAACCCTGTCATACTATTGCATAGTACTTCAACACGTGTGTCTATCTGTTTAGAATAGTGACCAGTTAATTGATTATATAATTGAAAACTATTCACATAATTGATTTCGCTATTTACTGTCACGCCGCTTTTACCACATATTGTGGAGTTCAAAGGTGCAGTGCAGAAGTATCTTTTCCATAGGGCTATTTATAGTCTTCCTATATATATTTACCCGACTGCCGAAGTAGAGTAATGTGTTTATCAGTCTATGTATGTATGTTTGTTCCTATGTGGCGTTTCAGAGACCAAACGCATTGGCCGATTTTGATGATTCATACGTCAATCGATTCGTCTTAACCCAGCGAGTGTCACTGGCTACATTAAAATTGGAAAATAGAAAAATGGCGGCTTTTGGGCGCCATATTGCGAGGGACAAAAAATCTTTTACTTCCAAACCCTTCGTGTGGGGTCAATCAATCAAAATAAAGGGTTTCGGTAGTCGGGTCAGGACATCTGGTTTTGGTCAGCCAGCTCGCGAATACGTATCCTCCGACTGCACAGCATGATTTTCTTATTTTTTACGGCTTTTTAGTTCGCTTTTTAAGCAGTCGGGTTTTTTGATTTTTTGAATCAACTTTTTTTTTTTGCTTGACTTGCTTGTGACAAGGTTTTAATTTCTCTCTTTTTAGTTTTAGTACACCATCACAAAAAATTAGCAAATTCTATAGTAAGGTACCTAAAGGATTAACAATATACCCATAATGACTCAATTTACACATCCGTGCTGTTTGTCGCCAAGGAGTTCGGTTGTACGCTCCATATATTAAAACTGTTGGACCGATTTTGATGTGACTTGCACTTTTCCCTTAGTTGAGAGATACTCAATCGAATTCAAAAAGAATAATCACGATCCGATAAGTAGTTTCTGATAAATGCCTGGACAAACATACATACACTTATGAAATTTGGCACACGTATTTAGAAGCCTATATAGAGTAACATATGTGAATATTGTGCAATTCCAACAATAATACATACATACGTGTCGAATTGACTACCTCCTTTTTTTTTAAGTCGGTAAAAAATGGCCTTTGTTGAAATAACTTTATTCTTAACTTTTTCTACCTCAAACTTATCTTTCTAAACAAAATCTTCACGAAGTTACAAACCTCTGCTCCACAGTCCTTTACAAAATGTAAACCATTGTGATCCAATTATTTGAACAATGCTTCAATGAATACGAAAAGTAGGAGTCCTTATAGTCGAGTAGTTCGCGCCTTCGTGGCTACTGTCGACCAATGAAGAATTTTCCAGTACTTGGCTAACCTACTATAGTTACTCTACTGGACGATGAACTGTTTCAAAATAAATATCGTGTAAAGAAAGCTACAATCCTTCAATCATTTTACACATCTACGCCTTGGTGTTTTATTTTGTCTTTCTGACTATAGAAGCTCGACTGATATTTGATCAGTAACAAGATTTCCAATGTTCGCAAAGCTGTGCTGCTCTTCTAACTTAGCCCACCCTTTAGCAGTCGATCGCTTATTCTTCTTTGCAACTTCTGTCAGTATCATAATTTTTGTGAAAAAAAACACAGTTTAGTTCTTCTGATCGCATTTAGTTTCATTGGTAAAATTCGACCTTAGTAACTACGTATCGAAAAGGTAGTAATCATTTAATTATTAGTATTGAGAACTCATACTGACACTGCCAACTCTTGAATACAGTTTAAACCAGTGATGGGCAAAGTAGGGCCCGCGGGCCAGCTCCAGTCCACGAAAGCATTTAATCCGGCCCGCCGACGGTCCTTCGACATGAATAGTATATGACTCGCGATAATTATATTTTGACGGTCCAGAAGTATAAAGTAGATTCTACTTAGTAGAGTAGAATAATATACGCATAGATAAAGCAGCCTCCGCCATAGAGACACCGAGTGTCGACTGTTTAAAGAACAGTGGGCTTCGAAATACTTCTTTACAGAATACAACGCAAAGCTAGTATGTCTTATAATTATGTAATGAAGTAGTGGCGGTATTTAAAGGTTTTACCCTCGCTCGCCATTTTAACACCAAGCATGCTAAAACCAAATATGCTTTGATGAATGACGCAGAAAAGGTGTATGCGGAAAACCTAAAAAATACAATATCTGGTCAAATAAATATGTTTATAAAGCAAAACACTGTTCAAAAGGCTTCTACACTGGCTGGATATGTTATATGATTAAAAGTATCAAAACACAATGCATTTTTCCTATAATTCTGGCCCTCCTCTGAAATTTCTTAATCTTTCGGCCCCCCCATTAAGAAAGTTTGCCCACCACTGGTTTAGATCATCTGATCGCATTCAGTTTCATTGGTGAAATTCGACCTTAGTAACTACATATCGAAAAGGGAGTAATCAATGAATGTAGCCGTCCTTAGAACCGATATTATTGGGAAGTCAAAGCCAAAGAACCTTGAGTCCTTGAAGGTTGTTTTCGATTCCGTATAAAATACTCGTTGCTACGTTTACAGAAACGTTAATATTAGATAAGAAAGTTCGGCAGTTATTGATTGAGGCTTTTGCTGAATTATTAACGAATATGAAGGCATGTTTGAAATTTAATTACTGGTCAATCAAACTGAACAAAGATAGTTCATCACTTGCTGAATAATGTTTTACTACTTTCTCCGGCGTTCAATATCATTAAGATCTTAATCTCTTCAAACAGATCGCACGGTTTTAAACTGTGAAAGAAACCTTGAAAATGTTTAGGTTATATATGAATGTAAGCAAATTGCGAGATTTCTCGTTCCATCGTCACCTCATCCATCAGGCAAGTTCATAGCCTTGAACAAGGTTTCAGCAGCGTATTGAAAGTTGACACCCCAAAAAGTAGAGAGAAGTCAAACAGATATTGGAAAGATTCTACAGATAAGTGTGAAAACTCAAACTGCTATAATCACCATCAATCAGTCTGCTAAGCTTGTCCATAAACAATGGACGTTCCATAGTATGTAAAAACTCATTAAGCTACCATTTACAGTCTTTTGTTTGTTATTTCACAACGACATAGTACGAAAACGCAAAACAACAATATCGTTTGTCATCAGAGAAAGCGTTTCACGTGAGAAAGTGGTTCTGTATCTCACGGTCCTTAAAACGGAGTGTAGTTGTCTTTTATATGTATTGTGATCCTCGCACGGTGTGAGTCAGAATTTCATAAGGACTTTGATGATGGTGTAAAGCTTCTGGTGAATTTGCATACTATGTTTATTATTTAGTAACTTGGTTTTTTATATTTAGAATTGCCTTATTACACCTTTTCATTTGGTGTTCTACTCCTTACGCGTGAAGTATTGTTCTTCAATAGGTTCCTCATTACTGAGAACCGTGGTCACTGGAACCCTTTAAACGGACAATCTGTGTCCATCGAATCCGGACCAAAGTTGAAGACCGTGAGACAATTCTTGGTCTTATCCTAAAGAGCTTTGTTCAAGGGATATCTTAAGACATAATTTTGGTCCTTCGATCCAAAGTCGACCTTTCGAGGATCCTTTAATATTAAAAGACTACCATAAATATATATCGTAACTAAACCCACTCCAAGAAACGCGTCTCTAAGAAAAACCCAATTACTCTTTTTTGCCCGTCATCTGCATGACCTTTGTTACTTCTCATATTTTGGTCCTTCGATCCAAAGTCGACCTTTCGAGGATCCTTTAATATTAAAAGACTATTTTAAATATATATCGTAACTAAACCCACTCCAAGAAACTCGTCTCTAAGAAAAACCCAATTACTCTTTTTTGCCCGTCATCTGCATGACCTTTGTTACTTCTAAGCCAACGAGATGTCGCAAAAAAAAAACTTCAACACCCACACGACTAACTTTCTTTTATTTTATAATACGCGAATGACGAGATAATCAAGTCAGGCGACTCAACTTACATAACTTTATTTTGTCCAAGTTTCAATAATGTGGACGCAGTATTAAAGTTGCTTTGACAACGGAACAAGCCGATCGATTCACGAATTTACTTGTATTTAACCAATCACCGCGTTGGGCGATTCCAATCCTGTTTAAATTAACCCAATCGGAAGAGTCCTGTGTTCCTATCTGACCAATCGCGATCCATTGCTGTTCTCTTTCACGTAAAGGGGTAATGCTGGTCGTCAAAGAAGATTGTGATACAAAATGTTTAACAATATGCAATGCTTGTACGAGCCGAAGTTTCGACAGAATGGTGTTGAGAAAGGAGGATACACTCTGCTGGATTCTAGGTATGTGATTTAAATATGTACGTCTTTTAAGAGTGATGTTTATGATAGAATTTCATCAATGCACTATATTTCTAACTGCAAGGGAACCTGTTAAGTCACCAAAAATTGTGTGTGAGCCCATAAATTCATCTTCGTTGCAGAATAAGGGCTGTTCTTTTTAGGATGCCGTATCCAAAGGGTAAAAACGGGACCCTATTACTAAGACTCCGCAGTCCGTCTGTCTGTCCGTCTGTTACCAGACTGTATCTCATAAACCGTGATAGCTAGACAGTTAAAATTTTCACAGATGGTGTATTTCTGTTGCCGCTATAATAACAAATACTAAAAATAGAATAAAATAAATATTTAAGTGGGGCTCCCATACAACAAACGTTTTTTTGCGATAATGGTACGGAACCCTTCGTGCGCGAGTCCGACTCGCACTTGGCCGGTTTTTACACTATTCTAAACAACTGCAGCTGAAATCTATAATCTTAAGCCCCGGAGGGACGATTTAACTTTCTTAAATTGAATCCTGCAACGAAATTATTCAGAAAAGAGCATGAGAAAGAATATGTGCATACCAATGAACGATCAGAATAGAATTAGGCAAACGAATTGTTGTTACTAGCAAAAAAACCAAATTGATGTCCATCTTCCCTATCTACTTTTACGAAACCCATTTGGAAACCGAGATGAAACATTGCAGTTGTGTGAAGCCTTTGCAAGTCTGCAATTCATTTTGCGCTAGGATTGCAGCCAATCTACCAGTAGGTAACCACGCTTATCTGCCACGATCAATTAGAAAGTATTCACGATGCCGATGCCAACGTACCACCAAGGAGCACCAAATCTTTAGTATGATCATTAGGTAACAGCGAATTTAACACAGACACACATCTAATTAGATGACGCGAATGTATGTTCTTTGTGTTTCAAAAAACCGGCCAAGTGCGAGTCGGACTCGCACACGAAGGGTTCCGTACCATTATCGCAAAACACTGCATAAAAATCACGTTTGTTGTATGGGAGCCCCCCTTAATTTATTTTATTTTAATTTATTAATTATTATTTTTTGAAGTAAATATACAACTAAACATTCTATGAATATTTCAAGCGTCTACCTGTTGCCGTTATTAATATCGAGCAAAAAACGACAAAAATATCACGTTTGTTGTATGGGAGCCCCCCTTTAATATATATTTTATACTGTTTTTAGTATTTGTTGTTATAGCGGCAACAGAAATACATCATCTGTGAAAATTTTAACTGTCTAGCTATCACGGTTCATGAGATACAGCCCGGAGACAGACGGACAGACAGACAGACAGACAGACAGACAGACAGACGGATCGCGAAGTCTCAGTAATAGGGTCCCGTTTTTACCCTTTGGGTACGGAACCCTAAAAAGGGAATGAAAGTGAGAGCAATGCTCTTACTTTGAGCTGTTTCTTTTTGCGTTATCGGCACCGGACATCAACTGGAATCTAGAAAAAATCCGTATTGAGCTGTAACTGCAAAAAAAGTTAGCCGAGACAATGGAAACATTTTCTTTCTTAAGGGTACACTAGTCGACGGCACGAACTATTTTGTGCGCGGGGTTAAAATACAAGCTATATCAACCGACAACACGTGCGGAACAGATAGATGCTGTTATGAGCAGTAAGAAGCTAGTACGCGTACGAATACACACTTTTACGAAAACGAGTGCGCGAAATTTTATAAACAGACCTTTGGGAGTCTGGATATCATGAAAAAACGACTGAATGTATCTGTTCAAAATAAAATTATTTGCATTGTTGAACTACTAATCTATCTATCCCTGTATGGAGGCCGTTTTTCAATTTTCCTTCTTCTTATGGTAATTATTTGCGCCCAAAGATGCGTTAAAATTAGTGTTGAAATATGGAACTTTCGAAGCTCATAACTTTTAAGTAAATATATTTTTTTGCTTCCATACAGGGCTAGATAATGATGAGACAAATTGATATCATTTTTTATTTTGAGCGTACATCGTCAAACAGTGGAGTAAGCCAGACTACGTTTGTATGGAAGAATTTTCGACTAGTGTACCCTTAAGTAAATTTTGTGCCTAAGTTGTTATGGGTGGATTTGTGTTATCTGAGCGATATTGACAAGGGTTTATAGTACAAGGAAACGCAAGCTTCGTCCCATGTGTTTTTATTCGGAATGGCACACTGACAGATGACAATCTTACACACAGTTCCTGTTGAACCCAGATGCAGTGATACAATGTTGCTAATGCTAAACATTGCTAAGGTGAAAACATACTACATACATTACATTATCTAGTTATAGCCCTCGCCAAACTTCTGGGCCGCCCTGATGTTGGTTTACCGGATGTGCGAGGCACGAAACGGTGCTGTTTTTGTATCAGATTTACTACTGCGCCGCCATTGTAGCCAACTTCAGGGCGGCCAAGAAGTTTGGCGAGAACTTTACTTTTATGTCTGTGGAATCTGACATTCCTAATAATGTGTAAGATTTAATTTACTACACACAATTTCAATATCCCAAGATTAATTTCAAATATGATCCCTAGATTTGGAAGTTGTTCGGGCATGAGCGTGACCTCTTTCGGATTAGTCTCCTTGACCTTGTTTATATAAGCCTAATGAAATCTGGGATTAGTATCTGCTGTTAAGTTATGTTTGATCAACCTATCAAAGCTTCTGGTCACAAGATAAAATTACAAATTAAAAAACTCCGATTTTAATTTTTATTTCATGCTTTTTAAACTACATATAATATACCTAGGAGCAGACACGCTTCAATCGACAATCTATCGAAACAGGTAAAATTGACACGATATCTTGCGAAAAAATCCTGATTCAAAGAGTAAAATGCGAATAATTTTTGAACGGCTAAACCGATTTTATTCAAACATAGCTAAGAACACTCTCGACAAAGTCAACTTTCAAACAAAAAAGAACTAAATCAAAATCTGTTCATCCGTTTAGGCGCTATGATGCCACGGACACACACATATACACTTAAACACAACAACACACGTCAAACTTATAACACCCCTCTTTTTCCGTCGGGGGTTAAAAAGGGATTTGGGTACACGGGCTTATTAAAGAGCCGGTTTAAGAATTAAGTATTTGGAGTAACGAATGTGTCAAATCCTTCTTCAATGCCAAAGCTTGACAGGTTTTCAAGCTAAAGAAAAGTTCGACAAATACTCATCGTAAAATTCTTAATACATAAATCGGGAGTGAGTACTCAAAATCGAAACGACAATTAGTCTTCGAAGAAAGCGTAGGAAGTGTTTAAATCCTCAGATAATTACTGCCTAAAGCTAACATTTAGATGATGAATTGACAAACGTTTAAAACAAAAAAAAACACGTGCGTGAAGAGAAAACCGAGAAAAAACAATAGGTTTTAAACTTCAATAAATAGCGGTAGATAGGTAGGTATAATCACAGTAAACCGCAAACTATATTATTTATAACTTGCTAAGCACGGAAATAGCCGTGATTATAACATAACTATAGTTTTTATCAATAATAATTTCCTCGTTACTTTGTAACAATGTTGTTTTGCCAATCTCTATGTAATGGCGGGTTCATGTTACGCATGCTTTACGCGTGTTTGTCCGTGTAATTTGTTTGATATGAGCATGCACTTATTATTAATATATCAGCCAGTACCAACTGTTCCACTACTGTGCAAAATTCTTGCTGCTTTTTTGCCACTTCCGACGGCTATTTTCTGTAGTAATGCAAATCTTCTTGAAGCTGTCTAATAAGCCTGGTCTTTCGCGTTCATTCACTCTTTGGAAACCATTATGATTTATTTTTTTAATTATTGATAGGCTCGCGCTTGACCCCTATCTCACCTGATGGTAAGCGATGATGTGGGCGACGATGTAGCACGCTTGCCTAGAAGAAACCTATTCACTCTTGACTTAAAGACTCCCAGGTTGTAGCTATCAGGAAATACAGACTCTAGCAGGGAATTCCTCTCTTTTGCTGTACGCATAATAAAAATATTTCGAAAACGTTTGGTGCGTATGGGTGGGATGTCCACCATGTACCGATGACGCATCGCCGTACGTCTTGTAGTCCGATGATGGAACGGGCTAGGAGGAATTAGTTCATGCAATTTCATCGCACACTCCCCGAAATGTAACCGATAAAAAACCAACAGGATGGCAACTCGGCGCCGGTGTTCAAGCTCGGCTCTGGAGCCTTGACTCGACCAGTATCTCAGTGACAATGCGCCTCTTGGCCCGTTTTCTATCGACTCAAGTGCATCCAGCTGATACTTGGCAGATCCGTCCCAGAGATGAGAGCAGTACTCCATGCATGACCGAACTTGCGCTTGATACAAGTTGGGCAACTATTCTAGCGTGAAGTACCGTCTCACCGTTGCAAGCATCCCCAACTTTTTGGCAGCCAGTTGAGTTTTTCCTCAATGAATGGAGTAAAATTGAGGGTCGATGTTAACTTATTACTAGCTGTTTTATTGTTATCTGCCACTAAGCCTTATCATTAATGTCAAAGCTTCTCTTATCATCATCAAAAGCTGGAAATAGGGTAAGGCAAATTACACGCCCACACTATAAGCTGCTTCAAATACAGTTTTAAGACAATAAGGTCTTTGCTCCTTGCCCCATCTTTGCCGGCAATGCGCACATGACCATATTGCACAATGACATGCAAACCTTCTTGGTACTATTGGGCTACCTACTGGCATGTGTCTTCCAATCTTTTTTACCGACTTCAAATCAAACCGGGAGAGATAGACAGACGGACAGACAGACACGTGAGTGTCAGCAATAGGGCTCCGTTTGGACCTTACAGGTACGGAGGGTTCCGTACCGGACGGAGGTAATCAATTCGACACGTAGGTATGAATATTGTTGGAATTACTTGGAAATGAACAATAATATGTTACTCTGTATGGGCTTCTAAACACGTGTGCCAAATTTCATAAGTGTATTATGTGTCTTTGTTTGTATGTACGCATTTCAAAAAAAAAAACCTTTTTACAAAAAAATCCTACCGACTTCCAATTAAGAAAACTTCAAAGTGAAAAATAACTTTATTTTTGGAAGTCGGTGTCTTTGGTAGGTACGAGTACCACTTTTTTGCGTTATGGACACCGTTAGGTTATAGTTTTCTTAATTGGAAGTTGGTAGGATTTTTTTGAAAAAACGTTTCTTTATTTTTCACTTTTTCAAAACCGGTGAAATGAGAGATCTGCGTTCCCCTTTCGAGCGTACTGGCGTGATGTTATGTTATGAAATGGTATAAACAATAAACAGACATGCGATTGCAGCAATCCCGAGAGATTTGCCGTTATTTATTGAAGAGTTATGTTGTATATCTCAGAAGTTCTTCATCAGATCTACACTAAATTAAAATGGGACCAATTTCGGAAATTACTCTTTCAAACAAAAAACTAATTTTCAAAATCGGTCCACAATTGACGGAGATATCGGTGAACATACATAAAAAAAATAAAAAAAAACATACGTAATGTCGAACATAGAACCTCCTCCTTTTTGGTAAGTCGGTAAAAAAAAAAAAATATTTTAAATAATGTTCAGGATTTTCATTACCAACATTTGCGTAGCCTTTCCCATCTTTGTTGTGGTTGGCTGATAAACTAACCAGATGCAGTGGCGTATCTTCCTGTCTTTTATTTCCTTTCCTTACACATTCAGGTTTTGCAATCATCAATTCATCACCTAACCTACATCACAGATAATATAATACTAGCATACAGATGCCTCATCCCATACAAAGAAACCGTGCCGACGTAACTAGCGTTTTTCATCTGATTATATCGATTATTTTTGTAAATCGATCGCGTTCGGTTCCGTTCCACGGCTGTAGATAGATCACCATCTATATCCGTGGAACGGAACGGAACCGAACGCGATCGATGTACAAAAAATAAGCAGAATAATCAGTATAGAACGTCAGCACGGTTTCTTTGTATGGGATGTGACACCACTGCCTTTGTCCAACTGCGTTGTAGTCGACTTCGAGACTTAAGAGATGCAGCTCTATACCCCAACCCCCGCATACCCAGTACCCGTGTACGCACAATCTAAAGTTCACGGCGGCCGCAAGTTATAACCGGTTGTCTAGCAAAATAGTAATCTAATAACCTATTTTACCCATTATCTAGCGGACAAGAAATTTAACACTCCCGTTAATGATAGTGTGTTTGATTCTGTTTAGTTGTACTAGAATTTATCTGTCATTGTTTCGTTTAAATTTTGGTAGGGAAGTATAGTCCTATTTTTAATCGACTTACCAAAAAGGAGGCGGTTCTATGTTCGACGTATAGTAGTATCTTTTTGTAAAAAAGTTTGTTTTATTTCTTGTTTACGTCTTTTTAGTTCGCTTATTAAGCAGTCGGGTTTTTGTTTTTTTTTTATCTCCATCTTACATCCATGCTCCACCTTCTTTCCTGGCGTCGTTGCCCAATGCAACCAAAATGTATTTATTAATTAGTTTATCCTCGCCCTGGAACCCCTTGCAGCAATTACACCAATGGAGCAACAATCTTATAATAAACTAACTATAAGTCCAGGATTCCTCACGATGTTTTCCTTCACCGATGTCGGCGATAATAATATGCGCTGCCACCGACGATGCCGTGGAAGTGGCAATGTTTTGGAAGTGCCAAACAAAGAACAATCCCAAGAAAATTTTAAAGGAATTATTAAGCGTCCTCATATGCGGCTGTGATAGATACTGATGTAATAATAATCAAGGTTATGGCCTATTAAAGGATGGCAAAAACATCGCCATAATTTAAAACTCAATTGACTAGTTATTTGACGATGATAAATAAAATCATGGCTTCTGGCTTAGCTGTGTTGCCATGGACAATAATTAATCTGTCAATCAGCATAATGTCATGTGTAATGTTAACATAACCTCTAGATTTCTAGAACTTCAAATTGGAATATCTTTATTGCCCGACATCCTATAAAAGTTTAACTGGAGACAAAACTGTTCATGTTCATGCATTCAAACTCTGTATTTTGGCTCATTAGTAGACGCAAAAAAAAAGTCAGCAAGAATGAGCAAGATGAAGAGTTTGGGAGTTCGCCAATGTTCTTTGAATGACCGTCGTTCTAGCAACACGAATAAGAACTAGCGACCCGCCCCAGGTTTTCACGAGACAAATTATGGACACAAACCTGCCTCGTTTATCGCTCTGTCTATTAGTGAAAACCGTATCAAAATCCATCGCTGGTATATAAGAAATTAGCACATCGCCCGCGACTTCGTTCGCGTGATCCGTATTTTATCCTACAGATGACTTTTTAGTTTCGTCCTCTTAAAGGTTTAATTTCCAAAAATCCCTTTTAGTGCTCGCCTACATCATAAAAAGAAGCCCTGTACAGGAAAATTCTTAAAAAATCTTTAACACCGCCTAAACCTAAGTCTTTTAAAAATACAAAACAATATTCGAGCAATAACTTGATGAAACTACTTACCTAAGTAAATGTTATTGTAAAAAAAAAAAATACCTACTCAAAGTAGCTCAAAAAATGAAGGACTTTCATATTAATTTGCGAGAACCTTAGACCCCCTAAATCCGGCCCTGTCCCAAAATTCGTTCTAAGCGAACCTCTACTAACTATAAAACTACCTCCCTGCCAAATTTTAAGTTAGTAGCTCAAAAAATTAAGGACTTTCATACAAACTTGCGAGAGCCCTTAGACACCCTAAATCCGGCCCTGTCACAAAATCCGTTCTTAGCGGACGTCTACTAACTATAAACTACCTCCCTGTCATATTTCATCTTTATACGTCAAGCGGTTTTCGATATTTCGTGATAGGTGTGTGAGTGACCTTTCGCTTTTATATATATAGATAAACGGGGTAACAGCCATGGGTGGACAGCGACTTTGTTTTAACACTATTTACAATTTTTATCCTTTTAATACGCACCGTTGAACATGGAGCAAACGCCCAACTTGAAAGAATAAGGTCATTGTTAGTTTTCAAGGGTCAGAGGTCAAAAGGCAAAGGTCAAAATAACGTTGACACGCAAGTCAAGTAAGAAACTATATACAGGGTTATTGGTAAAACACTAACAACCTTGCAGGGCTATATTACTAACATCATAAATTACAACAATTCTTATATGACTTTTAATAATTCAACATAAAGAATCAGCTGATCCATATACTATGCTGTTTCTTCTTTTTAAATATTTAAAAGTCATAGAACAAAACTTGTTGTTTATGATGTTACGATTGTTGTTTAAAAAAAATAGCCCTGCAAGGTTGTTATTGTCTTACCAATAACAATGTAAAGAGGAAAATTCGTCCTTCAAGTATGTGGGGAATAGACTAGGTCTAGTCATAAATAAATTCAATTAATTCTATGGCAAAATCCTGATAAGCAATAAGGAAATGTGTTTTAATAAACTCACAAGCAATTCATAGAGACAACTGAATGTCAGTCGTTACATAGATTAAACCTGACATGGGACCATTCTTTTAAGGGGAGTATACACTAGAGCATTTACTTGTAACAGAATATAGAGCATTAGCAGTTTTATTGTTTTCGAACCACTCTTCGAACATGACGCCAACCTGCCGGGCGAGCACATCCTACTGGGACAGGCTTGAGTCACAAATTGTTATCACAGTTACGGAGCAAAAACCGTGCTCACTCGCTGTGAGCATTACGTCGAACACAGCGTCGAACATTCGCAAGAACGTTACATTACATGGAAATGCTTTAGGAAACTGAGCATTTGTTTGTACTGTACCATTCGTTCGTAAGAACCTAACATTACATTGTAATTTAAAATTATACATTATCTTACACTAAATCAAAACAATATCTTAACATTAGTCAGTACGTGAACCATGCAGCAATGGTTCACATACTGACAGTCAAAACGTTCTGCAAAGGCGTTCAGGATACTGTTGCGGCAGGCCCACACCCTACACACCAGGGATGTACAAATGCATGCCCTAAATAGGGCTATTTTGACGCCCCTCGAACACCGAGCAAATCTGCGAGCTATCATATTCGCACGAACAGACAGCGCCCTACGCAATGTCCGCATCGTCTTCCAGGCCAGAGGTTAATATATGTCCAAGATACTTAAACGTGCAAAAATGCTCTAGTGTATACTCACCTTTAGGTTACATGGGACCCCTTTGCCACTGATGAAACGCACAAGAAAATTACGTATTCAATTAATAATATCCGACAGCTACCTTCTAACCTATTTATGCGTTAGACGCTAGAGGTCAGAACTGCATCTAATCAACTGTCATCAACGGATATGACCCATATAATTCAACGTCGCAATTCAAATATCAATGTTTATTGTTGAAATAAATCTAATTAATTATCATTATTAGTTTGTTAGTGTTTCTGTACGCACGTGTTAGATGAACACTTACTATAATAATACGTATATTAAATATTATACCTCCATTTTAATTAAAATTACGATTTTAGGGCCGTTAACGCAACGAGAGGCCTTTTCTGAGACACGGTAAAGTTCAGGAACAAGTGTTTGTGTTTACCTTTAAATTATACAAAAATTACGAAGCATTTCCGAGGTTTCTTCTGAACCTTTAAAACCTTCTGAAACCTTATACGTGATATTTTTATTTAAACTTTATCGGAATTCAAGAAAAAACTTGTTTTTTTTTTTCGTAATTCAAAAAGTTTATAAATAAACTTTTTCTTCTTTTGTTGTGAGTGTGTCAATGTGCCAGTGTGTTTTACGATGTCGGTCCAAAGAGGCGGTGTGGGGAACTTTCGGTACTGCTTCTACTACTGTGCTAATACAGACTTCGAGATATATGACCTGGAAACTGAGGACTCCGCAAAGAATGCTAGGTGAATATGTTGTAGTGTTGTTCTTGTGATCCGCTGAAGAATGGATGGGATGGTATATTGAACCGAGTAGTGTCAACGTTATAGCAGTTTCTTCTGATGATATCATAATATAATCCTTATCCACCTATACCTTATGCTTTCACTATTTACCCCCGCGGCTTCGCTCCCGTCAACTGGTTACCTGCCTACCCTACCCTACCCTACTTACCCTACCCTATCTACTTACCCATCTACCTACCAAAATGTTAATCTATTTATTCGAATAAGAATTGATACTGCAATATACGAATGTAACCAACTTTTGTTTCTACTACTTTAATCATGTTGTATATATTTTTTATGTATCATCCATAGTTTTCTCAACGTACGCCAAATAATAAATTTTATAGGCAAAATTTTGCTACTATGGGTTACATTATTGCAATTTTCATAAGGATCTCTATTTTTTTTAAATAAATTGTAGCCTATGTTACTCGGGAACAATGTAGCTTTCCATAGGTAGAAGATTTTTTAAATCGGTCCATTAGTTTCGGAGCCTATTCAGTACAAACAAAAAAAAAGGCTTTCCGCTTTATAACATTGGTATATAAAGGGTCTTTCAACAAGGACGGGTCGATGTTAAAATTGAATAAAACAAGATGTGTGTGAGATATTAACGAAATTTATTTTTTATTTAAAAGGCCCATTTATGCCAATTATGGATGGAATATGACATCGTTCAAATGTCCGCCGCGGCTTCGTATGGTGGCACGAATCCGAGAGGTCCAATTTTTTATGACTCTGCTGCATAGATCCGGCTGAATCCGAGCGATGGCCTGCGTTATGTTGGCTCTCAGGGCAACGGTCGAATGTGGTTTATTGGCATAGACCTGCGACTTCAGAAAACCCCACAAGAAAAAGTCTAGCGGAAATCTAACTCTACCCTCAAACCGTTCATGCAGAATGTCGATTGTGTCGTTCGCTGTGTGACAAGTAGCGCCATCTTGCTGGAACCACATGGCGTTCACGTCCATATTGTTCAATTCAAGCCAAAAGAAATTGTTTATCATTGATCTGTAGCGCTCGCTCGATCTATGCAGCAGTCATAAAAAATTGGATCTCTCGGATTCGTGCCACCATACGAAGCCGCGGCGGACATTTGAACGATGTCATATTCCATCCATAATTGGCATAAATGGGCCTTTTAAATAAAAAATAAATTTCGTTAATATCTCACACACATCTTGTTTTATTCAATTTTAACATCGACCCGTCCTTGTTGAAAGACCCTTTAGATATAGAGATGGCTGTTTGGCGCAGTAAGTCTCCCTCTTCTCTTTATTTTTCTCACCTCATGTCATCTCATTATTTAGTCTCGTTAGTTTCTGTCCATATTGTTTATCACAAATTTCATCCATTTTGTATAATAGTCATCCACATGCGCTGACTTACCAGTGATTCTTGATCTTCTGCTATGCCTTAGGTTAATGTATTTTTTAAGACACATGACACCTGTTACCTAAAACGGGGTCTTACTGCCACACTCAGAGACGTTAATGGTTACTTAAAGTTCTCCTTAGTGTAGATTTTTAGTACAAAATCTATACTAAGGAGCGTCTTAAGTAACCGTTAAGTATCTCTGAGTGCGGCAGTTAGCACTAAGAAAGAAAAGTTTGGGTCAAATAAATAGCACTAGATGGCGCGATTTGCATCGATTTTTTATTGAAATGTGTGAAAAATTAATATTTTCTGGAATTAATCATAAATTTTTTATGTTACTATTTAATCAACTCGCCTAAGCACAAAATTATTGAATATAGGGCTCTTAATTCATATTTTAAAGATCATTTGAACGGATCATTTACCATTCTATTACCATTGACAAGGATTCAATTGAAAGTACATTCACTATCACTATACTCCATTTGGAATAACATTAGACATGTTTTCAAATCTTTTTACAGTCCGTTCAACCGATTTTGAGTTCTATCCCGTAAACATAAGGAGGACATAAAAAGCATAAACCTGTTACCAAAACCAACTGATTACTATAGCTACCATATGTCGTATCACTAACGCAATAGAAGTCAAAATCGGTTGAACGAGCTGTAAAATAGGCTAATTTATACGTCTAATGTTATCGCAAATGGAGTTTAGACTTATAAGGCGGCTTTTACCAACTTCGTAACACGTTCAGATTTCTAAACGTTTTCGATACATCTGTTTGCAGCTTCACGCTGTGCCAACGTGTTGGTTAGTTCTAGAGAATAGTAAAGTTGTGTATGAGTAATGATTTCCGTCAGAAGTTTACCCGCAAAAACTATTTGCGTAATGCTTATCGTTTTAGGCTGAACGAATATTAAAACGGTGTGTTATATCATATTCATGTTTTTTAGACCTTGACCTACGTTACAGTTGATTAAAATTAATTTATTTGCGTAAAACTGCACTGGATGTTGTTTCATGTAGATAAGGTATATCTGAATTTTTGTCATTTCATTCGTTCTCATCTCGCCGAAAATCAATAAATAAATAATAAATAAATTGTCATTTATTTCAGGAAGTTTTTCCCATATAAAGCACTACAAAATACATAAGAATTCATAAATACAATGTCAATAAAATTTACCTAAAGGAGAATACCCATTTTTAAGGGCAATTGGGCCCCCTTTAATAAATGGTAGTATCTTGATGAATTTGGTTGTATATTGTAGAAAAAACACGTTATATTCATAATTAGAAAACATTTTTTATTTATTTTTCGGGATTCACGAGATATAACGCCGTTTCTGTTCTTGAAATGAACCCTTACTACAATGCAATAAGGTGCATACAAATGTCCAAGTGAATAAACCTGATCTGTTGTTGTCTGTAAATATATAAAGTATAGGACACGGATGGAAAAAAATACACGAAATATAAATCCTATTTTTGGATAATATTGAAATCGTAGACACGAATCACGATACCTCATAAGGGGCCTGTGTAAGGGCAATCTCCTTTGATTGGTCTATCATTTTGACTATTCTGTTACGTTTCATTCGAGTCCAGTTCTATATTACTGGTCTTACATCCAATATGGGAAGCGTTATGGTACGGTGGATGATGCCTCTTTGTTAAACTAAGGTTTAAAAAACCGGCCATGTGCGAGTCTGACTTGCGCACTGTGAGTTCTGTATAAACAGCTAGGTAAATTCACCAAAATAAATATAAACATCATAATGGCGGGACCAACTCTTGTAATTGAAAGATTCTACCACAAATATTTAGCACCCATTTAGTACTATTTTGTACCTATCCTGAAATTTTTGTACGTCACACGGCATAAGCGGCATTTCACGATAACACTGGTCCCGCCATTATGATGCGTCATAATGGCGAGACCATGCCTGTACTCCAAAACTACAAATAATTACATAATTCTGATTAAACCAGTATCTAGTACCTGATTTAGTACCTCCGAAAATCAACAGTGGTTGACGGAAATACAATTAGTTTCTTTGCAAAATATTTTTTAGATTTTTGACATTTTCTATGCCTGATTAATTTGACGAGCAAAAATACCTCAAGTAAAAAGTTGCAGCTACATTTAGTGTAGACAGATGCTTTATTATTAATTATATTGTTGTGACACATTATGTTACTAGATAACGGTTAGGCCAAGGCAGGTAAATTATTATTAAACATATTTTATAAAGGTATTACTAAAAATTATCTGTACATCCTACTTATTAAATATGTATAACTACCTTTTCACGCGAGGGCCAGTCTGCAATATAAATCTTAATATAATTATTTTTTTCTACCTATCTATGTCCTTTACAGACTTTGAAACCATCCAACCGATGTGCCCCGAACCAGTTAATTAGAAAGGCAATAAAAATGCCAAGATGGTATTAGAAAAAAAAAACAATGAAGCGCCTGTAAGAATGTGGCTGCAACTTTTTACTTGAAGTGCTTTTGATCGTTTATTTATTCAGGCGTATAAAGTGTCAAAAAATTAAAAAAATATTTTGCAAAGAAACGACTAGGATTTCCGTCAACCACTGTTGATTTTTGGAGGTACTAAATCTGGTACTAGATACTGGTTTAATCAGAATTATGTAATTATTTGTAGTTTTGGAGTACAGGCATGGTCTCGCCATTATGGCGCATCATAATGGCGGGACCAGTGTTATCGTGAAATGCCGCTTATGCCGTGTGACGTACAAAAATTTCAGGATAGGTACAAAATAGTACTAAATGGGTGCTAAATATTCGTGGTAGAATCTTTCAATTACAAGAGTTGGTCCCGCCATTATGATGTTTATAAATAAATAAACATCATAATGGCGGGACACCAACATTACCAACTTTCATAAACAATGAAAGCACCGAACATTGCTCTAACGAAGGGACAACATTAACTTTGCCGATCGAAAACTGTTGTCCCCATACATCAATATTGTGCCATTGCAAAAATTACGTAAATTTGTGGGAATTAATATCTCTTTTGAATTAATAATAATTTTATATGCTCAATTATCATTGAAATATAATTATGCACAACCCAATCTAGAAACAACGCCATCTCTGTGAAACTTCGTAGCACTAGAGTTGCTGCCAGATATTGCAGTACATATCGCTTATGACGTAATTTTGCAACGTCACAATATACAAAATTCTTACTTTTCCTAGTACATTTTATAAGTTAGTCGACTATTATACGTAAACTTGTAAAGCCTACTTAGCTGTGATAGTTTTCCTTTTAATTTCATTATTATATCGTCATCATTTTATTTTACAACTTTTTTGGCGTGATTGATATGTATATCCATACTTGCCAACTAAAGCTGCGGACGGACGAACGAACAGACGGACGTGGCGAAACTATAAGGGTTTCTGGTTGACTACGGAACCCCAAAAATATATACTTCTGCTTCAAACCCATTGCTGCCGTCAAGGAGCGGTTCAAATGGAGAGTTCAGACATTCCACATGGCGATGTAGTCGACCAGGTTGCCAACCGCCTGATAAGCTTGCACAAACGTCCAATTTAATTTCTCTTATCAGGTTGCCCAGATAATTGCCGAGAAACAATACAAAGCCAACATACTGGTTAATACCAACTTTGTTTGGTATACATTATACATGTCGCGTTTGCTCTGGCCGGTCGCCGCGCTATCTGTAAACACAACTTCGGTGTATGATGTAATGTGTTGACTGAGAATACTGTTACTACGACTTTATGCTGAAATGTGTTATTTTCTAGCTATTTTCTCTTGGCCTTTGTCCTTAGCCTTGATTTTGTAGTCTTTTGATGCTGAAAGGAGATATAAATAATGTGTAGCAAAATATTTCATTCATCCATACAGTATTTGTTAACGTCAATCGGTACATCATAATATATGATTTGCTTATATATCATCATCCACAATCCGATTTCACCCACTGCTGGGCATAGATCCCTCTTTTCTTAAGTCAATCCCCTCGATCCTGAGCCAACCTCGTCCAGGTTCTACTCGCAATGGAAACAATGTAGTCTTAATGTTGGTCATCTGTCGGCAAGATGGTGCCCACGACCAAAGTTTCTTCTTCCAATGCTTGGACGTCATCATCGCGCCTTGCCAAGAGTCCTTCGTAGTTTAGGTTGATTGAAATTATTTCATAGTGACTTTAAACAACACCTGCACCCTGAAAGACATTTGTGAGGCTAATGAAAATGACAGCATTTTGTGGCTGCCGGGACCAACGGCTTAATGTGCTTTCCGAGGCACGGCAGAAACTTTAGAGATTACTCATATGCTCCGATATTTTTATATCTTTCCTACAACTGCACATCTGTTCGATATGCTTTCGATAAAGAGTTGTTAAATGATGATTTATTAGCGAGTTCATAATAAAGTAATAAATAGCTGCTTTTAGTTGGTTCGAGTAATTTTAACATCGGTGCTATTAATATTACTTTATCATGCTGCAGAGGCGCGGCGGAAGAAAGCGTGTTACCCAGTTACTGGCTTGTGGAGGTCAGATAGGCAGTCGCTCCATGTAAAACACTGGTAGTCAGCTGAATCCGGTAAGACTGGCAGCCGAACCCAACATAATTGAGAAAATGCTAAACAGATTGTTTTTTTTTTTTTTAATGATTGAATATGAGTTATGTGATTTGCACCTAGCAGGTGATTCATTAGTATTTTAATCTAAATATATCTATTGAGTGTTGACTCATGGTCGACAGTCACCATCTGAAGTGGCTTTTCACAGGAATTAGAAAAGCGTTTATAACGTGACGCGTGTGTAACGCGTGTACATTTGAGCCAGTTCATCCATAGAATCACCGCCAAGTAGGGAAAACCCGGCAACCGGAGTGTGCGAAGACTCTAATCTCAAGTACGATTGGTGGTTCTTGGATCCTGCCCTCTTCATGTATCAGGATTTAGATTCCCGAATATTTCATGAATCTTGAAACGGGTCTGTAATAGTACCTACATATGACTCTAAATCATTATTTACATCGTTGTCTGCATATTACTGACTGCTGCCCTTATCACTTCGTCATCTGCATTCTGTATTGCTTTTAATAGTTGACTAACATGTTATTTTATTTGTTACAGTAATGGCGTGAACGTCGAGGGCTCCACCCATAGGCAGGTGGTAGACCTCATCAAATCTGGAGGCGACTGTCTCACACTCACCGTCATCTCTGTTACACAAAGAGTAAGTAGAGCACACAACATACAAAGAAAAACAAAAAGAAAACTTAAAACTAAACTACAATAATACAAAAAAAAACCCCGACTGCTTAAAAAGCGAACTAAAAAGACGCAAACAAGAAGAAAATCATCCTGTGCAGCCGGATGATACGTATTCGCGAGCTGGCTGACCAAAACCAGATGTATCCTCCGACTGCTCATCATGATTTTCTTCTTGTTTACGTCTTTTTAGTTTGCTTTTTAAGCAGTCGGGAATTTCGATTTTTATAGGCTTTTAGTATTTTTTTTTTTAAATTTAGGAACATTTAAACATGAGTGTAATATATTTTTGAAATCGCCTCTTAAAACCCTTCATTTTCATACCCCACACGGTGGATTTGGAAGAAAAAAAATTTGTCTCCCGCAATATGGCGCCCAAAATCCGCCATTTTTCTATTTTCTAATTTTAATGCAGTGAGTGAAACTCGCAGGGTTAAGACAAATCGATTGACGTATGAATCATCAAAATCGGCCAACGCGTTTGGTCTCTAGAATGCCACATAGGAACAAACATACATACATAGACTAATAAACACATTACCCTCCTTTGACAGTCGGGTAAAAAAAAACCAATACAAATGTAACATTTTGTGTCCTACGGCTGCGCCAAATAGTTTAGCAAAATGTCGGACAACTAGCGACGCTGGTTGGTTGGTTGGTTGGTCTTTATTGCACTTGCACTTCACTTTAAGCCCGCATCAACAACTAAACGTGATTGAAACTACCCCTATGCAATTTCTGATCGTGAGTTAATATTGCTGGGAAGACGGAACTGATACTTAGAAACTCTTGGATTCGTGATCGCCATTATGTTTTGAGCACGGGAAAAGCTGTTTGATTTTTTTATAAGAAAGTTGCAACTGGTTTTTTATTCAGTGCGCTTAGGGCACAGTAAAAATATACAAACAATATGGAAACTACCTACAAAACGCTCGAAACGGCACACTCACACAAACATACGTCTTACTAACACAGTCATATTATATAAAATAAAGTTATGGATACTGAGCGTAGGTTTAAAAGTGATAAATATTCGTCTGTCCTTGCATCATCAACAAAATAGCAATTTAATCAAACTACCAAACAACTAAAAGTTTTAACGTGGGATGGCACTTTTCCAATGATTCACTCCTACCATTTCAATTATCTAATTGCCATGTACGGCTTTTCCAAGGCGAAAACCAATTTGACTCTCATTATGCAATCATATGTGTTCTGAATGGAAGTAGCTGTTTGCTATGTTAAAGTATAGCAGACTTTAATTGCTATTTCTCTATCTATGCTTAAAGCAAGCTTTGTTATTCGTGTCCTACCGTACACAATAGTGTTCGTAACTAGTGAGATTTAGGAAGTCCAGTGAGCTTAGAGCGAAATTTTACTCGTGCTCCATCGCGTTGACGTAAACATCAATTTGTATTGAAACTGGATAAGCGCCGTCTGGACAGTAAATGGACACCGCTTTTTTGTATACAAATTGACATGAGACAACGTTAACGTGATAGAGTACGTTAAATAACTCGGCATAAGGCCTCTGACTTCCTAAATCTCACTACTTTACTTAGGCAACTTTTCTACCTACAACAAGATCGCATCGCTGGCCCAGCAAATTGCATTACATTACGGGCTACCGAGATATAATGTGATCAATCGCTTGATCTTGTCCCACAATGTAGTAAAGAGCATCAGAGTTGCTTTCAGGTGGAAACAAGTCCTTATAGCTAAGGGTCAAATATTGTGTATAATTTGTATAACAATAATGTTCATATTTTTTTTTTTTACATCTACTTTCATCTCTTGTAGGAAGCAGAACGACTAGAGCCATGCGACGACGGCTCCGCACCGGTTGGAGTCATAGGCGGAGCTGCCAACTCCCGCGCCACCGTCTACCAACGATACGATTACACGGACAAACGTTCCCTCCCCGTGTCCATACCGGATTACCGGATCGTCATGGAGAGGAACACTGGACGGTCTTACGTGGCTTTCAACGTACACATGGCTGGAAGACATCTTTGTAGTAGGAGATATCGAGAGTTTGCCGCTCTTCATCATACGCTTAGGAAGGAGTTTTTAGGTGAGTGATGTAGTGAGGTGATGTAAGTTATGAATAGAGTGAGACCAAGAATTACACCTTGGGGTACTCCAATTTGAGTGATGAGAGAAACTTTCATTGGTGTGATTTGATGCCATTAACAAAGGGTCTTTATAAAAATGTCTTTTAGAAAATACATAACAGAGAGAACTTAGCTTACAAATCATAAGGATTAACTTTACAAGGAAGATTTATCATTTGTCAACGCAATTAAAAGCCTTTTCAAGACAGTATATGTACATATAGCATTCTTTAAATTATCCGAAATAATCTTTCATTCATCTAAATACGCTATTATTGTTGAATATTTCAGGCTTTAACTTCCCTAAACTACCCGGCAAGTGGCCGTTCACATTGAGCGAACAGCAGTTGGATGCCAGAAGGAGAGGGCTTGAACAGTATTTAGAAAAGGTAAGCCACATTCCTATAATTAAACTTAGCTGATGTGTTTAACATGGGTGTCTAAATAAATCGGTTTACTGAAATACATTGAATGTGTGATTGAAATGAACTCCTCTTCTTTGAATCAATAGTTTTTATATTTCTTGCGCGCCCCGCTACCCCGCAGATAGTGGTGTGCCGCGCGTCGTTGCCGGGTGCTCATGATGGCGTGCACAGTGATCTAAGTTTGTTCTCGTTAGCGTTTAGGAGCGTGCTGCCTAAAAAGACTTGAAATTTACGTAGAAAAGTGTATAAACGGTAGGACTTTAGGCCGGTTGAGAGTATTCAAATAAGTCAAATATATTTATTTCAACTAGGCCAATAAGCGGCACTTTTGAACGTCAAAAATTCAATCTAAATTAAATATGTACAAGTAATAAAAATTGACTCTACCCTGCATTCGGAAAGTAGCTTGTTATGGAGAAGAACGCACAAGAAACTCCATTCATATTACTTAGTCTTCATCTAACCTTGCTCCGTATTATTCCACCCCAGGTTTGCGCAGTCAGAGTAATAGCAGAATCAGACGCAGTCCAAGAGTTCCTTACCGATTCCGACGACTCTTCAAACCCCACTCCAGTAGATCTGAAGGTCCTCCTCCCTGACAAAGAAGTCGTCACCGTCAGCGTGTTGAAGTCGACCAACGCTGACGATGTTTATAGAGCCGTGTGCGAGAAGATCGGGCTTTCGAAGTCGGTGCAAAAGTATTTCTATTTGTTCGAGATTGTGGAGTACAATTTTGGTGAGTGATTTGTGTTTTTCAATGGTCTAATCTGTTAAGATAAAGTCAGTCATTATGTGTTAGCAAAAATGTCGGTAATAAGAATGACATTCTGATTAGTTTGATCGCAATCTAACGCAATGTCTAGCACAAAGTCGATATCGCATGTTTGCGCCAAAAACCTGTTAAATCCTAGAATCGTATGTTTTACGATATTTTTGAAAGTTTATCAAAAGATAAATTGTGCGTAAATAATTTTTATTAATAGCAGCGATAATAAAAAATGCTATTATTGTAATATAAAAAAACATATTTTCGAAAGAAAACTATCAAAAAGACCATTATTTTATAACTTAACCGGCACATGTGTGGCATGTGCTTGTGCACAAGCTGAGTTCTTTCGTTATGGGCACGCCCTGCGCAATTGTAACTTTGATTGTACTTTTTTTTACTATTCTTACTGTTACTTTGTGATTGTTGCCGTTGTGTTTTCTCTATGAATAAATGTCTTCTATTCTATTATTTCTTTTTACCCGACTACGGCGAAGCCAAAAGGAAGGGTTATGATTTTAGCAGTTTATGTATGTTTGTATTTATTGATATGCCTCCGTAGCGCCTAAACTATTCCGATTTTGATGAAAAAGGTCTCAATGGATTCGTTATTATGGCCCGGGTAACATAGGGTAAAAAAACCCTAATTTGTTAGTTGCTTGTTTCTGTTAAAACCCAATTCTGGGAAGACTTTGATAACCTGATAAATGAGATACCACCCACAGAAACAAAGTATATTGGTGGAGACCTAAATGGTCACGTAGGAACATCTAACAGTTTATGTCCGGGAGTGCATGGAAGTCGAGGATACGGCACCAAAAACAAACAAGGAAGAGATTTTGGATTTCGGGATGAGGCATAACCTTGATATCATTAACACTTTTTTTCAAAAGAAATCGGAACACTTGATCACTTATAAAAGTTCAGGACACAGTACACAAATAGATTATATCTTGGCAGATAGAAACCTAGTTGGAAACTTCAAGGACTGTAAGGTCATCCCTGGAGAGGCGCTTACATCGCAGCATAGGATCTTAGTAGCATGTCTAAAACTACCTAGGCCTATAAAAACTATTGCAGATAAAACCCCGAATATCAAATGGGGACAACTTTATAGCCCGAAAGGTGAAGAGCTGATTGTCGCCCTTAAACAGTATTTGGAGCAGGATATGAACAACGAATACAACAACAACGCCGAACTTATGTGGTCAAACTTTGCACACACCTGTAAAGCCCAATCGTCCAAAATCTTAGGAGTCTCAAAGGGAAAACTAAGCAATAACAAGGACCCAAGTTGGTGGAATGACAGAGTTAAACAAGCTATAGGTGCCAAAAGGGATCTTTTTAAATTATGGCAAAAAACCCAACTGGAAGAGGACCGCATTGAATACGGGAAGGCGAAACAACTAGCGAAACGCGAGGTAGCCCAAAGCAGAGCACAATCTAAAGAAAGTTTTTATAGCAGACTGGAAGATGCAAAGAATGACGCAGAAATCTTCAAAATCGCTAAGCAGCGACATAAGTCAACACTAGACATTAAAGTCAATAAATACATCCGTGACAAAAATGGTCGGCTACTAACATCTAATGAAGACATAAACAAAAGATGGTGCCAAAACTATGCAGAGCTTCTTAACGAGGAATTCCCAAGCCAGCAACAACCTATTATAAAATCTACTGCTGGCCCAGTCCTGGAAGTAAAGGTTGAAGTGGTGAAAACCGCAGTATCAGCGATAAAAAACCATAAAGCTATATCTGGAAACAGATAGGACCTGTAGGATTAGAGTGGCTCACAGGACTCTTCAATGCTGTCCTCAACTCCAATATTACCCCAGAATCATGGCGTCAAAGTTACATAGTGCCCTTTTATAAGAACAAAGGTGACGTCATCGCCTGCGGGAATTATAGGGCCATAAAACTCACTTCTCATACCCTCAAAATATGGGAAAGAATATTAAACAACCGCTTCTTGAACCACGTTGTCATTTCCGAGAACCAATACGGTTTTACGCCATCAAAATCCACAACCGATGCCATCCAAACAGTCCGAATCATCATGGAAAAGCATAGGGCCAACAGTGAAAATTTACACCTTGTTTTCATAGACCTTGAGAAAGCGTTTGACCGGGTACCACGAAACCTGGTATGGCAAGCGATGAGAGCGCAGGGTCTACCGGAATATTACGTGGCTCTAGTCCAGGACATGTACCACAGGAGTAGCACAACAGTGAGAAGTTTGACTGGAGTGAGCACAGCCTTTGAAGTTAAAGTTGGCGTTCATCAAGGTTCTGCGTTGAGCCCACTACTCTTCAATCTGGTAATGGACTATCTCACCAAAGATATCCAGGCCTCCCTACCATGGTGTATGTTGTACGCAGACGACATCGTGCTCATTGACAAAAGTGCGCAACAACTGCAAATGCCTCTCGAGCAATGGAGGCACGCCCTGGAAAGCAATGGACTCCGTATCAGCAGAAGCAAGACCGAACATCTGGAATGCAACTTTGGTGGTGATACCACCATAACAAACACGATCTATATCGAGGGAAATCCACTTCCAAAGGTATCTCAATTCAAATATCTCGGAGCGATGCTGACGGCTGATGGTAATATTGAAACCGATGTTACCCACAGAGTCAACGTTGCCTGGCAAAGATGGAGAGCTCTCTCAGGCGTCCTCTGCGACACAAGAATGCCGATCCAAGTTAAGGGCAAAATTTACAAAACAGCTGTAAGACCCGCAATGATGTACGGTGCCGAATGCTGGGCCATAAAAAGGGTGCATGAACAGAAGCTGCATGTGGCTGAGATGAAGATGCTGAGATGGGCAGCGGGCGTAACAAGACTTGATAAAGTGCGAAATGAACACATCAGAGGCAGTTACAAAGTTGCGGCCATCACAGACAAACTAACAGAAAAAGGCTTCGTTGGTATGGCCACGTAATGAGACGTCCTGAAAACTACGTGGTTTGGCAAGCCCTGGCACTACCGAATACAAAAAAGAAAAGAGGAAGACCTCAAGCCACATGGTGGTCTACAGTAACCCGCGACTTGGAACGAGCCTAACTTACAGGACAGACAACCCAGGACAGACCATCCTGGCGCATCAGAACGAGGAGAGCCGACCCCAAATAATGGGATGAGGCAAGGAGGAAGAAGAAGCTTGTTTCTGTTAAAACACTCTGCCATATTTTGTTAAATTGATATCAACTTCACGTACCCGATTAGTGCCCTTCTCCCGCCGGCCTGTGCGGCGCCCCGCGTGCACATCGTGCGCCAATAACGAGTGTCGAAACTGTCGAACATCAGAGTAACTTGACGGCGCCAAGTGCACAGATAACTCGACCGAGTCAGACTTCATAAGTGCCAGTGGCGCAATCTAGTGCCGAGAATTCGCCCGAAAACCCTCATGGAAATGTAATTTATTTCATCTTTTTTCCAGAACGCAAGCTCCAACCCAACGAGTGCCCCCACTCCCTCTACATACAGAACTACTCTACAGCCTCCAGCAGTTGTTTGTCGATACGCAAGTGGTTGTTCAATCCTCGCACAGAGATCTCCGTTGTTGCAGAGGATACTACCGCCGCTGCATTTATATTCTGGCAGGTAAGCTAAAACAGCCAACAACAACGCGCTTATAAAAAAAAAAAATGTCTATGGGAACTACCATATATATTTTCGACCCAAAACCCATAGGGTACTTCCGATTGACCTAGAATTGTCAATTTTGGTAAAAATTTTCGAAAAATTAAATAAAGTTTAAAATTAAGGTAAATTTTGTTATTAAATCTAAATTTGCCCATATCTTTTTATCGTGTTGACTCAGTGCCTTGATTTTTATGCACCTAATAGGGACTATAGCCCTCAGTATAAATTTCAACTTGCTAGGTCCACCCGTCCCTGAGAAATGTATATGTATTAATGCTGTTATATTTAAATATATGTCGTTTATATCCATAAAACATTTATTTACAGCAATTGGTAAAATTAAATTGAGGAATCGAATGTCACACTGATTTGATGAACCACTTATGATGGAGGCTTACTAACAACAATATGCTCCGCACTTGCAACATTTAAAGAAAAATAAGTTAGTTTGGTCTAGGAAATAAAAAATCACAATATAGTATCCCATTGGGAACAGAAAAATTTACAGAAGGAAAACCATTATCATAATTATTTTCTTTTACAGGCAGTAGAAGACGTGAACCGCGGCGTGTGCGTAGCGGCCGCACGGCTATACCAACTGAAAGCCTTACAAGACGTGAGGCGCGCCGAAGACTACCTCGCGCTGGCCAGGACGCTGCCCGGCTACGGACATGTGGCCTTCCCGCCGGCCAGGACCGACTGCCGGGCCACTCCAGCGCTGGCTATCACTATCGGTAAGTGGGGCAACATAACTACATACCTTGATCACAGAATAAAATAATAGTACAAGTACAGAAGACTCACTTCGTGCAACAATTCATTGAAATAGAGACTCCTGCTAGTTAGCAACAAAGTGCAATTCAGCTCGCATAAGCGCTCAGTGCCTAACGTGATATTCACCTAAACGTTGCCGCTCTCTTCTAACGCGTATCTCCATCGCTGTCTGGCGCGGTTTGACTCTGCTCGTAAGGGTTGTCGACTTGCCGCTTTCGCTTACATCCACTATCTACCTACTTGACCGCGTAATCTTTCATATGTTTGATGCCTATGATTACACAATGAATATTATAGACCGTAATTTTGTTTGGTACTTAACAAATGAAAACTAGGTTACTTAAACTTCATTTACTATGACATTAGACATTTAAATAAGCCCATTTTACAGCCCGGTCGATTTTGACTTCTATTGCGTTGGTGATACGACAAATGGAAGCTGTAGTAAACAGTTGGTTTTGGTAACAGAATTGTACTTTTTATATCATCCTTATGTGTACGAGATAGAACACAAAATCGGTTGAACGGACTGTAAAACGAGTTGTAAAGACGTCTAATGTTATTTCAAATTGAGTATAGGTACCTACCTCTTTGTTTACTCTTTAGTGATATTTTTTGTTAGTTTATTTAAAGTTGGCTTGAAGGACTCTTAGGAAATATTTTTTGTTTGATCGTTAGGTATAAGTAAGTACCTAGTTTTATATACAAACGTTAACTTTAACAAGTGCGTACACTTACTCAGGCTATTGGTAAATTCATAGGCTAAGTAGGTAACTACTTAGGCAATTATAATTTATTTTAAACTGGATCTAAAGCGTTTATTTTTATGTTAACAAAACGGTAACCATTCAATAAAAAAAGAAATCAAATTATATTTGTGAACAACACGAAAATCTAAAATATCTAAGTAGGTAGGTACCTAATTATTAGTATTTCACAAACCTATTCATTATTTTAGGAACACCAAAATGCTTAAATTTTTATACAAAACTCGTACTCATTATGCACCTACTACCGATAGTTACAGAGTATTTATGTAATGATTTAAATAGGTACAACAAAATAGCTTACCTTTCAAAATCTTTCGGTAGTTTAAAAAAACTTAATATCGATTAATTGTTCTTTGCTTTATTTAAACACCCGTAAACACAACAATATCTTTTAAAGGCCTTAGAAGTACGTTTAGAAGTCATCGTTATTTGCTGCATAATATAAATAACGTGGCTAACGTGCGAGCCGAGCGGTAAGCGGCAACCTAATGCGTTATTCCCTCTGCAAGGTACCGCCGGCCGATCGTACCTAAACTGCGGAGTGACACCCCCCTGCCTTGATACCCGAAACGGTTCTAAAGATAAATTAAAAATAATTAAAAAAAAAAGTATTTTTTTTTACTTTGTCTGCCAACATTCTTACTCTGTACCTTGTTTCAGGTTGGTCCGGACTTAAGCTGTCCACCTGGTGCGAGGGTGAGACAGGCGGCGCCAGCGCCGACGTGAGCTGGCGCGCCGTGCGCGAGTGGCGCGCGGACGACGACGCGGCCGCCACGCGCCTCACGTACCTGAGGCACGACAACCAGACGCGCACTGTCGCGCTGTTCACGCCATATGTGAGTATAAGTTATAGGTTGGTCTGGTGTGAGGGTGAGGGTGAGACAGGTGGCGCTAGCGCCGACGTGAGCTGGCGCGCCGTGCGCGAGTGGCGCGCGGACGACGACGCGGCCGCCACGCGCCTCACGTACCTGAGGCACGACAACCAGACGCGCACTGTCGCGCTGTTCACGCCATATGTGAGTATAAGTTATAGGTTGGTCTGGTGTGAGGGTGAGGGTGAGACAGGTGGCGCTAGCGCCGACGTGAGCTGGCGCGCGGACGACGACGCGGCCGCCACGCGCCTCACGTACCTGAGGCACGACAACCAGACGCGCACTGTCGCGCTGTTCACGCCATATGTGAGTATAAGCTTAATCAAAACCTATAAATACGGGGTAATCTGTCTGCTACGAAAAGGTTCTCAAACAGCTTTATTATGCATTATTATTACTCATACTAGAATCCTCTCCTCCTCCTCGCGTTGTATTTTTCATTACTGTGAAGACAGCTTTCCTTAGATAAAGCCCATCAAAGTTCAAGAGTGGGGCTTGTGACGTCACTTACGTTATCTAACTGACGGACTTAATTCGATATTTTTTGTCAACTACCCTGTTGTCAGTGTCATATCCCCCCATTACAGCTCACCATTTATTGATTTATACCTTTTCTTCCAGTACCAGTTCCTATGCAACTGCATGGACAGAATAGCCGAAGAGGCGAACTGGGTGGACACCGGCGAATAAAAACGTCACAACCTTCACAAACACAATAGGAAGTAAGCACGGAAACGGTATTATGCCACCTCAGCACCGCACTATTTGGTAGAAAATATACTTTAACACTGGCAACATTAACTCAAGTGTAGCCAACAAAAAAATAATTTCTACCAAAATAGCGGCGCGGGAGTATTAGTTCGTTATTCTTATTCTAATATACAATTAAACATTAATTAATTATTTATCGTAAATCTTTTCAATACCTACCTTCTAGTGATAATTATCATTATTCGATCACGGTTTTTAGATAAAATGTCACTGTAAAGGGATTTTAGCCGAAACCGGTTACCGAAAACCTTGAGCAATCACTATGTTGTCAATGCTCGTTTTTGGTTACATGATAGAGTAACAAGCAATCAAATCCCTTAACTGACACAAGATTTTCCAGCAAATAAATTTTATAAGGTTTCAGTGACTAGTTTCAAATCATCCATCAACCAGAACCAAAAATTCGAAGACATGTGACATCTGCACTGGGTCCGTGTGGTGGATTGGTGCCCACTACCTCACAGAGAGCAGGCTGTATCCCAGCAGTGGGAACGATAAAACGCTGATTATACTATACTAACCAGGGCCAAATGACATTAAAGCTATATTCCCTACTTTTAAGTGACATTTTGCCTAAAAACTTAATCATTACTGGTTATTAGGTAAAGGTAGAATCATCTTCCGGAATTGGACGCAATATCGAAACGTAAACTGTAAATGTAGGTTAATATTATACTAGTAACTTTTAAGCTATGCTTATCAAGGTTTATTTGTAGTGTAATAATAATTATATAGATTCCAATTTCGTAGGGTCTTGGGAGATAAGATGAATGGCGGATGGTCTAAGCAATTTATGATTTTTTAATTATTGTCCTATATTCCCATTCCAAGTTGTAACTATGAAATATTTTTTGTGAAAATCTAAATAATTGTCTCTGTCAGTAATTGGCTTCGGCCTATATCAATATAAATCACTGCCAATTTCAGTGCATTTTTCTACAAAAGAAATAAGTAAAAAAAAGTCTGTTAATTTCAACCTTATGCTACTGATATTCAGTCGTCTTTTGATAAGCGTGAATCATAAACATCAAATACCTAGACTTTTCCTATTTTGGATTCTGTTTCACTCCGATCGGATGCAGCTGAGGACCAGCTTTTTACATGGAGCTACTGCCTGTCTGACCTCCACAACCCAGTAACTGGTTAATAAGATAACCCTTCGTAAGACTGGTTGACTTGTTAAGCACGAATATAGATAGTTCAAGTCATCTTTGCGCGCGGCGCTATGTGTGGGTAAGCATGTGTGGATGGCTGTTTGCACTGCCGCGTCACTGCCACACAAATTAAAGCTGTGTGTTTACAAGCGTACGCACAGCGCACGCACACATAGCGCCGCGCGCAAAGATGCGATGAACTATCTATCATCATGCAATAAAATAAATCATCATATCAGCCGAAAGACGTCGCGTCGCCACTTTGATCGGTCTCGGGCGTCCTGCATCCAGAACTTACTTATACTGGATTATTAATTTCCTGATTATTACTTTTCATAACATCACGCCAGTTTTCCTCGAAGGGTATGAGCAGGGGTGCATATATCAATCAATTTGCCTAGCCTCTTTCCCAATTATGTTGGGGTCGGCTTCCAGTCTTACCGGATTCAGCTTTGTACCAGTGTTTTACATGAAGCGACTGCCTATCTGACCTCCACAACCCAGTAACTGGGTAACACGATACCTCTTGGCAAGACTGGTGTCAGATCTCAGGCTTCTGACTACCCGTAACGACTGTCAAAGATCTTCAAATGACAGCCGGGACCAACGGCTTAGCGTGCTTTCCGAGGCACGGAGGAAACTCGGTATGTTGAAATGCCACCCATCCACGGACCGACCTCGTCAAGCGTTGCTTAACCTTGAAGATCGACCCATCTGTAGGACATTAAAATTTCAACAATTATATTTAAGTTCCATGTCACTGTTCATCATATCTCCCAGTATCGTTTATTATCGACTGTCCCTAAACTCAAGGTCTCTCTCTGCCTAAGTTAGGTTTTATGTACTTACAATATTATGAAATGTTTATTTAGATCTGCTTCATTTAATTTGCTGTACGCAAAATTTTAACTTAATTTTTTTCTTATTAATCGAAAATATAAGTAGCAAAACTTAATAATTTATATATTAGTCGAAATTTTTTATTAACAAATCCATTAATCGAATAAAAATTTGGAATCGATTTTTCGAAAATAGTTTGTAATATCTAGAATTTTTTTTTCTCAATTACGCATCATAATAACAGCTAAAAGCTTTTTTTTTTAATACTAGACGATTTTGTATAGTTTATATTTTTTATTTTATTATTAATATTATTCGAGTAGTGATTGTAGTACTGTGAATCATTAACGCATTTACCGTGATAGTGTAAAATATATTACAAATTAACTTTAAAATAATCTTCATTGTGTTTGTGGAAAATATTTAATTTATTAAATCAAGTACCTAATTTTAAAACCCACCGCTAGATGGCGCTTTTACCATTTGTCAAACAATCCTAAAGGGCAGGCCAATCGAGATGAAGCTAAGTTCGTTTAGCTTCGCTCATGTTGTCGAACAATGAACCAAAGAGCTAAACGACGTAGTAATACACTGGAAACGAATGTAAAACGAGACGATTTAGGCCCGATTTCACCAAAGAAACTAATGGCGATTAGTTCAACTAAACTCAGTTGATGCAAATACAGGGTTCTGATTGGTAGTTTCTCAGCAGTCTGAACCACTCAGAACGCTGTATTAGCATTAGTTAGTTTCATTGGTAAAATCGGCCGTTAGTGATGTAGTCATGCGCCAGGGTTTCCCTTCAACCCCGCGCGAGGTTGTCGCTGGTATAATCAGATTCTCCAGCTCTTAAGTTCGCGTCACTGACCCGAAGGATAATGCGGTAGCTACATGATCAGACATCACCGAAATTTGATTCGTTCCCAATGTGGACTGCGCTTATAACGTGCAAATTTGATAATTTTCCTCGCTATTATAAAATGGTAATGCTGCCAAACTTCTGGACACAGGGTACGATCCGGAGGAGTACTTCCACGCCTAAATGTCCTGGGTTTATTTTTAACTAGATACTGCCCGCGGCTTCGCTCGCTTTTAAAATTAAAATAAAATGCTCCCATCGCCACCAAACAACAGGATTATCCGCTGGGTCAATCTAAAGATTCTCTGAAAATTTCATTAAAATCGGTCCAGCCGTTTCTAAGTTTATAAGGAAGATACAAACACTTGAGTAAAAAAATTACTTGCTAACATGGGGTTAGCTACTAACCCAGGGTGGCGCAACCTGGTCTTAAATAATAAATATATATTTTTCACAAAACACTACATAATAAAAATATCATGAATACGATATAAGCAAAATCAATTATATACTTAGTTCGTGAGGTGTATGTGTTAGGTATTCAAATAACCGCCTTTATACTATTATCATTTTAAAGTTTATTTGTGGCTGTATAAGAGATATGTTTAAAAGTAATTTTAACTACATTTAATATCCTCCAATGGCCTCTAAATAATATAACAAAGTCTTCAAAGGTGAAAGCTTGTTTCTATATGATAAAATTGCAGTCAATAAGTTCTAAAAGCTTGTACTACACAAAGAGATACGCTATAACGAGATTTCATAGCTGCAATTTCTGTCACGATCCTATTGAAGAAAAAGCTTTCAAAAAGTTGGTTTCAATCAGCAAAACTGTTAATGTTTATTGCTGTTAAAAAGCTAATTTTAATAGTTTAAGCCTTTATTACATATCTATTATTATTATACCTTTATCTTACATTATATTAATAGATTTTATATGATCGTGTTTTTATATAATTATTGATTGATGGCAGCGTAATGTTTCATGAAGGTTTAGTACAAATGAGTGGAGAAAAATAGACCGAATTTTGTATCATGCTTTTAAAACATTAAAACTGAGATGTCTTTTGTAAGTGTTTCTTTTATGTATCGATTTTTATCGCCCGTGTATAGCATCGCATTCGCATAGCTATGTGATCGGGATTTATATGCTATAATTGTTTGTTAGAAGTGCAGTTCAGTATTATTTGTTTGGAATAACTGTTGGTGCCATAAAACGTTTAAATTGTTTTGCTAGTGTTGTTAATTATTCTATCAAAACCTTAGAAAAAATAGTCTAAGAGTTATCAAACATCAAAGGGATATACGCTTCGATATAATAGCAGAAAGACAGTGGTACGATAATATTTATAAATTAATTAAAAATATCGAAAGCATCTATCCCCACTTAAAATATCGATAAAATAACAACACTAGCTGACAGATAATACACATTCAGTTAGATACATATCGATGTAAAGCAATAAGAAAACAGAAAGCTTAACTGTCGTAAAAAAATCCTGTACTGTCATTGGACGAAAGCGGTATCACGCCATACGGCTTGTTTTCTATTGGCCGATGTATATCCACTATACAATGCTTGTGCAGATATATGGTAGGTCATAGCACAGCACCAATGTTATGCTCGTTTTCACTTAATTAGGCGACTCTTAAATTAATTCCTAAATATTAGGGCAAAATATGATATCGCGGCACCCTTCAAGTTATTGGCACTTCTGAGTTTATGGGCTAAAAATAAGAAAATTAAATCAAACAACAGTTAAATCGATGTAATTATAATGTTTTTATGATAGTGCATTACGATATGATTTTCTGGGCAATTGATTACGAAGCTAGTAGAGGTACTCTCATAAAGTGCCAATAACTGGATATTTTACCCTTTTATACTAGAAAAAGACTCGACAGATCGATTAACTCTTGGCGCTGAGTCGACTGTTGAAAATCCTAATATAGGTCATTCGCGTTTAAAAAATTGCGAGTCATCGTTTTCAGCCGTCCCCTCCACCAGTCGGGACGCAATCTTTCTTATTTGTTGTGACCCGATTAGTCAAGAGATCGGCTGACAACGATGCCACACTATGCGAATGAATTATAGGCAGTTTTACAAACAGGTGTCTAATAATATTTGCGAAAACGGGCATGACAAAAGGGAAAGTTAATGCACACTAAAACTGTTGAACGCATGATATTGTCTAAATGTTGCTATAAATATAATGTATCGTTCTATTGTGATTGTAATATTATGTTGTTTTAGCTGCGTTTTGAATGTAACATCTAATTGTTGATAGGGAAATTTTATTATGTTACACTGGCGTGCGAAATGTTGGTCACACCGGGATTTAAACTTAAGACAATTTTTATCAAGTTATCTGTGTTACATTTTTTTTCTTTATAAAGATACTTATATAGTAATACTGTCCTACAAAAAACAGGCTAGGGAAACACTTTTGGAAACCTTTTGTTGGTCTAATCAGAAATATGGAAATACATAGTAGCATTTGCCGGCGTGGAGAGTTTTATTATCCCAAATAACCACTTTACCGGGCGTTTAGAGTTTAGAATCATATCTGTTAATCCACGTTTTACTACCGATATGCAAAATTTCATCAAAATTTAAAGGTTTTTGCGTGATTGAATCACAAAGATACAAACATACTGTAGACTTTTACTAGAAATAAATATTCCCCTACAAAATAATTTATGGGACACTTTTCTGAAAAAAACCCTTGTTGATCTAATCAGAAATATGAAAATGTTTGTTTGCGATTAGAGGATAGATAATTTTGCACGTCAGTGTAATCATCTCAGTAGTGGTAATAGATATTTAGCTTCCCATGACAAGTTGGTAGGTAACTAGTGACAAGTACTTATTTAGCTCTTGTGTCGGGTTTGTGTGGGTTCAACTTCACTGTTGGGTAATTGACCATACGATAGAAGTTACATCTCAATGAAGAACTATTATAATAAGGCCCCGAAAAATTTTACTCAGACTTGAAAATATGTCTGTCATAAATAATGGAGCCGGGTTAGCCACTAACTTGGAGTTAGTCAGATAACCCAGGGTAGCGTAAGCGGGCCTAACCCCGAGTTTCTCAGTTCTAAATTATCGCTGTTGAAAATTAATTCAACCAATCATAGCAGATAACGCGTGCTTGATAATTTGTCACATTAATTCTGCGATGATTTAGAGCTGAGAAACTCGGGGTAAGTGTTGGGGTAAAGCTCGAAGAGGTGTGGGTTTAAACTTAAGAAGTTTCTAAGATGAAATTTCTATCATGTGTCGACGTTACTATAATGCATTAAGTGATTTAAATTGCGTTGGCCCTGAAGGTACATGTTAAAAATTTATTTTATAAATGTTAGAAAAATGAAATAATGTATATTTCGTTAAAAAAGCATCGTTGTTGGCTTGAAATGGTGCCATTGCACGTAGGACTGAGAAAGAGGTTATATAGTCTGTGGTATTTGTTTAAAAAAATATAAGTTGCTTTATGGCGAGGCTCTATAGTTTTTGCTGTTTGCATATTTTAATAAAAAAGCGATGTAACATATTAAATATGCTATCTCGCACGCATGTTTCTGTTGACGTGTCTGTCTACAAATTAATAGAATATTATGCATATTAAATATAATTTTATTTTAGTATTTTAATTATTTAGAATACCTTATTGTTTTATTATATTGGTCTGATGTGTGAATTTTAAAAACAATGTTTAAATGGAATATTAGTTGTTTTTGTGACTAATAAAATTTAATCAATTAGAGGTCATGAATTATCGAAACATAAAATTAACTAAATCTTTTTTATTGCACTCCAGTGTACTATGGATAGTGGTATTATAGTGTAAGATTAAAATCTCATTTCTTTAATGTAACTACTTCTTGCGGCATTTACAAACATAAGTTGGGCAATATGGCCAATAATGGCAATATTTGAATGCCAACACCGTCAAAAATTTAAAGGCATGTTGGACGTAAAAGTTGGCATTGGCAACCAGTGTTTGTAAATGTGGTTAACCGTATAATACATTCCAATCATAGCATAGATTCACTTCACATCGCTGTGTCCGATACTTAGTGATTGTTGGGCAACTTTTTAGTAACTTAAGTGTTGCATATGACTGTCTTTTTAAGATATACTTACAAATGAAAAACAAGTGATTTTTTACTGCAAAAAAGTTGAAAGAATGCAAGAATATATCAGATTCTGTTTTTGAATGGATATTAATTTATTAGGAACTTACTAAGTGCGACATTGTTATAGTTTTTGCATTTCAACCCTTAATTATTTATTTTAGCAACTCATGAGCAGATTATAGAATGTGCTAAGCAATCGGTAAACAGTGTCGATATTTTTATGAATAACGGGTGTATAAATGTAGCAACTATAACCATGGAAGTAATAAGCTGTACAACTGGACCATTATCTGGCAATGCCGTGTCAAACGAAAATGAAACCAATTCTTAAAGCCGTAAGAGTTACTAATAGTTAAAAAAAAAGACTCGCTAGAGCGGCGTGTGACTATACATAATTGAAATATGATATGTTATTGGTTGGTTTGGTTAGGTTGACTGTCACTCAATACGACATTCAACCGATGAACCATTATGAAAGGAACGCTTGCAGTTTTTAGAGCCTCTCTTTCGACTCGCGTTTTGGTAACAGTGAGACTTTCAGTTGTACACCTTACTACTTCCATGAATATAACAAAAATGTCGTCTAACTGTCGGGCAACAGTTGGTCAACTTTTAGTTCCCCGTTGTATCATGGTATGACAAGGCATAGAACTCTGTCTTCCAACCCCTTCCCTTCGCGCTGGCTAATATGACACAAGTCTAAAAAGTCGTCCAACTTCAATTTAACTATATGCAATTAATGTATGTTGTTCACAGTGTTTGTGTGATAAAATCAGTATGTATAGATTTCGCTTAAATAAATAAAATTGTATTCAAAATTTGTGTTATTTGCCGCCCGATTTCCAACAAAATATTTGAAAAAGCGTATCACATTCTTATTTACAAACGAAAAAGGAGCCAGTGAGAGCGTGACTTTGGACAGGGCGGTACGGAAGAAGAAAACGTGTTGCGCCCGACCTAAAGTAACTAGAGACAAGGGGAGGAATTTGATAATGATTCTTGTTTTCAAACGTTTAATAAGTCCAGCAACTCAGCAAGCAAGTAATATACAAACATAAACTCTCATACACAAGACACAACAGGAGCCGCAACAACTATCTGTAGGTCATACAAATATTTGTTTCGTGCGGGCATCGAAACCGCGACACGCAGCGCAGTAGTCAATTGCTCAACCACTGCGCCAAGTTGCAATTGTACTTCTTGTTTTAACCTGTATTTGTAAAGACAATTATTTTGTTAATTTGATACTTAGCTAATTTTCCCATTCTACAACACTATTATTTTCGAGTCGATAGTTCTTGCTGTATAGTGAAAACCGCCTTCGTTGGTATGGGCACGTCAAGAGACGTAGTGAGGGCTATGTGGTACAAATCGCTCTGCACCTTCCAGAACAAACGAAAGGTATAATATTCACAGCGGATCTTTGTGTCTCTGAAGTTGGCTCTGTCAAGTATTGCGCAAGAAATAGTTTAACTGCATAGAGTAAGCGAGATAGGATGATAAGACAAACGTAAACGAGTGAAAGAGGCAGTTTACAATGCTATCTTCACTTTTAAGGTTGACACAAAATTAGTAACTGCGCAGGCTCTTGCAGCCAATTCAGAGACACAAAGATCCGTTGGGAATATTATAGACGACGCTCACCATTGACATAATACTACAGTACATTGAACAGCAGCCCAATTGCGTTAGTGAATTCGGCAAAGAACACATAGGTAAGGGAAGGGTGACGACACCTTTTAAATGATGATTTTCATATTGCGTAATACACTCGGAACTCACAGGGTGGAGGACATTTTCTTTCTTATTTTTTTACGCAATACCGAAAACATTTAAAGAAAATGTGTCACTCTTTCATGGAGTTGTTCCCTTTGCCCTGCCGAACTCACTTTTCTCACTTAACACGCAATTAGGCTGCTGGTGGTCTAATGTAGAAAGAGACTTCAAGCAAGCCCAATTGCCCGAACAGACATCTCAAGACAGAACAACTTGGCGCAGAGTCCCGACCTCAAATAATGGGACCGGAGGCAAGCCTAGACAAGTGACATACTATTATCGAAATCGTGGCGCATTCGATAATAGAATGTTAAACGAAAAAAAAATCGCCAACGATAAAGTCACCAACAACTAAATAAAAAAAATTAAAACAAAATCGGTTCATCCGTTTAGGAGCTACGATGCCATATACAGATATACAGGTACACAAGTACTCTTTTTCCGTTGGGGTTAACAAGCCAAAATTGTTTTATGGGATTGACAAGCGATATCGAAAAATCACGTGATCAATCCCTTATATTTTAAAATGTCGACTATCGCCTTCGCTGACTTCGAATGCCACTTGTCTAGAGCCTCAGAGAAGGAAGAAAAGGATAGAGTTCTTTCTCCAGTATGTAGCCTCGTTAATAGGCATCAAGACTAAATAGATAGGGTTTCTACATAACTCTATCAATAGAAGCAATCACCAAATTGCCAATCCTGAAAAGGAGATTAAGGCCAAACGGCCCGATTAAAATCGAACCCGCAACCATAAGCATCAGTAGTAATTTCCACTGACTGCACTATTTAGGTCAATACCGTACCATGGCTTCTCAAATATCTTTTTAATGCAGACTTCCTTCCTAGCCTGGATTGAAACGCAAGACAAACCCATTTGCTTGAACCGCTTCAACCGTTTGTGAATTGGTAAATTACATAATACACGTGTGAACTGTGAAATCCCGAACACACATCATCATAATTTCAGCCGAAAGACTCCCACTGCTGAACATAGACCTCGTTCAAGTGTCGCCACATTGACCGATCCCGTGGGTCTCGCACCCAGCGGATGCCCGCATCAATAATTTAGAAGGAAATCTACATCGCATCTTTCATCTCGCATGTGATTGTTTTTTTTTTTAAGCGCTTGCCATATCTTCTTGTGTTCCAGCGAATCAAAGGCTTTACTTATAATTTACTTTAAATTTACTTTATTATAATCTACGAAGCAGTAGTAAAATGTTATATTAAATTCTTTGCTTTTCTCGAATAGTTGTCTTACAACGTGTATGTGGTCTATAGTTGAGAATCCACTCCTGAATCCTGCTTGCACTCTCGGTTGATTTTCATCAAGCGTCTTGGTTAATCGATTGAGGATGACTTTAGCAAACACCTTGTATACATTGGACATTAAACTTATAGGTATAAAGTTATTTATGTTGCTCTTGTACTCCGAGTACGGCGATATGTGTTACAAAGTGGAATACATTTTTCATATTTGTACGGGACGTCCTGAATTTACAAGGTGTTCAGATTTTTTCACCTCTCTTCATATTTATCTCTTAGCCCTTTGCCTTGCCGAATTCATTACGCAATAAGGCTGCAGGTCAAATGGTCCACCTAGTAGGAAACCTTCCAACGTGGCGTCTTCCGGTTTGCGTTTGCCACTCCCAAACTTTTCGGCCCCATCGACCATCTGTTGCAAAATACCAGGAGTTAGTCTTTGGAAATAGAAGAGATAGGTAGGTACCTATAGCCCATTACTGATGGACTTTGGTCGGTACAGGCCTCATATACTCGGCCGTAGAAAAGAAGACCAAAAAGGAGGAAGATTCTGGAGAACATGTTCTTTTACTTTTTAGCCTCTTATGAAAAATGGAGCACTGTTTTTATTTTTATTATAGTGGATGGATGGAGAGGGATAGGAAGGCCAAAGAAAAGATGGATGGACTAGGTGAGGAGTGATAAGAAAAAAAGGGAGTCAGTGATAGCGTGACAGGGGATAGTGATAGAGGACAAGTCGGTATGGAAGAAGAAAACGATAAGGGTACGATAGGGATATGGATAAGGGCAGGGTCATCTGATAATGATTATTGTTAGGCTCGCGTTTGACCACTATCTCACCTGATGGTAAGCGATGATGTGGTTGGCTGTGTAGCACGCTTGCCTAGAAGTAGGTAACCTATTCACTCTTGACTTAAAGACCCCGAGGTTGTAGCTATCGGGAAACACAGACTCCGGCAGGGAATTCCACTCCTTAGCTGTTACGCATAATGAAAGTATTTCCAAAACATTTAGTGCTTATGGGTGGGAGGTCCACCATGTAGGAACCGATGGCGCATCGCCGTACGTCTTGTAAAAAAAATCGTCTTAAATTGTAGGTACTAAAGTTAAACATAAATGACTGGAACTCCAAGTTTCTTAATGCCACTATGTTAATAGGGATGATGATTCAATCACACTAATATCCTACTTCCTAATAATATTATAAAGGCGAAAGTTTGTAAGTGTGTTTGTTACTTCCTCACGCTCAAACAGCTATATTATTTATTTATTTATTTATATAATAAGCACCCCAACAGCACTGTCACTTACAATTCAAATAAAATAACATTCAAAATCGGCAATTTCAGTAACCATGCAAATAACAGCTATGCATGACATTGACACAATGAATATTAGAGACAACGTAAGATATAAAGTGTGTCCAGTAGACCTAAATCTAAAACACCACAAAAACATAACAAATTGAGTTACATAGGCGTACATTGTTCGCACTGTTTATAAAGGGAACGTTTGTATGAAGCGAAACTCATCGATAGGATCCGTCAAGTTGGACCTTTCATTATATAGCCTGGAATAACACATAATGGTACTTTTATCCTGGGGATATGTTCCCTTGGGACAATTTTCGACATTCACGCGGGTGTAGCAGCTGGCAGAAGCTAGTTGAATATAAATATCGTAAATTCTCTTTGAATCAATAGCTACATGGTCTGGAACCAACCTATTACCTAACTCACACCGTTCTCTTACCAAAGACTGCTAACAAACTTAGATAATTTCTGTAAAATATTAGCATTTTGCAACATAATGATATCGCTAAACTAGCTCACGTGAGCTGTAGTGCTAAGTAGTCAATCACGAACCGGACTGCTAATTCTCGATCATAATTTATGATGACGGATTCTTTGCATAGGCATTCCATGATTTCGACTTTGATACCTATCTACACATAAATTCACGCCTTTTTCCAATGGGGGCAGGCAGAAACTATCAAACTCCACCTGCTACGATCTTTACATGCCCTCCCTATCACCCTACCCTCCTCCCACCCTACTTCCTTACCTAATCAACGAATTTCTAAGTTCTTCCGAATTTATTAGAACCTTTAAATGATCATCATCATAATTTTTGTGGGCAGCTACTTTATGCTATTGAAGGAGAACTTCTAGTTGCTGTAAAGGCAGTTATGCACGAAGGCGCATAAGGGATTTGTAACGCCAGCCAGGAGACAACAAGGGAACGAGTCCAGCTTGGCCGAATCCACACCAAAATCGCCTTAAGGCACCGAGACAATCTGGCTAGGATTGTCACGAATTCACGATGCAAATTCCAGTAGCCGAAAGAAAGGATTTTGTCATTTGCAGCTAAAGACTAAAACAACAATTCCACAATCTGTATAACTCAAGCACCTGCTGTATCAACATGCTATCTGCGTATAATAGCCACTTATAACTCCTCGTTGCATCACGGGCCGGCCAGTTAGCGCGGCGCCGGATCTTATTGCGGCGTTAATGTTTCCTTCCAGACTTGCAGACGACCCACTAGGTATGTGGAATTAAGGACGGGAATATAGGACAAAAGTATTTTTGGAGGGACTACCGAAGAGTAGGTATCACTGTCGTCCACGCGGCCCTTCCCATGATCACCAAGGTGATTTTAGTGAGATAAAAATATCAAACTGCCTGGTATTCTTTTATCTCTAAATTCATTCGCATTTTGATGATTTCCCCCGACAATAAAAAATATAGCTGTCACTACCGGTGTACTAAAAATATGGTTGCAAGGGGTACTAGGTGCTGCACTTGCAATAAAATCTAAAAATGCTTTAAATTTCGAGCTCGCTTCGCTCGCTATTCAATTCCAATAATTCTCCTTCTTTATTACTCAAACTTCCCTGCATAAGTCGATAAAGTTAGTTCTACTTCAGTACAAATGGGGAAAGAAAGCCCGTCCAATACCTACTAGATGGGGTGCTGAATATGCATGCACCCTCCTGAAAATAGTCCTGCCGTTACCCATGGTCACTACCGTCGATCATTAGCGATTTTTTTGGACGCTATGCCCTAATCACTTCAAGTCCGTAAAGCTCAAATCAACAGGGCGACCACCAGTAAAGCATCGAGATAACGAAATTAATCAGAAAAGAACAGCGGAGGAGTGAGAAATATCATCCGTGTAACCATTTTAAATAGTCGATATTAAAATGGTTACGCGGATTATCAAAATCAGCATAGGTAGTTACTTAATAAATGTAAAATTGGTCGATGTATCCAATCAATAAAATCAAATGTTTTTTATTTCACATAGGCCTACATGGGCTCTTAAAACGTCGACAAAAGGTGCACGGTTCGGGTTGGTCGTTTCCTGTGGAGAAGAACCGGCAAGAAACACCACGGTCACTCTTTTAAAAAAATTGGTTTGTTTTTACCACAGGTTTTTACAATATTTCCATGTTACAGCATTAGTGCTTAGATATGGGGGGGCAACGTAGGCCCGACAATAAGTCGTAAGAAACCAAAAAAAAAAAAATTGTATAAACGAGATAAAGAGTTAACAAATGTTAACAAGCATTTAGAAATCTAGAAGGCCTACAACGAGTGTCAACTTACCTATGTGATGAGTCAACTTACCTATGTAATGGCCAGAACACACGACAACGATTTATCCGCACAAACGGACTGCACAGTCCGCACAGTTTGCCGCTAGAAGTAGCTAAATATTTCAATTTTTTTAATTATTTTAATGTTCCATAGCCATGTCAGCCATTGAATGTCTGGAAATTGAAAAAATAAAACATCGCGTACAACATCATCTTCTTCACATTCCAAAGGAATAGAGGTGCAAGGGGATGGTCGTTCTGCAGCAGAAGTTGATAGTTCTACTGTAGTAGTGGAAGTGGATGATGCATTTGCAGTATTTATAGATTTAACAGTTGTGATTTTTGTCAGTACGTGATCTGGCAAAATGTGGCTGTAGCAATTTTGTTTTGTTGTTTGTAGACGAAGTTACGTTATAGTTGTTCTTATCTCACGAAGGCGGATGAATCTTAGCAAAATTATTTTTGTTATTTCGACGTCATAAACGTAACCCGCCTTCGTGAGATAGAACAACTATACGAATGTTACGACAGTTCGTACATGCTACCAAAGTCTAGAAATCGTACGATATTTTTTGTCGCTAATTCGTAAAAAGATGCTGCCAAAGACGACCTATTTCGATGACGTTTTTAACGATTTAACTGCGCAGTCCGTTTGTGCAGTTTTAAGTACGAAAATTGGCGCAGATTTTTTGGTTGGTGCAAGCGATCGCAGGCGGTTACAAAATCTATTCGATTAATCGTTGTCGATCGCGTTTGCAGTTTTATCGTATTGTGTTGATGGCAGTCTGAGCAATCAATCAGCTTGTTACAAGAGCTTGCTGCTCTCATCACGATATTACTTTTTTAGCGATGTGACTAAAGTCAGGAGGTGTAAGTAAGTCTCTTCATTCATCCTTAAATAGTTATGCCATTATTTTGGGGCAAATATCGACACATTTAATAAAATTATATGAGAGCATGACTTCCTTTAAGAAGCCAGTCCTTGCACCATACACTACGTGATTTTCTTCTCTTTTTGCACAAAATAAGTAAGGTTACCGCAAGTGCATCGTCGTATCGCGGATAACATGTTTCTCGTCTGAGTTTCTGCGGCGATAATGTACTCTGTGGAATTGACAACCGAAGTAGATAAAGTAGACTTAGGTATAGTTCTCGCCAAACTTCTAGGCCACCCTGAAATGGGCTTTTCAAGGCGCAAGGCACGAATCGGTGCTGTTTTTGTAAGAGATTTACTACTGCGCAGCCATTGTAGCCCACTCCAGGGCGGCCAAGAAGTTTGGCGATACTATAAATCGCGCAAATAAAAACCGCAGTGCGTGTTTAGCCTAAGATAAGAGTCACGAGACATTCAGTGGCAATTATTAATGAGGATTAGATAATTTAATCCTATCTATCAACTTTGTTCTGCGAGTTCAACATGTAGAGTGTGTAAGTGATCATTGCACCTTTATTTAATTTTATAATTATTGTATTTATTATTATTTTAATTCTTGATTGTACTTGTTGTAGGTAAACTTTCGTTTTGGATGAGCGAAGTGCTCTAAAGCAGGCTATTTTTGCCTAAAAGAGCACTTCAAATACTAAATGTTATTTCTTCGAACAAGGGATTTATTTGTATTTGCACCATTGCACCTAAAGCCTACAACCTACAAGAAATAAAGGGACACAAATGAATCTTTTAATGAAAGGATTTTTCCCAGAGTAGGTAGACTTTTATTATTGTGTGAGGGATAGAAATGATGGAATAGATATATATAATTTCATCAGATAGGTTTATACCTATATTGAAATCTGCTCATTTTGTTTAGGAGTTAATATGCCACTCAAAGACAGAGTTAAAATTAATTTAATAATACAGTATCTTTGTACCGTCATAGCATAAAGTAACTCCATCAAGTAATCTTGCACACGCTTAAATTACCTGCGTGGGCGCAGCGTCTAATGCTTAACGATACGTTATATATGAAACTACACACCTAATTAAACACTGCTTCATCTGCCTACCCACTTGGGAGCAAGTCGTGAGGAATTCCTCACTCACGTGCGTGTGTCGTCACACATTTTGTCGACAGTCGGGTAAACGCAGATAATGGACAGTGTACTTCGCGCCCCCGAACGACTCCCGCGCAACGCGAGGACGCGTGTGATTGGTCGCCGATAAAGTGAAGTGGGCTTTGATTTTTTTGAATGTAGAATTATTTTGGTGGCAGTGATATTCTTGTGTTTTAGTCTAATTGTAAGTATGAATTGTTTTTTTTTATTATTAAAATACCTTCGCCTCTAATAATTACTTAGATAGGTACACGATGAAAATAAAAATAATAAATTTTTTATATATTTTTTGTGTTGAAAATGTAAGGAAGAATGTAAAAGCAAAGATTAGTAAGTATTTTTGTTTTTAAATATGTTGGCGTTTACAATCGCAATTAATTGAGGGTAGAATGTAATTTTTTACTTGTTAAAAAACAGTATGTTGTGGGTAAGTATAACATCAATTTATGAATATGAACGTAAAATCTATCACAGATAAATATTATTACATGATAGTTATAAAACGGCTAATAAGATTTACGGCCGATTTCTGATTTGAGTATTCGACGTAAAGTATTTGCTCTACTAAAATTAAATTACAGTGAATAATTACAGAAGGATAAGTACTACTTAAGTATTTAAAATAATGAGTTATCTGTGATCTGCAAATTGTAAATAGATATTATGATTTTATAAATTTTTGCCACATAATATTATGACCAGTTTATACCTAGGCAAGTATTTATATACATGCGGTTTATCTTCCTGAGAAATCAGAGAGGTCGTTATTAACCGGTTGTGTGCCGTAATTACTGAAACAATTAAATAAAACGCCCCACCTACCAAAATTTATTGAGTCTCGCTTGGATCCACGTTTTAGGTACCTACTCAAGGGGTTAATTTTTACATCCAAGTACCATCTAAGTATATATTGTACAAAGACCCAGCCGCAGATCTTACAAACAATAATATATTATATGTACTTAAGTATCTAATCATAATAAAACGCACATTACAAATAACGTTGTTCAGCACACGTAATTTTCATTGGGAAGGAAAATCGTTGCTCCACCATCTGTTTTATGTGGTCGTAAACCATGAATGAATAAGTGTTCATGTTTCCTTAGATAAAGCAAAGGCCAAATCCCAATAAAACTTTAGACTGTAATTTTAATATTTGCTTAACTTTCTTTGATACCAGTGCCTGTTGCGCAACTTCAGTATCATGCACTAGGCAGTGTGTCTATACTTCTGAAAAATTTATTCTTCTTCTTCGGAAAATGTCCGCTTGTATTCCGGGAAGGGTTAGGATTAGAATAGAATATCTAAATCCTGAAGTTTGCCCTTAGCTCACGAGCCGCGCGTAATAAAAATGTTATTACAGTGTCGGAAGACATATTTGGGCAAAACCTGCGGCGATTTCTCCAAAGGGCTCAAATAATTATTGAATGAGGCCTGGAGCTTTAGACTTTTGGCATGGTTCATTTAATTTATTGATGTATCTTTTAATACTTGTTATTATTTTATTGTGTGCAATGTTGCTGCTAGGTTATTTTAGTTTGATGTAATTTTGTATGTTTGTAGCAGTTGTAGCATCATATGGGATCAATCTGTGAAGATGTTATTTATAAATAAATAAAAATATAAAAGATAATAAAAATAGACAACATTTGTTCGACATAGACTCAACACAACGACCACAAAGTAACAGAGAAGAATATTAAAAAAAAGTACAAGATTTAAGAATTAGGATAAGTTGTAGCTATAATCCTACATCCAAATTTACCGAAGTCCCAGGGCAAACATTTAGACTCAAGTCAGGTAGGTAGGTGAGCAATTCCAGATGGAACACCTGATGTTTTACTCAACTCGTACCCAGAACCTCAGGCACGGTAGTAGCGCCTTATTCTGTTCTTCACCCAATTATTCGCGTTTAATTGATCCTTTATCCAATGGGTGCTTATGGAACCCTACGCTTTCCATCAGACTCTCTGTCAATCTCCCTCTTGTGTAGGTGAACAAAACGTTATTTTTCTGTGTCGATTGAAAAACAACTCTCAGCCGAAACATAATCTATTTATGATTGCACCTCTATGATTACGAAAATCTGTGCAATTTTTGAATTACGTCGTAATGTCGTGCTTCCTACGAAATGAGTAAATTATTGTTATTTCAGTAATCGACAGTAGTTTGAAACAATTTGTATTTATTATTGTCATTATCGTCTTATTTATTAAATTGTCACGAACTCGCATCGTCATCATCATCAGCTGTAGCCGTCACTGCTGGACATATGTCTCTCCAGTCGCACGCCATTTGTCTCGATTTTCGGCAGTTCTCATCCTGCTGCTACCAGCCACCATGCGAAGATCGTCGCTCCACCTAGCCGAGTGCTTCCCACGCTACGTTTACCCGTTCTTGGTCTCAACACGAGAACACGTCTACCCCAACTGTTATCGGTTCTACGGCCAATATGGCCGGCCTATTGCTACTTCAGCTTGCTTATTCTGTGAGCTATGTTGGCAACTTTGGTTCTCTGCCGGATCATCTCGTTCTGGTTTCGATCCCTCAGATAAACGCCAAGCATAGCTCTTTCCTCCCATATCCATGAGAAAACTGGTGATACGATCAATATGTATATATGTATATTGGGGTGAATACCAATATTTTACATGGAGCGATTACCTATCTGACACGTAACATGGTAAAAAGAAACCCCTGGTGCTAAGAATCCTTCTAAAATCACGCCTCCTAAAGTCCTTACTGCTTGAAGTGAGACACTTTGTCGGCTATGTAGGGGTAGGAATACGAAGGACCCTTTGCCTGTAAATTACAGTACCTGGGGTGTTAATTTTAGATATTTTTTAACTGCACGTCTTGTTTGAGTAAGTCTCTGATCCGAACCGATGTGTAAGCGCGTGACGATCAGCTCCTAATGCTCTTGGCTTCTCTGTTTGAGAAAAGACCTTGCCCTGCAGATGGACTGTCCCTTACAGGCTAGTGGTATATGGTATACTACCTACCTTTCAGACAAAATACGTCCACTGCTGGCTCTATTTAATTTTATAATGCTCCAAGCACAATAAGTACTTTCAAAGCCACCTTTCCTCGTCAAAACATCAACCATACCTCGAATCACTTAACCTTAATAGACGTAAAATTTCAAGTGTTCTATGTTTACTTAAACTCACAATATGTGTGAGTATTTTACCTATTCCATTGAGATAGTGGCTCAATGGACTGATCGCGATAACCTTTCATTCGAATGTGATAATGATACAAGTGTCTTCGCGATTCTCATCTAACATTAGAATAAACAATGATTTTGTTGTTGTGGCGGACAATAATATATGTCGATGTGTTTTTATGTGGACAGACCACTGATATCGTACCTAGAAAAAGTAAAGTCAAGTATATGTAAGTTGGTAATAGTACATTGTGATACAAGGGTGGAAAGTAGGTTATTGCAAACGAGCTGTCATTAACAAGCCCGAGCCGAAGGCGAGGGTTTTTAATGACACGAGTTTGCAATAACCTACACGCCCGTGTATCACACGATATTTTTCAATACAGTTGTGGGAAATAGTAAAAACAAATCAAAGAATTAGATTTGTTAATTCACAAAAAAATAAAATTTTCGCGCGTTTTTGCAACTGGACATATTTTTTTTACAACGAAAACAGCCTACACAGCCTATTCGATTTTTGTCAAATGTTGGTGTGAAAATATTTAAATTGAAACTGGTAATTAAATATATTAAACAACCATTTAAAAGACTTTTGAGAATTCAATGCTAAAACGTACGGAATCATTCATTTTTCCTCGTATAAAATCTATTCCATTTTATTCTATGTATAAAAACTCCTTGCTACTAAACTTTTTTAAATTGACTTATAACTAAAGGCGCGTTTTTTCAACTGGACATTTTTTACAACGAAAACAGTCTATACAGCCTATTTGATTTTAGACAAATGTTGATGTGAAAATAATAAAATCAAACTGGTAATTCAATATATTAAAAAGACTTTTGAGAGTTCAATGCTAAAACATACGGAATCATTCATTTTTCCTCGTATAAAATCTATCCCATTTTATTCTATGTATGAAAACTCTTTGCTACTAAACTTTTTAAATTGACTTATAAATTTAAAACTAAACTGCAAAACTAATGATCGAGCTCGTAAACAAAAGTCACGACCGCGTAACAGAAAGATGCCTATGCATAAGATTTAATTTTCGAATCATAATTATAGCCTCTGAAAGTACGCCATGTTTAACAACTGTATTGAAAATTTATATTTTATTATATTTGCCGATGACCTGGTGAAGGTTGCGGGGATCCGCTGGACGCGAGACGCACGGGACCGGTCAATGTGGCGACGTTTGGGGAAGGCCTATGTCCAGCAGTGGACGTCTTTCGGCTCATATGATGATGATGCAATTTATTAATACGTATTTGCATTATCTATAATCCTCAAACACATGCACACACTTTAACTTGAAGAACGCTACTGGTGCCACTATAAACGTTGCCAAGTAAAGGACACAAACTACATAAGGGTTAAATAAAACACCATCAACTCGAAAAGAACAGGAAGAAGAAACGTTGCATTGTGAATTAACATAATATTGATAATATGTTGGTTAAAACCTAGCTTCACCAGTTAAAAAGTCGACTTTGGGAACCTTTCTTCATCATCCACAGCGTGACTTCGCCCAATGCTGCAGGCAGAGGCCTCTCTTTTTAATTCATCATTAATCTTATTGACCCAAAGCCTGCAAATTGTCAAGAAAATATTTATTTTTATTTTTAAGGGGTGCCAGAAAAAATCATTTTACCTACCCCATCGAGTGGGGTATAATCGTTGTTTAGAACTCGGTGAGAAGATAAATACTTTTTTTTTGGTTTTAAAATTTATTGGAAAACAAAGGAATGAGAAGCCACCAAAGTCAACCCTTTTTACAAAAAAAATTAACGAAGAAATTTTTAACTTCTCATTGAAATTTTAATGTTTATTATTACGTATATTTTACTAAAAATTTTTAATATATTGATAAATCTGATTTTCTTTGTGGTGCCTTCTTGTGTTGTGCACTAGGTATCCAATCATTAAATTGTTCCAAAAATATTTTTGATTTAAGTAGGTCAGTGATGAAGCCCAGTTTTACAAATTATTGATACGTTAATCAATCTTATCAGCATAATCTATAGATCGGTAGCCGATTGATCTCTCTGATAGTTGCCGAAATGCCGACAAAAAGCTTTTTAGATAAAATGCATGTTTTTATTATACTACTGTAATCTGACAGTAGGATTAGCTTTGATATCCCCGTCTGTTTGTAGGTCAAAACGTTGAAGGTTTGTTTTGCTAAACATGGAAGTCACAAATACTTATATAGATGAATATTTCTTAGGCCCAATTTTTATGATCCGTAGCTCAACCGAAGGTTAATTATGTTAACTAATGGTTGCAAATTTCGTTAAATCACTATTTTTCTTCAGTTGTTGCCTCACAAATGGTAATTTAAGTATAGTAATGGTCAACTTATTACCACCAAGAGTTAATTATTTGACCATTTGTGAGGCATTAGTTAACATATTTAACCTTCGGTTGAGAAAACTACGGATCAAAAATATTGGGCCTAAGACATATTCAACTATATAGTACTTGTGACTGCCATGTTTAGCTGATATAGCAATAGCATGACTTATAAACGCATTTTACCGAAATTTTAAAGCATTGGTTAGCATATTTAACCATTGTTTGAGTTAACTGAGTCAAAAAACTAGGCCTAAGAGGAGTCTCTATGTTTCGCAGTGAAAACACATAACGCATTCCCCGAAGGGATCGGTATATAGAATAGTATATATTTTATTGAACAAACATCTCTTTACATAAACTATATACCTACGTGCATGTACGTCTGGAGTGTAATGGTTGGTCTAAACTTCGCCAGCTAAAGCCCTATAGATTCCCTAGTGGAATTTCACAACATTTTTTTTTGTTAGAGAGGAGGCCTGTGTCCCAGCAGTGGGAACATTAAAAGTATGATAATGATGATGATTTATTTGACGCTGGAATCGAACCTGCAGCCTAATTGCGTGAGTGAACTCGGCAAGACGAAGGATTTAACCCCATCAATCGACCAATCACATCACATCACATCAACATCCTATGACTGTTCCCACTGCTGGGACACAGGCCTCCTCTCTGTGAGAGGGAGTGGACCGTAATCCACCACGCGGGCCCAGTGCGTGTTGGTGGATGTCACATGTCTTTGAATTTTTGGTTCTAGGACATGGCGGTTTCCTCACGATGTTTTCCTTCACCGTTTTGAGAGGAAATAATTTACACAAAGTAAAGCGCCTGTCTGGGGCAATCACATAGATGGAAATCCACAACGCGTTTTTCATCTCGCACCTGCAGTTAGGCTGCTGGTATCCCAAGCCTCACAACTCCGTAATTGAGTTCCGTTCAACCGCTAATCATTGAACATACTTCACAACTTTATTACAGCACAAACGCACCAGCATAACACGTAATATGTAAAGTACATGCACTAATGAATAGGGCCCATTGTTAGCACAAGGCCTAATTAGCATGTTCATTTAAGATCATCCGTGATACAGATCTAATGCACGTGGTGACAGGGTTACCGGCTGTTGAGTGAAGTTCTTAGTGCGCCGTGACGTCATAGGCTTCTACTTATTTATATGACTTAGTAGAGGATAGGTATTTTAATATATGTGCATTGATTTTGCACTGATAGTTGAATGGTTACTGAAGAGAATCAATGAAGTCATTTTGAATGGATAGTGCGACAAGGCTGCCGTTGTATACAGGTAATACTGAAATCAATTAGGTATATTTCATGCAAAAAATAAAATATTTTTTGCAAGATTTTATTTAACTTGCAATGTATGTATGTAAGTGTGTTCGGGAAAAATCTTGCAACTGAGTTTTAAAGTAGTTATTCTCCACCGATTAAGATACTATTTTGCATACACGTTTAGTTTGGAGGACAATGCATGGTTAGCTAAGTGACGTCACTCTAAATCCAATATGGCGGACGGCCCAAGATGGCGGACTAGTTATTTTTTGTACACTGCCATGATATGGGTATCAAATGAAAGAGTTTGCTGAGAAGGATACGAAAATCGCTAGTTTAAAAAAAATATGTTTTAATGAATAATTTTATTCATTTATCCTTGCACTGCAATACCTTGCAGCTCACATGGAGCACAAACTTATAATAAGCTAACTATAATTCCAGGTTACCTCACGATGTTTTCCTTCACCGTTGTCAGCTATGTCCAAGATATACTTAAAAGTATATGAAATCACACTTGTATTCTAAAGGGTAGGCAGAAGTGTAGGTAAGAGGAAAGCCAGATTTTGCCAGTTGGGTAGATTTAGTATCTCGTACAATTATTGGATTGACAAATCGATATAGCAAAAGAAATCGATAATGATAATGGATGAGATTTGTAAGTTATTTATTTTAGAGCATTTTTTTCTAAAGTCTTTAAACTGAATATATTTTTTATAAGAATAAGTCATGCCGCATAGGACATAATTATTATCTTTACAGAAGATGTCAAACCACCCTATTTATTCTTTTAATAAAACTTGAAACTTAAAATCATCCAAAATGGCAAAAAGAATTGATGAAGGCACTGTCAGGTGTGGGGTTCGAACCCACGCTCCCTCTCGGGAACCAGAGCTTAAATCTGGCGCCTTAGACCACTCGGCCAACCTGACATGTCTAGCAGTCTGCAAATTGCGGAGCACTCTCAGGTACTCTCCGTTTCTCAGAGTTTCTACATTTTATTTTACTCCAGATAGTATTGTATTGTATCATTTTACTTCATAAGAGCTTCAGTGCCGATTTTTCAAACCCTTGGATAACTTTTACCTGAGAGATAAAAACGGGGGATTGGCAAATTTTGCTCTTAAAATATATGTGACTGTTGAAACATGAGCTCATAATGGTACAGTTCTAATGTAATTTGGAAAAATGCAATTTTATTTATTGATTGTTTCTTCGTAGTTTAAGAGTGTTGATAAATGTCGTTTGACGCTAACTAGATAACGCGATTATTATGTACTTCGCGTGTCAAAAAAAAGTAAGATCAATGATCGTACTTGAGCAATTCATGTAGCATTATCGGCACCCTGAAATCTAGAAAAATGCCAAATTGAACTGTATAGAAAAAGTTGGTCGAGGCATTGCAAATGTTTTCTTTCATTGGTAAGTAAAATTGTTTTTATATTGTTTGTGAAATAGCGGCACGCATGGTTTATATACAGGTGGAGAATCTTGCGTTATCTATAATAGATTTATGTCTGCGGGGCCAACTGTCGCGACACCTGAATCAAGTGTTTGTATATTTTTTTCCTATTGTTTCACTAATTATGACAGTTGAGGCGACTGATAAGCAGATGTTTATTTTTTAAATATACATATACAATACATCAGATTTAATTCAGAATTTACTAATATGTTGCTATGTAGCTTAGAGGTTTTGTAAATAAGACCCTTTGTTGCTATGTGGTGGTATCAAAATAAATGGCCAAAGTCGTTCAGAGTTCAATTACCAAATCAAAGTGTATCGCTATTGTTGTTAAAGAGTATGTTATCTATTTAATTTATAATTATAATTTATAATTATAAATTAAATAGATAACAGAAATATTATTAATTCTATATATTATATAATAATGAATCCCTATTTCCCTTGGTCACGGCATCACGCGTGAACGGCTGGACCGATTTCACTTATTCTTTTTTTGTTGTGTTTGTTATTGTTAGGAGAAGGACTTTATATAAAAAATAAGAAAAATAAAATGGTACCTTACCTACATAGATAGGATAGGTTATGTAGGGTAGGGTAGGTCGGGTAGGGTAGGATAGGGTAGGTAGGGTAGGGTAGGGTAGGTAGGGTAGGGTAGGGTAGGGTAGGTAGGGTAGGTCGGGTAGGGTAGGGTAGGGTAGGGTAGGGTAGGGTAGGGTAGGTAGGGTAGGTAGGGTAGGTAGGGTAGGTAGGGTAGGCAGGGTAGGTAGGGTAGGTAGGGTAGGGTAGTTACGGTAGGGTAGGTAAGGTAGGGTAGGTAGGGTAGTGTGGGTAGGGTAGATGAATGTTTGGTGATTTTATGGCAAAACAAAGTTTGCCGGGTCAGCTAGTTAATGTTATAATTATATTTCTGGATCATTTCAACATACATAGGTTCCTACAAAGAAGGACCGATTGTCTTCGCTCTTCAGAACATGAAATGTGTCATCTTATTGACATAATCCTCAAGGGACGACCTTTTCCATCAACTGACGGATCATTTATGCAGACATTGTAGCCGCCAATCCATTTACAGTTGGATTAGGTTCTTATATAGGTATACCTACCTGGAGGGTCTACTCATAAGATCGCTGCTCTGTTAGGAAACTAAATGGCATATAGATTAGGTATCTACTGTTCGGCTTCTTTCTTTGCGTGTAGAAATTCTCATATAAGTCCTCCACCCTAGAGCGGGTGGCGGTCTAGTATTAATGATCTGTGATGAGACAAAATCTACTCGGTGTTTTGTAACAAAATTCAGAATCCTAGTTGAGAAATTTAATTATGAAGAAATTATGTTGTATAATTTGCGCTGATGTGCTTACACAACTCTTCACTTTATATCCGTATACCGTTACGCATACATCCTGCGGCCAGAGTACCTGATGATGTATTATTTATTATGTGGTTTAGTATAATTGCTTTATCATTTCATTTCCCACATAAGTTCCTAAGAACTAAGCCTAGGATAGGCTCAACTTGTTAAATATAAAATCGTCTGTCCGTTCCACGATTATTTTACTAATCCTCTTGAAGAATGTCTGCTGAGATAACATAGAGACGCCATACTCGTACTTATTTACACTTAGCCACATAGCTACCTTGTTCTGCCTCCTGGCTATGTAATTAAAATTAAAATTGTTTTAAATCTTGTTCTCACATATACTATAGGTACATAATATTTAGATCTTTATCTAAATAGCCGCAAACGATCACAGTAAAACACGCTTAACTACGTACTTAAGAAATTGTGTATACTAATATTATAAAGAGGAAAGATTTTTTTGTTTGTTTGTTTGTTTGTTTGTACCGAATAGGCTCCGAAACTACTGGACTGATTTAAAAAATTCTTTCACCAATAGAAAGCTACGTTAATCCTGAGTAACATAGGCTATATTTTAATCCCGAAAACGGGTCCTGTGGGGTGGCCCACGGGAGCGAAGCCGCGCGAAGCAGCTAGTCTATACTAATATTATAAAGAGGAAAGATTTTTTTGTTTGTTTGTTTGTTTGTTTGTACCGAATAGGCTCTGAAACTACTGGACCGATTTAAAAAAATCTTTCACCAATAGAAAGCTGAATTATTCCTGAGTGACATAGGCTAATTTTTTATCCCGAAAACGGGTCCTGTGGGGTGGTCCACGGGAGCGAAGCCGCGGGCAACAGCTAGTCATGAAATAAAGAGGTGCAGAAACTCTACTGCAGAAAAGTTTATGGCATTGACAAAAAACTATTATATGGAGTGCATATAAAAAAACCGGCCAAGTGCGAGTCGGACTCACGCATCAAGAGTTTCGTATAAACAGCTGCATTCAACAAAATAATTTGGTAAAATTACTGACATTTATAAACTTTGAAAGTTCCGAACATTGCTCTAACCACAGATAATATAATACCAGCATACTCTAACGAAGGGACCGTTGGAAAACCTGTAATGTTGTCCCTATATACATCGATATAGGTCGCGGTCAGTTTACCAACCGCAATATTTTATTTTTTGCTGTAGCTACAAATTTACAGTTTTGTGATTTTTTCCTTTACTACTGTTACAAGACATTGTTTCTTACCAAATTTCATGATTCAATGGGAAGTACCCTGTAGGTTTTGATTGCCATGCGATTCTTAAAACATGCGACAAAAAAGTGTATCTTTTGATTGCGTTGATTTAGAAGTTTAATATTTTCACAGCTCTAAGAGAATTCAGTAACCAAACCCCGAGTTTCTCAGCTCTAAATTATCGCAGAATGATTGTGATAAATTCTTATGGGAAATAAAGACATCTCAAACCTCAAATTGTCAAGCACGCGTTATCTGCTGTGATTGGTTGAATGAATTTTCAACAGCCAATCACAGCAGATAACGCGTGCTTGACAATTTGTCACATTAATTCTGCGATAATTTAGGAAACTCGGGGTAAGTATATCATATCGTACCAGAGAAAAAGGTATTGACACACGGGACAGAGAGACAGACAACAAAGTGACCCTATATGATCCTTTTTTCCTTTTTAAGAACGGAGCCCTAAAAATACTCCTGCTTCTACTGTAAGACTGGAAGCCGAGCACAATATTGATGGATAAAAGCAAGCAGATTGATTGAGAAACCTTAATTAAACGGAACAACTTTGCAGTACTCCCCTCCTCTCACTAAATCTGCGTCGATGAAGTTTTATTGTTATGCTAGATAATTTAGTTTTTGGGGTTCCGTACCCAAAGGGTAAAAACGGGACCCTTTTACTAAGACTCCGCGGTCCGTCTGTCTTTCTGTCACCAGGCTGTATCTCATGAACCATGATAGCTAGACAATTGAAATTTTCACAGATGATCTAATTCTGTTGCCGCTTTAACAACAAATACTAAAAACAGAATAAAATAAATATTTAAGTGGGGCTCCCATACAACAAAAGTGATTTTTTGGCGTTTTATGCGATAATGGTACGGGAACCCTTTGTGCGCGAGTCCGACTCGCACTTGACCGGTTTTTTTAGAAAAAGCAGCTCAGTTGGGCGCAGATATCAAACACAACCATTTTTCTGTTGCCTCAACCAAGGATACCACTGTTCCCTTTGCCAGGTTATTGGACGGTCTAAATGTAGCAGTCCACGAATAACACAACGAGACTTCTGAACCATACCACATCATACTACCTATGTACAATACTTATTCTGAAACAGTTTAGCATAAATGCTCAAGCTATTGTTTTCGCCGTCGTTACCACAAGCGCTGTCTCTAGGACAACGTAATGGTCTGCAATCATCTTGATGATTTGCCTCCACTTGTGAACGATTTGTTTTATCGTTTTCAGGCATTGTGCTTAACTTGAGTGTTATAAGTGACCACATACGTGACCATTGTTTTCATGATGCGTGGCCTCCAATTGTCCAAGCAGTTGTTAGGCACTTTTGGAGCCCTCTAGACTTGACAAGTGACGTCCACCAAAGCGTCGCAATAACGAGATAGAAATATGAAAAAACAGGCTAATGTGCGTAACAATCTGCAAATTCAGGTTGGTTTTATAAGAAAAAAAAACCGGCCAAGTGCGAGTCGGACTCGCACACGAAGGGTTCCGTAAAATTATCGCAAAACACTGCAAAAAAATCACGTTTGTTGTATGGTAGCCCCCCTTAATTCATTTTATTTTAATTTAATAATTATTATTTTTCGAAGAGAAACTAAACAACTAAACATTCTGTGAATATTTCAAGCGTCTACCTGTTGCCGTTATTAATATCGAGCACAAAACGGCAAAAATATCACGTTTGTTGTATGGGAGCCCCCCTTAAAATTTTTTTTTATACTGTTTTTAGTATTTGTTGTTATAGCGGCAACAGAAATACATCATCTGTGAACATTTCAACTGTCTAGCTATCACGGTTCATGCGATACAGCCTGTTGACAGACAGACAGACAGACAGACAGACGGACCGCGGAGTCTCAGTAATAGGGTCCCGTTTTTACCCTTTGGGTACGGAACCCTAAAAACCGGTCACGTGCGAGTCGAACTCGTGCGCCGAGGGTTCCGTACCTACCCGTTATATCGCCATAATAAAATTAGTATCATTTTTATTGGTGGCTAAGTTTTAAAGACATGGGCAAATTTTAATTTTCGCGAAAACTTATAAGTACCAAAATTACCTTAATTTTCAACTCTTTTTTTATTAAATTTTCCTTTATTTGCTGCTGTAAGACCTTACTTTTTGCCAAATTTCGTGATTCTAGGGATATACCATATAGGTTTTTGACCCAAAACCGTTCCTGAGAAAATTGGTGGTGACACACGGACAGAGACGAACAAGAGAGTGATCTTATAAGGGTTCCTTTTTTTACCTTTTGTGGTATGGAACCCTAAAAATTAGGGAATTTCAAAGATAAAATCTGATTAATTATTAAAAATAATTGGTATTTGTTAGCAAAATATAGGTTATAATAAAAATTATCACCAAATTGCAAGTTCCTAAGTCAATCGGAAGTAAAAAAATCTTCGGCACAAAATTTTGTAAAAAAGAGCTGGCTTTGGTGGCTTCTCATTCCTTTGTTTTCTAATATATTTAACACAAATTACAATATGTGTCTACTCAACGAGCTCTAAATAACGATACCCCACTCGATGGGGTAGGTTACTTCTTTTTTCGCACCCCTCTTTTGTTATATGGGAGCCCATCTTAAAAACATTTAAAATATTTTTTGACAATTGGTTTGACTTTGGGTCAACAGGTGAAAATTTGAAGACTCCAACAGTTTGGCTGTAACTAAAACCTGTGTGACAGACAACGGATAGACAGACAAACGGACACGTGATTGACAGCAATAGGGTTCCGTTTGGACCCGTTTGAAAACAAAGCGTGATGTTGTGATAATGGGAGCTACCACACGTATGAATTCGCCGCTAACGCCACGCGGCCACGCCACACCAACGCCTCTTTGGTGTGGCGTGTGTTCTCCGATGTGTCAAATTGCCTGGTTTTTTGGCTTTTAGCGCCAGTTTATTTACGTTTTTATATGGCGGATTTTAAGATAGGTAAGGGATTTACCAACCACTGCTAGAGTTTTATGTTTCGGAAAATGTTATTCTCCTTTTTCGAAAAAAGGAGCAGCACAAAACTGATTTTATATCTAAAACATTAAAAATGATTTTAATTCAAACTTTTCTTACTTGCGCGTTATAACAAAAAAAACAGGCCAAGTGCGAGTCGGACTCGCGCACGAAGGGTTCCGTACCATAATCGCAAAAAACGGCTTAAATATCACGTTTGTTTTATTTTTTGCCCCACTTAAATATTTATTTTATTCTGTTTTTAGTATTTGTTGTTATAGCGGCAACGAAATACATCATCTGTGAGAATTTCAACTACCTAGCTATCACGGTTCATGAGATACAGCCTGGTGACAGACGGACAGACAGACAGATGGACCGCTGAGTAGGGTCCTGTTTTTACCCGACTGCCGAAGGAGGGTAATGTGTTTATCAGTCTATGTATGTATGTATGTATGTATGTATGTATGTATGTATGTATGTATGTATGTATGTATATATGTATGTATGTATGTTTGTTCCTATATGGCGTTCCAGAGACCAAACGCGTTGACCGATTTTGATGATTCATACGTCAATCCATTCGTCTTAACCTTGCGAGTGTCATAGGCTACATTAAAATTGGAAAATAGAAAAATGGCGGCTTTTAGGCGCCATATTGTGGGGGGCCAATTTTATTTTTTCTACCAAACCCATCGTGTGGGGTATCAAAGTAAAGGGTTTCAAGAGGTGATTTCAAAAATATATAACACTTATATATTTAAATGTACCTAATTCGAAAAAAATGTTAACTAAAAAGTTATAAATAAAAATTTAATTAAAAAAATCAAAATACCCGACTGCTTAAAAAGCGAACTAAAAAGACGTAAACAAGAAGAAAATCATGCTGTGCAGTCGGAGGATACATCTGGTTTTGGTCAGCCAGCTCGCGAATATGTATCCTCCGACTGCACAGCATGATTTTCTTCTTGTTTACGTCTTTTTAGTTCGCTTTTTAAGCAGTCGGGTATTTTGATTTTTTTAATTAAATTTTTACCCTTTGATTACGGAACTCTAAAAAGTAAACAAAATATTTATGGACCTTAAGTCAACGTTCCAAGTTTAAATTGACGTTATTTAATTCATCCTCATTTTATCCGTAACTCTTATCAAATTATAATTGGTAAACTAAATAGTTAAATTAACATGGATTTTCCTTTATTGGGTTAACCTACATAACGTATCATCACGCATATTCCCTATAGGATTGGGCAGAGGTGTATAGCACAACTATATGTTGCCAGTTACGTTTAAGACTGGGTTCTTAATGGCCAGCCTATAACTAACAACCTGACACGAATCCAAAATATATTCCGAGGCACGTCGAGCTTCATTGCCTCAGCGGTTGGAGGGCGCAACTGTTTATTCTAGCTTTTAGGAGTTGCAGTGGTCGGGAATAGTGTGGATAGCTTGTCCCGAAAGGCCCAACCAGGGAATTGAACTAGGATCCTACACTCAGTAGCCGCAGTATCACACGCAAGCCCTCATAAAATTATAACTAAATTATTATTACTGGTCATATTTCCGTATGCAATGGCCATATATGCCACTTCCTGGATGCTAAGAGGCAAATTTTGAGCCTGTACTCAAACCAACGTATAGTAATTAACATTATTAACTCAGTGTTTATCGGATTACGCCGTCATTTAGCGCCATTCGGCCGTGTCTCGCTGGCAACCAAACTTAGAGTAAGAAAACTACTCAACCAAGTCACGCGGTGATCGTTAAACATAATAACAACTTTTAAAAATAAGTTCTAATTACATTTGCAAGTGTTTCAAATAGAAGTTGGTTTGCTCATTAGTTCGGTGTTAATTCACCATCATTGATTCTGCATACCACCAGTGATTGTTCGTTTTATAAAAGTGATAATTATTGAGAAACAATTTCGTAGTGATACGTTGAATAAAAAAAAAGTTTTGGCGTTCGATTAGCTGTCAAAATAAAAACAATTGACTGGCGAATTTTATTGTGACACGGAAGAAGAAAACCAAACACTTTTGAATTAAGAATACTTAACTTATACAATTATACAATTTTCTAGTGTCAAATATACAAAGAGAATGACTACCCAGTGTGGAGGCCATATGAAAACGTTCTTGGAGTGGTGTTTAGAAAACCTGGATTATCTTCTCTATGGGACGTTTGTTCTAATACTGCTGATACTATTTCTTTACTTTATGATTGCGTAGCTGGCCTGTTTGTTAAAGGTAAATATTCTTTATACAAGACTTATCTGAATTCAAATAGCCTTTTAACTCTGATGTAGGTTTAAGTTTGCTTGTTCGCTGTAAATTCGATATCGCGCGTATATTTTTAGGTATTAGCGGTAAAGGTTGGAAAGGTCAAGTGCATGCGTCCTTACTAAGTTTGGTGCATTCAATTAACAAAGACGTTTCTTTAGATTCTGTAAATAACTACCTATAACATGATTAGGTTTTTACATCTCTCTATTTTTAAACGTCCCTCACTGTTTTTTTTTTGTAAAGCGGATCTTCTTCGAGAGTCGATGCCTATTTGCCTAGGTTTGTCTTGTACACAACAATCTTCTTCTTTACGTGTCGATTCAACTCCTAATGTAGCCACCTAGATAGCTAAATCGTTGGCTTCGTTCAAGTCGTGGAAGGTGCAGGTGGATGTGCAGGCAAGGAGGTGGCGCTTATCATGTGAAGAGACATCGCAGTGCTACCGTGGTACCGTGTTTGGGATGGGTGAAGGATACCCCATTTCAACAGGCTGTTTCTGCATCGACCAGCTTGGGCCCACAATCGGTTAAGAGATTTGCAAATTGGCTACAGTTCGTGTCCAGGTGGCAGATCTGTGAAGTAGTGGTAGTCTGACACGCTGTTTTCCGAAAAGTTCTTACAGAAGGTAGTCGTGCCCAAAGCAATCTGACAATAACTATTACACAATATGTCCGGAATTGTAGTAACTTTAAGAACGCTATATACACTTAATTAAATCGATAAGAATACCCCACATATGGGGTTTAAGCAACACATAGTTTTATTGCATTTCCTATAATTCTGCAAACATTTTCAGGCAAAAATGGGGTTCTTTTGGGGCAACAATAAAATTAAAATAAATTGGCTTAGAGCTGTGATTATTATTACCCGGCTGCAAGGAAAGAGTTATGTTTATCGCGCGTATCGTGTATGTTTGTATGTATGTAATATTTTTTATTACATCATATCTTTCAAACTACTTGGCGGGTTTTTATATTTAAGACATCGTTAGATAGGTCTTGACCGCCCAAATTTTCTTAGCTAAGTGCCTTTAAAAAAAAGGAACATGGCGGATTTTGGGAGTCATATTGTGGGGGCTGCAATTTATTTTTTCTTTCCTACCCATCGACTGGGGTATCAAAATGAAGGGTTTTTAGATGATTTCAAAAATATATAATATAACACTTATATGTTTAATTGGACCTATTTCGAAAAAATATGTTAACTAAAAAGATATAAGGTTAGGGACTCGCTGAAGTGGAGAGTGAAGACTGCAAGGCTGTGATCTTAGATGTGCTAAATTCTAAGCTTGCCCTCAACAATCTCACAGCAGCTCACATTAAAGCCTGTCACAGACTTGGGGCCCCAAGCAAGGAACATGCTCGGCCTATTCTCGTTAGGTTCGACACGGTCGACATCAAGGCCTCAATTTGGAAGGCCAAAACCTCACTAAAAGGCACCAAGATATCAGTCAAGGAGTTCTTGACGAAGGCCCGGCAAACTGTCTTTGGGAAGGCGCGTGAGCACTTTGGTATGCGGTCGTGTTGGACTCAGGATGGCGTCATCTACATCAAGGCCTCCGATGGGAGTCGGCACAAAATTACATCAAGTGACGAACTGAAGCCCTTATTAGCCAAGTACTCTAAGGCGCCGGCCGTGATTCCAACTACGGGCGGAAGAAGTGCGGATGCTGCCGGGGCCCTGAAAACACGTAAATAGATGAAAGATTTTTTATTCATTGACATTATGTTGTGATCGTCCTGAAGGTTCCATGATTTTATTTATTTTAAACCTTTACCCAGTGCGTTGTTTTACCGTCTTATAATAGTAATTCCTATTCTGTTGTGCGCCCCAACTGTTTGTTTACATGTTTCGGTTTGCTATGTCACTGTACGTTTAAATATTTAATTATGACACCCTCGTCACCGTTTTGTAAACAAATTGTATTTCTATTAGCTATCGTCTGTCAAATTGACGTACGAAACTGTATGGACATTAATGTTTACGTTCAGAAACTCTTCTGTTGAGTGCATGGAATTAGTACTTGTCGAGTATAGGAGTACAACAAATTCTCAGTGTAGCGCTTTGTTTCACTGGGTGCTTCAGTTGGGTGTGCCACTGTTTTGTGTTTTTTTTTTTTGTGATGTAATTTTATTTTCTTTTTTATTACCGACTTTAATTTAATATGAATAGTTTTTGTGTGTGCTTGTTTGTAGTTATTATTTTAGTGTTGGTGTTGGCTGGCGGGTGGTGCAGAGTAGCATTATTTGCACCAGTTCAGCAATAGTACTTCTGATTTTATTTATATAATTATATTATTACTTGTTGACTTCATCTGTTTATGTCTGACAATGAGTCATATTTTTCTGCTAACGTATCTGCTGCCTCTTCAAGCGAACTAAGCTTTTGTTCTCTTGGTGACACCCTTAGTGACTTTATTCAACATCATTTCAACGGTGAGTCTAGTCGGTTGGTGAATGTGTGTCACATCAACGCTCAGAGTGTTGCCAGTCACTACAGCGAGCTATATGATGTTTTCAATAACAGCAACTTTCACGCCATCCTGATCTCCGAAACTTGGCTCAAACCGCATCTTTTGTCCACCACTTATCCTCTTACTGGTTTTGTTCTCATACGGAACGATCGGATTGGCAAGGGAGGGGGTGGTGTGGCCATATACCTTCGCAATGATTTTCCTTACAAAATACTTGCTACTTCCTCTTCAAATTATTCTGCCTCTGCTGAGTTCATATTCCTTGAAGTTTGCGTCAAAGGAGCCAAAACCATTATTGGTGTTGTCTATTGTCCCCCCAATGTCGATTACTTCACTGAATTCGAATCAGTTCTTGAATCTTTGGGTTCAGAGTATGCGCACCACATCATCATGGGTGATTTCAATACTAACCTCCTTTCTCAAAACTCCCCTCGATCCCGTAAGCTTCTCCATCTTATCGAGTCAGCTAGTCTGCACGTGTTGCCGCTCCAGGCTACCCATTATAACAAATCTGGCGATGACACCTGGCTCGATCTTATCCTTACCTCGAATCCCTCCCTTGTCTCATCCCATGGTCAACATGACGCTCCTGGCTTCTCTCATCACGACATGATTTTCCTTTCCTATATCCTCAAACCTTCTAAACCTAAACCCAGGGTTCTGTACAGGCGTTGTTTTGCCAGGATGGACGTTGAGAAACTCAAGAAGGATGCATCTGTTATTGATTGGGAGGTTGTGAAGAAGGCCTCCTCGGTTGACGAGAAGGTGGCAATCTTTAACGATATTGTTGTCAATCTTTATAACCTCCACGCTCCCATCAGAAAAGTGAAACTGAAACGTCCTCCTGCACCTTGGATGACAAGTGGCATACAAATGGCCATGCGACGCAGGGACCGCTCTTTCCGAAAATTTAAAAGGGATCGAACTGACGAAAACTGGGTGCTATTCAAGGCTGCAAGGAATAGATGTAACCAGATGATACGCAATGCTAAACGCCGCCACATTCTGCAAAATATTTCTTCTTCATCTTCTGCCGATATTTGGAAGTTCCTAGGAACACTTGGTATCGGCAAACCGCGACATTTAGACCTTCCTAATTCTATTGACTTAGATGATCTCAACCGTCATTTCTCCACTGTGCCTACCATGGATCGTCTAACTAAGGAACAAACTCTGTCTCTTATTTCTGGTCTAACGCGTCCTCACATTAATCCTTTTCATTTCGTTCCAGTTGAACCGGGTGAGATCAAAAAGATAATCCTCGCCATCAAATCCAAAGCGGTGGGATATGATAATATCACTCGTGATATGGTAATCACTGTCTTGGATCAACTTCTATCTCCCATCACCCATATAGTAAATTATTCCTTGTATTCCGGAGTATTCCCCTCTTTGTGGCGTAAAGCCTATGTTCGTCCACTGCCCAAAGTTTCCAATCCCACTCTTCCAACCCACTTCCGCCCCATTTCTATCCTTCCCTTCCTATCCAAAGTGCTTGAGGCCTGTGTCCACAAACAATTTTCAAACTTTGTGCAGAGTAATTTACTCATTAGCCCTCTACAATCTGGGTTCAGGCCCGGGCACAGCACTGTGTCGGCCCTCCTTAAAGTGACTGGCGATATAAGGGCGGGACTGGAAGATACCAAAGTCACTGTTCTGGTGTTGGTTGATTTCTCGAACGCCTTCAATACCGTCAGTCACGAAATCTTGTTAGCCATTCTGTCCTATTTGATGGTCTCCCCCAAAGCACTGGAATGGTTCACCTCTTACCTTCAGGGGCGTCAGCAGTCGGTTCACGTTGGAGATTCTTCCTCTCGTTGGTGTGATTTGAAAACTGGCGTTCCTCAAGGCGGCATTCTATCTCCTCTTCTGTTTTCTATTTTTATTAACCTCATTACTTCCGAACTTCAGTGTGCGTATCATCTGTATGCAGATGACCTTCAGTTGTATTATCAAGGGAGTGTCGACGAACTACCGCACGTTATCGCCAAGTTAAATGCGGACTTAATAGCGATAAAAGCGTGGTCTGATAGGTTTGGCGTTGCTGTAAACCCCAATAAGTGCCAGTCGATCATCATTGGGAGTCCTCGCAGTATCGCTAAGGTAGATGGTGCAACTTTGCCACCTGTTCTGTTCAACGGTACGACTGTTCCATTTAGCACTGACGTGAAGGACCTGGGCTTGCGCATCGATAGTACCCTTAACTGGCGTACTCAAGTTGCCAGTGTCAGTCAGAAGGTCACTGGAACTCTGCGGGCTCTGTATCGTTTAAAAAATTTTTTGCCTTCGAACACGAAGATAATGCTTGTGCAGGCCCTAATTTTTCCTATCATCGATTATGGTGACGTGTGCTATTATGACCTGAATGCAGATCTCCTCAACAAACTTGACCGTCTTCTAAATTACTGCATTCGATTCGTTTTCAATCTGCGTAAATATGATCATGTCTCTGCGCATCGGTCACTTCTAAAGTGGTTGCCCATACGTCAACGCAGAGAGTTAAGGGCACTTACTACCTTGTTTTCATTTCTTACCTCTTCCAATACCCCTAGTTATCTAGCCCCTCACTTTCAATATACTTGCGCCAACCACAACAAAAATCTTCGCTCTTCACATAACCGTCTTCTTCAATGTCCCACTCATCGCACTGACTTCATTCACTGTTCTTTCTTCGTTCAGTCTATCTCTTTGTGGAATGCGCTCCCCCAAGAAATCAGGATGGCAACCAACCGATTGGCATTCAAAGTGAAGGCTCGCGAGCACGTTCGTAAGAAGTTGGCAGTAGTATCGTCACAGCGATAATGTTTTCCAATTATCTGCTACTACTAACTGTTTAAGTATATTCGTGTATTTAGTATATATATATATTTTTTTTTATATATATTTTACGTATTTTATAGTATGTATGTATATCTTTGTATTTGATTAAACCCACCTTGTCTTGATTTGCTTACAATATTGCACCTACCTCTATTTGTCTCTGCATCACCCAAAGGTTGACTGGTAGAAAATGCCTAAGGCATTAAGTCCGCCTCTGTACGATTGTGTGCATGAAGTATTAAATAAATAAATAAATAAATAAATATAAATAAAAATAGTTAATGCTGTGCAGTCGGAGGATACATCTCGTAGTCGTCTTAGTCAGCCAGCTAGCGAATATGTATCCTCCGACTGCACAACATGATTTTCTTCTTGTTTACGTCTTTTTTAGTTCGCTTTTTCAGCAGGCGGATTTTTTGAATTAACTTTTTAGCAGTGTGTTTGTTTGTTTGTTTTTCTTTTCATTCAAAAAAACCCATAAAATATAGGTTTTAATCCCTAAAATTTATGCAGAATATTAAGTATTTTGTAAAATTTCGTAAAAAATATTGGCTTTTGTGAATATTTTTACAAGCTTTTATTTTACTTGCAATGTATGTATTCATGTAAGTGTGTTCGGGTCAAATTTTGCAACTTAATTTTAAAGCAGTTATCCTTCACTGATTAAGATGAAATTTTTCATACACGTTTAGTTTGGATGACAATGCATGGTTAGCTAAGTGACGTCATTCTAAATCCAATATGGTGGATGGCCAAAGATGGCGGACTAGTTATTTACTGTGCACTGCCATGATATGGGTATCAAATAACAACCAAAACAAGCTTTTTCGTATTCTTCTCAGCAAACCCTTTCGATTTGCTGAGAAGAATACGAAAAAAGCTTGTTTAAAAAAAACACATTTTAATGAATAATTGATTAATTCATTTTTGTATTAATTTTAGAGAAAGGCCTTGTTTGTTTTGTCTCCTGATTGATATGGATAGATGTGTAAATTATTTATTTATTTATTTATTTAAAACTTCATGCAACATACAGACACATAGGCGGACTTAATGCCTGAGGCATTCTCTACCAGTCAACCAAGGGTGGTGGAGTGATAACACGGCAGGTGCATAAAATTTGAAAAAATTACTGAAGTAAAATTGAATAAAAATAAATATAGTGTAGTTAAAATAAACATACATATATATTTATTATAATAAATACCTTTATATATATACATATATAAATTAATAGAAAGGTGATTGAGACGACTCTGCTAATGGTGTAGAAAATATTGTCGCAGATTCCGCTTAAATGCATATTGACTGGTGGCCGTCCTGATATCGAGAGGAAGCGCATTCCAGAGAAGAATGGACTGAATATGAAAGGAAGAATGTATAAAATCAGAAGTATGAGAAGAAGAATTATGTTTTTTGTCCTACTACACCGTTATTCTTTTCTGATTAATTTCGTTGCGGGATCCAAGACAGTTAAATTCATTCTCCGTGACTTTGTATAGCTTCATTGCGTCGGCGCTTTTCTGGTGGTCGCCCCTGTTGGTTCTGGCTTTCAGGAGTTAGAGTGATTTGGGTATAGTGCGGAGGGGCCTTAAGGTTTCCTTATTACAAGTCCGGACAGATTGTATAGACGATATCTTAGGTGTCCAGCTCTGTTGCTTTATGCACATATTGGGAATATTAACATACAGTTCTCAAACTCTCTCAAGCAGTCCACAACAGGCTATAGTCCTCGCCAAACTTCTTGGCCGCCCTGAAGTTAGTTTACCGCATGCGCGAGGCACGAAACGGTGCTGTTTTTGTATGAGATTTACTACTGCGCAGCCATTGTAGCCAACTTCAGGGCGGCCAAGAAGTTTGGCGAGAACTATACCAGTGCGATCATTGGCTCTAAAATTATTCTTTTTGATAAAGGCTGCATATTTGCCAAATAACAGATTGCTAACTATGCATTTCGTCCAAAACTTTTAAGTTTGCATTCAAAACACATCAAGATCTTCTTCTTTTTCGTGTGAGGATGTGGCCACATCTGGTGTCAGAGTTAATTAAGCCACCTCTGTACACCACGACCTCACCACAGGCCTCTGACTTGGCTATTTCAGACTTACATAAACTATATAAGTTCAGGTTTCCTCACGATGTTTTCCTTCACCGTTGCCTGTGATGTCCAATACAAGAGTGTTCTACTAAAAAGTGATTACCGAATTACAGCTACAACATGACTTCACCTATCAGTCTCAAATCACCGAATGTTAAACGTTTTCCTATACAATGTCAATGCCAAGCGATTTTATTGGTATTTGTAATCACTATGTTTCAAACAGCCGTAGCGAATCGTCGCCGTCCGCGTCGGTCGTAAGTAAGGGTTCAATCTGATGTTTCCTTAGCCAGGCAAATAAGGATACAGGCACTGAGGATTTAGATGCAGCCTAACCAGATGGTTTCCAGAATCAATTTGACTAAAAGGCTTTTGTTCGGAGTTAATACCAAAGAAATCTAACTAATCTAAGTGGTAAAAGTTTTGAACTTGCTTTGCTCGCTCTTGCATCCTGCATCAGTGCATAAACTGACACAGTACTCCTATTTCTATATTAATAACAAAGAAAATCGTTTACCATTCGAGACGAGGTGCTAAAATATTCAAGATTACTTCGCTTTCTCCCTGAAAACTAAATTATTCTTTTTTTCTTCTGACAGCACAAACAAAATACCTCCTTAAACATGGGAATAACTCATTCTTCTGCCAAGGTAAAGTTATTGAACAGTCGGCATGGTAGGAACGTAGGAGGCCTGTTCGGCAATGGTCAACGGTGCTGATTGCCGAGGACGCTTTTTTTGACCGACTTACCAAAAAGGAGGAGGTTCTATGTTTGACTTTATGTTTGTTTTATTTTCCTTTTTTTTGTGTATGTTGACCGATATCTCCGTCAATTGTGGACTGATTTTTTAAATTCTTTTTTTGTTTGAAAGAATATGGTCCAAAATTGGTCCCATTTTAATTTGGTGCAGATCTGATGAAGAACTTTGGCGACATACAACAGAACTCTTCAATAAATAAAAGAAAATCTCTCGGGATTGCTGCAATCGCATGTCTGTTTATTGTTTATACTATTTCATAATGCGTCCATAACGCGAAAAATTGGTACCTACCAAAGACACACTTCCAAAAAAAAGTTATTTTTCATTTTGTAGTTTTCTTATTTGGAAGTCAGTAGTATTTTTTCGTAAAAAAGATTTTTTATTATATATATTATGTTTGTTATCGTATTAAATTAACTTTACCATCTAGCACCATCATCAGCATCAAATATTTCTCGAAACCGCGATATTCGAATTCGTAAATATCTCCGAAGATGATAATGCACTGAAATCAGACGATTCCTTATCTTCTAAATCTTTAAGAGTAACCTCAACCATAACTCTTGAGACTTCACCCGATAAACATCGATAAACCTTGATAATAAAAGATACATAATCAAAATCTTAATCAATTTTCAGGGCCTACCTAAGTCCTAAGTTAATATATGAGTCTTCGCGTAAACGCATCTGAAAATTAGTGAAACCATTTTTTACTAATCAAAACAACAAAAAATATAATTATGAAAGAATAATAATATTCACTGTCAGCCTACGTTTCTGACAAAAAAGTTTAAAACATTAACCAAAATATATATTTTTTCGAACATGTGATGGTGATCGGGTTTTGACGTCATATTAGGCATACAAAAAAGTTAGCAGTGTTAATCACACGATAATCTCATAGTAAACATGGTCGTGTGAGTAACCTTGTGCCAGTGTGTGCCGAGCCTTACTGTGCGCAGGAGTGGATCCTCGTGCGGTCAGAAGATTGAGAAGTGTAAATATTGTTAGTATTAAAAGTGGTTTAGTGTTTTTTTTTAGTTTGATCAGTTTTAGTGTGTGGTGATAAATTAATTCTTCATTGGTTGGGAATTGGTATTTTTAATTTGTTTTATTGCCAAATTTTATTTTTGTGTAAAATCGGTGAGTGATTTTGCTCAGTTTACAAATTATTTATATCTAATTTAAATCTAATCTAAAAAAATAAAATATCTGGATTTATTAATTCACGAAGTAGCCGTAAAATCGCCATTGTTAGTACCTATATTATTTACAATTGAATCAATTGAATCATTTGAGACAGAAAAACAGACAGGTGTTTACCAGCATCCTTAATAAGTTATAAAATAACTCATAGTAAGGGCAGTAGTACAAGCCCATACACAATAATTTAATTTAACCTTTTAATAAATTGCAGGTAGAGCAAGCTACTTAATACCTTTAACATAGAATGTGAATGATTTTATTTATTTTTTGTTCACAAAATAAGTCAATGTATCAATCAATCAATAACTTGCTTAGTATCAAAAACTAAAATCATTGATAAAATCATGACCATTAATTTATAAAAAAAATATTCTATGCCGTAATCAGCTTGCTTTTGTATTCAACTTAGTAGTAAATAAAATAAAAGCAATATTAAAAAAAAAAAAAACATCAACTGCAAAGTATCAGTCCATCCAGGATCGCCAAATCATTTATAATTTAATTGATCGGTAAAATAATCTTAAATCCAAGTTTACGACATCACCTCTTTTACTTCCAACGTGTTACAATATAAAACTTCTCACAAACGAATAATAGATCAACTTTGTTTGACTCTGGCTCTGGACGTACAAGGGAGGCTCTAATCACCTTGCGTCACCAGCTTGTCAAATGTCTGCATTAAACACCAAGTCACATAGTCTGCTTACACTACCAAGAAATCATATACGTCATAGGTAAACAATTTAAAACTCACTCTGTTTTGTCTGTGTGTAAATTACATATTCGTGGGATGATAGCAACTCTTTTTTAACCCCCTACGGAAAAAGAGGGGTGTTATAAGTTTGACGTGTGTTGCTGTGTGTCTGCCTGTGGTATCATACCTCCTAAACGGATGTACCGATTTTGATTTAGTTTTCTTTGTTTGAAAGGTAACTTTGTCGAGTGTTCTTAGCTATGTTTGAATAAAATCGGTTCAGCCGTTCAAAAGTTATTCGCATTTTCCTCTTTGAATCTAGGTTTTTCGCAAGATATCGTTTCATTATTACGTGTTTTGATAGATTGTCGATTGAATCGTGTCTGCTACTAGGTATATGCAGTTATAAGTAGTTTAAAAAACATGAAATAAAAATTAAATAATAAATTTAAAAACCCCCGACACAAAACCTCTAGAAATCAAAATATAAACCTCGTACTCGAATCGGGGAACCGCTAAGTAAATAAAATAAACTGCTGTAAATTTTGGCGGTTCTCCAACGCGAGTACGAGGTTTATTTTTTAGAGGTTTTTGTGTCGGAGGTTTTTTAAATTTGTATATTTTTTTATATTTTTATTCGATGGGCTCGTTTGACTATTATCTCACATGATGATAAAGCGATGATGTGATTATCGGTGAAGAAAGCTTTCCTAGAAGTAACTTATTAAATATTGACTTGAATACCCCAGGTAATAACTATCAGGAAATACAGACTCTGCCAGGGAATTCCATGCACAATGAATTTATCTATATACTAAGTCTGTATCAACAGCCCCACTCCTTGCCATGCCCAATGTTTTGCTGTCAGTTATCCAAATTTAATTGGGATTAATGCCAGTGGCGTCTTATAGTCGTATATCCCTGTTTAAAAAAAATCTGGGGGCCCTTTTTACCGGAATGCAGAAAATACCAAAAACTATAATGTTTCTAACAAAATAAATTTAATAGGAGACGGAATTCTTTACTTAAGTAACATAAGTTAAACAGTTTTGAGGGACGAGGATGAAGCACGATTGGAATAATAGTGACTGGGATCGGGGCAGTTTTAATTCTTAAGTTTACTAAATTGGAGCAAAAGGATGCTATGAAGACATAGGATAGATTGTGCTGTTATTATAACAAATAAAGCCGGGGCTCCAGTAGCCCGCGGGCCCCGTATCATTGATACCGCTGATCTGGCGGTAGCTACGCCCCTTAATGCAGTAGTTCTACGCCTTCTTCTTCCATATCTTAGCTATCTCTAACAGTCGTCCTATCAGTGTTAACCTCTTTCCTACTTCTAGCCATATCCATCATCGTTCAAACGAACAATTCATCTTTTATTTCCTCTGGCTCTTTTACTATCACATTTACAAGAACGTCTGCCAGAAATTCTATTAAATTTAAATCCGTTTCGTTTTTTAGCCATGAAACGCAGTAAATAGTCCATTTAGCATAGTTGTGTCACATGCAGCTTATAACATTGTATTCAGTCCTTGTAGTGCTGATAAATCAAGATAACTTTAAACAATATTTTATGTTCGATATAATAGTTTGTATTGAGCATAGCAGAAGGCAAGTAAACTAGACTTTGTAACATTTTGTGTTGATCTTTTAGTTTAATCCTGACTCAGATATGTTTTCTCTCTCGGGTTGTTAAATCTCTTCATCTTTCATCTCAGCAGCCTTCTTGAGGTCATAAAACTAACTGAATCGCCTCATACCTTAACTAGTAATATAATATCTGTGCCGTAATAAACTATTGGTCATGTCATGGAGCAAGTCATTAATCAGGGCACTATGTATAATCCACGGGCATTATGACTCTAGTCAAGTCAAATCGGGCAATGCAATGAATACCGATTTAATCTGCTATATTTATCACATTGTCTGGTAATTATAAATATTGCTACGTATACACTTATTATTTATAATAACATCTGTGTTTTGTACCTACTTTTTGTGCAAATAAATCATTATTCTATTCTATTCTACTCTGGGTAATTCGATAATTATGTCAAAGAATTAGTCCAAGAACGAGCGAAGCGGGCTCGGGAGCTTAGGGCACCCTAACACGTATAGGTTAGGTTCTATATTAAAACCAATGTCAACATTAAAATAATTAAGAAAAATCTTATATTTTTATTGACTACTCATATTAGGCATTTTTCAAATTGCAAATTCAATTCATTATGAATAATGTCGTATTAATCACTTGGTCCATAACAGTCACATTTAAGAAAAATAATTATGAGGCAAAGAAAACGCCAAAAATATACGTGCCTACCTATTACATACTATGACATAACATAATGGTTAATGAACCCTTTTTTACAAACGAGTATTTTTTAATTATAATGTAACAAGTGTTTTTGCGGTTGTAACAAAAAACATTAGAAGATTGTATCTTTTTCTTACCTGATATGTAATAAAAAACAAACTCAAGACACTTGAACAATTTAAAGATGATTTTATAATACAAGCAAATGATTTCATCCTGTCTCATAAATAAATGTAGCATTTACTCATTCCATGATTTAACATTCTGTGCATTCTCTGTTTACAGATCTCTACTATGAAATAGAATAATGGAAAAGGATCAAATCTCAAAAGACATAGAAAAAGGGCTCAATTCCCCTGAACTGAAAAGAAACGAAGACATTCCATACGTAGATGATTTCATCGAACTGAATCTAGTCAAACCCGACGAACCTATACGTCCTAGGCGTGCAAAAGATGGGACGGAAAATGGAGAACCGCCTGTGGCAGAAACTGATAGAAAACTGCATGCCTCAGATTTGGGAGAGGTCCATTCTTCGCCAAATAATGATACGATAATAGTTAACACTCCAGAAGGGACTCTATATATAACTTTAGAGCCTGATTCTGGGAAATCTTCGAAGCCTACTAGTCCTATCACAGAGTCAACAGACTTGGAAGCTACTCCAAGTACATCAAAGAGTTTTGGAGCTGCGGAGTCTGATGAGCTGATAAGGAAGGAGAGAGAGGCTATGGAGCAGAGGAAGATGAGCTTGAGGAGGAACTCGATATCGATGCCGACGCTGCAGAACTTGGAATTGGAAGTACTGAAGCAACAGTATTTAAATAACCCAGACGGCGAGGTAAGTTTTATTATTATTTAAACTAACAATATTTTTCCGAGGCATGTAGAAAAAGGTAGCTCTAGCTTAACTACTACAAACTTATGCATGCGACGTGCGTAGCTAAGGCTTTTTGTTGAAATTTTCACGAGTTGCAACCACGCAAGTTATCTTTAACAAAAGCGCCTGATTTATTTTATTGATTTTCGTTTCACAATTCCTCGACATAATCTTTCGGTATTTTTGTCTGATATAGGCAGTCGGTAGCATATTTTTAGCTGCAGTTTTACTCATACAGCCGAAAGTAAGTTAGTTTATGCCGAATAGTATAAACTGCCTAAGTTGGCATGTTTTAAGTTACCAAATATATTCGCATGCTATATATACCTTAATATAACATATAATCGTGGCTTTTTAAAAGAAAGTCGTAATGAAACAACCTACTTCGATTGTATTATCGAAACAAATAATAAAGGAGGCTTATCTCGCACTTAATCTACACGATGATCCCAATTGTTTGAACATCGGCCACCTTGCTCTGGTTTCAGAATAACCACGTTAATCTCTGGTCATATTTGTGTATCTTTATCGGCAACAGAACCGGGTTTTCTGGTTTTACCTGTATCTACATATTTATATGTGGTTAAAACCAATATTTGACAGCACCCAAAATTATGTAAGTTATCTCTTATTTATAGCAGTCTCTTGTTATTCGCTTTTGTTACGATCTATCCTGATCATGGTTTTTATCGAAAGCGTTAGCCTTGGGGTCCTAAATATTTGCCTAATGGTTGGTTATTTTATGTCTGAGGTGTTATATATATGTAAATATATATATATATATATATATATATATTACTACTAGCTTTTCCCCGCGGCTTCATTCCCGTGGCAGGCCCCTCAAGACCCTTTTTTGGGTTAATTAAATAGCCTATGTCACTCCGGAATAATAATGTAGTTGTGCATAAGTGAAAGAATTTTTTAAATCGGTTTTGTAATGTTTGAGTTTATCCATTACAAACAATCAAATCTTTCCTCTTTATTATTGTAATATGGTGTACACTACTTTTGATTGAATATGGTACATTGTTACTATAGCAAGTAGAGTTTACAGATTCTCTGATGTTTACGTTATATTGAAGATACAATAATACTACAACTAATAAACTACAAACAACTAATAATACTATAAGATACTATAGAAAATACAATAATGTTATAGGAATAATAAATAATGGTTTCAAATAAAACCGTCAAGATAAGCCCATAGCATCACCGATGATCTAATATTTATCGGCAAAAAAGGACAATAACAGTCCAAGCCTTATTAATATTCTACGAGCAATACCAAGGCGACATTTCGAAGAGGAAACACCCATAACGAATATTTAAATGATTTTATAAATAAAATACATAATAACTAAGGACTTATGTAAGCAATAAATTTGATATTTTAAGCTGTTTAGACACTTTCGTTGATTTTGTTATGTTTGTAAACCCGAATTTAGGAAAAAACAACGGTTTGGTAAAACCCTGCATAATATTTGATAGTAGGAGCTGATATTAGCCTTGGATCATGGTAAGATTAAGGCAGTGAGTGCAAAGACACCAAAGATGCAAAAAAATATTGTGATTTTGTGTGTTGTGCTGTGTCTTTTGTGTGCTCTAAATAAAGAGTTTATCTATCTATCTATCTATATATAATAAGGAAATGATGTAAAAGGAAGAGAAATTGATGAAAAGGACTTAAAAAATGAAAAAAGTTCTATGGCCATCATCATCATTCTTAGATGAAAGGGAATGTTGCAAAAGGAAGATAAATTGATAAAAAGGGCTTTAAAATGAAAAGGTTATTTGGTCAACTACTGGAAAAAGATACAAACAGAAGACAATATGTTTTAAAATGTTGCAATTCCACAATATACTGATCGTAGAGTGAAAAGTTATAGGTAGTTGCTTTTAATTCGGTATCGGTAAAATGCACGCAATGGAAAATACGTAATTGACGTTTGATCACCAGATTTATTCAGATCATCTGATTTCCGTCTAACCCGGTAATGATAGCAGTCAAAACATGCGATAACTAATCCGATCATATGACAAAAAAATAACAATCCTGTATTACGTGTTATTTATCTACATTGCTACCATTGGTGCAAATTTGATAAAACAAAGCAAAGAAAAATTCTTAGATAACATTACCGAAAATTATCTTATTATACTGTTTTCCGTACAAGTCATAGTGAAAATTGAGGTTATTACACATTTAAAATAGGATAAAAAACAGGTTCCACAAGTGATAAATTAGGTAATAGACGAGTGTCTAAAATTAAACAATCTTGTGTCATGTGTTAATGTTAAACGTATTAGGAAAGTTTCGTCGCCCTTGAATTAAGATCTTATCAGTGAGTGAATGAACAAAGTGACAAAATGAGGGTACGGAAGAAACCAGATCTTCGACTCGATATACCATCATATCCTCATGACTATGTGGAAATGCCTCCTGAAACAAGGAAGAAAATAGAAGAAGTTATACGAAACAGTGTCAGTCCAAGCATTGCAGATTCAAATACTCCTTCTACCAGCAATATTGGTGGTCCTGATGATATTAGAGAAGGAACAAGGACTCCTGAAGTAAGGTTTGTTGGTCCTGAAGACGTGAAAGACGAGAAAGTGGAGGATAAGAAAGAAGAGTCAAAAGATGAAACTCCTTCGGCTGAAAGTCCTGTAGTTTACAGGAATGCAAATAGAGCAGAAGTTACAAAAGATGCAAAGGATGTCGATGAAGCTGAAAAAGGAACAAAGAAAGATATTTTAAATGTGAGTTATTCTGATATAGACAATACTTTTGCAACGGTACACCTACGGCTCTACTATGACGGTTCAGTGCCATCATGATTCCGTTGTGAAAAGGAGACAGTGCTATTCGCCTTGTAGGCATACAATCAGGCATAGGGTATGTAGGTCTTGTAGCTTTGTCTCTTTCTCAACTGGACTGGAATAATGATGGATTGAATCTGTACGCAGAAGAAATTACTAAAATAATTAATTAATGACAATAAGGAATTACGAATTTAAGTCATCATACGTCGTCATAGACCAGTGGTGGCTAGTCAGGGCCGTTACCACTGTACCCCAGACTAACGTGTCGTAGGACGTGAGTTCGAACCCAGACAGGTGCTTTACTTTGTGTAAATTATTTCATCACCACTGTGAAGGAAAACATAGTGAGGAAACCGGCATGTCTTAGAACTAAAAATTCGAAGACATGTGACATCCACCAACCCGCACTGGGCCTGCGTGGTGAATTAAGGCCCACTACCTATCTCACAGAGAGGATGCCTATGTCCCAGCTGTGGGAACATTATAAGGCCGATGATGATGTCATCGTATCATAGGGCTCCCTGGCTAGTAGAGCTAATTAATTGTTTTCCTAGTATTGTGAATTTGTGAAAAGGAACTAGAGAGGTACTTTGTTCATCCCACGCGAATTAATATTAAAAGTACCGGGCATTTGATTATTATAGTTGTTGTGGTCAAGAAACTTCCATGTAAGGTAACATTAACGAGTACTTTACAGTCATCATTTATCTCAAAATCCTACATTAAGTGTACAGTGGTGGTCCACTGGTGGCGTCCCCGACTTACGAGTCGTTTGGGTGTTTGCAGGTGTATAACTTTGTATATTTATTTCGTTACTCTCAAAACGGTGAAGGAAAACATCGTGAGGAAACTGGCATGGAATTATAGCCCTTTTCTTCTCACAGCGAGACAGAGACTGCGACACGGAGTTGGAAAATTATAGGCTGATTATGCTATATCTTCAGTGAAATGACTGGCCGTCACTAAGATGGACTGTACCATTTGCCAGAGATAACAAATATTGATGCACTGTCAGTACCTATTCTATGTCACCTTTCCCACAATTTCTTCTCTCATCACACCTCTAGGGGGGCTGAGGACCCAGACTCAGGACTATTTCCATCACTTGATACGGACAATCTACTGTGACACTGAAAGCCAAGAAGCGGTAATAAACTGCCACGTCCTGTCGGGACGATCAATTTAGACCCACAGTTAATGTTGGTATCAGTTTTCTTTCGTAGGATTTGCTTGTTATGAGATTTTGTTCGAGGACTAGTGTTAAATGGTAAATTATATTAATTATTTCTATAAATCAGCTGCGCGTTTACAAATCTTATAACTAATGAAGTCGGTGTTTATTATCCGTTTACTCTGAGAAGAAACACCAAATCAAACTCGGAGTTGAGTATCTTTTAAAGCCCAGACGTTTTGTTGCTCAATTTGTGTAGGAAATGGTTTAGGTTAAATTAAAAATAAATAAGAACACAGAAGCAAAATATCTGCACATCCAACCAAAGTGGAGATTTAAGATTATGTAAGATGTTGTCTTTTGTAAATTTTGAACTTCAAAAAGTCTTGAGTAGTAACAGCTTCTCAGTCTTGTTGTAAGTTGAATACCTAAATGATTGTTAATCCTTATTTTTTATGAAGTGTCCAAAAATTCATAGTCTTGCAGAGTATGTAATAATGAGTCATACAGATAAAAACTTATCGGCCAGCGAGAATAATTTTAACAAGGAAAGGTTTTAAAAACTCTTGGTTTTATCCAAACCTATGGCCTATGATGTGACGTCACCGAATCACATGGTAACTCAGCTAACAAACTTTGTGTGAATTAATGTTATCTAAGATTACCGGCCTTAGATAATTTGGTGGATTCGCGATAAAACTGAAGATAATCTACAAGATATCTAAACTTGTTTTATGGTTGTTTAACAGCATGGGAATTGTCCAAATTGTACAGACAAAAATGATAAAAAATGCGTTGGTTTTTCTTGGGTTATTTTAGGGTATCGTATAGGCTTTTCCGAAATATGATTTCCTAAAAAAAATGCATACTGGCTTCTGCCTGCGCCTTCACCCGCGTTAAAATATTGTAGTATCCCAAGGGAATAATTATTGTACCGGAATGTATCCTATGTATCCTGTGGCCTAATCCATCTGGTCTATCTAGTGGTTATACGTGAAAGCGTTCTCACATTCGCTTTGGATCGCATCTGGAACAAATATTTATTATAAGCCTCAACAATGAGCACTAAAGATTAATCGAGGTGATCCGAATTCAAATTTATGAATTAACCAGAAAAAATGTGGTGAAAAACTCTATTGAATTTTTACCAATATTTATTTCTCGAAAGAACTGCCGTAATCTGGCGTCTCCACATGAACGTCCCTCGGCCTATTTGCCTACATTCAAATCGTCGGGATTTGTCCGTGATCTTAGACACAGATTCGTCTCATACCCCCACCTATACAGACCATATTGCATCACAACATTTGTTTAAAAATCAAAACTTGTAAAAAACCATTATTCCTTTGTTTATTTCTGTTAAAGTGCTTTCGAAATTGTTTTTGTGATCCATCACGACGCTTTGTCTAACAGTGTAACTATTTTCCATTCACTCTTCATTTGTATGTAAAACAATTGACGTGGTGTTATTTTAAGTGAAAATTAATTTTCTAAAAGTACATTTATCTTATGACCATAGTGTCTTTTTTAATATTGGTTAGCAACAGTAAAAACAATATAATCTAAGTCTTGTCAACGATCAAGTTTTTGAAAACTCACTAATCTATCTCTAAATTTTTTCGAACTAAGTTAAAACCTATCATCACTATACCACACATCATCACATAACTCCAAAAATGAACAACGAATCAAAGTTCAGTGCTTTTGCTCACAAGTTCAAATATCGATCACCGTTGTGGATCGAGTCGGACTCTGACGTCAGCAAATCCAGTGATTCCCGTGACTCTCGTGATGATCATCACAACCGCGGCTTGTGCAACAGTGATGAGTGTGATGATAGTATTGAGTGTCAGAGCAGTGATAGCTCCGGAAGTATCAACAACTTTTTGGATTCTAAGGTTGGATTTTGTGATATGAGCTTACCCCTGATTTATTTAGGTCGTTTTTCATTGTCATCAGAAACACATTCATGCAAGGTTTTAATTCATGCATAGTGGATAGTAGGATTGGAGAAATTTACATTATTATCATACTTGCTAGGTGCTGTTGGTCATCGTCACTTATTGTTGTGTCTACTGTTCAGCTAGTAATAGTAAAAAAACTTTTGTACAAAAAAATTAAGCCGACTTCCAAAACAAAACAAACACTACAAAGCAAAAAGTAACTTTCTTTTCGAAATTCTTTTCTTTTTTCAAATTATCTTTGGAACCTATTTTTTTTCGTTATTCACACCGACTTCCGAAAAGAAAGTTATTTTTTGCTTTGTAGTGTTTTGTAAGTTGTTTTTTTTTAATGGTTTATATTTTTCTTTTTTGAGTTTTGGTAGGTACCTTTTATTACCATGAAAATCATTTATACCCAGAAGGCTTCTCATAACAATTCCTAACAAAGCCTAAACACGACTGGAATACATTGTTTTATGTGCCTAGCTTCATCACCATATCACCATTTATATAAATTTGCTTCATCAAAGTCATTTAACTAATCTATATATCTTGTACCCAAAACAAAATTATCATTGAGAAGTTCCAGTGGCCATCTATGGTCTTCTTCATCAGTTCCAGTTCACCAAATGATACTTTCTGAATGCAAATGCTTGTCATGTTGATGAAAATACCAAAATCGCTTTATGTATGCCGACAAAATTTAAAGATTTCCCTCAATTTCCTTGGAATCCCCTCATCAGATCCTGACTTGGTGACAATGGGACCACCTCGAGAGAATACCTTTTCTAACAAAAAAATAATTCGTTCCATAATTGACGGAGTAAGCTGACAACAAAAAAAAGAACATAAAATCGATCATAGAACCCCCTCCTTTTTGGAAAGTCGGTTAAAAGCGGGACCAGACTGCCCTCTCTCCCTTTGTCTGTTAGAACTAGGAATCAACTGCGATCACTGGTCGTACTTCTATCTGATTAGAAAATGTTAATTACAGCTGTTGCTACTCATAACCACACAAATGAATGTTATAATTAGTTCCTCACGTCTTTTCAGTACGAATCATTAGTGTCTAATAAATCAACAGAGAAAAGTTGTGTAAATCAGTTATTTTTCCGTAAATGTTAAGCTGTACGTTTAAAGGTGTCAACGAAATGGTTTATTTAAAATATTAAGAAAAATAATGTTAAATTACTGCAGTCCTGCAGTTACGTCGGCGTATTTACAAACACTGATTTTAAAATAATTTTGCGTAGTGACATCTTGTAGGAGTAGTTTACACTACTAATGAGCTGTAGTTCTAATAAGTGATCCTAGATGGCGCTGCGTTCAACGTGAATAGGTATTGTACTGAGAATGGTAACTAGATGTCACTTGTAGTATATCGTAGGATCTTATTTTGTTATTGCTTTTTAATACCTTTTATTTATTTGCGATTGAATCTCTCTGTGTAGAAATAACATCGTGTGATTATCATGATGTAAAAAAATATGTATAATTAAGAATAAGGCATCTACTGAACTACTATTATCAACCCATCTAAAATAGCGCACCTAAATCTAAAAACACCTGCGTCATAATTTTAGATATCAGACTATTACCTACTGCAAGACATAGGGCTGCTGCTACAAGCTAATTTTAAGCGTTGCACGGATAGGATTGTACAATATCCAATCACATGTTTTTGTCAATAGGTAGTACGACTGCCATGTACGAGGTGACGGGTTCGATTCCCAGGTCAGTTCACATGTTATTTGGTTTTCCTAAGAATTTAGTTCAATAGGTTTAGGTAGATAGATATAGGTCATACAGATTTTGAAAATAAATACATACATAAACTGATAAACACATTACCCTCCTTCGGCAGTCGGGTAAAAAAGCTGAGAATTGTCAATATAGATCAAGATCCCAGAAGCCTCAGGCATTACTCATAGCTTTCTACAGAAATCTGTGGGATTGAGTTGTGTCCATATGTACTTAGAACGTACGCATACTTGCAAGGTTGAGCCGACGGCCAATTTTCAGTTATCATGTAAGTACGTAAAAACCGTACTCACTTTTATTGAAACAGGACTAACTAACTCTCTTAGCTGATTTTTAGGCATGCTGTACAGAATAACGTTAGAAATTAGAAATCATATCACATCCCATCTATACGCACTTAACGTTTTGGAAATACTTTCATTATGCGTACAGCTAGGGAGTGGAATTCCCTGCCGGAGTCTGTGTTCCAGATAGCTACAACCTCGGGGTCTTTAAGTCAAGAGTGAATAGGTTACTTCTAGGCAAGCGTGTTACACCGTCGACCACATCATCAACCTCGCAGTTTTTGTGTAGAAAGCTATGTTTAATGCCTGGTGCGACCGGGATCTCCATCTAATAGGGAAAGGACATCATCGTCACTCACATCCTTGGACCCATTTGGAGGAAATACATGGGTAGAGGTAATAACAACATACTTATTAAATATGTATTTTCTGAAGAGCTATACTTGTAGTTTAATATTGTAGAAATGTGGCTGTTTGCCTTATTCAGATCCAAAGTCAAGGGCCCTTTGTATTTTTCAACCGTCTTCAAAAAGCAGGAGGTTCTCAATTGGACTGTATGTATGTTTGTTACGTGATTACTCAGCCAATTGTGAATCGATTTTGACGATTCCTTTTTAACCGACTTACCAAAAAGGAGGAGGTTCTATGTTCGACTTCATATAAGTTTTTTTTTATGTATGTTCACTGATATCTCCGTCATTTAGGGACCGATTTAAAAAAATATTTTATTGTTTGTAATATTATATTCCCAAATTGGTCTCATTTTAATTTGGTGAAGATCTATAGTCTGTGTCCATAACGCAAAAAAATGGTACCTACGAAAGACACTGACTTCCAAAAATAAAGTTATTTTTCACTTTGTAGATTTTTATTTGGTCGGTAAGTCGATAGTATTTTTTTGCAAAAATGTATTTTTATTTTTTTTGAAAGCTGGTGCTTTTCATGTCTATTTAAATTTGATCAAGATCTGACAAGTAGTTTTTAAGTTATCCTTAATTATGCGTATTTTCGTAGCAATATTAGTTACCAAAACTAAACAGATAATAAAAATGAAAAACAATTTACCAAAAAAAATTAACCGAGAAATAACTGAAGTCGGGGTCTAAATGAATAAAAATTGGTACCAAAGACACTGACTACCGAAAAGAAAGTTATTTTTCGCTTTGTAGTGTTTTGTTTTGGAAGCCAGTTTAATATTTTTGTTAAAAAGTTTTGTTGTCATTTATTGTGAACTTGTAACATGTTCCTACCTATTTTGATATTGTTTTCAATTTCCAAGCGGCATCCCTAAATCAGACACGTTCAGACACCTCTCTGGTGATTAATGTGGGTAAATTAATTACAATTGAACTAACTAATGGATGCCTGGCCACCGTGCACATGCAGTTGTGCAGGATAAGTGATCATGCGAGGATCCAGGCGGCAGGTCGAGTTCGACTGCATTCCTCTTACTCAGGTTTGACCAATTTAACATAGAGAACTGCCGAATAGATACTTTTTTGCGGGGTGAAAATCCGTGGTGTTACTTACCATTAAATTTTGCACTGATGGATGAACTTAAACCAGTGTTTCTTCTTCAAACTGATAGCTTAATTGTAGACCGATTCCACTAAAATTCCCAATGATAGTAACAGTGGGGGTTTACCCAAAACATAAAAGCTTCTAAGAGTACAAGGGGTAAAAAAGTCTGCCTCTGAGGGCCTAGACAAGTAACATTCTATTAACGGAATTGTTGCAATAGCGATTGGAAAAATATATGGAATGGTCAAGTGCTATCAAAATATCACGAGATTAATCCAAAAATTTTGGCATTTCGACCATCGCCATAGCTAATGGAATATTACACTTTCTCTTCCCTAGAGCATCTATCTTGATTGTCAAGCTAAAGTATCCAGTGGCGGCTTTAGGGGGTGGCGACCAGGGCAATCGTCCGGGGCCTCGCTGTTGCAGGGGCCTCGCGCGGCTACCCGAAAGCTTACAATTGATACTTTTTATTTTATCGTTACCAAACAGTTATTCGTTATTATAACAATAATATAAAGTTGGTTAAGTATTTCATAGAAGAAACTAATGCACCTGCCATGTTATCACTACACCACCCTTGGTTGACTGGTAGAGAATGCCTCAGGCATTAAGTCCGCCTATGTGTCTGTATGTTGCATGAAGTTTTAAATAAATAAATAATAAGAGCCAAGATTTGCATTTATCGTCTATCATCACTTGCATCACATACACTGCAAACAGGATAAGGCCCGTGAAAATATAAGCCACCCACCCGGAGCCTCGCAGCGGTTAAGGCCACCCCTGAGAGTATCTACTGTGTTTACCTATTCGTTAAAATGTAATTTTGACCAGTAATAGAAAAAGAAAGAAAGAAAAAGTATTTAATTAATAATATAATAGGATAGAACGAGCGGTGCTGATCAGGAGTAGTGGTGGCCCAGTAGTAACGGCTCCGAATTACGTGTCGGGTCGAGGGTTCGAACCCAGGCAGTCGCTTTATTTTGTGTAAATTATTTCATCACCACTGCTCTAAAAACGGTGAAGGAAAACATCGTGAGGAAACCGGCATGTCCTAGAACCAAAAATTCAAAGAAATGTGAGATCCACCAACCCGCACTTGGCCCGCGTGGTGGATAAAGCCCATTGCCTCTCTCACTGAGAGGAGGTCTGTGTCCCAGCAGTGGGAACATTTAAAGGGTGATGATAGAACGGTTGAAAGTGCTCGTCCGGGTTAAGCGGAATCAAAGTGCAATTTTCGTGTTGCCAACAGCAACTGCTTTGATTGAGCGGTTGAGTGGAGATGTCCCACGTTATGGAGATATGTCCTGTTACTTGTTAGTCATTAGGTAATAGGTTACTGACTGGCTGCTGGACTGGCAAAGTTCAATATTCTCTGTTGAATTCTGTCGTTTTTACTTGCTGTTAGAAGACGATTTATTGACTAAAATAAGTATGACTAACTGGCTTTTTCCCGCGGTTTCGGTACCGTGTTGTATACCACAGGAAGTGTGATATATTCCGCGATCAAAAACACTATTTCTGTTACTCGGTTATAGGGTAGTTTTTATCAGTATAAAATATCTTTGGAGTAGGTAGTTTCAGAGAACCCTACCTACTGTATCTTAAATTACAAACTTATCCGCTTTAAATAAATAAATAAGATGAAAATATAAAAAATAAAATTTAACTTTTTAGCAACGCGTGTTTTTCTCTCTTCTTCTTTACTTTTAGCATGTTGTGTATGTCCCTTCAGAAACAAGTATTCTACTTGATAAGTTGATAGTAAGATGTTCTTAGACAGACAAATATGGATACTTTTTAGTTAATGTCCAAGAGAAGCTTATAAGAATCCTCTTTAGTTTATGATTAATAAATGCTTCTTTTCGATATTTTTTTTACGTCTACTGTGTTGATTTCCAGATTCCGGAGCATCACCAGAGCTCGGCGTCAGGGTTCAGCGATGGAGACAATACGGCGGATGATCACACCGAAGTGCTGTCAGATGATGACAGAGTCAAGTAAGTTGATACTTTTTACTATTTGGAATTCAAGCACAAAGGGACTTTATGCCTAAGGCATCTTCTACCACTCACCAACCAACTGCATTTGACAGATCTTCAGAATATGTAATCAGGAGGTTAAATTCTAATTCTGAAGATCTCAGAATAATTTCAACCATGGAGGCAAAGCTTTACGTTGTTTGTGTTGTAAATATTAGCCCTCTTACAAATAAACGTGGAATAAAGTTATACCAAGTATAAACCTATGAAAATGTATGGTTATTCCTTTGTTATACCTGGTATAACTTTATTCCGCGTTTATTTGTAAGAGGGTTAAGCTATTACTATTTATTCAGAGCTGCCCAACATAAAGGTCGGACAAAATCTGAATAGTTAAGGTATTTTTAAGTAAATTAAGACAAAAAAGAACTTAATTATTTTCGGATTTCAATAAATACTTCGAAAGTGTTACTCTACCAACTATAACTTGATAAGAACCTTCGGGACCGTAACTTTGAAATTGCAAAATGTTGAATTCTCAAAATCTCCTCCTATTCCTGAATTCTCAAAATGTTCGATCCCAAATTGTTGAATTTGGATAATGTTGAACTGTTAATCCCAAAATATTGAATTTGCAAAATGTTGAGTTTGTATAATGTTCCAGAAATGTGTTGGTAGTTATATCATCCTACTTACCTAACCCATCTGTATGGGTTTTCAATTTGTCATGCCCGTGAAATTGTAGGTTTGACTGAAATTATTTTGTGTTTAAGCCAAAATACTCGCAAACACCACTCACTAACACCAACACGCCAACAGATTGCACAAATCTCCTCAAGATATTATCATATTTCCCAAGTCCAATACCACCATATCCTTCCTCCAAATGAGTCCACTTGAAATCTAGGTCCTCTTAGTGCGAGGGTTGCATCAAATCAGGAGTTAATAAGGAAGTGCGGACAATGACCGATGCATTGCGAAATGTCGCCGCGTTCGCGTTGTCGCCGTGCGCGTGCGTGTCGTCTTATTGTGTGCGCTGCAGAAGATGGATAGATGGGCAGGAAATAGGAGCAGACTTTGTTTAAGGATTCTTAGTGTGTGGTCGATTTTTATGGGTAAATAACTTCATTTTCTTTCACCTGGCTATTCCAATTCCCAATTTATTTGGGACCTTTCCAGTAATTCTACACCACACCGTACGGTTTTGAGTTGTCTCTTCTGTTGTGTTTCTCGCAATATGGATGTTTCTTGGGTGGAAACATGATAATTCTGATGAGTTCCTCAGTGAGATTATCAAATAATATTGGACACGTATTTTTTGCTTTATCAAATAAATAAAAATTTATAAAGATAAAGCGCATTAAAGTTCAGGAATGGGGGCTTGTCACTTGTCAGTATAAAGTGTAGCAAGGCGTGACGTCACACGATATTTCAACGCTCTGTCATTTTGTGTTTACGTGGCAAAATATAAAATACGTGTCCATTATTTTAGTTAATCTAACTGACAGACCAAATAGTTTTTTTGTCATCATCCCTATTATGTCCTTCGTATGTTTCGTCTTTCTCTTCCTTGATAATTATATATTTGTAAAGCACGATACTAAGGTATTTAAAGCGTCTACTCTTGTGTGCTTTTAAATAGTTTTGTATCGTGCGTTGCAATGAGGGCGGAAGATGGATAGGAAAGGACTAGGAGGAGACTTTGTTGAAGGATTTTGGTGTGTGGTCGATTTATTGAGGATAATTACTGCAACGATTGAGTTTGCATTGGGTCCAAACCCTATGTTTGTACTGGCAGGGAATGCTTTTGGTTTTAAAAGGTTAAGCATATTTAGAATAGCATTCGAGTTCGCTGATGAGTTTTGTTTAGTTTTTTAACCCCCGGCGGAAAAAGAGGGGTGTTATGAGTTTGACGTGTGTTGCTGTGTGTATATGTATATGTGTCTGTGGCATCATAGCTCCAAAACGGATGAACCGATATTTATTTGCTCAATAGTCGTCTTTAGTTTCTACGCGTGCTGTTTAATTTTTCTGGGTTATTCTGTATCGGTCTTTGCAAAACCCTTTGCAAAGACAGATACAGAATGCATCATGCCCTTGCTTTTAGATTGTAGATAGTGGCAATGTAATGATACAATCTTGACAATTAATTGAGGAAAATACCTGCTTCAACTGTAATGGCGCTTGGTACAAATAGGTTTGGAAGTTGTAGTTTCCCTACGAAACCCATTTCAAAGAGCCCTACCCTACTTAGTTAAAATTAGTCTGCTCTTCTTATTACTTCTTATACAAGGCTACTTAGGTTTTTGGTTAAGTTAGTGAGTAGTTTTTGGTTTAAGTGTTTATGTTTGTAGTCTTAGGTTACTTAAATAATCTCAGATTAAAACTTTATTTTTTTGTGGATCCGTTTCATCTCCTTGAGTGACTCAGGTTTAGGTACTTATAGATAATTATGCACATCTCAAGGGACATTCATGCCAAAGCCTTTTCTAGAACTGGTTAGTTTTTAGCATAATCAGTTTGTTTAGAAATAAGGTTTTCCTCAATTCACTTAGGTACGCCGACGTCATCTTGTAGTGGTGTTCATAACGTTAGGATCAGGGACTCCCTACACTGCTGCTGGATATTGGAATTTCGCAATATCCTCAAAGATAATATTGATGACACAGATAATATGACGCTTTGGTGCGTTGTGGGAATACTTTTATTAAGCGCATAGCAAAAGAGTTGCATTCTCTGCCGGAGTCTGTATTTCCTGATAGCTACAACCTGGGAGACTTTAAGTCAAGAGCGAATAGGTTTCTTCCAGACAAGCGTGCTTCATCGTCGACCAAATCATCGCTTACCATCAGGTGAGATAGTGGTCAAGCGCAAGCCAATTACTACCAAAAAAAAATACTATGTCTTTTACCGACTATTTTGGGGTTCAGTAGCCAGTCCTACCAGATGCAGCTGTATTGTGGTATTGCTACACTGATTATGATGATCGTGGAAAGTATCTATAAATATATTTAGAGCAATTAATGAATATATATTTTGCATTACATTTCCTGGATATGGTTATCAGATTTGATGTAAAGCAGGTTACGTGATGGGGAAATAAGAAAAACTATTAAACCTAGGTTGGTATTTGATGCGTAATAGAGGTAAACGAACTCCCTTCAATAAGAGGCAACATGTTGTTCTTAATCTGTTGTTGACTAGTGTCTCTGTGAGCTATAAGCGAGTCTGTCTTTTTGTTTTTTAATCGATACTGTTTTCGGAAAATTTAAAGATGGTATTTTTTGGAATATAATTATAGAACATCCTCACAAAATTTCACGAGAATCGGTTCAGAAGTGCGACCTGCAGAGGAGAACAGCCGGACATCCGAAATACGAAAGCATTTTTGTCCAAGACGAAGACGCTTCGCGCTCGCTCGGTCGATTCTATCAGCGATAACGATTGTCAAAACGTTTGGGATTTCAGTAGAGTATTTCAATCATACATTGTGAACCTTTTGGCAATGGACCTCTGATATAATATCGCTTTATCTACAGTCTGGAGCCCGTTGTACACAAAACCTTTTCTAGACCCTAAGCTCTTCTTTGGATTTGACAACATGGTTGAAAACAAGAAATACAAAGTAACTCTCTATTGATTAGGTAACTCATCACTCAGCTTGACTTATGAATTTATGATAAATCATTTACGACGAAATCGATTAATATTTGACCTGTGTTATCTAGTGGTACGTCGCAGATAAATCAGTAGAGGTTTTACTGCTGCTCCATGCAGTAATACAGTGTTCCTATACCTAAAGTTTGATGATATTATTATTAATTTAAATTATATAAAGTTGAGCCAGTGACAAGTTAAGATGACTTTACTTTTAATGTATGTATTTTGTACAATTAGCTAGGTTTATTATTTATTTTTGCAAAGATGTAAACAGTATTTCTGTTTAATTGGTATTATTAAAAATAATTAGAGAAATTAAATAAACGTTAAATATTCAAAAACTATTTTCAGCAGTGGACGTCTTTTGCTGAAGTGATAATGATGATAATTCTAAATACAGTTTTGATTAGGCAGGTATTTCTTTAGTAATAGAGTCAAAGTTATGCCAGAAATCTAACTAGACAACGCAAGTCCCTCCATCTGTACGAAAACCAAGCGTGTCACTTTTTCACAAACAATTTAAAAATAAATTTACTTAGTTACCAATGACAGAAAACATTTCCAATGCCTCGGCCAACTTTTTCTATACATTCCTTATAGCTCAATATGGCAAAAAAGGCATTTTTCTAGATTTCGGTGTATTTCCGGTGCCGATAATGCTAAATGAAAACTTTAGATTACGATCATTGATCGTAACTTTACTCCGTTTTTTGGCACGCGAATTACGAACATTCGCGTGCCTCTAGTTAGATTTATGTCTGTGGTCTCCACATAAAATATTGGTGTTCATCTGATTGACAGGCAAAGTAAGAAGACCCCAATATAATTATGTTGTTGGAAAATGGTTAGACGGAAGATCATAGAACCAACTAGCTGAATTGTCCCAGTTCTGGACAAAGGCCTCCACCATTTCTTCCCTTTTTTTTAGTGTTGTGCTTCATAATGCCAATTCTCGAGGAAGTCATCCAAGGCGTCCGTGTCCACTCGACCCGATTAGACTCGACCCGAAAAAGAATACCAGATGTTGTGTGTGATTTGTACTGAAAACTGTTTTTACTTGAATGTAGGATTATTTATAGAAAATTGATTATTTTTTAATTGTTGATTTTGTATTGTTAAAAACTTTAATATTTTAATCGTGTTGTTCCTACCTAGTCCTGTTTTCTTTAAGATACCGAATTTTTATTTTTTAAGATAATTCATGTTTTTTATTTTATTTTAGAAGTTTGTACCTATCTACTAGTTCACCTAATAATTATAATCAAGTAACAAGATCCAATAAATACAACCGTGCCACTAGCTATAAGATTGTAACAACAATCTGCGATTTTTACTACAAAGTACAAAGCTTATACTATATTAAAAAGGGCTAAGTAATTACTTGTTTAATTATTGATTTCTTTCAGTTTTTGTTTTTTATTTATCCAAACATTATTAATTATATTTTACACTCTCTGTGCCTGACTGTTAACACTTTTCTGCCTTAATATACATCGACGTTTTTACGTCTATCAAAACAGAAATATGCAGGTCTTATTCTTCGGGTTGAGTCTGATCGGCAGGCTTATTACGTATCTTTTGCAATAGCAAAACGATAGTGATCAAACGCTTTATGTCATACAAGTCGGAATTACCTGCCGTGTAGGTATGGTAGGTCCTACACAATCGTTTGCTAATCGCTCCCTGTTTGTCAAATTCACTTATTTAAAAAAAAAAACCGCCAACAACTCTAAAACTTTTGTATTGAAGAGCAATTGCGGAACTGCGGATCGAGTGGGCACGGCCCGGCGTCCCGCCATCTTCTCCTCCGTCTGCCACGACAGCAAAGTTATTGGAATCATGAAATTATTGTTTTAATAATGCATAAATGAGACTTAAGAACGTATAACCTTAGTCCATATCAGTGTCCATTACTGTCACAACATGTTGTTATTAAACGTGAAAAACATTGCATTGACCGAGTCGTTATCATATAGTCAAGTTTCATGTTCCTCGCTTAATGTTTACATTTCACGACTGTTCACACAGACAGTGGGAAATTGTTTTGTTGACGTTTTCTTTAGATTTAATGTTATTTATATTGTAGATTTTTGAATGATTTCTTGGAGATAATTTATTTCTATATAATCCAAGTCCGTTTGAAGGAACTCCACTCGAATTGGTCGCTGGTAAAAAATCCTCGAAAAATTGGTAGTAAATAAGAAGATGTAACTGGCGAGAGGTGGAGTCGAGTGGAAAGTATGGATTTCTCAACTTCTTATATCACAAGGTACCTTCTACGATTTCTTAAATTCATTCTGTGTGCCACTAATTTCTAGTTGGCGATTTAGATTTCTGCAATCAGATCATCATCTTGACATTCTGGAGGCTGGGCACCTATATACCTCTTTTTCTTTAACTTTTCAATACCTTCTTTCGATAATGTTATATGGGCAAACAAGGCCACTAGCAATTTAAAAAAAACTAGCTTCTGCCAGCCGCATCGCCCGCGTGTAAAGTGTTCTATCATCACAAACCTATGGGCTATTTCAGACTATAATCTATATATGTGCCAAATTTCATACAGATCCGTTCAGCCGTTCTGGCGTGATTGAGTAACACACATACATCCATTCAAACTTTCGCATTGATAATATTGGTAAGAAAAAACAATGTATTTTTGAAATATATTTTATATAATTATAAATGATATCAGTGGGTATTTATTTTAGGTACGTACCTAAGTAGAATTTTAATGAGCTACATTCATTTATAATAATCAATATTTATCGTAATCGCGAATAGTTGCATTAATTTCTATCGATAAAATAGTACAACCCATTCGCTAAATGTACATAACTCATATTTGCGATTTTCTATTTAATACTTGCTACAACTGAAACTGAATTCTAGACCTTGGTAAGTGTTGCTTACCCTGGTGTTGAGAAACTGAAAGTAGGATTAACCGGTGATTATTCGTCGATTATGTTAACAGCCCGATAATTGAGAGCTGGGAAATCGGGTGTTGGTGATCAAGTGCAAGGAAGTTGTTCGTCGAAAATTAAGTCACTTACCACCAGGATAAAAGTACCCTGTCTTAATCTAGTGTAGGCCATGGTCTCCATGTACCAAACAACCAAATCTTTCGGCAATGAAACTTGTCACTGATAAAAAGACTTCCATGTTAATAAAATTAATAGTATAAAGTCATCACAATCTAAGAAGCCCGTTGACGTTTCTCATTTTACATACTGCGATAACTTTCTAAAATTTTAAAATCCAATTCATAATCCTAATGAATTACTATGTTACTCATACACTATAACAACGAGTATCATTCGCAAGCATCAAGTTTAATTATTATTAATTTTATAGCTGTCAAAACGGGCCTTTTATTTTTTTACAACTTTACAAGATAAACAAGCAAAGAAAAATCTGATCCAGACTGCACCGTACGAGAAATACGAATTCCTTGCAAATGCATCCAGTGCAGGTGGCTATTTAACTTGCATCTACATATCATACAAGTATACAGGCATTTCAACACTGCATAAAATTAACCGGTACCGGTTTCCTTCCCATTGCCTTTTCCAAGCGAGATATGCTTTTGCAAGTAAATTGATGTCAATCATAATTTCCTGTTCTATATTAATTTTGAACAGTTACTGGGATTTTCTGCCTTGTAGAATTTGCAACTGAATTAATTTGAACTCTCGTTTCCTGTTGTACATTCATCAGTTACAGGAAAAGAGTTTACAGAAAGTTCAATTGCTTTTAAAAGTGTAAAGTGTTCCTTGATATTTATTTAATATTTTTGTTTATAATATTGGTGATTGGTTGACCGATCATCATTATCATCATCATATCAGCTGAAAGACGTCCACTGCTGGAAATAGGCCTCCCCCAAGCGTCACCAATTTGACCGGTCCCGTGCGTCTCGCAACCAGTGGATCCAGGCAACCTTCACCAGGTCATCGGTCTAGGCATTCCAACGCAACGTCTTCCGGTTCGCGGTTGCCACTCCAGAACCTTTCTGCCCCATCGGCCATCCGTTTTGCGAGCAATGTGCCAATGATGCCCACTGCCACTTACATTTGGCAATTCCTCGGGCTATGTCGGTAACTCTGGTTCTCTTGTGGATCTCTACATTTCTGATTCGATCACGCAAGGAAACTCCGAGTATAGCCCACTCCATTGCCCTTTGAGTGACTGTAAGCTTTCTGATGAGGTCCATTATAAGCGACCACGTCTCAGAGCCATATGTCATCACGGGCAACACACACTTTTGTCTTGAGACACCGATAGACCGATAACCTGGTTAAATCCGCTGGATGCGAGACGCACAAGACCGGCCAATGGTTGGGGAGGCCTATGTTCAGCAGTGGATGTCTTTCGGCGGCAATGATGATGATGAATATCGGGGATTTTAACTAGTACATGCACGTGCACCATAATAATGATATAACTTATTTAGTTATTAATAGCACTTATGCAAAATATTTTTCATTTTGTAATTAAATCTGTAAAAAGTAAAACTAAATCGAGAAAAAAAAATATATATAACACATCTTTTGAAATCACAATAATGACAGGAAGGAGGTTTAGTGTGGATATGATAGATGGACCCCTTTTCCGCACTTAGACTTGCATTTGGTTCATTGTACGTGCAGGCCTCCTCTCTGTGAGAGGGAATGGGCCGTAATCCACCACGCGGGCCCAGTGCATGTTGGTGGATGTCACGTCTTCGAATTTTTTGGTTCTAAGACATGCCGGTTTCCCCACGATGTTTTTCTTCACCGTTTTTAAGAGCAGAGGTGATGTAATAATTTACACAAAGTAAAGCGCCTGCCTGGGTTCGAACCCACGACCTACAACTTGTAAGTCGCGGCCGTTACCACTGAGCCACCACTGCTCTAGGAGGTTTAGTGTGTTGAAAAACATCGTTTGATACACGCGGGCTTTTGTCATTGCAGTCTCTTGTCTCGTAAAATGACCAAAACTATTATCTTTTCATCATCCTCAGCCAAAACTCAGATTTCCTCGTACAAAAGCACGCACTCTAGTTTGTCGTACGGTTTCATTGCGCGCGCATGTGTAACTCACCGGTCAGTATAACTCACACGCGCTTCCGAGAGACTCCTGCGCAACCGAGCCCAAGATCTTTAGCAAATTTAAGAGCTGGTCGGTGACAGTGTTGTGAATATTGTGTCGTGAAAAATTTGTGAGGATTTTTGAAAAACACTAAAAACTGAAGGTATTGTTTGTGTTGTTCTTTTTTAATTTTAAAGAAAGTTCTAGTTGTCAGTAATTGAGAACTTACTGTGTAAAGATTCGTGTTCATTGATATTTTTCATATTTAAATATCTAAATGAGACTTTTAAAATTAGGTACAGTTATTTAAGTAAATAGTACTTGGTCTATTTTTTAGAACATTCAACTCCAGCTGACCTAAAAGACTAGGTACTAGCTAGCCTATGAGTTACTGAATTTGAGGATCACTGGAGTCTTGCCTTAGCCTAGATTCCCCTGTATAGTTACACCCTGTCCATTTCCAATCTGTCTTGCCTTTTCCCAACTTTTTCGGGGTTACCTTCTAGTGTAACCATTGCAACTGAGTACCAGTATTTTAAATGGAGTGACTGCCTATCTGACCTGCACAACCCAGTAACTGGGTAATAAGAGTACACCCAGAATACCTTCATAATTAAGAGAGACCAAAAACAGGACACAATAATACACCCGCGGAACTCATTACCTACATAATTATGTATTTCGTTTTTATGATATTATTATTTCGTAAGTCGAATTACTTAATACGTCGAAAGTTCAAAGTCCTTATTTACCATCCATCAAAACACGTTTGCCGGCAAAACAAGTTTTGGATATACGAAATATTGTAATTAATTCGACACTCAAGTTCCTTATTTTGCTTTAACCAAGTGTGCGTTTTTGTTTAAATCCAGGCGATAGTTTTGATGCAGTATGTTAACAGTGTGAACTACGCAAAAACTATATCTAAATTGAAATGTAGAAACTGGCATGCAGTTCCAATGCGCCACATTAGTTTTGGGGATATTTCTCGAAGCGCACCTGATTAAGCGCACCTAAAGTATTTCTCGAAGCGCACCCACGATGAAACATAGAGAAGAGGAGGAAGAATTCGTAATAAATGATATCGATAGACGTTTTAAAATTCAACTGTCCTAATTGTTTATTTTTTAAACCCACCAGGCAAGCAGAAATAAACTGGAACTGGGTGCTTAAGCGAATAACTACTTAGCTCAGTGAATATTAACGAATAATTTATATTCCTCTTAATAGAGGTAATGGAATGTACACAGCAGCATGTACATTTAATAATGTACATTAACTATTGACTGAGATTGGTGGAGAGAGTTAAACACTTTGATTTCTTGGCTTACTGTATCTTGAAGATTATAGTGTTATAAAGTTTCTTCCTGAAACACTAGAATCCAATTCAATCATACAGACATAATGGCAACAATTCGTTCTTGTTTTTAATTAAATATACGTTGAACTGGTGTTATCTTGTGTAGCACACTGATTCCAATTGTTTTGTCTGACACTTATCAGCTGTGATTTGTTTACGGAAACATTCGTGGACTCAATAATAGCCAATATATAAACAGTTTCTAATTAAATTTGTATTGGTTCGCGCTCTTTAACTACTAGGAGGGATCAAAAAGTAGTGACAACGACATACTCCTTGGTAAGAAAAAAGAAAAATACTGGCAGGCATAGCTCAGATACATATTTGTAATATAAATAAAGAAAAAAACTTCGATTCTCTTTTGTTTTTTTCCATTCCACTGTCGCAAGGTGGGCTTCTCAATTTAGAGTAGGGAGTACGAGCACGGAAGACGAACGTAGTTGCGGCCGTCCATCGACGTCAGGCACCCAAGAAAATGTTGCGAAAGTCGAGAAAATTGTATTGAGCGATCGAAGAGTTACCATCCGATACTTAATTCAAGAAACGGGCATTTCATATGGAAGTATTCAATCCATATTGAAATAATCTTTGAATATGAGAAAAGTCTCCGCAAGATTTGTGCCGAGAATGTTAACCGACAGTCAGAAACAAAATCGACTTGACATTTCGAAGATATTGTTGGACAAGTTTCAAGAAGATTCTGAAAGTTTTTGTCTCGTTTCGTAACAATGGACGAAACATGGGTCCATCATTTTGATCCCGAGACAAAACAGCAATCTTCGCAATGGAAACGGCCATCATCACCGACCCCGAAGTAGTTTCGTGTCGTGGCATAGGCTGCCAATGTTTTGGGACTCAGAAGGGATATTGTTGATTGATTACCTGGAGCGTGGAAACACTATTACAGGCCAATATTATGCAGCTTTAATTCCCAAGTTGAGGAATGCCATCAAAGAGAAAAGGAGATGGAAACTTCGAAGGGGCGTGCTGTTTCATCACGACAACGCACCCGCGCACAGGTCGGCAGTTGCGATGGCTGCCATTCAGCAAGCTGACTTCGAATTGGTTGACCACCCCCCTTATTCACCAGATCTGGCAGCTAGCGATTTTTATCTGTTCCCCAAATTGAAAAAAATACTTAAGGGGAAACAGGTACGAAGACGATAACGAGGTGATGGATGCTGTGGAGAGCTTTTTGCAGGACCAAGACAAAACTTTTTTTCTGAAATGTATTGAAGCCTTGGAAAAGCGCTGGACTCGGTGTGTACAGAGACTCGGAAACTATGTAGAAAAATAAATGATTAAGTTATCAATAGTCAAAATATTCTATCTCAATCTCACTACTTTTTGATCCCTCCTCTATGTAGGCAATTAACTCCTTTTTCTGATGTGTTATTTTATTAGTCTCTGTGATTTCTAAATGTTTAGATGTCTTGGTCACATTTTTTCACCTATGTTCTCTAATGTTATAAACGTTATAAATTTAATCGTTATAAACCGGGATTTCAAAAATAACGTCGTTATGATCATTCCAGCCATTCTTATGGCATACTTTCTGCGTCCGTCATCCAGGTGATTTCAACGAATTTGACGATATCGTCAGCCCAACCGTGCTTTTGAACGGCTTTGGTTTTTTTTTTGCGGTGAAAAACCTATAAAAATAAGCTTTTCTTCAGCGGCCATCTCAACTTCTAAAATGGAGTTGAGGTTTTTTTAAAGCACATAGAGAAACAAGTCTATGTCCACTTTTCGTATCAAAAAGCGGCAGGAACATTAACATTGGTTAGCTTTCGCAGGTCAATTTTATGACATTAGTCATTACTATCTTTTACAAGGTCAAGTAGATGTTTTTGATATCATTTAGGTACTTAACTATTTTAATTGTTGTTGCTGTTATATTGTAGTCTTTTTGTTGTATTTGTTTTGTTTCTTCATTATTTTGTGAAATATTTTTGTCTTTTTCTTTTCTCATTACACTGCTTGTAACTGGAGACACATTCTGATAAAACAAAAGGGTTATTTATGCTAAACCCTGAGGTTACAGATACTGTTGTGTGTCGAGATTAGTTTTACAGCTTAAACGCGGATTGTAAGTGATATATACTGACATTAATTACTGTTTGTGTAGTCATTAGCACTAATTAATGGATTAAAAATTACGTTTATTGCCTTTTCTTGGGCATGTTTGTTTGTTTTCTCATTAAGTGGTATTTACTGATATTTAAGGTCAGCGGTACCAATATTCGGAGATAAAAGTCTTTAAGAATCTAATACCTTTAAAAGAGCAATTCTTGTTTTTTATATATATAATCTCAATCTCGGAAACGGCTCTAACGATTTTCATGAAATTCAGTATGCAGGGGGTTTTAGGGGCGATAAATTGATCTAGCTAGGTTTAATTTATAGAAAACGTCGTTTTCTCTTTTTTCACCTGAGCAGAGCTCGGTCGCCCAGGTACTTTAATTTAATAATTAAAACAGTGTCGTATTACCAATTTTTGTTTCGTTTTTTTTACCAAATTTCCATAATTTGTTTACGATTTGACAATCCTTAAGATTGTAACTACTTAATATCTACTCTATTTGTAATAAGCGTAAAAATATAAAATCTAAAAGAAAACGCCGCTGGCAGTTAAATCGTAGCCATGACCTACTTTGTAGATTAAACTGTGAAATTGGACGCGTCGTAAAACTAAGATAAAAGGAATCAAATGAAACGAATAGCAATTATCATTCTTTACTATACTAGGTGATTTTTTATATCTCATAACTCTGGGGTATAAATGTGATCATATCAAAGAATCAACTGGCATATGAATTATTTTTCCTTTTTTTTCTTTTTTTATACAAAATGTTGGGAATAATCACGGAATCCGAAAGGACGCAACCAATTTTTGAAATAAATTATTTTCGATTTATGATATTTTTGAAACTATGCATTTTTGGACAAGGACATATTCTAGGACTTTTTGTATTATTTTTACTTTTAGAATATAACACTAGACTAATTAAAAAAAAAAATGTATAACCTTTCAATAACAGTTATTTAAAGGAAAATTTGCAAAATTTACGATCTCAGAGAGAGAAAGGACATGAATAAAATATGTTGGGGTAAAGCTATTGGAAGTAGAACGGCGCAAAATTTCAACATAATTAACAAAATACTGAATTAAACTCGTCTACAATATAGCAACTCATGAGACGCTTATTTATTTCCTGTTGTAGACAGCAATAGGCTGAAGTTACCATCTTCCTGCTCTCGTCTCATGTTACTCATAGTCAGCGTAATACCTATATTTTCTTCTTCTATTGTCTCCTGTTAACCGTCACGTTGTCACTGACTGCCTTCCTCTTTCATATCACTCCTCCTATTCATCTTTTCTTTGACTTTCCTCTTGAATTGTAGATGGATGAAGAAGGCTCCATCTATCTACAATTATATTATTCATGACTTTTTTAGTCACATGCATGATTCCCATTCGACTTTTCGGTCACTGGCGCCACTTTCATACTTATTTAACTACGAAAACATTGAAATGAGGAAGAAATAAAAGATAACGTTAATTTTGAAATAGTTTAGTTAGAAATTGTTTTTCCTCCTTTGATATTTACATTCTTAGTGCACTTTTAGTGTTTCATCAAGGATTAAACTAGAGATCAACTTGGCCATAAAGACTACTTAAGCTTCTTGGCAGACTTATAATCCGGCTAGATTTTATCTGCCATTTAGCCTCGTCGAATCGAGTGTTAGATAAGTAGTTGAGTAGGCAGGTAGCTGTCTGCATAACGATGCAGTGGAATTGAAAATTAGAGTACCTATTATCATCATCATTTTAGCCAGTATCCGTCTACAGATGACTTTTAGGATGCCCGAATAACTGGCAATGGGATAAGTAAATATAAGAAAGTGTTCTAGAGTCATGAGAAAACTGCAAGATTCGATCTTCTGACAATCACAAAATTGACCGTTTCTATTTTCGACGCTTCTTCAATATTTACCTACCATCTATCTATCTATTTACCTTTTTGTCGTTGTTATATCATCACCATTTTAAGTGAAAGACTCTCTGAAGGACATAGGCCTCCCCCAACCTTTCCCACATCAATCGGTCCTATGAATCTATCAATAACGAACTATTTGCAACTAGTTATACCACTAACTTCTGAACAAGTGCTACTGGTTATGAGTAAGTTTTGCTTTTTGTATTTATTATGAGTATTTTGTACCACACACTTCACACCTAATCCTACAAATTATTGACCTCCGAACACTTAGCAACTAAGTGTCCATTATGATAACCTCAAGTGATTGTCGGTGTCAACGGAATCACCTACGTAAATGAGTTTCCTCATTACCACGGCATGCGACAGTTTCTTCACACATCTCAATTTTGTCAGTTCGTCCGTTATCTTGCCTTGTTACGTCATGTTCAGGTATTTTGTCAGTTTTATTTATATTAAAATTTGTTCTTCTTGGAAATGTGTGGGAATGACAGATTCTTTCAATGCCACAGTTTTTGTTGTTTGAATAATATTTACGTTGTCTAGTGTTTTTGTGTCTGTCTCGTCATACAAACATACAAAGATTATTTCGTTCCTATTATCATGATAGGTAGGGTACGTGCATTATGATTCTTATAGACTTAAATGGCATCAACATTCTTGTCTGAGGCAAAGTTCACTGTTCGCGTTATGGAGAGTTCTAGGTAGTGCGCAGCCTGCCTCTATTTTTCCTCTTTAGCATGTTTAATGTGTGTGTGTGTTTGTTATGTGTTCTTTTTAAATGTATTATCAGTTATCTTAATCTCATCCTAATTTATTTGGGACTAGCTTATTTCTTGCGGGTTAGCTGCCGTGGCCGACCCCAAAGGACCTGTTTTCAAGATAAAAAAATAGCCTATGTCACTCCCGAATAATGTAGCTTTTTATAAGTGATAGAATTTTTAAATCGGATCAGTAGTTCCAGAGGATTACCTCCTACATCCAAAATCTTTTTTGACCGAGCGAGCGCGAAGCGTCTCCGTTAACGCTTAGACAAAAAAAAAATCGGATGTCCGGATGTCCGGGTATGCCGATGTCTGGATGTCCGGCTGTTCTTCTCTACAGGTCGCATTTACCAATCGATTCATGTGAAATTTTGTGAGCAGTTTCTATAATTATATGGATTATTTTTGTCGATGCAGTTTCCTGAACTGGTCAATTTCAAAAACTGAATCGACAAATAACCAAAAAGACAGCTCACAGCGCCACTAATAATATTAGTTTAGATCGGAGAAACAAGTCTTTTCCAAAATTCTCTATCGGTCTTCATCTCAATAGATACCGGCAGACATTCTTATTTTTATAAAATATTCTCCTCTTAATTCCAGGACTCCCCTCCGGTCCCCGCGCCGCAAATCAACGGCTCCCCGCAGGTTCGGGAGGTCGGAGTTCAGCATGGACGACGATGACTACTCGCCCAGCAACTCCGTCACCTCTGTCAACTCCCTCGCCAGTCTACTCAGGGAGAAACTACAGGTATGGTACTGCTTCTACAGTATGCACGCTAGGATTATTAATTAATGCTGTGATTCATATGCACACAGCAAAACTGCAACGTGAGTATAAGAGCATAACTTAAAAATCATACGGTTCTTAAGCTTCTCCTCTTTAATTTGAAGTGTTAGTAAAATTTCTTGATAAATAAATTATCTTTAACTGTTTCAGCTTTAGAACTAAGAGTGTTACCATAGGAATTGAGCGATCGTCAATTGTTGTCATTGATCGGCGTCGGTTTTGATTTAATGAAGTAGGCTGTTGATCGACATCAACTGGTCCATTGACCATCTGGCATTTATTTATTTTATTTTTATTTTATTTTATTGGTTCACCAACAATTATTTACACTAGTTTTATGCTAATGGTGGCATGCAAAAGTAAATGCAATAGTGCAACAATCACTTATAGGTAAACTCCGCATGCATTAAGGAGTTGTACAATTTTTTTTTTTTAAATTAACCTAGTTTTATAATTATTACATATCTAAAAGCGGCATCGATGGTTTGGTGTGATAACCCCCTTAGTTTTGTAGTTGACACCCTAACAGACATCACGCCGTCACACATGTGTGATACTAAAATTAAACCCAATATTGTAGTGAGGGCCTTCGATGATGGTGCGACGCGGTTTGATTTATATCACACCGATAAGCATTTTTTACTAAGCCAAATTGCAAGGATGTTCACATAGACGTAATGCGACGCAATTTGAAAGATTTTCGCTTGAAATTTTCATGGAAAATATATATAATAATATAATGCGCCTATCGACGCAGTTTACATTCAAAATCAAATGTTTTTTATTTCACATAGGCCTTCATGGGCACTTATAAAACGTCGACAAAAGATGCATTGCGTCGCTCCATCAGGAAAGGGCCTGAAATTAAACCTGAAGTTCATGCTAATTATGCATATGAAACCATGAACTTTCTTGTTCTCGTGTTTAATTATCAATTGTCATTATAGATGGAGAAAATACAAAATAATTTGTTATAACTTCCAGAGCATCCCTCAAAAAATCCGCAAGAAACCCACAGACTACAAGCTTCGTGCGTTCGTGGGGCTCATGTTCCTCGCCATCGTCTTCTTCGTAGGGTTCGCGTACGTGCTGTACCACCAGCAGGCGCAGACCAAGGCTTACTTCGACAAAGTGCAGTTCAACGAGCCCAAGAGACTCATCAGGATCTATAGCAAGGATGATGTGGAGATTCTGAGGGCTAGTTTAGGTGAGTGAGACCTTCAAAATGAATGTTTATGAGCCTTATTTACAAAAATCTCTACGCTCGCAGCAGATTCTTGATTCCAATTTTCTACATCAAATTTTTATTTAGACATATCCTCCTAATCAATTGCTAAACAGTGCAGTGTCGATATTTTAATAAATAATGGGTGAGCGTTAGGATCGACACGAGCAAATTCTAATTACCTATTATCGTAAGTATTAAAGTTTCTTCTGTTGATATATAGAAGTACGAGTAACTTATATATACTACTAACTTTTATTTTGTCACTTGTATTTTGACAAATTAGAGACAATAATTGATTGAATTTGAGATGAGAGTGAAAACACTAGAACAGCAGCCTAATTGCGTAAGTGAATTCTGCAAAGCAAACAAGTTGGAACCTTCCCAAAAACGACTTTTCGTATTGCATATTACACTCTGAAATGGAAAGGTTATGCTCCTTTCATTACCAATATTTTGACGTAGCTTTGATTGTAAAAGAATGAATGAAAGCGGAAGAATCGAGATAAAACTTCACTATTGGTATTGTGTAATGCAAATGTCATAAATCTTCAACTCCGTAGTATCTCTAAATAGTCTGTGTTCAACTCAAAGGAGGATTTGGAAAGCTAACGCTAGCTTTCCAAATTAGTTTCGCAATACCGAAAAAGTTGAAAGAAATGATTCTTATTCTTTGAAAGAATCGACTTGTTTCCTTTGCAGAATTCACTTACGCAATTAGGCTGCGGGTTTATTATAAGAATTTCACATGCACGTGAGCACTTGGTCCGGTACCTATATGTAAAAGTCTTCCTCTGTCTTAAAAGACAGATGAAAGTATAATTTTTAACCGACTTACCAAAAAGGAGGAGGTTCTATGTTCGACTTTATGTTTGTTTTTATTTATGTTCACCGATATCTCCGTCAATTGTGGACCGATTTTGAAAATTCTTATTTTGTTTGAAAGAGTATGTGCCGAAATTTGTACCATTTTAATTTGGTGAAGGTCTGATCTTGTACTACGGAGATATACAACAGAACTCTTCAATAAATAAAGGCTTCCTTATCGCAAAAGAACAGTACCTACTAAAAACAGATACCCAAAAAAAAAAACACTTTGTTGTTTTCTTATTTCGAAGTCGGTAGTATTTTTTTGTAAAAAGTTTTTTATTATTAAAACAGTTTTCTTTACTGACACTAAATCCATTTGTTAAGAATGGCGAGACTGCCCAATCAAAGTTTAAGGGCACTTCCTTTTTCTTATCTTTCAACACACCCCAATGCTCTATATTCTCTTTCCAGCTGTCAACATCCAGGGCAAAGTGAACGCCTACCCATGTCTCCCTGAACATCGTCGTAAAGATGGCTCGGAGTGCTTAGAGTGGCTACACACCCTCCGCTTCTACCTTAAGTCCCTACCGCATGACCCTGGCGCTGATAACACCACCTGCTACCACGTGCACTGGAAAGCTTTACGATCTGGTAAGTCAATGAAACTGTTTATCCATACTTATATACTACTAAATCTCCATACTTACTTATATTATAACTGCGAAAGTAAATCTGTATGTCTGTTTGTTACGTTCTTATTCCTACACCGCTGACCGACTTTTTATGAATTTTGGTATATAAATAAATTGGACATTGAATAAGGATACTTTTTATTCCGAGAATATGAATATGACTGAATATGCCTCACTACTATGACTATTTCGACATTCACATGGGCAGGGGATCCAAGCGCTAAAAAATAAAATTTGGTTAAAATATATATCACTAATCGGCGCGATATGCATCGATTTGTTATTGAATTATGTGTAAATTTAACATTTTCTAGAATTGATCATAAAAATTGTTTGTTCTTGTTTAATCAACTCTCCTATCCTCAAAATTATGGCTCTTAATTCATATTTCAAAGATTATTTGAACGGATCATTTAAAATTTATTCCAATAGATGGCGTGTTTTTTATTTTTTGAGGCATGCCATCGATTTTTTAAATTTGTATTGTTACACATTTTGGTACAATGAAAAAGTAAAAACGTGAAAAAATACTATAAAACAAATCGTCACTGTATTTAAATAAAAAAATTGTCACGAACAGAGAAAACCCTTTTATTTGCAAGCCGCTACTAATACTATCTCTAGCCGTGGCATGGAACCGAACGCGACCGATGTACTTAAAAAAAATATCTGTATAATCAGACGAAAAACGCTAGTTACCTCGGCACGGTTTCTTTTGTATGGGATGAGGAATCTGTATGCTAGTATGATATTATCTGTGACGTAGGCCAAGACGCGGAAGAAATTAGATACCATACATTTTCTTCATATGTTTTAAAAAACGCACGTAATGCCCAATCCGCCATTTTTTTACGTCAACAACGTCAATGTTTATTTGTTTCTTATTATCTTTGGCAGTGTATATGTAAACGATTGAAAGCAGATTGTACTAATAGGTATCTAAATTCCGTTTCTAATTAACTTTTATCTTTGCAGATGTCTATCCAAATGACTGTTTCGACTGGGGTGCTACTAAAGTCCACTGGTATGGAGGCGGCCAGTCTTCCAACCTTACCTGGCCTTTAGATAGTGGGTTCCTGGACTACACTCCATTCATCACCGGAGATATGCAGAAGTCACAGTGGGGCAACGTCCTCACACGGTACTTCATCAACTCTAAGGGAGCTGCAATCATCATTAATGATGAGACACCTCTTCATGTCTCCGTCAATAAAGGAGGCAAACAAATCTGTATTAAGGCTATGTACCATGAATTTGCTTATCCCAACAAGCTAACAGAATTCCCTGAAATGAAGTATAATATTTGTACATCAGAAGACATGGCATCGTTGCACTCTTCAATTCACAGTCACAGAAGAGCACCTTTATGGGATGGCTTAAAACCCGCGGACATGCAAACATTAGAATCTCTAATATCAGAACCAGTATGGCAAATAGCACCAAGATTTAAACAGGAACTGCAAGCAGAAACCATCTCGAAATACACGGAGGATGTGATCAATCTGGGATTCTTGAAACAAGGACATGTCTTGATCAATGAGCATTGGCAGAATGAAATAGGTGACCTATCAGTCGACACTACTCGATTTGAAACACTAAACACGACTGTAGATAAACTGCATAGAAGAGGTTTCAAAGTAGCGTTTACTATACAACCGTTTATCAGTACTGAGAGTAAAAACTTTGCAGAATGTGTTCAAAGAAGATTGCTGATTAGTGAAAGGAACAGCGATAGACGGATACCAGCTTTGACTCGATTCAAATCATTGGCAAGCGCTGGAGTGTTAGATATAACGAATAACAGATCAGTACCCTGGTTCTTAGATAAACTACAAGCAGTCATCGATGAGTACCACATTGACTCCTTTTATTTGGACTTGGGTACAGCTTACGATATGCCTCATTACTTCCGTTGCGAAAATCTTCTCACTAACCCTGACCAGTACAAGAAAATTTTTACTAAGACTTTCGAGAAGTTGATGAGTATTATTGGAGTATCATCAGCAGTGTCGTTGCCTCGTCCACCTATCTTCGTGTCCCTACCGCCTTTTGAATCAACATGGGAAGCTTTAAGACTTGTTATACCAACAATGCTGACTTATGGAGTGAATGGTTTTCCGTTTATAATGCCGGGAGCTGTTGGAGGCGACATCTACTGGCCAGGAAGCGAACAGTTCCTACCGTCTTCGAAGGGTTTGATGGAAGCAACGAATGCAACTCAGGAGAATGGCATAGAGTTACCGGAAAGGGAGTTGTACATGAGATGGCTGCAAATGGCGACGTTCTTGCCTGTGATGAAGTTCACGCACTTGCCGAGTAAATATAATGATGAACGAGTTTTGGAGATGGCGAAGAATTTGACTTCGTTGAGACAGAGAATGGTATGTAACAATTAACTTATAAGGGAAAAGTAGAGTAGTGATATATTAATCTTACATCAATAATATTATTTGCACGCGTAATAATGCTGTGTTGATCTGCAGAATTAATTAATTACCGTATTAGCTATAAAAATGTTAGCATTTTAAATGAGAAGTCCTCTAGAACGAATTTCTGTCTTGAAGGCCAACTTTTGTGGAGAATAACCAGTAACCATTGACATGGTGATAATATAGTGCCCAAGCAAAGTTGCAGTCATTGTTCTCTCACTCTCGTAGTCACCTCTAATTTTTCTGTTATAAAATGTATGACCTTTGTATGACCTAAAGTGTTATTACATGTCTATTTTTAGCCCTACATCTAAATAAAATATATTATCATTATATTCAGGTAACCCCACTCCTCCTGAAGTACAAACGCGAGGCCCTCGAGGAAGGCCTGCCACTGATCCGGCCGCTGTGGCTGCTGAGCGGCAGTGACACGGCGCCGATGCCGGTACAAGACGAGTTCGCTATCGGCGGAGAGATCGTGGTCGCGCCCGTGTTGGAACGCGGACAGACTACTAGAGATGGTATGTGTGGCTTTCGTTTGTTTGCTTATAAGGCTGTAAAGCCGGCTTTAAACGGTGTAAATAAAATGCTAGTGACATGCCGTTGTGGCCCAGTAGCTAATACCTCACCTCTTGTGCTTGAGGTCAAATCCAGGGATGTACCCATGTGATATTTCTAAATGCATATTGAGGGTTCACGGGCTATTTTAATTAAGCGACAATTTTGGAACTTTACAGGCGAGCATTTCAAAGTTTAATTTTTAGGAAAAAAAAAAATATTAAAAAATTATTAATATTTTTGTGAAAATGTAGTCTATATTGTTTTCGTTTACAAAAACCGCATAATTTAGTCTGGTTTTCATTTATTTAAAGCTGTGTCAGGACAAACAGCTTAAGTCAAAATCACAAAATAGTGTGTCTGTATGAAGACAAATTGTATAAAATGTGTGTCGCATCAATCAAATTAGATTGAAACTAGACCTAAATCTAATGATGTTTCAAGCGACAAAAAGGTGCTCAGATCGCCATAAACGCCATGATTCAAACAATGCAAAAAATCTGAAGATTCCAAATATACTATATCAGCCAGGATACCGCATAATACAAATAGCCCGTGCACCGTCGTGATATGTACTTTCTTATTCGTGAAAAAACCTGGGGCTGTACTACAAATTGCCAATGTCATTATGATTCCGCTTTGGAAAAGAGAGAGTACTATTTGCCTTGTATGGTTTTAAGCGTTTCCTCGAATCCTGGGTCTTCCTTAGATGATTATAACTAAAGTCACGGTGAGTGGGTCATCTTAAGGGCGAAAAATAAAAGTCCCTGTTTACCAATGTATTCCAAATTTCAAAACGATATGAAAAAAATGTAAAGCAGTGTCGCTAACACGATCAAAACAAACGTATCGCATTAAAGGGCGTCCGTGACCCTTTCACTTGGCATTCAGTAATGAGTTAATATCTCATAAACGCGTGGGACGATTTACAGGATTTAAAAGGCTTAAATGTTTCTACGCCTATAGATTTCATTTGAGACCAAAATTATCAAAATATATCCATAAATAAAAAATCATGTTTTCAAGTTACGTAATTATACTTTTGCCACTACCTTGTCTATTATGTAACACATTGCCTAAGAACTTCGTTTCAAAATATGAACATTTAGAGACAAGATTATAAAATAAAAAACAAAATTACATAATAACAGTTACGAAATGACTTTTGTAGGGAGTTTTGATATCATTATGTAACTGGCAGAATGATACTGAACCTGTTACCTCTCGAAAATTTTCTCGTTGATTGTGTGTATATAGTCTGTGGTTTTTAGTCTGAAAGTTTCTAATAAATTGTTGTTAGAACTGATTTGCATTTAATTAAGTAAGCTCATCAGGTAGTGGAAAAAGAATTGTTCGTTTCTTGCATAAAAAGGCTTTATTTTAACACTCGCATGTAGCTAAATTTACTACATCGCTCGTGTTTAAATCTCGACTAAAAATAAAAATGCTCGACACGAAATGTACTATTTTGGTACAACTCAGATCAATGGCTTTTATTTTTTTGTTATCAGGCGGAGACTTTAACTAATATTTTATTTTATTCTTTCAGTATACCTCCCAACTGGCCTGTGGCAAGATGGCATCGACGGGTCACTGCGAAAAGGTAACCGCTGGATGCACGAGTACAAAGTGCCCATCGACAAAGTGGCGTACTTCGTCAGAAAGCCTGATGACATGAGATTCAAGTAACATGGAGTTTCTTCTGAACAAATTATGAAATATATGGAATATTTCTTCCTAATGTAGGACTTCGTTGAAAGTCTTTGTCCGGTATCAAAGTCCCTCCAAACAGGTTATCGAAAAATTATTGATTATTTAGGAGACAAAAGTATGGTTATACAATGTTAGGAAATTATATATTTTTTTGAAACACGGTTGCGTGTGTGATGAAAATTCCTATAATTTATGTTTTCGTGTTCAAATTGAACATTAGTGTGTATTTTTGCTTTATGTTTTGTGTATTTTATTTTATTTAAGATAGCAGTTGGCTAAAACTAATTTGTAGGTATAATTTATTTTCAATTGATATTTGAAATTACGTTTTTCATCTTTTCAATTCTAGTCTGTGTAAACGAAGAATACAATATTTATCGAGTACAACATTTCAAAAAGAGCTTAGACAGTAACATGTAAAGAAATTACAACAAGAATAATTGCATATCCTTCGCTATTTTCTAAGTTTAAGACGAAGCTTATAATTTATCACAAAAAAGTGTTAGATGAACATTGCCTCGAAATAGTTTACTTAGAAATAAGGCTAGTGTTTTACATATACAATTAAACTACGTCTACAGTAGTGTGGATATTTAAATCATAATATTCTGGCCAGTTTTGATCTCGGAGATATAAACAGTACTATGGAATCACGGGCATTCTCTACCAAATGTATTTATAATAACATAAATCGGTTCGGTAATTCAGAAAGAAATCTGTGTACATACAAGAAGTAAAATTTAAAAAAAATATATTACGCCCGACACAATATCTTGCACAAATACTGTGATACAAACAGTAAAACGCCCAAAACTTTTGAACGGCTGAACCGATTTTCATCAAACATAGCTAAGCCTTTTTGGTCTCGCCCGGGGTTATTTATTTTATTTTTTATTATTGTTTGTGTTTTGCATATCTCGTGTTTTCTAAGCGGGTAACAAATAAATATCTTTCTGTCTAAGAACACTTCCGATAATTTCAACTTTCAAACAAAAACAAACAAAATCAAAATCGGTTCATCCGTTTAGGAGCTATGATGCCACGGACAGAAATTCATATATACACAAACACACAGGTAGACACGTCAAACTTATAACACCCCTCTTTTTCCGTCGGGGGTTTTAATCGCCGAAAGCATAAATTCCATCCTAAAAACATCTGCACACGATATTCGCACCTTTTTTTTAATGTCTGGACGTTGTCCGCGTCAAACATGCCAAGATAAGTGAGATCACTGAATATTTTCAAGGATCCCTGTCACTACGGTGACTTCTACACTATTCCGGCTATCAATTCCAATAAAGCCCGTTTGCGTTTAGTTTGTGCCTTAGAAAAGATTAGTGAAGTCTTATAATATTCCGCGTGTCAGTTTTTAGAATGTAAGTGCTCATAAGCTAATGTAGATACGTAATTATGTACGTAATTAATAAACGAACATAATTTGTGATTACTAAAACATTCCAAAGTATAGTAGCTTTTTAGGAAACTGTAGTTCTAATGAGTAAGATATATTTTATTTATTTTTATGATGCATGAAGATTTTTGATTTGTAAAACCAATAATTTATAAATGATAATATGATTTAAATTGAATCATTCCATTAATGTAGGTACATATTTATATACTTTATTAATCATTTTGGTAATAAATTAATATCTTACTATGTATTATAATATTAAGTTTTAATAAAACATTAATAAATAATATACTTTTAAAATAACATATTTCTGCCCAATGAATAAATCTTTGTAACACTTCTTTTAGACTGTGTATCTGCAATAAAAGAGTAATTTTTAGCACTTTATGTTATACAAAAGCCATTCCAGATTAAATAAGCATTAAATACATACATACGTACTATGAGTACAGTTATTATAGTATAATGTTATACCTAGTGGAAGATTTTATCTCCTTCCATGTTCTTATCAGGCATAAGGTTATAAGGGATGGTTAAAGAAAAACCAAACGTAAAAAAAAAAAATGTTTGCCATACTCGTAAAAAATCTCTCTGATAACAATTATTTAAAAAACTGAATGTCCGAGTGTGTCAGATATTGCCTCCATTAAGTGCGTTCGTGGCTATGTCTCATATAAGTGCATGAAATCATCAAACGCCAAAAACGCTATAATTTAAAATTAATCGTTTCGAATCTTTTAAATTATACATAATCAAGTAAATGCCATTTTGAGATTGTTTTATTTTATTATTGTTAATAGTAAGCATAATTATTATTATTTAACTTAAATAAATTATAATTATATTGTTTTGGATAATATTTATAAAACTTTGCCTTCTTTTGTAGTGTTTACTGATGATAAAGTAACCAAAAAAGTATTGTATACGACTGTTTATTGTAAAATGCATTTAAATTGTGAAAAATGTGCTGTTATTAAATGTTTTGAAATTTATGACTTCGGTTTTTTTCCTTTTTTGCCTATATAACCCTTGATATAGTAAAGAAACTATTTACACGGGCGTACCCGCGGGCAGAAGCTAATATTAGTAGGATAAGTCCAGATATTCCCACGATTTTTTCGTTTATCGATGTCAGCGATATCCTATTAGCCCAGTGCCGGTGGCCCAGTAGCTAAGATCTCACCTCTCGTGTTGAGGTTGAGGTGGGTTCAAATCCTGGCAGGTACCAATGTGAATTTTTCAATACATAGGAACATAATATGAATAAAAAAAACCCTTTAGTACTCGAGTATATAATCCATACTATATCCATTATAAGCACCCTTGGTTACAGAATATCTAAAGCATTAAGTCCGCGGTGGGTTCGCGGTGCTAACACGTGCCCGTGTTCCTTCCAGAAGCGGCACGGGAGGACACCGTGGATTTTTAGTGGGTTGGAGTCCCACATAGTCCGCCTTTGTACCTTGTGTGCATGAAGTCTAAATAAATAAAATAACTTAACGGCTGAACGAATTTGGATGAAACTTAGCACACGAGTAGATCAAGGTCTTGAATTAGGTCATAGGATACTTCTCATTATAATTCCCTTCTCATCTCGTATTATTATTATAATTCTCTTTATCATCATCATCATCATATGAGCCGAAATACGTCCACTGCTGGACATAGGCCTCCATAATTCCTTTGGGATAGTAAAACACTTTTCACGTAGAAGCTAGTAAATAATAAAACAACAACATTTTCAAACATTTTTATTACTCATAATGATTCATACATTACCACCAAACACGCTGAATGGGTTATAGCGACGTGACGGATACAATGACAATTAATAATGAGTACTTTATATTACATACAATCATAAAAATGCACCTATTGCCCTTAAGGGCTTGGCATTATTTAAATTATTAAACATCTTTTTATATGTAGCAGGTTTGTTAATAAAGCAAGCAAGCGACGTTAAAGATTATTTAAGAGCATACGACAGGACCTTCAAAATGCCATTTAATGGCAGAAGAATGATGCCATCGATCCTTCAGGTGACAATGGTTCAAAGTCACCATTTTTTTTGGCGATAGCAATTGTCTAAACCTCCAGATCGATGCATCGTGGTGTAGGGTAACCGGATTGTATTCAAAGATCAACCGACCGCTATCAAGCAAGTATTAAGCTGGTAATATTTTCCTTACTTAACTTTCATTTCATGATCATTAAGAATTTCGTATGTACTTAAACATCTTTCTTCTAATACAACTTTCTCGTAACAAATTCTTTAATAATAATTAAACATTTAGGCGTATACAGCGTTTACCTTGAAGCCTTGACTTTAGCTGTTAAACAAAACTGTTCAGTCTTACTTACCACTAAGCGTGTTACTTGCGCCCCAAATAAACGATGACAGTGGAACTTTCCATGTGAAAAACACGACTCAAAATGTATGCACGCACTTAATAAAGATTAAGCTCAAAAGAGACAAACCGAGATCACCGCATGACAGAGAAAGGTCCAGGGTAGCCATACTTAGAGCGTAGCTCAATAAGCAGTCGCATAAATGAATTTACGCTCGATTTTTGCAAAGGATCGTATTCATTCTTCACTTATTTAAGTGGGTTTAGGTCACATTTGTGACCTAATTTCGGTGACTCGTTTTGAACAACGTTAACAACGCTGCCTTGTCCTTGATCAAAAATTTTAACCTCAAACTATGTTCGTATTCAGTTTCGTGTTATATTGACTTCTTGTATTACCGTTTCCACCCTCATCATTTACAGGCCGCAAACTTTCAATACTAACATTGTAACGCATCGGCTTCTAGCACCACTTAAGCATTCAACCTCGTTTACTAAAATAGAGCGTGCTAAAAGTTTTAGATCTTCGCATTACTGAAGAATAGGTTCATTTTCTTCCAATAGAGGTGTGTGTGGGTGACTGTATGATTGTGGTTGTGTGTGTGTGCATGTGTTGGTATGTGGGTGTTTAAAATGCCTTCAAATATACAGATCATGTTAATTTTCAGTAAGATAGATGTGTTGTGCATTAAATGCACTTAAAGTCAGAATATGTAAGTGCGAAAAATGCCTAGCATTATAATATAAAATGGCATTGTTCTAATTAACACGCTCTATCTTAAAACTACTATCCCACATTGATACCTACCTACAAATCCATACTTCTCATATATATATATACTTCTTAAATCGATGTATTTTCTAGAGAGTTTTATTTAATACCATCTCAAGCCGAACTTTTCGAACAATCCAATTCCTTCTCAATATTATTGTATGAAGTAATGAGTGATGACAAACAGACATACGGTGTACCTGATCTTTTATTGAGTGTTAATGCGCATGTCATCGTAAAATTGATATTCTTAATATATATTTTAATCCTAGGCATCTATAGATGGAGTTGAGGTAAAGCAGGTTCTAAGTTGGCAAAATTATCAGTTTTATTTGATGTCCATTTGAGGTAATATTGACAAGCTTACTCAGGTAAGCCGCATGGTTGTCTGCCAACCTTTGACAGTCAAGATTATAATATAACGAAGACAGTAAATATTTTAATAACTACACTTAAACATGTTAAAGCAACCCACAGTTGGAAGAATACAACATTTAATAATTTCAATAATGGTTTATTTCTCAGAGCTATTGATGTTCACTAAGCTGATACAATTCTTAATTTTAATAACATTTTTAATATTCCTAATAATATGCATTAATTAGAATTCTAGCTATAAAATACAATAGTAAACTTTAGGGTCAGGCTTTATAGCCAGCTAGACAGTGGTGGCTGGCTGAACAGAACAAAGCCTAGTTAAATAAAAATACTCGAAATCTTTTTTGTTCGAAGCTTTTATAGTCGTCATCACCGATGCACTCGTAATTATTGATTTATCGTAAATTTTAGCAAAATTCTGTTGTTATTTTGAGGTTGCTTTGCTCTTACAACGATCCAACATTCATCAGTACAAATTTGAGCAGTTCAACCTCAAAATATTTCAGATTTCTTAGCAACGTAGAGATGTAAAAGCGCTGCTTATTACTAAAATTGACTGGAGAAGCCAATGGTGGTCACAGGCGCAGCATCGGTTCAGACCTCACCCCACAAGGTATTCCTCTCATCCCTGTTTAGTCCCACCCAAACTACCTAAAGCATAAACCACATAATGAAACAATATTGTGCTCACATCAATCCACACACAGTAACACATACTATATTAATTATGTATTTTAAACTATAAAATAAAAACTCATTCGTTGACATACATAAAAAATAAAATAAAATAAAGTATTCTTTATGTATTCGTTTACAATTTTTAAAATATTTTTATATGTTAATACATTGTGCTGGTGCGTTCAGAATACGAATTGTTCTCGCTATATTTTTTTTCTATATTAAGAAATGTTGGCGAAGTAAGCGATTGTTGTGTGACATTAATCCACTTATAACTATGGATGACTTAAAATTAATTGACTCAAACATTTTTATTGGATATTTGGCAAATAAGGACAACGTAATAGTGGAAAGACGAGCAGGTGAGCGTTAACTAGTAGATGTTACATTATATATATATATGTCAAGAGGCTGGACATGCTCGCTTCTGCCGGTGTACCGGAGGAAAGCCTTGAAGACTGCTTACACACTATATGCTGAATCATTTATGGATCATTATCACATTCGCTCACATTCGAACATAACACTTTGAAAAAAATCGGTAATCTAATGGAGTAGGTATCTTTATCTATAATTACATGAGGATTTTATCTTCGACAAAACAAATATTACAAAAACGCTTAAAAAACAATTCATCGGATTAGGAACGAATTTATAAAGACTATAACGATTTTTATAAGTATTTGGGTCGCCACGACTAGAAATTTCAAACAAAAATACAACAGACCGAAAATATATATAGATGCCAACGTAATATAATAGAGATTCAATAATCTCGTTTCATCATATAATAATTATCTTTTGGAAATGAGTAAATTTTATATAACACGTAATTATAACTATGTTATATTACTATACCTCGACGCAACAAGCAAGTATCAACTTAAACAGAGGTAAATATAATGAATTCTTTAATAATAGTTTTCTACTAAAACATTTATTATTTATAATGGTTAAGCTCTCTATCGTTTTAGGCTCACTGTTGGTCTAGAATAACACAGATGTCTTCAGTTTCATAGTTCGATCGATCGCTGCATTATCATACTTTAATTAAATATAAGTACATTGGACACACATTCAATTAATATTAGAGTTGCAGGATTTTCTAATTATAATTGACTTTGTGTCTAATTACTTATGTTTTTATATTAAAGTCGTCTAGAAATGGCGTTACGAATATAGATCAATGTTGCGTTAGCTTGTGATAGTATGCGCAACTTATTTCAAAATAGCCGAGAAGATAAATTTCGTTAGCGTGATGTAGAACTTGATCGCATAACAGCGCCATATCTTGAAGATAGAAAAAGTTTCATGCAATGCTACAATCGATCGCCACCATTTGTCTATTTGTAATCGCAGGGAAATAAGCTCGAGTTGAAAACAAAAGTGGGAAAAGTCACTCCTTACATCTAACAGAATTACTTACGAGGTACAGGCTGACACGAGAAGTCATCTTTGTCGTTCTAGAGTCGTAATAATAAGTCTCATCTAACACATATTAATACAAACCAGCGCACGCAGCGCCAGTCCGAAGAGCGACTTTACATTTAAGAACGTCTTTTTAAGACAATATTATGTTTATAAGTATATCTTTATTTAAACCTTTAAAAAAGTACCATCAGGTTTTATGTTAACGTCAGTTGTCATGACATTCAAGTGTTAATCACGTCCTTTTAAAGCGACTACGCTAAACAAAAGAATTGCCGCTAAGACATTTTGTACAATTTGTAAATCACAAATGGCGATAGCAAAATAATTTTATCTTTTTCATTCCCCCAAAAATTTTGATCGCAAAGCGGTGTTTTGGCTAAACAAAATGGACTGGTTACGCTAAATATCATGTATAAAAGCACTACAGTTTTGTATAAGACCAAATGTTTAAACATCATCAGAAATATATTTTAAATGGCAAGCTACTAGAAAACAGTTGTTTTTAGAAAAAAATGGACGTCTCTGTTCTTAGGTCGAGAATTGGTTATTGACTTTACAATTGGATGTGGTTAGGACACTGTCAGTTTGGGAGTTACGAATCGGCCGTGGTTTGCACAACACATTTTGACACCAGCACTTTCGTTTTCGTTTTCATTATCGTTACTTTCATTATTAACTAAGATTTTATCAAACTCTTTAGCAGTCTGTTAATTGCATTCATATATCACAAAAATTCAGTATCTATTTGCGAACACTCTCATACGGAGGAGTGGCCCCAAGAGTCAATGCTTACGAGCGTTTCTTCATTATCACAGCCTTTTTTTTCTACAACAACAATTACACTTTTCTTTGGTTCATTCGGTTCGTAAACGTCGACTCCGTGGAAGGGGCTCACTTCTTCGATGAGAAGGCTACAAATAGACCCGAAACCTAGAACTCGAGTCTATAGGCCGCACACGATGTCTCGTGGTCTTGGAGGTTGATGGTGCACCGCGAGGCGGACGGCGAGAGGTCGATCTTGTACTTCTCGAGGGCTTCCTCGTTCTCGGTCACCCAGTAGCCAAGCACGTCGGTGTCGTACGTCGGGATTATGGTGACTTCTGCCAGGGCCAGAGAAAGAGAATGTTATAAAAAGATTTTTTCTGAGCAATACATTTTTATTATTACACATAATCAACATTATTAACGTATTTTTCAGTTTTATCAAAGGTTTAAAATATAATTTAAAGTTGTTAATATATTATAACTTACCTAAATCTTTATCTTCCCATGTCTTCTTGGCATCGAGCAGGGCGTTGTAGATCTCCTTCGATGGCTCAGTGCCAGAGAACACATAGTATCGCGCGCGAACTCGCTTGAAGAATTCAATGGCGGAATAGTACGAGTTGCCATGGTGTGGCACGTAAGTGAGTTCCATGTACACTGGTGCTGGCGCCTTTTTCTTGCTGGGAGACTCCGAGGCGCGACTCTTTGCTTCCTTGCTCTTCTCCTGGTTGAGCTTATTCTTGTTTAACACGGTTGAACTTGATTGCTTCTTTGGAGTACTCTTGCCATCTGCCTGAGTTGGCGCACCAATAGGACTTGGAAGACCAAGTGGCTTTCCCCAAGACTCGATAGGATCTTTCGATGGTTTATGAGTTTCACTAGTTTTTTCAGATTTTTCGTACTTAGTTTCCTGTTTGTTTGATGAACAGCTTTCGGTCACTTTCTTTGATTCTGTTTTGATGTCTTTTAATGTAATCGTGCTTTCTTCCTTCGAAGAATGGCTTGAACTTAAATGTAATTTAGAGTCAAGTTCGTATTTAGCTGTTATGTTTGAAATAACTTGAGATCCGCTCACCTTCTTATGTTCTTCAATTGCTTTCTCAAAATGCTCGTCGGCTTCTTTCAAGAAAGTAGCGTCGCTATGTTTTAAATGTTCAGATCTTTCTTTAGCTAAGAAGGCTTCTGTGATTTTTGTTGTAGATCCAGTGAGTACTTCAGTCGTCGTTACTTCGGAATGTGATGATGATTTGTATGAGTCATCTTCAGTGAGTTGTCCATAAACAGAGGTTGACATGATATCTTTGTCGAAGTCCTGTTGTGACTTCGCTGTGTCTAATTCAAAGCTGAGATTGGATCTCGGCGAGTGTGCGACTTGTGATTTGGTACTGCTGGGGCTGCCCTGACCGTCTTCATCACTATAATACATTCCGCTGCCGCTTTCCGTGCCCCAAACATGAGTCGCAGCCCTAGAATCTCTTGAGCTGATATCTGATGGTGGAGTAGATATGCCAGGGTGATCTAGATCATCACTAGCTGCTGATGAGCTTCGCATATCACCGGTTTTGGAAGAGAGCTTGGAGAACAACTTTTCACTTTCGCCGGTGTCAACGGTTTCTTCAAATTCCTCTCTGAATTCTGATATAGTGGTTTTGGTAGATTTAGTAGTCTTAGTGATACCATCACTGCCTTTGCTAACTGTAGTAGTTTCAACAGTAATCTTGATTTTTTCTGGGCTTATTACCTCCTTGGTTGTTACCACGGTGATGGTTTGTGTGATTTCATTGTCACCTTCTTTGATAACTTTCGTGTAAGTGTCCGTTTCCGTAGTTATTTCTCCTACTGGCGAGCGTTGTTTCTTCGTCTTTTGTTCGGGTTTGTCCTTTGGTTTAAGTGGTAGTTGACTAACTGGGCGTTTATCATCTAGTATTTGTCTTTCTTCTTGTGCGACTGGTTGTTTTTCTATTTCTTCTAGTTCTTCTGGAGACCAATCATCTAGACCAGTTCCAGGAGGCAAATACGTGATTTGTGTGCGGACATCTTTTGTTGTTTCGACTGTGCCATCATCTTTCGCGTTTTCAGTGACAGTTTCTGTTACTGTTTTAACCGCGACGTCATTCGTTTTGCTATTGCTAAGTTCTTCTTTCGTCACGTTAGTCGTTATTGTCTGAGTTATTTTTTCACCATGATCTGACTTAATAATGTTGGTTTTCTTATCAACGGATGTCTTGATCTTTCCTGTGGGGACTAATCCCTGTAGCGCAGCTTGTAGATCACTGTCTGAAGTCTTTTGGAATTCGGAAACAGTTATTTTTACATCTTTTGTTGTTTCTGTTGCTCCGTCAGGGAACTCATCTACAGTAGTCGTTTCAACCGTGGTTCGTACGCGTTTAATATTGACATCATTGCTCGCTAAAAATTCGCGTTTTGTTGCAATTGTGATTTTGCGTTTTATGGTAATAGAACCCCGTTGTATTACTTCGTTTTTAACATCTAGATCCTCAGTCAGACTTTCTACAATTTCAGAGTCGGCTATGTGTAAATCTTCAGGACGTTCAGGAACATCTTTCATTGATCTTGGCGGATAACCCGCTAAGTCAGTGATTGTGACTGTTTCTTTCTTCTTGGTTATCACAGTGCCATCAGGAAGTTCATCTTCAGTCTCACGTCTGACTACAGTTTTTACTTTCCTAGAACGTGTAACCGTATTTTCGAATTCCTGTTTAATCGTTACTACTGTTGTTTTCCTATTAATTTTTATGCCATTTTCGATGACCAAATCTTCTTCAGTTTGCACTGATTCTTGTGGTTTGTCAATTTCGGTGTACCCTGTAAGATTTTCATAGAATGTTTCTGATTTATAATCATCAAGTGTTACTTTTTTATCTCTTGTGATTTCTGTATTGCCGTCGGGTAATTCAATCTGACTCTCAGTTTCTATAGTTGTCCTAACCTTCTTCTTTCCATCTTCTTGTTGTGACTCCAGAACCTCTTTTGTTGTTTTAATTGTAATAATTTGTTCAAGCTCTTTGCCATCTCTAGATATCACATTATTTTTAGTTTCTACATTAATTTGCACATCTCCAATTTGGTCATAGCCTAACATTTGTTGGCTTGGGACTTCCCGCTGTTCTTCTTTTATGTCACATACAGATGTGCTGGTGTCTACAGTCGTTCTTGCAGCGCCGTCAGGATATTCATCTGTTGTCGTAACCGTTTTAACTGTCTTTAGTTTTCTTAACACGTACTGACTATCAGCGTATTTAGTTTTGACTACCTTGGTATTGATAATTCTTCTGATGTGAATATCATTTTCTTTAATTTCTTTTATGTTTGTGTCCTCACTTACTTCAGGAGGTTCTCCTGAAGGTGATAAGTCTTTGAGTGCAGCTTCTAATTTTCGTATTTCAGCTTGTTCTTCTGCAGTTGGCTCGGTTGTCTTAAGACCCTCGTCTACTAACGAGATCTTTTCACTAGCTCTTGTTACAACCGACCCATCGGGGTATTCATCTGCCAATACTGTCCTGATTGTAGTTTTAGTTCTCTTTATATTTTGTTCAGTGTTGGCATATTCTTGTACAGTAGTCGTAATGGTGATTTTTCTTTTGATGGCAATACCACCTTCAGTAATAGTTTTTGTTTCAGTGGTCGTGTCCTCAATTGGTTCACCAATAGTATCAAATCCTTCTTCGACTGCGTCGGTTGTTTCAACTTCTATGTCGGTTACTGAAGTACTACTTTCAACAATGGTTCGCGCTGAGCCATCTGGGTAGTAATCGGTGGTAGTGAGAGTGGTAACAGTCTTCAGTTTTTTGAGATTAGCTTGTTTGTCGGAATATTTTGTCTTGACAATTTTAGTAACAATAGTCCTCTTAATAGTAATACCTTTTTCTTGTATCTCTACTGTTTCACTAGATTCACTAACTTCGGGCTCTCCAACTGGAGTGAACTCTTTGAGAGCTGCATCTACTTTACTACTGTCCACGGAGCTTGCATCAGTTGATGGTAATCCACCATCCACTGGAATTTTATCAAATGATGTGTCCTCTAGTGGCTTGTCTTTCTCGGGATATTCTTGAACTCCATTGACAACTGGTAATGACATTTTTTCCTTTGGTTCTGGCTTAGAACTTTCTGTTTTTACTTGCTTCTTTGTTTGAACTTCTTCTATACTCATATCAGTTATGGAAGTGTTTGTATCAACAGAAATTTTAGTAGTGCCATCGGGATATTTATCACTTATAGTTACTGTCGTTACCGTTTTAAGTTTTTGTAATAATCCTCGGCTGTCAGAGTATTTAGTCCTAACGATTTTAGTAACAATAGTTCTAAAGATTGTTATTTTATTTTGTTTAATTTCTTCAGTTTCTACGTTTTCACTGACTTCTGGCGCGGATGAAACAAGACCCTTTAGAATAGCTTCTATTTTTTCTTGTTCAGAATCGACTGCTTCGTCTTCCATTTCTATGAGGTTTTCATCTAAGAGTGATATTTTTTCACTTGTTTTTTTAATTACAGAACCATCCGGGTGTTCATCTTCGACTATTGTTTTGATAGTCGTTTTAATTCGCTTTATGCTCTTGGAAGTGTTAGTGTATTCTTGTATAGTCGTAGTTACTGTTGTTGTTCTCTTAATAGTTGCACCGTCTTCTGTAACAGTTTCGGTTTCTGTAGTTGTATCTTCTTTGGGTTTGCCAATTGATTCAAAGCCTTCGAGACTTTCATCTATAGCATCTATCCCAATGTCTGAAACAGACACTCTGACATCTTTGGTGACTTCTGTAATTCCGTCGGGAAGCATGGTCTCTGTGACAGTTTCTACAGTAGTCTTTAATTTTCTTTTACTCCTATCAATTGAACTTAAGGTTTCCTTTGTTGTTGTTGTAGTTACAATTTGCAGAGCACTTTTCCCATTAATAAGAACAGTTTTCTCGTGTTTATCCGTTTCAACTGCCTTATCTTCTACTACTGTTAAATCTTGAAGTTCAGGGCTTTCCACAGATTCTACTTCAATATCCGTCAGAGATGTACTACTATCAACTTTGGTGCGAGAAGAACCGTCGGGGTAATCGTCAGTTGTAGTGATAGTTGTGTCAGTCTTGAGTTTTTTGGGTACGCCTTGTTTATCAGCATATTGCGTTTTTATTACTCTTGTAACGATAGTTCTCCTAATAATAAAGGTCTCTTGTTTGATTTCCTCTGTTGTAGAAGAGACACTTTCTTCAGGTTCACCACATACTGTAAAGTCACTGAGCATACTGTCTAAATTACTGCTAGATTCTAATATAATTTCTTCAGTCTTAACTTCAACGTTCTTCTGTACATCTCTGGCTCCATCGGGATGTTCTTTAGTGACATTTGTTTCAACTGTAGTCCGAATTATTTTTTTAAGGTCACTGATTTTAATGGTTTCCTTTTTAGTTGTTGTTGTTACAGTTTCTACAATATCTTTGTTATTTTCTTTGATTATTCGTTTACTAACATCTGTGTCTATGATCGTATCTTCAATGTTATCGTCTAATTCGTCAGTCTCACTTAAAAAGGATTTGATGGATTCCACATCTTTAGGTACGGAAGACTCGCGTTTGTCAGTCAAATCTCTAATTTCAAACTTCTCTTCACTTTCTAAATATTCCTTATCTGTTCTTTCTTTGGCGTACAAATCCATAGATGAGGTAGATCTAAGACTGGAAGAACATTCTGAGAGTAATGTTTGTGTGTCTTTTATTGTAGATGTAGAACCATCAGATCCTTTGCTAAGTGTAGTTGTTTCTATCGTTGTCTTAATGTTTTGTGGTGTGCCATCTTCTCTTGAAATTACTTCTTTAGTAGTAACAGTAGTAATAGTCTGTGTGACGACATTCTCACCTTCTTTAATGATCTTTGTAACGGTGTCGGTTTCTGTTTTAATCTTTCCTACATTTTGCATTAAACATAGAAGATCCGATTCGTCGTCTGCAAGGGCAGTTGTCTTTTTGGGTACTTTCTCAGTTGATGTCGAAATTCTCTGAGTAAGGACATCGTCTCCAACGTGAACCACTTTAGTGATTGTTTCTTCGCTCCCGTCAGATTTATCGTAGGTAACTTCACTTTGAACTCCATCACTTATCTTCACATCTTGGAAGCTACTAGGAGTCTTTGGAAGTGGGCTGACTGGAACTGTTGGGGGAGTAGATACTCTGACCAAAGATTCTACACTTTCAGTCGTAATACCTTGCTGTACAGTATCTTCTCCAAATGCTTTATGTATTGACTCCATAAGATGTACAGCACTATCTTTTATTGCTTGTGATACACTTTTGTCATCAGTTGTTCCTAAATCAATAGGTATACTGTGTACTCCCGAGTCAGATGCTTCAGAAAGAGGAATTTCCTCTTTAGGTGATCCCAGTTCTTGTGTTTTATCTTCATTATCCTTTGTCAAATCAGTACCTTTTAACGTTGATGTAATGGAATCGTCAATAGTGAGTGATTCAACTTTTTGACTAGAGGTTTCATCAGAATACAGCTTTTCTTTCTTTTCCGATTTTTCAGTACCTTCAAAGCTATATTTTTCTTCAAGACTGGTTTCTTTGGACACATCTTCGGAACTACTACCATGAGGTATGGGAGTAAGTCCATCGGTTACGCTTTCAAGAGAACCTTGTGTAGATTTATCGTCTGGAATAGATCTCTTCTTAATGGCATGTGGTTTGCTAACAGTTTCCTTAAGACTAGGTTCTAACTTGGAAACAAATAGTCTTTCTTGTTTTAGCATTTCTTCAGTTTGACTTGATAAAGATTGCAATTTAGTAGCTGTAACCTGTATATGTGCGTCTTTTTTGATATCAACTCTTTCCATTACTTGACTGTCTTCACTAATTGATTCTCCATCTTCGTAAATATCTTTTTCATCCATGTCTACGTCTTGTAGTTCGATTTTCTCTTCTGCAGGTTTTTTCTGGTCCTCACCTGCAACCGGAATTATTGATTTACCGACAATTTTATGTTCACCGATTTGTTCTTTTTTATCATCTTTTTGTATAGGTAGGTCTTTTTCAGCCATTGACTTTTCACTTGTAATAGATGTAAATTCATCATCAAAAGATTCTTTTTCATCAATGTCCTTTTCGTCATCTTTTGATTTGGTTTCAATTTCTTTCTTTGTTACTTCAGACTTTTCTAAACTAGTTATTTTTTCACTAGGCTTTTCTGGGGACAATTCAGATTTGGGCAATTTTTCACCCAGTTTAGAGTCAGGCTTTTCTGGGCTAACTGCCTTTTCATCGTGCTTGATTGGGCTAGCTGCCTTTTTCTCGAGGCTAGCGGCCTTATCATCGGGCTTGATCGGGCTGGTAGCCATCTCATCACGCTCGATTGGGCTAGCAGCTTTCTCATTAGGTTTTTCTGGGCTAGCAGCCTTCTCATCGGGCTGTTCTGGGATAGGTGCCTTCTCAACGGGCTTGATTGGGATAAGTGCATCCTCATCAGGCTTGTTTGGGCTTGCAGCCATCTCATCAGGCTTGATTGGGCTAGCAGCCTTCTCGTCAGGCTTTTCTGGGATAGGTGCCTTCTCATCAGGCTTGATTGGTCCAGCAGCCTTTTCGTAAGGCTTTTCTGGGATAGGCGCCTTCTCATCCGGTTTGATTGGGCTAGTTTCCTTCTTATCGGGCTTGGTTGAGCTAGCGGCCTTCTCATCCTTGACGGAGCTTGGTTCTTTTTCATCTGTTTTGCCTGGGCTCGGTGCTTTCTCATCGGACTTGATTGGGCTAGAAACCTTCTCATCAGTTTTTATTTGGCTGGTTTCCTTCTCGTCGGACGTGATTGGGCTAGTTGCCTTTTCGTCGGGGCTATGAGCCTTCTCATCATGCTTTTCTGGGAGTGGTGATTTCTCATCGGGCTTAATTAGGCTTGCAGCCTTATCATCGGGTTCGATTGGGCTAGGTGCCTTCTCATCAGATTTGATAGGGCTAGTAACCTTCTGGATGGGCTCGTCTAACGTTTCTTCAACATGTTTTCCTAGACTTGGTACTTTTTCATCTAGTTTGGCAAAAGCTGAAGTAACGACAAGTTCTTTTGTTTTAGTTTCTTCTTTTTCAATAATGGGTTGCATTTCTTTTTGCTGTTTCTCACTTGGCACGTTACAAAGTTGCATAAGTTGTTCTAAGGTTGGTTTCGAATCACTGAGTGATGTTTTCGTGTACGTCCTGCTAACTTTAGTACCATCTGGGAGCTCATCTTCTTCGATTGTTACGATCACTATCTTATACATAACCGTTGTTCGTGTAATGCTATAGTATTTCTGAACAATCGTAGTAATAATAAATGTTCGCAATATAACGACCCCTTTTTCGGTTATAGTAAGATATTGAGTTATAGTTTTTTCTTCAGTTTCTCCCATTGGTGTGAAACCCTTCAGTCGTTCTTCAATTTCTAGGTCATCGAAGAATGAGAAAGATTTATCTTGTGTTGGAGTACTTGGACTGAGCTGTCCATTGTCCACAATCTTGACTGGGCTAGTTGCTTTCTCATCCAGCTTTACGAGACTGTGCAGATGGTCATCGTCATTAGTAAGTACAGAAACCAATTCCAGTTGTAACGGCTTAACAATTTTTTCTCCAAAAACGGTATCAACTGTTTTGTCATCAGACTTAACAGGGCTTGTTATCTTTTCATCAAGTTCCATGAGACTGGACTTCTTGCCGTAAGGCTTTTCAGGGCTAGGCACTTTTTCGTCAAGTTTGGCTGGAATTAGTTCTGCCACGTCAGATTTTACAGAGCTTGGTGTCTTCTCATCAGGCTTAACTGGGCTTGATGCTTTCTCGTCATGCTTGGCTGGGCTTGATGTTTTTTTATCAGGCTTAGCTGAAAGAAGATCATCCTTCTCAGATGGTACTGGGCTAGTTAACTTCTCTACAGGCTTGACTGGGCTTGGTGTTTTCTCATCAGGCTTGGCTGAGAGAAGTTCATCCTTCTCTGATGGTACTGGGCTAGGTAACTTCTCCACAGGCTTGACTGGACTTGGTACCTTTTCATCAGGCTTGGCTGGTAGAAGTTCATTCTTCTCATCAGGCTTGACTGGGCTGGGTACCTTTTCATCGAGCTCAGCCAATATAAGTTCATCCTTCTCAAATAAAATTGGGCTTCGTGCCTGCTCATCAGGCATGGTCGAAATAAGTTCGTCCTTCTCAGATGGTACTGGGCTCACTACCTTTTCATCAAGCTTTACATAGCTAGGTGTCTTTTCATCAGTCTTGGCTGGAAGAAGTTCATCCTTCTCATCAAACTTGGCTGAAATAAGTTTATCCTTCTCAAGATCATCTTTCTTAGATGGTACCAGGCTTACTGCCTTCTCATCAGGCTTTACTGGACTAGGTGCCTTCTCATCAGGCTTGACCGGGCTCGATACCTCATCGTCAGGCTTGGCTGGAAGAAGTTCATCTTTTTCAGATGGTACCGGGCTTGGCGCCTTCTCTTCAGGCTTGACAGAGCTAGGTGCATTCTCATCAGGCTTGGCTAAAATAAGTTCGTCCTTCTCAGATAGCACTGGACTTCGTGCCTTCTCAACAGGCTTGGCTGTAATAAGTTCTTTCTTCTCAGATGGTAATGGGCTAGGTAACTTCTCTTCAGGCTTGACTGGGCTCGGTGCTTTCTCATCAGGCTTTATCGGGCCTGGTGCCTTCTCGTCAGGCTTGGCTGGAAGCAGTTCATCCTTCTCAAATGGTACTGGGCTTAGTGCGTTTTCATCAGGCTTGACATGGCTAGGTACCTTCTCATCAGGTTTGGCTGGAAGATGTTCATCCTTCTCAGATGGTAATGGGCTAGGTAACTTCTCTTCAGGCTTGACTGGGCTCGGTGCTTTCTCATCAGGCTTTATCGGGCCTGGTGCCTTCTCGTCAGGCTTGGCTGGAAGCAGTTCATCCTTCTCAAATGGTACTGGGCTTGGTGCGTTTTCATCAGGCTTGACATGGCTAGGTACCTTCTCATCAGGTTTGGCTGGAAGATGTTCATCCTTCTCAGATGGTAATGGGCTAGGTAACTTCTCTTCAGGCTTGACTGGGCTCGGTGCTTTCTCATCAGGCTTTATCGGGCTTTGTGCGTTTTCGTCAGGCTTGACATGGCTAGGTGCCTTCTCATCAGGTTTGGCTGGAAGATGTTCATCCTTCTCAGATGGTACTGGGCTTGGTGCCTTCTCTTCAGGCTTGACTGGGCTTGGTACCGTCACATCAAGCTTAGCCAAAATAAGTTCATCCTTCTCAGTTAGAACTGAGCTTCGTGCCTTCTCATCAGGCTTGGCTGAAATAATTTCTTCCTTCTCAGATGGTAATGGGCTTGGTGCCTTCTCTTCAGGCTTGACTGGGCTTGGTACCGTCTCATCAAGCTTAGCCAAAATAAGTTCATCCTTCTCAGTTAGAACTGAGCTTCGTGCCTTCTCATCAGGCTTGGCTGAAATAATTTCTTCCTTCTCAGATGGTAATGGGCTAGGTAATTTCTCTTCAGGCTTTACTGGACTAGGTGTCTTCTCATCAGGCTTGACCGGACTCGATGCCTCATCGTCAGGCTTGGCTGGAAGAAGTTCATCCTTTTCAGAAGGTACCGGGCTTCGTGCCTTCTCATCAGGCTTGACAGAGCTAGGTGCATTCTCATCAGGCTTGGCCAAAATAAGTTCGTCCTTCTCAGATAGCACTGGGCTTCGTGCCTTCTCAACAGGCTTGGCTGTAATAAGTTCTTTCTTGTCAGATGGTAATGGGCTAGGTAACTTCTCTTCAGGCTTGACTGGGCTCGGTGCTTTCTCATCAGGCTTTATCGGGCCTGGTGCCTTCTCGTCAGGCTTGGCTGGAAGCAGTTCATCTTTCTCAAATGGTACTGGGCTAGGTGCCTTCTCATCAGGTTTGGCTGGAAGATGTTCATCCTTCTCAGATGGTACTGGGCTTGGTGCCTTCTCTTCAGGCTTGAGTGGGCTTGGTACCGTCTCATCAAGCTTAGCCAAAATAAGTTCATCCTTCTCAGTTAGTACTGAGCTTCGTGCCTTCTCATCAGGCTTGGCTGAAATAATTTCTTCCTTCGCAGATGGTAATGGGCTAGGTAACTTCTCTTCAGGCTTGCCTGGGCTTGGTGCTTCATCATCAGGCTTGATCGGGCTAATTGCCTTCTCATCAGGCTTTACCAGGCCTGGTGCCTTCTCGTCAGGCTTGGCTGGAAGAAGTTCATCCTTTTCAGATGGTACTGGGCTTGGTGCCTTTTCAGCAGGCTTGACATGGCTAGGTGCCTTCTCATCAGGCTTGGCTGGAAGATGTTCATCCTTTTCAGATGGTAATGGGCTAGGTAACTTCTCTTCAGGCTTGACTGGGCTCGGTGCTTTCTCATCAGGCTTTATCGGGCCTGGTGCCTTCTCGTCAGGCTTGGCTAGAAGCAGTTCATCCTTCTCAAATGGTACTGGGCTTGGTGCGTTTTCATCAGGCTTGACATGGCTAGGTGCCTTCTCATCAGGTTTGGCTGAAATATGTTCATCCTTCTCAGATGGTACTTGGCTTGGTGCCTTCTCTTCAGGCTTGACTGGGCTTGGTACCATCTCATCAAGCTTAGCCAAAATAAGTTCATCCTTCTCAGTTAGAACTGAGCTTCGTGCCGTCTGATCAGGCTTGGCTGAAATAATTTCTTCCTTCTCAGATGGTAATGGGCTAGGTAACTTCTCTTCAGGCTTGACTGGGCTTGGTGCTTTCTCATCAGGCTTGATCGGGCTAGTTGCCTTGTCATCTGGCTTGACCAGGCCTGGTGCCTTCTCGTCAGGCTTGGCTGGAAGAAGTTCATCCTTTTCAAATGGTACTGGGCTTGGTGCCTTTTCTTCAGGCTTGACATGGCTAGGTGCCTTCTCATCAGGTTTGGCTGGAAGATGTTCATCCTTTTCAGATGGTACTGGGCTTGGTGCTTTCTCATCAGGCTTGACTGGGCTTGGTACCGTCTCATCAAGCTCATCCGTCAAAATAAGTTCTTCCTTCTCAGTTAGAACTGGACTTCGTGCCTTCTCATCAGGCTTGGCTGAAATAATTTCTTCCTTCTCAGATGGTAATGGGCTAGGTAACTTCTCTTCAGGCTTGACTGGGCTTGGTGCTTTCTCATCAGACTTGATCGGGCTAGTTGCCTTCTCATCAGGCTTGACCAGGCCTGGTGCGTTCTCGTCAGGCATGGCTAACAGCAGTTCATCCTTCTCAAATGGTACTGGGCTTGGTGCGTTTTCATCAGGCTTGACATGGCTAGGTGCCTTCTCATCAGGTTTGTCTGGAAGATGTTCATCCTTCTTAGATGGTACTGGGCTTGGTGCCTTCTCTTCAGGCTTGACTGGGCTTGGTACCGTCTCATCAAGCTCAGCCAAAATGAGTTCATCCTTCTCAGTTACAACTGGGCTTCGTGCCTTCTCATCAGGCTTGGCTGAAATAATTTCTTCCTTCTCAGATGGTAATGGGCTAGGTAACTTCTCTTCAGGCTTGACTGGGCTCGGTACCTTCTCATCAGGCTTGACCGGGCTAGGTGCCTTCTCTTCAGGCTTGACTGGGCTTGGTGTTTTCTCATCGGGCTTGGCTAACAGCAGTTCATCCTTCTCAAATGGTACTGGGCTTGGTGCGTTTTCATCAGGCTTGACATGGCTAGGTACCTTCTCATCAGGTTTGTCTGGAAGATGTTCATCCTTCTTAGATGGTACTGGGCTTGGTGCCTTCTCTTCAGGCTTGACTGGGCTTGGTACGGTCTCATCAAGCTCAGCCAAAATGAGTTCATCCTTCTCAGTTAGAACTGGGCTTCGTGCCTTCTCATCAGGCTTGGCTGAAATACTTTCTTCCTCCTCAGATGGTAATGGGCTAGGTAACTTTTCTTCAGGCTTGACTGGGCTCGGTACCTTCTCATCAGGCTTGACCGGGCTAGGTTCCTTCTCTTCAGGCTTGACTGGGCTTGGTGTTTTCTCATCAGGCTTGGCTGAGAGAAGTTCATCCTTCTCTGATGGTACTAGGCTAGGTAACTTCTCTACAGGCTTGGCTAGAAGAAGTTTATCCTCCTCAAATGGCACTAGGATTGGTGCCTTCTCATCAGGCTTGGCTGGAAGAAGTTCATCCTCCTCAAATGGTACTGGGCTAGGTGCTTTCTCATCAGGCTTGGCCGAAATAAGTTCATCCTTATAAGATGCTACTGGGCTAGGTAAATTGCCTTCAGGTTTGACTGGGCTAGGCGCCTTATCATCAGGCCTGGCTGGAATAAGTTTAACCTTCTCAGATGGTACTGGGCTAGGTAACTTTTCTTCAGGCTCGACTGGGCTCGGTACCTTCTCATCAGGCTTAACCGGGCTAGGTGCCTTTTCATCAGACTTGGCTGAAAGAGGTGCCTCCTTCTCTAATAATATTGGGCTTGGTACCTTAACATCATCAAGTTTGGCTGGATGAAGTTCATCTTTCTCAGATGGTACTGGGCTCTGTACCTTCTCATCAGGCTTGGCTGGGCTCTGTACCTTCTCATCAGGCTTGGCTGGGCTCTGTTCCTTCTCATCAGACTTGGCTGAACTAAGGTCACCTTTCTCAGATGGTACCGGGCTTACTGCCTTTTCTACAGGCTTGATCGGGCTTGGTGTCTTCTCATCAAGCTTGGCTGGAAGAAGTTCATCCTCCTCAAATGGTACTGGGCTTGGTGCTTTCTCATCAGGCTTGACGGGGCTAGGTGCCTTTTCATCAGGCTTGGCTGAAAGAGGTGCCTCCTTCTCTAATAATATTGGGCTTGGTACCTTAATATCATCAAGTTTGGCTGGATGAAGTTCATCTTTCTCAGATGGTACTGGGCTAGGTAACTTCTCTTCAAGTTTGGCTGGGCTCTGTACCTTTTCATCAGGCTTGGCTGAACTAAGTTCACCTTTCTCAGATGGTACCGGGCTTACTGCCTTTTCTACAGGCTTGATCGGGCTTGGTGTCTTCTCATCAGGCTTGGCTGAAAGAAGTTCATCCTCCTCCAATGTTACTGGGCTTGGTGCTTTCTCATCAGGCTTGACCGGGCTAGGTGCCTTTTCATCAGGCTTGGCTGAAAGAGGTGCCTCCTTCTCTAATAATATTGGGCTTGGTACCTTAATATCATCAAGTTTGGCTGAATGAAGTTCATCTTTCTCTGATGGTAATGGGCTAGGTAACTTCTCTTCAGGTTTGGCTAAACTAAGTTCACCTTTCTCAGATGGTACCGGGCTTACTGCCTTTTCTACAGGCTTGATCGGGCTTGGTGCCTTCTCATCAGGCTTGGCTGGAAGAAGTACATCCTCCTCAAATGGTACTGGGCTTGGTGCTTTCTCATCAGGCTTGATAGGGCTAGGTGCTTTCTCATCAGGCTTGGCCGAAATAAGTTCATCCTTATCAGATTGTACTGGGCTAGGTAACTTGTCTTCAGGTTTGACTGGGCTAGGCGCCTTATCATCGGGCTTGACCGGGCTTGGTGCCTTTTCATCAGGCTTGGCTGAAAGAGGTGCCTCCTTCTCTAATAATATTGGGCTTGGTACCCTAATATCATCAAGTTTGGCTGGATGAAGTTCATCTTTCTCAGATGGTACCGGGCTTACTGCCTTTTCTACAGGCTTGATCGGGCTTGGTGCTTTCTCATCAGGCTTGGCTGGAAGAAGTTCATCCTCCTCAAATGGTACTGGGCTTGATGCTTTCTCATCAGGCTTGATAGGGCTAGGTGCTTTCTTATCAGGCTTGGCCGAAATAAGTTCATCCTTATCAGATGGTACTGGGCTAAGTAACTTGTCTTCAGGTTTGACTGGGCTAGGCGCCTTATCATCAGGCCTGGCTGGAATAAGTTTAACCTTCTCAGATGGTACTGGGCTAGGTAACTTTTCTTCAGGCTCGACTGGGCTCGGTACCTTCTCAACAGGCTTGACCGGGCTAGGTGCCTTTTCATCAGGCTTGGCTGAAAGAGGTGCCTCCTTCTCTAATAATACTGGGCTTGGTACCTTAATATCATCAAGTTTTGCTGGATGAAGTTCATCTTTCTCAGATGGTACCGGGCTTACTGCCTTTTCATCAGGCTTCACCGGGCTTGGTGCCTTCTCATCAGGCTTGGCTGGAAGAAATTCATCCTCCTCAAATGGTACTGGGCTTGGTGCTTTCTTATCAGGCTTGATAGGGCTAGGTGCTTTCTCATCAGGCTTGGCCGAAATAAGTTCATCCTTATCAGATGGTACTGGGCTAGGTAACTTGTCTTCAGGTTTGACTGGGCTAGGCGCCTTATCATCAGGCCTGGCTGGAATAAGTTTAACCTTCTCAGATGGTACTGGGCTAGGTAATTTTTCTTCAGGCTTGACTGGGCTCGGTAACTTCTCATCAGGCTTGACCGGGCTGGGTGCCTTTTCATCAGGCTTGGCTGGAAGAGGTGCATCCTTCTCTAATAATATTGGGCTTGGTACCTTAATATCATCAAGCTTGGCTGGATGAAGTGCATCTTTCTCAGATGGTACTGGGCTAGGTAACTTCTCTTCAGGTTTGACTGGGCTCTGTACCTTCTCATCAGGCTTGGCTGAACGAAGTTCATCTTTCTCAGATGGTACCGGGCTTGGTATCTTTTCATCAGGCTTAACTGGGCTTGATTTCTTCTCATCAGGCTCGACTGTGCTAGGTGCTATACTAGGAAGAAGTTCATCCTTCTCAGATGTTATTGGGCTAGGCGCTTGCTCATAAGGCTTGATGGGGCTTGATTCCTTCTCATCAAGCATGCCTGGAAGAAGTTCATCCTTCTCAGATGGTACTGGGATAGGTTTCTCCTCAGCAAGCTTGGCTGGAAGAAGTTTATCCTTCTGAGATTGTGCTGGGCTTGATGCCTTCTCATCAGGCTTGATCAGGCTAGGTATCTTCTCGTCAGGTTTGATCGGGCTTGGTGCCTTGTCATGAAGCTTGGCTGGAATAACATCGTCTTTGTCAGATGGCACTGGGCTTGGAGCCTTCTCATCAAGCATGACTGGGCTGGTTGTCTTCTCATCAGGCATGACTGGGCTAGGTGCCTTTTCATCAGGCTTAGCTGAAATATGTCCATCCTTCTCAGATGGTACTGGGCTAGGTAACTTTTCATCAGGCTTGACTGAGCTTGGTGCTTTCTCGTCGGGCTTGATTGGGCTTGGTGCCATCTCATGAGGCTCGGCTGGAATAACATTATCTTTGTCCGATGACACTGGGCTTAGAACCTTCTCATCAAGCTTGACCGGGCTAGATATCTGCTCATCAGGCTTGATTGGGCTAGGGGCCGTCTTGTGAGACTCGACGGGGCTAGATTCTTGCTTTTCATCCGTTGTATCTGGCCGAGCTTTGACTAACGTTAACACAAGACCAGTTGTAATGTCCTCATCCGTAACAGGAGTGGGTTCCTTTACTTCAATTTTTACCGTGCTCTTTTTTGGCCTCATATCAGCAATTGACACTTCTTTAAAGGTCCTAGTGGATTTTGTTCCATCTGGATGTTCGTCTGCCTCCATAGAAATAACCGTGATTTTATATTTAGTTACAGTTCTACTTATGTTAGAGTATTCTTGAATTATTGTAATTATTATTGTTTTCCTCTTGATAATTATACCTTGTTCAGTAACAGTTACTATCTGAGTCGTTGTGTCTTCTTCTGTTTCACCTATTGCTTCAAATCCTAGTAACTGCTTTTCAATTTCTAATTCGTCCTCAGTTGGGCTTGGTGTTTTTGCTCCTAAAACTGATACAGCTTTCACATTAGGTTCAGTAGGGCTAAGAGGTTTAGTTGACTTTTCATCGATGTCTTCTGATTTGGGTTCTTTTTCTTGAAGCTTAATAGCGCCAAGTGCTATAAAAGCAGGCTTTTCCGGACTGTAAATTTTTTCTTCAGGTTTTATTAAGGGCAGTGTTTTCATATCAGTGATCTCAGTATCATCCAGTAAGGCTGGACTGAGTACTTCTTCGTCAGATTCTACAGCACTTGGTGACTTAAAACTTGAAACTAAATCAAGTTTTATTGGTTTTATCACTTTTTCGTCGACAATTACAGCTAGCTTGTCCGACTTCATTGAACTATATTCTTCCTTTACTGGGCTTGGTGCCTTCTCCTCAGGCTTGACTGAAATCATTTCATCCTCAGATGGCAACAGGCTAGGTACCTTCTCGTCGGGTTTGATGGGGCTTGGTGCCTTCTCATCGTGCTTGATGGGGCTAGGTGCCTTCTCATCCGGCTTGACTGGGCTAGGAATTTTCTCATCAGGTTTGACTAGGATAGGTGCCTTTTCGTCAGGCTTGATTGGAGTAAGCTCTTCTTTCTCAGATGGCACTGGGCTAGGTGCCTTGTCATCAGGCATGGTTGGAACAATTTCATCGTTCTCAGATGGAACTGGGCTAGGTGCCTTATGCTTGGCTGGAATGAGTTCATATTTCTCAGATGGCATCGGGCTAGGCAACATCTCATCGGGTTTGGTCGGGCTAGGCACCTTCTCGTCAGGCTTTTCTGCGATAGATGCTTTGTCATCAGGCTTGACTGGAATAATTTCATCCTTCTCAGATGCTACTGGGCTAAGTGCCTTCTCGTGAGGCTTCACTGGGGTAGGCACCTCTTTAGGCTTGATGGGACTAGGTGTCTTCTCATCAGGCTTGATAAGAATAGGTGCCTTTTCGTCAGATTTCGTTGGAGTAAGTTCATCTTTCTCAGATGGTACGGGGCTAGGCGCCTTCTCATCATGCTTAGCTGGAATGCGTTCGTCCTTCTCAGACGGTACCGAGCTAGGTGCCTTTTCATCTGGCTTAGGTGGAATAATTTCGTCCTTCTCAGATGGTACTGGGCTAAGCACTTTCTCGTCAGGCAGGACTGGGCTTGTTTCCTTCTCATAAGCTTTGGCTGGAATGAGTTCATCCTTCTCCGATGACACCGGGCTAGGCTCTTTCACATCGGGCTTGATGGGGCTAGCCACTTTCTCGTCAGGCAGGACTGGTATAGGCGCCTTCTCATCTGGCTTGTAAGGGCTAGGTATCTCCTCATTAGGGGTGATTAGGGTAGGTGCCATTTCATCAGGCTTGGTTGGAGTAAGCTCATTTTTCTCAGATGGTTCGGGGCTACGTGCCTTCTCGTCAGGTTTAAATGGAATAGGCACCTTCTCATCCGGTTTAATAGGGCTTGTTTCCTTCTCATCAGGCTTGGCTGGGATAGTTTCATCCTTATCAGATGGTACTGGGCTAGCCGCCTTCTCATCAGGCTTGACTGGAATGAGTTCTTCCTTCTCAGATGGCACCGGGCTAGGCACCTTCTCATCGGGTTTGATGGAGCTTGGTGCCTTTTCATCGGACTTGATTAGGATAGGTGCCTTTTCGTCAGGCCTGGTTGGAGTAAGCTCATCCTTCTCAGATGGTTCGCGGCTAGGTGCCTTCTCGTCAGGTTTAAATGGAATAGGCACCTTCTCATCCGGTTTAATAGGGCTTGTTTCCTTCTCATCAGGCTTGGCTGGGATAGTTTCATCCTTATCAGATGGTACTGGGCTAGCCGCCTTCTCATCAGGCTTGACTGGAATGAGTTCTTCCTTCTCAGATGGCACCGGGCTAGGCACCTTCTCATCGGGTTTGATGGAGCTTGGTGCCTTTTCATCGGACTTGATTAGGATAGGTGCCTTTTCGTCAGGCCTGGTTGGAGTAAGCTCATCCTTCTCAGATGGTGCGGGGCTAGGTGCCTTCTCGTCAGGTTTAAATGGGCTAGGCACCTTCTCATCCGGCTTGATAGGGCTTGTTTCGTTCTCATCAGGCTTGGCTGCAATGAGTTCATCCTTCTCAGATGGTACTTGGCTAGAAGCTTTCTCATCAGGCTTAAATGGGCTAGGCGCCTTCTCAACAGGCTTGATGGGGCTTGGTTCCTTCTCGTCATGCTTGGCTGGAATGAGATCATCCTTCTCAGATAGTTCCGGGCTAGGTGCTTTTTCGTCCGGCTTAATAGGGCTTGTTTCCTTTTCATCAGGCTTGGCTGGAATAGTTTCATCCTTATCAGATGATACTGGGCTAGCCGCCTTCTCATCAGGCTTGACTGCAATGAGTTCATCCTTCTCAGATGCTACTGGGCTAGAAGCTTTCTCATCAGGCTTAAATGGGCTAGGCACCTTCTCAACAGGCTTGATGGGGCTTGGTTCCTTCTCGTCATGCTTGGCTGGAATGAGTTCTGCCTTCTCAGATAGTTCCGGGCTAGGTGCCTTTTCATCGGGCTCGATGGGGCGTGGTGCCTTTTCATCGGACTTGATTAGAATAGGTGTCTTTTCATCAGGCTTGGTTGGAGTAAGCTCATCCTTCTCAGATGGTTCGGGGCTAGGTGCCATTTCATCAGGCTTGGTTGGAGTAAGCTCATCTTTCTCAGATGGTTCGGGGCTACTTGCCTTCTCGTCAGGTTTAAATGGAATAGGCACCTTCTTATCCGGTTTAATAGGGCTTGTTTTCTTCTCATCAGGCTTGGCTGGGATAGTTTCATCCTTATCAGATGGTACTGGGCTAGCCGCCTTCTCATCAGGCTTGACTGGAATGAGTTCATCCTTCTCAGACAGTACGGGGCTAGAAGCTTTCTCATCAGGCTTAAATGGGCTAGGCGCCTTCTCAACAGGCTTGATAGGGCTTGGTTCCTTCTCGTCAGGCTTGGCTGAAATGAGTACATCCTTCTCAGATGGTTCCGGGCTAGGTGCCTTTTCATCGGACTTGATTAGGATAGGTGTCTTTTCGTCAGGCTTGGTTGGAGTAAGTTCATCCTTCTCAGATGGTTCGGGGCTAGGTGCCATTTCATCAGGCTTGGTTGGAGTAAGCTCATCTTTCTCAGATGGTTCGGGGCTACTTGCCTTCTCGTCAGGTTTAAATGGAATAGGCACCTTCTCATCCGGTTTAATAGGGCTTGTTTTCTTCTCATCAGGCTTGGCTGGGATAGTTTCATCCTTATCATATGGTACTGGGCTAGCCGCCTTCTCATCAGGCTTGACTGGAATGAGTTCATCCTTCTCAGACAGTACGGGGCTAGAAGCTTTCTCATCAGGCTTAAATGGGCTAGGCGCCTTCTCAACAGGCTTGATAGGGCTTGGTTCCTTCTCGTCAGGCTTGGCTGAAATGAGTACATCCTTCTCAGATGGTTCCGGGCTAGGTGCCTTTTCATCGGACTCGATGGGGCGTTGTGCCTTTTCATCGGACTTGATTAGGATAGGTGCCTTTTCGTCAGGTTTGGCTGGACTAGGCAATTTTTCATCAGTCTTGTTGAGGCTTGGTACCTTCTCATCAGGCTTGGCTGGAATGAGTTCATCCTTCTCAGATGGTACTGGGCTAGGTGCCTTCTCACCAGGCTTGGCAAGGCTAGGTATCTTCTCATCTGGCTTGATTGGAATAGGTGCCTTTTCGTCAGGTTTGGTTGGGCTTGGTGCCTTCTCATCAGTTTTAATTAAGCATGGTTCCTTCTCATCAGGCTTGATGAGGCTTATTTTTTTCTCATCTGGCTTGTAAGGGCTAGGTATCTCCTCATCAGGGGTGATTAGGGTAGGTGCCATTTCATCAGGCTTGGTTGGAGTAAGCTCATCTTTCTCAGATGGTTCGGGGCTACGTGCCTTCTCGTCAGGTTTAAATGGAATAGGCACCTTCTCATCCGGTTTAATAGGGCTTGTTTCCTTCTCATCAGGCTTGGCTGGGATAGTTTCATCCTTATCAGATGGTACTGGGCTAGCCGCCTTCTCATCAGGCTTGACTGGAATGAGTTCATCCTTCTCAGACGGTACGGGGCTAGAAGCTTTCTCATCAGGCTTAAATGGGCTAGGCGCCTTCTCAACAGGCTTGATAGGGCTTGGTTCCTTCTCGTCAGGCTTGGCTGAAATGAGTACATCCTTCTCAGATGGTTCCGGGCTAGGTGCCTTTTCATCGGGCTTGATGGGGCGTTGTGCCTTTTCATCGGACTTGATTAGGATAGGTGTCTTTTCGTCAGGCTTGGTTGGAGTAAGCTCATCCTTCTCAGATGGTTCGGGGCTAGGTGCCTTCAGGTCAGGCTGCACTGGGCTAGGCGCCTTCTCATCAGGCTTGGCAAGGCTAGGTATCTTCTCATCTGGCTTGATTGGAATAGGTGCCTTTTCGTCGGGTTTGGTTGGGCTTGGTGCCTTCTCATCAGGTTTGATTAAGCATGGTTCCTTCTCATCAGGCTTGATGAGGCTTATTTTTTTCTCATCTGGCTTGTAAGGGCTAGGTATCTCCTCATCAGGGGTGATTAGGGTAGGTGCCATTTCATCAGGCTTGGTTGGAGTAAGCTCATCTTTCTCAGATGGTTCGGGGCTACGTGCCTTCTCGTCAGGTTTAAATGGAATAGGCACCTTCTCATCCGGTTTAATAGGGCTTGTTTCCTTCTCATCAGGCTTGGCTGGGATAGTTTCATCCTTATCAGATGGTACTGGGCTAGCCGCCTTCTCATCAGGCTTGACTGGAATGAGTTCATCCTTCTCAGACGGTACGGGGCTAGAAGCTTTCTCATCAGGCTTAAATGGGCTGGGCGCCTTCTCAACAGGCTTGATAGGGCTTGGTTCCTTCTCGTCAGGCTTGGCTGAAATGAGTTCATCCTTCTCAGATGGTTCCGGGCTAGGTGCCTTTTCATCGGGCTTGATGGGACTTGGTGCCTTTTCATCGGACTTGATTAGGATAGGTGTCTTCTCGTCAGGCTTGGTTGGACTAGGCGATTTTTCATCAGGCTTGATGAGGCTTGGTACCTTCACATCAGGCTTGGCTGGAATGAGTTCATCCTTCTCAGATGGTACTGGGCTAGGTGCCTTCAGGTCAGGCTGCACTGGGCTAGGCGCCTTTTCATCAGGCTTGGCAAGGCTAGGTATCTTCTCATCTGACATGATTGGAATAGATGCCATTTCATCTGGCTTGGTTGGGCTTGGTGCCTTCTCATCAGGTTTGATTAGGCATGGTTCCTTCTCATCAGGCTTGATGAGGCTTTTTTCTTTCTCATCTGGCTTAACAGGGCTAGGTATCTTCTCATCAGGCTTGGCTGGAATAGTTTCATCCTTATCAGATGGTACTGGACTAGCCGCCTTCTCATCAGGCTTGACTGGAATGTGTTCATCCTTCTCAGTCGATACCGGGCTTGGTTTTTTCTCACCAAGCTTGATCGTGGATGGTTCCTTTACATCAGGACTGAGTTCTTCCGTTTTTTCATATTTAATTAATTTTTCACTTAAAAATTCCTCGGTCTTATCTATCGTATCATCAAATTGGCTTGCTAGAGTTTTTGCAATAGACACTGTTTGGTCTTCTATTTCTTCAGATTTACTTAATAAACCTTCACCATCGATTTCCTTTTTACTTTGTTTGATGTCATGAATATCTTTTGCTTGACCAACTTGCTTGTCATCAAGTTTGTCAGAAATGATATCTTTTTTCGTGATTGCATCAAGTTGTTCTTTTGGTTTTAAATCTTGTTTTGTGTCAATGGAATCATCAGATTCGATTGAGGGTAGTTTGGCTATATTCTTTATTTCGGCATCAAGTGATTCCAATTCATCAATCGTTTTTTCAACGATTGCTTTTTCTTTTTCGGTTATCTTTTCATCTTCTTCTTTTTCGTAAATAAGTTTTTTCATGTCTTCTTTTGCTGATAATGGACTCGGAATTCGTCGCACATCCGTGTCTTCCAAGATACTTTCAGTCATGGCGTCAAGAATTTCGTTTTCAATTCTTAAGTCACGTTCTGTAGCGATATCCTTTGTTTCCTTAGTGACTTTAGAAAGACTCAGTTTTCTTTCTGTGTCTTTCATTACGTCTAGCACAAGTTCAGGGCTAGGTATTTCATCTTCTGATTGATCTTGTGTGTCGGTGAAAACAGTGAGTTCTTTTGTTATTTTTTCATGTGTAAGGTCATCTTTGATTTTGATACCTTGATCCACTTCTTCCTTTATCTGAGCCTCTTTCTCTGGACTAGGTTCTTTTACAGGAACTTTGCTGAGAACGGCATCAGAAATTTTAAGGACCTGTGGTTTCTCATCGATGGTGATTTCTTGTTTGTTTAGTTTATCTGCCTCAAGAATATGTGGCAGTTTTTGTTCTTGAACTGGACTGACTTTTGTTTGGCTTATCTTATCTTCTACAGACAAAGCTTTATGTTCTTCGTCAGCTTCATCAAGAAGATCTTTGTCAACGAGAACGAAGCCATCTTCATCCAAGTGCTCTTCCATTTTATATTTGCCATGAACTTCTATCGGCATGCTTTCCATTGGGCTAACCAAGTCATGTGGTTTGCTTGGACTTGGTGTTTTCTCTTCCGTTTTGGGAAAACTAAGCTTGTGTGTAAGAATTGAGCTAGTTTCCTTTTCACCAGATGTAACTACGCTAGGTTTATCATCTGCGAGTGTAACTAATCTTATAGTTCGTGTCTTTATAGTGCCATCAGGGAGTTCATCTTCCTCAGTAGTTAAAACTACCGTTTTGTACCATAGAATGGTTTTTGTTATATTACTATATTCTTGAATGATAGTTATTATAATTATTTTTCGTTTTATAACTATGCCATTTTCGGTTAAGGTTACGAACTGTGTACTGGTGTCTTCTTCTGGTTTTCCTACCGATTCGAAATCTTTTAGTCTTTTGTCAATTTCAATTTCTTGTTCTTTATCATAGATTAGGCTAGGTAACTTATCTTGAGAAGTAGCTGGCTCATCTAAACTTGGTATTTTTTCAGCTGGCCTAATAAGTGGCACTATATCAAGATCAGTTGGCTTTGTCACCTTATCATGAAGTTCACCAAGAATTATTGCCGATGTCTGACTGTGTGCTTTTTTGTCAGATTTAATTGGACTAGGTGCCTTCTCATCGGGCTTGACTGAGCTTGGAACTTTCTCATCAGGTTGGGTGGTGCTTGTTTCGAAAACGTCAAGTTTTGCAGGACCTGGTTCATTCTCAATGACTGGGCTAGGCGCTATCTCATCTGGTTTGGTTAGGATTGGTTCGGGGACGTCAAGTTTTTCGGGACTTGGCTCTTTCTCGTCTGGTTTGCTGGCAATCAAACTTTGATCAAGTGGTTCTGTCCCTTTGTCTACAGATTTTATACTTGAGATATCATCATCTGTTTCTGAAAGACTTATATCCTTTTCATCAGGCTTTATTAAATCCTGTGTCTTCTCCTCAGGCGTAACAAGGCTTGGCTTTCGTTCATCAGGCTTAACTGGGCTTGGGGCCTTATCATCAAGTTTAATTGGGCTTGACTTTTTTTCGTCAGGTTTGACCGAAGTTGGCTCTTTCTCGTCAGCTTTGAACAGGCTTGGTGCCTTCTGGTCGGCTTTGACGGGGCTTGGTTCTTCCTCATCGTGGTGAATGGGGCTAGAAACGTTGTCTTCTGGTGAGATTAAGCTCGGCTTTTGTTCATTAGGTTTGACTAGGCTTGGGGTCGTATCGTCAGGTTTGACGGGGCTTAGTTTCTTGACGTCAAGGTGAATAGGGCTAGGTGCTTTATCTACTGGAATGATTAGGCTTGGCTTAAGTTCATCAGGCTTAACTGAGATAGGTGGCATATCATCCAGTTTGACTAGGCTTGGCTCTTTCTCGTCAAGATGTACTGGGCTAGTTGCCTTCTCTTCTGGAGTGATAAGGCTTGGCTTTCGTTCATCAGTTTTGACGAGGCTTGGTTCTTTCTCGTCAAGATGTACTGGGCTAGGTACCTTGTCTTCTGTCGTGATAAGACTTGGCTTACGTTCATCGTGTTCGAATGGGCTTGGTTCTTTCTCGTCAAGATGTTTTGGGCTTGGTGGCATCTCTTCAGGTTTGACTGGACTTGGTTCTTCCTCGTCAAGATGTACTGAGCTAGGTGCCTTCTCTACAGGAATGATTAGGCTTGGTTTACGTTCATCAGGCTTGATTGGGCTTGGTTCTGTCTCGTCAAGATGTACTGGGCTAGGTGCCTTCTCTTCTGGAGTGATAAGGCTTGGCTTCCGTTCATAAGGTATGACGGGGCTTGGTTTTGTTTCATCAGTCTTGACTGGGCTTGGTAGTATCTCATCGGGTTTGACTGGGCTTGGTTCTTTCTCGTCAAGACGTTCTGGGCGTGGTGGCATCTCATCAAGTTTGACTGGGCTTGGCTCTTTCTCGTCAAGATGTACTGGGCTAGTTGCCTTCTCTTCTGGAGTGATAAGGCTTGGCTTTCGTTCATCAGTTTTGACGAGGCTTGGTTCTTTCTCGTCAAGATATACAGGGCCTGGTGCCTTCTCGTTAGGTTTGATTGGGATTGGTTCCTTCTCGTCCAGATGTACTGGGCTAGGTGCCTTCTCTTCTGGAGTGATATGGCTTGGCTTTCGTTCATCAGTTTTGAAAAGGCTTGGTTCTTTATCGTCAAGATGTACTGGGCTAGGTGCCTTCTCTTCTTGAGTGATAAGGCTTGGCTTTCGTTCATCAGTTTTGACGAGGCTGGGAGCCTTCTCAAGAGGTTCGAATGGGCTTGGCTCTTTCTCGTCAAGATGTACTGGACTAGGTGCCCTCTCTTCTGGAGTGATAAGGCTTGGCTTTCTTTCATCAGTTTTGACGAGGCTTGGTTCTTTCTCGTCAAGATATACTGGGCTTAGAGCCTTCTCATCAGGTTTGGTTGGGATTGGTTCCTTCTCTTCCATATGTACTGGCCTAGGTGCCTTTTCTTCTGGAGTGATAAGACTTGGCTTTCGTTCATCACTTTTAAAAAGGCCTGGTTCTTTATCGTCAAGATGTACTGGGCTTGGTACCTTCTCATCAGATTTGACGGGGCTTGGTTTTTTCTCGCCAAGATGAATAGGGCTAGCTGCCTTGTCTTCTGGAGTGATTAAGCTTGGCTTTCTATCCTCAGGTTTAACTGGACTTGGTTCTTCCTCGTCAAAATGTACTGGGCTAGGTACCTTGTCTTTTGTCGTGATAAGGCTTGGCTTACGTTCATCGTGTTCGAATGGGCTTGGTTCTTTCTCGTCAAGATGTTTTGGGCTTGGTGGCATCTCTTCAGGTTTGACTGGACTTGGTTCTTCCTCGTCAAGATGTACTGAGCTAGGTGCCTTCTCTACAGGAATAATTAGGCTTAGTTTACGTTCATCAGGCTTGATTGGGCTTGGTTCTGTCTCGACAAGATGTACTGGGCTAGGTGCCTTCTCTTCTGGAGTGATAAGGCTTGGCTTCCGTTCATCAGGTATGACGGGGCTTGGTTTTGTTTCATCAGTCTTGACTGGGCTTGGTAGTATCTCATCGGGTTTGACTGGGCTTGGTTCTTGCTCGTCAAGACGTTCTGGGCGTGGTGGCATCTCATCAGGTTTGACTGGGCTTGGCTCTTTCTCGTCAAGATGTACTGGACTAGTTGCCTTCTCTTCTTGAGTGATAAGGCTTGGCTTTCGTTCATCAGTTTTGACGAGGCTTGGTTCTTTCTCTTCAAGTTGTACTGGGCTAAGTACTTTCTCTTCAGGTTTGATGGGGCTAGGTTCCTTTTCCTCCACTGTGATTAGACTAGGCTTCCTCTCCTCAGGCTGGACGGAAATTTGCTCTTTCTCGTCAAGATGTTCTGGGCTAGGAGCCTTCTCTTCCGGTGTGATAAGGCTCGGTTTCCGTTCATCAGTTTTGACGGGGCTTGGTTCTTTTTCATCAGTCTTAATTGGGCTTGGTGGCATCTCATCAGGTTTGACTAGGCTTGGCTCTTTCTCATCGAGATAAACTGTGCCAGGTGCCTTCTCTTCTGGAGTCATAAGGCTTGGCTTTCGTTCATCAGTTTTGACGAAGCTTGGTTCTTTCTCTTCAAGGTGTACCGGGCTTGGTACTTTCTCTTCAGGTTTGACGGGGCTAGATACCTTTTTCTCCGCTTTGATTATACTAGACTTTCTCTCCTCAGGCGGGAAGGGGCTTGGCTCTTTCTCGTCAAGATGTACTGGACTAGGTGCCTTCTCTTCTGGAGTGATAAGGCTTGGCTTTCGTTCATCAGTTTTGACGAGGCTTGGTTCTTTTTCTTCAAGGTGTACCGGGCTCAGGACTTTCTCTTCAGGTTTGACGGGGCTAGGTATCTTTTCCTCAGCTGTGATTAGACTAGGCTTCCTTTCCTCAGGCTGGACGGGGCTATGTTCTTTCTCGTCAAGATGTTCTGCGCTTGGTGGCATCTCTTCAGTTTTGACTGGACTTGGTTCTTCCTCGTCAAGGTGTAGTGAGCTAGGTGCCTTCTCTACAGGAATGATTAGGCTTGGTTTACGTTCATCAGGCTTGATTGGGCTTGGTTCTGTCTCGTCAAGATGTACTGGGCTAGGTGCCTTCTCTTCTGGAGTGATAAGGCTTGGCTTCCGTTCATCAGGTTTGACGGGGCTTGGTTTTGTTTCATCAGTCTTGACTAGGCTTGGTGGTATCTCATCGGGTTTGACTGGGCTTGGTTCTTTCTCGTCAAGACGTTCTGGGCGTGGTGGCATCTCATCAGGTTTGACTGGGCTTGGCTCTTTCTCGTCAAGATGTACTGGACTAGGTGCCTTCTCTTCTTGAGTGATAAGGCTTGGCTTTCGTTCATCAGTTTTGACGAGGCTTGGTTCTTTCTCTTCAAGTTGTACTGGGCTAAGTACTTTCTCTTCAGGTTTGACGGGGCTAGGTTCCTTTTCCTCCACTGTGATTAGACTAGGCTTCCTCTCCTCAGGCTGGACGGAAATTTGTTCTTTCTCGTCAAGATGTTCTGGGCTAGGTGCCTTCTCCTCCGGTGTGATAAGGCTCGGCTTCCGTTCATCAGTTTTGACGGGGCTTGGTTCTTTTTCATCAGTCTTAACTGGGCTTGGTGGCATCTCATCAGGTTTGACTAGGCTTGGCTCTTTCTCATCGAGATAAACTGGGCTAGGTGCCTTCTCTTCTGGAGTCATAAGGCTTGGCTTTCGTTCATCAGTTTTGACGAAGCTTGGTTCTTTCTCTTCAAGGTGTACCGGGCTTGGTACTTTCTCTTCAGGTTTGACGGGGCTAGATACCTTTTCCTCAGCTGTGATTAGACTAGGCTTCCTTTCCTCAGGCTGGATGGGGCTATGTTCTTTCTCGTCAAGATGTTCTGGGCTAGATGCCTTCTCTTCTGGAGTGATATGGCTTGGCTTTCGTTCATCAGGCTTGATTGGGCTTGGTTCTTTCCCGTCAAGATGTACTGATTGTAGTGGCATCTCATCAGGTTTGACTGGGCTTGGCTCTTTCTCGTCAAGATGTACTGGGCTAGGTGCTTTCTCTTCTGGAGTGATACGGCTTAGCTTTCGTTCATCAGTATTGACGAGGCTTGGTTCTTTCTCTTCATGGTGTATAGGGCTCGGTACTTTCTCTTCAGGTTTGACAGGGCTAGGTTCCTTTTCCTCCGCTGTGATTAGACTAGGCTTCCTCTCCACAGGTTTGACTGGCCTTGCTTCTTTCTCGTCAAGATGTACTGGGCTTGGTGCCTTCTCATCTGGAGTCATAGGGCTCGGCTTTCGTTCATCACTTTTGACGAAGCTTGGTTCTTTCTCTTCAAGGTATAGTGGGCTCGGTACTTTCTCTTCTGGTTTGACGGGGCTAGGTACCTTTTCCTCTGCTGTGATTAGGCTGGACTTCCTCTCCTCAGGCTGGACGGGGCTTTGTTCTTTCTCGTAAAGATGTTCTGGGCTAGGTGCCTTCTCTTCTGGAGTCATAAGGCTTGGCTTCCGTTCATCAGTTTTGACAAAGCTTGGTTCTTTGTCTTCAAGGTGTACTGAGCTCGGTACTTTCTCTTCTTGTTTGACGGGGCTAGGTACCTTTTCCTCCGCTGTGGTTAGACTAGGCTTCCTATCCTCAGGCTGGATGGGGCTTTGTTCCATCTCGTGAAGATGTTCTGGGCTAGGTGCCTTCTCTTCCGTTGTGATTAGGCTTGGCTTCCATTCATCAGGTTTGACGGGGCTTGGTTCTTTTTCATCAGTCTTAACTGGGCTTGGAGGCATCTCATCAGGTTTGACTGGGCTTGGCTCTTTCTCGTCAATATGTACTGGACTAGGTGCCTTCTCTCGTGGAGTGATAAGGCTTAGCTTTCGTTCATCAGTTTTGACGAGACTTGGTGCTTTCTTTTCAAGGTGTACTGAGCTTGGTACATTCTCGTCATGTTTGACTTGGCTTGCTTCTTTCTCGTCTAGATGTACTGGGCTAGGTACCTTGTCTTCTGTCGTGATTAGACTTGGCTTACGCTCGAATGGGCTTGGTTCTTTCTCGTCATGATGTTTTGGGCTTGATGGCATCTCATCAGGTTTGACTGGGCCTGGCTCTTTCTCGTCAAGATGTACTGGACTAGGTGCCTTCTCTTCTGGAGTGATAAGGCTTGGCTTTCGTTCATCAGTTTTGACGAGGCTTGGTTCTTTCTCGTCAAGGTGTACTGAGCTTGGTGGCATCTCATCAGGTTTGATTGAGCTTGGCTCTTTCTCGTCAAGATGTTCTGGGCTAGGTACCTTGTCTTCTGTCGTGATTAGACTTGGCTTACGTTCATCGTGCTCGAATGGGCTTGGTTCTTTCTCGTCAAGATGTTTTGGGCTTGGTGGCATCTCTTCAGGTTTGACTGGACTTGGTTCTTCCTCGTCAAGATGTACTGAGCTAGGTGCCTTCTCTACAGGAATGATTAGGCTTGGTTTACGTTCATCAGGCTTGATTGGGCTTGGTTCTGTCTCGTCAAGATGTACTGGGCTTGGAGTGATTAGGCTTGGCTTACGTTCATCAGGCTTGACTAGGCTTGATGGTATCTCATCAGGTTTGACTGAGCTTGGCTCATTCTCATCAAGATGTACTGGGCTACGTGCATTCTCTTCTGGAGAGATAAGGCTTGGCTTTCGTTCATCAGGCTTGACTGAGCTTAGTTCTTTCTCGTCAAGATGTACTGAGCTTGGTGGCATCTCATCAGGTTTGACTGGGCTTGGCTCTTTCTCGTCAAGATGTACTGGGCTAGGTGCTTTCTCTTCTGGAGTGATAAGGCTTAGCTTTTGTTCATCAGTTTTGACGAGACTTGGTTCTTCCTCTTTAAGGTGTACTGGGCTCAGTACTTTCTCTTCAGGTTTGACTGGGCTAGGCACCTTTTCATCTGTTGTGATTAGACTAGGCTTCTTCTCCTCAGGCTGGACGGAGCTTTGTTCTTTCTCGTAAAGTTGTTCTGGGCTTGGTGCCTTCTCTTCCGGTGTGATAAGGCTCGGCTTCCGTTCATCAAGTTTGACGAGGCTTGGTTCTTTTTCATCAGTCTTGACTGGGCTTGGAGGCATCTCATCAGGTTTGACTGGGCTTGGCTCTTTTTCGTCAAAATGTACTGAGATTGGTGGCATCTCATCAGGTTTGACAGGGCTTGGCTCTTTATCGTCAAGATGTACTGGGCTAGGTGCCTTCTCTTTTGGAGTGATAAGGCTTAACTTTCGTTCATCAGTTTTGACGAGACTTCGTTCTTCCTCTTCAAGGTGTACTTGGCTCGGTACTTTCTCTTCAGGTTTGACTGGCCTAGGCTCCTTTTCCTCCGTTGTGATTAGACTAGGCTTCTTCTCCTCAGGCTGGACGGAGCTTTGTTCTTTCTCGTCAAGATGTGCTGGGCTAGGTGCCTTCCCTTCCGGTGTGATAAGGCTCGGCTTTCGTTCATCAGGTTTTATGAAGCTTAGTTCTTTTTCATCAGTCTTGATTGGGCTTGGTGGCATCTCATCAGGTTTGACTGGGCTTGGTTCTTTCTCGTCTAGATGTACTGGGCTAGGTGCCTTGTCTTTTGTTGTGATAAGACTTGGCTTTCGTTCATCAGGCTTAAATGGGCTTGGTGCCCTCTCATCAGGCTTGACTGGGCTTGCTTCTTTCTTTTCAAGTACTGGGCTAGGTGCCTTCCCTACTGGAGTCATTAGGCTTGACTTTAGTTCATCAGACTTGACTGGAATTGGTTCTTTCTCGTCAAGATGAACTGGGCTAGGTGGCATTATATCAGGTTTGACTGGGCTTGGCTCTTTCTCGCCAAGATGTACTGGGCTAGATGTCTTATCTTCTGGAGTGGTAAGGCCTGACTTTCTATCGTCAGGTTTGACTGGACTTGGTTTTTCCTCGTCAAGATGAACTGATTTTGGTTCCTTATCGTCTGGTTTGATTGGGCTTGGTTCTATCTCATCTAGAAGTACTGGGCTAGGTGCCTTCTCTTCTGTCGTGATAAGACTTTGTTTTCGTTGATCAGGCTTTAATGGGGTTGGTTCTTTTTCGTCAAGATGTACTGGTCTTGGTGGCATCTCATCAGATTTGACTGAGCTTGGCTCTTTCTCGTCAAGATATACTGGGCTAAGTGCCTTCTCGTCAGGTTTAACAAGGCTTGGTTCTTCCTTTTCAAGGGAAATAGGGCTAGGTGCCTTGTCTTCTGGAGTGATTAAGCCTGGCGTTTTTTTCTCACTTTTGACTGGACTTGGTTCTTTGTCATCAAGATCAATTGAGCTAGGTGCCTTGTCTTGTGGAGTGATTAGGCTAGGTTTTCGTTCATCAGGCTTGACTGGGCTAGGTGCCTTGTCTTCTGGAGTGATTAAGCTTGGCTCTTTTCCCACAGGTTTGACTGGAATTGGTTCTTTCTCGTCTAGATTTACCGAGCTAGGTGTCTTGTCTTCTAGAGCGATTAAGCTCGGCTTTCGTTCATCAGGCTTGACTTGGCTTGGTGCCTCCTCGTCAGGTTTTTCGGGGCTGGGTTGTCTCTCATCAAAATGAATTGGGCTAGGTGCCTTGTCTTTTGGAATGATTAGGCTTGGCTTTCGTTCACCTGGTTTGACGGGGCTTGGTTCTTTTTCATCAGACTTGACTGGGCTTGGTGACTTCCCGTCAGGCTTGACGGGGCTTGATTTTTTATCGTCAAGATGTACTGGGCTAGATGCCTTCTCTTCTGGAGTGATCAGGCATGGCTTTCGTTCATCAGGCTTGATGGGGCTTGGTTCTTTCTCGTCAAGATGTTCTGGGCTCGGTGCCTTCTCTGCTGGAGTGCGAAGGCTAAACTTAAGTTCATCAGGCATAACTGGGCTTGGTGGTTTCTCGTCAGGTTTGACGGGGCTGGGTTTTTTCTCATCAAGGTGAATAGGGCTAGGTGCCATCTCTTCTGGAGTGATTAAGCTCGGCTTTTGTTCATCAGACTTAACTTGGATTGTTGCCTTCTCACTAGGTTTAACGGGGCTTGGTTCTTTCTCGTCAAGATGTACTGGGGTCGGTGCCTTTTCTACTGGAGTGATAAGGCTTGGCTTTCGTTCATCAAGCTTTACTGGGCTTGGTGCCTTCTCGTCAGGTTTGTCGGGACTTGGTTCTTTCTCGTCAAGATGTACTGAGCTAGGTGCCTTCTCTTCTCGAGTGATCAGGCTTGGCTTTCGTTCATCAGGTTTGACTGGGCTTGGTGCCTTCTCGTCAGGTTTGACGGGGCTTGGTTCTTTCTCGTCAAGATGCACTGGGCTAATTGCCTTCTCTTCTGGAGTAAGTAAGCTTGGCTTTCGTTCATCAGGCGGGACTGAGATTGGTGCCTTCTCGTCAGGTTTAACGATGTAAGGCTCTTGTTCTTCTGTTGTAATTAATCTTGACTTCATCTCATCAGCCTTTTCAGGTGTCTTTAGTGTTTCTATATCTGATACCTCTTTTCGTAGGATTATCTCAGTAATGGGCGATTCAACATCAGGCGTTTGTAATTTGTCTTCAAATTCAAATGGAATGGGGTCTGGCTTTTTATCATACAATTTCATTTGTCTTATAACTCGAGTGTATTTGGAACCATCAGGATGTTCATCTGATTCAATAGTCATAATGCAAATCTTATATTTCACAATTTTCTTAGTAACATGGTAAAATTCCTGAATAATTGTCGTTATAAGAGACTTTCTTGTTATAACAATGCCTTTTTCCGTAATATGCTCAACTTTGCCAGTAGTATGCTCTTCTGCTTTGTCTGAATACTGAAATTCTTTTAACATTTCATTTATTTCTGATTCTTGCACTTTGTCATAGATAAGAGTGGGCACCTCACCATCAGGTTTTTCTGGAGAAGATGTTTTCTCAAGAGTACTAGTAGTTTTATCTTCCTTTGGCATAGTAGCAGCAGATTTATCTTTCTTTTCGGGACTTGGGGGTTTTATATCCATATTATATCTTTCCAGTTCCTTTATTAATCTGAAAAACTCTTCATCAGTCATATGTGAAGAAGGGAGGCTTCTTATATGAGAAGAAACAAACTCTGGTTTTTCATACGCGAGCGAAACTTTTCTCATGGTACGACTTACTTTACCACCATCTGGCAGTTCATCTTCTTCAATAGTAAAAACAGTAGTTTTATATCTAAATGATGTTTTAGTTACATTGGTATATTCCTGGATGATTGTTGTTTCAGTTATTACTCTGCGTATCATGATCCCTTTTTCAAAAACTCTCATGCTTATTATTTCAGTGTGATCTATAGGCTTTCCTGATGGTTCAAAGTTCATTAATCTTTCTTCAATTTCTAATTCTTCATCTTCATCGTAAATTAAAGGCTCGTTTTCTGTAGTTTGACTTACAGGCTTTAATACAGTTGGAGTAGGTATTGTTTGTTCCAAATCCATTAATTTTGTCACTTTTTCATCAGGTGTAACTGGAGAAGTAGGCGTATCAACGAGTTTTACTCCTTCTTCTTCAGGACTTATTGCTTTCTCATCTGGTTTGACTGGGCCGAGTTTTGGTCGTTCATAAGAAAGAGATACTTTTCTGTAAGTTCTACTAGTTTTTATGCCATCAGGATGTTCGTCATCTTCAATTGTCAAAACAGTAGTTTTGTATCTAACTATTGTCCTTGTAATGTTACTATATTCCTGTAAGACAGTCTTAACTGTAGATTTCCTTGTTACAACAATACCTTTTTCAGTAATTGTCACAAATTGTGTGATAGATGTTTCCTCTGGTTTTCCAGTTGGTTCAAATCCAATCAATCTTTCTTCAATGTCTAGCTCATGATCTTCGTCATAAATTAAGCTAGGAATCTTCTCTTCTGATGTGTCTTCTTGAACTTCAACAGTCTTCTCTTCAGGCTTGGGAGAACTTGATGCTCTTTCACTGAAATCGTCTGTTACAGAAATAACGTCTCTCTCAGGACTTGTTTGCTTTGCAATTTGATCCTTCATTTCGTCAAATATTGATATTTCTGGTTTTTCTTCAATTTGTTCATCAGCAAAAACCTTTTCTGATGGTGATTCCTTGAGTGGACTAGGTGTTTTTACTACTACCTTTTCTTTATCTTCCTTTTCAGGAATAATATATTTTTCTTTTAACTCTTTTTCAGTACTTCCTTCCTTCTTACTTTCAATTGGCGTTGTTTTGGTTGGCTTGATTTCAATTGCCTTAATCTTTTCTGGAATTTCATTCTCTGGGCTTGATTCTTTCTTCTCAGTTTTTTTACCGAAGAATCCAAATACTTCATCTTTGAAAGCGGACACCTTTCCAGCTACTTTTTCTACTCTCGTTTCCGCCTTTTGTAATAATGTTCTCTTCGGAAGTTCCTTTTCAGGACTTAAGGGTTTTTCCTCAACAGGTGTTTTGTCTTTGATAAGTTTTTCAGGTTGTTCAGCTTTTGCTGAAATTATTTCATTTTCCGGTTCAACAGGCGCTACATCTAAGCTGGTCCGCTTTTCAGAAATATCTAGTGCAAAACCTGCAATTGTTTTAGTTTCACTCACTTCAGACGGTTTTGTTTCAATTTTTACTTGTTGAATTGGTACTTCTTTTCTCTTTAAATCAGCAATCTTTTCTTCAAGTTTTTCTAATGTCTTAGCTGATTCCAGTGTGGTGCTGACTCTTCTCTCAGGCTGTATCGGCTGTTCGGTTATATCTGTACAGATTATATGGGCTTCCGCAAGGTCATTTTTCTGTTTTTCTTTCGAAATCTCTTTAATATCGTCTACCTTTTCTTTGAGCTTTTCGTCCATAAGTTCTCGTTTAACTCGCTTACCTTCACTTAGTACAGTTTTGTCTGAAGTCTCACTGACATCTTCTGATGTAACAGATCTCACTGGCGACACTTCTTTCTTTATTGTCTCGGCCATTTCATGAGTGGGCTTTGCATCAAGGGTTTTAATTTCTTTAACATCTTTATGCACATCATGTTTGATTTCTTGTTCGCTTGACAGAAGCATCTTTGTTGCTTCAACAACACTAACAGTTTTGTCTTCACTTGGGAAGGCTTCAGGTGATTTACTTAATAAAGGTGACTTCTCAGCCATGATTTCTTCTAAGGTCTTTTCTGATTTTAATACTTCAGCGACATCAGCCACAATTTTTTCGACTTCTTTAGGACTTAAGGGAGGTTTATCAACCATTTCTAATTTACGAGCCTCCTCAATTTCTTTTTCAACGTCTTCGGGTATAGATGGTATTTTTTCGGGCATACATGGGATTTCTTCGATTACAATAATATCATCTTTAATTGGTGAATCAAGAGTCGTAATGTGAGTTTCTCTTAGTTTCTCAGTATACTGACCGTAGTCATACTCACCGTCATCATATTCTTTTACTGGTTTTAAGTCTTTGTCAAGAACTGCTGAAATTTTCATTTGGTCGTGGTACATTGGGGACTCTGGTGCTGAACCAGGCGTTACAGTAACGAGTTCAGGATGCGATGCACGTTGCACTGTTTTAACTACCACATCGTCTTGTACTGCTTTCATTCCTTTGTAAGACATAGCAGCTTCCTGGTCTAGAAGAGGTAGGTCTTTAGGAACTTTGATTTCGTCCAGTTTTCTTTTAATGAATTCTTCTTCTGGTGTTTTCTTTTCTACATAGGTTCTATAGTCTACTTCCTCGTGCAAAGGTAGGTCGGCAACTTCATCAGGTGTCTTAACAATTTCTCTTATAGGCACTGGTATGGACTCAAGTTTAGGACTTTTTTCAAGTGATAATGGTTTCGTATCTACTAAGCTTTGAGGTGGTATTATTTCCTTTGTTTCCTCCTGAATGTGTTTTTCTTCAATTTGTTGATCTTCTTTAATTTCATCAAGAGTTATTCGTTCATCTTCAGGTAGTGTAGGCGCAGTTGTGGCTCCAGATTCGATAGTAGTAGATATTTTCTCATCCGGTTGAGACTCTTGAACCTGCATTTCAAGAGAATCTTTGGGTTTGGGAATACTCTTACTATCGGAAGTCTTCTTTTCACTGCTAATGTCTTGTTTTTCTTCAACACTCACTGAGTGTTCTTTGGACTCAATTTGCTTTGCTTCCGATTCAATAATAGCTTCAGTCTTTATTTTTGTTTCTTCTGGTTTTTCCTGTTCTAGCACTGTAATATCTTTCTTTTTCTCAGATTCTTCTTTATCTTTAGCGTGTTTTTGTAATTCTTCTTCATGATCGTGGCTATCTTCTCGATCCAAGACAGAGTCCTCCGTATATTGTTCAACTTCTTCTTTTTCAATAATCAGATATTCGTCTTCAAATTCACCGTCGGCAGTCGTTTCAGTCTTGGTGTCGTCTATTAAGCAAGTAATTTTTTCGATATCCGATCGTCCTACGAACTCAATTTTCTCCTCCGCTTCGCTATCCCTGTTAAATACTGCTTCTATTTCTCTAACAATTTCTTGTTCTTCTCTCTCATCTAACTCTTGTAGTTTTATATCATCGAGAGACTTTGACGTGTCTTCGTCAGATTTCTTTGCATCTTTAAGAATGTCTTCGTAGTTAACTCTTTGTAACCCCTTTAACTTCGAAGTATCAGCTTTAATTGACTTCACTGATTTAGTTGGACTCTTCATAGCTTTTAATCCTTTCACTGGAGATGATAGTGGCCTAGGCCGGCGCGAGATAGGTTCCCGTTTAGCTTTAGTTTCCTTTTTCTCAGTTGCTTTTGCTGTAATGTCTCGTTTGGGTGAAGTTTGTTTATATTTAGATTCCACAACCATGCGATTTTTCGCTTCTTTGGTGCTTTTCGCTTGTGTGCTACCGGGGCTCAGTCTTCTTGGTTTGGCTTTGATTTTGTCTTTAACAGCTGGTACAGATGGTGTAGGTTTGGCATCGACAATCTTTTTGGGTGTAGTCGGAGGCGACTTTTTGTCTTCAGTCACTGCTTTCTTATCAGCACTCACTGTTGTTTTCCTTTCTGAAACGGCGCGTGTTGCACGATGACTGATTTTACTCCTTGTCATTGATGACGTCATTTCAGATTTGCGTGTGTCTACCCGTGTTTTCTTTTCTACTTTAGCTTTCGGTTCAGCGTCAATTTTTTTAGCATCAGCCTTAACTACAGAGTCTTTAACTTCATCAGTCTTATCTACGCGTTTCGTTTTCTTTTCCACAGCCTTCTTTTTGACCTCCTTCTTTTTAGGTAGACCGTCTATCACAGTGCTCTCATATTGAGCAATCTTATCATCTAGTTTAGTTTCTATTCTTGCAGTGATAGCATCATGTAAAACGGAGTCCATTTTATCTTCTCTGTCTACGAGTTCACTAAGCAGTTTATTGTCTATAATATTTTTGGTTTCTCCTTCTTTAAGGTCTTTTGGTGGAGGTTCTGGTTCAACAAGTTTTTCTTCTTTCGTCTTTTCAGTAAGCATACTTCTTTCTTTGCTAGATTTAGTAATAGCTTTAACGCCTGTTTTAGTAGTGACTGTTGTGGTCGTTGTGGTGGCGGGTGGCGTCGCGGGCGCCATCTGCCTTCCCGTGCACGTGGGGTGTTGTAGAAATTCTAAATGTTTGAGCTTTTCTAAGCCTTCGAATATTTTGTGTTGCGGAGTCGATCCTGGGAACATTATCCTGGTAATCGTATCGTCTGGGTTAGCTGGGCGCCATACTAGTAAAGCACATATCGATACTAAGTTTGGTATCGGGAAATTGAACTGTCCGGATACACTGGCACCCTCGAATAGCTTTTGTTCACTGTTGTGCCAACGTTTTAGGAATTCACGAACGTATTTAGAGTCCTTGGACGGATTCAGTACGTACATGTCTAGGGTTCCTGAAATTAAAGACAAAGAGGGATTAGAATTATAGTATCAGTACTCATTTTATTCTCCAGGTATAAATTTTAGTAAATTTAGCTTTCGAAAACATGTCATGTTGATATGGCTGCTAAGTTGGATTAGATTCGTTCGTCGGTTTGATTTTGTTAAATAATGACACACCCATGCAGTTTAGGGAGTCTAATGTGCTTCATCTTTAGCACACAGAATACCCACTCCACTAGATTAAGGATAGAACCATCACTGCTTTATCATGTAATTAGATAAATCATAATAAAACTGTAACTAACTCACTGTCAGTGTCAATCACTGGGATTGAGCACTGGTATCAGTTCATTAATAGATCCTAAAGGTGCCCTAGACAGTCATTCTTCCATACAAACGCAGTATGGCGATTACTCCACTGTTAGACAATGTACGTTCAGACTAAAATATATCAATTTGTTTTATCATTATCTAGCCCTGTATGGAAACAAAAAAATACGAGCGTCGTAATTGCCATATTTCAACACTAATTTTAACGCATCTTTGGGCTGAAATAAATATCATAAGAAGAAGGATAATATTCCCAAAGGTCTGTTTATAAAATTACGCACGCTTCCCTTTAACTGACTCAACCTTTTCGCACGTGTTGTTGGATAATATAGCATGCATTTTAACCCCGCCCACAAAATAGTCCGTGACGCCGACTGGGACACTCTTAAAAGTTAGCATTAGTAAACATACCATGTCCGACTTTGTGGTAGAGGTTGATAGGTTCGGGGTTCCTGTAGCAGTGCTGTGGCTTGAGATTGATGTGGCGCAGGTCAGCCATCATATCGGAGCCCTCCTGCAGCAGCGACACCAGCAGGGGGTCCAAGTCCTTGTCTCCGTCGGGGCTCGCGAGAGCGCGGCGTTCCTGGAAATACAGGCAAATAGGATTGTAAAACTCACTGGATTTCATCATTATCATCATCATCATTTCAGCCATAAGACGTCCACTGCTGATCAGATCCCGTGATTCTAGTGGATAGATTTACAAGTTTTTATTAAACTTGTCTTGTTAGTTAGTTAAGTTAAGTATAAGTTACAAAGCCAGAGCCCGTTTGGTCTTTGCCGATTTTCCTCTATGTAGTTAAGACGTGGACGATCCGAGCAAGCGAAAGAAAGAGGATAGACGCATTCGAGATGTGGTGATGGTGGTGGCGGATGCTCCGAATACCATGGGCAACGTAAGTATCCTTTGCTTATGAGCAGGTATCGAAATTCGATTATGGCTCTTTTTTATAAACTACTTATTTATTAAAATGAATCATATATTTGCCGATTGGCGAATTTGATAATGCTACCGATCACTTAGAAACGTTATAATTATAACAATAACATTTTACCAAAATACTAAAAGTTAAATAGGTATCTTGGCCCACGGCAGAGCCGTTGTTGTACCTACCCATAGCAGCAATATCATAAAAGAGTCGTGTTACAATTTTGGTATAAAATTATGTATTTTCTGTAGAAAATGCTAATTTTAACCAGTTTTAACAGATCAATACGTAAAAAAGAAGTACCTAACTGGCCCTTGAGAAAAAGAGCCTATTTGTATGGCATTTACGTACCCCAACACATCACATATTACCACTTATTTTAGAACACAAAAATATCAATTGATAGTCCTTTTTGTTAGGCTCACTGATGTACTAAGACACTGCCGTACTTGGTACACGATCGCGAGAAACTGATTGGAAGGTGATACCTTACTATATGCTTCACTGATTACCGTAGATTATAGCATATTGTGTAAAGACTGCAGTAGTTTTATTAATTGACACAATGATTCTTATCTTTCGATATTTTGAACAGTAATAGAAATACCGAAAGAGATACTTATGATTTGACGAACTTTGCACAACCGCGCCACCTATCTCCTGAATGGCCAGTACTTTTCCAACGGTATTGGTTATTCTAATAAAGATTGTGCCGACACGAGGGAATAAGAATTAAGTTTATTTAATTATATTAGCTTTAATGATTTACTATGAATCTCAACGAATACTTTAAAGAGTTGAAATGATTTATTTGATAATTATAATAACAAACACACTTTCACACTCACAAAATTTCGCCTTTATAATATTAGTGTGATTGGCGAAAAGGATAAACATATATTTGTGGTTACAGTAGGATTTACACTAACTATGAAGTTTTCTCACAGCAAAAGCCATATGAATAGCTTGTATACTGGAGTATCTTAATGAAATCAGTTCTAATAGATTCCAAAGGGCACAGAACCTGTAAGCAGTGTGCTCAATGAAGTGTGTCTGCAGTGTCATGTGTCGACCTTGTAAGGGCGTCTGGTAGGCGCCTATACCCTGCTCCCATTGTTAGAATACCTCATTGAGAATGTGGGACATAGTGGGAGATAGGATAGGATAGATGGGCCCCTTTGCCGCACTTAGATTTGCATTTGGTCCATTGTACGTGCAGGCCTCCTCCCTGTGAGAGGGAATGGGCCGTAATCCTACATGCGGGCCGAGTGTATGTTGGTGGATGTCACATGTCTTCGAATTTTTCGGACATGCCGGTTTCCGCACGATGTTTTCCGTCACCGTTTTATGTAATAATTTACACAAAGTAAAGCGCCTGCCTGGGTTCGAACCTACGACCTACAACTTGTAAGTCGCCGTTACCACTGGGCCGCCACTGCTCCCATAGTAGCAGAAGGCAAGAATTTGTTTCATTCATTCACGTTGGTAATGAGTAAAAAATATTATATTTGGAGATTGAAGGAGTCAGTCAGGGACTTACTATTTAAATTGTGATATCATGCACGTACTTTCTAAGAGAATTCCATCGCATGCAGCGTCCATGTGAACGTACTGTCAATTTTGCTTAGTAAAAATCGCTTATCGTTGCGATATAACTCAAATCGCATCGAGCCATTAGCTCACAGTGTTAGAAAAGGGTATTGTAATTAGAGCATTGATTTGAAGAATTAGTTAAGAATGAGATTAAATTTATTTTTAAGTTGAGAAGAAAGAATAAATAATATATACTGATCATCAACATCATCATTTCAGCCGAAAGACGTCCACTGCTGGACATAGGCCTCCCCCAGGCGTCGCGTCGCCACATTGATCGAGCCCATATATACTAATACTACAAAATAAATAATATTAGTATATATTATTAATTCTTTCTTACTTAGTAGGAGAGCACTGGGTAATTAGTTTTCTAATTGTTACAACATCAACGATGGATGCGAGACGCACAAGCCCAATCATTGTGGCCAAGCGCCATATTTTTTTCTGATGAGTGACAATTGTTGCCTATTTAGTTAACCTTTGTATAGTTGAATAGGTTTTAGATACCTTATCTAAAATTTAGGCACCTACTGAGGTGGCTTCTAATAATGATGTATGTATGGAAAAGAAGAAAGCAGCCCCGACCACAAATTTTGCCATTCATAGTTATCATCTTTTAAGAAGTGCTCGAAGCTTCAATGATGTATCTTCTGAGCATGATGTTGACTTATTTTGCACTAAGATAAACACAGCAAGGTCGCTCTCAGCCAAATGTTTTTTAACCTACTTACTTATGTACATATTGAACTTTAACTGTTCGGCTTGAATTAATCGATATGTTACGAGTATATATCTGTGGAGGCTTGTTATAAGCAACTTGCTGATGTGTTGTAGGTACCTACTACTATTTGTAATTTGACTTTACAGTCGCCTTCCTAAAAGTAATAAAATTATGCCGTTAGGATGATAATAATTCACATTGCACCTGAATTTATTAACCAACAGCTCTACTCACCTCTAAATTACAGAAGAAATGTCCAATCTGAGGGTACACGGTGGCTCCAGCCTTCCTGCGGAGCACAGAAGCCATCCCTGACATGGAGCAGTTGTTGATCCTGGTGAACAGCACGGCGTCCAGCCGGTCTAAGTGGCGGGCGAAGTCCCACCAGCACGACTTGCGGGAGAAGCCTCCGTCAACTGGAATGTGAGCCAAATATAGGTAAGTATTTGTTAAGGTATGTTTTGGAGAAGTTTTAAAGATTTTTATTTAATAGTCCATTGTTGAATATGAACGTCCCAGTCTCAATAAAATAAGTAATTTATCTACATGCACAGTTGGCGCAGTGATTGAGCGATTGACTGCTGCGCCGCGAGTCGCAGGTTCGATTTCCGCACGGAAAAAAAAATTGTATTTTTGTATGACCTACGGATAGTTGTTCCGGCTCTAGGTTTTTGTGTATGTGAGTTTATATGTTTGTAAACGCACCCACGATACACGATATAGGAGAAATACCTAGTGTGGGGCATCGTTTTATAAAAAAAAAATATAAAGACAAGACCGAAGATGTCCGAATTACTGCATCATGGAGGTATCGTACTATCGATATTTTCTGGCCTTTCAACGTTTTAAACATTAAGCAGTTGCCACATTATAATTATTATTCACAATCAAGGGTCTGTTAATATACGAGTAATTAAGTAGGTGCCAATCATCGTGACTTAAGTTTTATAACTTAGTCAGTATAAAAACATTTTTTTTTGCTTAAGTCACATGCCATTGTAATGACCGTTAAATGGCGGAATCATATTAGTTGTATAGTATTTGCTCTTAAAAAAAAAAAACATTGAATCATGTAAATAAAACCCCATCTATTTTACGAGAGAATAATCCGCAATAGCTAAACGAGCTTGAATTGGACCCTGTGTCCTTTAGATCGAAAAAAACGGCACAGAGATAGCGTGACTCTAGAACATTCTAGCACGGTTATGTTGGTAGCAATGGAGCTAAGTTTTCAACTGCACGGATACTAAAACAACTAGGGAGAGATAAGGAAGAATTATTAGATGTTTACCTAGATGCACTAAATTGGGCTTTGTATGTATTGCATCTACTTAAACATAGATATGATGGTATTCTACTTGAGTGAACATTTGCAAGTACTGAAAAACAACTGCTTTAACAAAGAAGAACAATGTTGTAACCCGCCATATATCTACTTATAAATATGACAATAGATTCATCAAATAAATGACTTGACTGAAATCACATTAAATACATGAACACTTAATTTATTTTTAAAAATTGTCACACAGGGATAGGGTTTTTGTTCAGTGCGAAAACAGTATTCGTTCAGTGCGGGTTCTATTCTCACCCTAACACAAACTGTTGTGAATATTTAGCTTACTTGAACAGGCTTATCATACCGGCACTGCACAACTTAAAGAGCAGAACAGCGTTCGACTTAACAATAGGAGTTAATTAACCTCTAACAACCATGTACATGATTCCCGCACCGCAGTTCGCATAAATTCAAAACCATATTCAAGTATTCACACCAAACAATCACCCCATTTAAATCTAATCACATGAATACAGTTCAGCGCCTTTCATTGCGAAATCAGCATACAAATTACACAGAGTTTGCCGGCAGACATACATTGCCGGCTTACCATTCAAAAGCTTTCGCAAACACGTTTCAAATACGTAATACGATTCGAATATTTCCAAATACTCACTGAACCGAGACTACAATTTCAAATGATGCTTCCGGTAAACAATAATCTGGCTTGCATTGTTTCATATTGCTTATAATTTATTTCTATAGGCACTGAACCAATGAGTTCTGCCAATGAGCTGAAATGTGTCCGAATGAGGTCGGTTGCTGATTTAAATAAAGAACGAAATGTAAAGTTTTTAATTGGTTGTCAGTGTGATGTGTGCTTGGCACTTGATGGACTTTAATTGACATTGGGTACTGCCCATTTTATACTTTTTAATTGCCGTTGTGGTGGCTACATTTTTTGGATATTTTTGCTAGAATAAAAGTAATTACTTTATTTTGCTGTCAGTTTAAAGGTAGTGCCATGTTTACACATACTTGCAAAGTGTACTGTGATATTTTTTAATTTGTTTTTGACTCGTGTTCGACCACTGTCTCACCTGATGGTAAGCGATGATATGGTTGACAGTGAAGTACGCTTGCTTAGATGCTTGCTTGCTTGATTTTATTTAATGCTGTTTTTTCTTAACACCAAATAACGCGATTTATGTGCCAAACATTTACAATCCAGCCCTCTATTGCTACCATCCTTATGTGATAGCTATATGGCACTTCAGCTAACAAAATATAGACCCAAGGCAACCCAAACAAGATAAAATCATCCGATGTACTCGTGATTGAAAAATAAATTGGAGAGGGAATGGGCGCGATGTGCATTTTGTTTAAATAGAGAACGTCGTTCCACGCGCCATTTTGTTTACAGATGGCGGGAAAAACGTAGACTGACAGGTGTTGTGGAATAAATACAAATTGGTAGGGCTTGGCAATGATAAAAATAGGGATGACGTAACAAAAAGAGTAAGATTTTTTTTAACTTTTAAAAATAAAGAAAGAAAATACTTTTATTTGCGCCAGGCACGACGCATACCATAAAGAAAAACAAAGGAAAAATTTTAATACAAATACAGAGTATGCGTCACAACCACGCAAAACGGCGGTCATCGCTCAGCATAATGCTGGGACTCGCGTGCAAGACAGAGCCACAGCGCTGGTTTTCAGCGATATCCGGTGTTGACTGGGTGACGCCGAAACAATGAAACCTTAAGGGCTGTTACAATAAAGATTAAAATAAAATACTGCCTCGTTGGTTCAGTAATCGCAAGCGCTACTGAACCAACGAGGGTTAAGGGTGGGATGACCACCATGTACCGATACCGCATCGCCGTACGTCTTGTAGTCCGATGATGAAACGGGCTGGGCGGAATTAGATCATGCTACTCCATCGCACACTCCCCGAAATGTAACCGATAAAAAACCGACAAGCTGGCAACTCGGCGACGATGTTCAAGGCTCTGGAGCTTTGACTTAACCAGTGCCACATTGCCGATGAGCCTTTTGACCCGCTTTTCGATCGACTCTAGTGCATCAAGCTGGTATTTAGTTTTTTTTTATATTACATGGGAGTTAAACGTAACTGGCAAATGATGAAGTATTAGGAAAACAATGGTGATGTAATGATGCTATGTCATAAAAATATAAGTTAATTTCCATTACTTAGTTTGACCTTGAATGCCTTCCAATATTTAATTCCCAAAGCGGGCAGATTATTAATGTTAATATTCCATTGCTATCAAAATATTCCGAAAACAACATAATAGGCTCACTACGTGTCTACAATAATATTCTAGGGCTGTTCCAACAAAGCTCATGGCAACGGACATTAATTTCCAATTCCAAATAAATTAACTAATCAAATACAGAACAAATCTTCCATTTCGGTCGCCATTAAAATACCAATAAAATATTTTCTAACAAGAGGACCTAGTTAATATCACCGACAGGGAATTTGACAATCCACAATGTTGAAATTTTCTTTCATATATTTACTGTTTTATTAAACAACTCCTTGTCAGTTATATTAAAATAATAGGGCCATGTTATTCTGTTACCTAGTTACTGGAGTATGAAAATGTGAAGATCAGATGGGTAGTCGATCAATGTAAAACACTGGTGTTCAGCTGCTACCTGTAAGACTGGATGCCGATCCAAACATAATTGGGAAAAAGCTAGGCAGATTATTTTGTTTCCATAATAAAACAACATCATGCCCGTATTCCCTGAAGGTAGGCATAATACATCCATATTTCGATTTATAAGTCCGATTTTATAGTGGGCGAGTCTATTGCTATCAACCGTACAAGCCCAATCTCCTGGTTGCTACTGAGATATTCCAGAAAAAGTGTTGGTCTAATAATCTACTACACTACATTAAAAAGAAATGCAAACCCAACTAATAAAACTACAACATTATTATATTACACGGAGGCTTAAGGCCAACGACGTGACATTTCCAGTAGCAGCGTGACAGTGTGTCTATGTGTGTGTTTACTTAGAAACTCAACCCTGCACGCTCTCGGCCGTGACGTGACACAAAGGGCTTAATGGGAAATGCTGTTTGTGGAGTATGTTTTGTCCGGAAAACGATGCATGACATTATTCGGTTTCAGGAAAGTGTGGGATTAATACACATGTAGAAGATGTGATTATTTTGTTTCTAATTAGCAGTTATAATCGAATTGTTAGATTTACACTCGATAATTAGATAGCGACGAGGTGATCCGACAGGGAACCAAAGTTGTCGAGATAGCTCACAGAAGCAAGCTAAAGTGGCAATTGGGGTAGACGTGTTCTTAAGAGGAGAGCGCGAATCAGTAAATGTAAGGTAGGTAGCAGCTGGATGAGGGTTTCCGAAAATCCATCAGTGGACTGCTGTCTGATGATGATTCAGATATGATATCTAGAGTTTTGCTTACTTTTATCAATAAATAAGACATCACAGATACTCTTTGCATATCCCTCTATAAACAAGATAACACAACGCAACTCGTAACTTATGTTATACCCAAAGACAAAACTTTAATATTTCAATGTAAACCATCTCGGTAGTGTGACAGTCACGTCCTGTGGGTGTTTGATCAACACGGCGCTGTCCCGGTGTTGGCTAGACGTGACATTGTAGGCAGAGGGTTTAATTGAAAATATTGTTTGGGTAACCTGTGGTTTTAGTAGCACCTAGCCTGCGAGTTTCGTCAGAGCTTAGGTAAAATAAAGGATTGTTTGGTTTTACTAGATTGGGTTTTGATCTCAATAATACTTCAGGACAAACGCCGTGAAAATATAAGTAGTCGAAGGATTAAATTTATCCAAAGGGTTCTAAGATCCAAAAAAAAAGTAAAATCGATGTGCCTAACAAAATTCAAAATAAATTGGCACATAGACCCTTTAGATTTTCAGTCCTTCAGTTAAAAAACGAAAGAAATTAATCCATCAACATAATGCTTTTCCCTTTTAGTAAAATAAACTGCATTCCACGCCGCCTCTTTCAATAAAACTCCACCACAATTACTTTTAAGAGCTACTTTCCGCCTGACGTGAAAACAGTGACGTCATGCAGATAAGCCAACAGCGTGACACTAACGTGTCCCGGTGAGTTTACTTAGTAACACGATAGCACGCTCTTGGCTTGACGTGTGCGGTGGCTTAATGGAACCCGTTGTTTGTGGGCCAGACTTATTTACCCTCACCTAGCAGCTAGCGTCAGCTGTTCAATCTAGGTTCGCTATATTTAATACTAAGTGTACAAAGAACACTTTGTTATAATACATGGAAAAGGGGATCTGTTTCATGGATTTATTTTTTCTTTGTTCATACTCAATAACTTTTTGTTTAAAAACCCTAAGATCTTCACAAATTTTAGATTGTGGGACGTACCATGATGTTTCCTCAGTGCGCAATAAAACTGCCATAAACTCGGAAAGGACATTGTAGAATAGTGAAGACTAAAAGTAACGATCCCCAATTGGGTTGTTGAATTTAAAAAAAAATACGATTTTTAAAATTTATTTTGAAACTTTACATATCTTAAATTATATTGTCGTTGCAAAAATCTCTTAAATATTTTTTTTCAATTTATTATAAGCAATTGAAAATCGATAAAATTTTAAAAAGAACCACCTGTCTACGAACGGGCCATGATTGGTCGCCATGTTGGTGACGTCATAACGTTCAAGGAATTTCACCATAGTCACGTAAATTGTCTAAAAATATCCGAAAATTAGTGCAAAAATATTATTTATAACAGTAAATTTTATTTAGACATGTGTGATAAAGGATTCATAAAGGCAAATTTCGAAAAGATATCCATCTGATGGACGGTATGGAAAAATTGAGCATAAGTAAAGTAGTCGTAATGAATATTACGTGATGGTGGACCGCGACCGGTGTTTGTCATTGTTGTCCATTGTACACATTACATTTAGAAACATAATTGTCATAATGTAATTGTTGTTACATATGGGTAGGTGATATTCGTGTTAAATAAAAAGCTATTACGATTGGCGCGCAACTTCGACTTTAGATATCAAAAAACTTCATAGGTACCACTAAATATTATACAACCCGAAATCTGTGGAGCCTTTATTTTTATTTATTTTTTGCATAACATCCTTAAAATTTTCGGTATTTTTAATTATTTGCATATCCCTTTATAATATTAAACACAAATATCTATATAATATAATTACAAACACTAAAAAACTTTGTAGAACAAAAACGTGAAAATATTAATTCGGTACATTTTCAAATATCTCTTAAATGCGTCGACCGATTTTCACAATTCAAACATAAATATTAGTTTTACGCCTATATCCGTCATTTAAAATTAAAATAATGAATATATCTCCATAAACAAAAAATCATGTTTTCAAGTTACGTAATTATACAAAAATGTCAACTTTGCTCGAAAGTTCCCTTAAAAATTTACTTTTCTCAATCTTTAATGATCAAATTAAGAAATTAATCAGAATCTAATACTAAATTAGAACAAGATAACAACATAATTAACATATTCTACACACACACACACATCACATATTCATCACATATTCTCATTTCTTCACATATTCTAATTGGAATCTAGTTAGACATAGAACATTTCTCAAAACTTTAGTACAGTTTGCTAGTTTGGGTATTGCGCGAATCACATAATAATGGGGAGTTATTTGTAATATTCGTACATAATGATGCGAAGCAAGCACGATAACTTTTAAGGTTCGATATTTATGATCAATGTATTCGATATTCATCAATATATTGACAATAATAACAAGATGTAATTGGTTATAAGTCAAAACACTGTATAAGCTATGTGCCACAATGAGTAGAAATGAACGTTGTGACGTCACACGGGCTCGGCTTTGTTCGGAAAACTTTCGGGGTGTTTTCGGTACTGGATTCAAAAAAATATTTTCGATTGGATTTTACTTTGTAATTACTATGAAAAAAAAAAACCTAAAAATAGTTTTGTATGAAAACTTATATATGATCTTTCCATTTATTACAAAAAAAAAGTTGGTTCAACAAACCAATTGTATCAATCCGAATGAAAACGCAAGAGGACGATAGAATCCAATTCAATAAATCAGCAATCTATTCCAAACCCAATACTGTCCGTTCAAGTAGCAGAAATATATTTTCAAACTAAATATCTGATGTAGGAAATCACAGAAATGGATCGTGCCAATCAGCAAATATTCGTTCAATGCAAAGTGGATGAGTCAACTAAAGAATACTAGAATATGCAACTGTGTTTGAATTGCATAACTAGTTCTAGGAATGAATATTCTAAAATAAACAAGTAAAATTCCAAAATTTAAAAAACCCCCGGCACATTTTTATTTCATTCTACATAATTTATCAAGTACATAGTGGATACGCTTCGATCGGCAATCTGTTGAACACGTAATTATGACACGATATCTTGCGTAAACACCCCGATTCAAACAGTGAAACGCCCATAACTTTTGAACAGCTGAACCGATTTTATTCAAACATAGCTGAGAACACTCTCGACAAAATCACCTTTCAAACAAAAAAAAACTAAATAAAAATCGCTAACTAAATCTAAATTCACCCGTTTGGAGGCTACGATGCCACAGACAGACACACAGATACAAAGCAACACACCTCAAACTTATAACACCCCTCTTTTTCCGTCGGGGGTTAAAAATGGATCTCGTTATTTCGAAGACAGATATAGGTTATTTATTCGTAGTAGGTGGCTAAAAAAACAATAGCACTTCTGTCGAACTGAAGGTACTACTCATTGTAATGTTTGCTTAAAATTTACAGCGCCCATGAGATAAGCACAGTTAAAATAAGGTCACGAAATTAAGGACATGTCAGAGGACCCTAATCAAATAAACATTTAATTGATTTGATTTACGCAGACACAAGCAATTTGATCTCAATCTGTCCTTAATTTCACGAGAATTTCAAACAAACACTCATAGAAGTCAACAACAGTGATAAACAAATTTCTAAATACTCGAGACGAGACATTTCGATCTAAAACTCTGCAAACAATATAACATTGTGAATTTGACAGGCCATCAGCCAACGCTCGAAGCCTCTTTGTACCGGAGACAGCCAATATTTCTTTGGCACAGTACCAACTTCTAAGTGGCTGTACTACAGCCTTTCAGATTGTGTCAAGGTTCGACTTTTATAAGTCAATTGGTTGTGGAATTTTCTTGTGGAAAATTATGTACAGAATCTGATGGTGGTTTTGAAAAGATCTTATAAGAACATTCCAAGAAGAGTTTGTGTTTTTGGTTAGAAAGGGTTAGAAGGGGCTCAATACTGAGATGAAGACTAATCAAGTTGTTGTATGCGTTGCGGCAACCTCAAATAATTATGAAAATGGTCAGAGAATGATGATGACTACAAACTTGAAGGCTGTGGCAAACTTAATGAAGTTGTAAACCATTCAAAACTAATAAAGTTACTGATGACAAGTGCTAGAATAATTTAAGTTACAAAGCACTAAAACATACTAAAACGCCACCCGTGCCTTCAGAAAACCAACACAAATATGAGTAAAGCCATAAACATTGCAAACAACAAAAGACTCGTGAAACTAAATTGTAAAATGTTCAACATTGAACGAAGTACACAGAGTAATCTTGCCAATATAACCAAGAGATGAGTTCTGGCAGTGTGCCAATGAAAAGCGAACAGCCGAAAAATCCGCATCGAGAGCCTCACCCGTGTCGCCCTTATGTGGTGAACGAGGGCACTGTATCTACAGAACCTTAGCTAGGTTATGTAAGTCTTTGGGGAGAACAGATAAGTTATTTTTATTTTTAATTCGATTTTTCTGTAGCAAAGGTAGAGTCCCCGAGGCAACATTAGCGTCTTGTTCCTCGCAATGGAATTTATCAATTAGATTAACGAGCTTAGAGCTGGGAGCTGGAAGTTTTCTCTTACTTTGTGTTATTTGTAAAGTAAGGTTACATGGTAACAGAATTAAGACGAAGTTACTATCGAATTAAACTTAACTGGATTTTATTCTTTGAGAGAAAATTATCTACTGTCAGAAAAATTATGCCATTTTTCAATTTACTATACTTCGAAGTATATATAGTATTTATAATCAAAAGCTGGGTTGGGTTATGCTTGAAATGTGCAATAACTAAAAACCCCAAGGCAAGAGCCTACCTGCCTTTTTGTTTAACAACCATGTCTATATCTCCACAAACGATCTTTCTATCTTTGGCTGATCTCATCTTTAATCATCAGTAACCAACAAAATTCTCCAGTCTTCCATAAGCTATCCTCAACCCTCTCTTAATCGACTTACCTAGCATATTGAATCCGTTGATGCCGAAGAGTGCAGCATCGCCTTGTCCTCCTGGGAACACGTAGAGCGTCGGGTGGGTGAACCTGATGTTGCCCACCACGTCACTCGACACCAGGAGCTGGTCCAGGCTTGCTGGCACCACGTAGGGGTCCAGGTATGCTGCGGAAGAAAGAATCAGGTTATATTGGATCTAGGCAACTGTAAGATCATAAAGAAAGATCCTGGTGGTACAGAATCTCACTGAAGACTGAATCATTAATTAAAACAATTTTTAGGCAATTTGATTGGTGGAAACTTGTTGGAAGTAATACTTGAGACTTCAGTAATATAAGTTCTTATATTAGTGTCCTAATTTTGTTTGTATTAAAGGTGAAATTCAAAACAAGAAAACAAGTGTGGGCAAAGGATTTGTTTATAAAATGAGGAGGCAAAAAGTATGACTCAGTTTCTTATGAATAACTGTCTTGTTCTTTATTATGTCTTGTGTGGTTTCCAGTAAAATCTTGCTGTGTATGACAAGGATATTATTGTAACAATGAGAAGTACGATATTCTGGTATTTAATTGACATAACTATGGTTTAATATGCCAACAGATAGTTGTTCCGTTCTGGCAATGTATTATTAAAAAAAAATGTTTTAATATCAGTTGTCCGAACTCTTTCACAAAATAACTTAATTCCAATTAAACTACCTTATTAATTATCTTCTTATAAAAACCAGCCAAGTGCGTGTCAGACTTCGTACATTTAGGGTTCCGTACCAAACCGCAAAATCAAGTTGGTTGTAATAGGAAAAATTAAAGAAGTTCAAAGAAAAAACTGATTTATATTGGTATTTTTTTTTATTTATATTGGTATTTTTTTGTAAAATATACGTACTAATAAATATTATTACCAAATAAGTTAAAAATTCTTCGGAACATAATTTTGTAAAAAAGCTGACTTTGGTGGCTTCTCATTCCTTCGTTTTCCAATATTTTTTAAAACGAAAAACACAGTATTTATCTACTCAACGAGTTTATTTTCCCTTTTGCTATATGGGCCTTTAAAAAACATTGAACAAATATTTTTTGACAATTTGTATGGCTTTATATTGTGTACCACCATGACTTGTACCCATATTTGCAAAATAAAATATCTTTATCTTTATCTTTATCTTTGGGTCAACAATATACTATGAAAATTTGGAGACGGTTCAACGGTTTGGCTGTAAAACCTTAACGACGACGGACCGACAGACGGACACGTTAGTGACAGCAATAGGACTCCGTTTGGACCCTTTGGGTACGGAACCCTAAAAACGAAGGCCTCTTACTTTACAAAAGAATTCAAACTTCTCTCACTACATTTTTATTTTCGGCGCTGCCATTAAAAAACTAACTTGCTCTCATATTAAAATTCCTGCAAAAGTACGGTCAGTAATTTAAACTGTATGCTTTGAAACTTAATTAAATGAACACTTCATGTTAAAACTTCCAACAAATGGTTCCAAGTTCTAATTAGATTTTTATCAGTAATTAACGGAGGATTAGCGAGACAAATGTTTTGGAAGTTTAAGAAGATTTTATTTTATCATTTTAATTATTATAGTGACAATTATGAAACTGGCTATCAGCCAACTTTATTCTTAAACTATAATTAGTATATTTTTTAATCATAATTTAAGTTATCAAAATGTATAAGTGTGTGTGTTATTAATTTAAAATGTAATAATGAAAATGGCGCCTTAATTCTTCTCCAAAGTAACGTGAGAGAAGAATCTTGATAAATAATACGCTAATTAAGCTTTAAAGTAGAAATCAAACAACAGAAATACATAGATACCCTTGCGAATGCATTCGTGTCTTTTGCAACTCTCTTGTCGCACGTCTGCTGTAAGAAATTTCTTTTGAAATAAGCAGCACCTTTGAGCTATCTGTGTATTATCTTTGTTTTTTTGGGTACATAAATTAATAACATAATTTGTGAAATGTGGGTAAATAAGGTACATCTCTGCATAACCTTTCGGGGAATACAGGGTTGATGTTATTTTGTGTTAAATAAACAAATAAATCTGCGTAATAGAAAAGTAATGTTTTCATACTAAAAATAATTTTGTTAATATTTTCATCATCATCAGCATTCTAATGTTCCCAGGCAAATTTCCTCTCTGTGAGAGGAAATGGGCCTTAATCCAACACGCAGGCCCAGTGCGGATTCGTGGATGTCACATGTCTTCGAATGTTTGGTTCTAGGACATGCCGGATAACTCACGATGTTTCCCTTTAGAGCAGTGGTGATGAAATAATTTACACAAAGTAAAGCGCGTGCCTGGGTTCGAACCCACTACCCCTACACGTAAGTCGGGGCCGCTACCACTGGGCCACCATAGCTCTTATAATATTTTAGGATCATACTATTAATTAAAACACAAGCAGCGTGCGACATTAAAACACCCACAATCTACAATTTTCACCAAAAATATTTTCAAATTAACAGAAATATGGGTCATTTATCACTGTGAACAAAGAGTTTTAACCCGTTGAACGCGGGGGGGTTATAAAATACCCTTAACATTTATGCGCGCAGAGATTTGAGCTAAATCCTAGTATTCACCGGCTTTAAATAGTACAATACAGCAGTGCTCTGAATAGACTGCTTTAGTATGAATGCTCTTTACAGCTATAGAAATAGGGCAGGATATAATGCAGGGTTGCGCTTTGCTGAATTGACAATGGATCTTTGTGCAGTTTGTATGAGGTGGATTAAGCTGCTGCAGGTGGCTCTGATAAGGACGGATTTGTATTCAACGATTCATATACCACATTCTGTAGCTATTTAAGTAATGATACAAGAAGCAACAGATTTGTGAATTATTTATCGTTTGGAAGAAAAGATCCCTCGTCTTTTCCCCAAAAATCCAGGCGCTGTTTGAAGGTTTCCTCCCAATAAAAAAAGTACTTTATTAAAATATCTCATTAGTTATTTAATTTCAAGCTTTTATTTTCTCCAGCTAACAGCATTACATTCAATTTCAACCTACGTGTTACTTTCCACCCTTACATCAACGTAACCTACATTTTCTACAACCTTAGCGAAACCAAGGAGAACTAACAAGGTGCCCTGACCTAGATCCTAGCCTAACTGCCTGTATCCACTACTACGAGCCAATCAATGACCTGGGATGCCCTAATAAGTTCCACACCTGAGCTGCTATCAACGCATATAGAACTTTAAATCATGTGATGTAACTTTTAAAGTTGAATAACGGGGTCATTTTGATACCACGCTTGAGTTGTGCTGAATGTTGCTTATTATTTTCCGTTTAGTTGATGCTGTTGTAATTAATGTCGATCTAAGGTAAACAGGGTAGCATGGTATACTAAAGAAAAGGACTTTCTGCTATTAGGAATATAATATCCAATACTTGCAATAAACACTGAGCCTGCCAATGAAATTAGGCCCGTAATTGCATTTCGCATTTGCAAAATTGAATCAATTTTGTTAAACCTTGTCATAATGAATTTAAATTTTCACTAGGTACATTTGTTTACCCGGAGGCCCATGTCCAAACAGCTTGTTTCAAAATATACCCCAACATCTAAACAAAGACGTGTCACGTCCATCAAAGTATTCTATAGGATTACAAATTCCCAATTTCAATTTTCATCACATATTGTCCCTAAATAAAAAAAAAGCTGGCTTTAGTTTCGGGCCTATATTGTCTACAGGCCTCCAGTGTCCAAAGGCCTCCAGTGTCAATATACGGGCGAACATTGTCTAGAGGCCTCCAGAGTCAATACAGGGACATTTTAATTTCGCTGGATCAAAGGTTAGGGCTAGAGCCGACTATGAGCGTAAACAATAAAACGCCGGCTATTGTAAGGCCGGCACGGTATGCTCTTATTGAAAATTCCTGGGATGTGCCAATACTACACACTAATAATGATTTTATATATTTTCAATATTGGGGCTGGTATGGTAGGAGTTTTTGGTCTAGGGAAAGTTTAGGGACTGATGGTAGTTTATAGAGTTTTAGATAGTTATATTTTAACACTAATATGTAGGTTCTGGTAAAGCGTTTCTCGTCGTAGAAAATTGTATAAATTTCGACTTTTACCGACGGTATGATTGTTTTTTGCTTTTTAAAAACTTTTTTTGCTATTAGTTTCAGGTACTTTGCATATCAGATATATATTTATAATAATTTACAATGTCAATGTCATATTCCATCGCATAAGATGCACAATACTTTAGATTTTTTATCAATTTCAACTTAACCACCAAGGCAGAAATATCTTGCCTATTATTCCTACTCTACCTTACAACCAAGAGCCTTACTTTGCCCGATTCAAGACATACTTACGGGCTATTCCCTGATTCTTGACCATTAGTACTCTTACTAGACAAGACTTAGACCACTGTCCTACTATATACGAACCCACTCGAAGACCTTGCCATGTCGCCGGGAGCTTAAATGTATCTTATATAATTTCTCTCATGAGGGATTAAAATGGCCGACTTGAGTGTCGTAGTGGAGTGCTTGGTTTTATTGCTCGTAAGTTTTCTTTGGTAATTACTAGTTTTTGATGGAGCAGAATTTAGACGGCATGTGACCTTAAACTTTACGTTTTGTAATTTGACATTTACGAGTTTTCGAAGCTATTGTAGCGCTATAATACTGGGAAGATGGGACGGGGATGGGGATGGGACTACCTAAGACACTGGTCTAAAAGCATGAAATAACAATTGCACAAGAGTACCTTATACGACAAAAATGAGCACAAAGAAAGGATTTTGTAAAAAATAACCTGTTGAAAGTTTGTCGCCAAGTTTATAAATTTTACGGGACGGGACGGGATAAAGCATCAGGCTTGTAGAATATATAAACTTCTTAGCTCTCGTAGGGTCTAGGATTAATCCATTCAACACCATGCAGCAGAAACACTAGAAAATCTGTCGGTGCCTTGACTACCGTTATTGCAAAAATTGCTTGATGGCTTTAAATTTTACCGCACAGAAAACAAAATAGCTCGCCACGATCGACAAGCGTTGGACAATATTTCCTGGAAAGCCGTGATTGGAAAACTGATTGGTTTTCGTAGAAAGTTCTAATGAAGCACACATAAGGAATATGCTAGCCGTTACCATCAGCCTCTATTATTGTGTAAATTGTTACTATGTTAAAAAGAATGTGCAGATAAAAATGATGTTGTAAAACTTATTTCAACGAGATGTCATAAGCTCGCTTTTATACTCAAATTTAGAATACAATGATACTATTGGACAGTTTATGTACCAAGGCTAGCATAACGAAATACAGAATCCAATTTATTCTCTAACAGCAAACCTCGATAAGTCGGAGAGATTTGCAAAAGGATGGTAAATAAAAAATTCTAAGGAAAGTATTCTTTGATCATCATCTCTATTTTTAAACTCCAGGGCTTGTTAGAGACTGCCGATCAAATAGGACAGACAAAACTTCGCTCTTTACGTATGCTAAAATTAAACACCAAAATGCTTAACGTTAAGCGTTTCGATAAAACTTTAAACGACTAACCAATAGGTACAAGTTTTGAAAGCAATTTAAAGTTGTAACAAGTTGCGGATACAGCCGACACACGACTAAATATGTATAAGTTGGGAGTATGAAGTTTGTTGCTATTCAATGTTCGACATTATTGGTTATATGTATGTAATTATTTACGTATTGGAGTTGGTGTGTTGAATTTAATGAGGTAAGCAGTGAAATTGTTGTAAGAGCTAGTACTTAACAATGTATTATGATAAAAAGTTCGACGAAATCAGGAAAGGGAGGGGAGAAAACTCTGTATGAATTTAAAGAAATATACAGGTTTTGATATGAAATGTTTTGAGTATGAATGAAGATATAGGAGGGAGCTATAAGAGGGTTGGACGATGGATGGTATGTGTGAAATTTGATACGGCTAGAATAGGGGTAACTATTGAGAGGAATAGAGAATTATTGAAGAAGAAGACATATTGCGTCGACCATATTAAATTAAAATAAGAACAAGAGAATGATAAAATAAATAATATACATAATAATGAAAAGCAGTTAGCATGTTTCACCCTGACCGGTAGCTTGGACCCTATCCCCGATACAGATGGGCCTCTACTTTTTATATTTCTAAATATTTTTTTTAAATTTATTTAAAAAATATAAAAAAATGTAGATAATAAGAAATTTAATGAATAATAAAAGCATTTATTGATTCCTTATAAATTAAACATGAGTACATCTATACCAATACTGTAAAGAGGAAAGATTGTTTTTGTTTGTTTGTTTGTACCGAAAAGGCTCCGAAACTACTGGACCGGTTAAAAAAAATCTTTCACCATTAGAAAGCTACATTATTCCTGAGTGACATAGGCTATTTTTAACCCCCGACGGAAAAAGAGGGGTGTTATAAGTTTGACGTGTGTTCCTGTGTATCTGTGTATTTGTGAGTCTGTCTGTGGCATCACAGCGCCTAAACGGATGAATCGATTTTGATTTAGTTTCTTATGTTTGAAAGGTGACTTTGTAAGTTGAGAGTGTTCTTAGCTATGTTTGAATTAAATCGGTTTAGCCGTTCAAAGGTTATTCGCATTTTACTCTTTGAATCTGGATTTTTCGCAAGATATCGTGTCATTATTACGTGTTTCGATATTAGTTAAGATTTAATTCTGACAATCTATACCCTAACAATAACAAAATCGAAAATCTAAACCTAGGTATATTATATGTAGATTAAAAAGCATGAAATAAATATTAAAAATGAGTTTTTTATTTTAATAGTAATTTTATTTTGTTATTAATCCCGAAAACGGGTCCTGTGGGGAGGTCCACGGGAGCGAAGCCGCGGGGAACAGCTAGTCATTAATAAAATCGTTCCAATTAAATTGTAATACAAATTGTTGCATATTTTTTATTATCACTTGTTAAATGAAAAATTATAATAAAATTAAGAAAATTTAGTCCATTAAAATACACAATTACAATTAGAGCAAATTTGTTGGTTTTTATTGTAGTTACTTAATTGTGATTTTAATTGATTGAATGGTATTTTTTTAAAGAGAATGTTGCTGGATGTTTAAACATGTGTAATATTGATAAATCAAGAATTATGACTAAGACAAAGAACAACGTCACATGCAGACAAGAATTTCTAACAAATTATAATGGTCCAGTTATAAAAGAAGATATCAAATTTTATAATTTCTTCTGCATCACCCCGAAAGCAAAATCTCAAATAGGGATCGCGTTTCCGATAAAAACGATGTTGCAGGAGTGAAGAGAAATATTTCTTGGAAATCTATTCTTGTGAAGGTAACGTCAACAGGGTCGTTTTATATTTTATTTTATTTGAACTCGAAGGCTTCAGATGTTGTGAAATAAAAGGAAAAGTGAACGGGGGTGAGATTTTCTTGTTAAATCTCTCTCTTTGAAGTAAATCTGGTTTCTAAATGTAGAAACAGGATATTTTATTGCGATTTAAAGATGAAGGAAAAAGTATTGAGTGTTTATCGTGTTTTTAAGATTCCGTATTTAACAAGGAACCCTTATAGTTTCGCCATGTTCGTCTGTACGTCCACAGTTTAGTTCTTAGCAGAGACTCTTAGTACTAGAAAGTTATAAGTTGGCATGGATATACATATTAATCATGCATCCTTTCGTTAGAGCAATGTTCGGTGCTTTTATTGTTTATGAACGTTAGTAATGTTACCTATTTATTTTGGTGCATGTAGCTGTTTATACGGAACTCTCAGTGCGCAAGTCAGACTCGCACATGGCCGGTTTTTATTTGTTACCGTGCAATTTGCTATTTGTTGACAACTGGTACATTATTGGTTGGTTGTACTAGAGTTTAAGTTTTAGCAATGGCTGTAATCCTTGATACCACTATATATATAGCTGACTGTCTAATATTTTTACCACGGTATAAACTTTTGGGAGAAGAATTAATATGCATTTGGCTGGCGGTTAGATTCATAATTCATCTTAGAATAACCAACTTCTAAGATTAATTATGAAACTAACTATGACATTCAGTTTTTTGATATTATTGATTCGCTTGAGTTTGACTGCTATCTCACCGAATAAATAGAGTAGAATAGAATTATTTTATTGTTAATAAATTACATCCAAATGCGTTGTTTCCTGGAACTCACTCTCCCATCCACTCCTCACGGACACAAGACTCCCTGTGTCGTGAGAGATGATAAGCGATAATGTGGTCAACGATAAAGCACACCTGCCTAAAAGTAAACCATTTACTCTTGGCTTAAAGACCAGTTGTAGCTAGGTATCGGGAAACACAGACTCCGCCAGGGAATTCCACTCCTTAGCTGTACACACAATGAAAATCCAAACCATTCCCAAACCGTTTAGTGTATATGGTGGGATGTTGACAATGTAAATCATTTAATAAATAAATAAATTTAGTTTAATACAAACTTGTACAATATATTTTATATTCGCATAAGGCCTCATAAGGCCTTCTAAAATTATAAACAATAATAATGTAGAAGTGTACATACAAAATAAATATGAATTTGGATAACCATTTACTTAATACACTGTAACTACAGTCCAATTTTTACTTTCTATTACAAACGCCGCTCTCGCTCCCACTTGTGTCACACACCACATAAACCCACGAACAAACTTCAGTGTTACGAACAATTTGCAACTTGTGAGCGTCAAATTAATTCCGCTCAGTATTTGTACAGCTTCCTACCGTGCCGACTGTACCTCACTTGGCATATGACAGTCGACCTCACTGTAGCGTCAACAAAAGAGTTTTTATTTCCACATTTTGCAGTTAAAATGTGGGTAAAAGTGAGCGTTTGTAGCTTTAAAAGGTAGATCGTGTGAGTCAATGTTGAAGTTTGTGTGTTTGGACGTAATTTTAGTGTTGTTGAAAGGATTTTTTTGTTGAATTTGTTGTGTGACTGACTTGTTGTTATCAAAGGGTTTGCTGAGAAGAATATGAAAAAAGCTTGTCACAAAAAAGATTTTTTTAATGAATAATTGTTTTACTTAGAAGTTCGTTTTTTTTTGTAAAAAAAGTTTTTACTTATAAAACACGGGTCCTGAAATATTTCTGATGATTAAATATTCGTCCAAGTCTTTAGAGTTTATTATGTAAATACAGCGGCCGACAATTTTAACAAAACGAAAGGCCCCAACTTTTTAACAAGTTCCGTAATAAAAGAGCCATAAAATCTAACAAATAGTTTGACGCATAATTAACTGGAACTAGAACAAGACCTACAATTTGGACCTAATTCTACCTTAATTTAGGTTTTAATACTACAGTCGTAATAGTTTGGAACACGCCGCTTACTTTTATAGTTCAGAGGCAATAAACTAATGGAAGGAGTGAACTAAAATTTTAACGATATTACTAAAATCTAGGAGCAGTAAAGTTTAATAATTTTAGTGCCGGTTTTGTACGATGTCATTTTGATGGTATTTTGGAAAGGATTTGAAGGTTAATTTTAAAATCTAAAACCTTTATAGTTAAAACCTTTAAGGGGAAAATGGATTATATAATTATTGAAGATTTTAATAGTTCTTAATTTTAGTATCTCTGAACTAATTATTTAATTTAGAGATGTACAATTGTGCGTTTGCTGACAGTAATCTATGGCAGTACTGTTTCGATATCTTTGAGTTCTATAGGCTACTTATAACTAAGGAAAAATGCACGATATATGTGAAATACGTGAAAGGTAGTCATTTATGAATATTCGCCTTCACTTTAACTCATACTGTTCAAAAAATTATATTGTCAGTAACATTAATATATTCAATCAATTTACAAATTACCATTAATGAATATCTAATAAATAAACAACCGATAACTGAAATGATAAGCACGATAGAAGCTACGTCGTAGCAACGTCGTAGCAGGCGCGTAGCAAATTCGTAGCAAGCTCGAAGCTCTTGTCTCCGGCGCTACGCTGATTTGCTTGCCGCTTACAAACGCTTGTCATTGCCAGCATTGTGACCGTTGTACTAAGGTAACCAACGTTGTGGGAAAATTAACGGGATAGCCATATTAAAGATAGTTTTTTTTATGAAGTTTTGGATTTGCACCTTTTGCTTTAAAAATAAATAAATTATGTAGATTTTGTTTTACATGGCAAGTTAAGTGACATTTAGCATTTCATTCATTTCATTCTCATCATCATCATAATCAGCCTAATAATGTTCCCACTGCTGGGACACAGGCCTCCTCTCTATGAGAGGGAATGGACCGTAATACACAACGCGGGCCCAGTGCGGGTTGGTGGATGTCACATGTCTTTGGTTCGAATTTTTGGTTTTAGGACATGCCGGTTTCCTCACGATGTTTTCCTTTACCGTTTTGAGAGCGTTTGGTGATGAAATAATTTACACAAAGTAAAGCGCCTGCCTTGGTTCGAACTCACGACTCACAACTTGTAAGTCGCGGCCGATAACACTGGGCCACCAGTCTCTAGTAATATTTTAGAATCTAATATTTATTATTATTATTAAACACTTAACCGGATTTTATAACTTAGTAGATTAACTTACTTACACACAAATTTCTCAAAATAAATAGTCCATCCTTTTTCAAACAAACGACCTTTCCACGGCAAAAAATAATCAAGTTAAATCCAAAACAAAATCAATCCGTTCGCAACAAGATCCCTCAACGTTGAGTAAGGGAATCCTTCGTTAAATATTTACAAAGATTCACCGCCCGTTTCAAAGCGGTGCCGACAGTGTTAACTCTCAGACACCTACCGTTAACACTTCAAACCTGGTTACAAAATTTAATTTACTGTAAGAGGTAATTGAGTTAATATTAAAGGTGTTAGAGTGAAAATGTGCTTTGTTTTCAGACTGGGTGTTGAGGTTTGGTTAACTTATAAGCTTATTTTACGGTGCTAAGGTTTTCCAGTCAGACGGGTGCTACAATAAAAGTATTATGATTTGGTGAAAAAAAAAAATTAACCGATGAGTACCGTAATTACCGAAAACAATAGAAACGCCATTGTGTCTCTCGTGGATCCTCGTTTCGGGCAGTCAAGTGGTTAAACTTGTTTGAAAGAAGTGCTGGTTGTTAGAATTATTTTGAAGGTGTGAAAAAAATATCTTATACATTAAAATAGAATTAAAAAAGAACAAATAGCTCAGTAACAGCTTTTCAAATATTTTTCGTTACCCATAAATATATTCTGTTATATTTTTTGCCAAAAATCTACTCCACACAACTTTTCTTTACCTATGAATCTATAACTTTTATATTTCTCAGCAAATCTAATCCACACAACTGTACGTATGACACTTCTTCTCAACTAAGATATATATACTTGACTTTATGGTCAAGCAGAATACTAGTATACTCGTGTATCAATCCGACAACATAAAATATTCCAGGAATGTCCTGCCTATAAAGCAGGTGACCCTACAACATGCACGTGCCAGTAACCCAGGCCCGAGCACAAATGCGATCGTTAGTGCTTGTGAATGGCACAAACTAAGCACAAACTATGCAAGTTGTTGCACAACTCTTGCTGATGCCAAATATCCGAAGTTTCACTTGTAAAGTTTCATAGTTACTAATTAACGGGTTAATAATTGCAGTTTGTATGAAAAGAGACCCTCCCTTTTCATACAAACTGCAATTATTAACCCGTTAATTTCTAGTTTTAGAGGTTACATCACAGATTAAAATTGCCAACCCGCCTTGGACATGTGTGGTGATTAATATTCGTATCTTCTCTATGCAAGAAGAAGCTTTAGCCCTGCTTTGGAGGAGTAACAGACTATTATCATTTGACTGTAGTATGACACCGACTTCCAAAAATAACTTTATTTTTGGAAGTGGTGTCCATAACGCAAAAATTTGGTTCATAACAAAGACACCGACTTCCAAATATAAAGTTATTTTAAAATATGTTTTAGTGGTAATAAATTGGATCCGGACAAAATGTGGGTAATATTGACTGTTAAATGTTGATGATCATAATATATTAAATAGGACTTTATTTTCTGCGTATCTTTTTATGCGTATTTATTACATTTAAAAAAAGCAAAAAAAAGAAAAGTTTATAGCTTTTGGAAAACCCTGCATTTTCTAATATGATTATAACTGATGTAATAGATTATAAATTCATAACTGAAGGCAATTTTACGTTCATTAAACCTTCAGGTGCTTTCATACGGTCGGTTTTATTAGAAAAGGTTACTGATTAACGCAATGGACCGACCTTCTTGTCTTTAATAACCTAATCCCAAGGAACAGCTTTATCATTACCTATACTCGAAATGAAGAAGGTCATTACATAGAAAGTAAACAATATATAGCGACACCTAAGATGTAATGTACTACGCTGAGTACATACTTAGTTAATGTATACAGCTCTATCAAGTAAATAACTCTAAATTGATAGCACTGGAACCACAGAACAAGCAAACGCCTAGACAGCCACTGCTAGAGACGGCATTGACATAACTGCATACAAACAAAGTGCGTCAGTGAGTGTCATTGTTAGAAATTGATGGCCCGTGAAGTTCCTTTCTTTTTAATACATATCTTTTGTCGTGAACGTGACGTTGGTTTCAATTTAACACATGTCAAAATTGGAAAACATGTGCAATAGTGCTATGACAGGTGCTTGGGGCTTTAGTCAAATGATTATTCCATAAGCGATGATCAAAATGATATAAAATATAAGGGTCACGTGACATTTATATCACATCACATTTATATCACATCATCAGCCTATTAATGTTCCCATTGCTGGGACACAGGCCTCCTCTCTGTGACACATTTATATAGCGCTTGGCATTCCCGTATTTTTTTTTTACTTTTCTTACTGCTATGGTGACGCTTTCGTTTATAGAATATAATTTGTCTAGAGCTACTTGTCAGGACCTGACATCTCAGTGGTGCTACTTATACTTCATAAAATACAGCTCTCAGTATCAATACAGTAACAATAGCGCTTAACAGGCTACCAATAACGTAACAATAACGTATACGTCAGTTTGACATAAATATGTCGCAGTGATCATGCTATCTTTTATGAAGTATAGTGTACATAATTTCAGAATACCCTCTTTGAGTGGCCATTATTACAAAAGTATTCGCTGCCAGTGCGAGGTTCCTAGCTCTGTGACTAAACCTAACATAGTTACAAACACTATCACGACGACTAACGAGACTGGATTAGTAGTAATCCAGGCATATTGATTTAGTAATTTTACTTGAATGCTTCAATTATTCACCGTCTGTTTGCTTCTGTTTTACGGATTGATTTTGAATTGGTGACAGAAACATATTTTATATATTGTAAAATTGGGACAAATAACAGAAATATTCTTTCATTTCTTTTCAAAGATAAGTCAGTGTAGAGAAAAGATATAATATAAATGTTCATAATCCATCATTTTTTGTTAAAAAAATTGCAGAATAAATATAATACATCTTTGATTAAAATTTATTTTAGCATGGTTAATTTTCACTCACTCCCTCTCTCAGAGAGAAGGTCTGTGTCCCAGCAGTGTAAACATTATAGGCTTTTTATGTGTGTATTCAACTTTAAGCAAAATTAATTTATTAGTAACAATAATAGTCTGTTTTACAATTTTTATAAAGGCAAAAGACTAACGTAGCAATCCCATTTCAAAATACTGTATTCATTATTATGTTCTATCGATATTTTCTCGTTCAAGCTAACCTAATAATGCCAAGGAGGCGTAATCTTACTAGAGCCAGTCCAATGCCAGATTAAACCATAAATTCAATTTGATTCCGCCTATGCCGTCCATCTTTGCATTGAGGTAGGGTGCCGACTGACTTAGTCCCATAAATGGATGGTTTCAATTCAAGTTGTTGATCGGCAACTTAAGGAAATTGGACTATCTTCTAGGATTTTGCGTTAGAATAGCATTTTATGTAGATCACATGACAAGAAATCAAAATACAAACAAAAAATGCAATACTGTTCGTTGATAAGCGTACCGTCACCCGAGAACGACTTCATGGATTTAATATATTTTTATACAAATTGTATAAAAATGCCTGGAAAAAGAACAACGTGAACGTGTGTTATGTTAAAAATAATTATTGATACTGAGATGTATATCTGCTGTTGAAGATCCTAAATTAATACATAAATACGGTCAGGAGAGTAATGATGTTAAAAGACTTACCAATAAAATCCTTGATGGCTTGAGAGCCAGAGTCGAGTATATCAGTAGGGTTGACCCTAATCTTGCAATATTTGACGAAGGGCATCTCAGGGAGCTTGGCCCATTCTCCGCCGCCGCTCGTGGAGCAGTGAACATCAATGGAGATCGAGTTCTCATAAGCGCGAATCACGCGCTGAACTTCGTTCTCTTGGTAAGCATCAGTGAAGTCAGCTAGGGAAAAGGTCCCGTCCTGAAACAAGGGAAGATAGGTTAGCATGTGAAATCGATCAAGACAAAAGTGCATAAAACAAGGCGTAAAATACATAGGTTTTTTATAAAGGTATGTAGCGGCACCAACGCTGCCACAGCGCATGTTAACAACGGCTTCGTAGCGTCTTACGTCATTATAGACGAACTGTTTGCTGTACAAGATACAGATAATCGCAATCCGTGGTATAAAGATATCATGATAATTTTAAAGGGTTTTTAAATATTGCAGATACATAGCTATGCAGAAGTGATGGCAATTATTGAAATGCCAAAATGTAAGGGATTGATAATGTGACAGTCATGTCGATATCGCTCGGTAATCCCATGCATTTATGACATTTTACTAATTGCTGTCACAACGCTTGCGTTGATGGAATGTGACTTTTCAAGAGCATCAGATGATATTAACAAACATAAGCATAAACATTAACATTTGACATAAGCATTTTTTTAAGTTTCTTTTGTTCCTGTATTTTCTGGTGTACAATAAAGTATAAATAAATAATCGTTATACAGATAACTATCATAAATTGTAACTGCCCAACTCATCCGAGATTGGTTACTGCACTAACTCCAATATAAGCAGCACTAGCCGTAGCTATTGCTCCATTAGTATCCAGAGATCAGTTAAAGTAGTTAGCGATCCATCCATCAAGTGCGACATGTGTCTAACACGGGTCATTAGTATCAATAACTCTTGCTACAAGCATCTCATACCTACGTATTTGAGAGAAGAAAAACATCGGCACTGTAATATAGTATGTATTTTTTGTGGGTTCGTCGCCGTCGGTTGTAAATTCACCATTATCAAGATGTGTATTTTGCTACATAACCTTAAGCATTTTTGTACAAGGTATCTTTGTCACAATAGTCTGTATTATAACTTGTTACGTCACCACCATTACCGATTCAAACCTCTATTTAAACTTTTCTTCATCTTTTTCTAATTTGTTGTTCATTTTGTGTTTTCCGTAAAGTAGGTATATGGTATATATTTATCTATCGCCAGATACTATTTGAGTATCTTCTGTGTTAAGTTTGTGTTTACATTTGATTCAACAATTATTTCCATCGCTTCTTTTATTACCATTTCACTATCTAAATATCCTTCCATATTTCCACAATATCTAAAACCTATAGACCAATCCATATAGACAAATCCACAAAACTATAGACCAATTGCTCTAATTCCCATCTTCTCAAAGATTATAGAAAAAATTATCTATGAATCTCTCTACAACTTTTTAACAAAACACCACATACTATGTGACGAACAAAAGGGTTTCAGGAAAAATAAAACCATCAACATGGCTATTTTCGACTTTATCCAGAGTATAATGCCAAAAGTAGACTCTAAAATTCCCGTATGCGCAATATATGCCGATATGTCGAAGGCTTTTGACTGTGTGGATCATGATACCCTTCTAACAAAACTTCACGCATACGGTATTCGTGGCAATGCCCTTAATTTATTAAAAACTTATCTTAAAGGACGTAGACAATGTACGGAGATATCGAGCTTGTGTTCAGAATCTAGGAAAGAATTAAAATCTAGATCGTCTTTTAGAGAAATAAAATATGGTGTCCCGCAGGGTGGGGTCCTCGGATCTTTATTATTTATATTATATATAAATGACCTGCCACGTCATATAATTCATCCTATGGTATTATTTGCAGATGATAGCACATCAATTGTGTCATGTATTGATAAAGAATCATATGTGAATGACATTAACAATACGATTAGTAGTCTAATAAAGTGGCTTGACAACAATAATTTAGTTATTAATCTCCAAAAAACTAAAATCATGCACTTTTACCAAAGAATATCTGCGGGCGATATGGATATCAACTACAATGGTCACACTTTAGAAAAAGTAAACATTACAAAGTTTCTAGGAATCATAATTGACAGTCAGTTAACTTGGAAGTCACAAGCGGAAGATATATGTAAACGTTTAAGTACTACCGCGTTTATGTTGCATAATTTATCAAAAAAAGTAAATTTACCGACAATATTAGTGGCTTACCATGGTCTAGTAATTTCCACCTTAAGATTTGGTATAATATTTTGGGGTCACTGTAGTGAACGAGAAAGCATTTTCAGAGCTCAAAAGCGCTGCCTAAGAGCTGTCTTTGGTCTTAAAGTAACAGATAGTTGCGTACCTATATTTAAGTCTCATAAATTATTAACCTTCCCATGCCTTTATATCCTTGAATTGGCAATATTTGTAATAACAAATCGAAGTCTATTTGCAACTTTAATAGAAACTAGAAAACGAAGTACAGCTATGAGGTCTCAATACCAGAACCTATTGTGCACAGGCGCCTATAAAACAAGCTTATTAAAAAGGAATGTCATCTGTATGGCTCCTGCAATCTTTAATAAAATACCTGATCAACTAAAAAACTTACCGTTGCAAAAGTTTAAAAAACATTTCACAGAATTACTTGTAGATAAATGTTATTATTCTGTGCAGGATTTCTTAAATGATAATTTTAAGTAATGTCTTTTATAACCTTTAAATTGTATCACATTTTGCATGCTATATTAAGGCAGAATGTACATGGATCCTACTTTATAATGTAACAACTTATCTTTATGTACCTACATTCTAAGCAAATAAAAACCTATTCTATTCTATTCTATTCTATTCTAATATCCTCTTAGATTAACCGCGTCCTCATAACTCTCAGTATACCTATTCCCGAGTCTTCATAATCCATTCTTCAACAAAGGGATTACACTTTTTTACGTCCATTCAATGGCAATTGTTTTAATGCCAACATTTTACGGTCCTCGCTTATTTAATTACCGTGCAGCCGTTAGCTTCGCTTTTTAGCTTCATTAACAGGGCTTAATTAAAAATATTTGAGCGCATTTTCGATATATTACGAATGAAATTTTTCAACGAGCACCGTTTTCAATATTATGTTTGATGTAAGTTTTATTAATTGAATTGTTCTTTCAAAATTCATTTAAACTTAGTTTTGATTTGATATCATTAGACTTTTAGATGATTTGTAACAGATGGTATAAAAGAGAAGATAGATAAGTCTACATAACGTTTAAGATAACATTTAAATTTTTGTTCGTTTGTCTTTAAATCTTGTTGAGTGCCTAAGTTAACAGATTGGTGATTTTTCTTTACCAATTCTAGCGAACAGATTTATAATTTCTTTCTTATCTACAGCACAAATTTATTTACCATCTAAGCCATTCAAGCCTTCCTATAATATGTAGTTATGTTCCCCGTTTGCCTGAAGTTTTAATTTCCGTCGACTCCCGACTCTCGTGAGGAAATATCACTCAAAGCACGTCCATTCGTAACAGCTTTTCGAAAGAACCAGGTAACGGGTTCCAAATCCATTTCAAAGTTCGTTATTTGAATTGATATATCTAATGAAAAAGCTGTCCGAATGAAATTGTAATCCGATTCAGTTTCGCATTTTCGTCCTAAACCAAATGTAGTGCTGGAACTAGGGGATAATGGAATGTAGCTTAAATCCGGGATAGTGTGATAGAAGAGTAATCAAATAAGACAGTTGGATGCAGCTGAAGTATACTTCGGATTAAATGAAAATGACGTTTTTGTTGTCGAAATTGTTTTACGGCAAATAATAACCCCTGCCGTGAATAAGTGAGTTTACTAACTAAAATAATTCATATGTCAATGTAAACGTCTTTTGATTTGAGGTAAACAATCGTGAAATCCTCATCATCATCATCATCATTTCAGCCGAAAGACGTCCACTGCTGGACATAGGCCTCCCCCAGGCGTCGCCACATTGACCGATCCCGTGCGTCTCGCATCCAGCGCCTTCCCGCAACCTTAACCAGGTCATCGGTCCACCTAGTGGGAGGCCTTCCAACATATCGTCTTCCGGTTCGCGGTCGCCATTCCAGAACTTTTCGGCCCCAACGGCCATCCGTTCTGCGAGCAATGTGCCCTGCCCACTGCCACTTAAGTTTGGCAATTCTTCGGGCTATGTCGGTAACTTTGGTTCTCCTGCGGATATCATCATTTCTGACGTGATCACGCAAGGAAATTCCGAGCATAGCCCTCTCCATTGCCCTTTGGGTGACTTTAAGCTTTCTGATAAGGCCCATTGTGAGCGACCACGTCTCGGTCCCATAGGTGATCACTGGCAACACACACTGGTCATAGACTTTTGTCTTGAGACATTGCGGTAAATTGGACGAGAAGATACCACGCAACTTCCCGAACGCTGCCCAGCCGAGTCGGATTCGACGGTTGACCTCTTTCTCGAAGTTGGATCTACCCAACTGGATCGTTTGTCCCAGGTAGACATAATCATCTACAACTTCAAGTAAACAGTCTCCGATCTTGATAGGAGTGGGTGTTACATGGGCATTCATCATGACCTTGGTTTTGTCCATGTTCATTTTAAGACCCACTCTTTCGGAAGCTCTATTGAGGTCATCGAGCATTGTACTGAGGCTCTCCATGGTCTCAGCCATGACCACTATGTCGTCGGCAAACCGAAGGTGAGTGATGTACTCGCCATTAACGTTGATGCCAAGCGACTTCCAATCCAGAACCTTGAAGACATCCTCCAGCGCAGCAGTGAACAGTTTCGGAGAAATGACGTCTCCCTGTCTCACGCCGCGCTGGAGAAGGATTGGTTTCGAGGTCTGATCCTGAAGACAGACTGACATGGTGGCGTTTTTGTACAAACACTTCAACACCTCAATGTACCGGTAGTCGATCTGGCACCGTTGGAGAGATTGCAGTACTGCCCAAGTCTCGATCGAATCGAAGGCTTTCTCGTAGTCCACAAACGCTAAACAGAGAGGCAGGTTATACTCTTCGGTCTTCTGTATGACCTGCCGCAGCGTATGTATGTGGTCTACGGTGCTAAAGCCTTTTCGGAATCCGGCTTGTTCGGGAGGCTGGAAATCGTCAAACCTGCGCGCGAGACGATTCGTGATGACTCTTGAAAACAACTTGTAGACATGACTAAGAAGTGAGATGGGCCTATAGTTCTTCAGTCGGGCATTGTCGCCCTTCTTGAAGAAGAGTACCACCACACCCCTGCACCATGCCTGTGGCGTTTTGCCCTCGAGTATGACGGCATCAAACAGCTTCTGAAGGGCCTTAAGGACCGGTTTTCCACCCGCCTTCAGGAGTTCAGCCGTGATTCCGTCATCACCCGGCGCCTTGTTGTTTTTAAGCTGTTTCAGAGCCATCCTAATCTCGTACAGGCTGACGTCCGGGATATCTTCGGTATAGTGTCGGGTCAATCTAGCTCTTGGGTCGTTTGCTAGACTCGCAACGGGCTTGCTGATTGATGTGTACAGCTGTCCATAGAATGTCTCGATCTCCCTCAGAAGCTCCGGTTTGGCGGATACGATCCTGCCATCGTCGGTCTTCAGTCTCGTGAGCTGGCTCTGCCCAATAGCCAGATCCCTTGCAAATACCTTGGAGCCTTTATTTCGCTCAATCGCGTCTTTAATACGCTCGGTGTTAAAGCGGCGGAGGTCTCTTTTCAAGGATTTAGAGATCTGTCTATTGAGCTGCCGATATTTGCACGCCTCATCTGAAGACTGCAGGATCATCTCACGCCTCTCCTTCATAAGCTTGAGAGTAGGATCAGAGAGCTTTTTGTTTCTATCTGTACGACGGGTCTTGAAAAACTTAGACCCGACCGTATGGACAGCTTCCACGAACCCGTCATTGTATTCGTCCACTGAGCTCCCTAGGCACTCGAAACGATTCTGGAGTTCGAGCTGAAAGCTCTCGGGGTTTTGGACCTGAATCTGTGCTGGACGGAGCGTGGACTTCATCAGTCGAGACCTTTCAAGCTTAATATTAATGTTCAATGTGCCTCTTACCATGCGGTGATCGCTCCCGGTTTTTACCGAATTGATCACAGAGACATCATTGAACATTTGCTTCCTGGTTGACATGATGAAGTCGATCTCATTTTTTGTTGCACCATCGGGGCTCTGCCAGGTCCACTTCCTATGTTCACGCTTTTTGAAGAAGGAGTTCATCATATAGAGGCCCTCCTTCTCCATAAAACTGGCCAGTAGGTGACCCCGGTGGCTCCGACGTCCAACTCCAAATTGCCCCACTTGCAGCTCATCCTCGTCTCGTTTGCCCAGTTTCGCGTTGAAGTCCCCCATGACAACGGTGAAGTGAGTTTTGAAACCATGCATGGCTCTGGAGATATCCTCATACATGGTCTCTACCTCGTCGTCGGGGTGTGCCGAGGTTGGGGCGTAGACCTGTATGACCTTCAGCGAATATCTTGCGGATATTCTGAGTATCAGGTACGCCACCCTGGTCGACACACTCTCGATCTTCAGCACGTTGTTCACAAGGGACTTGTGGACGATAAACCCGACACCACCCTGGGACTGCCGGTCACCCTCTCGGAAATAGAGCAGGTTGCCGGATTTGAGGATTATCGAGTCCTCCCCCTCTCTTCGGACTTCAGATAACCCTATAATACTCCATCGCAACCTGCTCAATTCCTCTTCGAGTTCGGTGATCTTTTCGTCGGTCCGAAGTGTGCGCGTGTTGTATGTTGCCAGGTCCAGTCGTCGGTGTTTGTTGGGGTAGCCGGATCCCGTCCGGAGATTCTTGGCACCCCTTCCGTGAAATCCTCAATAGGTTTTATTATTTCAAATTTTATCGCCAATTCCTAAAAATATCATATTATTTTTCTTTTCACACCCACTCTCGAAGAAACAACAAAACAGCTCATATTTTTTAATCTCGATTTCGAAGAATTTTGTTTTTCATCTGTTACATTTCGTACCGCGAAAAATAAATAAAAACTTTATCCAATTTAGAAACTTGAGAGTTCAAATAACAGCGATATTAAATTACTTTAGGAGTAATGAATTTTAGGTTCCCTTAGTTATACAGTCTTACGTAAGTCTAACTTTATCTAAATTGTTTTAAGATAGAGGAGATAGATAGGCAATATTAGTGCGTGATCAATTTAAACTTTAAATACATTCATAGACTCACACCATCTTCCCATGGGGGTAGGCAGAAACTAGAACGCCACCTGCTACGATCCTTAGATACTCCTTTTGCTTAATTTACGTTCAAACATCTAGTCATATACGCACGCCGGTTATGATTACTGCGCACCTGGCCTTTCTATGGAACATCACCAATAAAATCCGTGTATGTCATCTAGGGTCCTATCATGATGTCCATCTAGGGCCCATCTAGGGTAACCGACGTAGTCTGTAGAATTGCCAAACTTAAGTAGCAGTAGGCAGGGCACATTGCTCGCAGAACGGATGGTTGATGGGGCCGAAAAGTTATGGAGTGGCGACCGCGAAGCAGAAGACATAGCGTTAGCAGGCCTACATCTAGGTAGAGTGATGACCTGGTCATGGCTGTAGGAATCGGGTGGATGTGAAACGCACAGGACCGATCAGTGTGGCAACGCTTTGGGGAGGCCTATGTCCAGCTGTGGTCGTCTTTCGCCTGAAATGATGATGATATCCATATATGGCTTCCCCAGTCATTTAAAATAATGTAACAAAATTATCTATCAATATTGGTATTACAATCATGAACAGCACAGCTGTTATCCCTTAAATCGTGTTTTCCAATAAAAACGAAACCTCCTTTAATAAATAAATGTTTGTAAGCTAATAATACACCTTGTTCGAATTTAACCAAACCTCCGAATTATCTTCAGTACATTTTCAATTCTAATTTAGCCAAACGTAACGGAAACAGCGTATTCTATTACATTATATCCGTTTCCTTGATAATGTACCTTAATTTGTCGCAAAATGGCGTCGTATTTTGATTCGGCGTCCCTGATTGGTGGTGACATAAATACGTTAATTTCTCTTTGCTGAGTTCAGCTTGTGGCTGGGAGGCTTTTAGCATTCATAAATGTTGATTTAGTTTGGTCTTTGCTTTATTTGTTTTAAGTGCTGTTGGCTTTTTGTGGGTCTGTGTTGAAGTGGAAACTACTAGGTAGGCCATATTTTGAGTGTCATTCTGAATTTCGACAGTTAATTATTTCGACACGGTCCCAATTTCGAAAAACAATTGTTCGACTACTCATTGCTTCGACAGAACATATATTCGACTAGCATTAGTCCGACAGATCATGCTTCGACAACACATACCTTCGAAGAACACTACTTCGACAGAACCCTTTTTCGATTTGCACTTGTTCGTCGGATATCTATTTCGACGGAACATACCTTGGATATAATACATTCCTCTATTTAATTCAATAGTTGTAATTGTATTTCAAGCTTTAAATGTACTTATTTATATTATTATTACTTATTTATTTTCTTTTAATGTTTTTATTTAATCTTTGTTTTTTTTTTTTTGTTTGCGTTTGGTGGTTGAATAGTATATTCTTATTCATTAAATTAATATTTTGTTATAGCTTCTAAAATTTTTACGTAACACCCTTAACTTCTACTGAATTAGTCTTTATCTCTTCACAAGATGTTCTGATGACCTTGTGAAGGTCGCGGAAATCCATTTGATGCGAATAGTGCAGGAACGGCCTTTATGGCAATGGGTGATGATGATTTGATTTAAAAGAGTGGTCGTGAAGTTTTTTGCAATTTGCTTTATCTTTCTGGCTGACCGACTCCTTGCCAATTCAGAAGTCATGGTAATTGGTTTCATCATCATCATTAAAGCCGAAAGACGTCCACCGCTGGACATAGGCCTCCCCCAAGTGTCGCCACATTGACCGGTCCCGTGCGTCTTGCATCCACCGGATCCCCACAACCTTCACCAGGTCATCGGTCCACCTAGAGGGAGGCCTTCCAATACAACGTCTTCCGGTTCGCCACTCCAGAACTTTTCAGCCCCGTCAGACATTTGTTCCGCGAGCAATGTGCCCTGTCCACTGCCACTTAAGTTTGGCAGGGCGCACGGTTGGCATAGTGGTTGAGCGATTGACTGCTGCGCTGCGTGTCGCGTGTTCGATTCCCGCACGGAACAAATACTTGTATGACCTACAGTTAGTTGTTCCGGATCTGGATGTTTATGTATGTGAGTTTATATGTTTGTAAACGCACTCAAGATACAGGAGAAATTCCTAGTGTGGGCAAATTTATTTAAACAAAATAAAATAAAACTTCGGGCTATGTCGGTAACCTTGGTTCTCTTGCGGATGTTTTTATTTCTGATTCAAATGCGCATGGTAACTACAAGCATAGTCCGCTCCATTGCCCTTTGGGTAACTTTAAGCCTTCTGATGAGGCCCATTGTGAGCCACAACGTTTTGGTCCCGTACGTAATCACTGACAACACACACTAGTAGACTTTCGACTTGAGACACAGCGGTAAATTGTACGATAAGATACCGCGCAACTTGAATTGGTTTAGTTGAAATGAATGCTATATATGTTATTTCCAGCAGTGAAAATCCTTCTAAGCGATACAGGAACTTACCTGCATGATCCAGGAGCCGTTCCCAGCGAATGTATATCCAGCGTGCACGAGGTGCCTATGTCGAGTAAAGGAGCTGAGCAAGTTGCGCATGCACTGCATCAGCGTGTTCATCTGAGGGTGAATCAGGATCTCCGTCACCAGGTTTTCTGATGCGAACTGGATGAGACGTTCGCCTGTGAAATAAAGAGTTTTGTTTAATTTATATAGTTTAGTTTATAGATATTTGTTGTTGTTTTAGAATTATCATCATCATTATCATCTTCTAACTTTCGTTCCAAATAATTTGGAGTCCTCTCTTGCCGTCATTTCAATAGTCCTTTCAATAAATTACTTTACAGCCTTATTATTTTCCAAAATCCCATCTATCTTTTTATTGTTTTTTTTTAGATTTATAGTTTGAGCAAGAATTGTCAGAAAGTGTCGCTATTCAAATCAAGGTCTGAGTGAATTTATTTACTGTAATCTTTGCAGCTATAAGAAATTTATTTGTAGTTTTGAATATTTAAAGAAATAATAAAACAATGGTGACTGGTTGTTTGCAAGACATGTTCTTCATCTTTAGAAGATAACTGCTGATTAAATCTATTTTCGGTACAGTTTGCAAAGCTATATATAGGTACATGTAATTAAGTTTACGCCTCATATATCTTTCTTTCCTCTGGTCTCGAGTGGCGGCAATATATTTATGTTGTGCCTGACCTACAACCTTTTTTATTTTCGTGTTTACTTATATTAGTAATTACGTAAAGTACTTCTCCTTATTCTTAATATTCGTGATGGCATGGCTTAGTAAAATATGGCGTGTTGTGGGCACATTAAATTACGCTGGGACAATTCTTTGCTTCTGGCCCCATTTTATGTTGGTTCAACAAATAACTGAGCTTTCAAAGTAATACACTCCAGCGATAAAATGTTTGCTTTGAGTAGGATAAAAAATAATGGGCGTTTTAGGTGCGAAGTTTTTTTTTACCTACTCAATCATTTTACTTGTACATGGTGTACAAATCTAGAGGTTATGGCTTACTCTGAACTATTTATCATAGCTTTTCCCTTAGGTTTCGCTCCCGGCGTAACCCCACAGGACCCGTTATCGGAATAAAAACATAGCCTATGTCACTCGGGAATAATGTAAGCTACATTATTCCTGAGTGACATAGGTTATTTTTTTTTACTGGTGAAAGAATTTTCAAAATCGGTTATATAGTTTTTGAATTTATACATCACAAACAAAAAATCTGATATTTCCTCTTTATAATATTAAATAAATATTACTATAAGTGTAGACTAGCTGTCACCCGCGGCTCCACATAAGTGTAATACGAGTAATGACAACCAGCCATAATTTTAGAAATTATAGCCTACGTGTCATTCTGATATTTATACTTATATTGCTTACAAGTTACATTAAAATCCGTAAAGTAGTTTACTTTACTTTAACCTTACATAATTTAACAGTTATAATATTAAGTAGGATTAAATTGCCACAATTACAAGATATGTCACCTAAAACCCTCGCCCTTCACCGCTTCACAGTCACGTCTCATCCTAACATAATTTTCGAACCCCAACCCCTCTTAACTTCCAGCTGACACATATGTTCAACCTTGAACAACCCACAAAGCGTTCAAGAAAAAAAATTTAATCCATGGCGACAAAAACGTTCCGCATTGCGCCATTTCATCAGCTCAGTTATTCGCTATCGACGTCTCCATTCACCCCCATTCAGTCCTTATTCACCCCCATTCTTCGCTTTTCAACCCCATTCATCGCTATTCACCCCATTCACCTCGCCGCGTTACGTACCAATTCTGCGTCGTTTATTTGATTACCGTCTTAATATAATTCGTGTTTGGCCTTATCTGCGCCGTTCTAGTCGTGTGGGGGAATTAAGTGAGCAATTGACAGGGTGATAAAGTCTGGACTGTTAAGCGTTACGCTGTTAATAGCTGAACAAGAAATTAATTCTATCTGTTTGTCACCCCTAGTAACAATTACACGTGCATCTGATAGGATCTGAGGTGCTATGTTGTTTGGTTACTCTTATCGAATGTGCAAAGGTAGTTCATTGTTGTAATTGCTCGCTTACAAGATATATTTAGTTTTTAGGGATCCGTACCTCAAAAGGTAAAAAAGGAACCTTATAAGATCACATTCTTGTCCGTCTGTCCATATGTCACCACCGATTTTCTCAGGAACGGGTAGACCTAGCAAGTTGAAATTTATACCAGATACTGAAGTATATAGTCCCTATTAGGTGTTTAAAAATCAAGGTCCTGAAACAACACGATAATAAGATATGGGCAAATTTAGATTTTCGCGAAAACTTGTAAGAACCAAAATTTACCTTAATATACAACTTTATTTGTTTTTAGAGTTTTCTCTTCACTTGTGCTGTAAGACCTTGCTTTTAACCAAAATTGTCAATTCTAGGTCAACCAGAAGTATCCTATAGGTTTTGGGTTGAATTCACGAAATTGGGCAAAAAGTAAGGTCTTAATTATGGGTAATTTATTATGGCGGTATAATGGGTAGGTACGGAACCCTCGGCGCACGAGTTCGACTCGCACTTGACCGGTTTGTTAGAATTAATATCTATGATGACGAACTTTGGGACAGGACCGATCAGTGTGGCAAGGCTTGTGAGACGCCTTTGTCCAGGAGTGAACGTCTTCCCGCTGAGATGTTTAAGATGATTTCGGTGATTTAGGATGGAGTCTTTATAAAACAGGAGCAATGTGCCTATTATATTCCATGATTCTGGATTCTCAATTTATTTAAAGAGACGAAAATATGATCCTAGTGTATTTGAACCCGTAGGCAAGGCCGGAATTGTAAAGAAGAGATCTGATCTTTTGTTAATCAAAGCGTTTAAGAAGACATCTCTGTTGGAGTATATATCAAATAGTTCAAAGCATTACAAAATACTAAAAAAATACTACTTTCAAAGAGACATAAAACACCCCGCACCTACCTCCGTTTATCCGTTTCAATTAGAGCCCAATTTGTATGCGATCGATATCGTATTAATAACATCGGCGATCGGCCATTGTTGCCTGAATGTCAAATACCATCGAATTTTACGGCCGCTCTAATTGATGTTTCCTACCAAAAAACCGGCTTTTAAATTAATAGCTTTTAGGTACGTCTTTTTTTTAAACGGTGGGTAGATTTTTGAAAGGTAAAGTTTAGTTCATGGAAACCATTAATTAAAACAGTATAGGACATCTTTTAATATAACTATTATTATAAAACGCCATTTAGTTCTATTTAGGAGAGGAATTCGCAGGTAAAAAATAACAGCCACAAGATTGGGCTTCAAGGTTAAGCAACGCTTGTCAACTACCGAGGTCGGTCCGTGGATTGGGTGACCATCTTTACGTAACGAGACTCCTTAAGTGCCTCGAAAGTTGGTCCCGTCTGTCATCAGTACATCTTTGAAAGTCGTTCTGATATACATAACCCAAAAAATCTTGCAAAGAGGTTTTGTTTTACCCAGTTACTGGGTTGTGGAGGTCAGATAGGCAGTCGCTCCATGTAAAATATTGGTACTCAGCTGAATCCGGTTAGACTGGAAGCCGACCCCAACATGGAGAAAGGCTGTGCAGATTGATTGTCATTTAGTGTATCGAAATAGGTATTGGAATCAATCCAGATATCAAAGAAAATTAAACTTACACATACAAGTATTACTGCTCTAAAAACGGTGAAGGATACCGGCATGTCCTAGAACCAAAACATTCGAAGAGATGTGACATCCACCAACCCGCAATGGGCCCGCGTAGTGTGTTAAGCGCCCATCCCCTCTCTCACAGAGAGGAGGCTTGCGTCCCAGCAGTTGGAACATTAATAGGATAATGATGATACGAGTAGTAATACATAGGGATCTGAATATAAGCCAAAACAAAGTCAAGTCTACATAGACGATGCATTTTCAGATAGCCTTGAAGATTCAACTAAGAAAAAACGACTTCCTCGCAATAAAAAACGAAACGAACAATATAGTTACAAGTAAGACACAAGACAAAGTAAGAATAAAGCAAAGGAAGGCGAGATAGTAAAAAGAACATTGTTACAACAAAAGGTAGTGAAGTGAACAAAGTTGTCTGTACAGATGTAAGACTTGTAAGTGTTTTTAATTAAGGATAGTTCTAAGTAACTGTGGAAGCTTCGAACAATAAGGAGGTTCTTGGAAGGAGATATAGAAAACCTCTGTGGTAAAGGAATAAAAAGTGATTCTATACAAGTTCCGTTATTATTTTTAGGTCGGAAATTTAAAAACATGTTAAGGTCATGTGAAGGTTACGAACGCATTCAAAGCCAATCAAATTCAAAAATACCCTCCAATACTGAATTTTCAATATTGGGGATATTGGAGGGGTTTATTTTTTTTCAATATCGTTTTTTTTTTTTTAATTTGATAATGTCTAATTTTCTAACAAATTTTCTATATCTCCTTCGAATAAACTTTCAAGTTAATGGGCATGTTTATTTGCTAGGATGTTAGATTACCTAATGATTTATTATCTACATTTTAATATATCAGCAAAACCCAAAACAAGTCCCATAATTTTTTCTAAGAAACCTTTATCAAGAAAATAATTCTCATCTCGAATAAAATTCCCAAAAGCCTTTTATGTATCCATTATCTTAAACAGAAACATAATTAAGCTCATCATTACTTCGTTGAAACAATTTTAAAACACCTAGGGCAGTCCAGAAATTTTCTCTCTACAAAATGAAAGCAAAATTTCAATCAACTCCGATTGTTTTAAAGTTGGAAATAAAGGTCCGAAATTTGTTCGAATGAAACAATTCCCAGAAATAATAATATATTTGATTCCGAATTATTTTAGAAATGGCATTGAAATAAATCAGTTGGTTGTTTAACTTTCATTATCGGATTTTAATTAACTGTTACTGATGTGTACGCTTTTATAATAAGCTTCCAAGCCACGTTCAAGGTCTAAGTGTTAATAAATTCAAATCATTCATTAAACGTAAGTTGTGCCAGAAAGCGTTTTATAACATTAAAGATTACGTTGAGGACAAAAAGGCTTGGGATTGAGCTGCTCCAATTAATTTAGATTTTTTATTTTTATTTTGCATCGTGAATTTAGATTTTTAATTTTTTTATTATTCTTGCTATGACAAGAATATTTACTTTTGAAAGTATTATATTATTTTATTTTATTTTAATTATTGTGAATGTGAAGACTATGTGGATCATTCTTTTTTTATTTTTATTTTAATTTATCTTAGTTAGTTTTTAATCATGGTCTGGCAGTTTGAGTATTTATGCGGCCTACCCGAATGTCCTTTCTTTGGTATTGTTCGTCAATTCGTTGAGCTTCTTAAATTTTGAGTTGAGCTACACGGTTATTGACAAATGCGTGCACTGACTGGACAGGTCCACTCAATCTGGCTGGTTCTTTCCTCAAAAAATCATTTCAGACATCATTCTACATGGTCTTCACATGATCTAACCAAGATTTTGTCTGGACTTTGAAAGAGATTGTGACCTCTGAGTTTGTTTCGGCCTTTCTTCTCAGAGTAGTCAGACAGGAAACGCCGACCTCATCTAGTTTTAAAAATATGATCGATATGTAAAAGTGTTTGTATAAACCAACTTACAGAAATAAAATCATTTATCATTTGATGCATAAATAAGTCTGCAAACTTTAAATTGTTCATTGATATTCTTGGCAACTTGTATAAAAATACCGAGTATACTTTTTTTTAACTTTCCGCCAGTTATGGTACTGTTTAATCGACTTTTTTGGATCAACTCTAAAGGACCATCAGATTGACATGTGCGTTAGACGCTCCTTTTTTTTTGTGCCATCATAATGGCATGTACGTTTGAGTGGTTTTTCATACTGCTGAAAATTAAGTAATAATCTGAGGTCCCAGGTTCGATTTCTGGGTCGGGGAATGTGTTATTGAGTTTGTCAACTAGATATAGTTTTCATTAATAGCTCGATGGATTTGTGCCCGATTAATGGTAATGGCTCTCCTTCTGCTCCATGGGACTTAAACATAACAGGATTTGGTTGTACTATAGGTGCAATTTTGCCCAACCTTTCGGGTAAAACAGGTATGATGTTATGAATGTTAGCTTGGAAATGTGCTTACCGTTATTATAAAACTCGAGATATAATCTAATAACTTCAAACGAGCAATTCTTGTATATATATGTATATATATAATCTGAATCTCGGAAACAGCTTCAACGATTTTAATGAAATTTAGTATGCAGGGCCTTTCGAAGGCGAAGGCGAGGTTCCATTTTTAGAAAACGTCGTTTTCTCTATTTTCACCCGAGCGGAGCTCGGTCGCCCAGGTACTGGTTATTATGCAATTGTTGTATAATATGGGGTATTAAAATACGAATGTGGGTTTATCATACGAGGCAAAGCTGAGTGTTTTAATACCTAATTATGTAAAGTTGCATACACCACTTTATCTACTATATCAATAATAAATAATCCTCTATAAAAGGTTCTGAAACCATAGAGTGTTTTACAGTGTTGTAAGATCTCTTTTTAGGGTTCCGTACCCAAAGGGTAAAAACGGGACCCTATTACTAAGACGCCGCGATCCGTCTGTCTGTCTGTCTGTCAGTCCGTCTGTCGCCCGGCTATATCTCATGAACCGTGATAGCTAGACAGTTGACATTTTCACAGATGATATATTTCTGTTGCCGCTATAACAACAAATACTAAAAACAGAATAATTTTAATATTTAAGTGGGGCTCCCATACAACAACCATGATTTATTTTCCATTCTCGTAATGGTACGGAACCCTTCGTGCGCGAGTCCGACTCGCACTTTTTTTTGAAATTCATAAAGATACCACGAATTGAGTAGTGAGAATGTGGCTGTTTGATGAGTAAGGAAGGGATTGAAAAAACCAAGGAGTTGCATGATGAAATTTGTACAAAATTATAACATTGGATGATTTATTATGGTTACGAGTACTATGACACTGCTTGTTTTAATGTTGGCAATAAGCTAACTGTTTCATAATTTTTTATAGAGGACTAGCTGTCCCCCGCGGCTTCGCTCCCGTTAACTGGCTATCTACCTAACCTACCCTACCCTATCCTACCTACCTACCAACCTACCTACCTCTCTACCCTACCTACCTACCAACTTACCTACCCTACGCTGCTCTACAGACCTACCTACCCTACCTACCCTACGTACCCTACCCTACCTACTTTACCCTACCTTACACAAACTGCATTTGTTTTTCTTAGCCTATGTCCTTTCTCAAGATGAAATCTATCTCCTTGCCAGATTTCATTGAATTTCGTTTAGTGGTTAAGGTAACAGACAGAGTTACTTTCTAATTTATAATATTACTTTGGATTTATAGCATGTGTGTAGATAAAGATTAATAAATTAAAAAAAAAAAACAAAAATATACAAAAACCCGAGTAAAAGCTTCATAATGCCAAAAAATACTTAACGAAAAATATTCATCGTCAAATTACGCCTAAATGTTGTCATGTCAGAGGTGAAAGAGTGAAAAATAATGACATCAGCGAACAAAGCGTTTTGTTCACATAAACACAAAGCGGAGAGGACTTGTGACAAAGCGGCGTGGGCTTTGACGCCACACGAGAGATACGACCTTCGACGACGAATGTAGTTCATAGTGTTGGGGCAGCTACTGAGTAGGTAGTAGTTGAGGCTTTATGAAACTGGTGTTACTAAGTAGCTGTAAATGTGGCTTGAAAAGAGATGGATTTTGACATGACGACTGACACAATAGTATGTAATTATTTTATATGGAAGCAGAAATATTATGCTACCCTAACCGAATAGATAGCTATTTGGATAAAGGCAGAAGTATAGTGTTTTTTTATCAAGTTTTTCATAATATATATACGTCTTTTTTCCGATGGGGATATGTAGAAAATACAAAACCCTACCTGCTACAATCCCTCAATGCTCCTTTTGCTTCATTAACGTTCGTACATCATCATCAGCTTTTTTATTGTTCCCACTGCTGGGACACAAGCCTCTTCTCTATGAGAGGGAATGGGTCGTAATGCACCACGCGGGCCCAATGCGGGTTGGTGAATGTCAAATGACTGTATTCGATTTTTTTGTTTCTAGGACATGCCGGTTTCCTCACGATATTTTCCTTCACCGTTTTGAGAGCAGTGGTGGTGAAATAATTTACAGAAAGTAAAGCGCCTGCCTGGGTTTGAACCCTGTCAATATTATGTTTATGATTATTGCGTTGCGCTATTTTTTCTTAATGTTAACTGTCTATTGATAAAATCTGTTGTAGAACGAAATTTTAGTTGGTGATGATGGGAAGCTAATAAAATATCTGTTGCCACTGAAACAATAGACTATTGGGAGAGGAGGCAACTCACTTGGTAACAGAAGCACACTTTATAAAGCAAATATTTCAGTTCATGAAAATAGCTGCTAGAAATCACTATTAGGAACATTCGATTATATTCCAACCCCTTATCTCCTCCAATGCAAAAAAAGATCAGATTAGCAGACTTCAACAACCCAATAAATAAATAAATCTCCAGCCAGTGAAAAAAAAAAAAAAAAGAAGTAAACACTTGATAAGGCTTTCGCATCTCGGTTCTATTTTCAAAAGCTCCGTTGAAACGCCTCGAAGGTTCATAAAGCCGTTGAGCAAATCCTCGCTCACTTGCAGCTCAGATAAACACCGGAGTATTGACTGGGTCCACAATGTCTTCCGAGATAATTGGAGTTCGATTTCAGTTGGTGAGTTCACCCTGTTTGTTTTTCGAACGGGCTGTTTGAGGTGCAGGAGATTAAAGTTGGAAATGGTGTAAGGTTGAGAGTGCTGAGAGTATCAATTTTCTTTTCCATTGTTTGTAATACTGTAATTTGATATTAATAACTGCTTCCTAACTTGCGCTATAAGGCGTTAATAATCAAGCATGTGTTTGTGTGAACGAAAGGCGAATAACAAAAGGTATTTACAAGGTTGACGTAAGGGAAAACGCCGGGAGGGGACGCCCTCGGAGGAAAAACATGCATCTTATAGGTGATGTTCTTCACAAAGGCCAGGTGCGCAGTACTCCTAACCGGCGTTCGTGTATGACTAGATGTATGACCGTAAATGAATCAATTTTTTTTCTAAGGGCCGTAACACACGCTTGGATATGGTAGGGGCGGACAAATTCCGTCCATAAATCCGTTTTCGCTTACACACTACCAGATCTGGTTCGGCGGACCAACTCCACCTACCAAAACCTAGTGTTATCGCATTAAGAATATTATTTTCTATTTTGATTTATGACTATCAGTTGAATGTTAAAAATATCGGGCTATCGGGAGACAATAACCAAAATCAGTAGATCTCCCATAAATCGGGGACTTTTTCAAAGCTGGTCTCAGTTGGCACGGCCCAACCAGCCGACAACCGTACAGACGTCCGGCTTTGGTACGGAGCAGACCATAACCGATGTGAAAACAAGCGGACCGAGACGGACTCAATTAATAATAATAATGTCCGGCGGACCACTCTACACACGCTCGTATATGGTACGGGCGGACTAACTCCGCTCAGAAATCCGTGGTCTGCCCGTACCAAATCCGAGCGTGTGTTACGGCTATAAGTATCGTAGTAGCTAGTGTTCTGCAGTTTTCCCCTACCCCCATGAGAAAAAGATGTGAGCCTATATATGTATGATGTATTTATTTGTACATAAACCATCTTCTGTTTTTGGCTAACAAAGACTCTGAATATGTAAACAGTCAAACTAACCAAGGATACCTTAGTACCTACAAAGCTAGGTATGCTAAGTCCTTACATAACATGACCTTTAGATGTTAGAACAATAATAAACTTAGCAACGCAGATTCTCAATATTTCTAAGCCAATTCCAATTAACTTGTATAATACTAGAATTTTCCTCCGACCTTGCTTCTGTTGCCTCTTCCATAAGAACATGTTCTGGGATAGATGTAGACTTTGACACTTAACGATAGTTTATCTTTCAATCGTGAAATTTAGTTCGTAATCGGATAATAACTTCTACATCATCATATCAGCCGAAACACGTCCACTGCTGGACATAGGCCTCCCACAAGCGTCGCCACATTGACCGGTCCCGTGCGTCTCGCATCCAGCGGACTCTTGCCACCCTCACCAGAACATTATTCTTTTACATATACAAAACTTGGAAACCACTACAATTGCCAAAATTTTCCCTCTTTATAATATTACTTAAAATAACAATGAGTAAAATGTACGGATTATTTTTGTATCAAATGGCTTCAAAAGGATTTCCGAATTATTCGAGGAAACATACGCTTCAATTTTGAAATATGTTTCAATTTAATCGGATTAAGCGAACCTTTGCTTTCACATCCCAATGGTCATACCAATTAGAAATTAATATGAAACCAGCTGGGATTACTGGATTTGATCATTATGCAAATTAGAATTACGGTTTTGTAATTAATTGTATTGGTACAGGTAAAGCAGAATTTTATAATTAGGATTAAGTAAATGTGGTTTTACTTAATCACAAAAAGGACAATTGAAATCAACAATAAGAAAACAACATATCTAAAAGGCAACAAAGGCACAGGCAAACGCAGACAGCCTTGTGTATGGAGGCTAAGGGTTTTATCAACATAATTGTATATTCTGCGCTCATATTATGAAAGGGTAAAGTTGTTTGTAACCATCGCTGAATACCATCCATAGACTACTTTTTACCCTGGATAAATGCACAATTCCTATGAGCTCGAAGCGAAACCCGTGGTTTAAAAAGCTAGATTTATATTAAAGCAAGACTTTAGTTTGCACATTTTACAGACTTGCCTCCTTATTTGTAATTTTGTACTGATAGTGAATTTTTCATTAAAATAGACTAAGCTAGTCCTATTCATCTTATTATAATGATATAAATACTGCATCAGCGAAAGAAAAGATCCATTAGAGTAGTTAAGAAATCCTTGAAAATATGCCAACGTAGCCTATTGTAAGGAAAAGCTTTTAAATCCATGATGTACACTTTCCAGTCACTTGAGACTTTCAATACTTCCACTTTTAGATTTTTGTTTCTAGTATTTAATCAGCCAGTTCCATCTAAAGACCATTTTCGAAAGAAAATTATACTAGGACCAAGTTTTTTGATCCGTAGTTAATATGCTATTCAATTATATCAAATTTCGGTAAAGCGCGTTTATTCCTTAATTGTTAGTCTTATAAATGGTCAAATAAATCCAACTTATTTCACCAGTTTTGAGGCTAGCAACTGAAGAAAAAATGGTGTTAAATCGAAATTTGTAAGCATTGATTAGCATATTTAACCAAAATTTTAGTTAATTACGGATCAAAAACTGGGCATAAGGCCTATTTTCTAAGTTCTTTTGTAGGAATCTCTAATCCAATGGACTGAGTCACCGTGAAAACGGAAAATTCTTCGATCAATGTCAATAAATAGCTAGTTATAATTGTCCGTTTGAATCGAGTGGACGAAATAATTTAGAACTAGCTTCTGCCAGCGGCTTCGCCCACGTGAATATCGAAAATTATCCAAAGGGAACATATTGCCGGCATAAAAGTACCTTATGTTTATAGTACATAAGATACTTTTATGCCGGGAATATGTATGGTTATACCGGGGATACCAGACTATAATCTATATCTGTGCCAAATTTCATCCAGATCCGTTCAGTTGTTTTTGGGTGAAAGAGTAACAAACATACAAACACACTTACACACTCACAAACTTTCGCTTTTATAATATTAGTGTGATACGGTAGGATATAGGGGGTAGCGCCCTATTCATACCATCATATCTATTTCAGCCAATAACATCCACATCGAACGGTCCTGTGCGTGTGAACATACCTTTATCATACAGTTACCAGTCAAATAAAGATTAAACAAATAAAAAAATTTAAGCATTACCAAAGAAGGTATAGAATTATGTTCATCATTGATTCACCTCATGAAGTTTTGTGAACCTTATTGGCCAATACATAAACTTTGTTGGCAACTCCTAATCGCACGCATCATTGAGAAAAGGGCTTGTCATAAACTAAACTACAGCCATTTATCACTCTCTAATAATTCACCCAAAGTTTCTCATCGAAATATTTCGGGCCACAAAAAATAAATACATAAATCTGCTACCATTTGGGCCGCTCTTTCAATCGTGCATCGAGTCAGTGAGCCAGAAACTCCGATAAACCGTCAACGCTTAAACTTTCGCTCATTTCGTGGCCTACATTTGGTTAATAAAGCAAGCTTACTTATTATTTACGTCTCAATGGGTGATAGAATAAAAGGCTGAATATTTTTAAGGTTTTGGAGCTCGGCTAAGTAATCACCGCCATACGGGTCGATCTTCAAGGTTAAGCAATGGTTACCGAGGTTCGTAGATAACCGGGCAGCACGTTAAGGTGAGTATAGACTAGAGCATTTACTTTTAACAGAACATCGACATTCGCTATATTTAAATTTACTCGAACCACATTTCGAAAATGGCGCTCGATGTTTTGTTAAAAACTGATTAAAAAAAAACCAGCCAAGTGCGAGTCGGACTCGTACGTAACGTAATCTATTTGACATTTATATATAATTTTATTTGAAATTGATTGTATTTTAAACTCGACAATGTTAATTAAAAATATTTGTACGCCCTGATTGATTTATAATTTTGTTTGACAATAGCATTAATATGACATGTACAATAATCTATTTGACATTTATATAAAATTTAATTTGAAATCGATTGTATTTTGAACTCGACAATGTTTATTAAAATATATTTGTACGCCTCTGTGCAAAACATAGAGGATCTACCTATCTGTAACATCTCGCACTCTGTTGTAATTTGACCTATGTTTACAAATAAAGCATTCTCATTCTCATTCTCATTCACTCGCGCACGAAGGGTTCCGTACTATTATCACAAAAAAGGTAAAAAAATCACGTTTGTTGTATGGGAGCCCCACTTAAATATTTATTTTATTCTGTTTTTAGTATTTGTTGTTATAGCTGCAACAGAAATACATCATCTGTGAAAATTCCAACTGTTTAGCTATTACGGTTCAAGAGATACAACCTGGTGACAGACGGACAGACAGACAGACGGACCGTGGAGTCTTAGTAATAGGGTCCCGTTTTCACCCTCACCAAAAACACCGACTTCGAAAAAGAAAGTTATTTTTCACTTTGTAATGTTTTTAGTTGGAAGTCGGTAGTTTTTTTGTAAAAAAGTTTTTATATTGTAATCAAGTCATCAAATAAACAAGAAAATACTCAAACGTGACTAAACCTTTTCCTTCAATCTTTTCCATGTAAAAGATATTTTCTTGGCGCAAACTAGCACATAATAAGAATATCACAGAATATAATATTCGTTCGTTATCTAATGCTTGTGCCTGGCTCATAAAAGTCAACTAATGGAAATATGTTCATACGCGATTGGACAAGAATCTAGAGCAAAGAAAATATCTCACATTTTTCTTTTCTACACCGTCCGTTAGAATATCATGGGTGCAATTGAGGAATTTTTTTCGAAAGCGTGTTTTTGCTTGATTTGTCGTGAGGAGACAGACAGGATTTTATATTCACCGTTTGAGTGGTGATCAGTAAGATTGGCGATTTCCATATGTCATTTCCTTCACAGATAAAAGGATCTACTTAACTCATTTTTACTCACAATACTTGTATCGATTTATTTTAAAAATTATGTCTTTGAAAACGCGTTGCCGCATCATTGACGGTTTGTCGCGTTGTGTTTTTCCGCAGAAGCCTTTAAGATTTTCACAAAAATGATGTTTATGATTAGAACAAAATAGTAACTAGCACATAACTTTTGTTACTAACCAACTTAAAATACGTTCTGTCTTCGAAGTAATCGAACTATTGGACTCAATTCCATCATTCATACTCTTGCCCTTTTCCCAATGAGGTCTATTGCGTTTGAATTTGCAATTTGGACTGCTGGTGTAGAGTAAGGTCTTCAAAATGTCTAATTTTATAGTTTTTTTTGGCTTTTATAGCGAGTTTATTTACTCCTTTTTTAATGTTGTGAGTATTTTTCAAATATGGCAGATTAAGGTAGGTACGGGTTTTACCAACCACTGCTAGAGTTTTATGTTACGAAAAAATGTATCCTCCTTTTTTTCGAAAAATAGGGGCTGCGTGATACTGCAGCATACTTGATTTTATAGTTAATCGCACTTCTAGAAATGATTTCAATTCAAAATTAGCTTCCGTGGACGTAATAACAACGTTTTAAAGCTATATCTGTGGACCTTACTTGCCAGTGACGCGAACTGGTGAGCATAAAAACGGAAGCCTTCAATCATTTATTTAATAATAATTTTCAACATGATCTTTTCTTCCGCACTTCTCTCTCTAATATACGTCATCTTAGTCGTCAGGCCCTTTCTACCTCTGCCCATACAAACAAATCAGGATTAGGTACTGTGTAGTTTAGCTATATGCCCTAAACCCAAAGTAATTTTATTTCTATAGCTTGTAATTGAACGTAATAAATTAGTTTCCAGCGGTCACGTACGTCGCATGTTGTGTGAGATTAGCAACGCAACTAGAATAATTAATTTTAGGCCTAGCTGCGATATAGGTCATAATTCTGATATTAGATTTTAGTATGTCTGACTTGTTGTGATGGTACTATTAGGTTGTGGATAAGTGTGAAATAGAGCTCTGAAATAAATTAAATGCCGATGTGCTCGCTTGTTAAAGGGAATGGCGAAGTTGACATAGATGTAACGCACTGGATCAACTCAGGACGAATTAAATGGCGAAAGGTCACTGGAACAACTTGCGCTCCATGGATGCCCCTCAAGTTAAAAGAGAAAATCTACAAGTCCGTGATTAAACCTGTCTTACTGTATGGATGATAATAGATTGCATGTAGCAGAGGTGAGAATGTTGAGATGGATGTGCGGACTGACGAGAATGAATAAAGTGAAAAAAATCGTATATTAGAGGAAGTTTGCAAGAGGCGCCAGTGACAGAAAAGTTGAAAGGAAACCGTTTGTCCTGGTATAGTCATGTGATGAGGAGGGATGCAACGCATGTTACTAATAGTTATAAGTATACATGTGGATAGATATATGGAAAAGATGGATGGACTGTGTGAGGAGTGATATGAAAGAAAAGGGAGTCAGTGATAGCGTGACGGGGGACAGGACGGTATGAAAGAGGAAAACGTGTTGCGCCGACCCCAAGTAACATGGGACAAGGGCAGTAAGATGATGACCTACATGACAAGCTGCTCGTAATTATCTTAAAAAATACTCTGCCTACTGAACTATCCAATCTAAACACATACAATCAAGGAATTTAGGTAATATGCCCAAGGTTATATTCATAAGGTTTTAATTGATATTTTGTGCACGGATAGACCGAACAGTCCCTATAAGTACATACATCGTTACACCAGTTTTATTTAAGCCCTATATAAGAGTGCACCTATTGCCTTTAACCGATTAAGGACGGTCTCCAGGAGCTACTAAGAAATCTCAGTTGGAAAAACCAGTAACACTTAGATATTAAAACATATCTATTTCGGGCCAAATCCATACCTAAAGTGTAACTAACAATTTTCTTAATACCCTAAGGGATCAGACATGCCATCCCACACACCACCTTTAAGTTAAAAATAAAACATCACGTCTTGTAAGAGGGATGAGGTTCAAGGAAGCTCATTAGTTTAGTAATTTACAAGACTGTCACACTGTCCTTTCCTTCACCTTTGACATTATTCGCTTTTACAAACACCTCTGAGAAAACGGGAGTGTGACCTTTTGTCTATTTATGGTATCAATGTTGAGTCTATTAATATTATAAACTAGCTGTTGCCCGCGACTTCGTCCACGTCAACTCATCGTAATTTAACTACGTCATATTTTTTTTATTTTCCTCACAGGAACTGTGATTTTTTCGGGGATAAAAGTACCCTATGTTACTTCTTATAACATCAGCTATCTACCAGTGGAAGTCCCGTCAAAATCGGAACGAACACGAACAGAATAAAATTCTTAAAAATAGCTTAAATATTTGTTATTAGTACCGTGTATACTTTCACAGGCATTCAATAAAACGTTGTTATTTTGATATTACATACAGACAGTTAAATTTTATTTCTTGCCTATTTTTAGTTGTCGTGTCTATGCTTACAATACCAGCTGGTTATTGTTCCACTGAAGAGCAAAGGCATACAGAGAAGCCTTGAGCATTCATCACCACGCTCGCTTAAAACGGGTTGGCTATTTCAAACTTATATTAACTATAAGTCCAGGTTTCCTCACGATGTTTTCCTTTACCGTCAGCGATGTCCAAGATTATTGTGAGTATATATGAATTGAGACTCCACGGCAAACGATTTTGGATGAAGCCGAAACTTTGTAGTATTTTATTAATTTAAAAGATTTCCCTTGGAGTTTCTTGCACGTTCTTCTCCATAGAGTTCTACGTACACTTTCGAACGTCTAGCATCATCTTTACCGATCTTGAAAATTCGAAAGTGCTTGTGAATAATTGTAATGAGGGCAATCGTGTTTGAATTTGCCGGATAAGGTCTTCAAAATGTAAAACTTGCAAAAATTTTAAGATTTTTGCATTTAAGATTTTAGCGCGAGTTTATTTACCAAATATGGCAGATAGGTGCAGGTTTTACCAACCACTGCTTTAATAGAGCTTTTTGTTTCGGAAAATTGTATCTGCCTTTTTTTCGAAAAAAAAATGAGGCACCGCAAAACTGCGGCATACTCAATGTTATATTAAATTACACTTCTACGGCATTAGAAATTATTTGAACTCAAACTTTGCTTCCGTGCTCGTATTAACAACGTTTAACAGCTATATTTAAGGATCTTACTCGCCAGTGGCGCCAACTGGTGGGCATAAAAACGGTAGGCCTCATTCAGTTAAATTGAGTTTTTATTCCGGTAGCACGATATCGAGGGATAATTTTTGACATTTACGTAGGTGAAGCCGATAATAAAAGTTAGTGTCACACAAACCGATTATACCTATTTTTAGCCTAACCAGCTGAAATCTAGTATTAAAGTTGCCATTTACTGCGACAAAAGGAAATGAAAAATCTCTATCATTATCTTGAAGCCATACATCATCTCTCTCTCGCAAATCTAGGCTAACTTCAGTAATATTTCAACTGAAGCCGCTTATCTGGCGTTTGCTTAAAATCTCAACTTTACGAGTATTTTTACGATCGCTCCTTGAAATTACGATGTAATACAACTAGGCATTTTGTAAGCTACAAAAAATATATCTTGAAAATGTATTTGTTAACATTTTTAGGGTGAGATAGATACATTTTTCTAAAGGTTTTCCTTGTTGTGCATTGAAAAGGTCGCTAAGGGGTGAATTTATTTATGTGGTTAAATGGGAATATCAATTTGGTTATGTGTGTGAATGGGTTGGTCTATCTTGATGGCAGTATAATAATTTGCATATGGTGAGATAGGTGAATATTAGAAGGTATCTTGTAAAAAGTATTGAGCGTGGCTATCTAGGTTTGATCTCAGCTGCAAAAGACAAATGACTATAATAAATAATCTATCAAATATAAGTTCCATGTAGTTACTTTAATTTACAGAATAGCTAAGTCAATATTCATCACCAAACATATTAATTTTCTATTTATTACCTACTATAACTTTCAATTTGGTAACTTTCCTATGTATGTTGTAGACTTGTAGCTCATACATAAATAAGCAGTTTGTATAGCCTACCTTAATAATAAATAAGCTAGACCAACAATATTTGACTGGTAACCCAATTCCCTCGTTCGATATTTAAAACTAGCGTGGGAACTCGAGCAGCTGTCAAACTATACTTTTTAATTTTCCGAGCTCGAAAAAAAGAATATGAGAAAGCCAATCCTCCTTGGTTCGATCTGTTTGGTTAGTTAGCAGAATAAACATAAAAGGGGTTTCTTCTGGAAAGATTAATTTGATTACGTATCCGAGTTTCCCGAGATATTTATTCGAGTGTATGACGTCTTCTGCTAACCAACTTACATGTTTCATAATTAAATTAATCAACTTCTGTAATCAGATTAATCGAACCTCGTTTTATGCTGGTTTTTGCGGTGTAATCCAATTTTGTGTGTGCTTTGCAAAGTGTAGAAGGATTGAGGAATTTATACACGGACAGATTAAAACTCGTGAGTTCAAGATTCTCAAAGTGGGTCTCATAGTCTCAGACGTATCTTGAGAGTGGCCTCCTCTCAAAATAAATTTGAGTCCTATTCTGGCACGGTTGGGAAAATTACCAGATAGTTGTAAGTTATGTATTGACTTAGTTAGGCATTTTTTTCTACTAGCTATCTTACTGTGATCCAATATCTTGGCTGTCAGATTTAGTTGTCTCAAAACTTAACAATTTGGACGGAATTGTAGGTAGCAACGCGGAGCTTACATTGGCTACATGTGTTGGATCACAGAAAGCAAGATGGCCTCCCATTTCACTGAGTCTACTTTGGTCAAACTTTAGAGGTGCCAGTTTTTCTGTATTCTCTCCTGTTTCTATATTTACATTAGGTTATATAAACCCCAACCCAGCCAGTATTAAGTTACAGGCGTCAGGTGCGTCAATCGCTCACGCCACGGCGTCATTTGTTCCGCGTCAAACTGATTGATTGCTTATACTAAGGTTACAGTTACTCACACACCTATATCATAATTTTGTTGCGAAGGGAGTACGGCTCAAAGAAAGTAAGGAAGGAAAGAACGAATCCTAGTGAACACGGGTGGAGTAACGGTATAGTATCACGGTAGAGTACAACTAATGTAACTTGAAATAGTAGAGTGACTTGCCCCGGGGGCAAGCTACCACTTGCTTTCCCGCACCAAGGCGCTCACTCTACTCTACCACACACTTTACCACCTACAATAGTCACTCTACTAATAAAATATAAATGTAGTAGACAGTAACTCTACTGAAAGTGATAGCATTCTTAGAATTGGTAGAGTATGACGCTAGTTGACTCAAGCGTCAACTCTGCCCGTGTACACCAGGCTTAAAGGTGTTTTACTATTATGCCTTATTGCCAGAGATCGCTCAAGACCAAGTGGTATGGAGGGAGAAAATAGAGGCGTTTGCCAAGCGTCGGCACACAACGATGGCTCGAAAAGAATCGCCCGCTATAGGGCTACGTCCTCGTTTCATGCAGTGACGGTGCTTTCTGCACAATTGCTCCTAGTGTGTTGGTTACAAAATCTAGAAAACCACAATTATTTATATCTCAATATTGCGACCTAAACGACTTGAAAAGTAAGAGTTATTTTTAACAGTCCTTTCCGAACTATTCTCATGCTTTTTTTTCATTATCCTTTTAATGTTCCCACTGCTGAACTTCCTCTCTGCGAGAGAGGGAATGGGCCATAATCCACCACGCGGTTCCAGTGCGGATTGGTGGATGTCACATATCTTCGAATTTTTGGTTCTAGGACATCCCGCTTTCCTCACGATGTTTTTCTTCACCGTTATTAGAGCTGAGGTGATGAAATAATTTACACACAGTAAAGCGCCTGCCTGGGCTCGAACCTACGACACGTTAGTCGTGGCCGTTGCCACTAGGCCACCACTGCTTTCTATTTATTTATTATGACCAATTTGGGACCGCGCACAGTATCATACCTGTTTGTTAGACAAATACGCTGTGTTGTTTGTAAGTTTATATAATGTGATTTTTAATTTCGTGGACTAAACTGACATTTGGGGGGTTGTCACTTTATCGTTACATTAAAATGTGTCGTACCCTAACTATCCTGAGTGATCGAAAGTTAATCGAAAATCGAAGTAGATCGAAAATGAAACTATTTCAAGGCATAAAAAAATAATTTGTTTAGAAACTAGCGGCCCATATTTAGTTCCTACACATTTATGTCAGACTTAATTTTATCGATTGCATTTATTTTATTGTTGATTTCATATTTAACACAATAAAAGTTCATGTACTATGTGTATGAATACTGTTATATTTAAATATATTACGTTTATATTCATAAAACATTTATTTACACCAATTAGTAAAAAAAATTCAGGAGTCATGTCACATCGATTCAATGAATCACTTATGATTGAGCCTTACCTACAACGCTATGCTCCGCGCATGCAACATTTTAAAAAAATAAGGTCAATAGCAGCTGTCAGTTTAGTCCACGAAATTAAAAATCACAGTATAGATAGTTTTTTTTATTTTAACAACAAAGTTTTGTATATATTTATGTTTTAATGTAATAAATAGTAGTACACTGCAGACTTCCCCCTTTTAAGGGTTCCGTAACCAAAGGGTAAAAACGGGAACCTATTACTAAGACTCTACGATCAGTCTGCCTGTTTGTCCGTCTGTCACCAGGCTGTATCTCATGAACCGTGATAGCTAGACAGTTGAAATTTTCACAGATGATGTATTTCTGTTGCCGCTATAACAACAAAAAAAAAACAGAATAAAATACATATTTAAGTGGGGCTCCCATGCAACAAACGTTTTTATTTTTGCTGTTTTTTTGCGATAATGGTACGGAACCCTTCGTGCGCAAGTCCGACTCGCACTTCGCCAGTTTTTCATTCTAAGTTCTTTCAGTCCATCCAAAGGTTGTCTGGTAGATATCGCTGTCAGCGATAAGACCACCTTTGTACCCGTATAACTGTTTTCTTATAAAAGAGATGTGTAACTTTTATGGTGTACAATAAAGTGTATTCTATTCTATTCCAAATATTATGACATTTTCTGTTGCAATTTATTCTTTAAAGAACTTAAAACGCTGCAGCAATGTAACAATACTGTAGACAGCTAGCCAAAACTATCTAGTTACAGGTAGATACAGTAATCAGTCATATCAACGCCTCACCCGGGCAGTCGAACCGAGCAGTGGTCGCCGATTGATTGCACACCAGTCTCCGACCCGCCGCTGATGAATCGACCACCCATAATATACTGTCAAAACTGGTTACCAGATTGAGAAAGGAATTGATGAAAAACTATGTTTTATCCGTGGGCTTCGCGTGGATTACACACAAGATCTGTGCATTGTCGATCTAAAAATCCTGTAGCTATTTAACATATCCTATAACTACAGCTAGCTACAGGTACCTAGGTAAGCAATCAGTCATGTCAACGCCTCGCCCGGGCAGTCGAAGCGAGCAGTGGTTGCCGATTGATTGCGCACCAGTCACCGACCCGCCGCTGATGAATCGACCACCCATCATTATTACTGTCGGTAACTGTCGGTAACTGGTTACCAGATTGAGGTGGGAATATAAATAGTCCTTCATTTATGCAAAACTAGCTTGTTACCCATTTCTTTACTTCTTGCCAGTTGAAAGGTAACTATGAAGCACTCAAAGCTATTGTAGAATTCTATATAGGAATTTTAGAAATTGTATCTTTGGACTTAAAAGATGGGATATTATTAATTGCACATCAAATAAATAATCATGTATCAATTTATTTCCATCTTTTATATACTTTTTACATCAGAAATACTGACTGCACAACAAATTAACCAGAGCGTACAAACGTTATACTCACGCATATAACAAAATAAGTCCAAGAGCGAGCGAGGTGAGCTCGGGAGCTTAGGGCACCCGGACATTGATAGGTTAGGTTCGAAGGGGATGACCCGTCATCTCCTTCATTTTAGGTTACTTTAGACCCTACAGACAGAAATAGGAGTCCTGCAATTGTTTCAAAAATTATAATCATTTGAGATAACTATTTTGCTGTGCAATCAGTATTTTTGATTGGAATTCGGATTATTTTTGGATACAAAAGCTTTTTTTTTTATTTGCGTTTAAATACTACCCTTATAAAATTACTTCCTACAAACAAATAAAATCTGTTTAAGATATTCGTTTAGAAGTTTTTGTCACGTTTTATATATACTTTAAATATTTATTTTATGCAACAAATTATATCATACTAAAATCTTCTTCTTCTTACAAATTTAAACGAACACTTATACGAGTAACTAACCCCTCTCAGTGTGAGCCTACAATACAAACCACTACAAAGAACAATAAGGGGTGAGGGTTGAGATGCCACAACGCGTGGCTTGCGGCCCGTTAGTGGTGACCGACTAACAGACCGCATAGGGCTTGGTAATACTGCAATGAAACGGTACCTAGCCTTGGGCTTTGGTGCACCACAGTATATGTTATAAAATTAAGGTAATCATTAATTACTTTACATATTCGGACGTTTTTATTATACTGGCCTATACGACGCCTGGGGGAGGCCTATGTCCAGCAGTGGACGTATTTCGGCTGAAATGATACTGATGATGATATTGGATTGTGTGATATGAAAGAAAAGGGAACCCGTGATAGCGTGACGGTTGACAGGGCGGTATGGAAAAAGTAGGTAAATATGACGATCCAACCCCTTAGTAACCAGTATCTTTAAATTATTTTCAATTGTTATCCCTGAAACTCTGTACAACCTACTTGATGAACAAACAAACTTCGGAAGAGCGAAGTGTTCTAACACACTCAATCCTTTGCCTAAAAGGACACATCAAACACTAGATTATGTATTTATCACTGTTAAAGGAAAATAAATTCGTACGTATTGGACATTCGTTACGAACATTTTATAAACAGGGCCTAGTTTATCCGTAAATATACGAGTGAGATACATTCCATCAATAAGGATACCATGAGTGTAAATACCCTCAGGGCTCCAGCCTACCCTTTTAAGGGAACACAGGCGTAATATTTTGCTATAAATAAGAAGAAAACGTATCCCATGTTAAGCAGTAAACGTTTTCATAAGCATATAAATTAAAGCAGATATAAAATCTCCGCGAAAACAATTTCGGTATAACTATTAAATCAATTTGGGGAGAGATACCCACTGCCCTAAAGGACATAAAACTAAAGAATTCCTCTGGACGTAAATAAGTTTGTTACGACAGTTTGGGCTGGAGGAATAAACGCTGAATAGCTTATGTAATCGTGTAGAGAATTACGAATAGGGGATGGAAATATTGTGAAAGAGAGACATAAAATATGTGGGCTACAGAATAGCTACAGAAGTATAAACTGTGGCGCAGTTTGATCAGCGCCCGACAACAAGAAAGAGTAAAATACAATTTGTTCCAGACTACTATGAAAATTTTGTTACTAGACAGAAAAGTTAAAACATAAAAAAAAAAATATATATATATAGAAAACCGAAAAATAAATAAAAGATATGTAGAAAATATTATATTTAAAGAACTTATATAAAAATCAAAATCAAGTACCGGTTTGTTAATTTGATAACCGGAGGTAAGTTGCTTTACCCATGTGTTTTCAAGTAAATATGCGCATGTAAAATTGTATTGTGTTTTGTCTGGCAAGTAGGTAAGACACGCTTCCTTTTTACTGACAGGTATTTTTTTTTAAACACGGTTTATATTATTTTATGAAGTATGATAATACAAAAGAGGTAGGAGATAAAATCGAGCTTGGGGACGACGAAAGGCACTGGTCCATAATATAATTTAGAAACGACTAGACTTTCGGAAAAAGAAGGGAGAAATATTTACAAAACGATTCGTTTCCAGTGAAGAACTTTTTCTTCACTGGAAACGAATCGTTTTGTAAATATTTCTCGAAAATAAAGTAAATTCGTTTTATCTAAAAATAAGTAGGCATAATAATATCAAAAGAGATATTTCGTTACAAATTGGAATCCCAACAATACCTGTTTCCAAGTCTAACAAAATAGGCGTGAATTTGTTGTTGATATAACGCCTTTGGGCGTCAAAATACAATAAGCGGTTATTTCCCCCAAGCATTGTTCGTTATCGGTAAAGCGAACAATTACTAAAAGAAAACGGTATATATTTGGGCATTTTGTTTTCTTTTTTGATGTTTATTAGAAAGGCTTTGGAAGGATTTTTTTGTACTTATTTCGGTAAATAATGTTTCTTGAACGTAGGTTTTCTCAAATTAGATTGAGTCTAACGTAGGTTAAAATATTCTATAGGTTGTAAGAGGGCTTATTTGTAAAAGTACATATTTATCATCTATTTGTTCTTATTTTTTTATTGTTGATAGGCTTGCGCTTGATTGACCACTTTCTCACCTGATGGTAAGCGATGATACTTACTTCCCTGTGCCAAGTTGTTCAGCTGGGTTGTCTTTTCGGGCAATTGGGCTTGCTTGAAATCTCTTTCTATATTACATTATATACCACCAGGTTAATGGCGGGTGGCATCTACCTTTCTTTTGTTCTGGAAGACGGAGAGCAATATGTACCACATGGTCCTCACTACGTCTCTTGACGTGCCAACCAATGTAGGTGGTTTTAGGCATATTTATCATCTACTTATAGCCAGAAAATCTGACATTATCATATACTTATCTCATAACGTACTCATATTATTTTTTTATGATACGGCCTAGCAGATTTTTAGTGATCGGTTTTGAAGTACTAATGAAGTTCAGGGCACTAAGAGCAGGCACTTTTCTACTTAAATTCTAAGTTGATTAAATCAAGAGTTGTTGACGTGTTTTAGCCAGGTACTTTCATGAGACATTATTTTATGCCTTGATCGACATTTGAAAAAACGCTTAAAAATAATCATAGAACTTTCTGCCGCCCAATTTTAATTTCTGTTAATTAAGAAAATCCTTCAAAATAACGAGAAATTTGTTTGAAACTAAACCCTAACTTTTAATAGTTTGCATTTTACGTTGGAAATTTAATTTTCAAAGTTTTAAGCCCTTTAGTAACTTCTCTTATATGTGCCTTTACTGTGTCTGCGGTTACAGACTTACTACAGGGGTGAGTTACAGAGTTTCAAAATATGGAGAGATAAAACTGAATTTACATAAACGGAAAATAATAAGCAAAGTTATGTAAGTATGAATTTATTAGTTAACATGTAATGAAGGAACACTATAGATTTTATTCACAAAAGTGTAATTTAAAAATTCCGTTCGATATCACACTAATATTATAAAGGCGAAAGTTTGTAAGTGTGTATGTTTGTTACTTCTTTACGCCGGAACGGCTGAACGGGTCTGGATGAAATCTAGCACAGAGTTAGACTATAGTCACGAATAGCATTTTTATCTAGGGAATATGTTCCCTCGGGATAATAAGGGCAAAGCCGCTGGCAGAAGCTAGTTGAATAAAAATTGAAAAAAAACCTTGTATCTACTTGCTAGCTTGCCACTTGGCTCACCATTCTTACCCCTACATTCCAAGTCATGTCCTACTACTCGACTAAACCCCGAATCATCAAATTGACAGTTAATAGTTTGCTGATTTTTGACATTAATCGTAGGTATTTTCCACCGTTATACTGACGGAGTCGGATGGAGATCCTTCAAACTGACTTGGAATATTGGCCTTAGACCTAGTGTTAAGTGTGTTTGATATCAAAAGTGCCTTTGGTCAGAACCCTTTTCTCATGTTTTCTTTATCATTATACCCTTGTTACTTTCTGGTCTTACCTGGTAAGTGGCATGTGTCTCAACTCTTTTTGACATTCAATATAGGTCCATACCTACTCCTCTGTATGACATCGGTATGTCTTGTCTTGTCACTTAAGAGAAAGTTGTATTTCTGGCTACCTATCTAAGCTTAACGCAATTGTTTTATCTGTCTGTTTTCCCAAAAAAGGTATCCTAATAAGAATTTAGTTCTTTAGATATTGTTTCTCTTCTATTTTTTAAATATAGAGTGTGTTAAATTTATAATGAGATCAGTAGAAGCCTCTCCTTGTTTCATGAATAAATTATGTGTTTTGAAACTCCAAACACGATCGATTGAGTATTTTTAGCAAGCTTTATGAATGTCATCCCAAGATATAGAAATGTCTAATATAGCAGTTAATCTACCTAGTCTTTTCTCAACTATTTTTGGGACGGCTTCCAATCTAACCGCACGTATGAGCGTACGTTAAATGGAGCGAATGCTTATCTGATCTCCACTACCCAGTAATTGTGTAATACGATACCCCCTGCAACAGCTTGAGGCGCCGATTCCCGAGTAGCTGATTTTAAAATGAGAATCACGTCTAAACGGCTAGTCGCAATTTTTTGGAAAAAATATATGTTACATTAGACTATTTTCTTAATAATTTGATCTAAGAAAATTTTATGTTTTATTTGTATAACATAGTGTAATTAATTTGTAATGTTATGTCTAAAACGGACAAAAACACGACAATCGCACCAAAACCGCAGAGCGTATTTTAATGAAATCGACACCATCTCAAAGACAATTTATTTATCTACATTTTGATCTGAGGCTTTTTTTAAAGTCATGGAATAATAAGGAAAGTACAAAAAACTAAATTCAGTAGTTTTTTGAACTTTCCTTAATATTGAGATGCTGAAAACTTAAGTAAAATACGCCCGGCGGTTTTGTTGTGATTGTCGTTGTCGATGTCCGTGTTAGACATAACTTTACAAATTAATTACTCTATGTTGTACGAATAAAACTATTTTTTTCTTAGATTAAATTACTAAGAAAATGGTCTAATATAACATATATTTTGTCCATAAAATTACGACTAGCCGTTTAAACGTGATTCTCATTTTAAAATCAGCTACTCACGGGTTCTGCGACTTATGTCCAAGGCACCGAAGAATCTCAGATAGTTAACCATCCACGGATTGACCTCGGTAAGAGTTGCTTAACATTAAAGATAGACCCATGCAGCTCTTATTATTTAGTCTCGAGTTCCTCTACATAATCAAAGAATATATTATTTAATAATATTACGAGCTCATATCAGAAACATGAACAGTCTCCAATAATTACAGAGTTTCAGGCAACTCAATGAAACTACATGGATAATTTTAAATGACCCAATGTTATGCTGTTAACACAAAACTCAGTTAATTACATTTTGCATTTTGGATATCGCTAATGAATATAGTGTCATCGGAAACTATTAATTGATGTATGAACACTCATTGTTAATTAATTTATTTTCAACAGCTGATTACCATAATTTGTATTTGTTTGGGCGATGGATAGTTAATTTATTGATTTCTGTTTTCAATTACATGGACCATTAATCAGGATTAAATGCGAGGCAATATTTGTTATTGTGACAAATTGTATTATTTGAATGCATTTGATCGAATGAATGGCATCGGGTTAGAATGGCAGATGAACCCAGCATAGTTGGAAAAAAGGCTAAGCAATTTGATTCATTTGATCATTGTTGTACTCAAGACTTAAATTCTCCCCGGTCACTGGACATATGGCAGCTTTCAATATGGCATATCAAGTTATAAGAAAAGTTCATTTTGGTAGCCTCTTTCTGTTACTCGTTAAAACTTCTGTGTTAGCCACTTTATAAAGTTCGATATGGTATTCAGTTAAGTTGCTGGTAGAGCTGGATTCAAACGTAATGGTGGCTGAGAAATTCAATACTCACTGCGTAGTACCCCACCCTTCATCTCCCCTGATACATGAAATTGCTAGCAGCGCCTCTCGTAGTGCTCCGAGCCACCGTTAGATTTGAATCGAACTATAAGTTCAGTTTAGAAGACGTCAATCTACCCGATGTCCTTAACAACCCTTATTTATCCTCAAAATTATCGAAGAACCATTTGCTGTAAATTAATTCGAGCCAGAAGTATGTTGCATAACATTTCCAATAAACAAGAAGGTACGTACCATATCGAGCTTCCTCCCCCTCGGGTGCCTGCGCCGTGAGGGTGGCTAGCTCCTTCTCCAAATCGACCTGGTGTTCCCCAGAGTCCCATGATAGCAGCCCTGGAACAAACGAAGGAATGTGTTAGGTTGTAGTATGTATAACGTGTAGCTTACGTTAACTAGACGTCTTTACAGTTGTTGTTTGGTATTGTAACTGCAAACTGCAAATTTAGAGTGGGGAAAGATCACACTAAAAATAAATCAAATTTATCATCGTTCGTGAAAAAATCAATGTTTCGGTCAGTGCTACCTTAACATGGATGCAATAAAGATTGAGATTTCAAAATACGGAGGCGTACACGAATGAATAAATAATTAAAAGTAAAATCTATTTGAAACAAGCTTTTCATGGAAAAGTACGAAATGTGATATTTCTTGTCAATACATATCCAATGAACCCAAATAGGATAGTGCTATCTTTTCTGGTTGATGAGTTCCTATGGCTACCTTCCAGTTCCATCATGAGACCAGATCCATAGTACCATATTATTTAATTGTTTCCAAGTTAAAAAAGTATGCCAAGTTTCAGCTTAATTGGTTTCCAGGAAGTGCTTCAAAAATCGAATACTAATTGTTGGACCCACATCCGTAAGTATAAAGCTTGCAATAAAAACATATCTAATTATTATCATTGGTAAAAAATACTATGTTTCAGGGCAACCACAACACAAATTAAAACTTAGACCTTACGCGACATAAGTTCTGCGTCGGTCAAGCAAAGTTATCCGCTAGACTAGCACGTACACAACAGCCCGGCAACAACCATCGGGCAGTCGCCCATAAGGCCTATCTGTTTGTAGAACCATCCCTTTTCTCAAGGCCGTGGAACTTTCCACCTTGTTGTTCTATGTAGATGTACGTATGTCTTAGATATAAATACTACGTAGGCCAATTGTTCAATTGGAAAGTCTCAAAATCATGCTATCTTAAGTTTTGCATTTTGAACGTCCAAAACCATGGTTGATGGTAAATGCAAGCGTGATGTTATGTTACGTCATTGACGACGGTCCAGAAAACAAATAAGAAAAGTAGTGTTAAAGGTATAAACAACTTGGACCACATCTCATTAAAAATTCCAGTATAAACTTATTAAATCTAAATGCCAACGTTCAAGAAAATGGTGAAGGAGCATTACCTTTCACTATAATTTTTATTCTTCTCCTTTCCCTGTTATATATTTGATATGTATTAGTATATTATGTAATATTGTATGTATGTATTGTATGTTATTAAGTCTAATTAATATTATTTTTATATTTTGTACACTGACAGCCCTAAATTCTTCTCCTATCTTTCAGTCCATCCAAAGGTTGTCTGTAAGAGATTGCCTAGTGCGATAAGACCGCCCATTGTACACTTGTATATTTGAACATATGTCCTGTATATTTTTTGTGGTGTACAATAAAGTATATAATAATAATAATAATAAATCTTCCCTAGGTAAAATTATAATATTCTCCCTTACAGCATTAATATGAAGAGAGCATAAATATGCGAGAATTTAAAATTAAATACACGTGGAAGGCTGCAAAGCCCTAGAGGAAGTAATGGAGGAAATTATGCGCTCCGGTACAAACGTACCTAGCCCGGTACATTCGTATCTAGCACGTGTACGACCGGAACATATAAATAAGGATGCGTGGTACGATGGTATATGTTGTGTTGCAGGAACTAATTTATCTACGTAACGTGATTAACGTTTTTTTCATCTTTCCTTTCGCAGGTATGCTGGAAGAGATTTCTATAGAAATAAGCATTACCTATGTACCTATTGTTCTATTTCTCCTTCTTGTCTGTATATTATGTGTGTGTGCATAAATGGTTAAATAAATAAATAAATGAAAATGCCTTTTTCTTCTTCCACCTCACCACTTCCCGTTACTCGGGGTCGACTTTCGTGAGGCGCCACTTGTTCCGCTGATAAGTATCGTCAATCGATCGACCGCAGTTCTTCATGTCATTCTGGACTCTCGTCATCTAGGATGTCAACGGTCTACCTTTTCCCTCTCTTTTGTGTCGTCAAATTATCCCCTCCAGTGCCATTTGGGAACTTTGATTCCCAAGACAATTGTTTACCTAGCGCGTGCACGACGGGATGTAGGGTGGGGGATTATATATATATAAAGATGGTTGTTAGGATCGTATTTGTAGTGCTGCACGATATAATTTTCTACGTAACGTGATGAAAAGGTTAACATATATGGATAGTCTGTTTAGAAATTGGTACGTCTTGATGATCATAACTAGACATAGGATTATCAAAATGCCAAAATATGCACAAAAAAAGTGCATATGCACGAAATATGCTCGTCAAAATACTTTTGTCTACAGAATTTATGTTTATCTATACTATAATAATATTATAAAGAGGAAAGATTTTTTTGTTTGTTTGTTTGTTTGTACCGAATAGGCTCCGAAACTACTGGACTGATTTGAAAAATTCTTAAACTATTAGAAAGCTACATGATTCCTGAGTGACATAGGCTATTTTTTTAACCCGAAAACGGGTCCTGTGGGGTGGCCCACGGGAGCGAAGCCGCGGGCAACAGCTAGTAAACATATATAATTATTTTTTGTAATTAAGTGACGTTTGACAAAAATGTGACGTATTTATTTTATATTAGGGTGGAAATTAATAAGTCCACTGACGTTATTAGACAGATTTTGAAATTTGGCGCCATTTCTGCGGAAACCTTTTCAGACCAGACCTGGGGTTTTATATAGAACAGCATTTAATTAATAATACAACACCGTTAACACATTTAACAACTGAAATAAGCACTATCAATGAAAAGGTACTAAAATATGCAATATCTTTACAAAATTAGGGTTGTATGCATTTGCATATGCAAATATGCCAATGCATATAATCCGATGTCTAATCATGATGTTTAAACGATATGGTCAGTTTGAACTAGCGATATAATGAAGTGATCAATTCTAAAATCTGAAATGTTTGTCGAGCTCAATTTGTATATAAAGACCGTAAAGAATAAACAAAAATAATAAATTGCTTAAGTTTTTAAATTAAAAGAAACAAACAATTTCTTATTAAAAAAAAACAAGTAAACAGATTAAAAGGATAAACAAATGAGGGATATTAATAGACGGCTCAACAAAATAAAATTCCAAAAGCAATTTTAAAGAAAGTAATCCGTTATTTTTTGATGATGGTAACCCTCTTGGATTAGAAGATTTTCAGGTTTGTTTTAAATATTGAATGGATCTCAAACATTGGGATTTAGATTTACAGTATTACAGAAGATTGAAGATTAAACAGGATTTTCTATTTGTTCTTTATTTCTAAATTAGTTTTCTAAAGATAAAACTGACCTGTTTTTTTTTGAGGACTTAAGGTAATGAGCGTTTCCTTTTAAACACTGGATTTAGATGCACTACAGAGACATATAAAATGACCTCTAGATAAACTGATATTCTACCCTCTAAAACAGTGATTTTCAAACTGATTGGCGTGCCCCACTAAGGGGGCGCGATGAAACATGTCGTGGATAGTACTTCGCCGCACGCGCACATCACGCCGCCCGCGAGAGCAAGCTTTCGAAATAATAAATGAGTCCGCTGCCAAATATGATTTTGAAAAAAAGTTATGAATGCCTTTATTTTGGGTATTTATAAAGCTTATAACTTTTAAAATTATATACCAACACACTGTTTTACTTATTTATGAAAAAAATTGCATCAGTAGTAGTTTGCAAAGAACAGGAGCAAATTCGATATTGATACTAATTTATTTATAAAAAATTCGTCAATATTACAACATCTGTATCAATTCATATTTATTAACCATACCAATCATTTTGTAAATGACTGTTATTTACCATAATAAAAAAAAAGTTAATTAAAAAAATCAAAAAACCCGACTGCTTAAAAAGACGTAAACAAGAAAAAAATCATGCTGTGCAGTCGGAGGATACATATGCGCGAGCTGGCGGACCAAAACCAGATGTATCCTCCGACTGCACAGCATGATTTTCTTCTTGTTTACGTCTTTTTAAGCAGTCGGGTTTTTTGATTTTTTTAATTAACTTTTTTTATTTACAACTTTTTAGTTATTTTTTTTTGGAATTAGGTACATTTAAACATATAAGTGTTATATATGTTTGAAATCGCCTCTTAAAATCCTTTATTTTGATACCCCACACGATGGGTTCGGAAGAAAAAAAAAAATTTGGTTGAATAAAAAAAAATTTATTCCCCACAAAATGGCGCCCAAAATCCGCCATTTTTGTTTTTTCCAATTTTAATGTAGCCAGTGACACTCGCAGGATTAAGACGAATCGATTGACGTAAGAATCATCAAAATCGGCCAACGCGTTTGATCTCTAGAACGCCACATAGGAACAAACATACATACATACATACATACATACATACTTACATACATACATACATACATACATACATACATACATACATAGACTGATAAACACATTACCCTCCTTCGGCAGTCGGGTAAAAAGAGGGGAGCGGCGTCCATTTCCACGCCGTATGTCACTCTGCATATAACTCAACGAAAAGGCACGGGATATCGATGCAAAAAATATATAGAATTAAGATTTTATCTAATTAGGTAATAAAAAACTGTTCGTCCATCTAAGTTACCCATAACAAGCTATCTGCCTGATTTCTAAAACTGTAACTAATAAATAACCCATAAAAATCGTCGAAAACATCTAGGCACTTTGAAATTAATATTAGTCCGGAGCACTTTTTCTTTTTTCTCAGACAATTTCGCCTTTTCTTCGATGGAGACGTTTTTTATATCTTTTATTCATGTGCCTATCTGGGACAAGTTTCTGTCTTTCTGGGGCGAGTTTATCTTTGTGCTTTTTTTATAATAGGAAGCTTGAAGTAAAGGACGTGATTTGTTTAAGTAACCTGTCCATTGTCTGTCAATTTAGAAAACCAAAAGTATATTTTTCAAAGTTTCAGTAAAAATATAAAATGTATAAGGATGAAGTGTAAATCGTATTTTTAACCCACGACGGTGTGTGATCTGTGGTATCATAGCGTCCAAAAGGGTGAACCGATTTGGAATTAGTTTATTTTTGATTGAAAGGTGATTTTGTCGAGAGTGTTCTTAGCTATGTTTGAATAAAATCGGTTTAGCCGTTCAAAAATTATAGGCGTTTCACTGTTTGAATCGGGGTGTTTTCACAAGACATCGTGTCATAATTACGTGTTCAATAGATTGCCGATCGAAGCGTATCCACTATGTACTAGATAAATTATGTAGCATGATATAAAAATGTGTCGAGGGTTTTTAAAATTTTACTTGTGAAAGCTATGTCCCTTATGGCAAGCCAGTATTCATCAGCTAAAATTCAATATTACACTTGACCGACCCGGAAACAAAAAATGGGTCTTCGGATGTGAAAATCTTTGCCACATTTTTTTGTCATATTTTAAAGTTTTAATGTGGCACTGTGTAATAATTGGCATAATAATTTAATCTATCATCCACGCTTTAACAAAAAAAAAGTCACATTAATTGACCACAATAATATGACAAACCTCATCAACAATAACTACAAAATAATACCAGCTCATTTCTATCACAAAACTCACTCTAAGCAACACATATTCGTATCGTATCCCAGCCGTATCTCTAGAGGGAACACAGTCATATACACACATAATATACAAACATTATACACACATATATACACATTATACAAATACACAAACAGAGCCTGAAATAAAACAATAAACACTTGGCTCTAGGGTCGTGCCGCAATACGTTTTAATTAAAGCCTTGTGGATGGATCTATGTCGGATGTCGGGTGTCGGGAGATAGCTCAGTTTGTAGGCGTTAGTTTTGCAATAAAAGTTGGTAGAGTTTTATGTAAATGGGATAACCTATTTTATCATCTCGTGATTAAAGTTTTGAGTATACTAGGGATGTTAACGGAAAATTGGACACTCGATTTTCACACGACACGTAAACATAAAGTGACGACAATATAATGCGTTGAAATATCGTGTGAAGTCACGCCGTTAGTACACTTTACACTGACATAGTGACGTCACAAGCCCCCACTCCTGAACTTTGATCACTTTATTTTTGTATTTTTTTATTGATTTGGTAAAGCAAAAAATACTTGTCCATTATTATTTGATAATCTCACTGACGGACTAAATAGAATTATCATTTTTCTTCCCAGGAAAAATCCCTATTATGGATTGAAATTAAAGATCAGGAGGATGCTGGTGTGAAAAAGGTGTTCGGAGGTGCATTTTTAAGTAAGAAAAGATACAATGTACATACAGTTTTGTAGATTTAAAGTTTGTTACTGGGTTTGCCTATTTATCATCCAGTACTGTCCCACTGCTGAACAAAGGTCCCCTCATGACTTTAAGACTCAAAGGTACGCAAGATTAACTAAAGGAAACACAGACATTACATTACATTACAGACAAACATTACATTGATGATTATACCATATATATTAGGAAAAAATAGAGCGGTCTAAATCTGATGCCGCCACAGATAATTCGGCATTACCTACAGTGTAGGTATGGTAGGTACCACACAATCGTTTGCTAATCGCTCGCTGTTTGTTATGCACTTGTTTCTAAAAAACCGCCAAAATCTCTAATACTTCAACAACAAAAATCGCTACAGTTTTGCTCTTGCAAGATAAGAGCCTGCCGGTATAAAATAATATGGTATAATACTATATTTACTATTATCCAGAACACTAACATTATGTTGGAGACAATATTGCTTTCAGCATCTATATGATGCTGAAAGCAATATTGTCTCCACCATAATATACCGTGAGCAATTTTGAGTTCTGAGGTCATAAACTTTAATGTCAATTTCATTTGTATGTCACTTTAACCTTCTAGCACTCGACAAAAGGTAGATAATATAAACGGGGAATAGTAATATAAAAGATAATATAAACTAGGAATAGAATATATACAGCCACTATAACACTAGGGTCGGGGCTCCAATACATTTTCATTAAAGCTTAGTGAGTGATGGATCTCACGCCGTTTCTCTCAGGCTGTAATCAGTATACAGTATGATGAATGTTTAGTTTGTTTATTTATAGCTGTTAGTTGTTGTTCTTTTGTTATGGTAATTTTCTATGCTTTTATGAAGATTTGAACTATAATAGGCTTTAGTTACTAGACGAACATGCTGCTTTTACAGATTCCAAGATTATTATTTGCAACAGCCGTCAACGTAGTCTTGGATTTAAACAAAGGTAATGATAGAGATGCCCAGGTGGCTACATGGAGGTTGGAAAGAAGAACAAAATCTGCTGGCAAAATTGCCATAGTCAAATATTTTTTTTATGTCAAAATTATAGAAAAATTGCCATCAAAGACTAGCTGTTCCCCGACCACCCCATAGGACCAGTTTTCGGGATAAAAAAATAGCCTATGTCACTCAGGGATAGTAGCTCTCTATTGGTGAAAGATTTTTTTAAATCGGTCCAGTAGTTTCGGAGCTTATTCGGTACAAACAAACAAACAAAAATATTATTCCTCTTTATAATATTAGTATAGATTTATGGTCAGCTTTTTGATTTCAAAAATAATTGCTTTAACCGATTCTTTTTATAACCAGGAAACCGTAAACGATTGTCAAACGATTTTACTCAAAAACTAACCGTTCAAAGACGAACCAATATCCAAGCTGAAATTTAAAGATCTGTCCAAACGCCTAGTTGACACTTCGCGTGACCCAAGGGCTGGCTTTTACCTTGGTCAGAGAATAAGCATTGCCATACAACGTGGCAATGCTGCCAGCCTTTTGGGTACATTACCAGTGGGGAACGATGTGGAGGAGTTTTTCGACGCCATATTTTAGTTAAGTATATTTTTTTGATTTAGTTAGTGAGTAGTTTTTGGTTAAAGTGTATAGGTTTTTAGTTTTAGTTATTTAAGTATTTTATACACTGTATATACTTTTATCTATGTAAATAAATACCCATTTCAGCTGAAATTAAACAAACCCGAAAATAAAATCTAATACCTAAGAACGTAAAATGTCGTTGGAAATAACCAAAAAGGTCGTAGATTGAAAGCCTGGGGCTATTGAAGCAAAAATTAAAGAAAAGGAAAAATTTAAAGAGCTTCTAACGCGATTTTTTTAAGTTGAGGGTACCTAGCTAATGAAAATTGTACAAGAGTAAAATGGGTATTTTTTTGCAATTGTTTTAAGTTGGTATAGTGAAATTGGAAACAGATATGGTTGTACCAACATTTCTTTTAATTCAATAGGTTTAATTTTTACATTAAAAATTCTTCTTCTTCATTTGAGCTTTCCTAATTAGCGAAATTTCTTAAAAATGTAATGAATTAGATTCTTACAAAGGTTCGGGTACAATTTATATGACTTATAATTATTCAGGACTTGAAAATTCTTTTCATCTTAATAGTACCTACTATAATCTCTGGAAACCCAATTTGCGATAAAACAAACCTTTTTTAAATTACGTAAGTCGAAATATTTTTATTCTAGAAGTGAAGATTTTTGTCTTGATTATTCATCATTGCTAAGTTCCCTTTTATGAGGTGGAAAATTACAAAAAAGCTACGAGAGTTAGTAGGTATATACCAGATATTTTTCAGGCTTTTTTTAACCCATGACGGAAAAAGAGGGGTGTTATAAGTTTGACGTGTGTTGCTGTGTATCTGTGTATATGTGAGTCTGTCTGTGGCATCATAGCGTCCAAACGGGTGAACCGATTTTGTTTTCTTTTTGTTTGTTTGAAAGGTGATTTTGTCGAGAGTGTTCTTAGCTATGTCTGAATTAAATTGGTTTAGCTGTTCAAAAGTTATGGGCGTTTTACTGTTTGAATCGGGGTGTTTTCGCAAGATATCGTATCATAATTACGTGTTCAATAGATTGCCGATCGAAGCGTATCTACTATGTACTAGATAAATTATGAAGCATGAAATAAAAATTTGTCGGGGGTTTTTAAATTTTGAAACTTTGCTTGTCGAACTCTAAAAGTTCTAAATAATTTGATTGGATGTTGTCATTTCAGTCAACCACTCACTTAAATTAACATGAAAGTTGAGTACTCGCAAGTTTTATTCTGACCTTTATGAAATCGCGGATAAGTTTTCCTAAGCCTAAAATAGTACGTCAAACGCAACTTACTAATTTTATCCCGGTCGTGCCCTTATCAGTGTTGCCATACTTATGTATTATGCAGAGAGGTCACAAACTTCAGCTGAAGTCGGAAACAACTCGCTGATTGGAAGTCGCGGAGTGTTGGATTACGTTATTTGAGAGGTTATTTATACTTTTGAGCTCATTTTGTATTCTAGGAAGTAAGTATTTTGAAGAATTGATTTCGTTAATTTCGGTGTTTTCTGCAAGTTTTCGACTTTTTTGATGAGCGGCAGAAAAGTGGAAGATAATATTATTTATTGATTTAATTTTTTTATGCTTTTAGCAGCCCATAGCTAAAGACTCAACATTGAAAAGGTAAATGGGGCATACTGGATGCGGAAGGAAGAGACCCCAATATAAATTACGGCACGTTGTTTTCTACAGTTTGCCAAGAATTCAATAAAACGTGTCCTTTAAAAACAGTTAAAGTCAACAATTCCAAATCGAAATTTAGTGAATGGGCATAAGAAAAAGCCGAGATATCTTATATAATTTATATTACGAAAAATCTTTGAGTTCCGATCAAGTTTTTCATACTTATGTTAGAAACTATTCCAAAATATTCAAAAGAGTCTGCGCTCAAGCAAAATCTCAAATAATAATTAACAAAATTGGTGTTTCTAATAATAAAATAAAAACTGTGTGGCAAATAATTAATAGAGAAACTGGAAAGACACAACAAAGCGATCAGAATGAGTTGTCTTTGAAAATATCTAATCAAACCATTTCTGGTAAGCAAGAAGTCGCTGAGACATTAGAAAATTTCTTTACCAACATTCCGTTAGAGGTTACGAAGTCTCTTCCCTCCTCATCTAAATTAGCTGAAGCTCTTCTTAAAGAAAACTTTACTAAAGACATACCAACCTTTAAATTTAAATCAATATATGTTGATACAATTAAAAACGCGTTCAAAAGTCTCAACGTAAAAAATACTGAAGACTTGTGGGGGATATCCGTTAGGGTTCTTGGAGATATTATTGACTCAATTGCTCCTGTCCTAACAGGCATATTCAATCAATGTTTGGACAGCGGCACTTTTCCTGACTTAATGAAACACAGTAAAGTAGTACCAATTTTCAAATCAGGCTGTAAGAGTGATCCCTCTAATTATAGGCCTATATCCGTGCTTCCAGCATTGAGTAAAATCTATGAAAAAATCATGCTGGAACAGATGTTGTCTCACTTCAATTCAAATAAGATCCTGCATAGTCAACAGTTTGGTTTCACGAAAGGTAGGTCGACAACGGACGCGGGAGTAAATCTCATCAGCCACATCTTGGAATCTTGGGCGAAGTCCCAGGATGCCATTGGCATTTTCTGTGATCTCTCGAAAGCGTTCGACTGCGTCGACCTCAACACACTGATCTGTAAATTACACCACTACGGATTTCGAGGAAAATCTGCTGATCTTGTGCTTTCCTATTTATCAAACAGACAGCAAAAAGTAAATGTTAATGGGGCGACGTCCTCCGGGTCTCTAGTCAAGATGGGCGTGCCCCAAGGTTCAATTCTCGGCCCTTTCCTTTTTCTTGTTTACATTAATGATCTCCCTTTTATGATGGCCAAATTATCGGATATAATTCTATTTGCTGATGATACTTCGCTAATTTTTAAAATAGATAGGAAAGATACGGATGTCTTACATGTCAACGAAAGTCTGATTGTTCTCTCTAAATGGTTTGCAGCTAACAATCTTTTACTGAATGCGAAAAAAACAAAATGTCTGTAGTTTTCTTTACTAAATGTACCACAACGTGACCTAGATTTAAATCTTGACGGCAAAAATCTTGAAGTTATAAAGGAAACTGTATTCTTAGGGATTACTATCGATTCAAAATTGCAGTGGGGCGCGCACATTAGAACTCTTTCGGGTCGGTTAAGTTCAGCTGCATATGCAGTAAGGAAAATAAGGCAGTTAACCGATGTAGCCACAGCAAGGTTAGTATACTATGCTTATTTCCACAGTATTATGTCTTATGGCATTCTGCTGTGGGGATCAGCAGCAGACGTTGACTCAACAAAAGAGGGCAGTCCGCGCAATCTATAAAATGAGTCCACGAGAGTCTCTCAGAGAAAAATTTAAAGAGATCGATATACTGACTCTACCTTCTCTTTATATATTGGAATGTATTTTGTATGTCCGCAAAAATCGAAGGCTTTTCAAAACTAGAAGCGATTTCCATAATTTAAATACACGCAGTAAGCATGAAATTGTAATACCCAAATTCAGATTAACGAAAACTAGCAAGTCTTTTCTTATAAACAGTATACGCTTTTATAACAAGTTGCCAAAGCCAGTTATAGAATTGACCGATGGAAAGTTCAAAAACTACATCAAACGTGTCCTTATTAAAAAAGCATATTACAAAATCAAGGACTACGTTGAAGATAAAAATTTTAGCTCCTTCTGCGCATGCGGCTTCCCTGGTAACTCATAAATGGCACAAATATGTGGATGCCTCTAACTGTTCTCAATCTCATTTTTACTTTTTTTCTTTCTTTTAATTAGACTTTTTACAATAATTTCAATAATCTTTGTAGCCCTTTGCTATGAATAGTTACAGCACTGATAACAACATTTGTGCCACATGTTAAATTTAGTCTTGTTATATATTTTTATTTATTTTTTCCTTTGTATAGATTCTTTTACTGATTGTTTTGTGAATGTGTGAACATTGTAGGCCTTCTAGATTTCTAGACGCTTGTTAACATTTGTTAACTCTCTCGATTATACATTTTTTTTTTAGTTTCTTACGACTTATTGTCATGCCTACGTTGTCCCCCCATATCTAAGCACTAACGTGGAAATATTGTAAAAACAAACCAATTTTTTTATAAGAGTAACCGTGGAGTTTCTTGCCGGTTCTTCTCCACAGGAAACGACTAACCCGAACCGTGCACCTTTTGTCAACGTTTTATAAGTGCCCATGTAGGCCTATGTGAAATAAAAAACATTTGATTTGATTTGATTTAGAGGACCGGTAGGCTTATTACGTATCTTTTGCAAGAGCAAAACGATAGCAATTTCTTCGCAATGATTCTTCTTCAATACAAAAGTTTTAGAGTTGTTGGCGTTTTTATTTGAAACTAGCTGACCCGGCAAACTTTGTTTTGCCATAAAAACACCAAACATTAATTTACCCTACACTACTCTCCTACCCTACCCACCTACCCTACCCTACCTACCCTACCCTACCTACCCTACCCTACCTACCCTACCCTACCTACCCTACCCTACCTACCCTACCTACCCTACCTACCCTACCTACCCTACCTACCCTACCTACCCTACCTACCCTACCTACCCTACCTACCCTACCTACCCTACCTACCCTACCTACCCTACCTACCCTACCTACCCTACCTACCCTACCTACCCTACCTACCCTACCTACCCTACCTACCCTACCTACCCTACCTACCCTACCTACCCTACCTACCCTACCTACCCTACCTACCCTACCTACCCTACCTACCCTACCTACCCTACCTACCCTACCTACCCTACCTACCCTACCTACCCTACCTACCCTACCTACCCTACCTACCCTACCTACCCTACCTACCCTACCTACCCTACCTACCCTACCTACCCTACCTACCCTACCTACCCTACCTACCCTACCTACCCTACCTACCCTACCTACCCTACCTACCCTACCTACCCTACCTACCCTACCTACCCTACCTACCCTACCTACCCTACCTACCCTACCTACCCTACCTACCCTACCTACCCTACCTACCCTACCTACCCTACCTACCCTACCTACCCTACCTACCCTACCTACCCTACCTACCCTACCTACCCTACCTACCCTACCTACCCTACCCTACCTACCCTACCTACCCTACCCTACCCTACCTACCCTACCCTACCTACCCTACCCTACCTACCCTATCTACCCTACCCTACCTACCCTACCCTACCCTACCTACCCTACCCTACCTACCCTACCCTACCCTACCCTACCCTACCCTACCTACCCTACCCTGCCTACCCTACCCTACCTACCCTACCCTACCTACCCTACCCTACCTACCCTACCCTACCTACCCTACCCTACCTACCCTACCCTACCTACCCTACCCTACCTACCATACCCTACCTACCCTACCCTACCTACCCTACCCTACCTACCCTACCCTAACTACCCTACTCTAACTACCCTATTCTACCTACCCTACATACCCTACCCTACCTACCCTACCCTATATAAGAACCTTCTCCTAACAATAACGAACACAACAAAAAAAAAATAAGCCAAATCGGTCAAGCCGTTATCATGTTATGTCGTGACAACGGAAAACGGGTTTCATTTTTATATATATAGATAGATAAGTGCATTTGACCAAACAGCGAGCGATTAGCAAACGATTGTGTAGGACTTACCATACCTACACTGCAGGTAAAGCCGACTTTTATGACATAAAGCGTTCGATCGCTATCGTTCTGCTCTTGCAAAAGATACGTAACAAGCCTGCGGGTGTTGTGACGCAGCTTGGGAAAGGCGTATGTCCTACTAACTTCTGCCAGCGGCTTCGCCCGCGCTATTTATATTTTCCTATCCCAAGGGAACATTATATCAGGATGAAAGGCCAATGTGCTATTCCAGACTATATTCAATATCTGTGCCAAATTTCATCTAGATCCGATCAACCGTTTTAGCGTGATTGAGTAACAAACATACATTCAAACATTCGCATTTATATCTAATATTAGTAAGATATTAAGATGAGTTTAGTTCCAGTGTGAGCTTATCGTAGCTCACATTGGAAAATGTTATAGTTTTTTCAAAACCCGTAACAACGTCCAAAACGTAACAAAAAGCACCACTAATAACAATTTTCTCCTTAGTTAAAAATGTTCCACTATACATAACATCACATAGATCTGTATTCCTAAAAGGGCAGTAAATCCATATTTCTATTTTCCCAAGTTCTAATTTTTAACATTACTGGCCGAATAGAATAAAATCAAATAAAAATCAACACCACACTCCACAGACACTCTTTTCCATCAGTTTTAATTACAATTATTTGGTTAAATCATTCTTGTTGGAAACACATCTATGTGAAGAACGATGTAAAAAGACGTGTATGTAAAAGCGTCTGGAGTAAAACAAAAAAATAGGACGTAATTAAAAGCAGGCCGAAGCAGTTAAGTTATGACCAATCCCAGATGATGGCGCCCGTTCACGAACATGACGCATGGATTGGCACCACTCAGCTCAACCATCATGAAGGTAACCGAATGATCTAATACATGTGCCACCAACAGAGAGACATAAGAGAGCATGACACACTCTCAATTGCCAGGGCGCGCAAGTCAACGAACGGCACATAGGTACAGTAAATGGCAGATTTACAGTTGGTATATAGAACTCATACATGTGCTATAATAAGCAATCACAGAATAATTTCATATTAATTAGAAACACCACTATCTCCCAACAAGTGACAACTGTTACCCAACTCCAAACACACATGTATGTGAACATTCCGCACCCTACCCCACCCAAATGTGAACTAAATGTCGAAGGTGGCCGGAACTGCGTTAATTGTACGCATCGAAGGGAACATGCTGTGAACTTGTTGCACCGATACCGGATGAGCGAGAATTGCTGAGAGTTAGACCACCCTGTATGTTAAGTGCCTAGTGGCGATAGGTGATAGGTTGTAATTTTACGCAGTGTGTGAGAAATTAGGCTCTATTGGTGGAGTTAAGATCGAAGTAAGCGGAGGTTTCTAAGCTCAGTCATTTCCAACAATCGGAATATTAATTTTAAGCTAAAGCAAGACTTTTCATAAATACAACGACAACATTCCTATACTCCTATTCACTGGAGCAAAAAATAAAAGATAAATAAATAAACATCAAACGGTTATAATTCGACTAATTTAAAAAAAAAATACAACCTCACATCGCAAAATGGTTACTTTTGTAGCACTTTTTAATTTGTTATCGTAATAGTTCCTAACTCTAGGTTTTAATTTCGAGATGATTTTTAATGTCGGCTATTGGTTTTGGTATTAATCATACCAATGTTTTTGTTTATACACAAATATTGATATTGTTGTAAAATACAGTTAACAAAATAATGATTTAAATGTTTGACATATTTGTGCATGTGTGTATTTGGTTGTTGTATGAAATAAACATGTTCTCTTGATATTTTATTCATTTAAGATTTTAAACCTTTTTTATGGTGGTTTGTTTTCCTTTTTTATTTTGCTCCAGCGAATAGAGTTCAAAATGTTAAATTACATTTTTTTTTTATATATAATTTATAGGCTCGCGTTAGAAGTAAAATTGGTGGTTGTTTTTTTTTTGGTAATCTCTGGAAGTATCTGATCCGATAAACAATATTATTTCTCTGGTAAGATCTATAATATCATAATTTTATTCAGGAAAAAGTCCTGGGTAACCCAGGGGACCGATTAATCCCAGGGCTATACCTAGTTACAATCAAGGACTGATTGATCCGTAAGTCATTAACTCTGCAAAGAGGCTTTTAGGCAGATGGTATAAGAAGAGGTTTCATGCATGAAACCTTAAAACGTGAATTAACTACGAATGCGTGCGTTTGCATAAGTAACATTCCTTGGAGCTATAATGTATGCAGCGCTGAACTTTTGGAATTAAAACACACATTTCCAGATGAAGAACTATTAAGCTAGAATCTTGGCTGGAATAACTAAATAGGAAGGTTCCTGGTGAAGTTTTTATGAGCATTTGAGAATTGCTTGTGTTAGTTACACGTCTTTTTACATCGTTCTCAACTTCTCACATATATATAATTTTCCAACAAGAATGACGCAAATACTTGTAATTCAAAATTAATGATGGAAAAGATTGTCCGTGGAGTTTCTTGCACATTCTTCTCTATAGTGACCTACTGACGCTTGCGAATGTGCAACTAGATTCATTTTTAGTTTTTTTTTTGCTGACAATTCAAAAGTTCCTTATTGGCTTAGTTGAAATAAAATATTTTGATTTTGATTTTTTTGAAGTAACAGCTTTTGCATCTTATATCTAGCAAAGAGTCCTTATGCCCCTTTTCACTAAAATAAGCCAACAGATAAATGTAATACGTAAGCTGCAGTTGTTGCAAAAATTATACGAGTATTACAAACTAAAAGGAAATGACGCAGAAGTTCCGACACCGATTTTCCGATGCATAATTTTTAGACAACTCTCCTTCAGATTTTAAACAACAAAGGCACCGAACTTGTCTAAAAACCACAGAAAAAATGTCAAGAATTTAGATAAAAAAATACGATTTCATTACAAAATGGTAATAAAGTAATTACGTAGTAAATTGTTTACGTTAGACATAACGTAACTATTCGTTGTTTTGCCTTTATAAAAAGCCTATAATAAACTCTTATGCTTTTCCAAAGAATTTTCCAAGAGATAATGATAATTAAAACTAAAATAAAACTATGCAAGTTATAATTGGCCTGGGTCATTCGGTCCAATTATAACTAACAGGTTAAGGTTGCGGGAAGGCGCTGGATGCGAGACGCACGGGATCGGTCAATGTGGCGACGCCTGTAGGAGGCCTATGTCCAGCAGTGGACGCCATTCGACTGAAGTGATGATGATGAAGTTAAAACATGCAAGCTATAACACAATATCCCCATTAATTTTATAACGCGCGCGTTAGCCAGTATGACGCGTAATATTTTACAGAATCTGTTTCGTCGCGTCGCACGGACGTTCATTAAATTGGATCAAATATTAATTTACACGCTAACTAGGCTGCGCAGATAACGCGGATTTAGCTTTACTAAATACCTATGACCTATTTGTTAGGAACAACGCTGACGGTATCATTAATTTTCTATAGAACAGGGATTTTAGAGGCAAATAAATTGCGGTGAAATTTATTGACCAATGATATTAATTAGAATTTTAGTCATGTCATCAACATCATTTCAGATGAATCGTCCAATGCTGGACTTAGGTGTCGTCCTTATTGGCTAACGATCGTACGAGAAAATGATTCGATTTCGTCGCGTTTTTTTTGTAAAAAACATTGGCCTGCACTAGGAATTTCTTCCTGTATTGTGAGTGCGTTTACAAACATATAAATTCACATTCACAACACCCAGAGCCAGCCGAACCCACGACACGTATCGCAGTGGTCAATCGCTCATCCACTGCGCCAACCGTGCGCCCTTGCAAGCTTCAAATCATCAAATCAAATCAAATCAAATCATTTATTTCTTTGCAAACATGGGTAGAGTAGTTACATAGGTGTTTTTATAATAAAGTTCTCCACATTTTACCGTCACAGGGCATGCAAAGGATTACACAAAATAATAAGTATATCAACATATAGTATATATAGTAGTAGTTGTATATATAGTGTTCAATTAGGACACTCTAAAGAAATATGTATGTTTAATACCGTGGTTCGACGAAATTGCATCGTTTGCTCGTACGATCTTTAGCCAATTTGGACGACGCATTAGGCCTCCCCAAATCACCGTCACATAATAGTTTGGTCATGTAGTGGTCAAGCGCGAGCATATAAAAAATAATAAAAAAGAAATTACATATATTACCCAACAGTATTCAAATATCGACTTAGGTTAAGTTCCAATTAAAAAACACATAAAAAACTTCATAAAACAAATTTCCTAGTAGAGCACTAACATTTGCATACTTCCACACGAAAAGTATTGTCATCGGACATTGTAATTCAATAGCGGAAGTTCGCGTGACGAGCACTAAGTCAATTACAAATATACTACCTGAATAAAAAACTTTTCGACACTGACTTCGGAAACGAAAGTTATATTTCGCTTTGTAGTATTTTGTTTTGGAAGTCGGTTTGATTTTTTGTTAAAAAGTTTTTTATTTATCTCTTTTTAGTTTTGGTAGGTACCTCCAATTAACATGAAAATCTTAATTATTCGAGATATCTTATACCAGTGACATACGGAGTTCCAGTGGCCGTTTGTGGTCTTCTTCATCAGTTCCACTTGACCAAATGATACTTTCTGAGTGCAAATGATTGCATTGTTAAAGAAAATACCAAAATCGCTATATGTCATCTCATCTGCCTAACCTTTTTCCCAATTATTGTTGGGGTCGGCTTCCAGTCTTACCGGATTCAGCTGAATACCAGTGTTTTACATGAAGTGACTGCCTGTGTGGTCTCCACAACCCAGTAACTGGGTAACACGATACCCCTTGGCAAGACTGGTGTCAGATCTCAGGCTTCTGACTACCCGTAACGACTGTCAAAGATCTTCAAATGACAGCCGGGACCAACGGCTTAACGTGCTTTCCGAGGCACGGAGGAAACTTGGTATGTTGAAAATGCTCACCCATCCACGGACCGACCTCGTCAAGCGTTGCTTAACCTTGAAGATCGACCCGTGCGGCTGTTATTATTTAGCCACGAGCTCCTCGCCAAAAAAACTATATGTATGCCTACAATATTCAAGGAGTTCCCTCGATTTCTCTAAGGTGCCATCATCAGATCCTGACCTGTTGACCATGAGACTATCTGTGAAGTATACCCTTTAAAACACAAGAAGAATTTTCTAAATCGGTCCAGGCGTCGGGGAACATACATAAAAGATAAAGATTCCGACGAATTGAGAACCTCCTTCTTTTTTTGAGGTCGGTTAAAAAGAATAACTCATCCATGACTGTGTCCGAAAATGATTCAACCAGACTATCCGAAAATAATCGAAATACCTTTATACCGAAATTGTGGTTTTATGACCTACAGAAAAATACGAACCAATTAATAACAACCTTCTTTCAGTGTTTGGTGGTCTTTTTTTTGTGTGAGGTGTGGCCACCTCTGGTGTCAGAAACCCTGGTGTCATTAAGCCGCCTCTGGGAACCCCGCAGACCTCTCACTTGACTATTACGTTCTTATATTAACTATATATGTCCAGGTTTCCTCACGATGTTTTGCCTTCACCGTTGCATGTAATTTCCAAGATAAACTTAGAAAGTACATATGAATTTGAAAATATCACGTTGGTACTTGCCCGGATTTGTCCCCACGACCAAGCACGAGAGACGAGGTCTTAGCCACTGGGAAACCACGATATAATTTGTTGTTTGGTGGTAATACCAAGTGTTGCAATCTAACATTAAGCTGAACTTCCAGTACTGTTACTTTAATTTTCCTATTTTTGTGAAGTGTTTTTCGTTTTTTAGCAAATGTTGTGCCGATGAACGTAATTTTCTTTCGTGTGTTGAGAAAGAAAAAACAGAATTGATGCTCTTATTTTTTGATAATTGACATTAAATTGGCCGCGAAAAAAACCGGCCAGGTGCGAGTCGGACTTGCGCACGAAGGGTTCCGTACTTGGTAAATTGGGGTTTACGATTTATGACGTATTAAAAATAAACTATTTACGAACGAAAAAAAACGAGATCTATCTCGTTCAAACCAATTTTCGGTGCAAGTTTACATGGTAATGTGCATCATATATTTTTCTTAGTTTTTTTCATTCTCTTGTTTTAGAAGTTACAGGAGGAGGACACTCATTTTATCACTTAGGAAGTGTCTCTCGCGCAAACTATTCAGTTTTAAAAAAAAATATTGGAAACCTCAATATCATTTTTGAAGTCCTATCCACACGTATGGGTTCGATGAAAAAAAAAATGAGTTTCAGTTCTAAGTATGAGGAACCCCCAAATTCTTTTTATTTTTTCTATTTTTGTGTGAAAATCATAATACTGTTCACAGAATACATCTTACCGAGTTTCAACAGCATAGTTCTTATAGTTTCGGAAAAAAGTGGCTGTGACATACGTATCGACAGACAGACATGACGAATCCATAAGGGTTCCGTTTTTTGCCATTTGACTACGGAACCCTAAAACTCAAAACTGGCAAAAGAAAATTTTCGATTTCAATAGGCTTCAAAACAACGTAACATGCCTTTCAATGTGTATCTCACACACAACACACGACCAAAACCAAGTCACTTAACCCATTTACCCTAATTATTATTACCAGCGAAACCCAACACTGCTAATACATGGTGTTTCCAAGAATATTCGTTCGCTTTACGTAACAAAGTTAGCTAAACATTAATCATTTCGCGTGTACGAATCTGGTATTCGGATCCAACCAATGATGTATGCACATAGCTATGTAAGTTTTTTATATGCTTTCATCAACTAATTAATGAATATTTAAGGAAAAAATTCAGCGTTAATAGAGTCGTTCAAAAGTCAATTTTATTTAGTTTAGTATCGACACGCAAAACATGACAAGGTTTCTTAAAAAAATGTGTTGAAAAGTGTATTAAAAATTCATTGAGTGTGACGGGAAAAACGGGAAGCAGAAATTCCCTGAAGTGCAATAAGCTACCGCGAAAAGTAGCGAGCCTGAATTTTCTCAGGGGATGTGTACGAAAAAAATTTCAAAGAAAAGTAATTTCGAATAAACTTGCAATATCAACGTAGAAACATTATGGAACTTCATCATCTGCCTCGCGTTTTCGCAATGGCATTGAATTTTATTCTGACCTTGACCCTCGTGTAAATACTTATGATGTTAAACAAGGGTCTTCCTTCCCCATACGCCAATTTATTGAAAGGGCCTCAGAATAATATTGCAGGAACTCGTTTCAACACACACGGGGGCGTTTGAATCTAGAACACTGAACTAACGTCGAAGTAATTAAATTAACAGCTTTGCTTCCAAATTCAAATCAACCAATAGGCGGAACAGCCTAAAATGTTCTGCTGAGTCAGGCCTCCTCTCTGAGAGAGAGAGAGAGAGTGGACTGTAATCTACCACGCGAGCCCAGTGCGGATTGGTGGTCATATCTTCGAATTTTTTGTTCTGGAACATGACGGTTTCCTCACGATATTTTCGTTTACCGTTCATCTACCAAACCCAGCCCAGAGTTCCAAATTACAATTAAATCTAGCGTTCTCATTGGCTGAGTCAAATGACAGTTTGTTCATTAGTGCTTGCTGTCAATAGAACAAAATTGTTGTGCAAAAGAGGTCGCTGGGAGGAGTGAGGGTAAAAATAAAGGGAGTCTCGACCCCTGACCGGGTTATCCCTAAACAAAGAGGGGGGTCACCGCCCTTAGTGTCGGATCTGGCGTCGTTCTATTTTTCTAGAAACCTCTTGTGTATAAAGTTGTTAAGTCGGTCTGTCCTATATTGTGTGTGGTTTTTAGAATGTGTGTGAAATTAATAAGTTTGGGTTGTTTGTGAGAGGGTAAAAGAAAGGGTGCAACAGCTGTTGGTACAAGCTCACGAAATACATTAGGAAAATGTAATATTACCTTGCGCTGGTTAATTATTTTTCCTAAATTGTTTGCTGTCTGTAAGAGACATAGCAAACTTCGACCACCGTTGGGGACTTCGGTGAAACCACAAAATAAGTAGGTTCAAAGCGTAGTTCAATCATAGAAAAAAATCAAGTCCTGATTAGAGTGTGAAAAACTGCTATACAAGGAAAATCAATAAAAATAATTAAAAAAAAGAAAAGAATTCAAGAATCTTCATAGCCTAAAAATATACTAGCCCGAATCTTCTCCCCTCACAAATATAATTGTCTTCCGAAGAAAGCCTCCATTTCCATTTGATTTGAATTCCGAACTTTCTCCCGGCCACAATATGGCACCGGAATAGTTCTGTTCGTTCCGTATAATTAGCTCCTTGGTTCTTGTTTAATGTTTTGTTGATTGAGACAAAAAGGGGCGCCTCCACCAACTATGAGACTGGTATAGTTGTGGAGGGGGATGGGGTGCCCCCTTTTTGTTTCGATAAGAAATGAGTAATTAATGTAACAAGAGCGGAAGATGGCGGGCTGAATTAGTTATGTGTTTCTTTGGTGGAATATATTGTGGTGTTGATGAGGTCAATTGAGCCATAAAGTCTGTAGAAACACGTAAGCGATAAGTAGATGAAATTAACGAGGTAGGCACATTTACTGTCAAAAGTAGCCAATTCAAATAATGGTAGGTAAATTTCATCATTATCATCATATTATGACCTAACCCAATTTGAAGGTACATATCGATGTAATTAAAATAAATAAATTAATAATAATATTTATTTATAATTAATTATTAAAAAATAAAATATTTATTTATGATTAATTATTAAAAATAATAATTTTTATTTATAATTAATTATTAAAAATAATAATATTTACTTATAATTAATTATTAAAAATAATAATATTTATTTATAATTAATTATTAAAAATAAAATGAGAGGAGCTCGTGGCTAAATAATAACAGCCGCACGAATCGATCTTCAAGGTTAAGCAACGCTTGACGAGGTCGGTCCGTGGATGGGTGACCATTTCATCATACCAAGTTTCCTCCGTGCCTCGGAAAGCACGTTAAGCCGTTGGTCCCGGCTGTCATTTGAAGATCTTTGACAGTCGTTACGGGTAGTCAGAAGCCTGAGATCTGACACCAGTCTTGCCAAGGGGTATTGTGTTACCCAGTTACTGGGTTGTGGAGGTCAGATAGGCAGTCGCTCCATGTAAAACACTGGTACTCAGCTGAATCCGGTTAGACTGGAAGCCAACCCCAAAAATAATTGGGAAAAAGGCTAGGCAGATGATGATATTAAAAATAATAATATTTATTTATAATTAATTATTAAAAATAATAATATTAATTTATAATTAATTATTAATACAATAATATTTATTTATAATTAATTATTAATACAATAATATTTATTTATAATTAATTATTGTTTGTTATAGATTGTTTTAAAATTAATTTCCCTTTTATTTGTACCTAGTTTTATTTCTTTCTTTCTTTCAATAATTGCCTCAATATTTACCTCAAAAAATAATTTTCGTAAAAAATATTATAATGAAATCAACCCATGAAAGTAGGTAGAACACAATCCTATGCTTAACTATAGACATTTATCTTATAACGATACAAAGAAACTTTATACCAGACATTCTATATAGTTCTTTACTCAACCCTTAAAATCTAACATGACCTTAAACATCCTATCGATCGTAACAACTTAATACGTTCCTTAATAACAAACTGCCATTAATTATTCACGTAAGCGCTTTAAAGCGCTTAATGAAAACATTATCGCTACATCGCTTACAACGCTGTAAAGGGGAATATTTTAGATGCGCATGAGTTTATAGGCTCTTAAGTCTTCGTTAAGAGGCCTTAGTTGTTGTGTGGAAAAATATTATCAGGCGTGTTAAGTCTTTACTGAAAATTACGCCTTAAGCAGGGATTTTGTGTGCTTAAGAGTTTGTTAGAGTTTTAAGAGATTTTTAGACTTTCATGAGGATTTGAGTAACCTTTAAGATCTAAAGATAGTCAAAATGCATTGGTTTGTTATTGGTGGTTCACCCTCTGTTTGTCTATAGGTACTAATATTATAAAAAGGAAAGATATTTTGTTTGTTTTTTGTTTGTTTGTACTTAATAGGCTCCAAAACTACTGCACCGATTTAAAAAAATATTTCACCAATAGAAAGCTACATTATTCCTGAGTGACATAGGCTATTTTTTAATCCTGGAAACCGGTCCTGTGGGGTGGTTGTCACGGGAGCGAAGCTGCGGGGTACAGCTAGTGATGGATATATTGATTTAAATAGCATGCTTTATTATACAATAATAATGCCACGCCATGCTTTATTTGGGTAGCATGACGATCTTATCGCTAACAGCGATTTCAATCAGACAATCTTTGGATTGTTTCCCTCATTCTGTATATTTGTACTCACGCAGTTATTATTCACGGTAACTTCATTCTTGCATAAAAATACAATTCACACACAAGTTTAAGCAGTAGCCAAGTAATTTCCTATTCTAAACACGTACTTGTGAAATATTTAACGTGTTTCCATAACTACTCGCGTGACTAATTAATTTAGCATCATATTTACGATGAAATTTCACTTAAAAACCGCTAATACTAACATTTTTTACCCACCGTTAAAATTTAATATCCCCACTGGCAACCCTGTCGCGTAATTTACTTTTTTCAAATTAAAACCGTTGAGCGCGACGTTTTGCATAATTCAATGTGGGAGCGAGACGCGTCGTCTCTAATAAAGTGACGTCCTATACAGTGTTACCAGCAATAAATGAAAAAAGTCCCGAGATTTTTTCCCTTTTATGCTTCGCCATTTTTTTATTGCCGAAACTCTGTTAGCGTGTTGGTGTACGTTGAATAATGTATTTAGTGGTACATTGAATATTGGATGTGGTTATTTCGGTAGTGTGGTTGGAAAATGTAACGTAAATCCATTTTATGGCTTCGCTTATCATCAACATTATTAATTGTTATTGTTTATGTTTTTCATTGCATAAGCTGCTAATTTTTGCATTAAATATGGCTGCCCATATACGTCCCTGCAAAATGTGCTTAGGTAGTAGCAGGTTACTAAATAAGTACCACTCTGTTAGACAGTTTGTGTAAGCCTAGCACCTTCCATTTGAAGAGTTTAATATCCAGCCAAATATAATTTTCTTCACTTTTATTTTGGCAAACATTAAAGTGCGTGCGCCTTAGAACTATTTCACGCAAAGTGTTATTTATTCCATACACATAACAAAGATACTGTGGCCCTATTCTTGCGGATCCAGGACACATAGAGTTGGGAAATGTTCCAATAAAGAACTCTTACTTCAAGGCAATGAATAAAAGACGAAGCCAGGGATATTTTATTTATCCCACCTCTAGCCGTGTGGAGCCATAAGAGCGGCTCTAGAGCGGTTTAAACGAGCATAAGATGCAATGACAGGGTTTAAACTCAAGTGTGTTTTATGGCTTAATAGAAATCTTGCTGCAATTTTAGCTTCGATTTTTAGTGATTTGGTTTATTACACCAATAAGAAGAAGTGGAAGGAATTACTTGGTATACAACTTTAGTGCTGGCATTTTTTCAAAGAGGTTTAAATCAATGTGTATTTTCTTGAGTTATACGAGTAGTGTATTATTGGGGGTTCTGCATCACTTGCTCTCGCTTCGCTCGAGCGCGTTATGCAGAACGCCCCAATAATACACTACTACTATGGTCTGCCTCAAATTTGCAATACGGGCTGAATATTTTTATTTCATTCAACGGTGCGATGTCGAACATTGGAATAAATAATAGCGCGTTATGCAGAATGCCTCAATCAACGGTGCGATGTGTACTAAAAATTTATAAACAACCATATCAAGTTCGACTCGTTTGATCAACTTATGTCCCTATATTTTATATTACTTGACGAAAGTGTGATGCTTTTAAAGTAGTTAGGTAAAACAATGTAGAGTGCATCAATTAGTAGTTCAAGAATTTACTTGCATTTTATCTATTTTATTCTTTGGTCTAGCGATTTTAATTTTGCAATTGTTGAGCATGAGGAACCCAGTTTGATTTCCAAGGTCCAGTGTTATTTTATTTTCTATAACGTAATTCTTAATAGCGAGTAGTTTGGATCTGCACCCGATAAATTCCAGCAGGTTCATTAGGCACATGGGAACCGACGTTACACTTTATGCTATTAAAAAATAATAGATATCAGCAGACTATTAGCACAAAGCCAAGAATAAAACGATACGATCCTAAGATTTCTTTCGTTGACAGACATACATTTTACAGACAGCCAGACCCGGAGCTAGTTGTAGATCATACAAATATTTGCTGTGTGGGAATTGAACCCACGACACGTAGGGCAGAAGTCAATCTAACCACTGCACCAATCGTACCTCCTTACCATTAAGTAAGTACCTAAAGAATGTTTTGAGCCAGGCTCATACTTGCTCATTTTTCAGAGTATTATTATTATTAAATTAAATAATGGTAAAAATAAAACATGAAAACAAAATCCAGACCGGAACAAATACTTATTTGTTCCGTGCGGGAATCGAACCCGCGACACTTGGGACATTTAGTAGCAGCACGTTTATAAACTAATATTTACATTGTGATGCAGCGAGACGAGCTCTTAAGCAATGCGCCATACGTGTCGTCGAAAAATGTGACAAAATACTGGATCGCTTTGAAGATTGGGAGATTTACGATAATCCTTGAATGTAAAATGCCATACATTTTCCTAAATGTAATGTCTAGGCTTAACTTATTTTGGTAAGTGTTTACAAAACCTCTTGCTACCATTTTAATGTGAGACTTCATAGACCGATATTGAATGGTCAAGGTACATGCAACTTCCTTTTTAGATTTTCGTCTCAGATTGCTGCGACAGAGTGTCGCCACCGCCCCAAAAATGGAATTGTAGGCTGTGTGCATAGTGTCTAATAAAGAACAAATGATTATAGACCTTATTTAAGGAGTGATGAAAATATAATTTACAAGTCAAATATTAGTGAAACATTAAAACAATAGTTGCAAATATTAATATAATCGCTACCTTACGTAAAAGTGTTATAAATAAGTCCCTTCAATGACGCATCCATCAATCATAATCAGTTATTTGTGAATTGTTGGTGTTCTTGTGTTGGTGACGAGTTCCATCATCTTCAGTGATTAAGTGTGCAAATTTATATCTTCCACAACAAGTATGTACGTATCACATTATTTTTTTGTATAACTTACTGCACTTGCAATTTAGTGATGGTAAATGCAATAATCGAAAGTTAAGTCTAGGGTTCGATTCCCAATTTTAAGTATTGTTTATTTACGGGTTTAAACTTACTAGTAACTCAGTGATGATGTAGACTACAAGTATAACTGCTGAACGTAAAATCTTTGGCTCGACTCCAAGGTATAAATATTTAATGTGTTAATTGTTTTTATTTCTTACGTTCCCTGTAGCCCATTCAACATCAGTGTCACCGTCGAATGCAAAGTTTTGGGTTCGATTCCAGATCTAATTAAAATTTATTATTGAGTTATTTTGTTTGCTTCTCGTGCAGTGGTTTAATAACCGTTACTACCATTTCACAACATGAAGTATTGACGCTGAGTTCTAGAACCAAATAACGACTTATTCAATTTTCTAAGTATTCAAGGATCGATTTCCAGATAGAGAAAATTGTTATAGAGAGTGTTCTATTACTCTGTCTATCCTTTTAGGAATCGTTCATTTGTATAACTTCTTATATACTATTTCTTTTTATTTTAGGTCGACATTTGTGAATCCATTTGAATCCGATGTAGAGTCGCATCCCAACGAGCCCTCTACATCGTTTAAACCAAAAAGAAATACAAAGCCGAAAATAAAAGTGGCTAAAGGCAAAGGCAAATCGAAGAAAGTAGCTGCGACCTCAACTCCACCTGTAAAAGAATTATTTGGCAGTGAGTCTGATTCCGAAACCGATACTTCACCAAAGAGGCCTAAGAAAATCAAGCGGATTTGTGTGGCTGATTCCTCGGTGAGTAAAAAAAATATATATTTCATCAAACATGTGTTTAAGATTTATAATTACCTATAGGATTTCAATCTGACGGCTTGTTCCCACTGCTGGGACACAGGCCTCTCCGTGAGAGGGAGTGGGCCCGGGTGGCGGATACATGGGCCCTGTGCACATATCTTAAAATGTTTGGTTCTAGGACATGCCGGTTTCCTCACGATGTTTCCCTTCACCGTTTTGAGAGCAGTGGTGACGAAATAATTTACTCAAAGTAAATCGCTAGCCTGGGTTCGAACCCACAACCTACAATTTGTAAGTCACGGTCGTTACCACTGGGTCACCACTGCTCTCCTCTGCTCCTCTCAAATATGTTTATCTAATGCTATTTTATAACAATGTTTACAGGAGGAAGAGGGAGATCTTGAACCGGTGAGGGCAGCTGCACTGCGATCGTCCCTGTCCAGAAGAACAGCTTCTGGAAACTCCTATCAGCAGGACCTAACACGGAGCGGTGATTATTATATCGAGCTCCGTATTTATAACCATAGGGACGCTGAAAAATTCGGAAAGGACCGATGGAAGCAAGCGCTCCTCACGTATAGGGCCTCTGTATACTCCGATTCAGCGACTTGGCGCGCCACTAATAATCTTGTATCTGCAGCGAAAGCAGAATTTAAGGGCGTGCAGCCTGTTCTGTATCCAAATAATATTATTTGATGGAATAAAATAATATTATTGTGATACCTATTTTACTCATATACTCTTCTTTATACTTATATTAAAACATTACTTATTAAACGAATGTAATCCACAATATTATTTACATTAGGTATTAAATTGTGATTTATTTACAGGAAGCTCAAATATATGAAACATTAAAAATCTAAATACTCGACACTAAGAATACTCGATACTATTTCAATAATAATATTCGATTTGTAATTTGTTTGTAACTTTCATCCACTTTAAAATATCATATTTAGAATACTCGATACTGACTTATACTAAAACATTACTTATTAAACAAATGTAATCCATATAATATACTTATTAATATTATTTTCATTATATTATTAATTGTGATTTATTTACAGGAAGCTCAAATATATGAAATATTAAAAATCTAAATACTCGATACTAAAAATACTCGATACCAAGAAAACTCGATACTTAGAATACTCGATACTAAGAAAACTCGATACTAAGAATACTCGATACTAAGAAAACTCGATACTAAGTATACTCGATACTAAGAATACTCGATCTGAGAAAAATTCAACAATGAGAAAACTCGATACTATTTTAATAATAATATTCGATTTGTAATTTGTTTTACATTTAAACTTTCATCCACTTTAAAATTCATACAAAAAATACTCGATACTAAAAATACTCGATACCAAGAAAACTCGATACTAAGAATACTCGATACTAAGAATACTCGATACTAAGAAAACTCGATACTAAGAAACAGAATACTCGATATTAAAAATACTCGATTCTGAGAAATCTCAACATTGAGAATACTCGATATTATTTTAATTATAATATTCGATTTGTAATTTGTTTTACATTTAAACTTTATCCACTTTAAATTTCGTTTTTTAATAATAATTTACAGGAAATTAATATCCGAAATCCAGAATATTTAAATACTTTAAGATAGTTTTTGCAATTACAATTATCTAAATATGTTTTTCTGTGAAGTCTGTAACGTTTCAGTTCCGAAATATTCTGCACACAAAAAAACTAATGTACACAAATCGAATTGCTTATTACAGACACGTTTTGATAATGTTCATATAATAGCAACAGCTTTTAGAAATCGGATAATCAGTTATAGAGTGAATCCTAGAATGGTTAACGTTTCACTTGAATTATTTTTAACACAAATTTCTGAAACGATTTGTTACCTTATCAAAGACCAGATGAAAAAACATAAATCGGTAAAAGTTAATTTTGAACTATTTGTTTGGTATATATTACCAAAAAATTATGAAAAATCTTTAAAGTCATTTAACACAAAGTATAATGTAGTCGTGCAAAACACAGATATTTTGTCCTTATATAAATCATTTTGTGGTAAACTTATTTGTAAATGTTCCGAATTTGAACTGTCTGAGTCAGGTTGGACAATTGAGTCTATCAGTCATTTAGAAATTAATATCGTAAAATATAATCCTTTGCGAGGTGGTTCTTATTTACCATTGCCTAAACGTATTGTCAATACTAAATCATGCCTAAACATAAAAAATGAAGACCAACATTGTTTTCTTTGGTGTATTGTAGCTGATATGTTTCCGGCAAAGACCAATCCAAACAGAACTTCTTCATATCCACATTATTCCGAATTATTTAATATTTCTGACATGAGTTTTCCCCCTAGTTTCAATGACATTAAGCGCTTTGAAATAAACAATTCTAATATCAGTATCAATATATACGGTTTAGATAATAATGTTACAGTTACAGGTCCCTTATATAAAACAAAATCACGTCGTTTATACCATGTCAATTTGCTTTACATTAGCAACAATAGAAAGAGTCATTTCTGTTTAATTAAAAGCTTTGAAAAACTTGTACACAAGCAATTGACCCAACATAAAAGTAAAATATATTTATGTGATGAATGTTTTATTTACTTTCACACTGAAGAGAAATTGAATTGTCACGAATGTGCCGGAATACAAACCATATTACCTGAGAAGGGTACTGAAATAAGTTTCATAAATTATGAAAGAACTCAAAGAGTACCAATAGTGATTTATGGTGATTTTGAAAGTTTATTGCGTGAATATTCTGACAAACATAAATCAACACATGTAGAAAATATTCAAGTTCATGAGGCTACGTGTTTTGCTTACTATATTTGTTGTAATTCAAATCCCGAATTAAATGATTTCGTATCTTACCGAGGGCCAGATTGTTCTAAGAAATTTGTCAAATCTTTGACTAATGATGTAAAACGATTATATAAAGTATTATTAGAGAGTGAAAATATGATACCGCTTACTGAGGATGAACATAGATGTTTTATCAACAGCACTGAGTGCCATATTTGTAAAAATAAGTTTTCGTGTAATGATAATATTGTTAAGGACCATGATCACTTTACTGGAAAATATAGAGGACCTGCGCATGATATATGCAATTTAAATGCAAAGCAATGCACTTTTATACCCATAGTGTTTCATAACTTATCCGGTTATGACAGTCATTTATTTATTAATGAACTTTCAAAGATAAACGGTCGAATTCATCTCATACCGAGAACTAAAGAGAAATATATTTCATTTACAAAATTCATAACCATCAATGCAACAAATGTTGTAAAATTGAAATTTATTGACTCATATAATTTTTTAAGCTCAAGTATGGACAAATTGGTTAAGACTATGAACCCTGAAGATTTCAAACATTTAAAATCTTTTTTTAATAATAATACTTTATTTGATATTGTTCGAAGAAAAGGCATTTATTGTTACGATTACATAGATTCCTGGGAACGATATGATGAGAATAAATTACCAGAACCATCAAAATTTTTCAACAAACTTACATCTGAATCTATATCTGATAAAGACTATGAGCATGCCTTAAATGTTTGGAAAACTTTTGATATAAAAAATTTGGGTGAATATACCGATTTGTATCTTAAATGTGACGTTTTACTTCTGTGCGATGTTTTTGAAAAATTTAGGAAAATGAGTTTAAATAATTATGGTCTGGATCCTTGCTATTACGTTTCATCACCATCCTTAAGTTGGGATGCTATGTTATTGTATACTAAAATCAAGTTAGATCTAATCTCTGACTTAGAAATATATCAAATGATAGAAAAGGGTATAAGAGGAGGACTTGCTCAATGTTCACTCAGATATGCTAAGGCAAATAATGAATATCTTACCGACTATAATAGTGAAGAACCTGATAGTTTTCTAATTTATCTTGATTGTGTTAATTTATATGGATATGCTATGATGCAAAAGCTTCCAGTAGGAGGATTTAGGTTTCTCCTTCAGAAGGAAATATTAAATTTTGATGTTATGAGCTTATCATCTGATTCTGATATTGGATTTATATTAGAAGTAGATCTTCATTACCCTGACTACTTGCATGATAACCATTCCGATTTACCATTTGCGCCCGAAAAATTTGTTCCGTTCTGTAGTCGAAATGCTAAACTTATTGCTAATCTTTTCAATAAACATAGATATGTTATTCATTATATTCATTTAAAAGAATGCTTAAATAATGGTTTACAACTGTTAAAAATATATAGAATATTAGCATTTCACCAAAGTAAATTCTTAGAATCATATATTTCTTTAAATACTGGGCTGAGGCAAAATGCAACTTCTGATTTTGAAAGAGATTTTTTTAAAAAACAAAATAATTCTATATTTGGAAAAACCATAGAGAATAAAAGAAAACAAGTTGATGTTAAGCTCGTAAATATATGGAGAGACAAATCTAATCGAACTAAAAAGTTTTACGGGGCTGAAAAATATGTTAGCGCACCTAATTTCAATAACTTTTCTGTTATTTCAGAATCTCTTGTAACAATTCAAATGAACCAAACAAAAATAGTTTTAGATCGTCCAATCTATATCGGATTTAGTATTTTAGAAATTGCAAAATGTCACTTATATAAATTCCACTATTCGGTCATGAAAAGAATTTACGAAAATAAATTAAAGCTTTGCTATACAGACACTGACAGTCTGCTATATTTAATACAGACAAAGGATTTTTACGAAGACTTAAAAGCACATTTAAAATATTTTGATACTAGCAACTTTGAAAAAGATAATGTATTTAATATACCAATGGTTAATGCTAAAACACCTGGTTACTTCAAAGATGAGATGGGTGGTGAAATTATATCAGAATTTGTAGGTTTGGGAGCAAAATTATACTGTATAGATTCTAAAATTTCCACTTTAAAGAAAGCTAAAGGTGTTAAGAAATGTGTTACAAAAAAGCTGAATATAGAAAAATATAAAAAGGTTTTACTGAACAATGAAATACTCAGAGATGATATGTGTATTATTAGATCTAAGAATCATAGAATTTTTACTCAAAAGATAAATAAAGTAATTTTGTCAAACAGCGATGATAAACGACAAATAATGGCTGATAAGATAACAACCTTACCATGGGGTCATCATAAAACAATATTTTAAATGAAAACAAATTATTGATTTTTTCGAATATTATTTATTGCATGTATTTGAGCATCTTGTATTAATAATACCTAACTTGAATTGTTAGTTTGTAGTTTAAGTACTAATAATTATATATTTTAATATAATATGTGAAATAAATAAATTATGTAATCTTACAGCAGTTGTTTGATTTATTCATACTGTCTTATTATACAGGTATAACATGAACCCGATTAATTTAAACATTTCTTTTTGATTTAACAATAATACATTCAAATAATAATTAAATTCACTTTTACAATAATAACAATAACAAACATTACACATTAGATTTGCTTAACTTTTGTACTATTTTACTAACTAAATGATCAGTTTTGTCAACAATATCGTCATAATCACTTGTCACTAAATACTGCACATTCACACTCGCATTATCAGTTTCAGTGTCTATTTCTTCCATATCACGGCCTTCCAAATCAAAAACCATAATTTTTATTAACTGGCGAACACGTCCTTGCTCCTTACGCATGATAAAAGAAGAGTTTTTAAAAGATTTACTTTTTTTCTTCTTGAATCTTCGTTCCTCTATTTTTTTCTTTCGACTCTCCTCACATGTTTTAGCTGCTACTTCCGCATACCAGCTCTCCCCATCTTGAGCATAGTAAAACGGATTGGTGACAGGGTCTGAGTCTTCTATCGCATTCTGAAAGAATACTAAGAATATTATAACTAAACAGCATGAACTATGGATTTAATGTTTGATTTAAGATAATCTTATTAGTTACATACCGCTAAATTTTGCGGGGCGGTCATATCTACAACGGGGCTGTACGATGGTGAGTGTGACATAATTCTGTAAAAAAAAAGGGATGCATTACATACTTATTATTATTAGTTTAAATAATTAATTAATTAAATTAAAAAAAAACCTTACCTTGAAAATATAAAATCGTTAACAAAACGACCTCCTTATGCATAGAACACCAGCTGTGAAGTGATCGCTTATTTTTATAACACGTGCAAAAATTATTTGATTTGCGATGAGTAATATGGATCATTACGTAGCTCTTAAATATACATACCTATCTTGTAAGATGAGACTAGAACCATTCCTGTTGGGACAAGTCTAAAGATAGCCCCAAATAAAGTATATATGTTTATGTTAGTTAATAATTAAATTAATTGACAAGATGAAGTTGATCAAACAACCCATATCACTTAACGTTAAAAATATAAATCTTGGTGAGTCTCCTAAAGAGATTAGACATAGCGCTTTGTTGCCAAATACGATTCGTTGTATAATTTGCGGCCCCTCAAATTGTGGTAAAACAAACGTTGTGATCAGTTTGTTACTGCATGAAAATGGGCTCAAATTTCAAAACCTTTACCTTTACTCGAAGACTAATTTTCAACCAAAATATTGTTTTTTACGGGAAGTATTAAAAAGAGTGCCTCAGATAAAATTTCATGAGTTCAATGACGATAAAGATGTCATATCTCCGAGTGAAGCTTTACCAAATTCTGTATTTATATTTGATGATGTTGTATGTGAAAATCAAACAAATATCCGCAATTATTTCTGTATGGGTAGACATAAGCTAATTGATTGCTTTTATTTATCGCAAACCTACTCAAAAATCCCGAAACAGTTGTTACGCGATAATGCTAACTTTCTTATAATATTTAAACAAGATGATGTGAACTTAAAGCACATCTATGAAGAACATGTCAACTCTGATGTACCGTGGAATCAGTTCAAAGATATTTGTAAAAGTGTTTGGAGTAACCCTTACAACTTTCTTCTTATTAACAAAGACTCATCATTAAATAATGGAAGGTACAGACAGAATTTTGATTTTTTTTTTAAATTTGAATGAAAGCAAATACATGTACATATAAATGAATTGTATACAAAAAACATTGCTAGTGTTATTCCTTTCTTAGTTGAATACAGTTGTGGTTACATAATATGGAGAAAAATATTAAAATGGAATTAATGAAGTCTGTTGACTCCATAAAAAATAAAATAAAACATATGAAAAATCAGGAACATGCAATGAACTTGTCACTTGATAAAATGCTAAAACCGGTGACAGATCCTCTTCAGACTTTAGTTAATTCTAATAAATCTGCAGAAAAAAATAATAAAAATGAAAATACAACTCTAAAAAATTCCGAAGGAATCGAATCCGATGAAAATAATGCTAGTTCATCTATAAAGTTCAATGACTATTACGATCCAAAAATAAAATCTACCCAATTAGTCGAACAAAATGCTAAAAAGGAATCGATTGATAATTTAGAAATTTCATTAGAAGGTGATGACATCTTTGGTATTTATGATGGTATTAGTATACCGTTTGGAATCAGAAGTGAAAACAATACTTTATTCATGGGTAATTCAACAGTATCATTTTCTAAAGTTGATAGTTTGAATAACGAAAGTACCATTTTAATTAAAATCGGTGACAAAGCTTACAATTTAACTGCTGGTCTAAAAGAACTTTTACTCCGAAGAAAACCTGATTTAAAGTTAATATCGAGCGAAGATAAACTTGTCTATAAGGATATGTTACATTATACAAATGCACATAAAAGAGATTTTAATCCTAAAGGTCAAATAAGAGGTGACAAAGGTATAAAATATTGTAAAATAATCAAACACCTATTTTCCGAATCGTCAAACGATGATAAACTTGTTCACACTAAATTTGGAGGAAACTTGCCAAAGTTAAAGAAGTACAAAAACAACACCGACTTGATATATTGGGATGATCCCAATGAATTGGTTGAGAGATTAAAATTATTAGTAGCTTCGAGAGATGCTGGCAATACCAATCATGATAATGAAATTTTATCGATAGTTGAAGAATTAAAAGAAGCTGACATAATTCAATAATAAATAGTGGAGATACTATGGTTTTTATTCAGTATCAATGGTGGGTTCAAGACAAATGTTGATATACTGAATTAAAGATATGAGTAAAGCCGACGTAGTAAACGAAATTCATAAAAATGCAAGGGTAAACTTTCCGCGAAGACATGTTATTATGAAAGATATAGATGATTTATGGCAAGCGGACTTAATTGATATGCAATCAATTTCTAAAGACAATAAAAATTTTCGATTTATTCTTGCTGTTATTGACACATTTTCAAAATATGCATGGATCTTTCCTTTGAAAAGTAAGACCAAAGATGTTGTATGCAATTCTTTCAAGATTTTATTGGAAAAAGGGCGTATGCCTAAAAATCTGCAAACTGATAATGGGGCAGAGTTTTATAATGATAAATTTAAAAAACTTGTGAGATCTTATCATATTAATCATTATTCAACCTTCTCAACAAAAAAAGCTTCAATTGTTGAGCGATTCATCAGAACATTGAAGTCTAAACTTTATAAAGAATTTAGTCTAAAAGGAAGCTATAACTGGATCGATAATACTCTTAATAAAGTTATTTATGAATACAATCACACCTATCATCGCACAATTGATGAAATTCCCGCAAACGTGGACAATAATAATAAACAACGCATATTACAAAGATATTTCAGGCTGGTAAAAACCGATAGCATAAAAAGCAAGTTTAAAGAGGGTGATTATGTACGCATTAGTAAGTATAAGGGGACATTTGAAAAAGGATATACTCCCAACTGGTCGACAGAAATATTTAAAATTCGAAAAATTCAAAAAACAACCCCTATCACCTATTTAATTGAAGATGCAATCAGGGGCCAGCCCATTCTAGGTGCATTTTATGTACAAGAGCTTCAAAAGACAAAAAATCCTCATGTATATTTGGTTGAAAAAGTTCTTAGAAGGAAAGGAAACAGGGTTTTGGTAAAATGGTTAGGCTTGCCTTCTTCTGAAAACAGTTGGATTGATAAATCGAATATTTATTAAGTGTTCAGTCCAAATGTTTCAGTCTTATGATGGGTATTGAAGAGAGTAGTCTTCTCAATTGGATTATAAATCATTTACCATTTGAGTTACATTTACCGGGATACAATTATTGCGGGCCTGGCACTAAATTAATTAAAAGGCTTACGCGTGGAGATAAAGGTGTTAATAAATTAGACGAATATTGCAAACAACACGACATTGCCTATCACAAGTCTTCAAACCTAAAGGATCGCCACAAGGCAGATTTAGTTTTGTTAAATATGGCTAAAGAGCGAGCACTTGCCTCAGATGCGACTGTAGGAGAAAAACTGTCAGCACGCTTAGTAAGCAGCGCTATGGCAACAAAAATCAAAACTGGTTTTGGCCTAAAAAAAGAAAGCAAAAAGTGTTCTCCCAAAATTAAACCTGAAAAAGCATTAAAAAACAAATTTAAAAATGTTATTAGAAAAACGAAAAGACATATCAAAAAATTAAAACCGAAATGCAAGAAAGTGGCAATAGAATTAGCTATGGCTGCTGCCAGAAAATTAGCTGATGATTCATCCGTTAAACTTCCTCGTATTATTCCTATACCAAAAACTGGTGGAGTATTGCCTTTGATTCCGATTTTTGCGGGCTTATCTGCGGTGGGAGCTTTAGCAGGCGGTGCAGCTGGTATTGCTAAAACCATAAATGAATTCAAGATGGCAAAAAAATTATTCATAGAATCGAGGAGACACAATGAAAAAATGGAAGCTCTCTGCATCGGAAAAGGACTACACCTTAAACCATATAAAGGTGGACTCGGAATTTTTGTATCGAAAGAAAAAAACTAAGATATCGGCTACCCAATCGAGCCTTGAGTAATTTAGACATTTTGAAGTATGGGAATAATATTCCCTATTTCAGAGGCGTCTTTATGAGAGATAAGCTCCCTAAACACCCTTTTAAAAAAGAATGCGGTGTTATAAATTTAGATAGCTCTAAAAATCTTGGTTCTCATTGGGTAGCCTATGCAAAATACAATGATTATATTGAATATTTTGATAGTTATGGAAATCTTAAGCCTCCAAAGGAATTTATAAAATACTTGGGATCCAAAGTTCATTATAATTATGATAATATTCAGCGTGATCACCCTTATAATTGTGGACATCTTTGTTTAAACTTTTTGAACAATTTTTGGTGTGGTGGAAGAATAAAATAAACAGGATCTGCCGAAAGAAGTCAGTATAGAAGCATGTCTACTACGGTTACCATCTCTGGACATAAATCGGAATTGGTTTCATACTTTCAACCACCGCTGCATTTGTCAGATCAATATGAGTGCGGTTTGATATACTTTTCAGTATTACAATCAACACCAAATAACCCCATTATTAACAGAGGTCTGTCTGTAATCAAAATCGAATGTGATCTTGTTCACAGTTCGTATTGCAACGGATTACCAACTCATTTTATTCACGAATTCGTGTCTGATACTACTCCAGGCCATCAGTGTGTTGAAATACCGCAAAATGTTATTTACTTTCCAGTAAACAAAAATATAATTTCATCAATATCGGTTAAGATTGTAGATCAATTTGGCCACTGTGTTAACTTTGGAGAGAAACAAATTCAGTTACGACTTCATTTAAGAAAAACAAAATGATAGTATATTATAAAAACACTCAAGCGAATGAAAAACGTCTTAGTTCTTCTGCGATTGCTAAGGTGCAAAGACGCAAGAAAAAAGTTAAGAAATTGACTAAAGTAAATAAAGATTTTCTTAAAGCTCTAGGATTTAAAATATGAATATACTACAGATTGCTGAATTACCGCACTTTGACACTTCGATCGAAAGTTATGAAGTCCATTCATACAATCCCTACAATAGCAGCTTTAGAGAAAACGATGAAATCAGAATTCCCCTCCACCAGCAAGACATATACGTGCTACCATCAGCCAGTTCAATTTACATCGAAGGACAGGCGAAGTTCTTCGGTAAAGATGGGAATCCAATCAAGAAAAATGTTACGTTCACTAACAACCCTGTTATGTTTTTGTTTCAAGACATTAGATACGAAATGAATGGTATTGAAATAGACCGCATAAAAAATTCTGGAATAACGTCAACAATAAAATCATACATCTCATTAAATGAAGCAGAAAATAAAGTTGCTGCCCTATGGGGTTGGTGTTTAGAGGGATTTCAAAGTGATGGGCATTTTAGTGCTGTGATACCACTAAATAAAGTTTTAGGGTTTGCAGAGGATTACAATAAAATAGTGATAAATTGTAAACATGAACTTATACTGAACAGAAGTAACACTAATTTAAATAGCATTATCCTTACTGATGATATTGCTAATTTTCAAATAGATGTGCAAAGAGTTCAGTGGAGGGTGCCACACATAAAAGTATCAGACCGAGAACGACTGTCACTTTTAAAACATTTAGAAAAAGATAAACCTATTCAGATGGCGTATAGAAATTGGGATTTATATGAGTATCCATTACTACCTAAAACAACAAAGCATTCTTGGTCTATTAAAACTGCTTCACAATTAGAAAAACCCAGATATGTAATTTTTTGTTTACAAACTAATCGAAAAAATAATAAAACTAAAGATAGTTCAGTATTCGATCATTGTGAAGTAACAAACGTTACGCTCTTTTTGAATTCACAATATTATCCTTATGAACCTTTAGGTTTAAAGTTTTCTGAGAACAAATATAGTATATTATACGAAATGTTTGTGAAATTTCGTCAGTCGTATTACAACTATCCAGTAGACCCGTTGCTTGACCTAAAGGAATTCAAAGAAAAAGCCCCTCTCTTTATCTTAGACTGTTCAAGACAAAACGATAGCCTGAAAACTGGTCCAGTGGACGTGAGGTTGGAAATTGAATGTTCTACAGCAATACCAGATAAGACGACTGCATATTGTTTGATTATAAACGATCGACTTGTAGAATACAAACCTCTCAGCAACATCGTGCGCAGGTTATCATGATTGCTATTGTGGATATTCAAGGCTTTAAAACAGAAACAAATGAATTTATAATAAAAGAAATCGCCATATTGTATAATAAAACATTACAAATATTTTTAATTAAGCCACCATTTCCATTTTCAAAATTAACGAAGCAAGAAAAAAAACAAGTAAGTTGGATTGAACGTAACAGAAAGATACGCTGGCGTGAAGGATTTGTTCCCTATTCTAATTATCAGAATTTGGTTATAGATATTTTAAGAGATAAATGTATCTACGTTAAGGGTTTAGAAAAAGTGTTGTGGTTAAAGCATATTTTAGGAAATAGTCATTGTAATATATTCAATTTAGAAGATAAAGGATGTTCAAGTTTGATAAGCTTATACGATCAATATAAATATTCTCAAGATTTATATAACTGTATTTATCATGACTCTGTATGTGCTTTAAAAAATGTATTGTGTTTAAATAAGTGGTGTGTTGACAATAAAATTCTAAAATAAATATTTTATTGTTTTTATTTCTGTAGTTAGGTGAAATGCATCTTAGTTTTCTTCCCCTTCCTCCTACTTCTGTCCAGTCTTTATATGTTGCTGACAAAAGCTGGACCATACCATTATACATTTGTACCTAATTGAATTAGAAAGTCAATAAAACATGTCTCAAAATGAATACAAGCCTCGATATGACATGTATAACACATTTAAAATGCGTGAATTTTCATTTAATTATTACTGGGGGACACTTAATAAAAAGAAAAGATTAGTGATGGAAATGGCTGACGCAGGATTCTTTTATTATGGAAATAGTATAAATGATATTGCAGCATGTTTCTCATGTGGAGGTGTTATTGAAGATTGGGAGATTTATGATGATCCTTGGACGCAACATGCCATACATTTTCCTAAATGTTTTTATTTAAACGCTGTGAAGGGCACAAACTATATTACAAAAAAGTGTTTGGAATACTTACCCTATTAAAGTGTATATGTATAGGATGTCACATTGCACTTAAAAATGAGTCAATTTATGGGTATATATTACATAGGCGTCGTGCATCACAGCAATTTAACTTTGAATATTACAGTGCAAAGGTTCAATATTAAATTTATTTCTTAAATAAATAATTACATTTATTGATGTTATTTATAATGTTTCACTCAGTGAAATCTAATTTAGATGGCATTCGTAAAATGATTTTCAAGAATGCTAGGGGTGAGATAATACATATTCAAGATATGCACCCTAAAAAAAAAATATCGGACGTAGGTGAATTAAAACACCAGGATAATGTTAAAACACAAACAGAAGATTTATTTTACCAGAAGTTGGAAGATCCAGAGAAATCTAAATTGAAAAATACTAAGTATCTTATACTCAAAAGCGAGTCTGGTGAGCTTCTTCGCACATTCGTTAATGTTATCAACAAACAGGTTGATAATGAAAAATCGATTGCGAGTTCGTCAAAGACTAGTGGGAGTAGTATATCGACAGCAACAGCAGATTTATTTCATCAGGAGAGTGATACAGCCCGTGCGTTAGTTTTACCTGCATTAGAAGATATTGATTGCTACCAGATACTGCCAGGGAATGAAATTTGTTTCACATAAATTGTGTCAAAATTTGAGGCAGACCATAGTAGTAGTGTATTATTGGGGCGTTCTGCATAACGCGCTCGAGCGAAGCGAGAGCAAGTGATGCAGAACCCCCAATAATACACTACTTATACGCTGTTATTAACACCAATATTCTAAGGCCTTTTGAAGGAAACTTCCTCTACTTTACTTGACTTAGTCGCCATGATTATGGACAAAGTCGAGTCGAGGATATTAATGCGAAAAATAACAAGTCATAACAGTCAAGGTAGAGTCGAGTGGCATATAGAATTAAGAATATTAGAGAAAAATTCTTCTAGTCTTCTAGATACGCAATCAATCTGCCTAGCCTTTTCCAATTGTTGTCGGGGTCGGCTTCCAGTCTAACCGGATTCAGTTGAGTACCAGTATTTTACATGGAGCGACTGCCTATCTGACCTCCACAACCCAATAACTGGGTAACACGATACCTCTTGGCAAGACTGGTGTCAGATCTCAGGCGCAGGAGGAGGCACGGAGGAAACTCGGTATGTTGAAGTGGTACACCTATCCACGGACCGACCTCGTCAAGCGTTGCTTAACCTTAAAGATAGACCCGTGCGGCTGTTATTACTTAGCCACGATCTCCTCATCTAGATACTAGTCTTCTAGATACGCACTTATGTAATAATACCTGTGCGAATACATTACAAATTAATACAAAGTGCCTTCCTCAAAGTGTTCCTTTGGGGTTTGGACTTCAAACGGATCGACGAATATTAAAGGTTTTCCCTTACCTTACACCCTTTCAACCGCAAGTTATCGATAAGGTCTCAAGCAATTTAGACATTAATAAACTACATTGTGCTCTTCATCTCAGAGATTAACTAGTTACGCTGGGTTTTGGACTTCATTGGCAATTGGTCCATTTAAAATAATGGTATTGCATACGGTTCGACAGGAAGCCGGCCAAAAAGGAAAGACGCAGTTTGATTGACTCCCCATCTATTAATATATCTATCGATTTAATTAAGATAGGAACATTACTATCAATGGGATATCATCGGAATCACCTTTCAACGTTCCCACTTCTGGGACACTGGCCTCCTCTCTGTGAGAGAGGGAATGGGCCATAATCCACCACGCCTGTGCATGTCTTCGAATTTCTAGGACATACTGTTTTCCTTTACCGTTTTTAGAGCAATGGTGATGAAATAATTTACACAAAGTAATGCGCCTGCCTGGGTTTGAACCCATAATCTACGACACGTAAGTCGGGGCTGTTACCACTGGGCCACCACTGCTCCAATGGGATATATTTCATTAATTTTATTGCTCATCTATATATCTCAAATTGCCTGAATCCAAAATTACGAAATCATTAACGCCTTATTTAATTTATGAGAACCCTTACTAATCTAGCAATTAAAAGCCGTTAATAAATCTCTCACAATCTGTCAACGGAAGATTAGGAATAATTTATCGTTAATCTTTAATAGGTTTACCATAAAACCAATTACTTGAAGCTAAACAAATAAATACCAGGATCACTTATCTTGAAAACACGATCTTATTAAAACCCCGACGGTCTCCAAGACCTTTATTGCACACAAAAAGAGCAATAAATACATAATTAGTATCGTCGGTCCCAGACACACTAATCCCCCATCAGACCCCCAACTGTGGGGAGAATGGGGCTTTAATTTCCGTTGCCCGTCGACGGGGGTATTAGTGGATAGGAAGGTACGCCCGTGATATCCCCTCTTATGGGATGTTAGGTTTTTTAATGAAATGTCGTGGGTGATTTTAGTTATTTATCGAAACGAATTGTGCTGCTAGATTGTTTGTAATTTATGTTGTTTTGAAACATTTATGTCAGTTTTTATCATTGGTATTACCGGAAAAATCTTCTAGAATTTTCCTAACAAAATAGTGTATTTTCTGTGCCTTTTCGAAGATCAATTTTATCGTCAGAAAACTCAGTAAACATCTAACTTTATTTCATTAATCTCTCATTCATGCTCACTTTTTGCCGCAAAGTCGTACAACATTTCGTCAGCCCAATATTACGCCAAACTTCCTCGTCCTGGGGAACCGAGGCGTTAAAATTTCTTTAACTCAAAGGCACACTTATTACCTACTTCTTGTACTGATGTATCTAAAAGGCTGTTGTAATAACACAGTTGAGATTTCAAGAACTTCTCGAGTCGCTTGTTTGAAGATTTTGGGTCTTATTAGGCTGACAAAGGCAAAGGGTTTTACGCTTTCTGCAAAATTTGCTTTTCGTTAAATGTGGATCTGGTTGCTACTGTTGTTTTAGTATTACTGAAGTATAAAAGGAAACTAAACATCAGATGTTTCTTGAAGCCAAGATTAAATAGGTTATAGTTCTCGCGCGCTTCTTGAGCGCCCTGAAGTTGGCTACAGTGGCTACTACTGGCAGTAGTAAATCTCATACAAAAACAGCACCGATTCGTGCCTTGCGCATCGGAAAGCCAACTTCAAGGCGGCCTTAGAAGTTTGGCGAGAACTAGGCAAGCGTGCTCTATCGTCGATCACATTATCGATTACCATCAGGTGAGACATTAGTCAAACGTGGATCTGTCATTAACAAAAAAAACAAAATCAAGATGCAATAAAGGCATTGCTTTATCAAAACAATAACCGATCATTCATACCATTGAAATTAATCGTCTACGAAGTTCACAATAATCGTTTTCTTGATTTAAATCTAATTATTACCTTTTCTCACCACAAAGCGGCCGAAGGAATACATTTTTATCGATATTGCTCCCTAAAACTGCTGCCTTGAGCGTCGAAATTGAAACTTGAAAAAGAAAATTCGGCTCCATTTTATTGTTGCCAGTGGCAAAAAATACTTATCCTTATTTTTCGTTTTTATCTGTGGTACAGACACATGTTATTTAATTGTTATGAAAATGACACCCATCCAGACCTGACAACACACTTGGGGCTAAATAATTTAGTTGAAATTTTTGGTCTAAATTATTATTACCTTTGCGGGACCGGATGAAAAAACTATTGGTGTTTGCGGTTATTTCTCCAGTTTTATAATAATGTCCGGCTTTATGTCCTCTGGGAGGGCCAGAAGAATGTTATTATGAAGTGTCGTCATGGACTGTTTGTTGAGGGTATTTTGGGTCTTCGCTACCTCGAGGGTAGTTTGCAGTTGTCATTTATTTGATTACTTGTCATAACTGAGTTTTGTTGACGTTTGTGTTGTTTGTGTTTTTCCACTTACGGGATTTAATGGGTCTTGTGGTGAGAAAGTAAACGATAGTATGTATAACCCTTCTGTTACAAAAAAAAAATATATTCTCGGACATCCACCGTTTCATTTAATAAATAAATCTTTAGATCTTCACCAATCTTTGGTGCGATTTCTCGAACTGAGTATTACTAAAATAGCACTACTTTTTCCAAATCAGTAAAGTGGTCAATGAAAATTATTAAATTAATTCAACATCAAGTTTATTTTAGTATTCAATATCCGCATAATTCTAACAAAACGTCAAAACACGTGGTGTGGAAGCTCATTTTTCTTCCACTCACAAAACATTTTAAAGTGAAGAATTTTCCATAAAACTTTTCCTTTGAACAGCTGAAACACTGCCGAAGGCAACAACTTCCAAGTTAGGTTAAGTATAAAGCGCCTTTCGCTTGACAGGTTTTATTTGAAGTAAAACCATTTCAAGCCAAGGCGAGGGTTACGGGGAAATTTTCTAGTTTCTTAGTTGCAAAGAAGTTTTTTGTTGGAGTTGAAAAAGTTTGTGAAAGGATCGAGTGCTGAAAATGTCAAAGAGTTTCTTTTTTATGGTCAATCAACTTGCCGAGCATTTTCTCTACTGTATGACGACTGTCGGAGACTAGCCGGATTCAGATGGATAACTAACCTAGTAACTGTAACACGATACCTTTTGGTAAGACCGCTGTCAGATTTCAGACTCTAAAGAGTAACTTAGTCTCTAATGCCCGCCATGCACGATCCAGTTTATCGTCAAGTTTGCAGCGAGTTTGAAGTGATCGACCAGTTTGCAGTGCATCCATATAGACCACTTATATTCTGGTTTGCCGTCCAATTTGCATGATGCCGCACCAGTTGAAATCATGGCGTCATCATCATCAGTGACGGACGACGACTCGTTAGCCATCCTAGGCTTATTGCTTGCAATTAAGAAAACAGAAAGTAAAGATAGTTCGGGGTGGTGCAAAAACTGGTTATTGAAACGAAAAAATAAATATCTTTTATTATTTTTTTTTATTTTTTTTTTAAAAACGTTGCCCCACACTAGGAATTTCTTCCTGTATCGTGGGTGCTTTTACAAACATATAAACTCACATACACAAACACCCAGAGCCGGAACAACTATCTGTAGGTCATACAAATATTTGTTCCGTGCGGGAATCGAACCCGCGACACGCAGCGCAGCAGTCATTCGTTCAACCACTGCGCCAACCGTGCGCCCATATCACATGTATATTTAGTGAAAGATGCCGACGAACGTCATGCACACTTGACAGCTCATACACGTTCACGTTTACATGACGCTGCAAACTTGATCAAGTCGGTAGAATCGAAAATTTTTTTTTTCTTCAAGAACACTTGTCATGCACACTGATAGCCATACACCGTCAAGTTTACAGGACGCCGCTTTGCCGCACGGTGGTTAATGCCTAAAGTGGCCTTTGCCCTACATCCACTGTAATATGCATTATAAGTTATGATGAATTTTGTAAAGAAAATTATGAAGTTACCCGAAGAAAATAAATAACACATACGCATATGTCCTTGATATATTGGTAACTAAACTACAATACGTCCATGTATTTTTTAAATAATTCATTGGTTTAATAATTATTTAAATTTTATTTTATTAATTATATTACTTTGAAAATCTCGGGACCCTGGGGTCCTGGTCCATTGAAAGGCTTGCAAGGGGCTGAAGCCAACTCAGGTTAGGCAAGTATCAGGAATTAATTATATTTTATTATTTAACTAGCTGATTCGGCAGATTTTGTTTTTCCACAAAAACACCAAACATTTATCTACCCTACGTACCCTATCTACCTACCCTACCCTACCTACCCTACCCTACCCTACCCTACCTACCCTACCCTACCTACGTAGGTAAGGTACCAATTTTTTTTTTTCTTAAGAACCTTCTCCTAACAATAACAAACAACAAAAAAAGTATAAGCGAAATCGGTCCAGCCGTTCACGCGTGATGCCGTGATCAAGGGAAATAGGGATTCATTTATATATATATATATAGACATTTTTATATATCTAGATTAATTATATTTATTTTTACCGTTACTATATTGTCTTTACAGCTCTAGCATGATAAGAAAGAAACAAAGTACTGGAACAAAAGTGTACTTAGTATGCATGCAAGCATACTATATTGTAGAAGCAAAGAAAAACTATATTACCCTTGTCAAGAACAAGACATGTAGTCAAGATGAAATTTGAATTTTAAAAACAAGCCGTAAAAATTGCAACTTGATGATCTCAGTACATAAATATTTTGCAGCTGCATGCGAAGTAGACGTGCAATTTTCTCAAAGGAAAATACACTGTAAAACAAGAATATTGTAAGCAAGTGAAGGCATTAATACTACGGAAGTTAGTATGGAATATATTACGATGAAAATAACCTGATAACACAGGCAAAGCTAAACACACCCTTAGAGATATTAAACCAGGTTGACTTAATATAACTAAAATAGTTTAATAATATATTTGGCAGGCCCCTCAGATTTCCACTAAGGTCGGTTCTGAGCAATTTGCACACAACTATACTATCCACAAACTTATCAGGGTCGTTTGGCGTAGCTGATTATGGAACATCCATCTCTTTGCTTCCTATAGTAAAGATTATTGCCAAAATTCCCTGATCCTATCTAGAAAACATACATTTTTTTACCAATACCAATTTGCGAGTCAAATCGCATGAATCCCGTACTGGCTCACAAACAAGATATGCAATCAAATTGACACGAGTCAACATCGGAACGACTGTAACGATCTGTGTGCTGTCCTTAATGACTCACTACTACCCGGACCTGTCCGGAATTGCTTCAATGTATTTTAATGGACGCCCGAATTGGGGTTCAACGGAACCATTTAAATTTTTTCTCGGCAAAATTTGCTCGTTGACCTGTCCTATTTGATTTGATTGTAGAGAAGCTCCGCCCTCTGCAGTAACATCATCAAATTACTTGTCAATAAATTTAACAGAAAACAAGGATCAGGATAAGCCTAACACGACGACTAACATTAAAACGCAATCAATACGAAATAAGATTCTTAAGCTTGAAATAATAATTAATCCTTCAATCACGTCAATTTTCTACAGAAAGCGATGAGATTGAGTTCGGATCAGACGGCCGTAATCCAGACATAATCCGGATGTGGGAAGAAAAGGGTCGGCTGTTGTGATATAATTTGGAAAAACAGATTATACGGCTAAGTAATTCAATGATATAATAGGACATAATACAATAAAGACTAAAGAAAATAATGATGAAAATATCCAAACTTAAACAAAATTAAATAAAGAAGAAAAGAGTAATCAAAAAATAAAAATGTGTCCTTAAAATTGCACGGTGATTAATCCTACTGACTTTTCTATATGAGAAGTGGCCTTTGCACTGCAGTGGGGCAATAATAGACGTTATAAGTAATCTTGAATATTATTTAGAAAATTATTTAGTTACCCGAATAAATCCATATGCCCCTTGATACGAGCAGTGGTGGTCCAGTTGTATCGGCCGCGACTTAGAAGTTGTAGCTCGTGGGTTTAAGCCCAGGCAGGTGCTTTACTTTGTGTAAATTATTTCCTCACCACTGCTCTCAAAACGGTAAAGGAAAACGTACTAGAACCAAAAATTCGAAGACATGTGACATCCACCAACCCGCACTGAGCCCGCGTCGTGGATTAAGGCCCATTCCCTCTCACGGAGGGGAGGCCTGTGTTCCAGCTGTGTGAACATTAATAGGCTGATGATGATGATAATGACCCGAAAAAAAGAAAGAACAAATCTACCATATGCCCTTGATATATTGATTACTAGACTATTGTGACGAATTTCTGAGACACAATCATAAAAACTGCCAATAATATCCCTTACGTTAACGCAACTCTTAGAAACGAAACACGTAACGAATATATTTATGAGAAAGATCCTAAAGATGGAGATGATCAGAAAGAAACGTGACTCGAAATAAATCAAGCGAAGGTTTGGGCGACCGTCCATCGTGTAACGATGTTAACAATCTGGCGATCTAAGAGGAAAGAGGGTTTGTGAAAGCGGAGAATACTTATTATAGGAGATCCTAATGTGAGTTAGGCGCATTTCCTGTTAGTTACTGAAGTAATAATCAAAGAACATACTGACAAAAATGTTCCAATTTTCTTTAGGCAAAGAATTTATCGATATTAATTCATACCCCCGGAAAGTAATGGCTAAGCAATTACCCAACCACGAAGAGCTATATAAGCTTATTCAAAACGCCCTAAAATCACTGAAAAGGGAAGTGTAAATTGCACAAAATTACACCTTTGGGTAGAACACCGCGTTTTTCCATAAAAAAAACGCAAAGGAAGCTTTAAAGTTAATTAAAGGACATTTGTTACGGCTTGCACAGGAAAAGGCGCAGCTATTCCTCACTTTTTAGTACCGTTTGAAACCTCTGTGCCTCTTGGCTCATGCTTTGGTATTTATTTTGTTGATGTTTCTTCATTTGAGTTAATTTCGTAGTTTTAAGATCAAGTTGCGTAAGTTTCTCAGTTTTAGGCTTAAAACAGTTTACGTTATCACAGTCTAAAAACTGTGAGTTACTGTATTGTTACCGCACACATTTACCACTATTACAAATTTAGACAACTATAAGTATTTTACAAAACCAACGAATATCTAAGCGGAAATTACTATATTCCGTTCTGAAAAAATGATTATCCTTTTCCATCTAATCCGCAAAAGCCCAAAAGAAAGCCCCGAGCTAAACTACTTTAGGTCTAAAGAATATGTTTTCTAATGTGGGTCGAATCCGACCCCCAGGCATAAAAACCAGACACTGCGCCATTTATGACCTTAGTCTTGACCTACCTATATTAAACGAATAATAAAGACAGAAGTGTTGAAATTTCTCGAATCCCTAATAAGTTACAAATGACGGCATTTCAAAAGTTTTCGGTTGACCCTCAAAATTTATTGGGCCGTATTGAAATTCAAGGAGCTGAATTTCTTGTTTTAATAATTCAAACTTTGGCTAGGGCTAAATAAATTCAGAGTTTCGGAGGGTCGGAAATAGATTATCTTGGAGCTAATGGGCGAATAGAAAACAATGATTCAAATATTTCTTGAAAACCCATAGCTATTGGGGAAACTTTTCTATTGAGTTGCCTATTAACAAGAAAGCATTTACATAATACTAAGTGATAGCAATCTTCGGTAGCCTTTAACGGAGGAACAAAAAACAGACTTTGCGCCCCTTAGGGCCACTGGTTGACGTATTCCTGAAAGACATGAAGAAAGAAAGGAAGAATAAAATTTTACCAATAAAAATGTACAAAAACTGGTCTGTCCACACAAAAGATTCTTGATGTTGCGACAAACTGACTTATTACGCATTCAGTCCGTCGCGCCTCGTTTTTACATCGAAAACGTTTTCAAATATCAAATTTGACGTTCGCCAACGTTTCTGTCTGTCAGATCGTAAAATTTACAACATATTTTGTATTATCGTTTTTCCATTTTTGAAGTTTCCGTTATATAATAATTCCAATTTTTATTTTATGCTAAATTGAATATGAAAATTGGAAGCACCGAATCTAATTTCTGATCTCATGTTTTTGTTATGTGAGGTATCAGAAGATGATATTGTATTTTTTTCTTCATCCCACCCGAACCATTATGGAAATTATTTCTTCTACAATATTCAGGACCAATTTGTATCACGAAATATATTTCATTTCAGAAACCTTCTCCATTTTTATAAGAATTTTCAAAGTTTCATCAGAAGAACAATAAAATTGAGCAGTCATAAAATTGCAGAAAAACTAGACTGGTATTAGTAATGCGGACACACTGGCGGCAGTGACGTGGTCGCCGCGTATCGATCGCTCGTATAGCCGCACCCTTACGCCTGTCTAGAACAATGCAACCTTCAAATTGTGCTCTTTTATCAGCGACGTTTTTGTTTTCGTTATTTTACTAAATAAATCCAACGCCTCTAAAAAATTATGCCATTTTCACGTAACACAAAAAATTTAATATGTTTGCAATTTTGCGGACTTCAAAAACAGTGCGCTTTTATTGAATTTGAATTTAAGCGTCGCCTTCTAACAGAGAGGAAGCTTGTGTCTTTATAAGCTGATTATGCTTCTGCTAGGTGTTGTCTATAAATTAGTGAAGAAGGACAATAATCATCTCAGCAGATAAGGTGGCAGTCATAGTATGTTGTTACAAGCCTATAAATCTACCTTAATGCCAGCATTAACCAGAGGTACCTATTATTTGCATGAAATATGGCCAATAGTCTCATCCAACTACTAAAATGATTCACTTGTATCCCATGAATAGAGCGATCAACACTAAGTGTGTCCAACATTGGCCATACAAGAGCCATAACACTAAAATTGAATGGAGTTACAAGTGATACTGAGGTGTGTATAAGCGATGGTGTAACAACGTCATTATTATTGCAAGATGGTCCGAGCCAAACTTATTAAAACGAATACACGGTTTATGTTGGTGCTACTTAAAGTTTCATGGATTAGTACCCTATGGAACTTGGAATGTGCACGAAACAGTCGTTGTTTTACCTAGTAGAGTTTGTCTGAAGATATAACTGATTTCAAAACTAACTAAAACTATATCTGTCTAAAATACAATGATAAAATTGCTAGTTAGAGAAGATGCGAAATTTAAAACAGATTTTTTGGACAAAACAATGTTCCCAAATACGAAAACAAAAACAAGTCACGATCGTAAAAAGTTCGAAATTCAAAAACAGACTTCAATATCGACGAATGTCACAGTCAAGTAGGAACGTTACTGTGAACGTTTTAGGCCTGCATTTCGAGAGCCAAATGCCGAATAGCCTATGTTTGAACAAGTGGCCAGATTGAATGCTTTCCGTCCTAAGCCGGCGAACCGGGGAAGCGACGAATAGTTTGACGTTTATCTTCGACGCCATTTGCTATTGGACTCGTGTTGCAAACTAGCACAGTTTGTGTAGGACTTAAAATGATTTGATCTGGCTTTCTGGTATATTTGCCTGAAGCCAGATTGGGGTTAAGGATTGCTTTTGTGTGCAAGTTATAGTAAGCTTCATAGTTTGTAGTTAGGGCTCATATCTTTAGTGGTCAAATACTGGTGCCCAAATTTAAGGAATGGTTCCTTTCAGCAAATTACTCTAGGAAGCTACTTTTATTTAAGAAAGCTATATTTTAAATGTAAAATTTTCATCTGGTTATATACCGAGCAATTATCGTCCATTCAACCTTTGCATGCATCTAGTAACAAACGTGCAATATTCTTTAAAACAAATCATAATTACATATTAGACCATTTCATACTCAGTAGTGACAATAACTTCTGGTAGAAGCATTCACCAAAGAGCTCCAATTGGCAATTTAAAAAGGGAATGTAGGCTGAGCTGTTCATAAACGTCAAACTTTAAGACGTCCATGAGATATCACAGCCATTTGCTCTAGGCCACCAAAATTATATAGATTCATTCGTAAGCAGTATTATGGCAGAAGGCACTACCAGAATCTAGGTCTGTCGTGTATAATTTTCAGATTAGATTATATCTAGGCATAAGGCGGAGATTACCTAGTTTGGAATTTAAGATACAGACAAGCGTCTTGCATTCTGCAGCCTCTATTGACACCGGGCGGGTATGTACATGTAAATACGGAATGCAGAACGAAAAACGCCAATCCGTTACTTGATACCAAGGACTTAACATCCTTAAAATTTTGAAAGGATATTAATTTTGATGGCCATAATCACTGAACACAGTGTAAAATAAGTATTTGTTAATAAAAAAAATTACAAAGGTATATTCATGCAATTGATTTTTAAGGCTGTTTAAAAATTTGCAGCCTAATTCATTAATTATTTGTTCTACATTTTCCAAAAAATTAAAACTAATTTAACATAAGTTTATTTATATTTTTCTTAAGAAGAAACTAAGTTGGTTATCTCAATAGGTAATATTATTAATTTTCAAGCAAACTTCTATAAGCACATCTCGTTTTGATATCAAAGGCAATTTTCCAAGAAAATATGAGAAACCAGACTAAAACAAACCATAATATCTCAAAGATCCTAACACTTTCTAAGCCACAACTTTAAAAGTTTAGAAATTTGATATAAATCTGTATAGCGCGATATATTTTCCGCAAAATTGGGAACTTTATAATCGCTCAAACATGAGAACAATCTACAAGTTTTTAAGCGAGTGCTTAAAGAACTTAGTTCTGTTTTGCTAATAAAACTTCTTGGAAAACTGCTTTAGATCTTGTTTTGTATTTTGCTAAATAAATTGAAAGCGTACTGCGTACTCCCAATTATATATTAATTGTTAGAACGCCGTACGCCTTGAATCGTAATTATAAACAAACTGTATAATCATTTACATTAAACAAATTGAACTATAAGTGCTATTTCAGCGTAATTATTATGTTACAAAGCTTTTTTTTATCCTTAAGTAAATTTAGATTGAACGCTGCAGACTAAAATCAACTTAGGTTAATGTAAATATAGACGGTAGTTGCTCTATAAGTAACCAGAAACTAAAAACCTACCTAAGAAACGAATTTAAAACTGTCCGATGACTTGCTAACACCAACAGCAAAGATGGCAATGAGTAAAATGATGAAATAAATAAAAAAGAAAAACTAAACAAAAATTACAACGATATAAGACTTCATCTTCACACTAACCTTGAAGATTTTTTCGCAATCATTAAAACGTCCAAACTTGATTCTTATTTACGGACCGCACACCAAAAAGTTTCGTATCCTAAGATCAGATGAAAGCTCTCTAGAGATTGCTTATGACTTTGCCCCAATAAAAAATTTGACGACCCCCGGTTTTATTTCACGAAAACGAGAAACAGAGATAATCTTTATGATTGTTGAAGACAATAAATTTGCGTTAAAAGTGAAAGTTTTTCATATAAATTGTGTTCTTGTTCATTATCAGCTTATTTTCCCTGGAGTATATTTTAAGGCGGTTTAACGGTTCTAACGAAAATTATTGTAAAGAAGGTGAAAATACACGACCGTTGGTAATGGTATAATAGGTAATATATAATACTAGCGACCCACCCCGGCTTTGCCCGTGACAAATTATACACAAAAACCTTCCTCGTTTCTCTCAATCTTTCTATTGGTGAAAATCGCATGAAGATCCGTTCAGTAGTTTTTGTTTATCGCACTCAGATGCGGCGGTGGACTTTATTTTACAATGTCTAGTGATAATCGTAATAGTGAAGAAATCTCACTAAATTATTTGCCTTTCTAAGAACCCCCCTTTCAAAGAGTCCCATTTGTACAACGGTGGGGCTATTATAACATAAAACTTGATAACAGTAATATGCTTAAAATTGCGTCAAATTAATATTGAATGTCTGTTCATTCACAAAACATAAAAATAATACAATAAAAATATTATCAATTGAACAGTCGCAAAATTCTAACTAGCTTTAAAACCACTGTTGAATGCCACATTTTCCAAGACATAACCACTTACACTAATTTAACCTACTAAAGCAGCATTTTCGCGAAAATTCAAAATGTCACGGATGTAATTAGATCAAGTAGCGCTTGGCACTAGTGTCCCTGACGAAACGTGCATGCGCGTTTGACACAAGTTGGGCGAATAAGTCAGTTGGATTAAAAAGATCACAACTTGACTTTCAGAAGAAGAGTCTTATGAAGAAAAAGATATGGTCGAAGGTCATGAGTTGACTACGATGGAGGTGATGAAGAATAAGACAATACAATATTTAAGAAAGAAAGATAGAAGAGAAGATAAGTAAATAGATTGAAGAAATATAAATAGAACAGTTGAAGAAAATGTCTGACTATTAATATACAAATTAAAGTTTGGGTAATAAACTTGTTACTTTAAATCAAAGAATTTCAAATATCGTGACACCAATTTATTGGGTTTCAATACACTTTTGACTATATTGAGAAAACCTGGAACTGCTGCTATATATCTTTAACGAAATTGATTCGTAGAAAAGATATTAAAAAAGGCAGCACAAGGCAAAATAACGTAGAATAGTAGATTATAATTAGAATTGTAATTAAGGTCTTTTATAACGCAAGTATTTTGAAAAGAAATTAACTTTGCGCATCATTTTGGTAACATGAAGTTCTAATAATTTTGGACGATGTTATAGGCAATTACTTTCACAAAAATTTTAAGAAAATAACAGGTTTTTACTCAAATGACCATAGATTGAATAATTTACTTCTAGGCAAGCGGTGAACCCCACCGGTGGGTTCCCGCATTGTTGAGGCGAGTCTCAGTAACCGTGGCTTGGTCACCCACGGTGAAGCGAAAAAGAACCCGAGGAGGGGCCGCTCGTCAGGGCTTTTGCCGATTAAGCCGACGACATAGCGGCCAACTAGTAGGTTGGGGTGCCGCTTGGTTACAGGCGACATCGCAACTGAGGCGTGCCGCGGTGTCTTATAGAGAGTCCCAGGTCCCATACGATATCGCGGCTGAGGGTTGGACGCCGCGGCGGGAGAGAAGTTTATAAATAAAAATAAAAAATCTTCTTAAATTCAGGAGATTATTAGATGTGATAGTAGCCAAACGGCTATCCTATTAAAAATCAACCACTCGAAGAAACCTGAGCGTAACCGCATTGTTATTTTTTTTTCACCTACTCAATACTTTCAGAACACCTGTTATTAACTCTGTTTCTATAAATGAAGATGTCCCTATATTAAAAAAAATACGTTCAGATGTCGCTAGTCAAGCTTACAAGTCAAACTTAGACCAAACCTGTCTTCGAAGCAAAGTGGAACGTCAGAAGAAACTCCTAGTGTTTGTACGACCTGAATACCTAGATCCAGGGCCTAAATGAGGCTTTGAGTGTTCCAGATGAAAGCACCGGGAATTAAGATGGATGAGAACATCTGTCTACACGTAATTGTGGGAAGAAAATTCTCGAGAAACGTAGGCGTATATTTTTGAAAATAATTATTATTTATTACTCTTTGTCGTGTTTGCTTTCAGTGAGGAAATAAGGTTAAGAGCAGGTGGATAAATTTTAGGAAGACATAAAATTAATGTTGTTGGGAACAGAAAAATATAGAGGCAGTTTTCTCACAATAAATAAAATTTTGGGCTATTGTAGCGTGTTGCTATGATGGACTGGCTAAAGCAATCCATCACTTTAGGCACGGTTTGGACAAATTATATTTTGGAGTTATTGCTCCATTATTTTGCTCCTTTTGATACCTTTAATAATGAAACGCTATTGTCTATGTACCCGAAGTAGGTAAAGGCAGGCAAGGTAGTAAAATAAATGTAACTCACTAGAAGGAGTACTGCCAGGGCTGGTTCGAGGGAGGAACTTCTTCCAGATATTCTTTGCGTAGAAGTGGGACAGTGTAGGCTAATATTAAAAAAAACTCACTAGAAAGATTGAGCAAAATTTTGCCTAAAAATATATTCTCTATAAACTGTAAAAAAGCCAAGCCAAATCTGCACCGAATATGAGGGTGAATATAAAAATGTTTGCACTCCTCGACATGATGGATGGCGGACGTTATTCTGATGATGAATGGCTTTTATCACGGGAAGGGTCAGCTTCGAAAATGTTTGTTAAATCTCAAGTAATTAGGGATAACTGAAATTGGTGATTGAATTGTATATGCTTAGGAAGAAAAAATAATATCTGCAGCCATTACGGAGCTGCAAGATGACCTCGATGGTGGTAATATTATATAAAATGATGGTGGTATAAACATTAGCATTCAAAAACTTAAAAATGCTCACAAATTTATTCAAATAATTTTGTTGTCAGAAAGTGGAAGTAGTGAATAGTTAGCGTTTTGGGAGACTCTCTTTATGCAGAACTTTAAATAAATACATTTTGATTTAGAAAGCGTTTTAAGAGTGTGTTGGCCAGTGTTGAGGTAAAACAATCAATGTCCCTATTAAGAAAATCTTACATCAAAGCAAAGACGCAAAAACAGGATAAGAATAGGGCAAACCCATATCACTCAACCATACATTCACTGATCCTATGGAAGATATGAAAATGAGGAGGCTTCAATATCCTCATAGTCCTGCTCAGCCTATTCAAATCATTTTTGATGGACAGGCCACTTAACTGCAGGAAGAATGGGCAAACATATTCGGTTATGATTTAGATGGTAGAGGATCAAACAATAATATGTAAGGAGTATTGAATCGTATATAACAACAAAATGATCCATCATCATTGTATATTGGAAATCAAGTTAATTTTTTTATTAGATCGACGAGACCACAAAATAGCAAACCTTAACACCCACACGCTATAATCCAGTTAACAAAATAATAAAGTGTTAAAACACAACGTCGCCTAACGCTTCGTCACCGGCTAATTGGCTCCTCGCACAATGTAATTTTAAACCGTTTTATGTAAGTATGTAAATTATAATTTAACTTTAACGTTGCCTAGGGAAAGTTTTGCAATGTGTAGCCATGTATAGCTCGGTGGCGTTGAATTCAAGATGGCCAGGTATTCATATATATATATGCAGCTCTTGTGGATGTCTTATTTGTTAAGTGCTTTAGTGTTGTTGTGTGACGTCATTTAGGTCTATATCTGGTATGTTTGTTTTGTTTGTATGTTTCTTTGTTCTGCGTTTGCAGGGTAATATTATTTCATAAGATCGTGATGTTTTGCTGTTTCTTATTTTTTTCTTTATATAGTTATTTTTATTTTCTTGTGTTATGATTTAAATCTTTACCAACGAAGAAGAACTAGATTACTACATATTAATATTGATTTTGATGATGTCTGCTAAAGTCGTACTTATAAAAAAGAATTGTAGGAATCAATACCGATTATGATTACAAATATGGCTTCAAAGAAGTATCAAGTACCTGCCTTGAGAAATCTCTTGCCATCCAAATCGAATCAGCTTATTACCGCAAGAATAACCGCATATATATGAAACGATCCTTCAATGTCTAACAGATCAAAAGTTTTCTATTTGTATAATAACATGTTTTGACTTTCGATATATACTCCTTCGGGAGACCCTCACTCACTTTCGGATTGAGGAGGCTTAGTTTCTAATCCTATTTGAATAAATACACTTGGTATATTTTGGTAGCTTTCTGTTTAAAATCTTGCTATAAAATATACCGAATTTAGAATTTTCGACCGAGTTTAAGTAACTTGATTGGCCTTACCCTTTTCCAACGATGTTAGCAGAAATGGATCAAAAAATAAAAGGTTAGGCATGAATAAACATTTGAGCATGAAATCTAATAAGCGAAATGAAAAGTCCTTTAAACAAAATTATCCCGAAAACCATAAGTATCTGCTTGTCTGAAATTATTTCAACAGCTTGTATTATTCAAATAACTCTATCATTCAGTTCATATTCATACGCTCCTTCTTCAAGTAGTCCCACTTCAATCTTCAACCTATAAATCTTCAAATACAGCACTTCTACAGTCATCTCTAAGGCAGTGACCACCGTCAATTCTCCCAGAACCATTTATCTTTCACTATAATTTGTCTAGTTCTTGACAATCGGATCCAATCGCCCATAATTCACGACCGCACGTCTTGAGAGTGAACTGAGTAATTGAAAGCAGGGATTTTATAGATATTGTATAGGAGAACTATTTCTCACTTGTAGTTCGTTAGCAGATAAAAAAGAACTGGAGGCAACGGATTAGTTAGTGTGGCAACTTTGTAGGATGTAACTATGTGGTAGCGGTAATAAAAGTCTAGTGTGGTTGATTTACAGTATTAGATGAAGAATAATGTGTAGCTTTATACTAAGGAATACGTAATACTAATTAATGATGTGAAATTCTAAAATAAAGTAGAACACTTGAATAAATTAGTAAAGGCCAAAATATTAATAATAATCCGAGCTTAAGCATAATCCCTTTGAGAATTCTAGTAGGGTTAAGTTATAATAATATATTCAGGACAGAGAACACTATGTGTTTCCAACAGCTGCATTCCGAAATCACAACCTCTTCCTAATCCTTTGTGACAGGTGAACCGAGCCCGTTACATAATTCATACAATAACCCAATTCCTTGTATATAATTCTGTTTAATCGATACTCCACTAACCTACTTCAAACAACTTGCTCTATTAGGATCACTGTTACTGACAAACTGTTTACAGGAGCCGAAAATCTGCGATTCAAATGTTGACTTAAGTAGATCCAAAATAATTAATCTCACTAAGCCTTAAGACATAAGCGCTGAAGACGCTTTGGAATACGTTTATTCAATTAATGAATATTTATTTGAAGAGATCGTTTGCTTCAAGGTTGTTTTTAACAGCAATTTAACACTTGGAGATGAAATGGTGTTTTTTTTTAAATTTTGTTATCGGATAGATAGGAAAATATCGAGGTAGATAGTTTCGAAGGTGGGAAGACGAAATAAAGACCATGGCAAGGAAAACATGGACTAGGAAAGTGCTAAACAGAACAGATTTAGAGATTTAAAGATATCGTTCGCTTGAAGCAAAAGATATCTTTAAATAACGTTTTTAACAGCAATTGAACACTTGGAGATGAAATGATGGAAATTAATAAACACAACGACTTGAAAGGCGAAGGAAAAGTACAACAGAAAATTATTTTTTGGTTACTAGCTAAGATTAATGCTGAGATGTTTATGAGGGAGGCTCCGTTCTTACGAAATATTAATGCTGGTAATAAAGTTAGGAATGATCCTAATATGCCCGTCGACTTTTTTTTTTCTTTGCGAATTAAATAATTTGCCTTCATTGATTATGCTGACATGGTGATTTGTAGCTTTTAAGATTTGACTTTTTTATTGTGAGCTGTAATTGGGTTCGTAACAGTACTTCTACTTCTTCGTTGAATTAGATTAAATTAAATTGGGGTGGTAAGATGATTTGAACACGTACTAAGAGCCCAGCGTTGGGACGTAACGGTTGAATAAAGAAAATTGGAGTATAACACTTACATTTTTCGTTGGGCTATTTTTTAGAGAAAAATACAGTTTTTAGGTTATAAAATTCGATGTCTTTCAACGGTGTACGAAAAGTATAACTCGTTTCCTTCCCATCCAATCGCGTGCGTTTTTGATGGCCGTATCACCCATTCTTTGTATAAAACAAAGTAAATTTCAAAAAAAAAGAAAGAAACTAAATCGACGATGGCCATGACCTTCTTATGTCAGATAACGAACAATGAGGCTCAAACTGTCTAATATCACTTGATTTATGTCTGAAAGGCCTGAACCCTCCACTCTTGTTCGGAAATCGAATATCGATGCGCGAATTTATAGGATTTACTAACAAAAGGTTCGAATGAATAAATAATGCTAAGGCCGTAGAGTTTAGAACATAAAATAAAATAGAAGACAAAAGTGAACAAAAACATTATAGGTAAAATTTTCCCGTCTCTACAATATAACAAAGTTCCATGAAAAATAAAATTGTATTTTAATAAATTACCTTAATACTATAAAAATACAAGATTTTTTAAATAACAAACTCAATATGCAATTATGCTTTGTCACTAACCATGACTTAACCGTATCAACGTATTTGTGAATCATAACCATCCTTTTGTATTCAACGTAGTCGGGTAAAACACAGGCCAAGTGCGAGTTGGACTCGCGCACTGATGGTTCCGTACAAAGCTACATTCCCCAAAATATTTAACTAACATTACTGAAGTTCACAAACTATGAGGGTACCGAACATTGCTCTAACGATAAGATAAACAGAATTGAGAGACAAAATTAACTTTGCCGTTGGAAAACTGTAGTCCCCATACATGGACATAACTCGCGGTCAGTTTACCAACTGCAAATAAGTTAATAATCTTTGTTTTTGATGTAGGTACAAATTTACGGTTTTCGGATATTTTCCTTTACTTGTGCTATAAGGCCTCTGCCTCGAATCTTGCGGGCAGCGGGGCGGCGGCGGCGGTGGCGCAGGAGCGGCGCGGGCAACGCAGACCCGTTCTCGAAACCAGCGGGCAGATCGCGCGGCACTATAGCGGCGTAGTGTTGTGTTCGTAGTTGTGTCGTCCAGATATTTGCTTTTATTTGCGAACGAAATGTTTGAACAACGGCGACAACATTTTTTTGATTCAAATTTATTCCTAACGCTCGATTTATTATGGACAAAAGAAGAAGTGAATCCCTAATATAGGACGAGTTTTATCGAAATTATGAAGAACAGAGACCTGACAAATTCTACGAATACACCAGAATGAGTGTAGAAACATTTGACTATAATCATGAAGCTATCAAGTGTGATTTGTTAATTAAACTGGTTAATTACTCTTCTATTGTTATGGTTCACATCTTTGCTGTTCCATATCGGTGTCCTCTCAAAAATTACTGACATAATTTGCTCTAGCAGATCCGAGGACATTTCGACACGTCACAAAAATAAACTCCACAACACTGCAATATAGACGCGCGGGCGGTCACCGCTTGTCTGGAGCTCACCGCTCGTTGCCCGCGCCCGCGCCGCTCCCGCGCCGCTGTTTTCGAGGGCCGGTCCATTTGATTGTATGCATTAATTAGATCTTGCCGCGCCCGCGCCGCCGCCGCCACCGCCCCGCTGCCCCGCTGCCCGCAAGATTCGAGGCAGCGGCCTTAGACACGAAATCTTGCCAAATTTCATGATTCTAGGTCAACGGGAAGTACCCTGTAGATTTTAATTCCCTTGCGATAAAATATGCGTCATTATCGGCTGTATCTTTTGATTGTGTGATTTATCACAGCTGCAAGGAGTTGCAAACTTGAATATACGATATTAATTTCAACTTGATGACTGCAGACTACAAAGAACAAAGTGAACCTATAAGGGTTCGGTTTTTTCCTTTTGAGGTACGGAACCCTAAAAACCAATACCTATTTAACTTCTACATTAACTAATATTAAATTACTTATTCCACTCCACGACACAAACTTACAGCCTCGACAAAACAAAGTACTAGACCGAGCCCCTAACTACCTCTCCACAGCCTCCACATAGGTGCCTATATACCTATGTACAGACCGTAATAAAGTTATCAAGTTACTCGCGAGGATACTTCCATCCCCATCTCCACAACTTCGAGTTCCCAGATATCAGAAACTAGATCCGCCAAAAGTACTCGACTTGAGTATGTGAGTACATAATATCAAAGTATATAAGAGAGATGTGGGCGATCACTCAAAGAACTAGTTATTGGTCCAAGTTTGATCTCGTCTGTCTTAACGTAAAAGTTTTACTGACATAATCTATTTTGTCGATACTGAAGTCAAGAAGTCGATGGACGACTTAAATAATAAATATACTGTTCGAAGTTCTTCGGAGTTACACAAGTGATGGACGTCCTTTTAGCTTTTAATATAAATATAGTTAACTGTTTTTTCTTGTATCGAGAGGCCAAAATGTCTTTTGTCTGTTTCTTGTTCCGAAAAAGAAGTTAGTTTTATTAGCAAAGTTTTAAACACGATCTTTCCCCAGTACTTTCATACGGGCTCAAAATAAACATCGATCCTCAAAGTAGAAGAGTAAATAAACATAACAATTCTACAATAAAAAAGTTAATTGAATAAAGCAAAAGACCCGACTGCTTGAAAAGCGAACTAAAAAGACATAAACAAGGAGAAAATCATGCTGTGCAGTCGGAGGATATATATTCGCGAGCTGGCTGACCAAAACCAGACGTATCCTCCGACTGCAAAGCATGATTTTCTCCTTGTTTACGTCATTTTAGTTCGCTTTTCAAGCAGTCGGGTCTTTTGATTTTTTACTAATTTTTATTTATTTATTACTTTTTAGTTATTTTTTTCGAATTAGGTACATTTAAACATATAAGTGCTACATATTTTTGAAATCACCTCTTAAAACCCTTTTTTTGATACCCCACACGATAGGTATGGAATTTAAAAAAAAATTGGGCCCCCACAATATGGCACCCAAAAACCGCTCTTTTCCTATTTTCCAATTTTAATGTAGCCAGTGACACTCGCAGGGTTAAGACGAATCGATTGACGTAAGAACCATCAAAATCGGCCCACGCGTTTGATCTCTAGAATGCCACATAGGAACAAACATACATACATACATACATGCATACTTACATACATACATATATAGACTGATAAGCACATTACTCTACTTCGGCAGTCGGGTAATAAAGGAAGTGCGATTGAATAGATCCGCATACAATACAAATAATAAATAAATTGCATTATAACACAACCCATGTCAACGACAAACTGCGATGCAATAACAATATCATCCAGATAAATCAACCGAGACCACAATAGCTATCACGAAAATATTTCCTCGCAATAAATATGGCGAAAGCGCTTTTGGTTAGCCAGCTGGGGCATTCTCGGGACCCTAAAATGTTCACGTAATGAAGAAATCGAAGTAAAAAGCATTTCATAGGTACTTGAGAGTATCCGAGAGACTGCCCTGAGGCCGGACGATGGAATTGCGAGCAATTCCGACAAAATTTGCCCCAAAGATTATTACGGTTTCAATTTGTGTAATGTAATACATTCTTGGGCTCTGACATGATAGATGATTGCGTAAAAGTAACGCTTTTTACGTCTAAGTAAGATTTCATGTTGGGATTTTTGGAATTTTTCAGAATAATGTGTCGGTAGGCCGTGTACAATAAATTGACGTGTATATGTTGGCGTAAAAAATTATGGCGTTCAAATTACGCTCTGCGTAACCTTCGTAATTTCAATTTTGAGCTTCTTTGTAAGTCTATGATATTTTTTATCTGCCGGAACTTGACGGAAGTGTTATGTTTCGCAATTTTCTTACTGCTTCTTTACGTATTCTATGGAGAGTTAACTTTCGTGTTTCTACATTATTTACTTCGTTTTAATAACAAAATATCAAAAATCCTCGGCACATTGAGAACAAACAAGAACAATACGATACTAATTTCCTATCTCTTTGACTTCCATGAGTTTGAACACAAAACAGTACAACACTCTACGGTATCGTTAACCTCATCAACTTTTACGGTAAACTAGATCAAAACCTTGTTAAATACAGGCATTCTTAAATTAAGCTGGGTCACCTAACCTATTGTAAGTGAAGTTTCTATAGAAAACTATTAGTTCAGCTTCAGCATGTGAATTGCTTATGTGGCTGCAAAGTTATTACCTGGCCTCTTGTGCTGCTTAAAAATGTTTTACGTTCTACCTCTTGGTTCACGGGAATTCATGGAGTGGCGACAGGTTTGAAATTTTCAGATTTATGAAAACAAATATGTGTTTAAAAAAATTAAAGGAAAGTTTTCGTTCGTTATTTTTAGATTTTTACGCTCGATTATATCTTTTTTCGGTCTTTGGGTCTTACTTTATATTCTTTTCTTTTAACTTCAAAATTAAATTACGCTGTAAAGTCTCAACCAGTATTCAATAGAGCTCCCAATTAATATTTCACAAATGCCCAGAAATTGTCAAACTCAGTCAAATTGCAATTGAGAACTTCGCATTCAACCAACTACAGAACCAACAATGATAATTCAATACCACGTTAATTAAACCCTTTGACTCCCAAACGATTTCAAATCTATTCAAACCAAACTATAAATAAACATAGCCAATTATATTTCAAATGTGCTCTCGTTACTGTGTACCTTCAGAAGCTCTTCAAATGTCTCGAAAATCGTACCGCCGAGAGCGAGGGGGTCCCAATTCAGATGAGCTGTACAGGATAGTAGAGCTCTTCTGAATTATTGCTGGAACTTACCTGAGAGTTGGCGTGACTGCCTCCCATTACGTTAATAACGTTGTTATGCCTTCACGAGAATTATGATGGCTAAACCACCTGCCTGTAATTGTGTTGTCGTGGGTAATGGGAAATATATCGCGGAATGCGATGTTTACGGGGTTTGTGGCTATTTGGCAATTAATTATAATATTATGGTAATATTAATAGTTTTTATGTGCTTTACTGTTAGCTGTGTTTCGTGTGTCTTCATTTTTTTTTAGTTGATTTTTAAGCTAGCTATAAGCTTATGTATCTGGTTGCACAAGTTCAGGTTCTTGGTTTAGTTTAGAAGGCTGCAATTCATCATTAAAATCGTCTACTATGTACGACTTATCTAACTGTGAGATCATGTAGGTTTAAATGTACAAATAAAGTTTTTAATTAAGTATTTATCACTCATTTTGTGTTATTTTTACAATAAACTGTGGCAAATTTGTTTTTGTTCTCAATTAACCTCAAAAATTGTTGCAGAAAGACAATATTTTTATTTGCATGTTACCAAAACTTGGCATGTACTAGTTGTATGAGAGAATCTACAAGTCATACAATTCTTTTGTTTGCCTGAACTAGTATATCGGAGACACACGCAACTCTTCAAGCCACATATAGAGCCATTATGTATTATTTATTTACTTGTTTACCATTCTTAATGTGTAGAAAAAGCTTCCTAACAACTGAACACAATATGATTTCGGTAGGGTCGCAATCATTTTCAGGCTAAAGATATTGAACAAAGGTTGTCTCTTTAAAGTCAAGTACGTATTTTCCCATGGCAATCTTGAAAAGCATGAGAAAGGAAAATGGTCCCTTAATGATACACTTATTTTATCGTGACACCCTTATTTTCGTCCTTCGTTTCCTGTTAAGCGTATAGGCAGGCTTTTATTGTCTCCGTGGAAATTACAGCTAATAATATTCGAAGACATTTAGATGCAAAAGATTGCGTTTACTTTTCAGGGCTTTAAAAATTTATGATCTGACTGAATGAAGTTTTCGCTATGGAAATATTGACCAAGAACCAAGCTAATATCAGGATAAATGAAGTCTTAGAGAATAATACGAACCACAAAGAACCCAGTTTTAATACTGCAGTTGAAATTTTCAAAAGTTTCGTAACGTTTTCAAAAATTCCGCCTTCAGCTCGAGGATTATTGAAAACCAGAGGACACACTAACCTCGATATAATGTTGCATCTCATTCTTAAGACAACAATAGCAGCCATAAATCACGATGAGTATTACCTGCAACAAAGATCACCATCGTAAATAACATGACATTTAGGGTAAACACAAATAGGTGAGCAGGGGAAAAGGCTGTAGATGCTTGTAAATAAATTATTGACGGTAGGGAAACTTTGAATGGTAAGAAAGAGAGGAAAAATATATTTATTGACGTCGGAAAGGAAAACATAGAGGACGGTATAAGAAAAGATAACAATAAATATAACGCGTGTGCTTTCTAAAGGATGAGGTTGTATTGTAGTTGCACCCACATTTTTCGAGTTATTTTAAAGTATCAATTAATATGTGGGCGAACCTGTTCCCATCTACCGGCCTCGAATCCAAACTCTAAAATTGCTACTGAGAATTTTTAAAGAAAAACCAAATAACATCTTACCTGGCCAAGGATTTCAAAACCAGGACCACAAGCTCAGCAGTAATGCTTGCGACCACTGAATCACGAGGCTGTCAAGTATAAGTCAAAAGAGACTTCTAAATGCAGAGAATAGTGCCCGTATTTCACATCTAGTTCCAAAGTTAACGTTTGTCGTCTGAGTCTATTTAAATGGCAATTAGAAGCGTCTGATTTCTCTTTGCTCGAGATATTTGCTTCAATTCCTGATTTGAGATAAATATTTGTTAATTTGTCTCTGGAAGCGGGTGTAAGTGATTCGTTTATGGTAATACATTTGTAATTGCGATATCAGTTATTGTAGATATATATAGAATTTTGGATGGATGTTTATTTAAGGATCAGGTTTCAAGACGTATTTAGAACAATATTTCTTCTTTATTCTCATGCCCTTTTTCTAATTTATTTGTTGTCGGTATTACATGTCTTATTCGCACCCACATTAACTTCTTTATTAGCCATTATTTCAATAGTCATCCGATATCTTGCCATTTCATCTTTTGTTCCTAGAGATTCTTCGCTTTTTGTACCTATTTGTTCATGATTTGATGTAGTAGTGTAAAAAACCCACGTATTGAAGACAAAATGATGACGACTCTGACATTTAATGAGGAAGCATTCTGCTCGCATTTGTCAACGCTACATATTTGTGACATGACTATGCCTACAATTACTTTATTGCTCCTGTAGTCACCACTCTAACTAATTGGAAGGTGAGATTAATGAAGCTATGACAGTTTGGACCGTAAAAGTTGGTCCCAGGTGGATTATAGTCCCTTCGTAAAATACGTAGTTATGTTTATGTGGATGACGTACTAATATAATCTTTCAATTCGCATTTCGTACAATATTACTGAAGCAAGATAATTTGTATGCTCACTGGGAATGCTAGGTTGAGGTGACGCAAGAAAAATTAAATAGGGTCTGTAAAGATATATGAGAGGCCTTTGCCCTACAGTGGGCCAATTTAAATTGACAAATATGTTGATATGACACCCTGTCTTTTAAAAAGACTTGAGTATTAATTTGAAGAGAGGGTATCAAACACAGAACAGAAAAAACGCCTTCTCTGTTCTGTGGTATCAAATAAGCAAAAATTAAAAAAAAAAATCGTAATCGCCGTTCTTATCATAACTTTGGTATATATTTTTTAGACGTACTTGCTTTTTTACAGAAATAAATACATTAAATTTTTATACTGATATAGAAATAATACACCAAAAAATATCACGTTTTGTTTTTATACCTACTATTCCAGAAATTGTACACGAAAATACACACATTTTATTTTTAAAGTGATACAGTAATTATTTTTGGAGGCCACAATACCCAGTTATTATTTAATGCTAACAAGTTACACACACGCTACGACACAAAATTTTCCATCGTATAATTTTTCGCCTCTTAACAAGAGAGCTATAACTTCACTGATTAATAAAATAAAACCCAACAAGGCTGAAAAAGGGTCCATAATTTGAATTTCAAGTTAAAATTTAGGTTATCATCGTTCCGGAGGCTAACGACTAACATAAAGGCTTTGAAAACATGAAGAAAGGCATACATTACACGGTGCGGCGTCTATTTTATGAGAAAATACATAAATACATTTATAATGAATGGTTAAAAACATTAGCGTCTTTTGTACTGTCACGTACGCAGAACGTGGAGGAATAAATTAATGTGCTTATAAAGGAAATGGAAATTATTTTCCTTTGTATTTTTGGTTTATTTTCTAGACACATGTTTGATGCATTAATTCAAATGCGGTGCTAACAATTTGACACAGCACAGCTTTCTAGTTTAGTTGTGTCTCATTTTTGTTGTTTCAACTTTCTAATTGTACATTATAACCAATATGTTACCACCCGTCCATCATTCTCTTACCAACCCGTCAATAAACTAAATAAAAACAATAGCAAATACGAATAATATTTCCCAAATCCAGCAGTCCCTTAATAAAAATAAACGAAAATGTTGTATCCCCAGGGCAAAAGACCAAAGATAATGCTAAAACAGTGGGAATAAAGCCTGATTCCGACTAGATATTTTTTGCTCTGGACGGGAAATAAAAAACGTATAGCTCTACCCTCCGGGGACATCACGATAAAATGTTACGAAGAGAACTGTGTGGAAAATGGAGCGAGCTGGATCGATGAGGGAGAGAATTAAGTAGAACTAGATATAACTGTGTTGATTGCAGTCGATAGCCTTGTTCATTTGTGTATTGGAAAACATTATCTATATGGTAAGCCATGACCATTGACTAAAAATAAATAAAGATAATTTTTTCAAACACGGATTTCATTGATGATGTTCTTCAGAAAGGCCCAGTGCGCAGTACTTACTCATGACTGACGTGCGACTAGATGTATGAATTTAAATTTAAATGAAGCAAAAGGAGTATGTAAGGATCGTAGCAGGTCGCGTTCTGTCGTTTCTACATACCCATGGGAAAAAGGCTTTTATGTATGTTGTATTGATTAAGTTTGATTCTTGCCTTTTCTTTAGGTTTTATATTACCTCAAATCATTCAGAACCTAGACAATTCCTTTGTTCTCAGATGCCAACATAACCTTTTTCGTAATTTGAACTCTATCCTTTGTACAGACAATTTTCTCTACTTAATTGGAAACCCAAGAATATGGAACAGTTTATATTTATCTTCCATTCCATTACTACACCTGGAGGAAAATATTTCGAAGAAATCTAATATTGTCCAAGAGCATGAAACTCGTTTGAAATATAAAATGTTTTTGATAAGGTAAAGTTCATAGGAGAAAACGCTCCAAAAGAGAAAACGCTCCAAAAGAAGAAAAAACGATCCTCATAATATTATCGCGTGCGACTGTGAATGGACCATAATCATCTGTTGAAGAACTTAACTCATCCCATACTACAAACCTGAAATCAGATAACGCAAATATGAAAAACCATACTCATAACATAGTACCCCATAATATGCCTGAGAATTTAATACCATCCGATCTCCATGGCTGACGGCACCCGTCTTACTTAAACATGATTAAACGTCAGAACTACGCAGCATAGTGTCACTAAATATCGCTGAGAGACGTCTGCGAGAGTCGTACACCTTAGAATGACACTTGACACACACTCGTAGAGCAATTTGCGCTTACGACATTAAGGACGGGCGGAATTGGATTCTGAGAAATTGAAATTGTTGCGAAGAATCCGAGAAAATCTTTTTCAACCACAATAATGAGATAATGGGCAACAAAAGCAAGTACTGTCGTAGACAAAAGCTTCTCTATAAACTGTGAATATATACGAAAATGTTAGAGAGATTTGCAAATTTAGTGAGAAAGTAAATCAATCAGAAACATACATACCGAAATCTATTTCTGAATACCAATTTCATATAAACGAATGAAATCGAACGAATCTAAATACGGTTCATGGTATGAAAGATAAATTAGACCGTTTGAGTAATTTTTAAAAGCAACCGGTTTTTGCAGATTTATCACACAAGTGGATCAAAGAGGACATTATATCAGGGGATAGACACAGATTATACCCATATATGTGCTAGTTCAATCTTCAAATACCAAGGGGAATCTTTCATGGTAAAGATAGACCTTTGATGTTATTGATATCTTTTACATACGGAATAAAATCAGCAGTAAATGAGAGCTTTGTGGCTATGACAGAATTTGGGATATCCTACCAAAAAGTTCTATCAAATTGGGGCCCGGATATTGAGTAGACGATAGAGATGTACTATAGAATATGTTATATACTGAAATTATAGTAAAGCTACCAGAAATCATGCTATTGGATACACATATTTCAAAAGCAAGATAAACTGTATTTGTAATTACACGAAATTCCAATCATCATTAAAAATATATATGTGATGTAAGCAAAATATCTATATCTTCTGCATATATGAGAATATTATTCCATTTATTACATTCACAAATCGGTATATAAAGGAATAAACATGTTTTGAATTAATACAGTCCACTTTGAAAATTTTACTGTGATTGGAATTCAATTTATGTGTATATCACAGCAATACAGAGGAATAAATACTCGTAACAAAATGATATTGAAATATTCCAAAAATTGGTATTGCAAATATGTGAATATTTTCCAGACTGTAAAGCAATGTAAATATGCAGTTTTTACGGTGTTATTGGTTTGACATGAAAACTGTTATACGAATTCATAACGATATTTTAATCAAACTATGTTAAATACTACTTGATATGGTATCTGCCAGCGTATATCAAATATCAAGACCGAATAAACAAGTATCTGTATAAGCGTGCCCATTTACAAAGTTCTACACAGTGAGTAACTTCACTTTATACTCGTATATTTACATAAAGATCTTTGCTAAGCGATGCTCAAAACTCCGTATAATAAACTTCGGTAATAAACTCAGAATCCATCGCAATTTCGTGCAGGATTTCGAAAAAATACTTCCAGTCCATTACGTACCGAGAAATTCTTCTATATTTCACCCGAGGACCCATTTCTCCTCACAAAGTTATACCAAGTTAAAGAACTCATTGTACAATCGCAATATGGAGGCTTTTGTGTATCAAAAGCTTTGTCGTTAGAAGGTTGGATCTCAATGGGGAAATTATCGATGGTAATAAGGTCTTAACAGACGAATTTAGTTTCCGGGATACCTTTAGAAATCTGCAGAGCATGGAATAATTGATTTTCTTTGCTTTGAGTCTGGTTTTGCTTTGAAAATGAATCTGACAGATTTTTGTAAAGTAAAATAAATAAATTTGTTATGGAAAATGTAATCAATGTAATGTAGGCATTTTAATATATATTTATTCAGATTAAATGTACTTTATACGGATAGTTATAAATATATAACCACAACACCACCAGTTTATCAATAATTAATTTCGGTGGCAAATTCATTTGCAACGTTGCGAGTGTTTCGACATTCAATTAAGATATGTACCACAGACATGATCATAATTAATGAGTTCCGAAAATGTAAACAGATCGTGTGACGTTTTCAATCGCCATGAAAAAGCAGAGTATGTTTGTTCTTTTTTAACATTGAAACAGTCATTTATATATATACTCACAAAATGAAAAGGAGCTCGTGGCTAAATAATAACAGCCGCACCGGTCGATCTTCAAGGTTAAGCAACGCTTGACGAGGTCGCTCCGTGGATGGGTGATCATTTCAACATACCGAGTTTACTCCGTGCTTCGGCAAGGACGTTAAGCGTTGGTCCCGGCTGGCATTTGAAGATCTTTGACAGTCGTTACGGGTAGTCAGAAGCCTGAGATCTGACACCAGTCTTGCCAAGGGGTATCGTGTTACCCAGTTACTGGGTTGTGGAGGTCAGATAGGCAGTCACTCCATGTAAAACACTGGTACTCAGCTGAATCCGGTAAGACTGGAAGCCAACCCCAACAATAATTGGGAAAAGGCTAGGCAGATGAGCACTCACAAAGAGAAGAACAATGAAGAATAAATACAGCTAAAAGTTCACTAAGGTGCTGCTTCATCATCATCTTCGCTCAAATCGATTATAATTATGTGTTTGTATCTTTTAAGGTAACTTCTTATCTAAATCTCATGCAGCCAAATTATCAAAAACAGTCTAACCAAGAATCTTCAATCTCGTTAACCTTTCCAACACCAAAGGTAGATCTCATCTCAGTAATTACCATTTATCTTATAAATAAACCGGCGCCGTATAATTTTTTCGATAGCAATTCCTTTGCGAAAAGTATTAGGGTCAAAGGTGAAAGAACTACATAGGTAGCATAGATATAGGTTCTTGATTCAAGTGAAAACGAATATTTATTCGATACGAGTATCATTAGTATCGCTACTCTATTTTACCAGTATTATTGAGTATTAATTCAAGTAGTGTTGGATCATAATGAGTGCTTTTTAATAATCCCACTGTACATTGGATACTATAGTGAATTAGATAATAATAGCTAAGAAATTAATAACGACTAAACTAAAATAGAACTGTATAAAGATGAACTAACATTATTTAAAACATAAGTCTTATACAGCAGTTAATGAGATAAATATAAAGAAAATACAAGTTTCATAGCATTGCAGTGAGATAATAAAGGCATTATCAAATTGATAGTAAAAGTAAGAATGCAATCAAAAGCATATTCCATAGAAGCTAAAAGTGTAGCCACCTATAAAAAAACGAGAAGCAATACTAATAAGTCCGATATCGATCGTTCATTTGGATCGAATAAACCTTAGGGACAGATAGGTGTGCCATGTGAAGCAATTCTCGCTCGGAATTGAAACGGTGATTGTATCGATAGGCAATCGCTCCGGGATGATGCTACAAAACTGTATGTTGCCACGTTGTATAGCTAAGAGTAGTGAAAAGCGATACTGAAAGTATGTTGATTGAATTTGTTAAGCAGCTGTCTTTGGGTGGCTTTTGTAAAATTGATCACTATTTTACTATAAATCTAAGTTTGATAATGTTATCTAATCTAAATGTAAGCAAAACTTGTTTATAGATATGTGAATACTCAGGCTGTGGATGATAGTAACGCCAACGATACAGTGTGTGTGTCTTGTCATAACAGCTCATATTATTTCTCTAAATAATAAAACGTAGGCAGCAATAACAAGAAAACTGATTAGAGCCCCTGATAAAGTAAAAATGTGTACCCTTTGAATGAGCACGCCTTAAGATAAGCCGACGAAAATTCAAATTATCCTTAATTTGAACAAAGAAGACACATACATTAAAATAATACACGTCGCTCCACACTTAAAATAAAACCTCCCTTTTAGCTTGACTGTTAAATAATAACAAAGTTGCAAAGAGATTTCACTAACATAAAAATGTATGAGCTTATCCTCTTATACAGACTCGAGGCAAAGTTCTCACATATTTTTTTTTAAAGGCTTTAAGAATTGTGTGTGTACATTTCAGAATTCTCATAATTTGTGGGACAACGTCTGAATAAATCTAAGAGTGGCTGAAAATATTTTTGGAAGGAAAGTAAAAGGAAGGAACACATTTTAAGGTCGACCTTTGTGAAGCGTTTGACACGTTTAACCTTGTGAACCTTTTCCTTTATATTTATTTTTTTAGGTTTCTTGAGACCGTATTTTTGGTATTTCCTCGAGTTTATTTAACAGCTATTACGCGTATTAAGATTTTTTATTCATAACATGATTCTGCTATTTATATTTTGACGCACTTCCAGAAAACATTAAGGTGAGCAAATTTTGATAACATTTAAAATTACCACAACTTTTTCAAAAATGACTTTTCCATGCTAAAATTAACATCAGAAAAGCCAGAAAGTCCATAAAAAAGAGCACACATTTTTAAAAGCAAGCATAAAGCAATTCTCTTTCACGGAGGTCGCCCTCAAGTGGAGTTGTCATAATTATACGACAGATGTCGCCTCGTTACTAGAAACCGGGTCACCCGTATGAATGTGCGAGGAAAGCGCATATCGCCCTAGTGTCGACATATCTCTGGTATGCGGATTGATTTAACGATGTTAAAGGCGACAGAGCGTATGTTTTGTGGGGAATCGGCATTGGTTGGTGGTGTTAGTGACGAATTGGAGCAATTTTACCATTTACCGGAGGTTCTGTGCCGTGGTCTAACAAATTGGGGATCGATGATGTATGGATATTGTGACGACTTTTCGGAATTGACTTAAAGGAAGAGTGGATGACTTCACATGATAGATTTGCAAGTTAAATTCTTGTAGAACTCTAGATAACCACGTTGGATGTTTTCTTGTTATTTACCATTTCTCAGAAGAAAAGATTTTCTTTGATAACTTATGATTTTTAGATAAAATAAAAACAGCTAAATATGTTTAGTAAATGGTTTCTAAAAATGAGTCTCAAGGAGGCACCGGTAACTGAAAAGTTGGAATCGGTTGCTATGGTATGTGATGCGGTCGAATAAGGAAAATTTCATAAGGAAAGTTTTTTATGAATGCGGATAACTTAAAAGGAAGGAAATATCAAGGTAATGATAGATAACATTGTGTGTAATTTGTTTAGAAAGAGGGTGACTACTGAGCTGAAGACTAGTAGAGAAGTATGAAAGAAGAAGACATGGATTCGAACCTGAATGAATTAGGCTAAAATCAAGAGAATCACGCCACACGAAGAACCACGCCACGCGCATTATCACGCCAGTATTCATTAAACGATATGGCAGAGTTGCATCAATAATAGGTACACCCACAATTCATCAGTAATGTTGGAACACGATAGAACAGAGAAAGCAATGTGAGAGGTAACTGGTGCAGCTGCAACAGAGTCAGTAAGTCCCATATAATAGGAGGCGAGCCTTAATTGCCAACATTCGAGCCCAAACCCAACTGCCGAGCTGCTACTGAGAAATGCCAGATGGACAAACCTAAAAACAACTTACTTATATGGTGTACATAATAAAGAGTATTCTATTCTATTCTATTCTTACCTGACCCCGGCAATCAAACCCGGGACCTCATGCTCGGCTATAGGACTTGCGACTAATTGACTAACGAGGCAGTCAGAGAATAATAATTATATATAAATAAATAATAGTTTGAATGTCGTGGTGGCTAAGACCTCGAATTTCGTGCTTGAGGTCTTTTTCAAATTCATATGTACTTTCTATGTTTATCTTGGAGCCACAGGCAACGATGAAGGAAAACATCGTGCGGAAACCTGGACTAGTTAATGTAAGTCTGAAATAGTCAAGTCAGAGGCCTTTGGTGTTCCCAGAGGCGGCTTAATTAACTCTGACACCAGAGGTGGCCACAACTCACACGAAAAGAAGAAGAAGAATAGTTTATTGTCACAAAGAAACATACATTAGTATACACTGCAGAAGTCTGTATACAGATATTGTGAGCCCTGCCTCTTAAACTAGGATAACCTGTATCTTAAGAGACAGTGTTCAGCTGTGAGGCTACTTAAATGATATATGGGTTTATATGATATAATAAAATAATAATGACATGCATACAAATTATTTAATTCAATTAAACATCTAGCGGATGCGCAAAAAATCGTGGATCAAAGGAAACATGGTGATAGTTGGGGTTATTTGCTGTAGGACCTAAAGTACCAAACTTCTATTATTCTTGTTTTTTTACTGCAATTAACCCCAATTTGCGCCCTGTTTCGTTAAATACACGATTGTTTGCCCCCCCTGTATAAACGATGTTTAAACACCTCTCAACAGCATCAAAACAACAAAACGATTACCCAACCCCCTAAAATTTTCACCAACCGTTGTATTACCGATAACGGTGTCGGATATCATATCCGCGTTGATATCACCCATAAGACTATTAAGTATTAACGTCTTTTCATTAGGAGGGGAAGGGGCTTCTGTCCCAGATTTGTTAAACGATTTAACGTTGAAAATAGCTTGGAAATTGATACGTTTTCATACCAGTTTTTTAGGGTTTCTGAATTAAATATTTTGTGGTTGAATTATAAGTAATAAGGTCGTGATTTTAAAAGGAACTCGTCGTACTTTAAATTGAGTTAGTTACGAAAAATCTTGTTACAATTTGGAGTATATCAAAATGGTACGTATATAATAAGATTAATCTACCATTTTGTCTGAACCCTGAAGTTTATAACACTGTTTTCGTTTTGTTTGAGACTGTAATTTAATTTCCTCTAATAAATTAGATTTAAGGTCGTGATATTTCTTTCAAAAAATTTGTTGCGCCGACCCCAAGTAACATGAGATAAGGGAAGGAACATGATGATGCCTACGTATTTTTTGTTTTGTGATTGATGGAACCAGAATATCAATATTGAACCTCCCCTTGGACAGTTTTGTTTGCAAAATATTCTTATATTTACATATGCTATTTCAGTTTTGAAGAAATTCTAGCCATAAAATTTTCTGTATACAAATATTTTTAAACACTTAAGTCGTTTTGGAGGAGTATCCAAAAGTAGCGAAAAAATAATGTGTTGTTAATTATTTTTTTAAAGCAAAACTATTTGTTATACGAAAAAACCATGTTTCATACATAATGTACATGAAACAATAATAAATATATATTTTTTTCAAACCTTTAAACTTAGCCGTTACTTAGGAGTATGCTTTAGAAAGTTACCGTTTTAAGGCACTAAAGCGGTTGTAGGCCCTTAAATATCGATTTAAAATATTCTGTAAATCAGCGGTGACCAGCGTTGTTGCTATGCTGCACGGGGCTCAACTATTGCTGATCCCACTCCTTTTGCCACACTGGAAATTCATTGCATCCATAATCTTAAGGAATCTTTTTAGGGTTCTGTAGTCAACAAGGAACCCTAATAGATTCGCTATGTTCGTCTGTCCGCAGCTTAGCTCAGGGACTCTTAGTACTAGAAAGCTATAATTTGGCATGGATATACATATTAATCACGCCGACAAAGTGGTAAAATAAAATCCTATCTATATATATAAAATAAAATCCTACCTATCTATATATCGGGCGCACGGTTGGCGCAGTGGTTGAGCGATTGACTGCTGCGCTGCGTGTCGCGGGTTCGATTCCCGCACGGAACAAATATTTGTATGACCTACATATAGTTGTTCCGGCTCTAGGTGTTTGTGTATGTGAGTTTATATGTTTGTAAACGCACCCACGATACAGGAAGAAATTCCTAGTGTGGGGCAAAGTTTTATAAAAAAAAAAAAAAATATCCTAATATCCTATCTCTCCTCTATACTATCTTACACAATCCTAATTCTCCTCAATACCTTCTTGAACGCTTTGAGTACTTTGTCCCGAGGGGTAAACCCTGTCGCACTTCCACGTCTCTTCTCCTTCGAACCCCACGTCACACTTCCAGCCGCTATGATGGCGAGACAGCCCTTCTCTGAATGTCTTCAAAAGGAAAATCAAGGATCATTTTCTTTCGGAATGACATAATATTAGTATATATATATTGTACTTATGTATATATGTATATTTATGATTTATTTTATATTATTCTAAAATTGTACACTGGACTACTTCTCTTCTTCCTTTTGTAAACTCTCTCCATCACTCTAAGGTTTGCTGGTAGAAAACTCTTATTTGAGTTAAGCTCGCCTTTGTACGTCAACTATATAATAACTTATGTTGTATATGTAATTTTTTGTGTACAATAAAGAATTAAAATAACGTAAACAATTTTTTTTAGGGTTCCTCCGGACTCATACCTACCTACAGTAAGGATGTTTTAATTTCTCGTCTATCACATGGTATGAGGTATAGTTGGATAGGCCATTCAAAAATATTACTGAACTGTGAAGACCATTTTAGATTCATGGATCCATTTCTGTATAATTAAGCTTTAAATTGCTAATTTTTGCTAGAGTCAAGTGATGCCACCCGACCAGCTAAATGGTTGCTTTTGGATACGAAAAATAATTCACGCCTGTAGTTTATGTAACGAAATTAAAAGGAAAACTATCACAACTATGTAGGTTTTACAAGTTTACGAGTCAACCAACTTGTAAAATGTACTTGGAAAAGTCAAAAAAATATTTTCGTTGGAGCAATGTTCGGTGCTTACATAAATTTTTACCTGATTATGTTGGTTAATGTAGCTGTTTGTACGGAACCATCTGTGCGCGAGTCCGACTCGATCTGGGCCAGTTTTTTATATTAACATTTTATAGTGTTTGCAATAAATGTATCAGTCTTTCTTCAAACACAAAAACAAACAGTAACTGCAATTCATTTTCAAAATAATACATAGTCAAGCTTCAGAACGCCCTCAGGAAAAGACCTTACACCCTCAAGGGGATGTACTTATTTCTCAAGAGCAGTAACTTTTATCTTTTCCCTTTTACAGCAGCACAATTGATCTACTTTATTGCTACGAGTAGGTACCCATCAGTAACCCCGTCGAGAATCGTTCTAGTACAGTCACGAGCATAAACATGTTACACTCACACAAGATACAAAAGGATCTTCAGGAAGTCTTCGTGAAGAAACCTAATTTTATAATAGTATTTATTAATTTAGGCTGTACAACATGTGGCCAAGGCGGACTTAATGCCTTTGGCATTCTCTAGGTAAAGAGCAAACATGGCAGGTGCATTGTTTAATCATTTATAAACTTATTATATTATTTATTAAAATGTGGTACTAGCAAAATATTCTGCGATTTCGAATTTAAGAATTTGAAGTTCACACTTCAACACACTCGACTTAAGATTCGTAATATCGAACAATTTACTACGCTATCGCTTTTGATTTTGTAAGTTTATTCTCGTGTCTGTACCTACAACCGCAATTTTTCCGAATGTATAAGGCTGTTACACCGAGTTGTCATATATCTTGTAAGATAAAGCATAAGAGGGTGGTATATGTCACTGTTACAGATAGCAAATCGTTTTCAACAACGGTTTGGTGAATTTTTGCCTGTACAGCAGAAATGTGTAGACGCCTTTTTATGATACTCCATCTAAAAATATCCTATTTTTCATAGGCATGAAAATGGACTGGAATGAATGGAATATTATTTTTATCTTTGAAATATAGTGCGCTGAAATGGCAGTCTCCGCTCTCACGGTAGAATTATTAAGAAATTTCAAAAATGTATGAGGTATTCTGTTATACAATTCATTGTAAAGTCAAAGTCAAATATATTTATTCAAATTTACAAGTAATAAAAGTTGATTCTACCGTGTAGTTTTCTGTGATAACAATTCTTAAGTGATTAAACTTAACTTATGTATTTTTAGGGTTCCGTACCCAAAGGGTCCAAACAGAGCCCTATTGATGTCACTCACGTGTCCGTCTGTCCGTCATTTGTCACGTAATTTTATCCCGAAGATTTTTTTAACTTTCCATTGACCTATGATCTTGAAATTTGGTGATAATGTTTATTATTACCTATATTTTACTAACAAAACCACTATATTGATAAATTTTTCTATGGTACGGAACCCTAAATGTGTGAAGTCCGACACGCCACTCGTTATTTTATTTTCATTCCTGCTTTTCTTTACTAACTTAGTTTAAGTATTAATAATACTATCGTTAAGCGTTAATCTAACCAATATTATTCATTTGTATATCGTTTTTGTGGCAAATAAACACTTTTACTTTCTTTCTTTTCTATCACTTGGCCGGTTTTTTTTGGTTTGTTACTGTGTAGGAGATAGTCTCTAAAATTACTGATTCGATTATGAAAATCTATCGCTCAAGGAAGCTACACTCCTCAGTCTTGTTTTTACGTGAAAATATACGGTTCCGGAGTGTAAGCCACGTGAAACGCCTTGTCCTACTAATGTTACAAATGTGAAAGTTTGGATGGAGGTTTATTACTCAATAAAAAGCTTTTCTACAAAAATATACTACCGACTTCCAAATAAAAAAAACTACAAAGTGAAAAATAACTTTATTTTTGGAAGTCGGTGTCTTTAGTAGGACACCTTTTAGTTTTTTTTATGTGGAAGTCGGTAGTATTTTTTTGTTAAAAAGCTTTTTATTTTTCTTTTTAGTTGTACCTACCTAATAGGCAAGTTGGTTAAGGTACCGAATAATAATAACGCCAGAATAGATTACCCAAATATCATAAAACTTGAACAAAACCGGTGAAATGACAGATCTGCGTACCCCTTAAGAGCGTACTGGCATGATGTTATGACAGACATGCGATTGCAGCAATCCCGAGAGATTTGCCGTAATTTATTGAAGAGTTCTGTTGTATATCTTCAAAGTTCTTCATCAGATCTTCACCAAATTAAAATGGGACCAATTTCGAAACATACTTTTTCAGACAAAAAAGAATTTTCAAAATCGGTCCAAAATTGACGGAGATATGCGTGAACACACACAAAAAAAAATATAATATCGAACATAGAACCTCCTCCTTTTTGGTAAGTCGGTTAAAAAGAAGATTATAGTCTGGAATAGCACAAAGGCAATTTTTTATCCCGGTTACCTTGGGATAAGAAAACACTTTTCACTGGCAGGAGCTAGTTTATTGGTTGCCAATATTTGTGTTATCTTCTACCAAATCAATTAACCTTCAACTTCATCAGTGTTAGACCAAGTAATCGAAGTAATAGCCCAGACAATCGTCTACATTACATGCCCAATACTGAACAATATAGGACAAAGACTAAACAAAGCTATACGGTAGAGACACGACACTCGATTGATTAGTGCCTACGGACCAACGCCCGGGGTAATTGTTCGCCAGAAGACAATTAATATCAATTTGTTATGTGCCCTGTTTATTGAGACGGAGAGGAATAGGCTTTTTCTTTATTTTCTTGGGTGTAAAGAGAATACTCGGCAAATGGGATTCGAAAAAGCGTTAATAGAAATTCTTTCCATTATGAGAAATTTTTCTTTTACGTTTTCGGTATAAATGAGCAAAATTAATGTCGTAGATTTGATCAGCTCATCAAAATTCATTGAAGAATATTGTGCTCCTAAAAGGCCATAGGTATTCGGATCATATTCGCCTAGTTTGAAAATTGGCTCGGGGTCACAAGTTTATCAATTTGATTATAACGTGGTCACAATTTGGTCAACTGGTTGGTCACAAACTTTTGACATGGTACATATCATAAATCTCAATGCTTCAATCAAAAATCACATAGAATTGATGTCTCTATGGGAAACATGACCAGCCAAAAGAGAAATTTCACCTGTATCCTACATATTGTATCTATGTAGGTGTGCTTTCCTTGGTATTGACAAAGCTGTTAATCTATTTCTGACTCAGGTCCTGAAGCATTATAAATCTACAAAATTCAATACGATATAAAAAATTATATTCCTACCGCTTCCCACTTTCCAATATCATAAACTTTACGACTATCAGTAGCGAACGTTTTTACTGCCGGCTTCAGTCCACCTGCCACAGCAATACAAACTTTATGTCAACGTGTTACAGCACCATTTCGATTGGTACCGATTTAGTGCCGGAGGTACATCGAAGAGTTCTTACGATTTTATCTGTTTCTATGAAAGTCTTGTATAAGTTCTGAAATACTGAGTTAGTGCTGTTTTATTGTTTAAATAGGCTTGCGTTAGTATTTATATTTTAGGACTAAAATATGGTTTAGTATCTGATCTAGACTTGAAAGATATTCATCATTTTCATACTGCTTTCAGTTGTTTTACATATTAGGCAGGTACTTAGAATTTAATAAAATTTCAAAATGTACCTATTGCATCACAGTATCCTAATTGATTTGTTTATACATTTTCTGCCAGCGACTACGCCCGCGTGATAGTCGAAAATTATCCCGAGGAAACATAAACTCGGGATAAAAAATAACATGTGTGTTATTCCTGACTATAATCTATCTCTGTGCCAAATTTCATTCAAATCCGTTCAGCCGTTCTGGCGTAATTGAGTAACAAACATACACACATCCACATTTTCGCATTTATAATATTACTTTATAATATTAGTGTGATAGTAAGATTTGAAGTTTGTTGTCAAACTGAACTTTAGCCTGAAATCTGTCAACATTGTCATGTTCTAGTGGTTAAACAAACATATTGTCTACTGGCTTCTGCTGCGTAAAGCGTTTTATTATCCCAAGGAAACGTTATTAACGGATTAAAAGTATCTTTAGTGTTAATCCAAACTGTTGTGTTTCTCTTTATTCTTTGCAAACAATTGATTGAAACACTAACATTCAAACAATCACATTTTTAATATTAGTAGCATTAAAGAATATTATTGCGTGTCATTAAATTGGTAATCGTTCAACCCTTACAATTTAAGGGAATTACAGGCAAATAATGCGATAGACAGTTTCTAAGTAGATATTATGCTGCGTAAGGTGTAATTTATTTTGTGTTCAGTTGAACTACTTATAAAATTACCTATAATTATTGCGTTTCTAATAATACCCGCACAGATAAAAATAAACACGATCGATCACAGAAATTATAATAAACAATCAGGTCATTGATTTTAAAGTACCTAAATCAATAAATCTTTTATTTCAACAAAATTAGAGTAGGTCAAACATTCCAGATGGGTAGGGCCAACTTCGAGAAAGAGTTCAACCGTCGGATCCGACTCGGCTGGGCAGCGTTCGAGAAGTTGCGCGGTATCTTCTCGTCCAACTTACCATAGTGTCTCAAGAAGAAAGTCTATGACCAGTGTGACAAGTTTACAATGGGCCTCATCAAAAAGCTTACAGTCACCCAAAGGGCAATGAAGAGGGTTATGCTCGGAGCTTCCTTGCGTGATCGAATTAGAAATGTAGAGATCCGCAAGACAACCAGGGTTACCGACATGGCCCGAACCCGGCCCGGCCCTAACTTAAGTGGCAGTGGGCAGGGCACCATTGCTCGCAGAACGGATGGCCGATGGGTCCGAAAAGTTCTAGAGTGGCGACCGCTACCCGGATGACGTTGCGTTGGAAGGCCTCCCACCATGTGGACCGATGACTTGGTGAAGGTTACGAGGATCTACTGGATGCGGGAAGCACGAGATCGTGGTGACGCTTGGGGGAGGCATATGTCCAGCAGTGGACGTCTTTCAGCTGATATGATAATTATGATGAATAGGTCAAACTTTGTATATAATTTTTAAAGAGTTCGTCTACTCTATTTTCAAGAGATATAACAAGCTAACGAGCGGTTTCTGAATTTAGTATTTTGAATAAAGAACGTGTCAGTGAAAGTCTATGAAAGTAAGTCCTACTTGAATGCCAAAGTTTGACAATGAGTTTGATGAATACTCTACTTCAAATTCTTCACTAAGAAATCGGGGTTATGTAAATATTAAGAAAATAACATAAAAAACCATCAAGTAACACATAGCAAGCTCAATATTCCCATAATCCTAATCCACGTATAGAAATGGTTTGAAGGATTATATTTGTATAGACTAATAACCCCATCAGACAATAGCGTATAAAAGTTAAGTCCCGCATGGACCCCTTTGTCTGCAGATCCACCTATCAATGGCGGGTTGTTAAAGCCCCGCTTTCAACGTTGAAATTTTAATTGAAAAGAAAACTTCCCTTTTCCGGTTTGAAGAGGATTTGCGCAAAGTGCTCTGTGTTTGTAGATGTAGACAAATAAAAAGTCAACCTCGTGAAAATAGAGAGATTGTAACAATTGTTTGGGATTCAATTTATTTTTACACAGTCAAATTCATATACAAATTAATATATATATATAAATTGTATTATATTTGAACGGCTGAACCGATTCTCATTAAACATATCTAAGAATACTCTCGAAAAAGTCACCTTTCAAACAACACCAAATTAAAATCGGTTCATCCCTTTAGAAGCTATGATGCCATACACAAACACACAGGTACACACGTCAAACTTATAACACCCCTCTTTTTCCGTCGGGGTTTAAAAAGATACGTTATATTACTACAGGAAAATTTGCATTTTATCAACCTTATATTGTCATAAAGGTTACAAAACAAAATATTATCGTTAGGAAGGCTACGAAATTGCCGCAAATATTATAAAGGTATACACTGGAAAACTAAATCTCAGGTAGTTAGCAAACATTTAAAATTGAACAAACACACCAACCGCTATATTCCGCAGTTTTAGTTGATCCAAAGTTAGTTTGAAAAGCACTAATAATATTAAACTGTAGGTTACCAACACCATACATGTTTAATTTGGTTCAGGCTACATACATTTTGGTTTCAGCATATGAAATGAAATTTATTAATTTGCAAGAATATAGGTACTTACATAATAACATGGTAAAACAATTGTACCCGTCTCTTTGCCTATATTTTTGTTAGTGATATTGTAACTCAAGAACCACTGATTGCTTTTAATTAAAATTAATTTCAAGATATACATAATATCGTCGTAAGATAACTTTGATGGCATTTATGTATATTGAGGGCTGCTGCCTTAAATGTTGTCGCATTATGCTGAGCTGAGGCCCTTTCGGAACAATAATGTGCCAATACACGTAAGTTTCTTTCTTTCATTCACGTATCTATATTATTTATTTCAAGTGGAGTAATTCAGCCAGTAATTAATACACCTACCAACCTACGACTCCACAATAAAGTGCATCTACAGACTCCAACACCTAGACTTATACATAGTCGCTAATGCCATCTGCCCGTGACGTCATACCTATAAAGGTGAGACATCGTTTGAGATACTCTATTTCAGACAAAAGGGCTCGGGAAAGTTTACTGATGATGTCAGAAGGAATGAACTGTCAGACACAATCTTTCCAAGTAATCCGACGCGCAAAACCCGACGCCTATTAAAAATATCTAAGTTTAAACTGAGATTTTAAGTATTATTATAGATGTTAAATGATATTTAAAGGGTATCTAATAGTCTGTTTTAAGATAAAGGCGTTTTTTCAAGGTAAAGAAGCGCCTGCAAGATAATATGGGTCGATAGCGCTCCTGCGTCACGTTGCTCGAGCAATTTGTCAGGCGCTAGACTTCTCTGTACTTTATGCAAGCGTGGCTTGAATATTGATTTCAAATCATTCAGGGTTTCCTAAGGTTTATTAGATAAGATAAATATTTTCTTACAGAAGCCACAATTACAGTAGTTAACCAGATAAATTAATTTCTTTGTGAATCATCTTGCTAGTATGACGTAAAAATATTTTATAAACTAATACAATATGAAACGGAACGCTGAAGACTTATTGCTACGCTACAGTTAAGTATATACAATCTATCTATAACCATGTCCCTTAAAAATGATTCGTAATAAGCGCCTGTAGGATTACATATAGCAAACCTTGTCTTACTTTTGTGGCAGCAAATTGCCAATGAAACACTTAAAGAATTTATTGTATCCCAATAATAACCGAAGCCTTCTTTCTCTTATACTATAACTATTTATTTGTCTAGGCTCTGGACCGTTTGGAGCTCACAAAAGCTCAAAGGCTTTAGCTCCTAGAACAAAAATGTCTCGCCAGTTTTACTGGTTTCTAAACGAATGTTTACGAAGTCTCTCTGTTTCTATTCCTAGACGAAACGTTATTGCTTTGCTGTTTGTTTTAGAAAGCGTGTCGTATCGGTTTTCGATTTTAAAAGGAAAAGCACAAAACATGCTGTTTTCTGTATTTGTGTGCATTTAGTTCTGAATAAAACGACCAACTATCAACAGATACGGTTTAGCTAGATGTTTGAAATATCTAAAGAAAGAGTGAAATCTACATGTAGAGAGTAGTGGATTCTAAAGAATGATTTTTTATTCATTGGTAATGATTCTGCGTACCTACTAAAATTTATTTCATACTAGCTGTCCCACGTGGCTTCGCTCCCGTCAACTGGCTACCTACCTACCTACCCTACATACATGAATGTTGCGTAACTTTAACCGCTTACGCCGCCCGTTTTTGCAACATTTTTCATTTATGCTCCGCTCCTATTGGTCGTAGCATGATGTTATATAGCCTATAACCTTCCTCGATAAATGGACTATCCAACACAAAAAGAATTATTCAATTCCAACCAGAAGTTCCTGAGATTAGCGCGTTCAAACAAACAAATAAACTCTTCAGCTTTATAATATTAGCATAGATTTTAGAGTTGGACCCATCCAGTTGCTCAACGAGAGATGTAAACTGTGGAAAAACGCACATCCTATCCCTCCATGCTTGATCATTCCGGCAGAACTTCTGTCCCCTGGACACGAACTGCTGTAGCAAATCTCGAAATCCCTAAACCGATTGCGAGCCCAGGTGAACTAAAAGCTAACCTATTTGGAAAATCACGTTATTAAACATCTACCCGTAGATAATAAAAGTAGAAGAACCCTTTTGTTTTCTGGAGCACTAAAAGCAATATTGTTAAACCCCAAGGTCTAATAATATTCAGGTTTTATCCTCTACGAACCGAGACAAACACAAACAGGCTTTTAAAAATAATGTCCATGTTCAAAAAATACACAGAAAATCCTATTTACCTTCTAAACAAAGGCACTTTAACCCTACCATGCCCGATGTAACCCTTTTACAATAAAACCGCTAGCTATGTCCATTAAAGCCGCGGGTTATTTATTGCTCAGTGCCAGGTTATTTGTACCGGGACACGTTATAAGATGTTCGCTCACTATTAGAAGTGGCAGAGGGTTAATTAAATATTGCTTGGTGTCTATAAGAATCTCAAACTAAATATCAAGAAAAGAATGTACCTTCATACCTACTTAGCGGACATAAATCTTTTAATGAATTCGAAATGTCGATAATGTGCGTAAAATTCGACAAATGGCTGAGCCAACAGACTTTCTTTTTTATCAGACCTTCCATTCTGGTATTTAGTATTCAGCTAAATCCAGTTGGACTAGAAGCCGACCCTAACATAGATGGGGCAGACAACATGAACCTTGGCCAGTGGTGTCTCAACCCATACAAAGAAACTGTCCCGACGTACTATACTGATTATTTTTTGTACATCGATCGCGTTCGGTTCCATTCCACGGATAAAGATGGTGATCTTTCTATCGCCGTGGAATGCAACCGAACGCGAGTGAATAGGTTACTTCTAGGCAAGCGTGTTACACCGTCGACCACATCATCGCTTACCATCAGGTGAGATAGTGGTCAAACGCGAGCCTATAAATAATAATAAAAAAAAAAAATTGGTATAATCAGATGAAAAACGCTGTTTACATCGGCACGGTTTCTTTGTATGGGATGAGGCATCTGTATGCTAGTATTATATTATCTGTGCCTTGACGAAGCCCAAGATAATGGCCATGTTAAAACTATAAAGTTGTAGAGATCATTATTTACTTGTTAACAGGTCCTTGAAAAGGATTCAGAAGCAAAACTGTAAAAAAATCAAGATCAGTGTAAAAATTATCCATAGCAAAAAAATAATAATATTGGTAGCTCATTCTAGAAGCTTCCATTACAACCATGCACAATGCACAGACCCTATAGAAACAAGAAGAGTTTCAGTATAAAAGCAGTAATTTCACTGCAATCTTCCATACGACAAGCCTACCGTACGTACAGTAAGCGGAAACGCTCGGGCGGCCATTTTACGATCTCCGGGAAACATCCGCCAGTTGTGTATTATTATGTGGAATACTAAGACTTGGTGATTTGTGCTGTTATAGTGAAAGATTTTATGAGTAAAGATAAGAAAGAAAAATAAAAAAAATATTTGTATCACATTTCTAGCATTGTCTAGATTGAAAAAGTGCTCAGTAAACATATTAACACGTCGTTGATCGCAAGAGTCTTTCCATAGTCACCATATTTTTCAGGAAATAAAGAAAATATATTTATTTGTGACACGCACAGGTGACACGAGAGACAAAAAAAATAATTATATAACCCCGTGCGAGACCAAAAAGACTGCTACCTCAGCATGTGCAGCGATATTTAAAACGAATAAAAATAACAAGTCGCGCTGGTAGGTATTCTGGTAAGACCCACTGTTGATGCCACGGACACACTTACGGAAACGGATAATAATAAAAAAATTATAAACACAATATGAAGATACTGGCGATCAACATATTTGCAAGGAGAACGTGGTTTTTCATCAACATCTTCCCATCTATCCAGAGCATGTCTTTTAGACTTCGCTATAAGAGATAAGACTGACATTGTAACCTGAATAATAAAATTGGTTTTAGAAATGAACTTTTTTTAAATGATGGTGTACAATATAGAATATTACAACCACTTTATTTCCACTACACACTCAACATTATTACAATATTGCTAAAATCTTTTGTCAAACTCTAGGCATACATACTGTCAAACTTTACGCCGCCATTTCCATTCCCAATAATACAATTAATAATTCCGTAATCGCGTGTCCGTATATCAAATATTGCCGTTCCCATACAATTACGTTTTGTCCTTTATTGAGTCTTCGTGAATATCAATGAAGTAATCGCGCGGCGTACGCACGGATCGATATGCAAATTATATATATTGAAATCTTAATATTGGAGCCCGAATAAATGTTTGTCCGATGGAAATTCGTGAAGAAAATTACTTAAAAATTGGGTACGTTTTCCGTGAATTTTGTTAAGGAAAAAGGCAGGCTAAAGTTACATAATTATAATGAAACTGTATTTTAATTTTTCAACGTCTTCTGCCTGTAATAAAGTCTAAAAAAAATTCATAATATTGTATTTCATCTTTCTATGACACTAGGGTTTGCTGTTAGGTAACTCAAATATGGGTTAAACTCGCCTTTGTACATAAGCTGTCGTATTGTATTTGTACCTGTTTGTTTTGTGTAAAATAAAAAATATGAATATGAAATTCTTTTCTATCAGAAGCTAGGTTCATGATTCTAATTAGTCGTATTCAATGATGAAAAAACCTTTAAAATCTACACGGAAATATCCTCAATAACTTTAAAATAATCACCATCACAAGAGGTCTACCTACTTAATAAAATTCTTGAATAGAACATTGTTTATTAACCAGAACAATGTAAAACATTGAACACTAAAACATCAAACATGAAAACTTTAACACTTTCCAATACAAACATTACTCTGAAGCCCCCATAACATATTGCTCTAAAATCTCCCTTCATACAAAGGTATAAGTTCACGCTAGGCCTCCAAACCCAGGCCCACCCTACTCCACCCTACTCCTCCCAATTTGGGGTGAGATAGAAACCTAGGCAATACAAATATAGATTCGTTAGCATGAAATACAGCAGAATATTGAACTTTCGAGCGCTTTCAGGATCCCGCTTGATATTGATGTTTTGACTAAAAGCTACGTTTGAATGGAAAGTAACTGTGTATGTTTGTATGTTGTTGGTTTGTGTGTATACAGCTGTTGTGGGTTTATTTGAAACTGGGGCATTATTGCGTTTTATTGATATTATTTTAAGCGTATTGTTTTTTGTGTGCGTGAAATCAATTAGATTTTTCGAGATGAATGATTTGTTAAAATATACTTAAAAAAAAAAACATTCTTGAAATTTTCGGTATTAGTACCTACCACGTGTTTATGTATAGAATTTATTGAGAAATCCATAGAAAATATTAGTAGAATATGAATGCTTTTAAACATGAAACCACACAATAATTATGTAAGTACAGAAAATAAAATGTAAAAACATGCCGAAACATTTAAATTTTATGCTGTATATAATTTATCTAGAGACATGCTTCGATCGACAATCTATTGAACATGTAATTATGACACGATATCTTGCGAAAACACCTCTATTCAAAGAGTAAAACGCCCATATCTTAAGAATGGCTGAACCGGTTTTCATCAAACATAGCTGTGTTCTCACCTTTCAAACAAAAAAAATGAGATCAAAATAGGTTCATCCGTTTAGGAGCTATGATACCACAGACAGATACACAAACACACATATACACAAACATACAAATACACAAACGTCAAACTTATAACACAAATAAGAAATGTGCAAACAAAAAAGACATCGTAAAAATACTAATGCAGGCTGCCAGCCAATCAATCACCCTCATCAGAAAAACACCTCTCCATACACGTAAATAACTTTTACTAATTAACACCACATAAGCGTGCAGACCCAGGAACCCGCACCCCGGACCTCACACCCGGGACCCTCGGTCCACCTACCACCATCAATAAGACCCAAGCCTTTCAAATCTCGACGCTCACTCCGAGTTAATCCAGTAACAGTTGCAATCAGTGCCCGTTTTAACCCTCCCTTCTGGGGTGAAAGTTTTACAATTAAAAAGATTATTTAATCCATTAGGGGTGATGTTATTGGAATGTACTTTGAGTGATTCTGATGGATGAGACAGATGTGGAAGATTGAGATTAAATGTTATAGGAGGGAAAGGTAAATATTTTGTTGTAAACGTTTATAAGCAGTGGTGGGCTAGTGGTAAACCCCGACTTACGTGCGTAGGTCATGGGTTCGAACCCAGGCAGGCGCTATACTTTATGTAAATTATTTTATCATACAGTCGACCGCCAACAGTAAGTAATTTGATTTTACACATGTAGAGGCGATAACTACATCTCGCATTTATTCCGCTACAAAATAAAATAAAGTAGAATTTTCAATAACTGCATGTGAAAGGCAGACAATTTTCATTTCGGTATCGCCTCTCGTTCGCGATGAGTTCGAAATGAAATCTGCATACGATTTGTATCTATGCAAGTGATAAGCGTAAGCGGGCGAGGGAAAAATTGGGCGAGTGAATTGCTGTGCTTTATCGTCAAGATAATATTCTGCTTTGGATAGTAAGGTAATAGCCTTGACCTGTGATGAAAATTAGCGTTTATAATATATTTTTAAATGTTTGGAGACATATGGGCCAGGATCGCCATGCAGTGGGTACCTAAAGACGGCCGTTGTAGCCGAGGCAGGCCTAAAGAATGCTGGCGTGGCGATCTGAACTCGTTCCTGCCCGATTGGCCTGAGAAGGCTGGAGACAAAGTTGGCTGGCAGAATATGGGGGACTTTGCCAAGTATTGGGATAGCATAGGCTAAATAAATAAATAAATATTCTAATAAATAATTTTTTTAATAATATTTTAACTGCCCCATGGCTGGACAAAGGCCTCCCCCAAATCTTTCCACGTATTCTTTTCCTGAGCAACCTGGAACCAGCTCTGCGCCGTCCATCTTTAGTCATAATGTATAGTGTTTTATTATTATCAGACAAAGTAATTTCTTGAACGTTCGTTTTTATAGAGATCTAAAGATCTAGCTTCATCTTTCTGACTGACCGACTCCTTGACAATGCAAAAGTACCTGTAATTATAATATTTAAATGCTTTAAGTTGGAAAACGCTGACTACCCATCCGTTTAACTGTATAAAGTTACAAACTTAGTCTTCTTTCTTGTGAGGATTCGGCCACCTCTGGTGTCAGAGTTAAATAAGCCGCCTGGGTACCCCACAGGCCTCTGACTTGGCTATTTATTGGAATTTATATGTTCTTTCCAAGTGTCTTAGCCGTTTCGCCTTTGACTTGCCCCGCAAAATATTCTCAATTCACGCGGGCGTATAAATCCGCTATTCAAAACTATATTGACTGCAAATTCATATGGAAATCATATTTCCTAGAGCCGGGTCAAAGGCTCTTGGAGACTGAATCCTAGTTGCCTTTCATAAGAGTTTATGGTTGAAAGATATTATGAAATGCGTTCTCACCGTAATAAATCTAACTAGATGACGCGAATGTATGTACTTCGCGTGACAAAAAGGGAGTAAAAGTGTGAGCATTGCTCTTACTTTATGCTGTTTCATTTAGCGTTTTCGGCACCGGACATCACCCGGAATCTAGAAAAATGCCTAATATGGTAGATGACTAAAATTCTATTTAGTCCGACGACACGCGAATTTTTTGCGCACTGTATCGTCATCATTGTTTGTTAATGCATGAGCCTTGGTACACTTTTTACTTAGAAGTTACGTCACAAGCCTCCACTCCCGAAAGGGTGGTGATTTTTTATTGATATGTTATAGCAAAAAGACGTGTTCAATATTTTTTTACAAATTTAACCGACGTACTAAATAGACATTCAAACATCACAAAATTGATTTGTATATAATATTTCATTTTTCTCTATTTATCCATTCATTTAGTTGCACCTGCCTTATTTTATCTCTGCACCACCCTAAGGTCGACTGGTAGAAAATGCCTAATCCGTCTTTGTACTAGTGCATAAAGTTTTGATAAATAATAAATTGCTTTTTCGTACCCCGTCATCATCCCTATTATGTCAATGGTAAGTTTTGTTCCTAAATTGTGTGTTAAGTAGTGGTACGTTTGGTTCTGATACTTTATGGAGAGAATTGCGTTGTCTGGTTAGATTTATATCTGTGTTCGTTCTTTGACGTTTTAAAATGCGTTTTTTTTAATTCTGTGTGGATATTTTTCTTAATAATGTTATGATGAAGCTCTATGCACCTTGTGTATGCAGCTTCATCTGCAATCTGTCGAGAAAATCTGTTGAGAAGCTTTTTTAGTAAGACCAGCGTTTTATTATATTTTAAACGAGAAGTACTGGTATTTCAAACTAGCTTTATTTATTCAAAACTGTATGCACAAAGGTACAATGGTGGACCTAAGTATTACAATTCCCAGCATCTAATGGCGATAACCTTTAATCCTTTTGAGTGAAAGAACAACAGCACCCTAATTGTGTAAGTTCAAAGAGTAGGGTACGGATTGTTTCGCTTGCATTCATTGCTTCATGTTCAAAAATCCTTCTACTCGACGGCGTAAAACACGTAATGAAAATTTTTGAGTTACTAAAATGATGGGAAGGAGTGTGCTTTGTGCTTTTAAAACAGATACGCTATTAGGTTGCTAATGTTTGGAGTTTGTAGGAAAACCTACGTTTTAAGTAATTATTATAGAATGTTATAATTTATAATCCTATCTGACAAATTTTTGAATAAGTAGCGCCATCCTGAAAGTCACTAATTCATAAACTAATATATTATTCTAATTTCACAGTGACAGCCTGGAGTCCGACTTTGTGCCCGGATGATGGCAATTCGAAGACATGTGATATCCACCAACCCGCACTTGGCCCGCGTGATGGATTACGGCCCATTCCTTCTCTACGAAAGGAGGCATGTGTCCCAGCAGTGGGAACATTAAAAGGCTGATGATCATGATGACGGCTGGCAAAGGCTCGTCCTCAACCTAAAAATGACAGGCGAATTGTGGAAACCCACACCACTCAAATTTTTAAGAAAAAGCCGGAATAATGTTATGTATGTGTTCAGTGTTTTCAATTAGGTATCTACATAAAATTGTTTCATCATCGAAAACTAACAACGTTTCACCTAACACAATATTCCCCCACTAACAAATATTTACTGGAATCCAACACAGGACTTAACAGAATTTGCCTCGACGTAACAACAACATACACACTTACCAACATACATACATATAGCTACAAAGTAGGTCTGTTGCATAGTCTGATGGACCGGCAATTGGATTGCGCGTCAAACGCAGTGAACTACAAATAAAGGGTAATGTTGCCTTTGTTTTAAAACTGGGGACTTTACTGGCACTAGAAAACAGGTTAAAAATTTTGTTTGTATTAAAGGTAAAAGTTGCATAGGTTTTTGTCTAAAGTAGAAAAGAGCTCTATCAATTTTTGCCTAGCTTTATCCTAGTATTGAATTTTCTTGTACTAGTTCCTGAAATAAATCAGATAACCAGGCAAAATTTCTTAAATAAATCTGTTGCTTGTGCAATGCATAACATATTTCAAATCCTACTAAAGAAATCATCTTATGCTAAGTAATATATTTTTTAACATAGAATAACATAATGATAACATTGGAATGCAATATCTTATCTGACCTAACCGTAATTGATGAAAAAAAAACAAACATAAAGTCGATCATAGAACCTCCTCCTTTTTGGTAAGTTAAAAAGTAAACGCTTGTTATGAGTCAGTTCCGTGCAAATTCATTCAAGTTTTCCTTTCACTCAATCAAATATAAATTGTTATCATTTTACGGTTTTCACAATACGGTCTATGTTACGCCTATTGTCATTGAAAGATACCTTTCACTGTACAGGGAGACTTTTTATTCTTTGGCCATATTTCAGAGGCTTATGTTCAGCAGTGGGCGTCTATTGGCATACTATAAAATTATGAATATAGACCATCTTTATGTAAAACTAACTGTGCCCGTGGCTTCGATCCCGTTAACTGCCTACCCTACCTACCTATCTACCCACCCTACCCTACTTACCTACCTACCAATATTTTTGCTAGAGACATTCTGCCGCGAAGAATCTTAACACCGCCATTCAGAAAAGTCGTCAAATGCACAACGCCATCTATCGAATATGGACTTCATGAACACTTTAAATTCATATTTCTTTTGATAGAGTGAACCGATTGCGATGAAACAACACTAAGTAATACTTCAAGTTACGCACAATTTTTATATATAAAAGTTATCTACATTGGCTTCGTAAATTTTACGTAATGCGTGCACAACTAAACAGAGAAACAGACAAAAATTCCAAAAAAAGCTGGAAATAGTTTCTGTTATCCTTTAACACAGTGTATTTTGAAATATTTTCGATGTACAAAACGACTTTTCTACAGATTTATTATATGTTTTGATGATGATGATTGATAATTGATGATTTTGCCATCCAAAAACTGCTGGCTCTCAGTTTAATTTTAGAGCGCAAAAGTACTCATGAAATTTTTTATCAACTGTTTGCTACTTCTGTTCTCAGCTTATCCAGTTACGCAAATGTACTGAGCAGTCGTTTTTTTTATTCCTGATTCAAAAGCTCTCACATTGAAAGTTGTTCATATTAATGAGTACTTTTATCTCCTGAATCACCCATAAAAAAATCCAGCCTGTATAACTTGTGTGATGATCGTCGGATATTTTCCCTTATTATAACTAGATTTCTTGAATGACTAATTAGCTCACTATTCTAAACAAGCCCTACGTGTCCCTTGCAATGTCGTTGACATTGATACTCGGCGCGATCGTTGCACTCTGCGCCAAAATTAGCCGCGCCGGCGCACGCTTATAGATCGTCTAGATCCGTACGCAAAACTTAGGTGCTTGCAATTTCTAATGTTGGTATGAATGTGACTGTACGTAGGAGTTAGGATGTGTAGGAATATTTTTAGAGAACGTCTAATGATGTGTCTTTTTGTGTAGGGCTTCGGATCTGTAGATTGAACAAGTTGAGCTGGTGTTTTAGAGCACTGAAGCTAAGTTCATTTAGACATATGTATGGGTAAAGTATGTTAGACCTAAGGCGAGTTTCATATTCTTCACCTTTGTATCGTTGGCACGACAGTCATTCAAAGGACAATGGCAGAAGCCCATACATCGGTTTAGCTCAGATTAAATTCCTACGTATTTAAATTAAAAATATCTGGTATAAATAGGCAATATCTTCTGAAATCGTTTATGCAAGAAGTTTTGTTCGAGAATGGCGAGAATAATTGATATTCAGTCACTTGTAGGTTATATCTGTAAGGTATTCCTATATGTATTTAATAGGTAATATTATTCAACTTCGAGGAAGTAAGAGGGCAATATCGCATTAGTATTCTCCCTTATCTAGTTATTTCAGCATGAAATGTAAATTATACTCTTCGGAAAGAGTATATTTATTTATACTAAGCGACTTTGACGTGTGTTAAACGTCGTCAACAACCATACAGTATTTTTACCTACCTGCGAGAAAAAACCTACATTTAGATATACAGATAAACTGTATTGCTTATTCATTTAACGGAGTAAATTAATTAAAATAACAACTAAAATAATGATATACTTATTAGAGTTACTATTTTCCACTTGGCAGAATAAGGTTATAATGGCAACACTATGCTAATGAAAGTTAATGATAACATCAAATAACGTTCATTTTTTTCTTTTTTTTTTATCCCTGGTGAACCAGTTAATGTTACACTTTGAAAAACGTAGACAACTAATGGGATTTCTTTCGTATATAACTCACTTTCAGAAGCTCAAATTTAGAAAACAATATACCACGGCAATTTATGAAACGCGAAAGTTTTAAAGTTAATATAGCTCAAATTTAAGTTAGCTAAGATTTCGCCGTTTTTCTTTATTTCGCCCAAAACTTAGCCACTACCACGGCATCATCGCGCGTCGGTGGGAATGCGTAGAGCATTTTGGCTGGATGTATGGGCACAGAGGGCAGGACAGAAGGTGGAACATGGTTTACGACTCAGCTCCACATGCACACCATGATGTTATCCCCCATAACAGCGCGTCGGCAATGTTTGCTGAGACCCACTCAGATGGTTTCCAAGCCATAATGCGCAAAAAAACTGCGTCGCTGCTGTGCAGAGTGCGGAGTAGTCGCAACTATATCCTGAGAGCTGTGGCTGAGAGTTATACTCCTGATATCCGACATTTCGTGCGGAGGGTAATTAGATAGGAAACATGTGTTGCTGGCTGGTCATCCTCGGCACGCAGTGTTTATAATATAGACTTTAAACTTTAAATGATACTAACATTAGAATATAAGCTTTTTGTAATACTAACTCAATATGGAGCACTGTTGTCCGAATTAAATGAATTTGAATTTGAATTTGATAACAAAATTTCAGGACAACCCATCCGTACCCATCCTATATTAAACATTATAAACAAGTTCTGAATATCAGCCCAATTAATTCTATGCATCGTCAAAAGATACATTGGCAGATATACAATGCATATGGCATAAAGTCTGCTTTTTTGCAATCTGATTTGTCAAAAAATACACAATCGAATTGTGAACCTCCTCCTTTTATTTTCAAGTAGGATAAAAATACCTAAAAATCAATTCCAGACAAATCCTATGAATCAACTAGCAATACATAGACAGTGCACAAACGTCCTCCTATTTATGTCATACACAAGTAACCTAACTTCGTTGATACAGAATATCGTCTCTAATCAAAGCTGATTGCATCCCCTTCGGAGCCCCACTGAGACAAACCAGGAGGAGATGTTCTAGACAATAACTACATGCCTTACTGGGGTTGCTACGGAACTTAAGCTCCTTCTCCGCAAATGCGGAATTTCCGCAAGTATCAATGTTCCGAATTTAACCTCCGCAATTTTTTAACAGACATATTGGAATTTGACTCCAAATAAGCAAAAACCATTTAACGTTGGAGACATGTATTTAAAACTTTTAATCTTATGTAGTGACTGACTAAGATCAAAAGTTGAAAGTTGCAAGGTTCAATACCTTTTGAACTACTACTGTTTAGCAGAGGAGCTGATTTATTTCATAAACCATTGATATATCGCGCCTCGTAGGTGACAAAGCCTACCATTCCTTGCTGCTAACTGTCACGCTATCTCTAGCTCAGGGAGATTATTTTTCTTATTTCTCCTCGCATCTTGTCTATCTATTGTGTATCTATATATATATAGTATTCCCCTTCTAAAATTTGTAGCCATGACGATTTTGTACTTTAATAAAAAAAAAATAGTTATTCCATTTCTTTTCGTCTCTGTTTCCGCTAAGACGGCTTCTGTTACATGTCTACATTGATGTTCCAGAGGTTGTTTCCCAGTGATAATCATATTGTGGCAGACGAGCACAAGGTGGGCTCAATTATAATGCTACGGGATTCACGTATGTTTCTCAGTTGCACCAATAAGATGCAAGCTTGGAACCTTAATGTTTAATCTAGGTAAGTTGGCAGGTATGTCTGTGTGGTTTGATATTTAGCTGGAAGTGATGTCAAAGGGATTTGTATTCACAATAGCTGTACAGTGGTTTCTGGAGTGGTGAGCTTGAATTGCACTAATTCAGCAAAATTACGTAAGTCCATCGATGTATTCTTATTTAGCCCCGCAAAAAAAAAATTGTAACCCTCTGAAACGCTGAACCTGAAACGCCTACCCACATTTTTTATATATTATTCTCTCTTTGTACTTTTCTAAATACTAATATTAATAGGTACTCTGGTCTAAAAGATTTTCTCTCGTCTTTCTGAGTAAGTTAAATCTTCACTTGGTAAATTGTCTCGATCACCAAAATAATAATGCTAGCGAAGGGGCCTCTGTCATAAAATTTTGGGAGTTAGTTAATAAAATGTTTTATTTTAGAGGCCGAAAGCAATGTTACTTGTTCTTAGGCAAAGCTTTAAACCCGCTCCTTTTTGTCTAAGAAATATTTAGAAATTAACTCTAAACTTTAGACGCTAAGTTTGAATTACTTACTAAGCTACTTCGCCAACAAATTTATGTTTATACACCACAACATTGCTTGCTCTACTACTTGAAACTTATTCATCACGTAATCATTTTAGAGGTTTCTCTGAACATGTCTGCGCTTAAGAAGTTTGTTCTACCTAACCGTTCAATACAAAATCACTGAAGTTCATCTTTATCTTCCACGTGCTCATGAAAACCGAAGATTTGGCCTGTTATCCCCGCTTTCTGGAAAGGAATTAGCGACGCATCGCAAAATAAATGAAATTAAAAACACGATGCCATTGGTTATTGAAAATTAATAAAAACCAATCACAGACGTTAACCCTAATTTGACAATTTCTCACATTAATTTTGCATCCATTTTTATTATTGAAACTGCGTCCTAGTTCGTATGTATAACTGACACCTCCAAACTGCGGATGTGATTTGATTGTCTATTGTTACTTGAACATGCCAACCACAAGCGCCTCATGAATCTCATGATGAACAGCGGATCATCGTTAATTGGGTGCCATCGGCTTATTACGTAAGAAACAGCAATGTCAATGACACTGCAAGTTAAATAAAAGCTAGTAACTTGTAAATTACCGCTAAAATCTCTAAAACTTCTGTATTGAAGAGCAAGCGATTTATGTGCAATAGCACATTTACTTTGCTCTTGCAAGATACGTAATAAGCCTGCCGACCTCTTTCCTGAATATAGTAACTAGTTTACAAGAGAACCAACGAATTTACCGGTAATCGGTTACTTCTTCGCGTGCTAGAAAATATTTTCACAAAAAGTCCCAAACTTGTTACGAATGTACTTTTACTATGTAACGTAAAACACAGTGGGTCGACTCGATATCGCATGGCCAAAATCTTTTATTACTTTTCTTCGTAATATTGTGTCTGAATCGATTTTATAAACTTGTACTCAAGAAAGGGATTTCTTGAGTAAGTCATTTCTAAAGTAGGTTGTAGAGATAAGAATAAGGTGTGGAGTTTTTCGGACGCAGATGTTTACCTTAATACACTCTCATTTCACCGGTTATGTTCAGTTTTATGATATTCGGGTAATCTATTCTGACATTATAGGTACCTTACTTAACTACTTGCCTTTTAGGTAGGTACAACTAAAAACTGAAAAATAAAAAAAACTGTTTTACAAAAAAAATACTACCGAATTACAAATAAGAAAACTACAAAGTGAAAAAAAACTTTATTTTTGGACTCCAATTTTTTGCTTTATCGACCTGACTTCCTAATCAGTAGTATTTTTTTGTATAAAAGATTTTTTAAGCTTTTGATTTCTTTATGTAGTGACGATTTTAATGAGTAGCTGTGTTCCTGATCTTCAGATGGTTAATAGTGAACTTGTTTGGGAAACACAGATAGTCTTGGGCGAATAAAATTTTCACATTCGATTAATAACGAAAATTTGAGGTCCTACACTACTTTCATTTACGCTGCCGATACAGATGTTAAGCTACCAATTACACAAAGCAAGCAACCACAGCGCCAATTAAAGAAATCAATCCACACATTAGACAGTAATCAACAATCATTAAATTATAAGCCAATCATTTGGTAATTAGAGGTAAAGGGAAGATTTATGTTCCGACAGTTCGTTATGCTAAACACAATATAAAATATTTACTGCACAGTGTACCGCCTCATCGCTCCGCAAAAACTTAGCGTGTGTGCTCTAATTGGGTTTCAGAAAGCAGCAACTATGCTGGAACGTCATTTTTTCACAATATTATTACAAAAATTATTTGCAAGCGTTTTATAAACAAACACTGTGCGCTTGATTGTGGGGTGTGGACAAAGTATTATAAAAAAGATAAATGACTACTTGATCAAATTGTTTTTCAGCCCAGGACCTATTATATACCCATAAATTTACATCAAATTATTTCAGTTACGCAGTTAAATATACATAAAATAAATTTACAAAAAAATAAACAAATATCTTTGGCTGGAATTTTCAGGCTAACATTACATCCACACAATACCAACATCCTAAACAAAAACAATACAGTTAGTTAAACATAACAAATTGAATGATAATTTAGAACGATATGTATATCCTGTACAAGAAAACCAATTTCTATTTCAGAGACATACAAATTCACAATGCGAAGTAAGCTAGACATGGCAAATGAAACGTATCAAAAGATGAGGAATTGTAATTACATTTGTGTTTCAATTTAAATTGCCTAAATTCTGGTTTCCTTCTCCATAAGTGTATGTAAGAAATGTTTTATTATTATAAGTTCTTGAGATTGTATGTTGACGTAAGAGTGAGATTTTTTTTTTTTAATCTACTATTGTATTTATTATTTAGAGGTGATTGTGTTTTTTGAAAGATTTTTAATTTATAAAGGTTTTCTCCTCGATTTCTAAATTTGAAGTTGAATATTTATTAAACTCTACTTTAGCTTGAAGATAATTTTTTAGTAATGTAGGATCCGAAACGGTCTTTACTTCAAATACTCAATCCAGAAACCGTCGCGGTCTTGATTATTCTGATTGAAGACAATTCTGTCAAAAGAAGACACAACTAATATCTTACAACGAGTGCCAGTTAAAGTTATTACAATTGAAATAGCCAACATATCATTTCAAATTAAAGACAACATAATTACCAATTTGTCCATTTTGGAATTGTCATGGTTGCTGATGATAGATCTAAATGTTGACTAAGAGCAGAATGATGAAGTAGATTATGCAGTCTGTGAGACTTTACGATCAATTGTAACTCATCTTATTATTGATTACAAACACGATCACAATAAAGAATAGCAAGCGCAGTCTGGATTGCTTAGCGGAATTATAGCAAGTGGAGTTTAGCTATGAGTAACTAAATAGATTTAACTAAAATCTATTGTTTGGCGACGATAAATATACGAAAAATATTAGTAAACAATACACGTTGCTAATCAAAAATTACAGAAGAAAAACTAGATGTTATTGATAAATAAAAATTGCATTAACATGCAGCATGTCTATCGTAGACAATGGGAAGTCTATTTATTTCCAAAGAATCGTTAAGGTAACTTAAGTTAGAAGCGATACATAACATCATGGCAGAGATGCACGTACGGCAAACCCACTTTACGCCGACTTTCCCATGTAATATAGGGCGAGCCTATAGAAAATATTTTAATTTGTGGTGAGTTTCATGGAAAAGTGTTTATTCCTGCCAATATATCACAATACAAACCTAACGGAATATGTATTTCCTTTCCACGTTTAGTCTCTCTTCGTTTTAGACCATTTTTTTTTTATTTTACTGTACTTACGTGACCACCAACAAAATCATCTCCACTCCAACTTTCACCTTTTCGAACAGCTTAGCAATAACAACGTACCTGAAACGAACAAAACACTGTTATTAGCACGATTGATCGAATAAAATCGATAAATAACGCAATGATTATGCACATGAATCGAGATTGAATCGGTGCTTGCATGCGCTGTCAAAATTGTCGTGAGCAAGCGAACTGTGAACAATTGGTAAGCTACAGGTGATGTTGGTAAATATGAAGGTTACGTACGATTTTACGTGTTTGAGACAGTTTCTGATTTGCATTTTGGATACGAACTTTTATGTAATTGTTTTATTGAAAAATACTATCTTAATTTTTCTCTTTTCTTAGATAAAGGTTCATGTTACTCGAGGAAATATAGGCACCGCTCCTTTTTTCGCGATTTCTGGTGTCCATCGAGACAAATTGTTCATATTCATGAATACTTTCACTCCTAAATTATTGTTAATGAATTAAAAGGCATCCTGTAGATGAAGGCAATTAAATTGGTCACAACATAACAATTCTATAGTTGAGTTTCAATTTCAACATTGTTTTTCAAACATTATTTTGTGTTGTTCTGCTCAAAAAGCTAAAACGACGTTGCAAAAACCATGCCAGCCAAACATTGTTACAAAAATTTTACCTGCAATATATTCGCCAATACGTGGATCAATGGAAATGCCGGCCATGCCTGTGCCTATCAATTTATTTTGTTAGCGACCATTTTTCGGTAAAATTTTAAACATATTTTTCATTGGAAAATAAAAGTTTGCTAACAATTTTTGTTCATGTTTTCATCCAAGCGTAACACTGTGCATTCTAATTATTTTTCTTTTATACTAGTTTTTTTGTAGATATTTGGAAAATGCAACAAAACAGTTCTTCGTTTTAATAGTTTCATGGTGAACTCTAATTAACAAGTAATCAATCAGATAGTATAGCTAATGATGCGTGACAAACAGAAAAATGTCTATTTTACACGATATAATCATTGTAACGTAGCGACTAATTTCTTTTTTAATCCAGTTCTGTGTTGCGTCAATCGATGACGAACTTGAATCACACTAACCCAATTATATCAATCATCGATCCACTTTCAGAGGAATTAAATTTTTCCCTTTTATTGGACTGTGATTTGCTGTTGAAGAATTTAATAAATGATGATTTATCTTTTCTACCAGTAGTAGGTTCTAGTTTTGGATAAGTTTTTAGATTATTTATACTGGCTATCTACCTACCTACCAATTTTTCAACTATTTATTTGAATAAGAATTAATACTACAATACGAATGTAACCAACTATTGCTTCTACCGGCGATCTAATTAAATTTTAGAACACTTAAGCTGCTATTGTGACTTAACTATGATAGTGAGATATTATATTCTCTCGTATATAATGAGTACAAAATAATAAAACATTTGAATGAATATCAGTTATGTTATAGATTCGGCAACCATATTTTATATTTTTTGTAAATCCATCAAAGTAAGGTGCGTCCGAGTCCAATGAGTTTGAATTCAGTTTAACTATTTACAAAACTACGCTTACGTCAAATCTAATTCCAATACTACCACAGATCAAAAGCTCTAGATTCTCTGTCTATAAATTATCCCAGTAAACCAGTAGAGCCAACTGTCCGTCACGAAACGAGGCGCTTGAAGTAAAACAATCTCAGTACTAACTTTACAGATAGAAGCAACTGGCACAAATCATCTCATTTTATCGCGACGCGATCGGAAACTGTCGGACAACTTCGTGAGAGGGGAATTGATTTTAAATGGCGTTTTGTACTTATGACAGTTTTTAGTTCCAGGTCTTTTTTTCTGCGATGGGTAATATGACTGGGGTTTTTAGGTTTGTTATTTCTCGGTTTATTAAAGAATTGAAAGTAATTGCATTGCGGCTTTTTTTTTTAATGTTAGAAACAATTATGTGTTGATGCAATGAGATGCATCACAAAATTTTAACACAAGCTTCTTTTTTTCTAGCCTTTACTGTGCCTCTGCTGAGCAAAGCCTTGCCCAAGTCCTTTTAGACGTTGTTTTCATTGTTTCAACCTGTAATAAATAAGAATAATAGCCTGTAACTTGGACCCTGTTCCCGATACCGGTGCCTCTATTTTTTATGTCTATATTTTTTAAATTATTTTACATATATTTAAAAATGAAGTTAATAATAAAATTAATAGAATAATAATTAAAGTATCTTAGTAATAAGCGGTAAAATAAACAAGGTTAGGCAGTTCGACGTCTGTAGGGTTCACAATTTTGTCCGACCATTCTCATCACTGTTTTAACACAGTGTAGTCGCACCTAATTCTCTCTCCACAGCATTAATATTCCACACGAGAGTCTGACAAAATTCTAAACACCTGTCAGAACATCAGAACTTTTCATAATTGAATTAAAAGTTACATTTTGTTAGGGATCGGTCCCGGGTATAAATTTCCAACACGATGTTGAAAGCCTGAGATCGCTGAAACTCATTAGGGCGAAAAAGTAACGTATTTTTAAGCTGGTTTTATACGGTTTATATTCAACTTTTGCTGGTTTTATACGAGTACGTTTATGCTCAACTTCTGACGGCTACTGTCCAGCTTTGGTCTTGTTTCTGGCAGTTTTATTCGGACCAAATTGATGATGTAGGTTTTTGCTATTTTCATGTACCCTTGTGCTACTTTTATTTCTGTTAATTTTTGTGGTTTTATTCCTAGAATTTTATATTGTTTATGCTACTAATCTACAATGCCTATGTAGCACTGAAGAATAGGATAGACGGACCCCCTTTTCCGCACTTAGGCGCCCATAAGGTCCATTGTGCGTGCAGACCTCCTCTCTGTGCCGTAATCCACCACGCGGACCCAGTGCGAAGTTTTCGAATTTTTGGTTATAAGGCAGCTGTCTTACCTCTTATCCAAACTCCATTTACTGGGTGACAAGATAACCCTTGCCAAGACTATCAATCAGGCTTTTAGGTTTCAATTTTTTAACTACAGTGATTGTGATCTTTAGAACCCCAGTCTAGAACCCCTTTTCCACAACCCCTTAGCCTTGGCCAGTTTTCCAACCACAGTAAACACCGCCGTCCAACAACTGGTCCATTTCATATAGACTACAATAGCGATAAGATCTAGACGTATGCTTCCGACGAGAAACAACAGCTTCTAGACAATAGTTAGGAAATAGCTACACTGACTCACAGCGTTCGCAATAACACAGAAACGCTATTTATAAAGAAAACGTCGAGTTGTTTTATTGACAGTGGGGAATAGGCCTTAGACAAAAGGTGTATTAAAATTAACAGCTTACGCGAGTGATAATTTACATTCGGTGTGCCTTGGGTAATCCGTGAATACTTTTTTATTATCTGGGGGAAAACTTCAAAACGTGCCTGGACTATTGGGGAAAAAACCAGGGTGTGTCGGATTTTTACCTTACTAAAACCCCGTTCGGGAAGTTGCACGATATCTTCTCGTCCAACTTACCACAGGGTCTCAAGACGAAAGTCTATGACCAGTGTGTGTTGCCACTTGCCAGTGACATATGGCTCTGAGACGTGGTCGCTTACAATGGGCCTCATCAGAAAGCTTACAGTCACCCAAAGGGCAATGGAGAGGGCTATGCTCGGAGTTTCCTTGCGTGATCGAATCAGAAATGTAGAGATCCACAAGAAAACCAGGGTTACCGACATAGACCGAAGAATTGCCAAACTTAAGTGGCAGTGGGCAGGGCACATTGCTCGCAGAACGGATGTCCGATGGGGCAGAAAGGTTCTGGAGTGGCGACCGCGAACCGGAAGACGTTGCGTGGGAAGGGTTCGATGAACTGGTAAAGGTTGCAGGGATCCGCTGGATGCGAGACGCACGGGACCGATAAATGTGGCGATGCTTGGGGGAGGCCTATGTCCAGCAGTGGACGTCTTTTGGCTGATATGATGAAAACCACCCCGGTGATCACCATAAGCACGTTACCTCTTTTAAAATACCACCCCGGAACTCCCGTGTACAACGTGTTAAGGAACATCCCTGTGGAGTCCTCTAATAACTTAGTGGCTGATTTCCTTCAGTAGTTCGTGCTGATATTAAGAAGAGCTGATTGCCTAACAAAGGCGTTGAATATAATATGATAGCCTTGCTTAGATAATAATTACTCACAGCGCTCGCAATAACATAGAGGCGCTATTTATAAAGACAACGTCGAGATGTGTTTTATTGACAGTGGTACAGTGGGGAATAGGCCTTAGAAGAAGGGTGTATTAAAATAGCAGCGAGTGACAATTTACGTCCGATGCGCCTTGGGTACTCCGCTAATATCTTGTTGAGTATTTTGCCACAGCACATGGCGTGATCTTTATATTAAAAAACAAGTTGAATATGTTTTTTTCTATTATATTTGTCTAGCAAAGGTTAGAGCACTACAGAAGCATTTAATAACAGTTTGAGCTATGTATATCTTACTTAGTTATCAAATGCCACTACTAGAGAAGAAAAGTCTTTTTAATTAAGAAAAGAAACTGTTGTTCAAAAACGAAAAAAAATTGGTACCAAAGACTTCCGAAAAGAAAGTAATTTTTCGCTTTGTAGTGTTTTGTTTTGGAAGTCGGTTAATTTTTATTGTGTTGCCCGATAGCTACAATCTAGGGGTCTTTAAATCAAGAGTGAATAGGTTACTACTAGGTAAGCATGCTTCACCGTCGACCACATAATCCCTTACCATCAGGTGAGATAGTGGTCAAGTGAGAGACGATTAAAAATAAAAAATTAAAAAACTAACATACAGCCGAAAATAGAACCTCCTCCTTTTTGGAAAGTCGGTTAAAAATAGTGCTGGTTATCTTGTTAAGATTAATACTTATTATATACCAATAAAAACTTGGCCTTAGAAAATGAGTATAAAAGAAATATTTAAAGTAATAGATATCTCTATCATGTTATTTAGGATCATTACCCTTTTACCTAGACCAAAAGAAAAGTATATAATATAGAGCCATACCAGCGTATTGTCCATAAATAAGTTGTCAGGAAATAAATTGGTAATAAAGAACCAAGAAACTGAAAACCTCACACAATTCTATTTACATCTCCAAAGAACCTGCACTACTGAAAGAAACCTATAGGCGTACCAACAACGTGTAATATATTTGTGAGCAACGAACACTTCTCAAAGACTACACTTAGTCCGCTTGTATTTACCAGCTCAAAGGCGTTTGGAAGGCGCTGGGAGGAATGGTACGTTCTGTATTCAAGAGCGGAGGATTATTATTACCGAGTAGTATTCTGTTCGTTTGTATCTGGCTGGATTTTAGTATCGATTTTGAAAAAAGGAATATTTATTGCATCAGGTTTTTATTCTTCTTGATGATTTGAGATTTTGGGGGACGTTTATTTGAATATTTTACTTTATTCTATTATGTTGTGTGACGTTTATTTCTAATATTATAGATTTATTTCTAAAGACTTCCCGCTTTCTTTCATATTCTACATTCATCAGTTCACATTCATTAATTTTCAGTCTACATTTCTATTAATTTTCTTAATTCCACTTGAATAATCTTAAATCAAATAATTGTCTCTTTTTAATCCAATTCCTCGTCCTATTTAATAAAAAGAAAGGGTTATTCCCAGAGGTCCACGATTCTATTGTTCTCGAAAAATTTAAATTCATACTTTACTTCCCAACGGGTCCACGACATTTTAAAATATGAAATATTTTCTTTCCCAACGGGTCCATGAGAACGCTTGGTACAGTCAGCAATAAAAGCTTGGCTAAGGGATAAATGTTTATTATTTCTATGAAATAAATCACAATGAATATAGATAAGTAATAACTACATTTTTACTTTATCACATGAATGGTCATGACCATTAAAAAATCAGGCTTAGTAGGCGTTTCGGCCGATGAGTTTCGCCCGATCCGGTGGAAACAGGAATTATTAAATTTTATTATTATTTATTTATTATTATTAATAATTTTTTTAGCAAATTTTGTACAGTTAGAAAGAAAACCTTGGCTTATATTATTTAAGTACAAACAGGCAATTTTTTGAAAAAAAAGTAAAGCTTTTTTTATCATTACAACAACCATCAGTAAACATGATAAATCACAATAATCAGTCTTATATATCAATTAAAAAGTGTGGAATAATTTATTATTTAAAATTTTATTTCATGCACCTACGGATCAATAGGTACTTAGTGTTGGGACGTTTATTTTTTTAGAACGTCAAAATAAAAAAAAATGATTAAAATCAGTTGAGAGTTTAATAAAATGATAAAAATATAACTTCATCATGCTTTTTTAGTTACATGTTGAACATTTATACACAAACTACCAGGAGAACAGAGTCATGAAAAAGTATTTGCGGGCCTAGAATCATAAGCGGTAGAGACTAACGGAGTACCAGGAGGTCAGAATCTGAAATCTCTCGGTAATCTTTTTACATATCATGGTTCCAGCCTCGGAAATACTTCCTCGTGATTATAATCTCCTGGTACTTACTTAAATTAGTCTTTACCGGTAAAAATCATGAAGAAGTCTTAATATTTGCGGGTCAAGCCCTGCAAATATTAAGACTTCTGGCCTCCTGGTAGTATGGGTATAAATGCTTATAATGTTCAACATCTAACTAAAAAAGCTTACGTGTCGTCACCATTCAAGACCGCATTTTATTTTGTTATGTTTTCAAAAAGCAGCTCCTTCTTACAATAAATTGTTTAACTGACTGTACTTTGGATATATCTCGTGGACCCGTTGGGAATTCATTTAAGAAACATTTAAAACATTATTATAATTTTTCATGGACCCGGTGGGAAAAGAGGAACAATAGAATCGTGGACCTCTGGGAATAACCCAAAAGAAAGACGCAGAATAACATTTACTGTTTTATTTTCAAGCAAAGACAAAAAGCGAATTCTCTGTTATCTTCTACTTCATTAACAACAAAAGCATAATTATGAAATAAGTACTTGAAACCGTCTTATCTACAAGGAACATTAGGTAATGCTTGGTAAGGAGTAAAAATAATTCGTAAGCCAAATGAACAGAGATAAGCCATTTCTGATTCAATAATATTCTCAAAATCTGCTGCGGCAGTAATCTGGGATTAATCGTTCACGAATGACTAAATTTTGCAAGAAAAATATAAAAATTAAGCTTTTCAGAAATTTATGACAGCAGATAATTAATTTAATGATAACGATAATACGACTGATGACGAAGAAGTGAATAGAAAAATTTATGGACAGACTGTCGTCAAACATTAGCAAGAATTAGATTTCACAGAATCGATAGATGCGTTAATTAAATGGATATATTGACCATCATGATTATAGCATCAGACAGTTGATCTCATGTGCTCATCACAGGGTTCCTAATGACAGCAATGATGAAAAGACAGAGGCGGATGACATAACCACACATTTTACAGCTATCTTAACATATCTTAGCAGAGATATACTTGGGTAAAGAGCTAAAGTAATTATCTAAAATGGACAGAATTGATAGACGCATTAAATGAAGATATGAACCATCTTTAATATAGCATCAGACAGTTGGTGTCGTTTCCGGGACAGCAATTGAGGGTTCCTAATGACAGCAATGATAAAAAGCTAGAGGTGGATGACAAAACACACATTTTACAGCTCTGTCAACAGAATTCAACATGGATATAATATATTTATATAGAGAGCCAAAGTCAACAATAGCATCTTTTCCATTCTCAATAAGGAAATTGCTAGAACTTTTCAAGCAAGAATACACCCAAACAATATCCTAAAGTAAATTCAGGCACTTAAGGCAGCTGTAAGTACCAAATAATTGGAGCATAAAGGCTCGCAGTCGATCCCTTCTCGACTGTGTTAGGTAAATGTTAGTACTTGGAACACTCTCGAAGTTTGTTTCAAAGTCAAGTAGTAAAACGTGTTGAAGTGGGGTTCCAGATGAAATTGGTTTTGTTTTATATCTACGAGAATCTAGAAGATTAAGAATAATCTTAAGGCCATAGAATCTGAATGGGTAAAGTTAAAGAATACATTACTTTCGAATGTGTATATCAAAAATAATAACATCCTATCCATCATACCTAGAAATGAGTTATGGATAGAAGAAGACCAAATAAAGAATAGATGGATGTATGAAAGATGATATAACTGATAACATGGTTTCTTTTGAGATGATGGCAAACAGATGTGTATGGCAGAAAATAATTGCTACACTGATCTCTAATAAATTGGGATAAGGACAGAAAAGAATAAAGAAAGAAAAAGTGTTTATTTGTCACAAAACGCCATACAATATAAGAACATACTTAAGTTAAACCCTTAAAATAGTATTAGTAGTACTTAAATTTAGTTAGTAAAGACGAGAAATAAATCAAACAATAATAACATATACTACCACAGAACAGAAAAAACGCCTTCTTCTCTGTTCTGTGTATACTACCCACATTTTGTTTATAACAGAAAAGAAATAGGGAGAAAAATATGTAGGCAGATGCATGTCGTGATTGTTGCAAGAAGTCTTCCACTCAGCATAATGCTGTACCGTGGGGGACCCACAGCACGGCGCTGAATTTCAGTGGTCGCCTAGGACGTGATGTACGGAAACCAAATCTGTATAGATACAAAGAACATAAAATAAATACAATAAAAAATAAATAAAAATAAACTACCCAAAATTATAGGACTACGATTATTATTATTTACTATTTTATTATTAGGAGGATAATGACCTAGAAATTCAAAAAATAATAAAATTGTAATTATTTCCTTTGCATGGTTTGATGTAACAGATTGAATTAGGCCTAATAAGTTCATAAGCGCCAGCCTAATGAGAGCTCATCTTTCTTAATAACAGGCAATTGAAAGAAATTGGACACTTAATAGCACTTGTTTGAAAGTTATCTTAAGAATTTATCCTCAGTGAAAGAATTATCAGATGTACTAGCATTTACCAGTGGATTCACCCATGTGAAAGTTATCCTATGGAAACGGATATAACCGGGATAAAATAAAAATCATCATGATCAACATTTCAGCCGAAAGACGTCCACTGCTGGCCATAGGCTTCCCCAAGTGTCGCCACATTGACCGGTCCCGTGCGTCTGGCATCCAGCGTATCCCCGGTGAAAATATGCTATGACCTTATCCAGGTCATGGTCTGTCCATGTGCCAAGGATCAACCAAACCCAATCGGCCATTGAGGTGTGATTGATTTCAGCAAACATCCAAATATACAGACCGAGTTGAAAATTCCATAACCAACTTTAGCCCTGACAATATTGGAAGCATCAATATTTTTTTAAGGATTGTAAGAGCTATAAGCTTCTGAATACGAAAAACCGCAAGTTCAATTCAAAACCCTTCAATAATCCTAAATATCCATATTCCGTGTAAAGCCTGACATTCCGACATATTGGCCAAAAAATTTACACGAATTGAGCGTACAGTTTGAGTCCGTAATTTGCAAATTGGCTGGTCCACAGTGACCTCGCAATCAGTCTCGAAACACAGCCAAATATGCTCACTTTATGTCAAACAAACACGCCATTTAACGAGTAGTGTCACCACAATTGCGGGTTTTTGCAGGACGCCGAGGATTTTTGGGTTTACATGAGTTATGAAGCATGTTTTAGGACGTAGGTACAACTTTAAACTTAATTGGGAATATTGCAACCAATGTATGTTTTTTCAACACTGTGTCACCAATCATTTTGAAACAGTTGAGGAAAACATCGTAAAGAAAGTGACGTGTCTAGAACCTAAAATTCGAAGGCATGATTTGTCTCACCTAATTCGCACTATTCCCGAGCAGTGGATTTAGATCAACTTCCAGAGAAGAGGTCAGTGTCCCAGTGGGAACTCGACATAGGTTGATTATGCTTAAGCAATGATTTATGTTTTCCTGTAGCTTCTATTTACTTCTTAATATGAGATGTTTTATTATCTTGTAGTTACTTATAACGGGATTGATTGTATAATAATAAATTGAGAGATCTTCTACAAACTTCAAAGAAAAACTGTATGTTCAACAACGTATCTTAAATATCCTGTCATTTTTAACATCTCACTTTAAAATCTCAAACGCCAAATGTTTTAATTATCGATCAACTTGTAACACTAGTTGATAAATGAGTCATCTTCAACAATCATTTACTATTCTTTTTGTGCGTGTTGTGGTAAAAAGGTTAATAGAAAAGTTGCCTCTATAAACAGTGATAATTACTTTATCAGCGGCGACAATCATGCCATTGTCCGGGTGAAGGAGACCCGGCCGTTTGTAGTGTTTGATTGTTTGTAAAATAAGACTATTCGAGTTATTTTGCAGATTTTAGCTGTTTTAGCATAGCACATTTTGTTTTCATGCCATTGAAGATTGAGGCTTTTTCTGGAGTGTATGTGATAATGATGTTATTCAAGAAAACTATTTATTTTAGGAATGAATTTTGAGAGTCACGTTACAGTATTTTTTGCAATTTAAATAAAAACACCTCTGAACCTTAGTTTTCCAATACATTTCTCGTAGATATAAACCTGTGAGCTGTCACTGATCTGTGATGTTACTTAAATGAGCTCAAAGCATTTATCAACATTTTAATATACATGCACTTTTGAATTGCTAATGTTGGTCAGTCAAAAAGATTAAGCTAGTTTTTTAAATTGACTATATTCTTTTATTGATTTTTAATACTGAACCAAATTACAACCTTTACTACTTATAGGTATTTTCCTTTATTTATAGTTTCAACGCTTTATTATCTGATACATTTACTCCATCAAGAATCAATCGTACCTTCATCTCTTTCATTCATCCCATCTTTAATATTACTCTCAAACAATACTTCACTAATCTGTTTATTCTCTCCCGTTCCCGAATCCTACATAAAACTGGTGACTTCACTGTTCACAGAAATGGTAACATTACCTCATCTTGTTGAAGGAATTATGTTTATAACGCCATTTCTACAATTGGAGAATATCTTGGATATTGAGTTTCTTGGTGAGCAAGACCTGTGGCAAGACTTTGAATCAGAACAACATTTAACAAAGATCACACTAATAAAGATTCCGAGTAGGTACTAATAGACCTTATGTGAGTAAATATTTCGCAGAAGACCCTAGTCATCAGGAAAACGGATTGAATGACCATTTTAATTATTCAGTGTTGATTTGCTTCCAAGTAGTTGTTCCCAACATAATTCTAAGCACGAATCAAATCAATGAATATTTATGAGGTCCTGATTTCGATCCTTGGGAAGGGAAAGTGTTATTGTGTTTTTCCATCGGAGATTGATCAGTAGCAGCATGTAAACTAGAATAATGCTAGATTTCTTATTGCCATAGGGTCGCTCCCTATTGCTTGGCACTCAAACATAACTGGTGAAATATAGGTTTAGGCGTACCTTGCTTTTGCCTAATTCCGGAAACAAAGGCATATATACATGCGAACATGTTACGATAGAGAGATAAGATAGATAGCCCCATCCTTCAGCCATGGAGTGAATTCATCCTGACACTATTTTTAGCATCAATCCCAACCCATATCTGTTGAATCTCAGCCGTGTCCCGAATCTGCGTCATCGTGGCGACCCCAGCGCGTCACAAAATGGCGCAATCTGCGAACTGACAGCTTAAAATTAGATTTGCGACAATTTGACGCCAGCATCACACTATGTAGGTACGACGATTTTAAAACTTGTATGGATTTTGGAATTGGCTCCGGTTATGACATTTGCCTTATACGGGTGTTTCCATATATGTTGTTAAAGCTGTATTTAATGTCAGCAATGTGGAAAAATATATTGGCATTATGCAGGCGTTTTGGGGTTAAAGCAACCTTTGACTTACCTAGACAAGATACATAATAACTTGTTTCTAGAAATTACATCGCTTTTTTGGATAAAAGTTTAAGCAGAGTGCAGAATCAAAAGATTCTGCACTCTGAGCAAAAAGTCGTGACTAATAAAAATGTGTCACGACTTTTTGTTTTGTGCAAGCCTAGTGTCTGAATTGAGTATTTGGTACAACCCAACACTTATTCGATTCAGAAACCGTTCCGAGAACCTGTCAAACCCTGCTTTAATTCCAAAGTTTGACAGTTCTTCAAGTTAAAGTAAAATTTGACAAATACTGAATTTCAAATAATTAATTCTGTAATCGGGGTTTAATCCGCTATTATGCTTCCTAACATTTAAAGACTTTCTACCATCACGAACATGAACAACAAGATAATGCAACATAACACCCAAAAATTTTATATTAACTCTAATTAGAAATATGCTACTCACGATTCTATGAAAACATAATAAGAATTTTCAGAACCCGTTTTTCCAATAATACTCTTTATAACTGTTTACAATAATAAGATTGCAAATCCGATACAGACAAGTAGCCCCGTAATTATCAATGTCAGTAACAGTGTTTTAAATAAGGAAGCTAGACAGCCCATACCTTTTGTTAGTATTAATAAACTCATAACCCCTTTTAAGTTCAACCTCCCCTCGCGTTTCTGTCCTCGCCAATTATGTTAACAAGACCTGACCAGTCATTAGGGTATTTTAGAAAATTGCAACCCTTTATGAGGAGGGTGCATGAGTCATGTTGCAAAGAGGGTTTGTTTTTAGGGTTGTTATTTGAGTACTATAATTTAAGCCCTGTCTGGATTTTTTGTTTCCTGTTTCGTTTGAACAGATTTAATTAAACTTTTGATGAAAACAACGTTGTAGTCTGTATATATAGGTATATTGCAATGAAAGCCAATATGGAGTATATTGGATTTTTACTACCTCGAGTTTAATTTGCTGCCATTTTAATTACAAAGTATTAAAAAGCAACCTCCATACACTGGTAAAAAGAACAACATCAAAAGTACCTACTCATCTTATTCAGATTCGTATACAAATTACTGAACCATAATTTCAATACCAGAAGACTTTTCTTTTACACATTTTATTACCTCTACTCTGCAAAAAAACCTTTCGGCGTAGTACTAATTGTATTAAACTACAAGCCAATCCTCACAAAATAAGCCATACATCGTACAGCTGCAAAAAGAAACGCGCGAAAAAACCTGTACAACATTCATAAGACAGTGGTACGAAAATAACTGAGACATGAATTGGCCTTGACCATCTTATGTACCGAGATGACTGTATACTTTAGGCAATAAAGACTAACGAAATCTCTCTTAATTCCGCTTCATTTTGTCCCGGTTTTTCTAAGATTTTAGTCACCTCATTGCTATTTCCCTTTATGGCTTATGTATAGACTTCGGAAATGGCTAGTTCCCTATAAATTCCACTTGCTTTTGTGTTTTGGTGATTTGGGTTAGTACGCAGTATGTCACACTGCTATATTACTTTGTGACCAACTAAGGACTCCTGACCGCTGAAATTTATCCTCTGATTTATTACAAAAAAAATGTGTATTTTATTTTAGTGAGTAATTTATGTACTTTAAAAATACTTACCTCCGATTTCTGAATTAAGCATTTGAAGTTGAGTATTTGTCAAACAGTACTTTAGCCTGAAAAACTGTCAAATAAAAATTTAGCACTAAATTAGGGTTGGACACGTTCCTAACTCTAAATACCCAATTTAGAAATCGGCCCTTAGTCTTCCTCATAGATTTAGATTTGGTTTAGTAAAAAGTATGTCACACTGCTGCATTACTTTGCAACCAACTAAGGACTTCAGAAACGGCTAATTATGTATTGTTTCCCTTTAAAGAAAGAATGATATCATCAATGTCGTGAGGTATGGCATCAGATTTAGGCCTAAGTACTCTTTAGGCCTAAATCTGATGCCAAACGTCTCCAAAAGAGTGTGATGAGTAATCGTAACTAAACCCTGACTTCAGAGTGTAAACACAGATACTTTTATTAGATTACTGTGTAAAGTCTACTCCTAAGAGTTTTTTTTCATCATCTATACAAGTCTTTTGCTCTGACAGAAACTCAAAATGTTTTCCTACTTTCTCCTTAACCCTTTCAGTGCCGTCCTCCTTCCAACTGTAGCGCCTGTCTACTCCTATCACCCTAGTACCATCCACACACTGGTACAACTATTTCACCTCATAAGAAGACGCTGTGGTGGCATATAATATTCAAGCTAATAGACAGATCGCGTGTGCCAAAACTTCCAAAGCCACACATCATTCGTTCAGAACACGGTCACCCAATTTGTTAGCAAATCGTTTAATGGATTTATAAGGTCATCATGTCTAGTATACGAAGAAGACAAACTCGAAAATATAAGCTCACTGCACTAAAAAAATGAATTAATAAATCAAATAACTAGCTAGAGTCAAGAGTCCTTCAGAGTTATCGGATTTATTAATTCATATTATTAGTGCAGTGAGCTTATATTTTCGATTTTGTCTTCTTCGTATACTAGATATGATGACCTTATAAATAATAATTACAAAAATAACTTTAATAAAATTATTATTTACATTAAAACTTACTAAAGTTTTTGACTTCCGTCAAGTCTACTGAATATGTTAAATATTTAATTAGTTACCTTTTCAATAAATTGATATGTGATGGAATAATCATCCTACATCTCATCTAAAGTTTAGGTTAACTATATGCTTTTTTAGATCACGTTTCTAATGATCATGTGGTAAGCCAATGTAACCGCATGCCTATCATTGACTAATATGAAAAGATTGGCGTCTCTTAAAAATACCTACTTATACACTAAGATAGAGGAAAACACACACACAAGGAAATCAAAAGCAAAATATCTTCGAAAAATTATTGGATTGCATGGTGACGAGACGTGAGCCATTGATCAGACCAATATTAGAGTATCTAAATAAAGTGGCAATTCTTAAAACATAAATTACAATATATTCGGATAGAATATATGCACACATTAGAATAGAATATAATATTACTCAATAAAAGAACCAGAAGACGCACGTGGCAAGAATAATGATTTTATTGGTCGTAGACCATAATTGGATGGGTCAATGAGATAATGCACACATAATAAGTTCAGGAGTCTGTTTTACGACTGCGAATTTTATTACAGCAATTATTTCATCTTTACGAGGTCGTTCTGGATGACGCGGAGAATTTCTTATGGCTCACTCGAATTGGACCACGTTGATATTGAGACTTTAATTGGTGAATCTAGAACTATGAATACATTCCGGTAATACTAGTAGAATAATAGACCAACTGGAACATTTCGCGCTTGAGTTACCTACAGTAAACTTAGCCTGGAAATGCGACAAGAAATAATTAGATGCTTATAAAAAGGTTGATCAAGGTTATAGTTTAAAAAATAATAAAATTGCAGAAAAAAATCGAAGAGCACAAGCACAAATAGCAGGAAAACACAAATACAAAATTAAAAAGCTCGTTCAACTAAACTTTATAAATGGAACTGAGGTCGCCGGCGCAGTTGCAAAAAGTTACACATGTAGCAACTTAGTTGCGTGCATCCCGGGAACTTGTCCGGGATTCAATATCCCGGTCCCGGACTATGTCGAGCGAATTCCAATTGGAAAAGTTGTGCTTATTGCATACCCCGGTTCGACTGGTCATCGGGAACTTGGCGTTATACGGGCCGTATATATACCGCCCGTGGTACAGATATTGATGTCCCAAATTAAATTGGAGTATAAGCAGTACCTATGTAAGTTGTAAAGAGACGTATGGCTTATATTGGAATGCTTTCAAAGGAGGATAAGAAAGATTGATTGCTTTCTGATCCGATCGTTGATGGAGTATTTTTAATGCGGAATGCAATAAGATTCCTTTCTGTAGTCGCTTTTTATAAACTCTCAGAAACTGATGAAATGCGATGTTATTCAAAAATGAATTTCGTTCTACAAAAACCTACAGGATTATTTAGACTTAGACCACACAAAACAAATCTGTCCAAAATCAAATTTTAATAATACCATCTCTAAAATATGACATCATTTTTCAATGTACCACCAAACACATTACTTTTGGCGTATATTAATTGAACTCTGTCTGTTGAACTGAAATATTTCGAATGCCAACCTGAAGTGGAGTAATTGGACATAATATGTACAAAGGGTCCAGTTTCGAAGTTAGTTAAACAGAGACCCAACTAATTGGTGAAATTGGACCACGGTGACCAGCGCGTGTCGAAAAAATGCGTGTATTGAATTTTTTGTGGAGGCTGTGAACTGACTATTAAATTTTGTGCTGTTATTATTCTGTAATTGTGTCCTACAAAAATGAAAAAAACTGGCGATATTTTATTTATTTTGTCTTAATTGACATGTCTTTTTGAAGTTTTTTATATCTACATGATTAATTGACAATCAATATTTTTCGCCTCGATTTTTTCTTATCTCTTGACATCCTTAAAAACTATCATACCAGATATCGTGTTAAGAGCAATAGGACGTATGGTTATTGGCAATAAACTAATTATGACATATTAAGTCTTAACATTGATATGCACGACAGCGCAATAACAGACATGGCGTCCGCCTTTCACCAAATTGCACTTCGAATGTCAAATTTTATCAACGCGAGACATCAAGTATCAAAGACAACAAACATCATTATAGAACGAAGGTCACGGAGCTGAGACGTGCGTGAGACACGACCATTGAAGACAGAGCCCTACGATTCAATCGATCGCCCCCTTGTGTATATAGACGATGTTTTAAAACCGGGGGGAAGGCGTGTCTGATCATACTGGTCGTTTTTATGCGAATGACTCAGCGTTGAGTCAGAGCGCCAGTGCTCAAGTTTGGGGCATTCCTGTATTGAAATTGGCTGCGATAGATTTTAGGAAGTTGTAAGTTTTCCTGATAGATGTATTTTGTTTGAGCCACCGTTAGCTGAAGTTTTTATTTATTGGTGGAGTTGGGTTCTAAGTAGTTCGCTTTTGAATGGAATTAGTTTTCTTTTTTATTCTTAAACGTTTTATTTCAACTTTAAGTATTCCTGTCAATATTATACTAAGTTTAGTGAGTAAAACCATTGCACACGTTGCACCATTGCAACGTTGTTGTTTAAATTACCAATAAAAACGAGTTGCAAAAAGTTATGTTAACACACTGTTAAATTTATCGCTCTATTATGAACAGGTGTCACATTTCTGTTCTGCTAACGTTCCATAAAAATTCTCTGTTAGGTACTACATAAAAGTGTCATGCATCATATAAAGGCATAACGGGAAGGTTTGGTCATATTTTAAAAACTGCTCCTGTCCATGTAAATTAACAACTTTTTCTATGGATATCATCCCATTAATAGCTGCATAGAATCTATGCTCAAGCCACTTTCATGCCAACTGCATTATTCTCTAAAATGTCTCAACACGAAGCCTATTACTCTCTTTTACTGGTGACAATGAAGTGTGTCGTCTGCGAGGTGACTAGGTACGCGCTAGAATGTTTATACCAGTATAATTACTGCCAATTAGACGTATATTTACGCCCTAACGATGACATCATTCGCACTGAGGGACTGGCTGGAGGTTATGTTTGAGTTGTTATATTTTGTTTTACATATAAATTAAAAACCTACATTTATACTGACGTAAAAACGTGGAAAATATTATGTTTTTTGCTAGGTTACCTACAAGATTTGTTTTGATAACAAAACTCTTGAGTGTAGTCAGTCAAGCCTTACCTTCTATTACTCATATTGATAACTAAAGATATATTGATAGTCCACTCCCTCTCCATTAGAGGAGGAATGAGTCCCAGCAGTAAGAATATAATGCTAATAGTCATATAATAGAAGAATTGTCTTGAAGATGACTGCAAGGTTAATCAGCAATCGTTCTTTATTTTAGATGAATAACAGTTTAGGATAATAATATTGAGAAATAATTGCCTTTAAAATTTGTAATTATTCCAATCTATTTTCACGGTTGATGTCACAAGAAGTGACTAAGACCCAATTTAATTAGCATATCCAAGCAATTCTGAACCTAACCCCTTACAAACATGATGCATTACCACATTAGCAGCCACACCACATAGACCTAATTGCCACTGTTTTACAACCAGTGACCGTTGTGAAAGCAACTGCAACGCGTTAGGCAACGGAAAGAAATACATTGGAAACCACAGACAGACTTAAATCTAACTAGATGACGCGAATGTATGTACTTCGTGAATAATTTCATTGTGCGTACAGCTAAGCTAAATCTAAAATCTGGGGGGTCAAGAGTGAATAGGTTATTTCTAGGCAAGCGTGCATCACCGTCGACCGTATTATTGCTTACCATCAGGTGAGATAGTGATCAAATGCGAGTCTATCAATAACAAAACAACAAAAAAACTACCCGTGTCAAATAAGGGAGTAAAATGAGAGTAAAGCTCTTACTTTGCACTCTTTTATTTAGCGTTATCGGCATCGTACATCAACCGAAATCTAGAAAAATACCTAATTATTTAATGAGACTCTTCAAAAAAAGTTGGTCGCGACAATGGAAACATTTTCTTTCATCGGTTAAATTTGTTCATAAATTGTGTTTGTAAAGTGGCACGCTTGGTTTTCATACAGATGGAGGGACTTGCGGTATCTAGTTAGTTTGCGGTGTCTGTGTTGGAAACACTAGAAAAGGTGAAACAGAGGAAACTAAGGCTAAGTTGTATACTAGTGCTAATTGAAAATAATTGGGAGCTCAGACTTTTGGGAATTTTGAGCAATACTTAAACGTTGAAGTTATTGTGTAAGTTGCAGTATTGTAACACTTGTATGCATATTGACCCGCAGGTGTTGCAATAAAAGGAGTAAAGATCAGTCAATGGATGAAATTTTTACTTGAAGATGAAGCCTCATTACATCGTATCGTTATTATCTTATCGACAAAATATTGATGAATTTATCATTGGGTAATTTATTATTGATGAATTTATTATTGGTAATAAATGATTCAAAGACGTAAGCAGAAAAAGAAAAGAATCTAGACAAATCAACTCGAAAAGAAGATGAAGTAGGACATTGTTATCCTGAATAACACAATGCGTGGAGATGATGTTACTTCATGAATTCACTAAGAAATAACAAAAGTAAAAGTAACTACAATTCTACATTCTTATTTGAAAAAAATAACTCTCATTGAAAACATAATGAGATCATAAAATATTTTCTCATTCATAATTTTAGTCAAACACAACTCAACAGTTTTTTGTTCCGATTCGCCAGACGGCGCTTGTTTTAAGACAATGCGCGAGTGAACAAAAGAGTTGTGAATGAATGAACTGAATGATGAGTTCTTGCGCGAAAATGGCTTATCTGATTGTTATGTAAATCTTGCTATCGATTAAGCTGAAATTTCGCCATTATCGTTACTGAGGTCAATTTAGGGAGAGCTCCTCCTAAATTTTATATTACGCTATAATTAATGTACATTACTTAAATCGCCAACCCGATTAATGTTCGTGCCTTTTCTGTGTGTGAAGAGGTCTTTTTTCTTCAGTGGAGCAATACCACAAAACATTATATTCCCTAAAGAGAGCAATTTCAGGCAGGTATTATTATGTGGAATCACTGAATTAGTGACATTAAACTCTCCAATAACAATAATCAAAAGTCTGCTTCAAAATAAATGATTAATCATAAAAGTTGCACAACCCAATTAAAAGCACAGATATTCACAACCCGTTTCATTCCACGCATCACACGTCCAAAAAAGGCAGCGTATTTAAAAATAAAAAGGAACAATAACCGAAGACCTTGGCCGAGTGAAACGGAACGCTGATGACAGTTGCGACACTCGAACATGACAGGCTGGAACGCTTTCATACGTTTTAAATAAAGAATTGACAAATGTTTTTTTATTATATTTCAATCAATCGTTATTTACCGCCTCATTAGGTTTTGAAATAATTATTTTGTTTGCGGTTTTGTCTGGAGCCCAAATGTTTTTTTTTAGAATGTGACCCTCATGCAGAAAGCTAGTTATTCGATAGGAACTTTAATAATTAATAACAATTTATTCGAATTTTCAAGCATCAAAAACAATTTTACTGCTGGACTCGAAAGTCGAACCTAATCTCGTTAATTCATGCTTGTGGTCATTCAATGAACGCAGTGGCATATAAAGTTATATTAACTAAAGTACGTAATTACTTACATTTAACTTACCAAGCTATGGTAGTATAAAACATTCATAAAAAGAAAACTTTAATCTCTCGCCGCGATATAAATGTGAAAGATAATTAACTTGTCCTTTCTCCATTAAACAAGAAAGTCAATTAGAAAATAAGTTATTTATTAAGATAATAATAACTATCTAGATTAGTTATTTAGTACATATGATAACAGGGTACTTATCTATTTCTATTTAGCCGCTGATTCAACTTCTGCCAAGTTTTTGTCCAAATATTTTGTGGTCGGCATCCAGTCTAACCGGATGCGGATGAGCACCAGTGTTTTACATGGAGCGACTGCCTGTCTGACCTCCACAATTCAGTCAATCAATCAATCAAAAGAGTTTATTTCAAATAAACCCTATATGTACTTTTGAATTGCCAAACAAAAAAAAAGATGAATCTAGTTGCACATTCGCAAGCGTCAGTAAGTCTCTATGGATATCTAAGTTATGATCCATCCCAACTGATGGCGCCCGTTTACGAACATGACGCATGGATTGGCACCACTCAATTCAACATCATGAATAGAACCAAATGATCCAACACATGTGCCACCATTAGAGATACATTTGAGAGAGAATGATACAATCAACTACCAGGGCACACACAAGTTAACGAACGACTTATAGGTACAGTAAATGGTAGATTTACTTTTATTAGTCGGAACATAGTACTCACACATGTGCTGTGCAGTTATATAATACTAAAAGTAATTGAGTTTATAAAATACAAATATATTCATAACGTCTTCAGCAGGTCCAACAATACTTCAAAACTTTTCTGCCCATCACTTGTTTTTGCGCCCTAGTGGCGGCGGAGCAGGACCAGCATTGAGCCAAGCATTTTTATCAGCGATGTAATTCCCCAATGTATGATTTGCCTACCTGCATAGTTTGCATTTTATACTAGTTTTAAATTTCGTCACATTCAGTTCTAGAATGTGGGGAGACAACAGACTGACTCAAAACCCGCTGGCAAAACTGGTGTAAATTTTTTTGGTTTCTGCTATCCAGAAACGATAGCGGAGATAGGATAGATGGAGCTCTTTGCCGCACTTAGACTCGCATTTGGTCCGTTGTGCGTGCAGGCCTCCTCTCTGTGAGAGGGAATTGGCCGTAATCCACTACGCGGGCCCAGTGTGTTCATAAGGCTTCTAACTAACTGTAATAACTGTCAAAGATCGTCTACAAATGGCAGCTGGAATCGATAGCTCAACTAGGTTTCCGAAGCACAGAGGAATTTCAGTATATAATGGAAGGGCACCCATCGACGGACCGACCTGTGAAAGTGTTACTTATCCTCGAAGATCGACTCGTATGGCCGTTATGACCCGTTATTCTCCAGCTCCTCAAAAAACTATCAATTGGCTTATTCAGGCCACAGATATAATACTAGCATCATAATCATCAGTTTTTTTATATTCCCACTGCTGGGCCCCAGGCCTTCTCTCTGTGAGAGGCAATGAGCCTTAATCCACCACGCGGGCCCAGTGCGGGTTGGTGAATGTCACATGTCTTCGACTTTTTGGTTCTAGGACATGCCGGTTGCCTTACGATGTTTTTCTTCACCATTTTTTTAGAGCAGTGGTAATGAAATAATTTTACACATAGTAAAGCGCCTGCCTGGGTTCGGACCCACTACCTAAGACACGTGAGTCGGGGCCGTTACCACTGGGCCTCTACTGCTCTCTTCTAATACTAGCATGTCAGGCTAGGAGGCCAGAAGAGCACGCCTTGTATTTATTTTTCACTCCCCGTGGAAACGAGAATAATGAAATATGAATACATTTTAATAAATCCATTCTTCAGCAGAATAAGCTCAGATTGTATCAGAAAAAGTTTGATTAGAAACCGCGCATAGAATATTAAGTACTTTCAACAGAGTGATCAATATCTCCATAACACACCTAGGTATATAACGTTTCTTTATATTATATAAAACATCGTTAGTATACAGGAAGACTTTGTTCTCATAACTTTATTTACTGTCCTAAAGTATTTAGTAATGTATTGTCAAAAATCTTTACCAATTTCCTCAATATCCTTGAAAAGGAACCAAACGACCCTATCTCTTTCCCATCCTATTTATTAGATCACATCTAATAAGAGAATTCTTCCCCTCGGAATCATGAATCACAGTAACTCAGTTCATACATTTCACAAGTTGCTCCAAATACGCACGTCTTCGACTGACATAAAGGCGCCGATCCACAGCAGTCCACTGCTAAGCCACGCACGTATTTTTATCTTAGCATTATAAGAAAAAATAACTTATTTCTGCGGCTTCATTACCGTCGCCTGTATCACAGGAACCGTGTATATAGAAAAAAAAAAGTAAATTAAAAAAATCAAAAACCCGACTGCTTAAAAAGCTGCTTTCTTCTTGTTTACGTCTTTTTAGTTCGCTTTTTAAGCAGTCGGATTTTTGATTTTTTAAATTTACTTTTTTATTTATAACTTTTTAGTTGACAATTTTTTTTGAATTGTGTCCATTTAAACATATATTATTGAAATCAACTCTTAAAATCCTGATACCCAATACGACGGGACATGAAGAAAAAAAATCGGTCCCCACAATATGGCGCCCAAAAGCCGCCATTTTTATGTATAAAAATCATCAAAATCGGCCCACGCGTTTGGTCTCTGGAACGCCACATAGAACCAAACATACATACATAGACTGATAAACACATTACCCTCCTTCGGCAGTCGGGTAAAAAGAAGGCTGTGCTAACTAAGCGATAGTGTAGTTTTGTAACAGTGATAGAATTTTCGTAATCGTATCCGCGATTCTACTCTCTTAACACATACCAAGCTAATAAAAGCATGTTAAAAACAAAATTAATTTCTCCTCTTTATAATACTAGGTTACCTATGAAATTGCCGTTTTATGAAATGAGTCACTTTGAGATAACTTCGATTAAAAAAATATAAGTTCAAATAAATCTAATACCTATAAGTCATATATATTATGGGGGAAGCCTTTGCCCAGCAGTGCACCAATATAGCATAATAAAAAAGGCATATTATTCCTTTTTTGTCTATTATATATCGTCATATTTTTGTTAAAATATACACAGGCTATACCACTGCGACTACAAGCAATGCACAGATGCGTAGCTGACAAACAAGTGAAAAGTATAGCTAATATGGCCAAGCTCTCCGTGCATATCCTACGTAGCAGTGGACGACGGGGCGGTCGTCATGATATAGCGGATAGATGCGTCTGACGGCGATCTCAGACGGCTGGCGACGACGCGATCGATCCGTTGATAGCCTGGCTGGAGAATTTGTCTATCTGTCTGTAATGTTAGTGTAGGTACTGCATAGTTCATAGATTGTGTAGTTTGTGTACTGTGTAGTTTGTGTGCAGTTTGTATTGATTTGGGAAAGGGAAATGCGGGTTTGAAAATGTAGGGGTAGTAAATTTATCTGGGTTGTGCTTTAATCCGGGCTTACTGAAGCAGAGTACCTATAGTGAAATTGTTCCAAGAAATTGTCAAAATATAATAACTCAAATAATACGAATAGGTCAAAAACCACCATAAAAGGAAACTGTGAAAATGCCTCTAGGCAAAAAATAGAAAACAATTTAATATATTTGTAAAACACTTCAAACATCGTTCCTACAGCAAAAACACAAACACGACTCTCAACTTTGCACCGCATACGTCCTGAATTCCTAATTGAAACGAAACAACAAAATTAAAATTACAAACACATTCCGCGAGTAATAAACAACGAATTAGGTCAACAGTTCCTTCAAAAATGTTCGTAATTATAAGCCGAAGAAAATTTTTGGGCACGCTACATACCGTACTTCAGATTACGGGCCATAAGTCTGGGATCAGCTCATAAACAATCGCCGATGGGCTATTTGGGGCATACCAGTCCGTGAAGTAGTCGTTATATGGACCATTAGGACTACAATATGTTCAGATTTACAGATTACTAAAGAATTGTCTGAGGTTTGTCGGGCTTTTCAAATGTTCCTGGGTCTGGTTTATAGATAAAGTTCCAAATGAAAGCAATTTTTGGCAGTGTTATTGTTGCAATCAAAAAGATAAAGTCGTCGTTGTAACACCCAATTGTAATTTTTGCGGTGTGCAATAAAGAGTCTTTATCTTATCTGAATTTCGTTGAAATAAAAGCTTTTTATCTGAATACCACTCGATAGCCAATATTCAAAGTTAGGAAATACTAAAAGACCTACATTTGGCATAAGACTGTATGTTTTTGATCAATTACTCCTCAACAGTGGAAGAGATTTGGTTGAAACTTAGCAAACGGGTAGACCGCGACTAGATCAAGCAAGACTAGGAATTTCTATGCTAAGACTCTATTCAACGAAAACGATAGCGATTGGAAAGACGTCAGGAATGTATGAGAATATCAAACGGTATCAAAATGTCAATCCCTTACATCACACGTCCTAGGCGACCATTGAAAATCAGTGCCGTGCTGTGTGTCCCCCGCGGCATAGCGTTATGCCAAGTGGAAGCCTTCTTGCCACAATCACGACACGCATCTGCCTTGCTTCTTTTTCACCCAATTTCTTTTCTATTTTATACAATATTTAGGTAGTATTATATAGTATTATTGTTTTACTTATCTTTTGTTTTTACTTACCTAATTTAAGTATCTACTACTAATACTATTGTTAAGGGTTTAGCATAAGCGTGTATAATTAATTATGTATATCGTTTTGTGACAATTAAACACTTTTTCTCTCTTGCATTTTGGCATTTCAAGCTCACTCTGGTAGTACGATTCCGAAGTTAAATTTTCGCGGGCAAAACCAAGCTCAATACAAGCCTTACGTTTTGGTTCCTAATTATCAATTGTTTCCATTCAAAAATAAGGGGTGTTGCCCATAGCAACTGGAAATAAAACAAATCAACTGGCACTTGGCATGAATAGGCCGAGACCCTAAAGTTTGTAATTCATTACAGGAATTAGCACTACTGTGGTAATTAGGAATATTCTGCGAACTACACAATGTATGCCAATGGTTATGGGAATATTCTGTAATTACCAGAAGAACTTCCCGTAATAAACTGGAACCGGACTCGACCCCCTTTAGGTTTGGTCATAATATTAATAAACATCTTATGTTATTGGCTTATGAAGGAAGCTGTTTCTTTCTTCTTCCTATAAAATAGGAGGTTTATGAGAAAATAAGTGCGCTATATAATGCAGAAATGATCGTACAATTATTTTATTGGTTAGAGGAAACAAATAATTATTAATAATATTTGGTTCGAAGCCTTTTACCTGTGCAATACTTGGGTCACGAAAAAGTTTATTCTGATTTAATAAAACCAATTAATATACTTTAAAAAAAAAGAATAAGCATACTAAAAAGTATTTTTAGTGGTTATATATTATGATTTAATAGTTAGTTTTGACTACGAAAAACACCTAATAAAAGGGAGTCGTACCTCGATCCCGATCTTCAGAATGATGGATTAATTCCACTATAGTTTTCAATTCATAAAAACATAATAAACCAAGAAATTACAGTTAACCTCTAAATATCCTTGAATAAGAATTAAACTACAAAAATCTATTTAAAAGACAGCAATAACGGAACCTGTTTTTAATCTAGACGGAAGACCATAAAAACCATTTTATTGCAGCCAAGTTATCTAAGAAACGGACGCCATATGCATCAGAATGCATTAAAATAAAATGTAGAAGTCTGCAGTTGAGACTGACGAATGGTCTGCGCTCGTAAAAATGTGCAAAAATCGACTCTTGCGTCACTTTAGCGAGCTGGATAGCTGTTTACTGTGGGACAAGGTATGTACTGATAGTTAATGAGAATAACTTGAAGGGACCAATAAGAAAATTATTGGAAACAAAGGATAAACGGAGTAACATTAATATGATGTGGCTAAACACTTTTGTAAAGACATCTTCTCATTAGACCATGTTTCCAGCAAAAAGCTCGCAAGCAAATTGCATTAATTTGCAAGAAACTGATGTATAATGTGATAAAGCCCTCGATCGTGCCCTGCAATTTAATTAAACTTACATGCGAGTTGCTTCCAGAAGGAAACTACCTTAGATCAAATCCTAATAGAATCATAGACTTCGTATGTTTGAATTAACGGAGCTTGAAATTAGGTTTGTTAACATTTTCATGGATTACGTAAATGTCTTGCCTCGATCGCCTGTCTTGTCTTTCTTTGAACTACCAATCACGGTTTTAACAGTTCTCCAAGAAAGCAAATAAAAGTTTCTCCTACATAATTTATTGCCAATATAATCCTCGACCTTGAGAGTATAAAACTAAGTCATAAAATTGAACAAAAACCGCTAATCGCTCGTAAATTCGGCCACAAAACGCACGGAGATATGAATCACGCCGAATTTAAGCACTTAGTCCGTACCAAGGTCGCTCCATAGTTAAATGGTGTTCACAGAATACTGTTTTAATACTTAAATGTTTTATAGTGTGTTATATAATGGCACTTTTTTTGGATACAAAGTGTGACTGATACAATTTTGGATGGATTAGTTGGTAGTTATTGGTAGTCAGATTATGTCCATCAAACGTTATAACCTGGGGGTCTTTATGTCAAGATTGAAAAGTTTACTTCTTTATAGGCAAGCATGCTTCACCTTCGACCACATCATTGCTTACCATCAGGTGAGATAGTGAGTGGTCAAGTGCGAGCAAAACAAAAGTCTTTGAAAATTGCATAAAAAATAAGGTTATCAACGATAGCAGACGGAGCTAGTCTTAATTCCAAAAAACCATAAAACCTAGAACACAAGATATCTCGCGTACAATTCCAGTTTCCAGTATCTTTCTTCACGACTTTAGTTTTTATCTCCGCGATATTTTTGCATTGTTTTCGTTTCACACGTAACCGGCTGGCCTTGCTAGCTCGTCAGATGTTTGTTCGCGCACAAGAAGGCCATTGCATTAGATGACACCATGTTTGCTAAGTATGCAGTTTGAAGATGTACATTTTTATTTTGGGTTAATCAGTGTTTATTTCGTAAGAATTGTTGGTTAGTGACACTAAAAGGTCATATATGAAAATTCTTCTGCTAATAGAAAACTAAATTATAGCCGAGTGTCATAGACTAAGTTTTGTCTCAGAAGGTTTTATATGGTAGATCAATAATAAACCGCACGAGGTTCTTTTGTTTAATATAGGTGATATTTTTTTATTTTTAGGGTTCCGTACCCAAAGGGTCCAAACGGAGCCCTATTAGTGTCACTCACGTGTCCGTCCGTATGTCCGTCTGTCCGTTGTCTGATACATGGGTTTTACAGCCAAACAGTTGGAGCTACAGTAAAAGATAATTCAACAAGATGTTGACCTAAAGCCATACATATTGCCAAATACATTGTTTAATGTTTTTAACCCCCCGGCTCATACAGCTAAAAGAGAGAGTGATAAATAATTTTTGACCTACCCCATCGAGAGGGGTATCGTTGTTTAGAACTCGTTGAGTAGATAAATACTATATATTTTGTTTTAAAAAATATTGGAAAACAAAGGAATGAAACGCCACCAAAATCAGCTATTTTTTTACAAAATTTTGTTCCGAAGAATTTTTTAACTTCCCATTGACCTATGGACTTGAAATTTGGTGTTGATGTTTATTATTACGAATCATCATAATCATCATCTGCCAAGCCTTTTCCTAACTATATTGGGGTCGGCTTCCAGTCTTACCGGATTATTATTATTACGTATCTTTTACTAAAAAAATACCAATGTATTGAGACATCAGTTTTTTTCTTTGAAATTGGCTCATTTATCCTATTACAACTAACTTAATTTTGCGGTTTGGTACGGAACTTTAAATGTGCGAAGTCCGACCGCACTTGGCCGATTTTTTTTTCTCATGTCTGTATGTCCTGTGCGAATCACAAACAAATTGTTTTACTTTCTGTCTCTACAAGCAATGATGTAATTACTGTTGTTATACAAATCGTGTTTAATTAAAAAGTACAAAAAATACATGAATAATCCTTTCATCGTGCTTATTCACTGTTGGTAGTCTTTATTTGAAAATCTCGTCTCTAAAGCTTATCACAATACTACTCATACAAAAATGTTCACGGAATTACTACGCTTATTGTATAATTACTAAAGAACATATGATTTGACTGTACATTTGTTAACATAAAGAGAAATTGACTAAGAATGCTTTTATGCAAGTGAAAGTTAAAAGTTGAAGCTTATTGCGTCTAGTTTTTTTCACAATGGCCGCCAAACATCTGTCAGGCGACGCATGTTGCGAATTTGAAAAAAGAACTGTAACTTTTTTAATAGCCTGTCTGCGGTTGCGTTTGTTTATCATATTTTTGGTACATATCTATGATTTTAAGAAGATTGGGACATATTTTTTTATCTGTGCTTTTTTGCAACTGCTTGGTAGATTCTTTATTCAAATTCTATAATATAAAATTTGAATATATGTAGAATGTGCTAAGCAAACGCTTAACAGTGTTGAGATTTTTATACAAAAATGGGATTTCACTGAAACCAGTGACGGCTACAAGTGTTCACAAAAACCTTCGTTACAAAGCAGTTTAACAGTCAAACAAACAGACAAGCACATACACCTCAATCAACACACATTCGATTCGAATGCATCATCAATCGATTCGATGCCCGCTGAATCGATCGAGGATCAATATGTAACTGTTATGTAAACAGCGATGTTTACGTCCGGCAGACGGCTTTCATGTAATGTTCTGTTATAGACGCTGTTTTATATTTATTTTATTATAGCTATCTGAATAGATAAATACCAACCCGCACTGGGCTCGCGTGGTGGATTACGGCCCATTCCCTCTCACAGAGAGGAGGCCTGTGTCCCAGCAGTGGGAACATTAAAATTCTAGTGAAGATAGAAGAAGAAGAATAGATAAATATGTGAACTGAATGGAAATTAGCACACAGATAGATTATAGCCGGGAGTAGCACATAGGATATTTTTTTATCCCGGGCATACTTTCTTTGGGATAATTTTCGATTATCACGCGGGCGAAGGCGCCGGCAGAAGCTAGTATTAATCTCAATGTAGTAAAGAATGAAAGTGACTCACTGTAATGAATAATTTGCTGCTTAATCTAGCTATTAGATGTGAGAACTAGGCAGCCTTCTCTTACAATAGCAAACGTAACACCTAACTTTATAATTTGTCTTCAATTGTTGTGCATAATACATAGATTTCTTGCAGATTTTAAATGTCGTTTATTATGCGGTAATGTTGAGCTGTTTTGATAAAGTCCCCTACTTACAAATAAATTAGAAATTGTTAAAGAATACTGACATACGGAAAGAGATAAAAGCTTTTGAGATGTAGTGTTGGCGAAGAATGCTCCGCATACCATGGACCGCCAAAAGTACAAACAAATCTATCCTTGATCAACTAGGCATAAAAGACGGATTAACCACGCTCTGCTACCAAAGGATTCTTAGCTACTTTGGTAAACCTGCCCGTCGAGAAACAAACAATCTAGTGAAGTTGATGGTAATGGGCAAGGTGGATGGGAAAAGATCTCGCGGCCGGTCCCCTAACCGCTAGTCAAACCAGGTAACCGCCTTCACTGGACTGTCTGTTACAACCGCCCTGAGAGAAGATGAGAACTGAATGAAGTGGAAGAACATCGTGCATAAAGTCACGAGGGCCTTTCAGGGTTACGGCCTTCAGTAATGAAGAACGCGACCAAGAAGAAGAGAAAGAAAATACTTAGGTGGTAATTTAGTAAGGAGATGAAATTATAATATAGATATAGTAGCAAGCTAAGTAACAAAAAACTATAATTTCCTTAAAATAAGAAAATAACAACAACAACTTACAAAACAACAATTTCATAAATAACTACAACCCAATAAAATAAAACATTTCAAAGTGTTTTTTCCTTTAAGATCAAAACGAGGGCAAAGTAAAATTTTCATGATGATGCCTTTGACCAAACCAGTTTTTATTTAAAGATGCCAACTAAAAGCACCTATACACTAAAAAGATAGGTAACAAAACTACCCACTCGTAAAACAAAATATTTCTGGCGCATCCCACCCGGTTCATTTCGTGTTCAAAACACTAAATCACCACAACCTATAATGGACGGAAATGATCGAAAACGCGAACAAAGCACCATTTGCCACAGCCGAGAGCTGAACCCGGAACACGCCGGTTGGCACCCCGCCAGCGATAAGCATGCCAGACTGGGTCGTTACCACTTTTATGAGTTAAGACATAACGCCAGTTAACTATACTCATCGGCCTATGAACAGTTGAACTTATCATCCATTTTTAGCGCTTACTTTTTAAGAGGTTTTCATTTGTTGTCAAAGGTTTTTTGATATCTTTATACATGCTGTATTAAAACCTGTAGATGTATATAGCATACCTGGGAAGACGTTGTTACTGTCAACCCCGCAGCATGCTTTGCTTACTTTTACACCGGGATTAGGTACTACCCTACTGATGATGACCAAAGGATCGAAGAAGAACAACATTACATACATTATTTAGCAGCTCCATTATTTCTTAGATTTTTCTTATTTGTTTATTTTTTCCCCTTGCACCTTGTTGTTAATATTATTTTCAATACATTTTGTAGCTGTAGCAGCACGACACTATTAAATATATAATCGACAAAATCATACGTCAAAAATCGTATTGAACATATATAGCATAACATCGCGGGCGGAGGTACTCAAATTACCCAGCTTTTACCTGTAATTCTGCTTATTTCTGGTAGCCCGACAATATCTTTCTGCCCTTATTTTGGGTCTTTGCAGCACGTTTTCTTCACCCTGTCTCCCCTATCAACCATCACGCTATCATTAACCCTGTTTTCTTTCATAAAAATCCCCTCAAAATTCATCTATCTGCTCTTTAGCCAGCTGGTAGCACATCTTGTATAAATTTCTCGATTGCATCACACACATCCGCATAACCTACAAGTGCGTTATATTTAGCTGGACTACACAGCACAGCTAAATGGTTTATAGGCATTGAAACTGGTCATAATTACATCAGAATATTGTTTAGGTGATATACTGAAATTATCAGGCTGCACCTCCGATTTTGTAAACTTTTTGCCTTTAGTACCTAACACCATTGCTGCAGCAGACATCAATATGATCACCATGTTTAGAAGATCAATTAGTGACAGCATAAAGTTGAGTTCATAGTAAGGATACGGTACTGTAATGCTATTTTGAAAAAACCTCAAGTTGGATTTAGCTCAATACCAGCTTCTTCTACTTCTTTTAGTGTGTGGATGTGGCTACCTCTGGTGTCAGTGGTAATATTAATATGACTGCATCAACAAAAAAAATGGTCGTTTATTTATCCTATTTTGCCTACAATTAGAAACCGTCGTGGTGTTCATTATTATTATTAACATCATGAGGCTTCCTTTGCAACAGCGCAAATTTCAGTCATCTATGCGATCTGTATCTAGAGCACAGAGGCAATTTCTCTCCGAAATGTGGCTCCTTAATCTCATAAAACGTCTTGAAAGCAACCACAAACCTGCCGCAGACTAAATGTGAAACTAATCATTTAAATGGATTGCTGGCTCTGCAGGCACGTCTTTATGTGTCGAACAACGTTGCAAAGTCGAGCGCTGAGGAACTTCACGGATAAAATCAGAGGTAAGACCTAAAAGTTTGATGTGCAAGTTACTTCTTACTTGGGTTAGGTACTTTCAAAATGAATTTCTGAATGAGTATTAAGTTTCTTTTTGTCTTGTTTATTAAGGTGTACAATAAAGTGTATATATATATAAATAAATAAATAAATAAATTTCTACGACGTTTTAACGGAACTTTTTTCAGTGTGGTCTAATTATATAAGTCATATAACCAACCCACCATAATATGCTACTTGGGTTCAGGGTACCACGTGTTCATGAGAATCAGTATCCTATATGACTAGTCACAAAAAGCCCTACCAGTCAAGAACCAGATCAATATCAACCCAATATCTAAACTTGATTCAATTCCAGACAAAGGACCTACCACTTCAGCTTTCCCAGAACAATAGCAGAACCAACACTTGTGACCTCAAATCATTCAGATCTAGGCAAACTTCAGCTTCAACTTCTAACAGTTCAGCTTCAAATGACCGTGTCACTGAGCTGCAAGTTGGCCGAAACTAATCATTATTACAATGAGTTCGGCTCTAACTTCGTGAGTTCATTGATCTATAACCTTGTGGTTTTTGCTTGATATATTGAAGATTGGAACCTTAAAAGTAGGTTCGAATTAAATGCGAACTGTAGGCAGATTATTCTTAGCATCTAACATTCCACTGGAACTGTTCTCGTGGGGAACTGTCGAAGGATAGTCGTGAATATGCTAAAAGAATAGCAATTTTCCGATAGTAATTTCCGTTTCATCATCATCATCATTACAGTCGAAGGACGTCCAATGCTGGACGTAGGCCATCCCCAAGTGTCACCACCTCAATCAGTCCCGTGCGTCTGGCATCCAGCGGATTCCTGCAGCCCTAACAAGGTCATAGCTCCACCTAGAGGGAGGCCTTCCAACGCTGCGTCTACCGGTACGCGGTCGCCACTCCAGAACTTTTCAGCCCCATCGACAATCCGTTCTGCGAGCAATATATGCCCACTCAATCGTTCGGGCTACGTCGGTAATCCTGGTTCTCTTGCGGATATCTTCGCTCGTTCAGCTACAGATACATTTATTGATACGCATTGCATTGCGTTATCTAATACCTACGGTTATTATGTTACTTCTTTCTTTCTGACGCGGCCCAAATAACTAAAAAACACAAACTTATCTGTTCTACGGTGGAATTAATCCTAATAAAAAGGTGTTGCTTTTAAATTTCTTTTCACATAATTTCTCTATACCAAATACAACAATACACACATTTATCCTTTCACTTGTTTCAGGAACAATACAATACATTACAGTATCCACATTAGGACGAACACAACAACCAGCAAGTCATCGAGGGATGAAATACTCGTACGTGGGAAGTATCGTTTGTTCTCCATTTGTCTTTCATAAGCATGAGAATAAAGCCGTAATTTTATATGTAAAATAAGGGCACTTTAGACATTATATACATAATAATAAGACCGTTTTTGACATATATAATAATGACAGGTTAATGCTGTTTAATGCCTTATTAATTATTAGGCGTTTGTCTAGTTAAGCACTTGTTCGTTGTGTTCGATAATTTTTTATGTCTTTGAGTATTTTAAATATTAAGTTGTATAAAAGTTTCCACGTGCCTGAAGATAGGTAGATAGAAAATACTTTATTGTAAGTATACCAAAATAATTACACAAATATTTAAAAAAAAGTATTGCATGAGTACAACGTCAGTCCTATCACTGATAGCTATTAGCGATATCTACCAGACCAGACCACCTTTGGATGGTCTGAATGAGCTAAACTAAAAGGGTGGTAATCAAAGAATAAGAAGTAGTAGATGGTAGTAAGATGGATGCCGCCACCCAGGCCAGCCTAGGAAAAGAAACGTGGCAAGACGACCTCGATGAGTAACGCAAAGGCTGGCTGGAAGTAGCACAGAAGAAAAAAAGCTTGCAGAATTTTTGCAGGCCTTTTAGAAGAAAATTTGGGCAGGTAGCCAGTACTGGCACAATTTTGCCAAAAAAGAAAAAATCTTTTCTCTAAACTAACTCTTTGTTTATTCCTAAAAGAATGCTTAAATTGTGTTATATTTAAAATTTACTTAGCTTTAAACATCTAACAAACTCTAAAACTAACAACGTAATAAATAATTTAATATAAAACAACTTGTTTGCGGTTCAGACTAGCATTAGTAATCGCAGTGCAGACAGGTATCGTCAACCGCAAGTCCTCTTTACTCGTAAATTATTCAAAATGTTTTAACCGGTGGGTAAGCTGAGATACTGCCTTGTGACGTCATTCAACCCTATCTGAGTTTAGGGTAGCAAATTGAGAATTTGTCTGGATTTTGTTGTTTTATTATCAACTGCGTTCCCTTCCGCCTATAAGCTTCAAAGTAAGGGTGAAAAGCATCTTCTGGACCCGCTCGTTTCATCGTAGACCACATTCGTCACTTACCATCAGGTGAGTTTCAATAGTAGGCTTATCAGGAATAAAAATAAATCTTTTAAATGTCTTTTGAGGATGTTTCAATTGCAGCTCTACAGCTGCCTAAGCCTTTACCGACCTGTGTTGGCTTCTAGTCTTACTTGATGCAGCTGAATAACTGTGTTTCAAATGGAACGACTGCTTTTCTTAACTTCTCGTACCATAATACCCAGATGCTTCAACTGCTGCTCAATTGCGTTCTTTGCCTACTTTTGATGTACGGTTCTAGCCACTGCTTTTATAAGTGGCCGAAAATGTCTGTACAATGTGAACCAAAGTATCAAGAATTGATACATAACACCACAAGTCACAACAAGGCAATAAACATCAAGCGAGTCATTACATGGTCAATCTGTTCGATGCGCGAAATTGTAGCCGTGCTGTGATCGGGCCGCGCATCGTGGACTCGCAGTGTGATCGTGCGCCGAATTTGTAATAATAAAGTTCCGTTTTGATATTAAAATTGAAAGTATTATAACGGTGCTTGATTATGATTTAGGATCTTATGGAAGAATACTTGCTAGTAATACATGAGGCTCGCCTTTGTAAATGTACTTTATTATCACACTGTATTTAATGTTGTTTTTGGTGTACAATAAAGAATTAAGAAAGTAAGCCTATTTGGTACACTTTTACATTTAAATAGCTAAATACCAAAACGATTTTGTAACGCGAAACAGACATAAACTTAGAAAAGAATTGTTAATGGTTTTCTGAAAAGTATGTTAAAAGTATATGCTTAAAAGGTAAGTAAAGTATTGAAGCAAACAGCAATAGCTTTTAAAAAAAAGTTTGGCATCATAATAGTTTGCTTTTTGAATTGGTGCTCTCAAGTTGCACCATCTTTACGACAAGCCAACTACTCCCAGAATAAAAGTATCTTTCTATTGAAACCGTTCAAAAAAAAATCCGTAAGTGTATTTTATATATCTGTCATTCAAACTTGCATAAGCTCATAAATAATTAATATTTGCATTGTAGTTCGCAATCATATCATCATGCAGTCACAAAACAAAAGAGCTTAAAAAGTCCGACCCTAAGGTCGACTGCACACGACTACAGCGCTCTGTCGTCAATCACTTCACATATAGGCCAGCCAGATAAGACCAGTGCTAGCCTTGACTTGAGTGAGTAAAAGTGCCTGTGCTGGTTTCGTGTGTAGCTTTAAGATGTATGGTAAATATACTGAGACTACATGTACATAAGACTATTCGAGAATTTAACCATGTGTGTACCTACAAAGTTGAACGTTTGAACAAATTATTCTATGACACGGATAAAATTTATTATTATCCTTGTTAAAGTGTGCTCTATACAAGTTACTTTTTGTCAACGAAGGCGTAGCGATAGCAATTTGAAACACACAGGTCCGTCTTAAGCTATGCGGGAGCCCTTTCACACACCACAAAAAGATGAACAGCAAGCCACAGGTAGTAGGGCTCCGTAGACAAATTATTATGCTTCGGGCTTTCATTATATACCGTAGGTTTGCCTGTCTGCTTGCTTATTCTACGAAAAATTATTTTGCGCAAGATAGTAATTGAAGTGCATGTTGTGAAGATAATCTTATCAAACAAGATGTCTCTAAATATGAAATGCATAAAATACTCGCCTATTGAATAGCTCCCTAATGAACCGGGGCCCTGTGCCCGTGCTCCTTGTGGCCCTATGGTAAAGATGGAACTGGAACACTAAGGATGTATATGAATGCCAAGCGCTATTGAAATGTCACCAATCCCTTACTTTTTGGTATTTTATTATAATCATCATCGCTTACAAAATGTCACTCTATCTAGAGAATAAGTCCTCCTTACATTTAATTATGACTAGTTAGTCAGTGTTTTCGGTAACAAATTGCTTTTATTTTCAGAATCTGCAATTTTCACACTTAAAGAAAAAGCTCACGAAACAACGTTAGAAATTGTACCGATTAACAAGAATACATCACAGTTATTGACTCTTTCATATTCCAAATAATGCTAAAATAACACCAAATTAAGTATCTTGACGAAAAGATTTGCAAAAGAAACACCAAAATGCCGGGATTATAACCAATTTAGTACTATGACGTCACTAGCCAGTATCCTCGAAGGATTTCGTTGGAGGAGTGCCAATGTTCTCAGACAGTCAAAGAATCAAGATTGAATCACCAGCTATTTTAGAACTTTTCGCCGGAAACAAGATGCATTACGCGAGAGTAACAAAAAATTTTGTTGATTGGTTGCTATGGTGACGGGAGTTACGGAAAAGAATAGTCATTTGTATTTGATTGGTTTTTGTTTCAGCAAAGAATATAATGGCAATGATTGAAATGTTGTTCTAAAAGTCTAGACGTAATGAAATTCTTCAAAGTGAAATATCACGAGGTCAATCCTGAACATGCTTTTGAGAGTCCATAATGCTGACAGAATTTAGTCTACAGCCTCCATACCTGTCAGAAGCTCTGTTGCTTATAAGCATGAACCTGAATGAATTTTTTTTTTTCATTTTCACTTTAATTTCTACTTGTCTATATAAATTATAACATTGTAAAATTATAGGGCAAAACACTGCAAATAGTATAACCGCTGCTTCAATATCATTTAACATTCAAAAACTCTCAATCAACAGCATATTGGGCTAAAGACACGAATTTTAAGAATTTAAAATACAAATCCGACATAAAAATAAAATAATTGGCGGCGTTATCGCGTAACAAACATACAAAACATATAAGTAGTCGAATTAAGAACCTCCTCTTTTTTGAGGTCGGTTGCTAATGTACCTACTGAAAACTGCATTGAATACAATGTGCAATGGAGTTTTAAATCATTAAATCAAAATTTAAATAACCCCATTCGATCCACGACATGCAAAACAAAACATCAATAATAAAATTCTGCTTCAAACCACCGCAATGCAGGTGGATCTAATCTAGATTTAACTTATATAAAACAAACACGGTACTAACATAAACTGTTCTCTTTATTTAGTACATAATAATCTAGTTAAAAGGAAGGAATGATTTCAAGAATTCAGTGTTATTGTAGCCGGAGGCATTGCGCAGCGGGTTTTGGCCGATTGCTGTTAGTTACGACGATTATTAAAAATTATTTGAAGCGGCTAGGTTCTAGATAACTTCTTACAGAAGAGAAAGTGGTGTTTTAGGAATCTTAAAACAATGCAATTTAAAATCCTTTAAATATGGATAATAAGATTGGAATTAGCCAGCCTAGTCAGCGATAGGTGATTCCTGAACGAAACGTAATTTATTGTATTTTTCTCAGTCTGGGTACTATTGCATTTGAAATCAATGAAGATTATCAGCCGGTTTTTGAAAGAGATTCTCTAAGAATTTGAAGTTAAGAAAGTTGTTAAACTCGCTTGCTACTTTAATGCAAAATTTGAACAAGTTTTCATGATAAATTAGCGTTTCACAACTTCAAATTCTCGAATTGGAATGTACTTCCTCAAGTACCGAAGCTTCTTTGAAATTGATGCGACATAAAACAAAAGACGTCTTATTTCGTGACAAAGTTTTAAATAAAGAAGCACTTAACCTGCCTATGAAACTCAAGTTTGACGGGCTTCATTGAACGGAATAATCTTGTATAATTGACGAATATCCACGAATTTGTCCGAAGCCACACGACTGGCCTAATTGGCTTGAGGCTTTACGATTTAATCAATGTTGTAACACTAAGCTGATCTAAAAATTGTAGGATAGGTAGGTCTAGAGGTCAATTTATAGGTAACCTAAATGCCGACTATGCTACAAAATGATCGAGCAAAAAGTTAGCTATACTTTGCTTGCCAGACAGATTTTTTGGTTTCAGTAGGTAAAATTGTTGCAATTTAAGTTGTTCCTTAGGTATTTGTTATAAGGTAGGCACCAAACGGAAAATTGCTAAAAGGGAGCGTATACATTTCAAAAGATTGCATGAAGGTGATGATGGTCTTATATGTGGGCAGTACATTTGAAAATAAAAGAGGTGTCTTGAGATCTTTATGAAGACCCTCTTCACAAAGATCAGATCAGAGCATGTTCTTGCCAGGGACCACAAAGGAGTCAAGAATACTGTCAACATTATTATATTTCTGAAGAAATGGATCCAGAAGAAGAAAATGTTTGGCGCGAATTTTAGTTGCACACATATTGTGATTCGGTATGTTGTTTACTACGCCCTAGCCAAATTCACTTTCTACAATCAATAGCGCTGTGAACGAATCAACAATGTAACTAATGTATGTCTTTTGACATTTAACCAAAAGGTTATTCTTTGGTAGGCAAATGTCAATACTGTACATTTTTGTTTGGCAAGTTCATCGGCGTTGCGAATTTGTTGAAAGTGTCTTTGTCTGTCTGTGATATTTTATAAAAGAAAGGGACTTGGAGTCCTTGTTACAAAGTTCATTATAATATGGAAAGTATTGCCACGGTTCATAATATCTATAGTTAAAAAATATTATTTATTTTTACGGGTTTTAAAAATAAATTATTTACGATATTTTTTAATGATTGGTAAGCTCGCGTTTGACCACAATTTCACCTGAACTAAAGACCGTTGTTCATAGTCATAGCAACTTGCAGGCATAATAATTGTGACATTGTTTCTTTAAAAAAAAAACGTTACCCCACACTAGGAATTTCTCCTGTATTGTGGGTATGGTATTTACAACCAACTTAAAAAAGGAGGAGATTCTCAAATCGACTGTATATTTTTGTTTGTTGGGTCGATTACTCCGCCAATTATGAACCGATTTTGATGATTATTTTTTTATTTGAAAGGTGGTGCTTCTCGTTTAGTCCCATTTATATTGATCAAGATCTAAAGTAATTGTTAAATTATCTTTAATGATGCTTATTTTCATGGTAATTTAAGGTACCAAAACTAAAAAGAGAAAAATAGAAAAAAAATAACACATACATTAAACCGACTTCCGAAACAAAACACTACAAAGCGAAAAATTACTTTCTTTTCAAAAGTTGGTGTCAAAAACAAAAAAAAACCGGCCAAGTGCGAGTCGGACTCGCACACGAAGGGTTCCGTACCATTATCGCAAAACACTGCAAAAAAATCACGTTTGTTGTATGGGAGCCCTCCTTAATTTATTTTATTTTAATTTAATAATAATTATTTTTTGAAGAGAATATACAACTAAATATTCTGTGAATATTTCAAGCGTCTACCTGTTGCCGTTATTAATATCGAGCAAAAAACGGCAAAAATATCACGTTTGTTGTATGGGAGCCCCCCTTAAATATTAATATTATACTGTTTTTAGTATTTGTTGTTATAGCGGCAACAGGAATACATCATCTGCGAAAATTTCAACTGTCTAACTATCACGGTTCATGAGATACAGCCAGGAGACAGACAGACAGACAGACAGACAGCGAAGTCTCAGTAATAGGGTCCCGTTTTTACCCTTTGGGTACGGAACCCTAAAAAGAGTAGGTACTAACGACACCGATTTCCGAAAAGAAACTTATTATTCTTTTTGTAGTGTTTTGTTTTAAAGTCGGTTTTCGGGTGTCAGGTCAGATCCAATAGCATAGGAGTCCGTTATATTATCAATACATAATGGTGCCTCAACACCGATGTTACTTCATGAAGAGCAACATTTTGCAAAATTGTTATGACAACTTATGTTCTTGTACCCCCGCACAGAGAGGCCTGTGATCCAGCACAGCAATTAGAACATTGTAGGCCGATTATGCTTGTGCTTGTGATTTTTATGTAGCAAAATAAAGCACCAAAAAAAGTAACTTTGGCGCAGATGTAATTACTATTAGTTTCATTTCGTGGACCATCTACTTACTCTACCAGTTACCTATCTAGAAAAAAATCTAATAAATCTCTTGAGAAATTCGCTTTCTTTGAACGAGAGTGGTGCGTCGTCGTCGGTTCGATCAAAGTTATTATCTAGGTGGCTCGCTAATTCCTGAAGACTTATTACTTCAGCAATGTGGCCAGAAGCGCTTATTTGTAGATTTAATCAAAATGATAGTGATTTAAAGATTTGAGATTGTGTTTTATTATTATTATTGTGAGAGATATTTGCGGTTTTGGAAAGGAGGCTTTTACCATCTAAGTAGTTTGCTGTTGTTTTGATTACTCCAATTTAATTTAAACAAATCTTTCAACTGCCATTAAAATTTATAGACAAAGTGACATTGTAGCTTTAACCATGATCGTCAAAAGGGCCAAAATGTTGGGATTGACTACCGAAATGTCACAAATGCCATCCCTTACACATCTTTTTCAAGAGACTATGGCACAACAAGTCACTTAACTTTTTTCCTTATCTGAAGGTTTAACCGAGCAGTAATTAAAATCAAAATTTTATCACCGAGTGCCTTAAAAGAGTCTTCACGACGATGACACTTTATGCGTCTCATGAGCGCTGCTACCAGAACGTTGGTAACTGGTTTTTATTTCATCATGGATATTGTTCCACTCCCTCCAGAACATGAATCACATGCTGCAGTGTCCCAAGCGCCTATATACCAACACTTTTCTCTTCTTCCTTCTTCTTTTAAGAGGATTTGTCCGAAACACCACTCAAAAATATTAATAATAATTAAATTCCTGTTTCGACTGGATCGGACGAAACTCAGCGGCCGAAACGCCTACTAAGCCGTAGCTTGGACTCTGTTCCCGATACCGGTGGGCTACTATTTTTATATTATTAAATGTTTTTTCTTTTTTGTATTTGTATTATAAATATATTTAAATAAGAAAAATATATATAGGAGCTAAAAATAACTTTATTTACATAAGAAAACATACAAATGCACGGATTCCCGGATTCCTGTCCTAGGTGATTATCCTGTTTTACAGGAGCTAGTGCCGACTCTTGACTCGAGTATTGACTCGAATAGAAGAAAAACGATCAAATCTCAAGAGAAATATCCTGAAAGTCCAAACCACTACCTGATCCTCAATTTGTAAGTTAATTTCAAATGATAACGGGTTTCCGATCAATAACACTGATAGTTACCATTAGATGCAGTTACACGAGGAATAGAAATCGAAAACTGGCTCATTGTAGTCTGGCACTTGGCAGTAGATGAAAGTAATAGTGCGAGGTCGTCGTCTTTTTGGTGTGAGCAGACATTGTAGTATTAATGTTTGGTACGCAAGAATTTGGTGAATAAGAAAATTCATCGGAGTTGTTTTTTGGCGTTATTTAGAAATAGCTAACTTCATCGTATGATATTTCTTATTTATTATTTTCACTAGCCTGAAAGTCGTACAAATATGCAGGAAGTAACTGTAAGCAACGTTTTACCCGACTGCTTCAGAAAGGTAAGGTGTTTAATCGACACAAAACATAAAGCAATCTGCCTACACACTTTCTTCGAGCTGGTAAGCAAACAACTTTAACAGCAATCACGACAAAAAAGCAAAACACAACTATATCAGATGAGCAAAAAAATTGCACTCTTATGAATACCTAATTTGTAAGCACTACAGGCTGTCTTGTATTATTTTTATCCATTAAAACATCAACAATGAATTAAAAACTCAGTCTGTATAATATTGTATAAGAACTGTATGTGGAGGGGATTTTTAACTCGTTGTCGTTCTTTTAGGGGCTCAAAATACTTTTAACCGCTTGAATACCGTAATCACTGGAACAATTAAAAAAGTATTGCATCTCGCTTGGATCCACGTTTCGGACAGTCGTGGGTTTAAATATAAACAAAATTCACTAATTGGCCAACTAAGAAATATTAAAAAATTAGGGAACAGCCGATTACATTTTTCTCGATGTTCCTTTAATTCATATTTTAACACATATTTTTTAGAGATTTTTTTTTTTGCCCATTTCGAAAGGTGTATATAAAATAAAATACAGGATGTTTTTTTTTAACTGTTAACTTATTTTCAAAAAAACTAAAGTTTGTTTGTGTAATTAATTTAAATTAATTATTAAATTTAAATTTAATTATTTAAATTTATTTCTATATCTACCTATATATTTAGAATAGGGAAATATCCTAAATATTGAAGCACATTTTGCCAGGGCCCGCTGTCTACCCTGTATAAGCAAATATATTCGCGTTCAAGTGAAGCGGACACACGTGAGTAGCTAGTCTTAATCAGCTTTTTGTTTGCTATCGCTACATCGAGTGTTGTGGTCTACATGTTACGCGAGACAATAGGGACTAACAATGGTGTTTGTAAGTAATTATTATAGGTTTTCGAGGCGGTCTTTTCGGGTTAGACGTGACTTATTATTGGGTATTGTGTATCTTTTCTTCTGGGGGGAAACGTTATTAGACAATTTATTTTGTGATGATCTTGGTAAAGATACTTAACTGGTGTTGCTTGGTAAAACGCGTGCTATATAATTTGATAGCAAAAACGTAAGTTGCAGACTCAAAAGTCAAAACGAACACCAGTTCAAAGATATTTTCATTCAAAGATTAACAAAAGCATCTAATCTAGTATCCCATTGTAGTAATTTCCGATAGTCTCTTTTGGTCAGTAAAAGCTGCATTTTTTTGCAATAAGTATTAACTTTGCATCCAGAAACCAGTTTGACTATCCCTACTTATGCCAAAACGGATAAGAAGCATGAATGCGTAACGGTAATCAAGTCATCAAACTAACCACGAGCTAAGAAACAACAGAATGCCAACTTATAGTAATGCACGAATAAGGAAAACTAACTTTAAAAGATAAATTAAAATTGAAATTTTAAATACACAAAATGAAAGAAACTTTATTTAAGAGAGAGAAAACAATAGAACTATGCCTTACTAAGAAATTCCTACTAATCTTATACTATTTCCTTAATACTAACATTATAAAGCTGAAAATTTGTATGTAGGGAAACTTGTTTATCAATCACACATACAATGCCTTAGCGGATTCAGATAAAACTTAGTACATGAATATACCGTGGCTTCAATAAAATAAAATAATGAATTTCGATAAATTTCGGCTTTCCTATTGGGTAAGCCGTTGGCAAAAGCCACATAAAATAAAGTTGCACTTCCAAAAGTAATGATTTTCTTTTGTTTTAGATTGTAACTTGAGTGAAACTTCTCACCCTGCCTGGTCTATGGCACAAGGGAGCTGAGAAGTAACGACTACTCATCCACACCGGACACAGGTACTCACAGACGATTACAGCTGCATCGTAATTGTATTAGATAGAGCTACATTGTATCAGCAAAGTGTTTTGACACTACGTTTATATATTATTATGTCTAGATAGTTTGCATGCTACCAGAAGCAGGTGTGTACCGCCCCGTTTCTTATTTTGCGTAGGTAAAAGAAAAAATAAAAACAAGCTTTTTTCGTATTCTTCTCGGCAAACCCTTTCATTTGATACCCATATCATGGCAGTGATAAAAAATAACTAGTCCGCCATCTTGGGCCGTCCGCCATATTGGATTTAGAATGATGTCACTAAGCTAACCATGCATTGTCATCCAAGCTAAACGTGTATGCAAAATTTCATCTTAATCGGTGGAGGATAACTGCTATAAAATTCAGTTGCAAGATTTGACCTGAACACACTTACATGCATACATATCATCATCATCATCATCATATCAGCCGAAAGACGTCCACTGCTGGACATAGGCCTCCCCCAAGCATACATATGTTGCAAGTTAATTAAAAGCTTGTAAAATGGAGGATTTGTGGGAGGCAAAAGCCCAGCTGTGGGACAGTGTATATCATTGCGAGCACTCAAATCGACACAAAATATTAAAAAACATCGTGGTTAATACGTGGGTAAATTAGGGGTTAGCGACATTGACTGCCTAGGGTGCGCTGAACGTAATGGCCACTTTCTTTGCAGGCTATATTCTGATGATGGTTTATGACTATATATAAAATTGTACCAGTATTTTAGGGGTCTTATGTATATTATATACCCAAATAGACCTTTTTCTTCTCTTCAACTAGGCTTTAATATATCTACTTAGGTCTCATAGGCAATCAAGACTGTCCAATAAAATTTAAAACGCCATAATAATACCTAAGTACGCAATAAGTAAATAAATTTAAACAACGCTTTAACAATAATTATGGGAAAAAAAACGATAAAAACAGCATCATACATATTTGTATATAAATGGTGCATCAATCAGGTAAGTAGCGTATCTTTATCTTTTTTTTTTCTTTTATACAAAATAAACGAGCCATTTTACGATGACCACATAGGGCCCTTTTGTGCTAGAACTATAATTTTATTTTTTAAAGTATTTATTTAACTGTTTAAACGAAGTAACTGTTGTGAGTAATTAGTCCTATTAAGAACAGACCTAATATCTGACTAAATATAACGGTCACTATTGCCTTCTGTTCCACACAGATCACAGGTCATCTACCAAACAGATTTTAATGTTCAGGGTTGGCATATAATTTTCTGGGTGTTTTATATTTCAGATTTTGTTTCAGTAACTATATTCACGATTTTATAAGTAAAGTCCTTGTTTCATAGTTAGGTACCTAAATTATTAAGAGGACGAGATTTGTACAAAAACTTGGCTCTGTATTCAATTATTGTTTAATTTATTCTTACTTAAGAGAGTGTAGTATGCAATCTTGAACTTATCTTAGATCCCAACAACAGGAAAGGAAAAACAAGAACACATGAAATACCCAGACAACCTATAAATCAAACTGCTAACTTTACAATCATCCCACTGGATGGCGTTAAACTCAAGTAATACGGGTCTTCCTTGCTCCCAATTTAGTCAGCGGTCACCGATCCTGAATGACGTCACTGTGTATGGTCATAGACCTTAATAGGTGATGGCTTAATAGAGTAACAGCGGTGTTGGGTTCGATTCTCGGGTTATGTAGGTTAGTGTTATAATTTGCATAATGCATTGGCCAGAGAATTTAGCTATCGAAGTGAATAGGGTTATTAAATATCTACTGGCTTCTGTTAGTGGCTTCGGCCGCGACATAAAGTATCCTATTTCCTACTCCAGGATCCAATCTATCTCTATTCTAAAATCCTTCAACATTGGTTCAGCGGTTTAGGCGTCAAAACATAAAAAACAGACAGATAGATAGAATTTCGCATTTATAATAAGTAGTATGAATCTGTATGGATGTATGTTATTTAAATGAGAAACTTACATAAATAGATAACGTTATTTTTATTAAAAAAACATAATTATAAAGTTATGAGTAAATACGAAATAATTGCATAAATATTATCTCATTCAATTCAAAACGGGTTCGACATAATAATAGTTTTTTTGTAGTTATTTAAAAGATTCCAATTAGTTTGGTAAGTAAATAAATAATTGATCTAGTTAATTGATCTAATTTATTATCCATAATATAATCAATTAAAAGCTTCACGGTTGGAATCACAATGATAGTGATTGGCGTGTTACGCTATGGGTTGCGGGTTTGACTCCTGAACGGGATATAATTATTATATTGTTACTGTTCCGGGATCAGTATGTTTAATGTGTCTGAGATTTGTTCCCATGTCCAAATATGCATGAAAGAGGACACCAGAAAGATACAAGACATATCTGACGAATCCTAAATTAAAGATACAACTCTTCTCGAAAATACATGAATTGCAATATTCCCACTTCAGGGCAATTTTCTACCCCGCCTTCCACACTTCCCAAAACACAAATACCTATTGACAAAACATCGCGGTCAAACCCCTATCATTTTCTTAATTACAAAATTATAAAATCTCAATCACACCTAAACAATACTTATCACTCGACACCGCAACATAACGGCAAGTCGGCAACCTAACCAATGAAAACCGCGGTACCAAACTAATTGTCCCCTATAAGTTATATAAGGAAGCGGGCGTAGTTTCCGGCGCGCGCGCAGCAATGATTCATAGCAATGCGACTGTGAGTGATGGCGAACTGAGACTGGAGGTCAATGTCAAGAGTATTAGTACTGTTTAGTGGCTAAAAGTTATTTAATCTTCGAGGTTTTTCAGGAGCAAAACCAAGCATTGAAAAATATATATTGAGTTTGCTGGTGGTTTTCAATCACCGGGTAAGAGCAAAGCTATATAGAACTAATATATTCGTTTTAATTATTTATTATTGTTGTTCTTATTTTCTTTTTAACGAGGCGCTCGTGGCTAAATAATAACAGCCGCATTGGTCGATCCGTGGTCGATCCGAGGTCGGTCCGTGGATGGGTAACCATTTCAACATACCGAGTTTCCTCCGTGCCTCGGAAAGCACGTTAAACCGTTGGTCCCGGCTGTCATTTGAAGATTTTTGACAGTCGTTACGGGTAGCCAGACTGATGCCAAGGGGTACCGTGTTACCCAGTTACTGAGATGTGGAGGTCAAATAGGAAGTCGCTCCATGTAAAACACTGGTACTCAGCTGGATCCAATAAGAATGGAATTCGACCCCAATAAAGTTGGGAAAAGGCTAGGCAGATTGTTGTTCTTATTTTCTTTTAAACATCTGGATGGGGTCGCACAATACTGAGTAAATTAATGCAAATGAAAGAAGACACTGGGTTATTACAGGCTGAGAAGATGATGGAGTATCTCTGAAAGGTGAAGAAGAAATGAAAGGAAGCCAAAATCTGGTCTTTAATGATGACATTTTAAGTAGAAGGAAAATATCGCAAGGAAAATCTGGAATATCATAAGCAAGTCGCTTATACGCGGTGAGTAGCATGATCAATGCGGCGCGAGCATTGTCAGATGAGCTCTCGCAAAAAGTAAGTGGAGGCTCTGTTAATGCAATTATTATGTAATACGATAACGACAATTAAACGATATCGGCAAAAAAGAGTTAGCACAAAATCCTATCTTAGATTAGATTGATACGCTATCATTCTGATGATAAGTTTACAATTTGATTGTAATGATTCAATGAAAATGTAGGTTATCATGAATGAGCAAGTACTTGTCATAACATGTAGGCTAAATGGCTTGGAAAATAAGAGACAAAACTGGTTATTCTCTCAAATTTCATTGACTGTTCCATTCAGGGATATGAAAACAATAATCACTTATGGATATTTATGAGAATACTAACGAAATTAGGGAACATGGGTTACTTTTCTAATAGTTTCAATGGTATTCACTAATTAGGTGCAGAAAACGATGTTCTTTTAATAAGCTTCCCGTAATAATATGGAAAAGGTTGGTGGCTTCGTTGTCGTATAATTGCATCTGTCCGTTTTTCTAATTAAAATTTTATAATGACATCACCATCAAAATATGATGACATCAATGTGATAGATTGCAGAACATGTTATCATGATGTAATGTTTACAATTTCTGAAGGTCATTGCCGAGACATTTCCGGTTCTAGTCCAATGTGGTGTTAATATGCACTGCATGGATTCGCAAAATGTGTGTCATACGAGCAAATAAACCAGTATGCTAACTAAATGACGAAATTAATGTTTTATGTTCCACTATACTTACTACTCGTAGCTTAAGTAAGTTAAAAACTTCTGTTGAAACAGCTATAACTTGCTGCATATAATATGTATCTGCAGATAACTGCTCCAGTGTATGTCTCCATATTTAAACTTATCTATGTATTTCAGTAGTAATACTAGAACGTCCCCAGCTGCATCATCGTCCAACTCATCCACATTTTCATATTTAACATGGCCTTTACCATCGTTTATCTCTCAATCTAAACCTACTTTATCTAGACCTATCAGATTAAAGCCTTCCTCTGTAATCTTTATTTCTGCAGTAACTGCTATAATATCTTCATTCCTTTGTTGTACGAATTTAAGAGATGACCTAAGTATTACATCAAGATCATACTTAGTTTATATTTCAACAGTAAAATAATCGTTATTTTAATTTCTACATTTACAAGTATGCAAATTGCAGTGTGACAGCGTATTGAAATCAGACGTGACTAATAACACGTGTCAATTCACACTTAAATAAATATTGACTTAGCACAGAAATAGACGTGAGGTAACTGTTTGTTTTTTTAAGACTTCTGGCTTATTGACCTAGTTGATCTAGCTGCAAAGACCACTGGAGTATTTGAGGAGATCGATCTGAGATTGATTCAAGTTGAAATACAGTAAAGTGTACTAAGAGCAAAATAGAATTGTATAACTTTCATAGAAACATGATTTCTAAATCTGGTTCGTCGAGCTTTTGCAAATGTTGCTGCAATATTATTTTAATAACACCTGAATTCATGTCTGACGTCGAATGACGACGAAAACCGACCAAATAACGCCAAATAATGAGATAAGCCAGGCAAAAAGAGAGAGACTTGTTTATTCGATTGTATACTGTATAGTTCTACTCTTACACCAGCACGTATTTCAGTAATTTTACGATAAATCTTACTTATTACTTATCACATCAATATTGTAAAGGCGAGAGTTTGTGACTGTGTGTGTTTGTATGTTTGTTACTTCTTCACGTGCAAACGGCTGAACGGATCTGCATGTTTGGCACAGATATAGATTACAGTCTGTAATAGCACATAGGATTTTTATACCGGGAATATGTTCCCTTGGGATAATTTTCGATATTCACGCGAAGCCGCTGGCAGAAGCTAGTAGTTTAAATCAAGCCATTAAATCTTTACCCATCTTATCTAAAAACAAAGTAAAATCCAATGACACAGTCGTCCATCATTCCACAAACGGCGATGGGAAGTGGGTTAGCGCCAACAATGCGCGGGCATCATAACATTATGCATTGTTGTCATCCGAAGACCCAACAAGCCACAGGTTGGTTACAAGTGGTTTCATATGACCTGACGTCTTGGAGCTTTCAGACGGAGATTTAATTTTGTCAATGATGGATGAATTTAGTGAACGATATGGAGAAAAGGGAAACAGAAATAGTGTGACGGTAGATAAGACAAGGTGCCGAAGAAAACAAGTTGCACTGAACCGGAGTAAAATGGGAAAAGTGCTGGAGAAGATGATGATGATTGTGAATATTTTGGCTAATATGGTGATAGAGACTATGAAGTTCCTCCTATTATAAGTGGTATGGATGGTAATCTTTAGTGCTAATGATGAACAACCTCGTCAAGAAGTCAGTATGACTATATCCTATACGTCAACTTTAGGTATACTATGCTCACGGATAAAAATTTCTCCAGTTGCAGTAGTGAATCGATTAGATAGGTTAGTAGAAAGTAGAACTCCAGTTAGAGATGTTAACGACAGCAAGAAACCCAAAACAAAACAGAAGTTAAGTAGATATAGAAGAAACAGTAAATAAATTATTGAAATTGTTATACTTCCAAAGGCTTATAGCAATACGTTTCCAACGTACCTATAATTTCCGTTTAAGAAAACCAGGTTTTAACAACAATAAATTGAAATCGTCCAGAAAATGCCAAATAAATGGCGAGCACAAACATCTTGTGTCGATATTCGGTACAGTAATATTTATTATGGCCTCTTAAGATTTTATCGTCGTTTGAGAATCCATTTGAGCTCTGGGACTACTTTTTCGATGTTATTTCTTGTTGTTATTAACGGAGTTTCTTCGATTTTCTTTATTATTCGCTCTTTATATTTTTTTTCACTGGAGAATAAAAGGTTTAGCTGGATTTTCTTTTTGCTGGAACATGTCTTTTGCCGGTTTCACGCAGTTGTTTGTTATTTTTTATCGGTTCCAAGTTAAGCTTTTCTTTAATAATTTTAATTGTACTTTTTAATGTTGTAAGCGTTAGCTAGCTTAACTAGGACATATAAATTATAACGATTTTTGTATCGGCTCATTTTAATGTTGTTAATCTAAAAAACTTGCACTTACTTGCTAGTGTTAATATATTTCAACTCTAGTTTAACTTTGACACGCAACCATCGCGTGCTAGTGTTACCTCACTAAAGATTTATGGTTAGTGTTGCCAACTGCGAAAATGGTAAAAATGAGTTTGCGCTTGTAAGGTCGAATGGGACAATACTCCGAGGAGTATAAGCAATATTTTTAGCAAAACCTCATTGTAAAGAATTGCTATTACAGTGCCTGGAATCATAATTCTTTATGTTGAAATACGTTTATGGCTAACTGTAAATGGCTCGGGTTTGTAATAAATGACTAGCTAAGGCAACTAACTAATAGCTTACAAAGAGTTACTTTGTCTTAGAAATAGTACAGAAGAAAAACAAATACTGAAATAGAAATGATGTAAAAACTTCGTAATCATCTGAGTCATTTATATTTACAAATCTTGTAAAATCTTAACAAACAAATAACTTAAATAGGATTCAGGAAGTCCTCTGTAAATATTCGACCCTTTGAATAATTCTCAATCAATAAGATTAAATCATTAAAATAGAATAAACGACTATAAATCCCAATTTCTAAATCACAATTACAAACAGCGACCATTTAAATTTCCGCATCCCGGGCCATAAATTTTATCTACCTTAGTATCTATTCTACCTTTTCAATTGTGTTCAAACGACCATTATCCTATTCTGTAATTTCTAGATCGTAGAATCCGGTATTCTAATGTTAAATCATATTTACCGGTAAGGGAACGTTCCCATTGTTTCTCTGATCCGGTATTCAAGAATTACTGAGCAGGTATTCGGCCTTGACTTTGTGACCTTCGTTTGCGACCTTGACCTTGTTAATGTCTTCATAATCCGGTTTAATGTTAATTATAAGCCATGTGGTGTGTAATTGATAATGATTGGGGTAATCCTGGGAATTATGTCTGGGGTAAAGGTAATACAAAAATGGTTAATTTTAAAAAATTAGTTACCCTTTTGGATAATGTATTTTCGTTGGAATTGTGTTGTTTTTACAGGTCATAAAATTTGGATTTTATTTCCTGCTATGTGACTTTTTTCATAATCTAGTCATATCTTTTTCTATTCTGGAATTTTCTTACTATTGACTCAGTAACCCATAGAGCCACCTCACTTACCTTTCTTATAATTTCATCTCCAAATATAGAAACATCTTCAAATTTCCAATATTCTTCACTAAGCTCATCTTTTTCTGTCTAGAAACCCACGTCTTGCAATTCTGAATCAGATAGTTCACCATTCGTTCCATGGTTCATTGCTTCTACAAACATGCTCAGTCAGCTTTCGTTAACGATGTTCTAAAACTCAGCATTAAATCCCGTCTGTACTTTCATCTCACTAAACTAACTTAATTCCAGCTTTTGCAGGTTTAATTAAATTAAATTGAATATTAATTTAATGTAAACAGAAAATAACACGTTTTCATATTATTTGTGCATAATTGGAAATTATAATTTGATGTGTTGATGACAAAATAACAGCGGTTACTTGTTAGGTTACGGTAAATTACTAATGTTTTCGCTTATTTCGTTTTTGGTTAGTAACATTCCCTGGAGTGTTTATATAAATATGGGAGACACGCATGTTTTGCCGTTTTTGAAACGCCATTTTGGAGTTCAGTAATCTGTTAATCTAGTATGTGAATCATATCTTCAGGAATTCAAAAACAGGAACGTAATTCTGAGTGTAAGTATTATGACGCTCATTTCTATTTTATTACTATTGGATAGCAGAGTCATGAAAATGTAAAGTACCAACGTTTTAGTTAGAATGATTCAAATATTTAATCTATCTAGCATCTTGTGTCACTGAAATAATAGCAATTTTCATTCCAGTTGCTTCTAGTATACATACTGAAGGAATTGAAACGTTTAAGACGACAGACTCTTTATTGCAACAAAATGGAATACATACATTCATAAAATAAGCTATTCCTGCATAACTACAAAAAAGAGTGAAACTATCTTTACAATTACCTCACTCCTTGTACCTGACTCCTTGTACTGTCACTCCTTGTACAGACTCTAGTTTTTACTCAGAAATCTTTCACAGCTCTAACAGATGATACGAAAACAGATACAGAAAGCAATGCCCCTATCGTTACTACAGCTATAATTGTTTCAAGAGAAGACCAAGAGAATGAGGAAGAAAACAATAATTTAATAATTCTGGAACCTTCTATAGATGATGCTAGAACAACAACTGAAAATAATGAAACGATCTCGAATACCCAAGTCGATAACAGATCTGAAGTCGTTACAAAACGGAGACGCGCGCGCCGATAGCCGTGGTATGTGCCGGACATAATTATAGTCTTATACTTGTATGCTTTCTTTTTGCAGCGCTCGCTTAGGACTCGCAGACAGATCGCTTTGTTTCAACGATTCGAGAGATGAGTTTCAATATGTATGTTGGATCAATTTGAATATATGGGACATGTGATCTTGTTGTTCGATTGTATGTGACAAGGGTAAATTTCTACAACGGCTAAGTTGGATATGCATTATTTATTGCACACAAAAAAAAGTTTTTCAAAAGTTATTTTTATATTGTTGCTCACGCTTGATCACCATCTGACCTGATGGTAAGCGATAATGTGGTCAAAGGTGAAACACGCTCCAGCAAGGAATTCCACTCCTTAGCTGTACGCATAATTAAAGAGTTGGCAGGCAGCTGAGCCTTTGCCTTAATGTAAGGACTAAAATTGAGAACCGATGTCAACGTAACGCCAAGAAGCTCAAGATGGTCCGTTAATGGCACGGTTACATCTCTGAAAGTTGAAGCCGGTTGAAATTGGTTCTTTTTAGCGGAAAAAAGACACTCTTGGGTTTTAGCAGCATTAAACCTGACCACATTGGCATCGCCCCATTCGGAGACTGCCTGCAAGGACAGGTTCAAACGCTCCATCATAGCCTCACGGAGAGCGGATCTGCGGCCCCGCAGCCCGTGCATTGGACAAGTATCTCTCAGCAATAGTGCTGTCGTCTGCATACCTAAAGGTGTTTAGCAGATAACAGGGTTTTAGCAGATCGCTAATGTGCAGCAAGAATAATGTTACTGAGAGTACCGACCCCTGAGAGACCTTAGCATTAATATCCAATTGGTCCGATGAGCAGCCATCGATAACCACTCGAGGAAGTCTGCAATCCAATCACATAGACTACCGAGCAGACCGAATGAAGGAAGCTTAACAATAAGGCTTTCATGCGAGACCCTATCAAAAGCATTCGAGATGTCGAGGGAGACGGCAAGCGCCACCCCGTGGTTCTCGATGAGCATACGCTAGAAGATCCTCAGTAGCCCTATTTTGGTGGAAGCCGTACTGGCGGTCACTAAGGATCTCGATAGTTTTCGTTACGCGATCGCCAGAGTATTGTGGAATATAAGTTTATAATATGGTCAATCAGTCTGCCTAGCCTTTTCCCAACTATATTGGGGTCGGCTTCCAGTCTTACCGGATTCAGCTGAGTACCAGTGTTTTACACGGAGTGACTGCCTATCTGACCTCCACAACCCAGTAACTGGGTAGCACGGTATCCCTTGATAAGACTGGTGTCAGATCTCAAGCTTCTGACTACTTGTATCGACTGTCAAAGATCATCAAATGACAGCCGGGACCAACGGCTTAACGTGCTTTCCGGGGCAAGGAAGAAACTCGGTATGTTGAAATGGTTACCCATCCGCGGACCGACCTCGTCAAGCGTTGCTTAACCTTGATGATCGACCAGTGCGGCTGATATTATTTAGCCACGAGCTCCTCAAGGTTTATAATATAATTAATAAAATATATAAGTTTGATTTATGTAATAACTTTAATATCAACATAATCTAATCTCTGCAGGTGGTTAAAGAACCTGTTACGAGCAATGTCAAAATAATTAACTTAACCAATAATCTGATGCTGATCCGATACGTCAGGCCGTAATATATTGAGATCATAAAGTCACACGACTGTAACCAACGCACACGCGATTTGACCACCTATGTTTTTAATCTTCGTCAACATCGGTATTGTTAGTTTCAAATCGTTGCCTGGAATCGTCTAGAATTTTTGCGATCTTACCGGGATTGTCATCTTCTTAGTCTTTTCTGTTGGAGTCTACTTCCAGTCTTAACCAAAGGCAGCTCGATACCGGTATTCTACAAGAAACGTCTGCCTATCTGTTATATTGGTAAAAATGGTCTTCCATAATCGATTGTTTGGTAAAAAGTACCCACTAGTTGTTGTTCTTTCGGATTTCTGACTACCCTTGACGATTGTTAATTTTCACAAAGATATTGAACAAAACGTAAATTAGTTACAAGTATATTATATTATTTTAAATCTCTTTCAATGCTGGAAGGTCGAGAGGACTAGCGTGGCGTCAGGGCAAAAAGATTATCAGTTAAAGTTGGCTGATTGTCCACGAACGTACTAAAAACAGCCACTTTTCTCTGTGCAGAGTTGTTGTGTTTATTTCTCGTTGTAATCTAGCTACAGACAGTTTCAGCTAGAATCACTTTATAATCTAGAGTCTAGACCATGACGTCACTGGGAACAGTATTTTCAAAGATTTTCCGCATTTTGATTTTCCATTGTATTTTATTCCCGTGAAAAAAAATCATTTTTTTTTTCCGGTTTGGAATACACTCATTGGATGACCTTTGCCCTGGGGAAGCGTAGGGGTCTGTCAGATTCCTACTGACTAAAAACCTATACTTACCTACGCCAATGTACCTTTGTCAACTTTTAGTGAATTAATTTACTCGTAGGTAAGCTGTACCTAAATAATCCAATCAAGTATTTTTAACCAATTACGTCATAAAAAAGGAGGTGTGTAATTATAACCACCGTTGTGCAAGTTAGCGCAAATTCATTAGTTTTAAGCTATCCTACTGGTTCTAGAGTTAAACAATCGTTTGCGTCATCCGTCAGTGCTTGTCTATAGAACCGGTATATTTTTGGATGTTATTCGTTGTTCCACGGTGCTATTGTCTAACTGAAGTTGAATGAAAATGACTTGACTGATGACAGTCTGCTTTTCAACATAAAATCAAACTTGTATTCCCTGAACGGCTAAGCAGAGTTGTTTAGTCATATTTATATTCTACAGAAACGAATTTTCTTCATCAAACATTAACAGTATTCGCTTTGTTAAAGACTGTTTGGCATGTGTTGTCGTCATCCTTATCACTTGCTTATTCTATCATTAATGATTTGAAAAGGTTCAGATTTAAAGAGCATCCCATTACCGTTTTAGTAACATAGTCCTGATAGGTTGTTTGCAGAAGCCAATGAATGAATGCTGTACAATAATAGTATCTTTACCTATTTCCCTATTACTTCAACAATTAAACCGCCATTCAAACGCTTTAAACTCTGCTTACATATTTAACCCATTTAGTCTTCAACAAAGGCAGAAAGACATTACTCCCAAACAAAGATTCAGCTACTGAACATCAAAGAACACAGAACGACACTAAAACTGAACAGCTCCTAAAGCTAAAACACTACAAGTAAAATGGTATATCGGAGTCATAGGATAATGTAATATATAAATAAGCTAAGGAGTGGAATTCCCTGCCGTTAGTCTGTGTTGCCCGATAGCTACAATCTAGGGGGTTTTAAGTCAAGAGTGAATAGGTTACTTCTAGGCAAGCCAGCTTCACCGTCGACCACAGTTACCATCAGGTGAAATAGTGGTCTAACGCAAGCCTATCGTTAATAAAAAATATATATATAAAGTGAATTCGAGCGTCGGCTCTTGGATTATTTTCCCAGAGCGAGGCGCAAGGCGTAATCTCATAATATGGCGTCCATCCCTCGGCCTTACTTGAGAGGCTTCGGTTATACGCCGTCCGTTGTATCCACGTATCAAAATCTCCGAAATTGAGACTTGGAAAGTGATATGCTTCGTTTATTATAGTAAGTATTCGTTCGCATTTTCACTTATAGGGCAATTATTATACGAAAATTCGAGAAACATTCTTATTTTTTAATTGATAGCGATTTAACCCTTAGATAGTTTGGGCCGTAGGTAGGACAGTACCTAGGTAGCCACGTTTGTATCAACATCAGTAAGCTGTATATGTATAATATTATATTATATGACGATGTTCTACTTTTTGACTGAGTTTAATGAGTGGCTGTTATTATTTCAATTGCAAAGTATTTGCATTTCTTTTTCTAGTTCATGCATGTTTGCATTTGCAGTTGTTGACGTATGTTTGATCAAGTTGACTTAGCAAATATATAAATCTGATGATTGTACTCGAATAATTTTATTTTTATAAACTGCTGGGTTGAGTTATATTTTCGTTCGGTAAGTTACTTTGCCATGTTTTTTAATACGAAACTACTCGAAAAAATAAGATAAAATATTAAAATTAGAATAAGATCACAATTGAATTAATATAAACTAGAATTGAATCAAGATTGAAATAAAATTAAATTACAAAAATAAATACTATTATGTCCCGAATAAAATATAATAATCACAATGACACACGCAATCAATTAAAATTGTTGTCCACAAAACAGGCAAAACAAAAAACAAGAGATACATTGAAGAAAAAATGACTTCTTCTACGCTGACCCCAACTAAATCGTAATAAAGTGACGATGTTTAAGCTTTATAAATTTGTATTTATTCCAGTAACTAAGCAAACTATGAATGAAAACATGCACAAAGTAGTAGAGTTGCATTGTATTTCGTATCACCGAATTATCACAAGCTGTGTTATCACTCGTTTATCATTATGTCATGCAAGATAACACTGTGCTATATCTGTGCTAAATTTTCTACTTTCTTGTGCGAATTCGTTCAAATGACCTTGAGATTTGGAGATTATATCTTGCACATTTTTATGAAGGCAGTATGTTAGGTACGTTTTATAAGCAATGCTATAAGTACAATTAATATACCTAAGCTTTCTATACTAATATTAAAAGAGGTAAAGTTTGTTTGAGGGATGCTTCTCCGTCTCCCAAGGGATGTGCCCTGACAGGCGTTGCACAGAGGGGGTTCCGGGGTAGTATTTTAAGAGGTCACGGGGCCACTTGCTTATGGTGATCACCGGGGTGGTTTCAATGAGGTAAAACTCCCACACTCCCTGGTTTTTCCCCAAAAGTCCAAGCGTTTTTTAAAAGTTTCGCCGAAAAAAATTCTTTCGCCAGTAGAAATCTACATTATTTCTGAGTGTCAAAGGCTACTTTACAGGCAACGGGTCCTGCGGAGTGGGCCGCGCTAGCGAAGCCGCGGGTTCTTATCCAATAGGATGCCGCTGAATATCAATATTTTAGATGGAGCGGCGACATATCTGATCTCCACTACTTCATAACTGAGAAACAGGGTAACCCTTGGCAAGATGCTGTTTTTTCGGCTTCTGACTATCCTTAATGACTGACAAAGTTCCTCAAATGACAGTCAGAATCAACGGGTTCACGTGCATGAAATAATCTCAGTATGTAATTCATGGACACCTCCTCTTCACTGGCCACCCTCGGCAAACGTTGCTTAACGTTGAAGATCAGCCCATGCGACCGTTATTACTTAACCACGGACTCCTTAGAAGTAATACCTATTTCTTTACCTAAGTACTTATTTCTTTACCGTTCTATGTTTCATCTCACATATTTTTTCCTGTTATTGTGTTGCATATATTTTCGTATAATTTACCTGTCCTGGTTTTGATGATTATTTTAAGGATACATTCCTTTATGTTAATTTGACTATGGCGTAATTAGGAAACTCTGATTGGTTACTTAAAATGTAACAATAATATAATCATGATTTTTTAATGTACCTATCAGAAATAAAGGCTATTTGAGTTTAAATTGATTTCGAACAAGATTCTTTGCGAAAGCTAAAATACATTTTTTCATCTTTATGTTATATCCCTACACTCGTTACTGCCTATATCAGAAACCCTCTTTTGAAATATAGTTCCTCTTATCTCTTCATAATAATATACGGGTTTGCTCATCATTCTTACGCCCTAGTAACTCATGACCATCCCTTATCTTTTGACCGCTTTGAAATTCTAGTTCATTTGATTCTTTTACGTCTATATCTTTTTCTCTATCTTTCCAGAAAGTGGAATGTAAAGTTTTAACGATCCTCAGAAAAAGGCTGGCTGTGGTGTACGATTGGTAAATTAATGGATTGTGAAGCTAAACTTAAGTAATTAGCCGGCAAATCAGGTTAATGAATAAGTTAGCTATATATTCTTAGTGATTTCAGTCAAGGACGGAAAAATAGTTACACTACTTCATAATTACTCATGGTTTCAAAGGAGTACTTGAGTTATCAACGCCTGTTGATATTGATACCACTCAACAACTTCCTACTTCAAATATAAAATTATAAAAGACTAGCTGTTCCTCGCGGCTTCGCTCCCGTGGGCCACCCCACAGGACCCGTTCTCGGGATTAAAAAATAGCCTATGTTACTCAGGAATAACGTAGCTTTCTATCGGTGAAAGAATTTTTTAAATCGGTCCAGTAGTTTCGGAGCCTATTCGGTACAAACAAACAAACAAATAAACAAACAAAAAAATCTTTCCTCTTTATAATATTAGTATAGAGTATAGATTACCAGAAGCACTTTCAACCTAGGAGTCTTTAAGTCAAGAGTGAATAGGTTACTTCTAGGCAAGCGTGCTTTACCGTCGATCACATCATCGCTTACCATCAGGCGAGATGTTGGTAAAGCGCGAGCCTATCGCAAACAAAGAAAAAATTTAAAGGAAATCCTTATTTTCTTGGAGTTTCATGTTTCTAACTTCAATCAATCTGCCTAGCCTTTTAACTAGACTTCTGACTACCCCTAACGACTGTCAAAGATCTTTAAATGACAGCTGGGACCAACTGCTTAAAACGACGACAGTCGTCAACGACCTTGAAGGAACAAAACGCGCACTCGTTTCACACCCGTGCGACCCAAAATTCTGCAGTTTGTTGTTATTTGTCATATTTCTTATTATTCTATGACTTAAAAAAAGCCTTAGATCAAAATGTAGATAATTAAATTGTCTTTGATATGAAGAAAATTTCATTAAAATACGCCCGGCGGTTTTGGTAAGATTGTCGTTATTTTGTCCGTATTAGACTTAAGTTTACAAATTAATTACACTATGTTAAACGAATCAAACTCAAAATTTTCGTAGATTAAAATTATTATGAAAATGTTCTAATGTAATATATATTATTTCCAAAGACGATCCGTTTAGATATGATTGTCATATTAAAATCAGGTACTGAGGTGTATCTGCGCCTTAACGTTCTTTCTGAGGCTCGGAGGAGTCTCGTTATGTTCAGTTCTTTACTCATGCAAATAAAGTTAATTTTAGTCCAGTAATGCCCACCATTTGGGTCTTGGGTGCAAAATAGATTCAACTATTTTGGAAAATGGTGCTTTAATATCCTAAATGTTTTCAACTACTAAAGGACAGAAAAGCCTTTGTGCTCTGTAAATTATGTACTTGATATTTATTCATGAAAAACTATCGTATTTGTACTAGAGCTATGACTAAACAATCATTGTTGTAAGTAAATTATTACTAAAGTTTCCTAAAGTAAACATTAGATTCTATAAAATCATGAATGTACAAGTATCATAAACGTCTAGTATTTTATAGGAAATTTCATAAACACATAAGTTTAAATGTTTATAATAATGTCAAGAAATGCTTTGTGATACAAAAGAGAATGCTAAATTTTGATATAATGGACACCTTTTCGTAATATTGTTGTATTTGAACATTACAGTATCTTGTGCTTATATTTATGTTGTATTCAACTGATACGAAATATTGAGGTAGGTTACGGAAGGCCGCATACTTAGCCGCGCATGTACCTAATATTAGACCCTCCCGTTAGGGGACCCCCCTGGTTTTTTTAGCATTCCTACCCTTAACTTCATTAAGATGACATAATTCAAAATATAGTTCAGTGTGAATACGGCATGTTATTTTGAAGTCACCAACTAGACTTGTGTTATACGCATGCTGATAATCTGAACTTCTGAAGGTGACCCCAATAAAGTTCAATTCAGCAAAAAGCGCTAATATGACATAATGTATTGCCAACCCATTGAAATAAGGGTAACTAGTAAACATGGATAAACACAACTCTTAATTTTGCTGAATATAAAAAACTTATCAATTTATTTATTTAAACTTCATGTACAATGGTTATACACGTATGGACGACGACACGTATGGTCATGTTTGTTGGCTTATTTTCGACTTTTATTCTGTCTTCACTAATACTACCAACATTAAAAATATTAAAACAAAACTAACATTTATTTTAATCCTGGCAGCTAATAAATTAGTCGTGTCAGTTTACCTAAAATATTTCATGCGGAAAAACGCTGCAGTGTTCGTTTAGTGTGAATTATGCATTATGTCATATTATGCGGAAGAAAAACGCTTGTAGAAACCGCAAATGCAGTCTTTACCTTATAAAATTCTTCGTAGTTTTGTTGACCGAAATGCCGATAACATCAAGATTATGAAGATGTTTTGTGTCCGCTTGAAGGCAATAGGCACCGCCCTATGTAAGGGCTTTTATTAAATATAACTGGCCAAATTTGGGTGTACTATAGGCGACCCTCTGCTTAACCTTTCCGGGAATAGGCACAGGCGTGATGTTATGTTATCGAGATTATTTTCCGCAATCAAGAATTGTTTATTTATTTTTCTGATAATGTTGATATACGAATTTTTATCTACCTTGCATCATTTTGCCTTATCTTGAGCGTAATTTGGGTGTTCCTTTTATTTGGTCTTTACACAATTAATCATTGTTATTTGTACCCTATATAATTATTTTCATTTCCTTTAAAGCATCTCTAGGATAAAAGTAGAAATTGTTTCTATTCCGCAATACCAATAAAAGTACTTCAGCTGAAAACCATTTACTCAAAGAAATTTTGTCTTAAAACACTACATTAAACCAATAGGTTTCTGTTATGAAACTCTAACTTCCCTAAGTAATTAAACTATATGTACCCTCACTATCCTTTTTATGACAAACTGGCAAAATAGTTACTGCATTAAGTTTTTTCTATCCGTTTCGCAGAAAAATTTGATCCTTTGTTCCTAATTCTTTTATAACTTCAAGATCCTATTATAATTATACCCGGACTATTTATTGTTTATCCCAAACAGATAAAATATTTGTTGCATTAAGTTATTTCAGTCAACTTTCACGCAAAAACATTTGATCCTTCGGTCCTAATCTGTCATAACTCCAAAATGGCGTCATATAATAATGCGGCTGACTGCCGGTTGACCTCTGCAACCCTAATCGCATTTTATTGACCTTTCCGCCGGCGAAAAACAGCTGCTTCACTATTTGTCTTTTTACCGAAGATCCGCAAAAAATTGCAGTCTTAAAGTTCAGCTGTTTAAATATAGGTTATTATAGAGTATGATAAATAAGGTATTATGTCAGTTAATATAAAAATAAAACCTTATTACTTAAAAACAAAATGTACTGACTGACCTCCGATTTCTGAATTTTAAATTCAGAATGATGTCAAATTTTACATTATCCTGAAAACCTGTCCTATTTTAGGGTTTGACACGTTCTTAACTCCAATTCAGAAACCTTTAAGTCCAGATTCACCGAAAATTACACAAAAAAGAGCCATTTTGTGACCAACAAAATATTTACAGCGTTCCGATTCATGTTTCTTCGTTTTCATTGTCTGCGAAATTGTATCTTTTGAATCATCTGTTCAAAGATAATTTCCCGTTATCGGGCGCCGGTATCTTGTATTGTGATTTTGTAAAATGCGTAACATAGGAATTTCACGTCTAAAAGAAGTTATGACAAATGTTTCAGGGGAATGATTGACTCATTTTATTGATTGGAACCGGCTGTAAGCAAAAAACAGAATATCTAAAAGTTGTTTTTTGGTAATCGTTTTGTTATTGGAACCTGCTTTTAACTTGTATAGATATTTCAGTAATTGTAACCGAGGAGTTTCAAATTAAGTTATCGCACTAAATTGTTGATAATTTACCACTTAAATAAAATTTTAACAACCGGCATTTCTTCGTTAGAAATAAATCAATCTTTCTTTATGTTGTAGTAATTGTAACTTGTAGACTTAGTTCACACGTCAGTGAAAATTAAGTAAAAGTATTACGTAATATAAATAATGTGTCCTGCGGTCTGTTTGCCGCAGTCTTTTTATTTAATTATTTACCGACGACTAGTTCATAGCCTAAACTACGTCACCGGTGACGTAACAGGAGAAATGGACAACGCCGGTAAATGAAAACCACCATCGATATAATTACCGCATTACATCCCACTTTTCACACGGACATTACTTTTCACCTGCACCGCGATTATTTACTCGAAAATAACACAAAATAATCGCGTTGTTTACTAAAAAAACAAACACTCAGAAAACATCGGAACTTTAATTTTTCATCGGAAAGAATCAATGGAGAAAGTGCGTGTTGTGATGCAAAAAAATAACGTTTCTAATTCCACAACAGACTTGCCGGCAAATTGAATTTTCTCCCAATTTGACAGCTGTCACGCTGACAGTTCCGATTTTTTCGGAGCAAAGGCGACAAAGTGTTCAGCTTACCTTTAACAAGCCGCTGCAGAATAATCTCCTTGTGCTCGTGAGTGTGGGGCTCCCCGATCACCGCGAGCAAATAACATCCCGTGAGAGGGCTCGGTGGGGGTACGGAGGCTGAGACCTCCGTCCCCAGAGACAAGGACCTGTCCTCGTCGTGGTCCATCGCCGACGGCGGCGCCGGCGCGACTGCCGACGGTTCGCCCAGGGCTAGCGTGTGAATCGACCGCTCGGCACGAGAACTCCGATCGGAATGGATTGAAACGGGCTGTGAGGTAGACACTTGCGCGCGCAACGCTCCGGCATCGACCGCTGGATGTGCGCGCCACGCAGACGCGTCGGCGACTCGACTCAACCCCAAAACCGTCTTTTCGTTCTAACTTAACATTTCTTTTACATGAAAGATAGAGATGGAATATGTCGTAGGGCGTATACAGAAGCCGCTGTAGGTTGTTCAGCGCACACGTGATCTGCATTGCGTCTAAACAACCCGGCTAAATAACCTCGGACCGGTGCTCAGCTGTTCAACAGAATGCCATGGTTGTAACAATCGATAATGATATAATCGGCATGACTTGACATTATGGTGTTTGGTCAGTGTATTTTAAAGAAGGCTCTATTATTAGCCGGTTCCGGAGGCTTGGCGCTTGGGCCCTGGGGCTCTGGGCAATATGTCTGCGCAGGACTGCAGTGACATGTCCCATTTGTTTTCTTGACATTTATCACTTTCCTACAAGCAGCTTGATTGCTAGCGGGCTTAGAGGGTTGTTTAATTTTTTATCTCGTTTTCCGCATTATCGTCATTTGTTTCGGCTTTCTTATGAAAATGAGAATGTTTTCCTCTTTTTGTTTTTACTTCAGACTTGTTTTTGAGATGGTTTATTTTTTATAACATTAATTTTAAAATTATGGCATATCGTTTCGGGGACCCAATTTTCTATTCTGTTATAAATTATTGCTTTTACGTGCGTATAATTTTATTAGAGCACGATTGTTTGTTTATTTATGTAATTTGTTAGGAATGAATTTTATCTTTCTGACTATTAAAATGTAGGGATAAAATTATAAATCGGTCCTCTGATAGTTACTATATGAGTGCCTGAATTAATTAATTGCGCCTTATTTTTACTTCAGTTTGGACGTAGCCTTTTTCCACGTAGCATAGGTTAGCCTACTTTTAACTTAGAGATCACAATTTAAAATTGGTCCTTTGGTACTTATTTCCATAATTAAATTAATGATCCATTTGCCAAGAGTACCTATTGTCTAGGCAATGAAATGACTTTATCGCAATATTTGGTGAAGAGGAGTTCCCTTACTGAAAAGAGCTGTTGCATTCACCGACTTGGCAGATAAATTTAATTTAATTTATATATATTTATACATAATATATAGCGATGTAAACAAACACAAATTAGTCCTTTCACGCACCAATCAATCAGGAACTCCGCTGCCTGAAGTTGCCATTATTTGAAATTTGAAAACTTGTTTGCTCATATATTTTGTTTTAGATGTTTAGATTTTAGATGTTCGGATTTTTTGTTGTTTGAATGTTTAGATGACAGATTTACGGGACCAGTCGACTTGGCGACACTTGGGAGTTGTATGTTCAGCAATGGACGTCTTTTGGCTAAAATGATGATGGTGATGTATGTTTGGCTGTTTGTTAATAATCATGCCTCAACCTCTTAACAGATTCGGATGAAACATTACACACGGTAGACCATGACCTAGATTAGGGCACACAATATTGTATTTGTCTCGGTATTAGATTCTCATGGGACAGTTTCCAATCTGGCTTCATGCAAAGCCTCTGGTAAAAATTTGTTAAAAAATAAGTCCTTCACCACATTCATCAACATCATCAGCCGAAAAACGTCCACTGCTGCCGAAAAACGTCCACTGCTGGACATAGGCCTCCCCCAAGCGTCGCCACATTGACCGGTCCCGTGCATCCCGCATCCAGCAACCTTCACCAGGTCATCGGTCCACCTGGTTGGAGGCCTTCCAACGCAACGTCTTCCGGTTCGCGGTCGCCACTCCAGAACTTTTCTATCCCATCAGCCATCCGTTCTGTGAGCAATGTGCCCTGCCCACTGTCACTTAAGTCACCACATCAATAAGTAACATAGCTAAAACGCCTGAAGCCGCCATCATTTAGAAGATGCAACATGAATATCTTGACTAATACTTTCACTATCGGCGCAGGCGCATGGAATCACTCCGTATTGTTCCGACTGCTCTGATTGCCTACATACGGAGAAAATGTGCTGTTGGTAATCAGTGTAGTTGTCTTAACGTTTTGTTTACTAGGCAACTAGACACTGTCTACTGAATCAATGTACCTAGCCTTTGCACAACTATTTATGTTGGCGTCGGTCGCACGTGTCGATCTTCAACGTTAAGCAATGCTTGCTGATGTCGGCCCTTAGATAGGTGGATATCTTTACATCCCTTCGTGCCTCAGAAATTTCCCGCTGTCATTTGTAGATCTGTCAGTAGTAAAAGAGAGAAGCCAGGAAATCCGACTAATGTCTTGCCAATGGTGTCGTGTTACCCAGTTACTGGGTTGCACTATTGGCCCCACTGTCATTCTAAGATCTTTGAACGTCATCATTACAGATAAAAGCCAGGCAATCTAACGAAAATCTTGACTAGTGGTATCATGATACCCAGTTACTGGGTTGTGGAGGTCAGAAAACTGGTTGCCAGACTTTCGGGCTTCTGACAACCAACGGCTTATCGTTCTTTCAGTGTTACGGAGAGTTCTGTAATGTGATGGATGGTCACCCATCCACTGACCAACCTAAGCACGTGTTGCTTACCCTTGAAGAAATACCTGTTTGACTGTTATTATTTAACCATGAGCCCCCAAAAGGTAAGTTAATGATTATGTTATTTATAACGATTAGCTCTGGCACACAGGGTTGGTACGGTTTGTTGGTACGGTTAATGCGGGGACCCACGTTCAGCAGTGGACAGTTACGAGCTGGTGTGATTAATGATACACTCTGAGGAGCTATCCTGCCAAATAATGTGTCAACCCTTTGCTGAAGGACGGGCTAACGACATTTCTGCGTTGGAACTATGAAGGTATTTTACAAAATACTGGTCAAATATTTTGATCCATATTTTTGCGTATTTTAAAAATGGAACAGACTTTTAAAATTTAGAATTACGTCAAAAACCTATTACGGTGGACGGCCCAAGATGGCGGGCTAGTTATTTTTTGTTCACTGCCATGATATGGGTATCAAGTGAAAGGGATTGCTGAGAAGAATACGAAAAAAGCTTGTTTATAAAAAGATTTTGTAATGAATATTATTTTTTTGTTTTTGCATTGCTTGATTATGTGTATTTCAGTCATAATAAAACTTATCTCAGACCTGAGATTTTTGTATTAACAATTTGATGTTGAGTATTTTACTAACCGACTTCCCAAAAAGGAGGAGGTTTACAATTCGACTGTATTTTTTTTTATGTGTGTTACCTCAAAACTTGTTACTGAGCGAACCGATTTTGATGATTTTTTAGGCTGGTGCCTGTCATGTGGTCCCATTTAATTTTCATCAAGATCTGATGAAGAACTTCGGAGATATACATAAGAACTCTTCAATAATTGACGGCAAATCACTCGTGATAGCTGCAATCGCATGTCTGTTTATTGTTTACACCATATTATTACATAACATCACACTAGTATGCTCTAAAGGGGTACGCAGGTGTAAACAGTTCACCTTGGTATACTCTCTTAATTATTTTTTTGTAAAAAGTTTATTTTATTTTTCAAACGTTTCTTTAACTATAAAACAGGTCTAACTATGATCTAAGTAGAGTCTCACATTTTCTTAACTCACTAGTAATGACATTAATTTATAATTGCATAAACAATAATTCAATTACTCACTCTTATCATCTTCCTGACCTTATCGCATGTTAATTGGGGTCGGCGCAATACGTTTTCTTCTTCCATACCGTCCTTTCCCCTGTCATATTCAAATCCTCACTCTATACCACTTAAAGTTACTTAAACAGTTGGCCTGTCTAAAACTAGTAATTTTAGTCGATTAAGTAACTAATTACTGCTGAAATCTACTTAGAACGAATGATCAAACGAATTTCTACAGTGTCTATCAATTTATTTTTAATTTTTTCCAGATATTTTACCGTCACACTGAAATTTCAGCGGACTCCCGAGTATTCGATACTAAGTGATTGGATTAAAAGTACTCTGCTCGTTAACTGTTTATTTTAATTTAAATAATTATTTTAATGCACCTTTCTGACGTTATTGGTGAAATAACATAAACGTAACTTATAGTAAAGGCAACGTAACCCACGTAAGTTAGTGAGATAACTCTTAATTCACGCAATGGTGAGTTAATAATTATCTCACATTATCACCCCTAGCACTCAGAAGGTTAGTAATCCTTGTACACGTAACGTAAACATTTTATTAAGGCACATATAAACAGATTGGAGTGGAGCAGTGGTGGCCCAGTGGTATCGGCCGCGACTTACAAGTTGTAGATCGTGGGTTGGAGCCCAGGCAGGCGCTTTACTTCGTGTAAATTATTTCATCACCACTGCTCTCAAAACGGTGAAGGAAAACATCGTGAGGAAACTGGCATGTCCTAAAATCAAAAATTCGAAGACATGTGACATCCACCAACCCGCACTGGGCCCGCGTGGTGGATTACGGCCTATAATATTCCCTCTCACAGAGAGGAGGCCTGTGTCCCAGCAGTGGGAACATTAATAGGCTGATGATGTGATGTGTGATATAAACAGATTACTAGAGATCTCCACACAACCCCCTAATAGAAGGACGTACATGGATCTTATTGGTGATGTTCTTCAGAAAGGTCAGTTGCGCAGTACTCATAACCAGCGTGGGTATACTCGTATGACCGTTAACGAAGCAAAATAAGTATGGTGGCGTACTGTAGTTTCTGCCTACCCCCACGGGAAAAGTTTGTCAGTTTATGTATGTATGTTCACACAACTAGTTTTACGCGATTGTCTCTCCGGCTTACCTGAAAATTGTGGAATGGGAAATCTTGAGGTGTCCGGGGAGCTTGAATAGAACAGCTTAGAAATTAAAGAGAGTCCTCGTCTAAAAGGGTAATCCCACTGCACTATTCCCAAACTACTGCAAGTCCGGAAAGCCAGTATCAACAGTGGCGACCAAGGCAATGAAGCTTGATGAAGTCCCGGAGAATAATTTAACTGACTTGGATCCCACAACGAAATTAATCAGAAACGAATAACGTTGGAGTAGAAAAAAAACATAATTTCCACTTCCCTCCTTATCAAGCAGGAGACAGAACAAACAAGGCCAATAGGCACAAAGGGTCGACAATTGCGACAAGCCCAGTTTCCTAGCACCACGTATAAAAATTATCACTAAAATTAAAATTAATGGGTCCTAACATTGTGAGCTGTTATATTTAATTCCAATAATAGGTATGGCAAAAACGCTTGAACGCACGGCAATTTGTTCTAGTTTCCACAAGGTCCGTATAGTTAATAACTATGTAGCTTGAACATTATCCAACATAATATTGCGTTCATTCTGCCAAATAAAACACTCCCATAAGATATGATGAGCAGATTGTACATATTCGCAGTCAGATTTAGAACATTGATATATAGGCGAGGCAACAAGCTTGAAGGAAAATAATTTACTTTTTATTATCAAGAAAGGTATATAAAATATCCAATAGAAATATTTATCATAACATCACCCCTTATACCCCAAACGGTTATGCAGATGTGCATTTATTAAGTAACACCTACATTTCGTCAGTTATGTTTAAGTTCCTAGCAACAGGGGGCAAGTATATTGCTATTAACTGGGCACAAGTCCAGATTCCAAACTGCTACTACGAAGTTCTAGATGGAAAAACCGAATTACACTTTGCGGCCTCAGAATCAAACCCAGGACCTCATACCCGAAGCTGTTAGCTCCTTCTGTAACGCAGTAATGTTCACGAAGGAGGAGGCGGAACACGTGAGGAATACGCAACGGAGACGTCACGCCCCTAGCCACCGCAGGAGACGCCCCTGGTGTCGGGAGTTGCCAGCCAATTCCCGGCCACCGTATGCGCGGGCTAGCGGACTGCGAGTAATGGGTAAGGACCTCCGTCCGTTAAGGACCAGGCCCGAGTCAGCGGCGCTAAGTGTTCCACGCGCTCCTTAAAGAGTTGTCAGCAGAAACTGACGGTGTCCGCTAGGGCCGATGCCTGTCTGGGTCGCAGATAAATTTGAAAGAGATTTACCGCGGCCCTGGCACAAGCAACTGAAGGAACTGAAGTGGGATTTAGTCAGTAAAAGTCTGACACACCCTCCCGCTCCACCCAGAGCCCCCTCTGGGTGGAGCGGGAGGGTGTGTCAAAAGAAGTCATTCGATGACTTTCCACCCAAAAAAAAAGGATCTCATACCCAGCAGTAGTGTTTGCGACCACTAGACCGACGAGACAGACAAAATAATATTTATCGTACGTAAACAAAACTGCCAGTTTTATATCTTTACCTACATTATATCAAAGCCTTCGTTAGCATAGCAGACCCATTCATCTCCTGGCCCACTAAACCGAAAAATAGCCTCACCAAAACCGAGATTATCAAAGGACCAGATACGCATTACGACCAAATTCTACAATCTCGAATTCTCGATATCTAATAGCGTTTTTAATCCTGCCCTAGATTACCCCTACTACGGTTGGCTACGAATGGTTAGTACTGTAAAGGCATGCTGTAATTGACCTTAATGCAACATTCAGGCTGGCAAGATTTGTTCTGGCTACTTTTGACACCATACATATTTAGAATAGGATTTAGACATAATCGCGAGCTGACTGACCAAAACTATATGTATCCTCCAACCACATAGAATGATTTTCTTCTTGTTTACGTCTTCGTTTTTTGATTTTTTTAAGTTAACCTTTTTTGTATTTATAACTTTTTAGTTAGATACCATTTTTTGAAGTGAAACTTCTTTATCGACGTATGGGAGAAAATTTTGTACGTAGAGTCCGTCCAACGAAAAAAGTCCCGCGGAAATACATGGAACTAACAAGATTTGTTAGAGGACAGCGTACAGTCGCATAGAAACTAGCGCCGCGTCTACGGGACTTCTTTCGTTGGACGGACTCTATCGTCACGTTTTTCGGTTACGCGCCATGTTGCTTTTTTTATCAAAGTTTAGTAAAAAGACTTATTCAAATTTAAGTGACACAACAACACAACACACACACGAACACAACACAACGACGAGTACGATGAGTGAGTACAAGAAAAGTGAGTGATTATATATTTCGTTTTATAAATTCAACACGTATGAGCATGGTTTTAATATTTATAAATTAATTAATTTACAAATATAAATTACTCATTAATTGTATGCATGTCTATAATAATAAAATAGCTTTAATTTAATACGGAAAAAATGGTTTTTCTTAAGGCTTAAGCCTTATCTACCCAATTTTCGTGAAGTTGCAAACAGTAGAAAAATGATATGTCGTAAAGAAGTTTCACTTCTTACCTGTGTACTCTGGTACACACACACATTTTTTTTTTTCATATTTCTTTAAATCATTTAAGTGGGTGGTATACATTTTCGTAACCACTTCTTAAAACCCTTAATTTTGATACTCCACATGACCAGTTTCGGCAGAATAAAAAATGGACAACTACAATGTAATATAAAACTAGCCTGTAACTGGCCCCACTGCGGGGCAAAGTCCTCTTCTCATACAGAAAAGGCACGAGCATTGATATCCATTAACTTGCTCAATGCGGGTTGGTGTTCGAACCCCCACAATATGGCGCCCAAAAGCTGTCATATCAACGACAATCGCAAGATCAAGACTAATCGATTGACTTGGCAATCATCAAAATCGGCCCGCGTTTTAAGGCTCTAGAACACCACATAGGAACAAACAGAGACAGACTGATAAAAACATTACCCTCGTTTGGGTCACGCAGTCAGGTAAAAACTAGAATCCAATAGCATTTATCATCCTGCCCAATATTACATACCCCTGAGGCCTTGCTACGATTGACTATGAACGATTAGTATTCAAAATAATCAGTAGTGTTTACATCCCCGATGTGTTTTGGCTCGTACTACAGTCAACTACACATACATGGTCACCACTTTACTTAAACAACGTCGTTAATCCACAGCCGTGAGGTCGGATTTCGTAGTATTGACGTGGGTTTGACTGTAGATACTACAGACTTATTAGTGTGCGTCTTTCGTAGGACGTGCGTGTCCGGACGGGTCCTTAGGAAGTATAACATGTAGGGACGTTGTCATTCTACGAGTCATACATGTTTCAGTTGTTAGTGTTTTATTTTGAGAAGAATAGAGTAGACATAAGGTGATGTTTATGATTTCGAAAAAGTTTATCACTTCGAGCTGGAGACCTTAAGTACTTCCAGATATCTACTCTTCTCTCGCGTCGGACCAGCCCTCATGGTACGCGTTCATGTCATCTCGCCACCTCATTCTGTACCGGCATCGACGGCGGCTATGGACGCTCTAGCGCAGCAGTAATTGAGCATGCGGCTAACATGACGTCATAATAACGTTTCAAAAAAGAAAATAATTGTATATTACACTATGTATAAAGCAACTTTTGTCTACATAAGTTAGCATAAAATATAAGAAATTAGTTCTTGTATTTTACTTCGATTGGATACGAGACTGACGAGATGCACGAGACCGGCCAATGTGGCGACGCTTTTGGGAAGCCTATATCCAGCTGTGGACGTATTTCTGCTGATATGATGATGATGAATACTTCGATTTATTTTAATTGTTTTTTTTCAAAATTATATTGTCCTTCAGGATAGCTTTGACAAATCGGTTCTACCCTCATCTACCCAAAAACCTAAATATATCGCGAAACGGTAAAGGTTTTTTTCTAAGAAAGGTCCAAATAAGCAAAAGGACCAAAGACATATACATATACATTTACTATTTCATTCTATAAAGCAGGTCTTAAAATTCGGGCCACATTACTTATCAATGCCGGCGTAACTTGCGAGTGCATCATTAAGTACACTTGATAACGTTACGATAATCTCTGTAATAAGAGTAAGTGACGTAATATACCGGCCTGTTTACACAAAGTAGGCTAACAAAATACAATCCTTGCATTACATAGGGACATCCATGAAAGGATTATGATCATTTTCGACATAGTGACGAGTTTTTAATTATGAATATCGACTCGACATAACAACTAGCTTTGCAGCGATCCTACCTGTAATTATGCCATTGTTTTAGAAATTGAACTACTGCACGTAATATAGATACATTTTTGTGAACGCTTTTACTTTTATATGAATGATTCTTATTCTTAATTAGCGGCTCTCGTTTAGTTCAGTAGACAAAGGTCTCTCTAGGATAGGGGATGCTTCTTAAATACGTTCTAACTGCTCATCAACCACTGCTCCACAAGATCCAACAAAACCAAAAAAATATATTTAAGGTAATATTGGTCATCTTCATTTTTATGGTTCTGTACCCGAAGGGTCCAAACCCTATTGCTGTCCCCCACGTGTCCGTCCGTTTGTCCGTCTGTCCGTCGTCTGCCACACTTGTTTTACAGCCAAACGGTGGCGCTACAGTCTTCAGGTTTTCACAGTATAAGCATCTTGTTGACCCAAAGCCAAACTTAAACAAACATTCTGTACTTTATTTGTGTTTTATTAACTTCTAAACTTAGAACAATATCAATTAAAGATAAGTAGGTACTCATTACTATCACACTCACTCAATAGGTGGAGTTATGTTGTTGTGAACGATTATGGCTCCAAAACAACATAAAACTATCTAGAAAATCACATAACATCTTATCAACCCCAAGTCTTCAAACATCCTGACATAAATACAATCCATTTTTGTGGTAAACACTATTCAAGTCGCGTCACCAAAAAAAAATCTTGACCCAACTAAAAAGTCATCGAACTACGTGATGACTTATCAAAACACTGGCAACACCAAGCTGTTTATAGGTCAGCATAACAGATGAACTGGCAACCCGCCAACGATCCTGTAGGTTCAGTCCCGAGTTATGGGCAGATAAGCAAATATTCAATAAATATTCTGATTTAAGTCGTCGTGAATTGGCTGCTGATAGGTTTTCTGCTGAAGACAGTTGTGAATGGTGATGGATGGTCTGAAGAGTGCGAAGGAACAGCTTATTACTCTTTGAGATTCCCAAAGACAGGTGAAATGTGTTTTCACACAATACACATAGAGCAATTCTTATTAAAACTCGTCGTCACATCGTTGTCGCATGCACGAGTTGCACCTAAGCCGGCAAGTATAGCGTAATAGTACATTATGGTACAAGTGTGTAATGTTGGTGATTACCGCTGAGGCGCCTTTGATACCCGAGCCGTTAGGTGAAGGTCTTAAGAGGGCCGAGGACGGTAATCATCAATACACACGTGTATCATACGACGTTTTTCAACACACTTGTGAAGAAAATAATACTAAAAAATCATTTTGTTTAGTAGATAGTAGATATTTTTCCTTGGAATTTTCAGGTAATAAACTTTCCATAACGGTAAGGGATTCGCATCTTATATCGGGCGGTGTACAACATAAATCATTTTCTTCATAATTAGTACTTGTACATTTTAATTAATAAATAACTGTAATTTCAATAGTGAAAACAAGTTATGAATTTTTTTTCGCAATGGCGGCAAAAATTAATCAGTTTTCCTATGCGCGCATCTAACAATGGCGATCGGCCATAGAGCATAGACTAAAAGGATGAGGTTTCTTTTTTTTTTTGAGTTTTCGCGGATAGCGTTTTAGCCTAACGACGATATAACCTTCATATAACGTTATATTCTCTTTGTTTTAGCTACGTACAAAATGGGGAATTTCAAGTTTTCTTTATTACAGAGAAAACAAAAGTTATATTTGAGTGAAAGTTTTATTTATTAAACACGTACAAGTTGAAATTATCTATTAAAATACGAAGTTGCATGAAATGAGCAAGCAATAGGTACATTCATTTATTTGTACTATTGACCACGATCTTTTTTGTATCGAATCTTTTTTAAGAACAAGGCAAATCAACCAAAAAAAAAAAAACAATAACTCACTTTTGAATAATACCAATGATAAAGTCAGTTTGATTACAGGTATCATTAAGTGCCTAATAGCAGTGAAATGAGTGCCACTTTATGAGCAAGTGTGTTGAAAAAATATTTTCACCTTATATAAAAACCGTCCAAGTGATCTTCGGACTTCGCACATTTAGGGTTCCGTACCAAATTGAAAAATTAAGTTGGTTGTAATAGAAAAATCTGATTTAATATGAAATCTTGAAAAATATGGTTTATCAATATATTTTTTGTAAAATATACATAATAATAAAAATTACATAATACATCAATGTTCAAATTCATATTATTCATATATGTGTAAATTTCAAGTTCATAATACATCAATGGGAAGTTAAAAAAGTATTCAGAACAAAAATTTTAAAAAAGTATTCGGAACAAAATTTTTAAAAAAATGCTAGGAGACCAAAATTTTTTTCACGCCCCCTTTTTCTGTATGGGGGCTCCCATACAGAAAAAGGGAGCGTGAAAAACATTTCAAAAAAGATCGTGGTCAATAGTACAAATAAATGAATGTACCTATTGCTTGCTCATTTCATGCAACTTCGTATTTTAATAGATAATTTCAACTTGTACGTGTTTAATAAATAAAACTTTCACTCAAATATAACTTTTGTTTTCTCTGTAATAAAGAAAACTTGAAATTCCCCATTTTGTACGTAGCTAAAACAAAGAGAATATAACGTTATATGAAGGTTATATCGTCGTTAGGCTAAAACGCTATCCGCGAAAACTCAAAAAAAAAAAGAAACCTCATCCTTTTAGTCTATGCTCTATGGCCGATCGCCATTGTTAGATGCGCGCATAGGAAAACTGATTAATTTTTGCCGCCATTGCGAAAAAAAATTCATAACTTGTTTTCACTATTGAAATTACAGTTATTTATTAATTAAAATGTACAAGTACTAATTATGAAGAAAATGATTTATGTTGTACACCGCCCGATATAAGATGCGAATCCCTTACCGTTATGGAAAGTTTATTACCTGAAAATTCCAAGGAAAAATATCTACTATCTACTAAACAAAATGATTTTTTAGTATTATTTTCTTCACAAGTGTGTTGAAAAACGTCGTATGATACACGTGTGTATTGATGATTACCGTCCTCGGCCCTCTTAAGACCTTCACCAAACGGCTCGGGTATCAAAGGCGCCTCAGCGGTAATCACCAACATTACACACTTGTACCATAATGTACTATTACGCTATACTTGCCGGCTTAGGTGCAACTCGTGCATGCGACAACGATGTGACGACGAGTTTTAATAAGAATTGCTCTATGTGTATTGTGTGAAAACACATTTCACCTGTCTTTGGGAATCTCAAAGAGTAATAAGCTGTTCCTTCGCACTCTTCAGACCATCCATCACCATTCACAACTGTCTTCAGCAGAAAACCTATATGCATCCAATTCACGACGACTTAAATCAGAATATTTATTGAATGTTTGCTTATCTGCCCATAACTCGGGACTGAACCTACAGGATCGTTGGCGGGTTGCCAGTTCATCTGTTATGCTGACCTATAAACAGCTTGGTGTTGCCAGTATTTTGATAAGTCATCACGTAGTTCGATGACTTTTTAGTTGGGTCAAGATTTTTGTTGGTGATGCGACTTGAATAGTGTTTACCACAAAAATGGATTGTATTTATGTCAGGAGGTTTGAAGACTTGGGGTTGATAACATGTTATGTGATTTTCTAGATAGTTTTATGTTGTTTTGGAGCCATAATCGTTCACAACAACATAACTCCACCTATTGAGTGAGTGTGATAGTAATGAGTACCTACTTATCTTAAATTGGTATTGTTCTAAGTTTAGAAGCAAATAAAACACAAATGAAGTACAGAATGTTTGTTTATTTACGTAATCAAATTCGAGAATAAGAGGACCGATTGTTCGATCGCGAGTTTTAGCCTACGCTCTACAGATGGCGTTGTACCATGCCTGTATATTCTGAATCGCGCAGCCGCGCTTGTTATATAAGGTTTAGAACAAAATATTTTTTCCACTATCTTGTCTATTATGTAAATGAACATTTAGACACAAGAGGATAAAAAAAAATTACATAGTAATAGTTACAAAATGACATTTGTATGGAGTTTTGATTTAGATATCATTATGTAACTGGCAGGATGATACTGAACCTGTTACCTCTCGAAAAAGCGCGCGTTGATTGTGTGTATATAGTCTGTGGTTTTTAGTCTGAACGTTTCTAATAATTTGTTGTTGGAACTTATTTGCATTTAATTAAGTAAGCTCATCAGGTAGTGGAAAAAGAATCGTTCGTTTCTCGCATGTAGCTTTCGAAAAAGCGAAATTGGCTACATTTTATGCTCGACACGAAATTGTATTTTGTACTCGCTTTGGAAAGTCCTCGGGCAGTTGTCGAGTGCCGAGCACCGGTCGATGTGGCTACAATAATTCAGGGAGGCCGTTGTTTAGCACTGGATGTCTTTCGGCTGAAATGATTATTATGATGATTACTAAGTCTAGTCTTAAAAATCTTTTTATATAGAATCGAAGCGAATATAAGAGTCTGGATGTTTCTGCATATAATCAGAAGTAGATTTCCTGTTTTTTTTTTTTATTAACTTAATGAGAAAAATGTTATTAACTCCTATACATTTATATTTAGCCCAAAATCTAAGAATTGGCAGGAAAAATATAGCTACCCTAGGAAGCCAATTGGCCCTGGCCAATGCGTCTATCAAGCCGATAATCTTTTAGTATTAGATATTTCCGTGGGCGCTGTAAAAAGTGATCAAGAGATTATCACAGGTTAAGCTGCAGACCAGACGTAGGTAGTTCCCAGTAAAAATAACACTAATTATATTGATAGAAGCATTGGAACACAAGTAAAATTTAAAAAACCCCCGACGCATTTTTATTTCATGCTACATAATTTATCTAGTACATAGTAGATACGCTTCGATCGGCAATCTATTGAACACGTAATTATGGCATGATATTTTGCGAAAACACCCCGATTCAAACAGTAAAACTAAATCAAAATCGGTTTACCGGTTTGGACGCTATGATGTCACAGACAGTCACACAAATATACAGATACACAGCAACACACGTCAAACTTATAACACCCCTCTTTTTCCGTCGGGGGTTAAAAATAGGTACTTTCAGGAAAATGATCAAGGTTTTTCTTAATTGGAATGTAAACGATGTCAAATCCTATCCCAGCCTATCCTATCCTGTTTTCTTCAAATACCATAAATGCATGGCTAATACTCCTTATACTCATTCGGTTAAAAGTTAGGATCATTATTTCCGTATTTTATCGGTTCACACATTCATAAACCATTTTTTTTAAAGAAGCTTTTTAGCTCACCTTGCAATGTTATCAAACCAAACATCATCATCATCATCATTCATTCTTATTTTTATCCGTGGTGCTAGGCAACTGGGCTTATCCCAGTTGTAAACGACCCTTTGTGCCTAGTGGCCTTGTTTGTTCTGTCTCCTGCTTGATATGGAGGGAAGTGGAAATTTATGTTTTTTCCTATTCCTCCGTTATTCTTTTCTGATTAATTTTTTCAAAACCCTTTCATTTGATACCCATAACATGGCCGTGCACAAAAATAACTAGTACGCCATCTTGGGCCGTCCACTATATTGGATTTAGAATGACGTCACTTAGCTTACCATGCATTGTCATCCAAACTGAATATGTATGTTAAATTTCATCTTAATCGGTGGAGGATAACTGCTTTAAAATTCAGTTGCAAGATTTGACCCGAACACACTTACATATATACATACATTGCAAGTTAAATAAAAGTTTGTAATAAAACAACTTGTAATAAAAAAAAGACTTATGGCTACCGAACAAAAGCAAATGTACAAATATTTATAGATAAATAAAACCAGTGAATATTTAGTAATAATTGTGTCTATGTTTGGACATTATCATATCAGCCGAAAAACGTGCACTACTGGACATGGACTCCCCCAAGCGTCGTCTGACCGGTCCCGTGCTTCCCGCATCCAGCGGATCTCCGCAGCCCTCACCAAGTCATCGGTCCACCTGGGAGGCCTTCCAACGCAACGTCGTCCGGTTCGCGGCCGCTATTCCAGAACCTTTCGGCCCCATCGGCCATCTGTTCACCAATTTAAATCAAGATAACTCCTCAAATATTATAGGCACATTGATATGCACACATAATTATAGCGATTTTCGTATTTACATCAACAAAGCAATCATTTACTCTCAGAATGTATGATATGACACTTCACAAGAAGTGGAACTGATGAAGAAGACCACAGGTGGCCCAGTGATTAAGGATTAAGGACTCATTAAGGTGTCTTTGGTAGGTACACAATTTTTAGTTATTGACAGACTTTTAAAAATAAAGTTATTTTTCGATTTGTAGTGTTTTTATTTGGAAGTCAGTATTTTTTTGTAAAAAAGGTTTTATTTTTCACTTTTTAGCTGTACCTAATATGCAAGTTCTTTAGTAAGGTACCTATAATGCCAGAATAGATTACCCGAATATGATGAAACGTGAACATAACCGGTGAAAAGAGAGGGTACCAAAGTGTACTGTACAAATCTGCTGTAACGGCTAGGTCTGTGCAGAGTAGCCAGCGCCGGCCACTAACTGATAGGTAGGTGAGTAGATGCAAAGTAAAAGAGCTGGACAAGTTTATACATATATTTAGTAAATAAAGTTGCACAGCTAGGTCGCGGATAAGTAAAGTCACTATAGTTCTGAACTGATAACCAACACACAGTAATACATAAGAAGGTTACCGTCCCTTGGCAGCACGTGGCAGACGGGGGGGGGGCTGTCAGCACAGGCTCAGAGATACGCCGCCGGAACTGCTGCGAACCGGCTAGGGTTGCGCAGGGTAGGATGCGCAAGCACCGGCTCGCGTGGCGGTAGGCCGCACGTAGGCAGGCCAAGACTTGGGCAGCATGCGTAGGTAGCGTGCAGGAAGCGAGCAGCGTGCAGCAGTAGGCAAGGGGTTCAGCCCTCAGCCCGTACGAAGAGCACTGTAAGCACCATAGGGTGCGCATGTTAGATGCGGTGCAATTAGCAGCAAACCGCATGCGATGTACCAGCTTCTTCCCCTTTCTAAGCCAAGGAACGGTGTGGGAAGCATTGTAGGTGTAAGCTCAGCACATCGCAGCGGTTTACAGGTAAGAAACTTGTAAACATAGCAAGCACATTGACAGATGCAAAATTAGGTTAAGTATGAACATGCAAGCATTCTATAAACATACAGTAAACGTGATCACTTACAATAAAACAGTGAGGCACACCTCGATGCAGTAGAATTATATACTTATTACAATTTCCTGTGCGCGGAATAACTCCTTGCCGCGCGTCCAAAATGACCGCGCGAAATCAGATAATACATAGGTGATGAAATCAATATAGGTTATGCAGCGCAGAGAATCAGTACAATTACTTAACTAATGTGGATCTCACCCTAGATCGGGGCAACAGAGGTCTGAGGATCAGGAGATAGCTTTCATCAGCTAAGCCAGCGGATATGAAAAAGACTGAGCGATAGCGTCCCGGCAAATTAGAGTTGTGCCGCATTTTTACCCGACTGTCGAAGGAGGGTAATGTGTTTATCAGTGTATGTATGTAAGTATGTATGTATGTTCCTATGTGGCGTTCCAGAGACCAAACGCATTGGCCGATTTTAATGATTCATACGTCAATCGATTCGCCTTAACCCTGCGAGTATCACTGGTTACATTAAAATTGGAAAATAGATAACGGCGGATTTTGGGCTTTGGGTTTTTTTACTTCGAAACCCATCTTGTGGGGTATCAAAATAAAGGGTTTTAAGAGGTGAGTTTCAAAAATATATAACACTTATATGTTTAAATGTACCTAAATCTAAAAAAATAATAATTAAAAAGTTATAAATAAAAAAAGGTAATTCAAAAAATCTAAAAAGCCGTAAACCAGAAGAAAATCATGCTGTGCAGTCGGAGGATACGTCAGCCAGTGGTTTTGGTCAGCCAGCTCGCGAATACGTAACCTCCGACTGCACAGCATGACTCTTGTTTACGGCTTTTTAGTTCGCTTTTTAAGCAGTCGAGTTTTTTGATTTTTTGAATTAACTTTTTTTTTAGTGATGTAGCTAGGAACCATACTAACTTACTAATCGTAATATTTAGTATCACTCGACTATTTTCAGTTCAGATCCTCACAACGCTACACTGCGTACCCTTTAGAGCGTACTGGCGTGATGTTATGTCATGAAATGGTATAAACAACATGCGATTGCAGCAATCCCGAGAGATTTGCCGTCATTTATTGAACAGTTCTGTTGTATATCTCCCAAGTTCTTCTTCAGATCTTCACCAATTAAAATGGGACCAATTTGGGAACATACATAAAAAAAATTTATATCGGTCCACAACTGACGGACAAATCGGTGAACATACAAAAAAAAAAACTTCAACATAGAAACTCCTACTTTTTGGAAAATCGGTTAAAAAAGTTAAGAAAGTTATTTTTTACTTTGTAGTGCTTTTTTCGGAAGTCGGCTTATTTTTTTAGGGTTCCGTACCCAAAGGGTAAAAACGGGACACTATTACTAAGACTCCGCGGTCCGTCTGTCTGTCTGTCTGTCTGTCTGTCCGTCTGTCACCAGGCTGTATCTCATGAAGCGTGATAGCTAGACAGTTGAAATTTTCACAGATGATATATTTCTGTTGCCACTATAACAACAAATACTAAAAACAGAATAAAATAAATATTTAAGTGGGGCTCCCATACAACAAAAGTGCTTTTTTGCCGTTTTTGCGATAATAGTACGGAACCCTTCGTGCGCGAGTCCGACTCGCACTTGGCCGGTTTTTTTTGTTATTTACATCCGTTCTAAACATTTCATAAAAAACCCTATCACTGGCCAACTGACACCGACACAATGATAAATTCTACTTACCTTTTTAACTAACAGAAACCTAACAGATACCAACTTTAATATCACTTAGCGCCGCAAAAAGAGCGTAAATACGAGTATAACCATTAACGCTGGCTTTGCTCACAAAAACTTGCCTTCTATTACACTGGTCGTGCGAGACTTGAGGAGCACGGTCCACGCCTCTAATCCTGTCGGTGACATGTCGGCAAAAAATATATAGTCACCAAACTATTAAGGTCGCAAACACTTGATAGGGAGCTTACTATGGGTGTGGGAAGCCGTGAGATTGTCGTGGAAGCGAGTTTCGAGTGTGAGCTGAAGTAATTATAGATTTTGATTGAAATAAACAAAACCAAACAGATAATGGTCAGTTGTATAAGGGCAAAATATACATAATGTTACAGTATTTTCTTAGAGAAACAGCCAATAGGAGAGATTTCGCGAGCGACATTATTTTATCAACAAAAACGTCGCGGTAGCGTTTGGAAAATTATCTGGAACAATATGGGATTGTCAATGCAATCGAAATTTCATTGATCGATCCCTTACTTTTTGGCATTTTGACCATCGCCACAACGAATGACTCTTTGTCTAAGACCTCTGGTAAAAGTGAATATATTGATTCATCAAGCTTTTCACAAAATAAAGTCATAAATTGCTGGTATCTTAATTTTTTAGGATTTCCAGAAGGATCCAAACTGAACCCTATTGCTGTCACTCATGTGCCTGTCTGTCGTCTGTCACACATTTTGTCCCGAAGAATATTTTAACTTCCCATTGACCTATGAACTTAAAATTTGGTGATAACCAATGTATTGATTAATTGTTACCCTAACTGTTCGAAGTCCGACAAGCGCTTGGTCGGTTTATTTCTGATGGCCACAGTATTTTTATCCAACGGCAACCAGCCACATCGCAAAGGAGATCTTAGATCCACTTTAGGACAAAGTCAAATATCCATAGTTTTTTGCTCCTTAAAGTAACACAACCTTCAATACTAAAATCCTGAGAATCAACCCCAAATATAACAACTGTTTGACCAATGAACTGCGACAGGGATCGACACCTATAAACTGGACCCCAGACACACTTGAATAAGCACCTACATACCCTACAAGAAGTCCCTAGGTATAAAGACGACGCCTAGTCGCCTCGCAAATTAACGAACCATGCGTGCAGCCTCGCCGAAATTACTATAGGTACTAAACTACTACTACTACTACTACTATGTGGTACTAAATATGAAGTTCAAGTCGTAAAATTTTAAAATCAAATCACGTACTTAATTTCCACGTACTTTAGGTAAAACTTTTTTACCCGACTGCCGAAGGATGGTAATGTGTTTATCAGTCTATGTATGTATTTTTGTTCCTATGTGGCGTTCTAGAGACCAAACACGTTGGCCGATTTTGATGATTCATACGTCAATCGATTTGTCTTAACCCTGCAAGTGTCACCAACTACATTAAAATTGTAAAATAGAAAGATGGCGTATTTTGGGCGCCATATTGTGGGGGACAATTTTTATTTTTTTCCGAACCCGTCGTGTAGGGTATCAAAATGAAGGGTCTTAAGAGGTGATATTAAAAATATATCACACTTATATGTTTAAATGTACATAAATATTAAAATAAATGACTAAAAAGTCATAAATAAAAAAAAAACAAAAAACCCGACTAACAGTTTTCACTCTTGCAAGTTGTTACAGATAAAAAAAAAAAAACCCGGCTGCTTAAAAAGATACGGCTCATGCCTACTGCGCTACCACGGGGAGATAGCGCAGTTATGTGGGACTCCAGCCCACTAAAACTCCACGGTGTCCTCCTGTGCCGCTTATGTCGGGAACACGGGCACGCGTTAACACTCACCGCGAATGACTATACAATGCTGCTTGCAAGTTACTGTCTTACGGGCAACAATACACTTGCCTGTAACTTGCATAAAAGTGTGCAAGAACACACAAAAGTACACATGTAATTGTAACATTCATCAATCAGAAGTTATTATGGCAAAATGGCATGCAAGCTACTACGGGAAAGTCAGACTTTTCTCCCAGAAGAGTTATACTCGTATTAAAGGCAGCATTTCCCATTTATGAACTTGAAACACATCAGGACTTTTAAAGCGAGCAAAACACATGTTAAATACAACCCATAGTAGAGGCAGTGTTGAAGACTATTTTATAGATACCAAAATGCCAAATACCATACAAAAACTAGGTTTCAATAAAATATAGCTTGAGCTAGGCGCTCCTCAAAATAGAAGTAGGGCTTCTAATACAGCCGCTCCTAACTCAATCCGTATCAATCGACCTAGCTCTGAGTTTAGCGCTAATAGTAGCACATAGGCACAAACAGACACTTCCAGGTCACCGCTCGGCGTACAGTCGGTGAAAGAGTTTGGTATATAGGCAAAAATTCTTTCAGTCAACTCGTTGTCAAAGTCTGGCCTAAATCTATCAATTCGCGGATTCTCTTGTGCCAAACCAATTTGGAAATTGAAAATTCATTCAACCAATCACAGCAGATAACGTGTGCTTGATAATTTGTCACATTCATTCAGCGATAATTTAGAGGTGAGAAACTCGGCCTAACCTTAATTTAATTAAGTATATTGTTATACAGTGTATATTTAATGTCCCAGTTTCCCCATTTACTTTAGACAGTGCCTGATAAGTCTACATTGATTTCAATGATTCTTCATCAAAATATAGAATAGAATGGGATATTACTATTTTTGGGATTCCGATACACAAAAGGAAAAAAGAAAGGGTCTTTCGGTCTTTGTGTCATGACTATTTTCTCTGGAACGCCTGGATGCATCAAGTTGAAATTGATACTATATCAGGTCTGCAATCTCTTGGAGCTGTGAAAAAATCAAACTTCTAAATCAAGGTAATCAAAAGATACGGCCGTTTATGTCACATTTTTGACGAATCGCAAATCGGGTTTTTCCCGCTTAACTAGAATCATAAAATTTGGCAAGAATCATTGTCTTACACCTCGCACAAGTAAAAAGAAAAATCCGAAAACTGTAAATTTGTACCTACATGAAATAAAATATTTATAACTTATTTGCGGTTGGTAAACTGACCGCGACTTATTTCGATGTATATGGACAACAGATTTCCAATGGCAAAGTTATTTTTGTCCCTCAATCCAGATTCTTTGCGTTAGAGTAATGTTTGCTGTTTTCATGGTTTATGAACTTCAATAATGTTACCTATTTATTTTGATGAAAGTGGCTGTTTGTACGGAACCCTCGGTTCGCGAGTCCGACGCTCACATGGCCAGTATTTTTCTGTCTAATATAATGAGTACATAGCATTTTCCTGATTACAGCTTAGATTAGCTTAGCTTAGAAATTTTCCTGTTCCTCTAGGTTGGTTATTTCTAATAATATTAACTTTAAAACTTAGGCCACGCTTGAACTATGATAAAATTGCCCACTTATTACCAAAAAGCAACGTAGATATTCGTCTTAATGCCCGATTTTTCAATCGTCTGATAACTTTTATCCGAAAAATACATAATTATGGTGATTTAACGACAATAGACATAGACAATTTTTTAAATTGAAGCTTTTTTTAGATAAGCTGACTATTGTAAAATCAGCCAAATTGGCTATTGTAAATCGCCTATACGCTAATCAATTCTATCGACTGTACAACCTAGCTATTTCGATCTAGCGTGTCGCAAATACCGAGTACATTGACTTTTAACCATTAATGCGAGCTGACATAACATAAACTAGCTTTTAATTGGAAACTATGATTATTGTACTCGATAAACTGAGAATGGATTTTGTCTTTGGAGTTGTTTTAGGGAATGTGATAGGCAGGAGTATAAGAGCCACTCTCTGAATTAAAAATTTGGAATTAAGAACATGCCTAATCCTACTCTAATGACAAAGTTGACAGGTTCTCAGGCAGTACAGTTTGGCAATACTCAGTTTTAAATTCTTATTTCAGAAATCGAGAATAAGGCACTTTTATTAATCTCAGGTTGAGTTGTGATTGGTAGGTATTATAATTAGTATAAGTTTAAGATGGAGATTAAAATATATATATTACCCAACAATATTCAATACCGCTGAAATAATAGTGTTTTGTGTCAATTAAGTTTCATCAGGATGGATTGAGTGCATAAATTAGTAGGTATCTTCACCTGTAATACAGGTTCTCATTACCTACCACGGGCACCAGTGTTTCATGACCATTTGTTTTGTGTAATTTGTATTTATGCCAAATAAAAAAAAATAAAAAATCTATGTGTGATATAGTACCCAGGTACATTTCGAAATTCAAAAGTCCGGATATTTTAGTTACAATAAAAATACGACTACAAAAAAATGGCGATCTGAAAAGTACCTATGGACCAAGAAAATATTCGTAGAAAAAAATTGCCATACAATAAAGAAATCTGGACGAATTAGAAGGCCGGACAAAGTCCGGACAAACCCGGACGAATGGTAATCCTATACATACACATTTCTGATATTGACCGCATTGCAGGCCAAAAGTCTCTGCTTACATATTGTAAAAACAAGCATTGACGCAGCATATACGTATAGTAAGGGAGTATTCCAAACCACAATGCCAACTTTTAACCATTTTTTCCATCAGAAGGAAAAAAACTGTTCAATTCGGGATGCATTCAACTGTGTGGTTTTTCCTTCATAATCTTGAAGACTCAAGTTCAGTCTTCCAATCATCCATCAGATAAGTCTATCTTTTAACTTTTCCAAACTAGATTAAAATTCTTGTCAGTTCTCGTTATTTCAACATCCCAGGGTGGCGGGGACTTGTGAAAATTTACAAGTACTTGTCACAATGCCGCTGAGACGAAGACTTTATGAATCACATTAATGTCACTAGAAACTAGGTAGGCAGTTATTTAATTGTTGGGAGTTACCCTAGTTTTGGAATATTTCTGCAGTGTAAGGGATGCTAGTGAGAGTGTTACAGATAGGTACGATAAACTTATGCGATATATATTTTCAAATAATCCGTCATTTTCAGGTAATCTTGAAAGACCTAGATAAGGAATCTGTTGTAGATGCTCATTACTTCATGATGTTTCTTCTCTTCTGTGATTTTTTTTTTCTTATTCACAACAGAATTTAATTATGAATTTAACTAATAAATAACTGCGAATGACTTCTTTGAATTATGAGTTTCGATGTTTGATTACAATTATTTGAAATAACTAGTAAATGCTTATAAGTAAATAGCCGATGTGTGTCAAAACTAACATCATAAAATGATCTGATTATAGTGACTATTGACTACTTCCAATTAGGCCCTAATCCCACCCCATGCATTTTTGCCAACGTAGACTTCGAAATAAAAAACTGGCCAAGTGCGAGTCGGACTCGCGCACGAAGGGTTCTGTACCACTATCTCAAAAACAGCAAAAAAATCACGTTTGTTGTATGGCAGCCCAACTAAAATACTTATGTTATTCTATTTTTATTATGTGTTGTTATAGCGGCAACAGAAATACACGATCTGTGAAAATGTCAACTGTCACGCTTCATAAGCGTGTGCTATCACAGCTCATAAGATACAGCCTGGTGAGAGACAGACAGACAGACGGTTCGTGGAGTCTTAGTAATAGGGACCCGTTTTTATCCTTACGGAACCCTAAAAAGAACAAGAGCATAATTTTCCACGCACACCTGCAAAAAAACACTGACCCATTTTCACTCACCTCCAATTAACATCGAACTGCATTTCTGATCACAATTAATTTAAATATTGCAAAAAGTCAATTTAAATCTGTTTGATAATTCTCCCGCGCTGTCATCCGGATAATAAACGATCATAGATAACAGATCGCATATTTTCATCGGCTTAACTATTTTCCTTTTTATTCTGTGGTGGCTGCCACAGATAATTAAACACGCGTTACGGCTGAGCGAGCGATGCGCATATGGAAATCTGCGCAAGTGTAATGGTACCTCTACAAGTTTTACTAACGAGGTTGGTATTGCGGTAGGCACGCTGGCAATCCCTTTTTTTCGGTTGCCATGTTTCCTGGAAATATATCCGTATAAATATTTGAGTCTTTCACAATCCCTAGCGGGTTTTAAGACAATGTAGGACAAAGTCACAAATATAAGTTGAAATTGTTGCCAGCAACCAAGAGATTTCCCACAACTATTGTAAGGATATTATAGTAATAATACCAGCTTGTAGTGTGTCTCACTGCAGGGCAAACGCCTCTTCTCAGACTGAGAAGGCACAAGCATTGATCACCACGCTTGCTCAAGGCAGGTTGGCGATTTCAAATTTAGACGACGACTAACGCCAACGACCATGAGGGAACAAAACGCGCACTCGCTTCACACCCGCGTGACCCAAACTTTAGTTTTTTTTTTGAAGTGAAACTTCTTTATCGACGTATGGGAGAAAATTTTGTACGTAGAGTCCGTCCAACGAAAAAAGTCCCGCGGAAATACATGGAACTAACAAGATTTGTTAGAGGACAGCGTACAGTCGCATAGAAACTAGCGCCGTGTCTACGGGACTTCTTTCGTTGGACGGACTCTATCGTCACGTTTTTCGGTTACGCGCCATGTTGCTTTTTTATCATACATACATAAACTCACGCCTTTTTCCCATGGGGGTAGGCAGAAACTACAGAACGCCACCTGCTACGATCCTTACATACTTCTTTTGCTTCACTCACATTCATACATCTAGTCATACACACACGCCGGTTATGAGTACTGCGCACCTGGCCTTTCTGAAGAACATCACCTATAAGGTCTATGTATGTCTTTCTAGGACGTCCCCTCACGGCGTTTCCATTCACGTCTGCCATGTAAATACCTTTCGTTAGTCGCCTTTCATTCATTCTCTCAACATGACCAAACCATCTTAACATACTCTTTTCAATTTTAGTCACTACATCTTCTTTTAAACCACAACTTTGTCTTATTACCTCATTCCTCAATCTATCATTTAAAGTTACACCACACATACTTCGCAAAGAACGCATTTCTACTGCATTAATCCTACTTTCATGTCTTTTTTGCCATACCCAACCTTCACTTCCATACATAAGTGTAGGCACCAGCACACTGTTGTGAACGGCGAGTCGAGCTTCCGGAGACATCGATTTGCTGGTCACAACCGCATGTATAGCACCATTCACTTTATTCCCTGCATTCACTCTCATTTCCACATCCTTTTCAATCTTTCCATCCCTTGTGAACATACTTCCCAGATATACAAACTCGTTCACTTGCTCCACACTCTTATCATTTATTTTCACTTCACACTCCGATACATCGTCTTCTCTTTCAAACACCATTACCTTAGTCTTGTTCACATTTATACACATCCCTTTTAACTTAAATGATTCATTCATCACAGTCACCATGTCTTGCAACTGTTCTGCTGACGATGCAAGTAGAACTTGATCATCTGCATAAAGAAGGCATTTGACAGGCAACTCATTCATCCTCAATCCGCACTCATGCTCTTTCAAACCTATTAGACAACTATCTATGTACAAGTTGAACAGCCACGGTGACGCTACACAGCCCTGTCTAACACCCCTTGAGATGGAACACCAGTCCGTATACGCCCCATTAATCCTAACACAAGCACTGGAATCCCTATAAAGAGATTTCAGTGCCCGTACCAAGCGCCAGTCCACACCGTACCCGGATAGCGTCGACCACAGTTCATCCCTCCACACACTGTCATAGGCCTTCTCCAAGTCAATGAAAGCACAGTAGACTTTTTTGTGCTTTGCCAGATGTTTTTCAGCTATGCTCCTCAAGGAGAAGATCTGATCCATACAGCCCATTCCCTCTCTAAATCCTGCTTGCACGTCCCATAATTGTTCATCCGTCACTTTTACCACTCTATTTATTAAAACTTTCGCATATAATTTGCCGACAACACTCAAAAGACTAATGCCGCGGTAGTTTTTACACTCCTGCTGTGAACCTTTTCCCTTATATAGTGGTACGATTACAGCCTTGCACCAGTCATCCGGCACGCGGCCATAACTCCAACACATATTAAAGAGCCGGCACAACAGGCTTGCTACCACCCCGTCACCGCCCTTCAGCATTTCAACAGATACTCGGTCATACCCTGCAGCTTTACCAATCTTCATCCCACTCAGCGCTTTTATAATCTCATTCATTTCTATTTTATTCTCATTCTTTTGCTCTTCGTCTGTGTTTGGGTTTTGACAACTGGCTTCTACCCAGTTACCCACTCCTTTCACACTATCCTGACAACTAAATAAACTTTCAAAATATCCCTTCCAGCGTTCCAAGACCTTACATTCTTCGCTCAGTAAGCACCCATCTTCTGCTCTTATTACATTCATGCTCGATATTTTTGTCACTCCGCGAGCCAATCTTACCTGTTTCCAGAACAGCTTAACATTGGCCCTGAAGTTATCGGAGAATTTCCTGTTATATTTTTCTTCCTTTTCATCCTTCTTCATTTTTACCACCTCTTTGACTTTCGCTTTCATTTGATTGTATGTTACTTTCACTCTTGCCAGATCATCCGTCACGTTTGTTGCCTGATTCATTCTATTTTGGGCCTTACAGGCTAATACATTGAGCCAAGCCTCTTTCTTCTTCTTCACTACCTCTTTTACTTCATCATCTACCCAAATATCATTCGTTCTACTACCACGTTTCCTCTTCGCTATACCACATAACTTTGTGGCTACGTTTACCATACTACTTTTCGCTATTTCCCACACATCCTCTAAAGTGAAATCATTCATATCATCAAATATCTTATCCGTCTTCTGTTTTACTTCCCTCTTATATTCCTCCTTTACTTTTAGTTCTTGTAATCTTTCTACTTTTATTCTTTCTAACGCGGTCACAGGAACTTGAACTCGATGACGCCAATGCTTGAACAGACCAGCCACCCGACACATAACCAGATAGTGATCAGTCCCTACATTAGCACCCCGATAGGCTCTTGTTTCTGTGACTTTGCTCTTCAATCTTTCATCTACAATAACAAAATCAATCATACTTCTACTGTCTTGCCTTTCCCACGTATACCTATGGATCTTTCTATGATCAAACATAGTGTTCATTACACACAGGCCCTTCTCTACACATACTTCTAGTAAATTCATCCCATTCTCATTCACTCTATTGTCACCGAATGCCCCTAATACTTTTTCGAACCCATTCCTCTTCACACCAACCCAACTATTAAAGTCACCGAGCATAACAATCTTCTCGTTAGATCTACAATCATTCAATATATCTCCTAAACATCCCCAGAATTCCTCTCTCTCAGAAGGTGAGCATCCCATATCGGGTGCATACACGCACAAAATAAAGATAGGGTGTAGGCCCACCTTAATTCTCACCCAAAGAATCCTAGGGCTCACACAAGCATAATCTTTTACAAACCTCATAATCCGCTCCGAGAGGATAACCCCCACACCCTGACAGGCCCTCTGTGTCTCTTGAACACCGGACCAGATAGCGGTCAGGGACTCGTGTTTAGATATATCCACTCCCTTTCTTTTTGTCTCATTCACACATAACACATCTATCCTTTTGTCCTTCACTATTTCACATACTTCATCCATCTTATCTATCATCCCTCCCTGCACATTCAGCGTAGCTAAGCGACACTCCGCAGCCCGCTTTTCGCCCCATGAGAACAATTGACGTGGTGTGTGGCGAGCATCACCGCCGTCTCCGAGTAGATTATTTAGACTCATTTTGTTCCCACGAATAGCAAGGGAAATTATGTCCACGCTCTACAGAGCCCCGCTTGTAGAGGTAAGGCTGGATAGTGCCTGGGGGCGCCCAGTCCCAGACAACACGCACGCTTACGACTTAGGCTCTCCCCTAGCCATGCAGCTCTCGGCACGGCGACCTTAGCTTGGGGGTGAGATGTTCGCACCGCACAGAAGGAAACAAAGTGTCCTCTGGCATTCATTCCCTTAGTCGCCTTTTACGACACCCACGGGATGAGATGGGATGGTGAAATTCTTTACGTCCGGTCACCATACGGTACACGGGCTACGGGCTTTTTTATCAAAGTTTAGTAAAAAGACTTATTCAAATTTAAGTGAATTTACAAGAAAAGTGAGTGATTATATATTTCGTTTTATAAATTCAACACGTATGAGCATGATTTTAATATTTATAAATTAATTAATTTATAAATATAATTATAATAAGAACAATGATAAAATAAATTACTCATTAATTGTATGCATGTCTATAATAATAAAATAGCTTTAATTTAATACGGAAAAAATTGTTTTTCTTAAGGCTTTAGCCTTATCTACCCCATTTTCGTGAAGTTGCAAATAGTAGAAAAATGATATGTCGTAAAGAAGTTTCACTTCTTACCTGTGTACTCTGGTACACACACACATTTTTAAACATCTAAGTCGTTGTGGAGGAGTTTCCAAAAGTTGAGAAAAATTTCGTGTTGTAAATTTTTTTACTTTCTTTATTATTCTATGACTTAAAAAAAAAGAATGTAGATAATTAAATTGTCTTTGAGATGGTGTTGATTTCATTAAAATACGCCCAGCGGTTTTGGTGCGATTGTCGTGTTTTTGTCCGTTTTAGACATAACTTTACAAATTAATTACACTATGTTATACGAATAAAACTCAAAATTTGCTTAAGTCAAATTATTAAGAAAATGGTCTAATATAACATATATTTTTCCAAAAAAATACGACTAGCCATTTAGACATGATTCTCATTTTAAAATCAGCTACTCAAGGGAATCGACGCCTTAAGTGCACGATTCCTAAAGATGTTTTACTTCACCATTGTCAGCGTTGACCAAGTTATTATGCATCAAATGTGTAGGAATGCATTACAATTACGTATGCAAACAGTTTTTCGAAATGTGATCAAGTGTTATCAGCTCAATTTCATCGAGTGGCGTGATGCGGATTACTGTTATTTTATTGCTAGTTTATATGTATAGATGTTTCGTTTTAGCATGGTATTAGCGGTTATTGACCCCCTACAGTTATTGACATCCATTTTCAACAAGTAAAATATCAAAATTTAAAAATCCCCCGACAATTTTTTATGTCGTTCTACATAATTTATCTAGTACATAGTAGATACGCTTCGATCGGCAATCTATTGAACACGCAATTACGACACGATATCTTGCGAAAACACCCTGATTCAAACAGTAAAACGCCCATAACTTTTGAACGGCTGAACCGATTTTATTCAAACATAGTTATGAACACTCGACAAAATCACCTTTCAAACAAAAAAAACTAAATCGAAATCGCGGTTCACCCGTTTAGGCGCTATGATGCCACAGACAGACACACATATACACAGATACACAGCAACACACGTAAAACTTATAATACCCCTCTTTTTCCGTCGGGGGTTAAGAACTGTTGCTTTAGACAAGTGATATTCTAGCAACAAAAGCTTCGCGATAGCGATTGAAAATATGTGAAAAATGTAAAGGGATTGCCAAGCACTATGGAAAAGTCACGCGATCTCAAATCTCACTGACATCCTAAGAGCTAGTGCCTCTGGAATAAAAACATAGAACCATTCTCAATCGACTTCAGTCACTCCCGATCCATTTGTATAACAAATGAAAAACAATACATAATTTATTGTTCAAGTTTCTACGGAGAGATATTAGGGCAAGAGCAATGACCGCTCCTGTTCTGCTAAAACGAAACATTTAAGTACATAAAGAAGAATATATTTCAGCGAAAGTACTGTGTTAACAAAGTCTCGATTGTGTCAATGATTTTAAAATAGGAATATCAGAACAAAAAAACAAAAGAGCATCAAATTATTTATCAGTAAACAGTTAGTCGAACCACACACCGTGAACAGAGGGAGAGAATCAGCATTGCCATTTAACGTGGCAATGCTGTCAGCAATCTGGGCACTATTACCATTGATATCGATGTGGACGAATTTTTTGATGCACTGTTTGATGAGCCCCTTTCCTTCTCCCCTTTTTATACGTGTATATACGTACGTTATTTATAAGTCTTATTGTTTTAGTTGAATTCTTTGTAATAAATAAATAAATATTTTCATTCAGGCAAATATTCTGCTTTTTTGCTGTGCAAATTCCTCAAATCCCTCTAAACCTAGACTAGAGTCAAGAGCAAACACACCAAAAAAAAAAAATAGTAATTGATCGCTACCTCACACAAAAAGTGAACCTCACACATCCATCATGGTCTGAACTTTTTGGTCGACTAAACCAAGCTTGAGCTGTCATTGAACCTAGTGTTAGTTCTATCTACTAGTTAGACACGTGTCTATGGTCACTCCCCGATACTGAGGCCTGTCGGCAGCAACTGACTGTTTGTGGTTTCTGGTAGATGGTTAACGAGCACTTTGCGCTTATTTGTTTGGTTAGGTTAGGAATGTATTGTCATAGTCCTGGCGGAGGAAGCGGTGTCCCGGGGTGGGGTGATTTTGGCGGTGTCCTTGGACATTTCCAACGCCTTCAACACCCTGCCCTGGAGTTGTGTTCGGGAGGCACTGCGGTATCATCGAGTGCCTCCCTACTTCCGCCGCATCGTTGGGGCTTATTTAGCGGAGAGAGTTGTCACCTACGTGGGACGTGATGGCGTCGAAAACCATCACCGCAAGTCGTGCGGTGTTCCACACGGCTCGGTCTTGGGCCCGCCCATGTGGAACATCCCCTCTTACTCGTCGCGGGGGGAGTCTAACACCTCATTCCCCCCCAACCCGAGATGAGGCCCACAGAGGCGGGCCGGCACTAGTCTGGGGTTGCGGAAGTATCGTTGTTCCCGCAACCCCAGGCGTAGGTGTGAGATGGAACACTGGGGTGGTTTTTAGTCAGTAGGAGTCTGACAGACCCCCCCCCCCCCCCAGGGTGGAGGACATCCGATAAGGGATTTCCACGCCGGCAAAAAAAAAAAAGGAATGTATTGCCATCCCTGGGGTGGTCACGGCGTACAGTGTGTTCTGGTGCGCCGGTGATAGGTCCCACCAGATGAAAGTCCGGTGACGGACAGCCGCGGTGAGTGCTATCGCGTGCCCGTGTTCCCGCCATTAGCGGACAGGAGAACACCGTGGAGTTTTAGTGGGTTGGAGTCCCACATAACTGCGCCCCCGTGGTAGTGCATGAGCATTTCTCCACGCAAAAGAAAGAAAAAAGGAATGTATTGCCAACCTCAGCGATTTAAAGTTGTGTAGCGGCATCGACGCCGCCACTTACAAACTAATGGCATGACGTCACACAAATCCTGCATCGTGCAAGCAAAGTTTTCGGCGCGATTTGAACACATACAACAGTCCGAAAATAACCGTTGGGCAGTTGGCCCGGACCAGACACAACACCCGTCTGGTCGGGGGATCCTCCCTTTTCTATGGAGGTTTGTGGGACTTTACATCCTGTTCCGCTTGCCTCCAAAGGTGAATTGTTTTACATATCTGCGATGGACAAGAACAAACAACAAAAAAGAAAATATTAACAAATGTTTGACCTTTAACCTGCAAACGTCGCAATGACTCTTCACTTGGCAAAACAAAATCCTTTTTTAGTACACAATGAATACAATCCCTGAGGAAATAAACTCTGCTAAAGTACTGAAAATGCAAAAAAGTAAAATGTATTGTATGAAATTATTTCAACTTCTAGAGGGTTATGGTACCCTGGTACACAAATGCTGCATTTTGTATTGCTTGGAGTGAAGCGATGCATTTTAAGTAGATCCGAATGGTAGTGCATGGAAATTGCGGTTTATCAAGCATTTTTTGTGTAAGGTGAGAGGTGGTTAATTTAAACCATTCCTATAACACTATAGTGCTATTTTTAACTAACTTACCAAAAAGGAGGAGGTTCTATGTTCGACATTATGTTGTGTTTTTTTTTTTTTTTTTGTGTATGTTCACGCATATCTCCGTCAATTTTGGACCGATTTAAAAAAATCTATTTTTGTTTGAAAAAGTAAGTTTCGAAATTAGTCCCATTTCATTTTGGTGAAGATCTGATGAAGAACTTCGAAGATATACAACAGAACTCTTCAATAAATTACGGCAAATCTCTCGGAATTGCTGCAATCGCATGTCTGTTTATTGTTTATACCATTTCATAACATAATATCACGCCAGTACGCTCTTAAGGGGTACGCAGATCTGTCATTTCACCGGTTATGTTCAAGTTTCATGATATCCGGGTAATCTATTCTGGCGTTATCTACCTTACTAAACAATTATGTAGGTACAACTAAAAAGTGAAAAATAAAAAGATTTTTAACAAAAAAATACTACCGACTTCCAAATAAAAAAACTACAAAGTGAAAAACAACTTTATTTTTGGAAGTTGGTGTCCATAACGCAAAAAAAATGGTACCTACCTACAATAGACACCGACTTCCAAAAAAAATGTTATATTTCACTTTGTAGTTTTTTTATTTGGAAGTCAGTAGTATTTTTTTGTAAAAAAACTTTTTAAGAGCACATTATGGTGGTGGAAAGTTATCGGTTCCTATAAACTTTAAAAACATATTATTTTTCTCACTTCGTCTCTGCCCGTATTGACACAGTTTTAAGGGTTCCGTACCCAAAGGGTAAAAACGGGACCCTATTACTAAGACTCCGCGGTCCGTCTGTCTGTCTGTCTGTATGTCTGTCCGTCTGTCACCAGGCTGTATCTCATGAACCGTAATAGCCGGACATTTGAAATTTTCACATATTATGTATTTCTGTTGCCGCTATAACAAAAAAATATTTAAATATTTAAGTGGGGCTCCCATACAACGTGATTTTTTGCCGTTTTTTGCGATAATGGTACGGAACCCATCGTGCGCGTGTCCGACTCGCACTTGGCCGGTTTTTTAAATTGATGTTGTGTCCCTTTTAACCAAACTTCGAAACGACAGTTATACAGTTCTACTGAAACACAATCAATCAGCCTAGCTATTTCCCGGCATCCCAACTCTATTGGGGCGGCTTCCAGTCTAACTTGATGCAGCTGAGTTCCAATATTTTACATGGAGCGACTGCCTCAACTGGATAAGACAATAACTCTTGGCAAAACTAGTGTCAGCTTTTCTATCTTCTGGCTAGCTGTTTAGTTGTCGGCACGTAACTTGGCAAGACTCATTAGATGCGCACAAGTGTTTTTTATGTTTCTTTGTACCAAGCGGGACGCGGAGAACGTTTAGCACCGTTCCGAGCGCGTGATTGGTTGGTCAGTTGACACAAGGATCGACTGTCCAATCGCGTCGCGTCCACGTTCCGTTGCCCTTATGGTGGTTGGTCAGTTCGCGCACTATGCGCCAAAACCTTACCACCACTAGGCCAATACTTTACCAAGTTACATGTCGGGGACAATAATGCTTGTCAATTATGTGCAAATTACAGCCGAGACCACCGGTTTAAAGTGTTTTTCGAAGCACGGAGGAGTGATGATTACCCATCTACAAACCGACATCGGCAAGAGATCGATCCGTGCAGCTGATATGATTTGTCCACGAACTTCTCTTCTCAAACACAACAATATCAAAATAAACAGAGACAAATATATTCTCACCCCGATAAAGCGTTCAAATCGATAATAATTAATTCATATCCAATCCGAGAGGCGTGAATTTTCAAATGAGCAACCCAGTGTATAATATACATGTTGTAGCAATATCGTAGAATTGGCCATTTAATGAATTGACTGGCCAAATCATAGAATGTTCAATGTCTTACGATTTATTCTTCATTTGATTACTATTATCATTACTACATTTCACTGCACTTTTTTCCTCAATTATTAATTAACTACATTACTAGTCACTTTTAAAGAAAGAGAATTGATAACCGCCGCCATTATGCCATGTTTCACATAAACAAGAATAATAATAGTAATATGATCTAACAATATTTGGCTATATATTCGTTCATTAAACATTTAGGGCCTTAAATCCCATATGATCAGTTAAAACACTAATTAGCAGAATACGAAACTTTTAATCAGATTCTTAATTCTTATTTTCTTTGAATAATTTGAATTAGGAATCAGCTAATTTGTTTTGTCAAAACGTTTTTAGATTACAGAAAATTACAACCGACTTCCAAAAAAAACACGAAAATATTAAAAATAACTTCTATTTCGGAAGTCGGTGTTCCTGTTTTTGTTTCTTCGTTTTTTGACACCGCCTCCCGAAATTGAAGTAATTGTCACTTTGTAGTGTGTTTTTAGAAGTCGTATTTTTTTGTAAAAGGATTTGTTATTTTTCACTTTTTAGTTGTGGTACCTAATGAGCAAGATTTTTGGTAAGGTAACTATAATGCACAAAGTTATGCCAGAATAGATTACCCGAATAACATAAAACATGAACATAACCGGCGAAATGAGAGTGTACCAGAGTGAACTGTGCACATCTGCGTACCCCTTTAGAGCGTACTGGCGTGATGTTATGTTATGTTATGAAATGGCGTAAACAATAAACAGACATGCGATTGCTGAAATCCCGAGAGATTTGCCGTTGTTTATTGAAGAGTTCTATTGTATATCTCCGAATTTCTTCATCAGATCTTCACCAAATTTAAATGGAACCATCTGAGATGTACCAGCTTTCAAATAATAAAATAATCATTTTTTTTTTGAGGTTAGTCACATAAAAAAAGAAATACAATTGAATTGATAACCTCCTCTTTTTTGAAGTCGGTTAAAAATTCACTTCATGCAAAACCAATTCAACGATCTGGCTACAACATATAATATCGAATTGAGCCTGAAAGCCGAGGATGATGAGGCGAAATCAAATGGAAGCTATAATTTGATTGTTGGATGTTCACGGATGCGTGTGGATGTGTATTGGATGGTCAGTGGCCACGTCATTTAGAAATTGGACACAATATGGTTTAATTGGGCTTGATGATTGGTTGGAGCAGAATATTATATTAAAGTTCTAGGGTTACGTTATTGTTTTTCTTGGCACAATTTTTGGGAACTGTTTTGTGTACCTACTGCGTAGTAGTATATAACTAGTAGTACTACTACATAGGTAAATTATGCAATTATAGACATATTCAGACAGATAATTAAGAGTAATCTTACAAAAACATTTAAGTGAGGACAAACGAACGTAATTGTGTGAGATGTGAGTCGCGTAAAATGCGTCGCGGATTTTGCGCTGCATTCAGTTTCATACTAAAGTCCTGTTTATGCCACACGGCGACACAAAATGAGTTGTCTGCTGACTCACGCACATTATTTCAACCGAATTGCGCTCGAGGTGAGGGAGGCGAGCTAGGCAAGCGTCAGTTCACGGTCTATAAGTCTTTCCCTAATTATTAGTGGATTTACCCAGCTCCTCTTTCTCTTTCTGACATCTAATGCTTCGTAAATGCGGCATATTTTATTGCTTATTTTTAGCAACTGAAATTACGTCCGTCCGTCTGGCAACCTAACCGAATTTCAGTTGAACGTAAATTCCGCAACTCATTTTACGCGACTGACAACTCGCATAATTACGTTTGTTTGGCCTCACCCTTTGTTGTTTTGTTTAACTTATAAAAGGGTAAATATAGCCGCACGGTATGTTGGTCCCAACTGACATTTGAAGAACGTTGAGAGTCGTTACGGCTAGTCAGAAGCCAGAAAATCTAACAACAATTGGCAAGGGCCATAGAGTATCGGGCTTCTCAGTTACTGGGTTGTAAGGGTTAGACAGGCAGCCGCTCAATGCAAAATACTGGTTACACTGCAAGCCGACCCCAACATATTGGAGAAAGTTCTAGATTGAAAATAATGTTAGATAGATAGATTAAATGCGGCAATGTCTACACTCTACAGGCCGCAAAATCATTAAATTGTTTTTTACAAAGCCATCGTTATGACAACCGTTCCTATCTAGGTACGGTTCAAGGTAGCACAACACCGCCGACCGTAAAATTGCTGACAAAAACCTGCCAAGCGAAAACAAAGGATTTCTATTTGTCTCGGTTCCTTTTGAGGAAGAAATATTTTGATAAAGGGTTCTTTCGTATTTTCTTGCTGATTTTCCAATACAAAAATAAAAATTAAATCATAATAAAATCATAACAAAATTCAAATGCATGAATTGATGAAATCAAATTCCTAACCTGACTTCGTCAACACCCTAAGTAATAGACCAAAAATAAAATAGAAAAAAACTTTTTTTTTACATGTCCTTTGAATTATGCAAAAAAAAACACATGATCCGACGTAAACTACAAAACATTATGGTTAGACACCTACTACTACTTTGAACCTTAAGTAAAAATCAAAAGAAAAATAAAAAAGATCACAGTGCCAGAAAATCTTAATTCTACTGACATAACAACTCCGACCTCTAACCGCCCCTGAAACAGAAACAAACCGCAAACCAAAAACAATAAGAGAAATATAAATTACAACCAAAAACAAACTAGAAACAATCGTTGCCATATAAAGAGCCTAATTAACTTCCACCGCGCCAAGTCGCCATTCCGAGCGCCTTCCAAATTTGAATTTGTATGAACCATAGAATGTAAAATAAAACAGGTAGGCCAAAACCGGTTGTTTGGCTGTTTCATACCGGAAAAGTTTTGGTTGACAACGGAAAGCGGAAACAACGATGGGCTCGCGAATATGTGAGAATGTGAGTGAACGGTGCAAGGGAAACTGAATACAATTTTTGCCATTTTCGTTGGTGAAATATGTTTTACAATAAGCAACAGGGTATGATACGTTATGGCATGGGCCTTAGATTACCATAAGGACAAATTCTGTATATTTAAATCTGGGGCAGAAAAACAGGAATAAATATTATGTGTTTTGAAAAATAATATTGATAATCTGCCTAGCCTTTTACCACATATTTCAGCATCACAAAAATATCCCAAATAGCACAGATTTCTAGCTTTACCAATCAAAGCTTCGTCAGATCTCTTCAGTTCCTTATCTAAGACGCATAACCCGACCGATTTACGAAGGTAGACGTATTGCTCCGTCCGTAATGGGCAGTGCGTGCTAGCGGCCGCGGTCGTATCGATCGCCCGTCGCACTGCGGCAGCACGCGACTTCCTCAACAGCTGATTTCCAAACACGCTTATTGGCCGGCTTATGGCCTGCCGCCATTAAAATGCAATTTGTTCTGTTCTTTTTTTTAAGTTTTTCACCGCGCGAAGAAGTGACGTGTTCGATTTTTGAATACCGGTTTGAATGCCGGCTTTTTTACCCGACTGCCGAAGGAGGGTAATGTGTTTATCAGTCTATGTATGTATGTATGTATGTATGTATGTATGTATGTATGTATGTATGTATGTATGTATGTTTGTTCCTATATGGCGTTCTAGAGACCAGACGCGTGGGCTGATTTTGATGGTTCTTACGTCAATCGATTCGTCTTAATCCCGCGAGTGTCACTGGCTACATGAAAATTGGAAAATAGAAAAATGGCGGTGTTTGGGCGCCATATTGTGGGGGCCCAAATTTTTTTTTTCTTCCAAACCTATCGTGTGGGGTATCAAAATAAAGGATTTTAAGAGGTGATTTCAAAAATATAAAACACTTATATGTTTAAACGTACCTAATTCGAAAAAAAAAATAACTAAAAAGTTATAAATAAATAAAGTTAATTAAAAAAATCAAAAAACCCGACTGCTTGAAAAGCGAACTAAAAAGACGTAAACAAGGAGAAAATCATGCTGTGCAGTTGGAGGATACGTCTGGTTTTGGTCAGCCAGCTCGCGAAGATGTATCCTCCGACAGCACAGTATGATTTTCTCCTTGTTTACGTCTTTTTAGTTCGCTTTTCAAGCAGTCGGGTTTTTTGATTTTTTTAATTAACTTTATTTTGACGTTGACATCACTCTAAATACAATCAGTCTTTTTAAATAAACTGGGCTTTGGTAAATATTTTGCACATTCTTAAAATTCAAATTCTCAGGAACAGGTACAGAACAGTTCAAAGATGTTTTCAAAAAGACTGATTTGCTTTTTTTTTTACACCACTTCTGACAGATAAATTATTTTTAAAAAGAAATCTCTACTATCTTGGCAAGCTTATTGCACTAAGGCAAAAATGTTTGCACTTAGTAAATTCTGTAGCCTATTAAATTTACATCCACATGACACTGCTTCTTGTTACAGAAAGCGTTGACCTCCTTATGTTTTAGTTGAGCCACACGATCACTGAAATATGCGTGCACTTACTGGATAGGCCCACTCAAATCTGTATAGACCTCTCTTCAAAAAAACATTTTTGACGCTAATCTTCATGGTGCTCATATGATTGACGATTTATTCTAACCTAGATAATGTCTTGGCTTTTCCTAGATACTGCTTTTTAGAGACCTCTGAGTTTGTTTCGATGTTTCTTCTCAAATTAGTCAAATAGGAAACACCGACCACATCTAGGATGGTGACTGGCAAAATCGAAGGGAACCGTCCTAGAGGACGCTACTCAGATGTTTAGACCATGTCCGCACATCGTTGAACACCAAACTGCACGATGCTCACCATGACGCAAAAGACAGGCATAGATGGCGAAAACTTGTGAAGGAAAAAAAAAATCCACGAAAGAGGATTCCGACGATCTGTAATGAGGAATACGACGCGAGAATGAGGAACCATGTTTTAGTAGCCTGCTGCATAGATAGGTGAAATAAAAGTCTGTACAAAATAATATAGTTCCCAGAAACACATTATAAATTCTGACAGATATTATAACATTTCAAAAACCTTCGCTCACACAGGTAACTGCGATTTAAAAATAGATGAAAAGAGTGAAATGTGTTTTTCATCAAACCTCGCTAGCGACGGGACTCTAAAGAAATGAAATGTGTTATTCAACGTGGTTTTATTTGAATGCGTCGCTCACATTTTTTCCTCTACGAACACTTTCATTTTGTATACTAGAATTCTGTTTCTCGTGTGGTTTTAGTCACACTAATCATAGACGGAAACATTCCTCATAATTCATAATTTTATTAACCTACTCTGCATCTCTCTCTCTTCTTACATTCTACGTTGATATATTCATATCAACGTAGAATGTACCTCTTTATTATTATGAAGACATCTTCAGATATTCATCTGAAGATGTCTTCATAATAAAGAGGTTGTTTGTTTGTTTCAGAAAGTAAACTCTGGAAGTGAAGATTTATTTATTTATTTTCACTGCTGGGCAAAGACCTCTCTTTGCTCCTTCCATTTCTCCCGGTTTTGGGCAAATGTAGAAGTGTATATGTGTGTGTAGTGGTTGTATGTGTGTGTATGAAGATTTGATTACGAAAACTCTTTCAATCATAACTAAACTATCGCTAACTGCAATAGGCTAGTTTTTTTGCTCGAAAAAAACACTGTTTCAGTCGGATAGCTCATGAGAGCAAAAATGTGGGGAAAAGGTAGTCTTTAATAGATTAATAAGTCTGAGAAGGGCCTAAAAGTTCTTGAGTATCGAATGCGTACCGTTTGGAGAACTTGGCTCCACAAGTTAGACCGACAACACAGGGCCGGTTGTTTTGTCGGTTTTAAAAGAATGCTGAAACGAATCCAGTATAGATCTATGGTTGATTCGATTCAGCATGGCTATTGCCTCATTACCTAGTTTCGTAGGAATAGGAACAATAAACTATTTATCGTTTTTAATTAGTAGAAATTGTTGGCGATCACAGTAGATGTGGATTCAAGATTGCTTTATGTAAAAATGTTCGTGTATAGAATGATCAATGTCAATATATTTAGGAAGTAATGGAAGCCTCACGATGAGGATGAAATTCGTGTACAAAACAAAACACAAATAAACGCACGCCTTTTTTCCATGGAGGTCTCTACGTTAACAGCCAGGTGGGATAAAATCCCACGTTTTTTTTTTGGATTCATCTAATGGCTTCTCCCGCTCTGGGTGAAGCAGGAAGGCGTGTCAGACTTTTATTGATTAAAACCCACCAGTGTTCCTTCAGTTGCTTGAGCCAGGGCCGCGGTAACTCTTTTTCAAATTTATCCGCGACCCAAACCCCCACTGGGACATTGGTTACACCTACGAGTACATGCCAGTGAGGTGTATAACAAAATATGAAAGTAATTGTTTCTGGTAGTTATAAGTACTAACACTAATCCCTGAGTTATGTGTCTACTACCCAAATGTGTAATGTGCATTATGTGTATATTTGTATTTAATTTAATAATGACCATTTAAATATGATTGACATTTTAATTTTGTTTTATGACATTTTTTATTATTATTTTTGTCATTATTAATCTTTTTTAATCTAAATTATTAGAAACTTGTATTTTTGTTGTTTATTACTTAGTTTCTTTTTTTTTAATACACTTTTTATTTTTTTATTGTTTTTTTTTTTATTTTTTTTGTCATGCGTTACTAACAATAGTTACAAGATGCCCCTACTAACAAAAAAATGGACCATGTTGTTTGATTAAATTAATTAATTTGCATTCATACATCAAGTCATATATATATATGTGCGTATATGAGTACTGCGCACCTGGCCTTTCCGAAGAACATCACCAATCAGATCCATGTATGTCCTTCTAGCAGTGGTGGCCCTGTGGTAGCGGCCACTACTCTCAAAATGGTGAAGGAAAACATCGTGAGGAAACCGGCATGTCCTAGAACCAAAAATTCGAAGAAATGTTACATCCACCAACCAGCACTGGGCCCGCGTGGTGGATTACGGTCCATTCTCTCTCACAGAGAATCTCTCGCAGTGGGAACATTAAAAGGATGATGTCCTTCTAGGGCGTCCCCTCCGTCTGCCACGTAAATACATTTTGTTACCAAACAATCTACCTAAATAAATCATCTCCATTTGACCTTGCCTTCCACATTATGCCACTAGATTAACCCTAAGGTAAAACAAGGGCTCTTACCTGTCTCCTACAGGACCATAACTTAGTTGTTAACACAGATGTAGAGTTGTGCGACCAGGTAATGTCGCGAGAGTAAATCAGTTAATCGTGTGAAAAGGTTTAATGGGTCTCGTTAATTTATAGTGGGATTAAATCTTTTTTTGTGGTGGTTGTAGTTCTGTGGTGAGTCGGATGGAAAATGACGTTAGCTCCGTAATGGTTACTATGGCGTATGGAGAAAAAGTGGTCCTGTGCCTTTAGTTTGTCTTGTTGAGAGGATGCATGAAAGGTGACTAACAAAAGATATTTACAAGGCAGACGACGACAAGGAAATGCAGGAAAGGGACGACCTAGAAGTGTGCTTTCCAGATCTTATTAGCATAGGCTTCGCCAAGGGGTGCGGCCTCTCTCTAGAGATTCAAAAAATGTAGCCAAATGCAAAGAAATCAAAGAGAAAAAGTTCATTTTTCCCAAAACGGGAACAGCGTTGTTTTTTTTTAATATTATTTTTTGAATATTGCTTTTTTTTCTTTATCAGTCTCGGAGACTAAACATCTGGCTGCCCAGGATGAGTGTGCACAGACAACTAACAAGATTTTCATAATAAAGTATTCGAGAAGTTTACATTTAATCAAAACCAAGATTGTGTTTTAATTAAATTAATAAAAAATAAGAATTTCGCTTGACTTCTTTATTATTAAAATCTTGTAATTGTCAATGGACCATTTTTGATTGCCTCCAAATTATTTTTATAAAATTTTTCTTTTATCCTATATTTTGTCCGAAATTCTTTTTCATTCTATTATAATATTCTATTAGATATAATAACATTGTTTACAAGTTTTATTAATTGTATGGTCAAGACCTCGTGGAGCTTTAAACCGTTCTTATTACAATCGTCTTAGGGGTAGGATTCGCACTAACATTGTAAAACTACTGTGTACTTTGATTGTATTTAAAATTCATACTTTTCCCCTCGTCCATATATCAACGGCCCCCCCCCCTCCCTCGGCCATCGGCTGCCGACGCCCTTGCTTATTGGTGATGTCTTCAGAAAATCAAGAGCGTTGTACTCATGAAAGGCGTTCGTGCATGACCAGAGGCTTTCAACAAAATTCCATTTTATGAGTTCCCAATCTCATACCCACTAAACCAGACCACAGTAATGCTGCTTAGCCAATAAAACCGGTATTCATTTTGTTTTCAGCTATTTTCCTGTAAATTTCATCTTAAATCCTAACATTTTGCTCACCTACTACAACAACAAAAAATCTCAAAAGAAAATCTTTCAGTATGTGTTCATTGCTAAAGAAAAGGTTCATGTTATACTATTAGTTTTGATATACTTTAAAAAAAAATACGTCAAATAACAGCTTCGATTTGAACCTAACCCTTTCCAAGTAAACCTAACCCCAAAAACACTAATGACATCAGCCGCTACTTCACAACCGCCACTTTTTATTCCTGGAGGCAAAGTCCCTCAGAATAAATGATAACGATTCCCATTCAAGTTAACGACTACAGTGAGTGTATGGAACATTACGGATTATTTACAGGCTTTTGACTTCACACATTTCGACGTAAATCTAGAAGTAAAGGCGACAACGCATTTTCATAAAAATTGAGTTATCTTTAGCACGAGTAAATGATGCACTTTATGATTTGACGCCCCGGGCCAAATATTTATTTATTTATTCAAAATTACGTAAATAACACCTTAACAGCTGTAACGCCAATTCAATGTTACTACCACAAATATACATATAACTTACATTGATGACCAACAATACAATTAAAATACAATTTCAATACTATTAAAATACAATTACAATACTATTGCACGCGTGTCGCGGGTTCGTTTCCTGCACAGAACAAAAATTTGTATGACCTACAGATAATTGTTCCGGCTCTAGGTGTTTGTGTATGTGAGTTTATATGTTTGTAAACGCACCCACGATACAGGAAGAAATTCCTAGTGTGGGGTAATGTTTTTTTTTTTAAAAGAGAAAAGAAAAGATTGTAATTATCACTTCTCAACATTTTGTTATCATCATTTCAGCCGAAAGACGTTCACTGCGTGTCAGTGTGGCTCCCCGAAGTGTCGCCACACTGACCGGCCCCGTGCGTCTCGCAACCAGCGGATTCCCGCGAACTTCACCAGGTCATCGGTCCACCTAGCTAGTGCCAAATAGGTATGGCCCAAAAACAACAAAAAAAATTGCACCCCGCTTCGGATAGCTTATGTTTTGTCTTGTATCTTTTGCCAAGAAAATGCGGCTTACACCACACCCCGCAGTTGGCCGGACCGGGCCACCGCCCTCTCGAACTATGATATAGGTACGCTACTGCTGTCGCATCATGGTTACGTTGTCGATGTATTTGGAGCAGATGGTCTCTTTATAATAATATCCTCATGTATATAATTTAAATACAATGTGAACTATTTTCAAACTTGAAGGCCCAATGCTACGGCAAAAGGTAACTAGTACCTACACAGAACCTCATGATTTTATTAATTTGTTTTGAACTTTCTCGAAACGTTGTTGAGCGGAGCGCACGCAGTTTTGCTTACCTGTATTCTACATAACGGTAACTACGTTGCTAGAAAATATACTGCCTATTTACTAAATCTTTATAAGTTTTTACGCTTAATACAATACAGCAACCATAAACACTAGTCTGATTCAATTTTTTTTAGGACAATCCCACCGCACTATTCCCAAACCACTGCAACTCCTGAAAGCCAGAATCAACAGTGGCAACTACCAGAAAAGCGCTGAGCTGAAAAGAATAACGGAGTTGTAGAAAAAAAAATATAACTTTCCACATCCCTCCATATCAAACAGGAGACAGAACAAACAAGGCCAATAGGCACAAAGGGTCGTTTACAACTGGTTTTTTTTTTAAATTCTGTTTACTAAAAGCCTAAAGCGATTTTTACGCTAACTTATATTTAAGTTTACAGTCCATTTGAAGCGCTTTTTGCTACATTATTACGTCACCTATTTTCTTACGCCAATATACCTCAGCCAAAAAGTCTAAAACAAAATGAGCAAAGAGCTAAATGCCGCTAACTCGATACCTACGCACCATTAGCTACCGTCTCCCTCTATTGAGTCTCGTGGAATGGGAGACTGGCTAAAATAATGGCCTTTAATTTAAGCATGTTTTGGTATGTTTTGATTCTTAAAATATGAAAATACTGTGGAATAAAAGTTGACTGCATTGTAGTCTGCTGAAATGCAGTCTAAAGTCAAAATCATGATACCTTATTCAAAAAAATTTGTTTTTTTTGTTTAGTCCAATGTGTCTTCACAAGTTATGCTGAAGCCAAATGAAGGACTTTTTTTTCTATCCCTACTTCTTTATCAATTGTCATCACAGTAAGGTTTAACAGAATAACGCTATTTCTTTACTCATAAATATGAACAACTTTGACTGTGGTACGAAACCCTGACATCACAACAAAAAAATCAGCTAATCAATACATTTGTATCTATATTAAGTACATTTATATGTCTGCTACTATATGTATCCGAATAAAGGATGGCTGTTAGAGCCGAAAAGTTCTGGAGTGGCGACCGCGTACCGGAATACGCAGCTTTGGAAGCCTCCGGAGCGTGGAGCGACTGGTCAAGGCTGCGGGAATGCTTGGGGGAAGCCTATGTCCAGCAGTGAACCTCTTTCGGTTGATATGATGATGAAGATATATGTTTTTGAAACTATGTATTTATATAACTATATATCCACCATTACACTATTTGTGTCAGTGCCTATGGTTATATATTGTAGTTTAAGTCGTTCACTTTTCTTCTCTTCCTGTTCTCACACACAATTGTCTACATTTCTTTTTCATTCGCTTATTCGCTATTTCACTCCTTTTCGCGGATCTGCTGGCAGAAATTTCTTAAGAAATAAGCAATGCCTTTGTACTCTATTGTGTCGATGATTGTTTTTCTTTATGTATTATATTGTGTTTGCACTAATTATAAAAAAACAAATTTTATGTACAGAGTGATTTCTATTCTTTCCAAGCACGCCCACTTAAAAACACACCTGTATATATGTAGGTATATATATGGATATTTTTTTCAGGAATTACGTTGTTTCTGTTACATTCTGTAGATTACGGAATTCTGGTAATATTCTTCACGTTGCTAGAATGATAGATAATTAGGTTAAAATGATGTTAAGGACCTAAATTAGTATCTAGCCGACGCCGTAGACCCTTACATAAGGAGACACAATAGATCTGTTTACTATACCAAAAACCATTTAGCTAGCCAAACTGGATCTAGGTTGGGTTATCGATCCGATAGACCTATAATAACACAATCAACTGTTCATACCTAGAATGCCTAGGGAATATCATTTAATAATTTCACCGATGTCACTGGTGTTTGCAGATTACAGCAATCAGAAAGCCGCAGTCCGATGGCTGTTATTTAATATTTTCGAATCAAAATACAATACCACATTGTAAACCAGACTGTTATAGCGAGCATTGGTGGCCCAGTGGTATCGACCGCGACTTACAAGTTGTAGGTAGACAGGCTGTTTATGAATATTATTTCATCACCGCTGCTCTCAAAACGGTGAAGGAAAACATCGTGCGAAAATGTCCTATAACTAAAATTTTATGAAATGTGACATTTACTAACCCGCACTGGGCCCGCGTGGTGGTTTACGGCCCGATATCTCTCACAGAGAGGAGGCCTGTATCCCAGTAGTGGGAACATTAGAAGGCTGATGATGGTGATATTGTAGCGGAATTTAAGGGTAGGTATTGCAAATTTTGCCTGCTGAAGGGAACATTACAGCCTGCTGGCTGGCAGAGAAATAGTCCTGGCTGGATTTGAACATTTATTTGAATTTAGAAGTAGGCATTATCATACTTATCTTTAAAAATCTCGACACTGTTTAACGCTTCACTCAAATATAAAGACAATTAGAATAAAGAATCCGGTCAACAGATCAGAGATTTTAAAAATAAAATCCTACTACATCTAGAGAAAAAGTTTTAAAATTTAGTAAATTCGATACTAAAAAGGCGCATCTACCCCCCGTGCTTAGTTCATTTTCAGAATTAGCAGAGGCTCTTAACATTTTGTAGGACAAACCGCTAAAAAACGCGCGCTTCAATTAGGGTGCGACTTAAAAAACAAGCTCCCTAAATCATAATTAACTGTACTATCCCTACTAACCGACGACATTTTCCCTTTTGCAAATTACTTAGACGCGCCTAGCCTCTTCTAGCGGTCCAAGTTATAAGCAGTACAACATATATTTGTTTTTTACGGAAATGTGCGAAGGTAAAAATAATTAAGTCATATTGACTTTGTCTAGCCAAGAAAATATCTATTTACTAGCTTCTGTCAGCGGCTTCTCCCGCGTGAAAGTCGAAAATTATCGCGAGGGAACAAATTCCCGGGATAAAAACTATTCTATGTGCTGACTATATATAATCTATATCGTTTAGCCGTTCTGGCGTGAAGAAGTAACAAACACACACTCACAAATTTTCGCCTTTATAATATTAGAGTGATTTACTATAATTTTATGCACCAGTAAAAATCACTGCACAAATGACTACTTTAGCAATGCATTCCTCTCAAATACTTTTCATGACATCGGTAAGTCCATACATACAAGATTGAACATAACTATACTCCTTGGAGCAATAATAAGTAACCAGAAGAGAAAATAACATATTATATTTGGCCCGCGCGTACAGACTCGCGTGTACAGTCGCTTATAATAGGGGAAATTGCCGTTTTATTGTAATAGGTACTTCGAATTGACATAGAACCTTCATGGTTTGAGATTTTTTAGAGACCTATGAAGTTCTTCTTTTAAAAATGTGCAACATTCGATTATCGACTTTCAGTTGTTTTTTTATTCAGCCCAGATATGAAAGATGGATACTTCGAAAATTCGAATGATTTTTGAATACGAGTTCCCACGCGGAACTAACGCGGCAGAAACAGCTCGCAATATCAATGTTGCATTTGGAGAGGGGACTGCTAATGAACGCACCGTGCGATTTAGGTTTAAGCGCTTGCGTGATGGAATCTTTGATTTGAAGAACGAACCACGAGGAAGACCGCCCACACAGATGAATAACAATTAATTGAAGGAGATGGTGGAAGCCGATCCGAACCAAACTACCCAGGAATTAGCGGCAAGGTTTAACGTTACCTTACCAACAATATTGAATCATTTTCAAATCAAATCAATAAAATATAAAAAAAATTGAAAGTGGGTGCCTTTGACTTTGACTTGATTTTGATTTGACTGATCTGCAGAAAGAAACGCGTGTTGAACTTGTGTTGCCTTGTTGAATCGATACTGAAATGAAGGAATATTGATCCAATTGTGTCATGTGATGAAAAGTGGATTCTTTACAATAACCGCAAGCGAAAAATGCAATGGCTGACCCCAGGTCAAACGCCGCTATAGTGTTCTATAGCAAAGCTTACCAACAAAAAGGTAATGGTAACTGTTTGGTGGTCTCAGCATAGTGTTATTCACTATAGCTTTCTACGATCTGGTCAAGCAATAACGGCAGATGTCTATCTGTGCCGAACTCCGAACAATGATAGCAAAACTAGCAGTGAAATAGCCCCGACTCATGAATCGATCTTCACCATTATTGCTCCATGATAACGCGAGACCTCATACAGCACGAGAAACCGTTTTAACTCTACAGGAACTGCAATTAGAAACCATTCGTCACCCTTGCTCCAACGGACTATCATTTTGTTCGTGATTTAGACAATTTTCTACGTGATAGAAAGTTTTCTTTTCAGGGGCAGTACAAAATGCTTTCACACAGTTTGTCGAGTCTAGATCACCAGATTTCTATCGCAAAGGCATAAATGACCTTCCTATTAGATGGCAGCAATGTATAGATAATATTGGTAATTGTTTTGTTGTTGTTAAATGTTAAATAAAAAAAGCAATTTTTCAGTACTAATCGGCAATTTCATACTTTAACCCTTAATATTATGTAAATAAAATTGATATTTTTATAATCATTATTTTAGACAAAATAAGTCCACTGTTGGACATAGACCTTTCCTAAGCATCGAAACATCGACCGGTCCTGTATTTTTTGCATGTAGCAGATTCACGTGCCGTTCAACAAGTCATGGCATTTTCAAAACAAAGTTGATTTAGACAGCAATTCACAATTTAGATTACTAATGGCTTAAAACTAAGTGCGATTACAATTTTGATAGAGAGATGATCTGCAGTCGAGCTAGGTGAGAGCGTCTATTTCGGCATAATTGAGATTAGGGACTACGAATGTTAGCGTATTTTGGTAATAATGGCAAATACTCTCATTTATCGTATTCTAATTCACATTTTTTGCATCCTTAATGTACAACACATGCGTATACACATGCGTTTGCACACGGACACATGTTGTTATTTACAATCCGTCTTTGAACAAAAACTCGCACTTCTGACTTATACCACACTACTTAGCCCGAGGAAAATTTAGCACTCAAGCAGACTGGAGCGTGTGTACGGCAGGCAAGCAGAACATTATCATATTAAATATTAATAGAACCATTTTCAGATACCTAGTACAAGCCTGGCCTAGCCAACTGGTTATGTCTTCATACACCAGATCCATCTTGGATTTTTACCGGAAAAGTTCGAAAACTTTTGCTTATTTTTCTCGTTGAGGAGGGGCGATTTTAAAGTCGTATGATGGATTTAGTATGTGGATTTTTGGATATAATTTAACTTGTTTGACAGTTATGTAATAAAATATTATTTATTGGTCTATCTATGCAGCTTTCAGTGTTATTAAGGGTAATAATACCGTTATATTTTATACAACCTGGTATTTGAAAACCTATTTTACGCTTATCGTCATAACGTGGCTCTGAGCCTGTTTCTGAATTGAGAATTTGGAAGAAAGAACGTGCCAAAAACACCTTACTTTAGTGCCAACGTTGAACAAGCTTCTAGGCTTAGAGAGTAGAGTTGGTCAAATACTTAACTTCAAATTCTTATTTATAAATCGGGAGCCTTTCGCAATAAGTTGGGGAGGTTGGGGTGGGTATTCTTTTAATCCAATTAATATTTTACGAGTACCTAAAAGCCCTAAATTCTCCCTTTCCAGCTTTTAATCTACCGTAATGATTTTTGAAATCTCCGTGAGACGGCGTCAGTTCACTACCTAAACTTTGACGAAATAAAAAGCAATTTGTTACCTTTTTTCACAGCAATAAATATTCATACAAAAAAATCTTTAAAACGCTGCCTAAAGACGGACCTAATTTACACTTCATTTCATTAGCTTACATCATGCTTACATCGTAATATCCAAACAATTTCGCATCCCTGGATACAGCTTGTAAAACAGTCGAGGGACCACTAAACTTTCAAGCACGCTTGTTTTACGAGCTCATCCGAAATCTCACCATTATACTTGTCAATATTTACCTAAATATATAAAGTAGCTTTGTTTTGTTGAACAGAAATCATGAAAAGTTATTTCACGGTGGATGGACAGAGATCAATTGGAATATTCATGCTTATATGGATTTTGAAAAATGGAAGGAGGTCAGTTAGATGGGTCTATTGATAAAGGACTCGTAATCCCTATAAATTTAGACTTAAGGGTTGAATGTCATCAAATACTTGTGTAAATTATTTTATAAATTGACTTTGGAAACGTCGGTTTAAAAATATGTTGTGGTAGGTCGGTAATCATAACTTATTACCAGAGATCGGAATAGGGAGAATATAGAAGAATTAATTTTATATGTAAAACAAAGCTCTTTTATTTAACTGTTTAGTACGAAACTCTAAAAGGAAGGAGCTCGTGGCTTTGACGAGGTCGGTCCGTGGATGGATGACCATTTCAACATACCGAGTTTCCTCCGTGCCTCGGCAAGCACGTTAAGCCGTTGGTCCCGGCTGTCATTTGAAGATCTTTGGCAGTCGTTACGGGTAGTCAGAAGCCTGAGATCTGACACCTGTCTTGCCAAAGGGTACCGTGCTATCCAGTTACTGGGTTGTTGGAGGTCAGATAAGCAGTCGCTCCAAGTAAAATACTGGTACTCAGCTGAATCCGGTTAGACTGGAAGCCGACCCCAATATAGTTGGGAAAAGGCTAAGCAGATAATATAAAGATAGTACGGAACTCTAAAAACATAATAAGAAAAATAAAAACATAATAATTTTGAGTGAAAACATAAGTGCAATAAGTCATTCGCAAATTCTTAAATCCCGGGATTTAATCGTTATGTTTATGATACCGGGCTTTTAGAGGAGGTATTATCATCTCTATGTTACTTCCTCGAACTTTACGTAAATATAATCTACCTATTCCGATCTCGGCTAATTACAATCTTTTGCAAAATGTTCTCACGCAGTATGTACTACAAGCTTAATCTGTAACTTCATAAAATTGCTGGCTATTACAGTCAGCGAAATTATTTGTTCATCACACATTTGGAAGTCACTTGCACGTTATCAAACTTAAAGATATAGGCCGTGCCCGTGTTCCCGCCATAAACGGCACAGGAGGACACCGTGGAGTTTTAGTGGGTTGGAGTCCCACATAACTGCACTATCTCCCCATGGTAGCGCAGTATGCACGGGCATTTTCCCAGAATAAAAAAGGTGTATGTGACAGATAGTTTCAACCCTAGGGACTGGAAATTGTTGCCAAAAGTGGTTACATCCAATATGTATTCTGACAACTTACTTTTAATCCACTTCTAACTTTAGTAAGTATCGGTGAGAAACATTATTTCATCTTACAAGATAGCCTTCTGTCTTAATACTAGTAGTTACATACATAAATAACTCCCATTATTACATTCGTATGATACGGACCTTGAAAATGAAGTTAAACTCTAGACTAAACTGTAACCTAGGCACGTCTAGATTGTAGGGTCTTCGGATCTTATCGGCAGGATTAATTAACTTCAAGCCAAAATGGCCGCTGTCCCCTCGCCTTTTGGGTCATAATGTAACCTCAATGTACAGTCATAGCTCGCCCAAATGTTAGAACTTTACTAACGCTGGGTAATAAGCTTTTGAAGTCGTTTATAAGGCATATTACTATGCATTTTGTGGATGTGGTGGATTTAAAGAACTATATCATCATAATAACCAGCTTACACATACACAAACAACGAGCACACACACTATGAGCCTCATCAGAAGGTTTCACATCACATCATCAGCCTATTAATGTTCCCACTGCTGGGACACAGCCCTCCTCTCTGTGAGAGGGAATGGGCCGTAATCCACCACGCGGGCCCAGTGCGGGTTGGTGGATGTCACATGTCTTCGAATTTTTGGTACTAGGACATGCCGGTTTCCTCACGATGTTTTCCTTCACCGTTTTGAGAGCAGTGGTGATGAAATAATTTACACAAAGTAAAGCGCCTGCCTGGGCTCGAACCCACGACCTACAACTTGTAAGTCGCGGCCGATACCACTGGGCCACCACTGCTCAGAAGGCTTAAAGTCACCCAAAGGGCGGTGGGCTATGCTAGGCTATGCTCGGAGTTTCCTTGCGTAATCGAATCAGAGAACCAGGGTTACCGACATAGCCCGAAGATTAGCCAAACTCAAATAGCAGTAGGCAGGGCACATTGCTCGCGGAACGAATGATCGATGGGGCCGAAATGTTCTGGAGTGGCGACCGCGGACCTTAAGACACTGCCTTGGAAGGCGACCCACTAGGTGGACCGATGACCTGGTGAAGGTTGCGGGATTCCTCTGGATGCCAGACACATGGGACCAGTCAATGTGGCAACACTTGGGGGAGGCCTATGTTTAGCAGTGGATGTCTTTCGGCTGAAATGATGATTTTCTATATATTTATTTTATCATAACTACATTTACCACAACAGGAATCCGCAATGTGACAAATGCGTTCATCCTAAACCAAGTTACCTATATAGACTCATAACAATTCATATCCCCATCATTCTCATCTATAGCGAATTATATCAACTTTCTTTCACAGATTAATAAGCTTCTTAATTAAAATAAGCTTTTAGAAGCCTAACTACAACGATGTAAGATGTACTCAAATTGTTTACATATTGATTTTCTAGAAAAAGTAAGCTACAAGTGCAAGCTAAGTTCTCCGCTGTAATACTAAGCGAAGCAGGTGATCTAAGTTAAGCAATCACTAGCGATGGCGCTTGCTACAAGATTGCATCAGGGACTAGTCGCTATGCAAATTCTTCTGGTTAATCAGTCCTTGTGACTTGATTGGGCTTTGTTAGAGTAAAAGGGAAGATGAATGTTTAAGAAGAAAATGATTTAAAGGTGATCAAACTAGAATTTAATACCTATTTTGGAGCTAAATTAAAACCAATAATTGCTTTAATTAAACCAGAAATCATGTGTTGCGATTTGTGATTAGGTTTTGTTTTTTAGGTTTTTTGGTTTCAATATTTCAGTAGTTTTTTATCTCGAGCCATTACTGATCAAATATCATCATTCAATATGCTAACTGTCAAAACGCCTATTTGTCACTTCGCGTCACCCAGGGGCTGGCTTTAACCTTGGTCTGAGGATAAGCATTACCTACCATACAACGTGGCAATGCTGCCAGTCTTTTGGGCACAATACCAGTGGATAACGATGTGGAGGAGTTTGCGACGCCATATTTTAGATTAGTATATTTTTAGGATAAGTTAGTAGTTTATACACTATAGGTTTATATTTTATCCATGCAAATAAGTAACATTGAAGGTTGTAACTAAACTTGACAGATGTGTTGATTCGTGTCACAAAAGACCATCAAACATCATACTCATAAAAGCAGACATCTTGCAAAAAGCCAAAGAAATAATCCCTAATGACAGCCCTCACGCAAATGACATGTAACTGTGTCGCTCCTCTAATTAGAAGTCATCTGGACTCTGGACTAATGAATTAGATTTCGCGTAAGACCCGTGTTTCTAGATCAAGGAGAAGATTTCAGCAAGTCTAAAAGATAGGTAAATATAGTAAAACGGTTTTCTTCGTGTTATGCCGTCATTTCCGATTTCCGACTGCATCTGCAGATTTCAAGTTCCTGTGGGTTTCGAGAAAAATATGCTAATTGTGATGGACCGAAATACTTATACTTAATTAAATTTCAGCGTCTGCACTTACTATACCTACTATTTAGTCTAATGTGGCAATAATTTCTAAATATAGAAAATTACGCAAAATACGGACACACACACACTCGGAGTACTTCATAAGTGATACAAAAATACAAGAAGTGGATGTAATTAGGGATCTGGGAGTATTATTTGATAAAAAAAACCGGCCAAGTGCGAGTTGGACTTGTGCACGAAGGGTTCCGTACTGTTATCGCAATAAACGGCAAAACAATCACGTTTGTTGTATGGGAGCCCCACTTAAATATTTATTGTATTCTGTTTTTTTAACTGACTTCAAAAAAAGGAGGAGGTTCTCAAATCCTCGGAATCTTTCATGTTTTTTTTTAATGTATGTTTCCCGATTACTCAAAGACGCCTGGACCGATTTGGAAAATTCTTCTTTTGTTTGAAAGTGTTTACTTTCCAGTTGGTCCCATAGTCATCATTTCAGGATTTGATAATGGAATCTTGGAGAAATCGACGGCACTCCTCAAATAAAGCAAATAAGGCATGCATATAGCGATTTTGATATTTTTATCAACAATGCAATCATTTGCACTCAGAATGTATCATATGGTGAAGTGGAACAGGTGAAGAAGACCACAGATGGCCAATAGAACCCCTTAATGCTAAGTATGGTATGGGGTATAAGATATCTCGAATAGTTTAACGACTATGATGAAGCAAATACTTATAAATAAATGGTACTGGTAATGGTGGATGAAGCCGGCAGGTAGGCACTGGAACTCCGAAATAAAACAATGTATCCTAGTCGTGTATGTGTACAGTTCACCTCGGTACACTCTCATTTCACCGGTTATGTTCAGTTTCATGACATTCGGGTAATCTATTCTGGCATTATAGGTACCTTACGTAAATAATTGCCTATTAGGTAGGTACAACAAAAAGGGAAAAATAGCAAAAAAGTTTTTGGAAGTCGGTTTGTATTTTTGTTTAAAAGTTTTGGTATATGTTGTTATAACGGCAACAGAAATACATCATCTGTGAAAATTTCAACTGTCTAGCTATCACGGTTCATGAGATACAGCCTGGTGACAGACAGATAGACAAACGGACAGTGGAGTCTTAGTCTATTACTAAGACTCCACTGTCCGTTTGTCTATCTAAACGGGACCCTATTGGTCCCGTTTTTACCCTTTAGGTACGGAACCCTACAAACTAAGCTTTGTCCGCCAAATCGAGAATATTATTAAGAAAACATCGTAAATGCTAGGGTTTGTGATAAGAAACACGAGGGGCTCTAGACAGGTTGTTACCAAAAATATGAAGGCTGTACTATAGCCTAGTAGAAGCGTCCTAGAGTACTGCACTAGAGTGTTGTATGGAGACCACACTTCGCCACACATAAGTTACTTTTGGAAAGAGTTATATAACATCTTACAATTTATAGTCACTTGGAAAAAATAACGGCTTTGATTGGAGGACATATTGACCTTTTACATGCATATACAGTTGCGAAGGCCTTTTTGACATTGACCGTTTAAAAAATTAAGTAACATGTCTCGATGAGAGAGTCCCAACAAATACTATTAAACCTGAATCTGACACCTGATACGCTCCAAGATCATCTCCCCCCTAAATTGAACTTAAACATAATTGAGAACTCGCAGCCTACATACTTAATCAAGATAAGTCTAAGTTATATTCCGACATGTTAAGTTCTACCACAGAACATAGACTTGACTAGAGGCGCCATTTCCAAACTAATATTATAAATGCGAAAGAAACTCTGTATTTCTGTTGGTTTGTAACGTTTTCACGCCTGAACCAATGAACCAATGTTGATGAATTTTAGTATAGAGATAGATTGTACATTGCAGAAAGACATCTTATACCGGGAGTAAATTCCCCTGGGATAATTACCGTCTTTCAGGAAGGTGCAACCACTAGCAGAAGCTAGTCAATTAATATTTGTGCCCGCGCCATGTGCGCTGAGCTAAAGTACTGGTTGTCATAGCCATAATCAGATTAGTCAATACCTGTAAATTTTTATCAGAATACGGGGATAATTACTGACATCCTTGGTTTATATGGCAAGTAAAGGCCTGACGTCACAAGAACGTAACAGGTACAACGGCCCTACAACAACCATTGGGCAGTTGCAGTTGCCCACCAGACACAACAACCGTCAGGATGGAGGTGGCGGGTCTTCATAGCCAGTTCTGCAAACCTGCATAAAAGTTTTCACAATGACGTCCCTAGCAGTGTCGGCGAAGGCGTGTCTGTGCTCTGTGGTACAACAGTTTACGTCGTAATATTCTAGGTTTAGCGTGTAATGTTATTAATTTGCGCGTCTCTGCGTACGTCCCTCGGTAACTAGGTCACAGGAACTGGAAGGGAAATTGATTTGACGTTCATTATTATAGTTACGGTGTAGCTTAATTGATGGAGGTGCACTCTAAGAGCTTCTAAAGATACTAAAGTTAACTCTTCTGGCCAACTGGTTTTATTTTTTTAAATGGTATATTATATTAAACGGTTGGACTAAGAATGAATAAACTAATTGAATATACTAACTAATAGTGTTTACTAGAAGGAATGGAGTGTAGGTGGCAGACTGAGTGAGTGAAAAGAGATAGAAAAGAAGGAGTTTGGAGAGTAGATTCAAGGAAAAAAACCGGTCAAGTGCGAGTCGGACTCGCGCACCGAGGGTTCCGTACAAGCAGCTACATTCACCAACATAATTAGGGAATAGAATAGAATAGAATAGAATAGAATAGAATACTCTTTATTATGTACACCATATAAGTTACAGAAATTATAGACGAAGAAAATATTACACTGGGTGACACAATGGGCGGCCTTATCGCTAAAAGCGATCTTTTCAAGACAACCTTTGGATGGATTTTAAAAATGTAAGGAAAGACAGTACTGTAGGTAGTCTTTGGTGTACTATTTATATATAAAATAAATACATATATATCTACATATATATTATATAGACAAATATATACAATAATAAGAATGGAACAAAAGCATAGAAATCAAGAAATACAACTATTAAAGAGAGAGGTAGTGATTCTTTACCAAAGTTTTAAAAATGGGCAGAGATTGAGCACGCCTTATTGACACGGGCAAAGCATTCCACAACCGCACCGCTTGAACCGTAAAAGATTTGTCGTAAAAGCTGGTGGAATGCATCGGCATCTCTAGTCTCAAGTTTTCCGATGACCTCAGATATCTATTATGTGTGTCATGAAGGAACTTGAAACGTTCTTTTAGATAAGAGGGGGTTGTAGGATTGTATAAAATACTGTAAAGTAGAAATAAAATATGAGAATCCCGGCGAAGACGAATGGGAAGCCACTTGAGCTTTGTCCGAAATTCAGAAATGTGATCATATTTGCGTAGGCCAAATATAAATCTTATGCAAAGGTTTTGAAGACGCTCAAGTTTATCTAGTTGTGCCTGGGTGAGATCGAGATAACTGACATCAGCATAGTCAAGGATAGGAAGCAGAAGGGACTGTGCAAGCGCAATTTTAGTGGCAGTGGGAAGAAAGTTTCGCAATCGTCTAAGGGACCTGGCAGATGCAAAAATTTTGCGGCTTACGTCCTGAAGCTGCGGGCCCCAAGACAGATATCTGTCTATCCAAACCCCAAGGTTCTTAACCTTCTCACATATGGGAACAGTAGTTCCGTTAAATTCTACCATAGGAAGTTGTGTCCAATGTACTTTTGGAATCATCCTAGAGCTGCCAACAACTATGACCTGGGTCTTCGACGGATTTACCTGAAGCCCATTTGCCTCACTCCATTCACAAATTGTAGCCAAATCCTTATTCACTGCATTAATTGCATCAGCTAACTCTGCAAGGGGAGCTTGTTTGTATATTTGTAAATCGTCTGCATAAAGGTGGTAGGAGGAGAGAAGTTTTTGGAGATAGCGTTTATAAATATTGCGAACAGTAAAGGAGATAAAACGCCACCCTGAGGTACACCGGCAGTTGTATAACACCAAGAAGAGTTAGATTCTTCTATGCATATACGTTGCCGGCGGCCATACAGGTAACTACGAAACCAGTCAATCGCCGTTGGAGATATGTTAAGCGAGCGAAGTATGCCAAGCAGGATATCGAAATCGACAGTATTAAATGCATTACTAAAATCTAGCATGCAAAGAACCGTCAGATGTCCCTGTTCCATGCCTAGCCGTATGTCATCCGTAACGTTCACTAAGGCAGTAGTTGTGCTGTGACCAGGACGAAATCCGGATTGAAAAGGATTCAGCAGACTATTCTTACAAAGAAAAGCACTAAGCTGATTGTGGACAAGGCGTTCAAGGACTTTGGAGAGGAAAGGCAAGATGGAGATAGGACGGTATTCGGAAAAGGAAGTAGGATTCGCCTTTTTGGGTAAAGGAGTGATTTTGGCCTCTTTCCAAGCTGATGGAAAGACCCCATGGGATATTGAGTAGTTAAGGATATAGCAAAGGACAGGAAGGATTTCGTCGAGGACAGGCAGTATCATTTTTCGACTGACACAATCACTGCCAACCGCGTTAGAGGTAATTGACACTATGCTCTTCTTAACATCACAATCAGAGAATTGACTAAAAATAAATCGGGAATGATCCGGAGTTGGAAGGTTTGAAAGATACATCAAAGTAGATGCTTTCAAGGTCCCATTACATGAGGAAGAAGACGAGAAGTGCTGATTTAGTTGATCTAGATCAAGGTCTTTAGGAATCGATTCTTGGCGAGATTTCCCAACTCCTATGGATTTAAGAAATTTCCAGACTTTAGCCGGGTCTCCATTTTCAACCGAGGTGTGGATATGGCGTCGTTGGGCGTCTCTGCACATCTTATTGCAGCGATTTCGTGCGTCCAAAAGTTTCTTCCGGTTTGGCGACGAGGGACGACATTTAAATTTGGTTTTGGTAACAGCTTTTTTGTGAATTAACTCTTTAATGTCGCCTGTTAGCCATGGCGCCGGCAGATATTTAATTTTTATTGCACGTATGGGAGCGTGAACATCATACAGCTGCAAAAGGTAAGGGAACTAGGTAAACGGGAACTACCATATAGGTTTTCGACCCAAAACCTATCGGGTACTTCCGGTTGACCTAGAATTGTCAATTTTGGTTACAACCAAGGTCATACAGTACAGGTAAAGGGAAAATGCCGAAAAATAAAATAGTTGAAAATTAAGGAAAATTTGGGAACTTATAAGTTTTCGCGAAAATCTAAATTTTCCCATATTTTTATCGTGTCAGGTCCTTGATTTTTATACACCTAATAGGGACTATATAACTCAGCATCTTGTATAAACCAAACTACTAAATTCAACTTGCTATGTCAACCCATTCCTGAGAAAATCGGTGGTGACACACGGACAGACCGACGGACAAGAAAGTGATCTTATAAAGGTTCCTTTTTTTACCTTTTGAGGTACGGAACCCTAAAAGTGCCCACTAAAAGCCCTTATAACATCCGGTTTAAGAACCTGAGTAAAGCGTAGTTGCATATTATTAGAAAAGCGAGAATATCTACATGAAAATTATCACATAATTGATTAAGTAGGTTTTCAGATACAAAAATATACTGTTCTTGAAATATCACATCACACATCACATCATCAGCCTTTTAATGTTCCCACTGCTGGGACACAGGCCTCCTCTGTGAGAGGGGATAGAAATATGAACAACATTAATAAAATTTCAGTTTATTTCTACTCTAATGTCAAACAGTTAAGACTCCTTTGTTATGTTTAAGTCCAGAACAAACCCTTTCACAACAAGCAAGAGATTAAATAACAGGACAGTGTTTTTTGCTATCTGTAGTCTTTGTTAAGGTTACATTTCTTTGCTGACAGTACCGTTGGTGTAAATATCAACACTTTTTATGTAAACCGTACCTTCTTGCCGCGCACTTTATTTAATAAATTTTTCTATGAACTTTGTTTTAGAATGTTGAAGAAATTTTGTAAGCACTTCGTTTTAAAACTGTACATTCTTCACAAGTAAAATTTCAAAATTTAAAAAACCCCCGACAAATTTTTATTTCATGCTACATGATTTATCTAGTACATAGTAGATACGCTTCGATCGGCAATCTATTGAACACGTATTTTTTCTTTATTAGTAAGAACAAAATTCATAATAATTAATTACGATCTAGCCTAAAACACTAATTAGCAATTTAACTCAGATTATGTTAAAACTAAGAATAGAGTCCATTTGCACTTTTACACAAGTCCGTAGCACTTTCTTAGAGTCTGATATAATTTATAAAAACACTATGTTCATGTGTTATATATATAGCACAGCGTTGTCACTATTATTCATTCACTTTGTACACTACATAGCTACACTAATTCAAAAGGTTTAGTTCTTTTTAGCCTACGCACTAAGTCTGTATTGTCTAGCAGCTGGATAGCCTCAACATTCACGTGTCAATGAAGTCTATGTTCGTGGGCTTCAGCAAATTTTTGGATCATGGTGGTGACGAATTCCATTTTAAGGACACGGTGAAGATCGTCATTTCTTAAGTACCAGGGTGCATTTACAGCATCTCTGAGCACTTTATTTTGGAATTGATGGATTAATTTTACGTTGCTTTGTTTAGTACAGCCCCAAAGTTGGATACCATACGTCCAAATTGGCATCAGTATATGCTTCTATATGGTTATTTTATTATGTATAGATAGACTGGATTGCCTTCCGAGTAACCAATACATACTTTTATAACGTATGTCGAGTTCCTGTCTTATCTTTTTGACATGAGCTTTCCAACGCAACTTGGCGTCGAGAGTTATGCCAAGGTATTTGGCTGTATTAGCATGAGGCACTTGCATGCCATTTATGTAGATTGGGTGATAGTCCAAGTGTTTATTTGTGAAGTCAATGTGAATTGATTTTGACTCATTCAGTTTGATCTTCCATTTTTGTGTCCAGTCATAAACTTTGTGAACAAAGTTATTTATGTAGATTGGGTGATAGTCCAAGTGTTTATTTGTGAAGTCAATGTGAATTGATTTTGACTCATTCAGTTTGATCTTCCATTTTTGTGTCCAGTCATAAACTTTGTGAACTTCTGAAGTTCATAAAGTTCAAGTTCAGTTCAAGAAGACTTTTGAAGTTCAACTAGCTGTGAACAGCTAGTTGAACTTTTTCTACTGCTTCTTTGTGGCTTGATCCGGTAGCCATAATTGCAGTATCGTCAGCAAAGGTCGCAATGGTGTTGTTTTCCAGTTCTGGAGTGTCACATGTGTATAGCAAGTACAAAATTGGGCCTAGCACACTTCCTTGAGGCACCCCAGCTTTTATAGCTTTTAGCTCGGAATATGCGTCTTCTTGCCGTATTCTAAACATTCTATTAGTTATATTCGACTCTAGGATATGTGCAAATTCTGGTAGCATGCGTCTGAGCTTAAATATTAGACCCTTATGCCAAACTTTGTCCAAAGCTTGCGCGACATCTAAAAAGACGGTGGCGCAGACTTCCTTATTTTCAAGTGTTTTTTTTTATGATATGGGTTATTCTATGGACCTGGTCTATTGTTGAGTGTTTTTCCCTAAAGCCAAATTGATGATTTGGAATAAGGTCTTTGTCATCTATTACTGGTTTTAACCGTTTCAATAACAGTTTTTCGAATAGCTTTGATAGCTAGGACTATGTAAATCAAACAGTTTTCCTGGGAATCACTCTGGACGATAAATTGCAATGGGGGCCTCACATATCATCTCTTGCGGGTCGCCTGGGCTCGGCCGCATATGCTGTTAGAAAGATAAGACAGTTGACGGATGTGGAGACCGCGCGTTTGGTCTATTTTAGTTACTTTCACAGCATTATGTCATACGGTATTTTACTGTGGGGTCGGGCGGCTGACATTGAATCAATATTTATATTGCAAAAGAGAGCTGTGAGCGCCATTTATAAGTTAAGTCATCGAGAATCTCTTAGGGAGCTATTTAAAAAGATTAATATTATGACAGTTTCTTGCCAATTCATTTATGAAAATATTATGTATGTAAGGAAAAATTTAAATCTCTTTAGTAAAATTAGTGATAGACACAATTGTAATACTAGAAATAAAGATAAGTTAGATCAGCCATCTTATAGATTAGCGAAAGTACACATTACTTCTTTAGGAGTCACAAGCTTAATCCTTTGGTTTTGTGACAATATTTCACTCTCAAGTATTTCTGTCGAGCTTTCATTGGGTTGTAATGTTTCTTCTAAGTGTTGAGCAAACCTTAACGCTTTTTGGTCATTGTTTATGGCCCATTTTCCGTCGATATCTCTGATGAGTGGTATTTGTTTAATTGGCCTTTTTAGATTTCTTGTTGCTTTCCAAAGGGAGTAATCAGTTGATTTGTCATTGGTTAGGTGCAGAAGGTTGATATTCAGAGATTCATCCTCAAACTGTAGAATTTTCCTCTTTAATCGTTTAGTTAGGTTATTTAGTGATGTTTTATCCCCCGGGCACCTTGTTTGCTGCCAAATCTTCCTTTGTTTCCTTTTCTCAGATAGTAAATCTACAATTGGCTTAGGATAGATAAACCCCTTATATTTACGTTTTAATTGCGGTGTGTTGTTCCACGCATATTGTTGGATATTAACAATATATTTGTTTGTTTGTTTGTTGTATTATATTTGTTGTTTGTTTCTGAGTCAAGCTGATCTTGCTTTTTTATCGGAGTTTTAAGGTCGATAATATTATCAAGGGCAAAATCTTTCCAATCTGTAAACTTATTAACCAGGGTTTCTTTGAGTAGGATTTTTTGACTCAGCATTAGTATAATTGATCTCCAAACTGAGATACTTGGCGGATATATTTTTGCATATGAAAAAATCTATAAGATTCGGTATTTTCTGGTGGTCAGTGGGCCAGTACGTTGGTTTACCCGTGCTCATAACTTCTGAATGTTTTTCTTTATCTGCACTTAAGAGCTGCCTTCCCTTTGTTGTAGGAAATCTTGACCCCCAATGCGTGTGCTTAGCATTAAAATCGCCGCCTAGGATAAATCTCTGGCCTAATGGTTCAAAAAGATGTAAATATCGCTCTTTTCTTATCATATGCCGCGGAGGACAGTATATGGCTGCAATAGACAACGTAATTATGACACGATATCTTGAGAAAACACTGGGATTCAAACAAAAAACGCCCATAACTTTTGAATTGCTGAACCGATTTTATTCAAATATAGCTAAGAACACTCTCGACAAAATCACCTTTCATACAAAAAAAAACTAAATCAAAATCGGTTCAACCGTTTGGACACTATGATGCCAAAGACAGACACACAAATACACAGATACACAGCAACACACGTAAAACCTCTTTTTCCGTCGGGGTTTAAAAAATAAGTGCTTTTAAAATGGAGCAAAAAATCGTAATTACTATTACGTTGCTGAAAATGAGTCGCATAAGCTTCTTGCGTCGTCATCATCATCATCAGCCCTCTAACGTTCTCACTGATGGGACAGAGGCGTCCTCTCTGCTTTAGAGGGAATGGGCTACAATCTTGGCGACCCATTGCAGCATACTTGCGTCAAGTATGCTGCAATGGGTCGGTCATTTTAGTTGTAGAACTGATGCCCGGAATGACCAACATGAATCGACATAAGACATAAGCAGGATGACCTCCGGATAGGTGGAGCAACAAATTTCACAGAGTAGCTGGTAGCCACTGGCTGGTAGTGGCGTGCGATTGGAGAGGCCAATTTTCAGCAACTAGAGTTTGGCAAATTCGTACGTGACACTCCCATAGACCACGAGTAAAACGAGCGTTGGGACGAGGGTCACCTGACGGGAGCGTCATTGCGTCATCACGCCGTCACGTCATTGGGTAGTAACGTCCCCCTCCACCCGCGCGGACCACTGCAGTGTCACGTACGAATTTGCCAAGCTATAACTGTACGTGCGGCTTCGCACACGTGAGCTCCATCCAGGTTTAATATTATAAGGTAACAAAAACGTGAAGTGAAACGAATCAAATTATATTTTATTTTTATTATTAGTAGGCTCGCGCTTAATCACTATCTCACCTGATGGTAAGCGATGATGTGGTCGACGATGCAGCACGCTTGCTCAAATAATTGCAAATAATTATTCCTGGATCACTTAACGGAGACAATAATTGGACAAGAATTGGACAGCTTAACGTGTTTTTCAAGACATGGGGGAATCTCTGTGTGTAAAGATGGGCATCCATCCACTGACCGACCTCAGCAAGTGTTGCTTAACCTTAAATACCGAGCCGTGCGGCTATTGTTATTTATGCAAGAGCTCCGTAACTACACCTGCAAAGTAAATAACCGGTACCGCCACAACTCGGTCACTGCGGTTCCCCGGCTTACAGATTCCACCGGCGGCGCCTCCTTATTGCATACCAATGAGTTTATTATCCAGACGTGCTTCGCTATTGTACAGGAGAAGGAGGTGCTCAAAATAAATACAGTCAGTTTAACCGCATCGTTGATCAAGCGATTAGAGGAATCTTTAGGTCCGGCAAAAGAAGTCATTTAATATTTAAATTATTTGCCTTGAACTTAAATGGTACCTAGTACAGTTTTTAGTCCTATCGTTTCTGTCGCATGGATCCAGCTTCAAATGTAAACTTAGTATTTGATCTAATATTGCAGCTTGATGATAGAAATAATTCTTTCTATTAAGTTTCGGTTAACTTATCTGGTAGTGGTAATGTTACTTATTCTAAGGCGCTTGTGGCTATGTAACTTCTTACTGTATATATCACACTAATCACACTAATATTATAAAGGAGGAAGTTTGTGAGTGTATGTTTGTTACTTCTTCACGCTCAAACGGCTAGACGGATCTGGGTGAAATTTGGCACAGAGATAGATTATAGTCTGGAATAGCACACAGAATATTTTTATCCTTTTTATCCCGGAAATATGTTCCCTTGAGATAATCTTCATTATTCACGCGGGTGAAGCCGCTAATAGCAGCTAGTAATATTATAAATGCGAAAGTTTGGATAGATGGATGTATGTTTGTTACTCAATGACGCCAGAATAGTTAAACGGATCTAGACTAAATTTGGCACAGAGATAGATTATAGTCAGGAATAGCACATTGTAAGTAATGTTCCTTTGGGATGATAAAACACTATTTTACTTTATAAGGGCACGGGGCCATCTTCAAGGTTAATTAACGCTTGCCAAGGTCGTTACATGGATGGGTGTCCAAGTATCCATCCATTTTATATACCAAGACTTCTTCATGCCTCAGAAAGCACGTTGTAGATAATTTTCAAACAGTAATCAATACTATTGGGTGTGCTAATTTTGTGTACTTTTTTAAAACAACGAAATACCGACATATTTTCCAAAACGCTCCATCATCCCGTCTGACATAGATAATCTCACAACCAGGATAAGTAACACTATTGGTGTTAATTATTTGCTGCTTATTTACTGCTATTGTACGGAATCAATATCATTCGTCCTTTTAAAAACAGTCCAAATTGAAATTTACAGATGCGTCAGATTTAGGGAAAGCCCACAATTTCGTTGACAGATTGCGTCAAACCCCACCCGATCAAAAGAAAATTAGCTGCCAGACCCCTGACCACAGGAGTCCTACTCGTATCTGAAAATTTTCAGATAATATTCTCGGTGTTCTTTCAGCAGGCCCCACCTACTCAGCTATCAACTTTTCGCCCTGAATATGCTTGCTCAAAAACCTTATGAGCTGGGACCTCTAGTCAGTCGGGTCCGTGTTTTTTTAAACAATATGACCGTCGCGGTCCGTAAGGTTCTAAGCCACTTATCCCCACCCCGGCTTTTACACCATCACGTTTATTTATTTTGATTAAATTGAAATATTAAACATAATATGTAAATATAGATAAAAAAGATTGTCTCTTTATTTGTTAATTGTCGAATCGATGGCAATATAGACAAAACGCGGAATAAAATGATTAAATTATGTACTCAAGTAACACAAGTAAATTATAACGTACTGTTTACGGTCCACACTAAATAAGTCGGCGGTCCGAATGCGGACCGCGGTCCGCCATTTGCTGAACCCTGGACTAGAAGATGATGACAACGTAGTTATGAAAAGATAGACAAACTGTTACATTGTAGACTAACCATTTTATCGCTACTGTACTTATAAGTTTGAAACAAAGTACATTTTTACGCTGATTGAAATAGATATAACATTGTATTCTCCTGAAATCGATGTTTCTACATTCCCCTTTACTCTGGTTCCTTTTTGTGAAAATGTGTCGTTTGGGACTTGTAACTTGAAACATTGTACCTGCTGTGGTTTCATTGTTCTCCTGCGAATATTATCCGAGGTAACAGGCCCTAACCTACATAACGGGCTATGTTAAACTCATTGTAGCGTCAAAATGGGTTGTGGTATAAAAGAGGTCCTGGAAACTGGGCGCACGGTTGGCGCAGTGGTTGAGCGATTGACTGCTGCGCTGCGTGTCGCGGGTTCGATTCCCGCACGGAACAAATATTTGTATGACTTACAGATAGTTTTCCGGCTCTGGGTGTTTGTGTATGTGAGTTTATATGTTTGTAAAGGCACCCACGATACAGGAAGTAATTCCTAGTGTGGGGCAAAGTTTTCAAAATAATTTTAAAAAAAAAAGCTACCGAAACTACAAGGCGAGATAGTGGCCAAACGCGAGCCAACCGAAAAAAAAATAACTGTTTTTATTTGGCGTTTTTATAAATGATTCCCTCTGTATGTACTAAACATGATGTTCTGGGTTTGACTCTCGGGTCGGGTTAAGTGATTTTTTCTTTATTCAAGTAACCAACTACGATCACGTATAGAAAGAGCAGGGCTTATTGGGATTTAAAAAAATTTCGTCCATATCGCTGCCAACGTGAAAAATGCCCAAAACGCTGGCAGCATTGCCAAGTTGGATGGTTTGTACGCTTCTTGGCGTAACATAAATAAAAAATAATCATTAATATCTGTATTCATTACCTATGGTACACAATTAATAAAAAGCTTTTTAAAAAAAATACTACCGACTTCCAAATAAAGTTTCAAGTTATTTTTCACTTTGTAGTTTTTTTATGTGGAAGTCGGTAGTATATTTTTGTAAAAAGCTTTTTATTTTTCACTTTTATATAAATTTAATTACATACCGTTAAAATAAACTTAATGATAATGAATACTGATTTTCTGGCCGAGGGCTCTGTTTACGTGAAGAGTGGACTAACCGTTTGCTTACATCTCGAAAAACTCGATGACTCGGACCCTATCTATGGATCTAAGTTTTTAATACCAAAAGGCTCAAATATATGTACAGCTTCCAATAAGGTTGTTGTATAAGCGATATTGAATTTTTCCACCTAGAATTTCTCAGAAGTAGCCCAGAATCTGGACCTGTGCCCGATTGATGGAAATAAGCAGGGTTTTAACAAAGTAACAAAACTCTGGATTTACTATCGGTACACATCTCCCTGACTCTTCGGAGAATACAGGCGTCATATTACGATTATGTCAACTAATTAGCATGTCTCATTTAAATATGTCAATAAATTAAATAAATATTAAGTTAAATATTATTTATTTCACTATAAAAATTTACAATTTGAACATTATCTAATACCTTTAAACGAACAATTCTAGTATATATATAATCTGAATCTCGGAAACGGCTCCAACGATTTTCTAGAATTTAGTATGCAGGGTCTTTCGGGGGCGATAAATCGATCTAGCTAGGTTTAATCTATAGAAAACGTCGTTTTCTCTATTTTCACCCGAGCAGAGCTCGGTCGCCCAGGTACTAATCAGTTAAAGCTATTTAACATAATTATGTACAAGAAAAAAAGATGGGCAACTGCGCCTGAGCTAGGCCGAGCCTGTATTTCAGGACGCAGAGGATATAGTCAATAAGCGCATTCCTTTACCCGGTCAGTGACCTTCTGAGCACCAAGTTTCTTCAGTATGTCTTAGTAAATCAGATCAATACTTAGGCACTTAAGCCTAACATAACGACGCGCAATAAGCACCTTCGTGTTACCTATCTCCGGCTACTTAGAAGGGTTGCCATAAATCTGCCGGCGCCATGATAGACGACCAATACCCGGCACATCTAGGAATTTTCGCAAACCAACAGTTTTGTGTCGTGGCCACGCATATATCGGAGAATTATGGATTTGGGACCATGTTGTGTTCATCATGATTTGTTTATGATCCCGTGTTTAGCTAGATTCATACCAAGGGGTATTTTATTACCCATTCATCGGCTGGATAGGTAATACATACACACACCCCTGCAACATTCAGACAGCATGTGAGACGGGCGATCTCTGAGGCTCGATGTCAACGAAGGTGACAGTCATGATGTCAAAATATAAGGGATTGATCACGTGATTTTTCGGTATCGCTTGTCATAATTTCAGCCGAAAGACGTCCACAGCTGGACATAGGCCTCCCCCAGGTGTCGCCACATTGACCGGTCCCGTACGTCTCGCATCCAGCGCATTCCTGCGCGATAACTACGTCATCAGTCGACCTAGTGGGAGGCCTTCCAGCGCATCGTCTTCCAGTTCAAAGTCATCATGCCAGAATTTTTCGGATTGTCAAGTCCATACAATTTTGCCTTTTTGACAATCGGTATCGCGACGCTTTATTGTAAGAAGAAACAGATATTTCCTAACGAAAACCTTTTAAGTACAAAACTAGCGCTATCGCTGGTTTCAAACACGATTCCCAACATAATGCTGAGCCACGGCCGTTGTGACGCATATTCTTCCCTATTTGTGTAAGAATGTCATTAACACTCTTTTATTAGCTTGGTATGTATGTATCTATGTATCAATGTAACGGAATCTTTGAAATTGATTTTGTCACTCCCTTCAAAACGTCGGATTGATTTGAAACTTTGCACGCTTATCAAGGATTGATGACAATGCAATAATTTGAATAGTTTGTCCCATTATCCTTACCAGGGTCTTCAGGATGACTTCAGGGACTTATTAGTTCAATTTACCATTAAAGCGTGTTTTTTAATTTTTAGAACTGCATTTTTTTTGTTTTAACCCCTGACGGAAAAGGAGGGGTGTTATAAGTTTGACGTGTGTTGCTGTGTATCTGTGTGTCTGTCTGTCCATCATAGCGCCTAAACGGATAAACCGATTTTGATTTAGTTTTTGTTTGAAAAGTGACTTTGTCGAGAGTGTTCTTAGCTATGTTTTAATAAAATCGGTTTAGCCGTTCAAAATTTATTCGCATTTTAATCTTTGAATCTAGATTTTTTCGCTAGATATCGTGTCATTATTACGTGTTTCGATAGATTATCGATTGAAGCTTGTCTGCTACTAGGTATATTATATGTAGTTTAAAAAGCATGACATAAAAATTTTATCTTGTTATCGTGTGTCTCTTATGATATACGTCATCATCATCATATCAGCCGAAAGATTTCCACTGCTGGATATAGGCCTCCCCCAAGCGTCGCCACTTTGATCGGTCCCGTGCGTCTCGCATCTAGCGGATCCTCGCTACTTTCACCAGGTCATCGGTCCACCTGGAGGGAGGCCTTCCAACGCAACGTATTCCGGATATGATATACGTCATACTTGGCGCAAACAAACTCTTTTCTTTATAAACACCAAAACAAAAATCAACGTGTCGCCCTTGAAATCTCATACTTTCAACACAACTATGAATATTAGACAACTTATACACCGGTACGCTTGTTACGTTAGTGTGGAGTGTCTCTAATGTGTTTGCCGCGGTCGGGTGTCTGTCGCCGGCTGTCGGGTCCCACGTCTGAGAGGTGCCTTACTTCGTTCGTCGCGGTTAATATTATAAAGCTTTGATTTTTGCTTGAAATGTGTTTTCTAGATGGATGGTAAAAATCGTAAGATCGTGTAGAAAGAAATTAAATTATGAGACCACTTACCGATAATACCGTTCTAACCTTCAATCGATAGATTTTTTACAACCTTTTATTTAATTTGCTAGTTCTCAATTCTTTATTGTAAATTAAAACAATATATTTACACAAAGTGAAATCAATATTCATGTATAAATGCGAGCTTAACTCCAAAATGGAGTTTGCCTCTGGCAAACCTTTGAGTGATAGAGATATAATACTAAAGGCCAGTAATCCAGTGTACAATTTTACAGTAAGGTACTAATTGAATACATAAAATACCTAAGTTCATAAATTCAAATAAATAAAAGTAAAGTTTGTAAGTATGTGTGGGTCAAACCACTATTTTAAAATTTAATTGCAATTCAATTTAAAAATAGTTATCCCCTACCGATCGATCTGAAATTTTGCATACACATTTGTGTAAATATGGTGAGCTACTTTTTTTATGGAAATTTTTATTATTGATGGATTGTGTGAGGTTCAGGTTCAGGTTCAGGATTGGTTCACTGCCAATAATTTAGTTTTAAATGGTAATAAAACCAAGTGCGTAAAATTTTCCTTGCCGAATGTCAAAAGTACTGATTGTGACATTATATTAAACAAGGAGAAGCTAGAATTCGTCGATAAAACGGTTTTCCTGGGGATCACGCTGGACTCAGGGTTGCAATGGGGTCCTCATTTGGTATCCCTTGCGGGGCGGCTGAGTTCGGCAGCGTATGCTGTTGCAAAGATTCGTAGGTTGGCCGATGTGGATACCGCGAGACTGGTCTATTTTAGTTATTTTCATAGTATAATGTCTTACGGTATCCTACTATGGGGAAGGGCTGCAGACATTGAGTCAATTTTTATTCTGCAAAAACGAGCCGTCAGAGCAATATATAATCTTCGCCGGCGCGATTCTCTAAGGGAACTGTTTAAGGACATTAACATCATGACGGTTCCTTGTCAATATATTTATGAAAACATCATGTACGTGAGAAAGAATTTACATCTTTTTAGTAAAAACGGCGACAGACATAATTACGTTACTAGAAATAGGGACCAATTAGTTCAACCAGGTTTCAGACTGGCTAAAGTAGCCTCATCTTTCATGGGGTACTGTACAAAATGTTACAATAAAATCCCACCCCACATTCTTGAACTGAATGAGACGAAGTTTAAAACCTGTATAAAACGCACACTATGTAGGCTGGCATATTATAAGTTGGGGGATTACATCACTGATAAAAATGCTTGGCTCAATGCTAGTCCTGCTCCACAATCCACAACCACTAGGGCGCAATAACAAGTGATATGCAGAACATTATTGTTTTGAAGTATTGTTGGACCTGCTGAAGACTGTATGAATTATTAATATTTGCATTGTATAAACTCAATTTCCTTAGTATTTTATAACTGCACAGCACGTGTGTGAGTACTATGTACCCAACTGTAAATCTACCATTTACTGTACCTATGCGTCGTTCGTTGACTTGTGTGTGCCCTGGCCGTTGAGTGTGTCATGCTCTCTCAAATGTCTCTCTGATGGTGGCGCGTGTGTTGGATCATCCGGTTCCCTTCATGATGGTTGAGCTGGGTGGTGCCAATTCATGCGTCATGTTCGTGAACGGACGCCGTCAGTTGGGATTGGTCATAACTTGACTGCTTCGGATGTTAATTTTTTTCTAGTATCTATTATATAACTGCGCAGTACATGTGTGAGTACTTCTAATACTTTGTCTGTAGGTGGTATAGTGGGTAGTGCTATTCTGGGTGCATTGTCCTCACATGTATGAATTTAATAATGTATGTTCCTAAATATTGTAAAAAAACAATTTTTTTTAAAAGAGTAAGTATGGAGTTTCTTGTGCATTCTTCTCCATAACAAGCTACTTTCCGAATGCACGGTAGAATCATTTTAATGTAACGTTCAAAAGTGCCGCTTGGTGGCCTAGTTGAAATAAAATATCTTTGTCTTTGTCTTTGAGGAGTGATATGAAAGAAAAGGGAGTCAGTGATAGAGTGACAGGGGGTACTGATAGCGGACAAGTCAGTATGGAAGAAGAAAACATGTTGCGCCAACCACAAGTAACATGGGATAAGGGCAGGAACACAGACATAAATCTAACTAGATAACGCTAGTATGAAAACCAAGCGTGCCACTTTTTCACATACAATTTAAGATCAAATTTACTTACGATGAAACAAAATATATTTTTTTTAAGAAAAAACCGACAGACTGGCAACTTGGCGCCGGTGTTCAAGGCTCTGGAGCCTAGACTCGAATATTATGTTACGAAAATCATAATAAAGTTAAAACTTTACTATATTTGTGTTGTGAAGTCTCGTTTAAAAATGCCCGATAACTCCCATCGGTATTGTTTGACGTTGATAAGTGCCGGTTTCTGAATTGATTATTATAAGTTTAGAACGTGTCAAACCCTACTCTAATGCTACAGTACGACAGGTTTTCATGCAAAAGGGGGGTATTACAGTATTATATATCATACATAGGATCCTATCTCAAAAGTAACTCACGCCTTTTTCCCATGGCATGCGGGTAGGCAGAAACTACAGAACGCCACCTGCTACGATCCTTACAAACTTCTTTTACTTCACTCACATTCATACATCTAGTCATACACACATGCCGGTTATGAGTACTGCGCACCTGGCATCTCTAAATAACATTACCTGTAAGGTCTATGTATGTCTTTCTAGGGCGTCCCCTCCCGGCGTTTCCATTCACGTCTGCCTTGTAAATACCTTTCGTTAGTCGCTTTTCATTCATCCTCTCAACATGACCAAACCATCTTAACATACTCTTTTAAATTTTAGTCACTACATCTTCCTTTAAACCACAACGTTGTCTTATTACCTCATTCCTCAATCTATCATTTAAAGTTACACCACACATACTTCGCAAGGAACACATTTCTACTGCATTTATCTTACTTTCATGTCTTTTTTGCCATACCCAACCTTCACTTCCATACATAAGTGTAGGCACCAGCACGCTGTTGTGAACGGCGAGTTGAGCTTCCGGAGACATCGATTTGCTGGTCACAACCGCATGTATAGCACCATTCACTTTATTCCCTGCATTCACTATCCTTTCCACATCCTCTTCAATCTTTCCATCCCTTGTGAACATACTTCCCAGATATACAAACACGTTCACTTGCTCCACACTCTTATCATTTATTTTCACTTCACTCAAAAGTAATATTTTTTTAAATTTATAATCAAAGCCGAGATGAGGCATATTATATCTATCTTCTATACATATACAAAACAATTGCTGTTTGCAATTGTTGTTAGTCTTGCTAAAACTCAAAAACGTCTTGACCGATCTGAATAATTCTTTTTTTGTTTTGTTCGCCCAAATACAGGGTAGGTTTGAAAACAAAAACAACAAATATGTTGGGTAGATAGGTATGTAGCCTCCCTTCCTAGGCAGGTAGATAGGGTAGGTAGCAACGTAGGTTAGGTGGGTTGACGGGAGCGAAGCCGCGATGTACGACCATTTATCATATAAATATGACTCATAGATCTGTAATCCTAGATATATATTAGTGTAATACCGCCCAAAGTAGAGCTTGACAAATACTCAAGTGATATTTTATCAGAGATTCTCAAAAAGTCCAAATAAGCTTGACAAGCGCATCTGAGACGTCACGTGATCAAATCCGTATAGTTGTTATTTTTTTTTGCAATCGCTAGTGCCGAATGTGACTTTATCCCGCCGATGTTATTTAATGGTCATAGCTACATATACCTACTTCCCAATACCAGGAAGTTCACACCACCACTTCGCACTTAACGGAATTCACTTAATGGTAAGTAGTCATTGATGAAGATGAGAAGAGGTTTATTCAATCAGCTATTACTTAAGGCAATCCATTGTTGAAATTATTTGCCAAGGGATCTCACACTGAACTAAGAAGTTACCCTACTCGGCGATTGATTAATTAAATTGGATCCATTTACAGCTTTGAATCTTTCAAGATTATTTTAATAATTCTGAAGCAGTTAAAGGAAATCGAGCACTCTTGAAATTTGTAATTTAAGTATTCATTCAAATTCAAATTCCTTTATTGTTTATCACAGGTGGAAAAGCAGTTATTATCATAATATATATATAGATCGCTGCAACATACCCACAGGGCGTACAATATTGAATAGTCATATAAGATCGACTCTATCATTATTCATGTTAAAGTACATTATCATTAGTTAATATACATATAATATACATATTACATGACAAAAAAAAAATTAAGTAATATGTCAAATCGTCATGTCAAGAATACAATATTTTTCATAACAAAACTCATTCACCTCATTAATTAATATGTCAAAACTCATGTCAAAATTACATTATAATTCATTCATGTTACACTCTCGTCAAAAGTTTGATAATCCTTATTGTGAGGTTTTTCAACACTAATTCCAGCAAATTATTTAGGAAAATATTAAAAATAAAATGCACAAATTGTTTTTTAAATTAATGAACATAAAAACAACATATTTATTTATACATAAATATGTATTTTATTGGTTATCCTGGTGGCCTTATCAGAAAGCTTAAAGTCACCCAAAGGGCAATGGAGAGGGCTATGCTCGGAGTTTCCTTGCGTGATCATGTCAGAAATGATGATATCCGCAGGAGAACCAAAGTTACCGACATAGCCCGACCAAACTTAAGTGGCAGTGAGCAGGGCACATTGCTCGCAGAACGGATGGCCGATAGGGCCGAAAAGATCTGGCATTGCTACCACAAATCGGAAGACGATACGTTGGAAGGCCCCCCACTAGGTGGACCGATGACCTGGTTAAGGTTGCGGGAAGGCGCTGGATGAGAGACGCACGGGATCGGTCAATGTGGCGACGCCTGGGGGAGGCCTATGTCCAGCAGTGGACGTCTTTCGGCTGAAATGATGATGATCATGATGTACTTTATTATACACCAAGATTTATTAGTAATAAATAGATTAGCAATAATGTTGCTATTAGTATACTAGTAAGATAGTATGTATAACATTTAATTGTACTCTTGTTTTTTATCTCGAAATAAAATAAAAGATAAAAACAATATAAAAAGACATCTTAAAACAAAAACAAACATATAACAGGCTGCTTTATCGCGTCCCGCGATCTTTTCCGGGCAATACAGGCATCTTTGACTCACATCAACTTCACAAAATACATTCAAATCTTTATTGCATATCATAATCATCATCGTTGATTTCTAACAGTGGTAGACGTACCACTACTATAATTCTGAAAGAGAGTATGCTGGTATGTTTATTAATAAGTAACGCCACAACGGTTGTGACCACCAAGAAGCCACATTACACCTTTTATTAACAAGCATAACATTTTAAAAATGAAATCGCGTCGGCAATTGCACTTGGCCTGTCTATATTTCGGTGTCATCAAGTATAAATGTCCACCATATCTGTACTCGAAGCTTGCGTGGATAAGCTGTCACCGGCAGCGCAAGGCTAGGCGTTGTGCTCAACACTGGCTACCCCGCACCACCGTACATCAGCCTTCCGGGGAAGTTTTAGGTATGCAGCCTCCAAATGTTGGAATAACATTCCACCGCCGATTAGGGACATAAGGAATATAATAACTTTTAAGACTAAACTTAAGGCATTCATTCTGAATTCACATATAAAATTTAATGACATTAATATTGACAAATCGTTTATCTAATTCTTATCTTATTTTAATTTAATTTAATTCAATATTTATTATTTAATATCAATCATTTCCACCTCGCCAATACCCGAGTATTTGATTGTGGAACCATTCAAGTTTGCAGACTTGAACTGAATTCAAACGTAATAAAATTTGTATAGCTATTTGAGGAAAAAGAAAACAGTATATTTTGGTTTTTATTTTTGCTGTCATTATTGGGTTTGTTTGATTTTTACTTCATCATCATCATCAGCCTTTTAATGTTCCCACTGCTGGGACCCAGGCCTCGTCTCTGTGAGAGGGAAAGGCCCGTAAACCACCACGCGAGCCCAGTGCGGGTTGGTGAATCTCTGAACACGCCTGGCAAATGTGTAATTAACGTTTTCAGTTTGACTATTAGGATAGTCCTTTCGTCTAAACTGGAAAAATTCTAGAGACGAAGGTAAACTCTTTTTAAAAGAAATTATCTGCGTTGAATTCCTTTCCACCATTTTATCTGCAAGGAAAACTAGCTTAAACGTAATAATACCTACTTATTATACTCAAGATCTCCTACAACAACGAATCTCTTCATAACTAATTATACTGCATACCATAAAGCTTGACTTTCATAAAATCTTATAATAACGTAAAACGAAACGCAATGGCTCGCAATTATTCGTAGAGGGTGCTACGGCGTAGCACCGCGTAGCCCGTAGCCTGTAGCTCGTAGCGGGCTCAAGTTGCTACAGCCTTCCATACCTCACAGCTGCCCGGTAAGGCTAGAATAATATCAGGATTATGTAACTACGGTACATAGTTTATATGCAAGAGTAGTGGTTCAGTATAATAGGTCGGATATACCTGGGTGGGAGTTAGTGTTAATGTATGCGATTATGTGGGCATTATGAACTGAAGTTTTAGTGCATAATAAAGAAGATGGACAGCTTAAGAATTCCTGGACTAGGAAATAAAAATACAGACTTTTGCTCAACATTGTATTTAACCCGCCATAAAAAGATATCATACCTGGGTGAAATAAAAATAAATATATTGTGTTTTTTAGTTAAAACTAAGAATACATTATTTTTAAAAGAAAGCAAAACAAAGAATGCTTCGAGCAAATATCGTAGTCAATGCTCGTTCTTTTCCGGCGTAGAAGTCTTGTTGTAATAAAGTGCAGATAAAATACATATTAATGAAAAAAGCTAATTATTTGTACGTAACTAACCAGTGGGGTTAAATTTTTAAGGAAAGTACGATACTGGGTTTGCCAAATAGGTACACATAAAAGTCTACGTTTTCATAGTTTTAAAATAAAACCTAGACCAGACATCCCATCGGAAACAATATTCAATTATGGTCTATTTAACACCCCTTTATCGACACTAAACTGTCTCACCAAGAAGTTTATATTACCCAAAATAAAAATATATAGGCCATAAAGAAAATCCAGTTCCAAATTGAAAACTATCTGGCGCTATGTTCCAATGTTCAAAAAAAATTAAAATACTATCGAGGTATAGACTTTTAACGTAAACTGTTTTTTGTTGGCTTTTCGGTAACTCGGAACAAACGTGTATATCTCGGTTGTCGTGCAATTAGAAGTTTAGGGTTTTGTAAAAAACACTAATACCTAAATTACCTTCTTATAGTGTGGAACTGTATTTCGATAGATTTGGCAGTTTTCAAGGCAACGTATTTAGGCTTTAGTAACTTGAATCAATAAGTGATCGTGATTTGAGTAGGTAACTTTTTAGTCAAATGCTACGCAATTTTGAATCTTCGTTTACAGAGTAATATAATATAGAATTCTCTAGAAACACAATCTAGAGTCAGCCAAGCGTAATCCATTTTAATTGGCAGACTACCGCACCGCTCTGTGCAATACCTAAACCACGGGTCGATGACAACGGCTCGCGACGGTTCATCACCTAAACGAAACGATCAACTGAAGAATGTTATTCCTTGGTCACTAAAAAACTAAAAATAATCTAAATAAGATTTCTTCACCAGTTAATACACCAGTTAATCAATAAATACTTTGTATTTATTGATTTATTCAAACTTAATGCGTACAAATCTAAATTTGTACAAAACACTGTACAAAGGCGCACTTAAAGCAATGGTTTATAATGATATTATTTTATTATTATTATTTAACTTCACTAGGGTAAACTTCATGACCGGTTGAGAATGCGGGCCAGCTCGCGCCTTTTGCGCTGCAACAAAGCGCGGCTCGGCCAACACTCGTTCCAACAGTGCTCCGGGACAGTTTAATTTGTTGGCGGAAAAACCTTCACCTCTAAAATACAGTCCAATTTATTCACCACCTTCACGAGCTTACATAGACAACAATAGTATTATTATGTGGGTAGCAGTCAATATTTCGTTGAACTTGTCACAGCTTATGTAAGTTAGTATATCTTCACAAGAAAAAATTCCTCATAGACAATCAAACAGATTTTCTCGTCACGTTCCACATTTCCTGAAATCTCTCGTCTGCCCACCACATGAGGGTGATGTTGGCTCTCTGCCGCGACGCAAAGTCTAGCCGTAACGACGTATAAGCGTCTCTTGTGCAACTCTTCCTGCATGAAAATATTTACACTAAATGAGGGCAAGTTTGTCTGTGAGTGTAAAGGGTGAAGGACCTTAATAATTTACTTCTCCTGAAATCTGTCGAAGGTTTAGTAGAAGTAAATTACTAAGGTAGGCTGTAAAAATATTGAACAAGAAAAGTTGCAGGCTATAAAAGATTGAAGCATTATATTGAGCAGAGTTATGGAGTGGACACCCTGCTGGAGTCAGTGTTTCCTGATAGCTAAAACCTTGGGTTCTTTAAGTCATAAAGGAATATTATAATAGGTTACATCTATGCAAGCTTGATCCATCGTGTACCTTCGAGATGAGATAGTGATCAATCGCAAGCTTATTAATAAGAACAAAACAGCCATGCATCATCATGAGAGTCCATTTTGATGATATTCTGTGATTTGAAGCTGATTTAATTATTGCGGTCATGTTGCGACTCAAGGATGACGACAACAGTGGCTATATTGCTTTACCATTATTATGAAACGAATTTTAATACGATCTAGTTGAATGGACCTATTTATCTGATCTCAAGTTTTCAAAACCTCGGTCCTTGAACCACAAGCAACTAAAACAGTGTTTCTACAAAACTTATCACTTAAACTAATCAAAGAACATATCTTGTAGCAGTCCAGTAACTTCGAGAGTTACCGAGTCCAACACCAAAGTCCCGGGGCAATTTGGCATTCGCTTCGGCTTAGCTTATGTAAAAAAGGCCAATAAAAGTTTGGCATTATATATTGGTAAACTGAACTTATGTTTGGAAATAAAAACACCACCCATTCTTTTCTAAATCATCATCAGCCTTTTAATAATCCCACGTAGGAACGGCGAGGGCTATAATCCACCACGCGGACCCAGTGCGGATTGGTAGATGTGTAGTCTTTGAAATTTTCGTCGGTTTCCTCACGATGTTTTCCTTTACCGTTTTGGTAGCAGTGGTGATGAAATTAATTACACAAATAACAGCGCCTGCTTGGTTTCGAACCCACGACCTACAACTGGTAAGTCGGGCCCTTACCACTGGGCTACAACTGCTTCCTTTCTAAATAAAAATACCTAAAACTTGATAGAACGCGCAAACAAGATCTAATCTGGCTTATAAAGTCTATATACCTTTAAATACATACCCACAGCGTGGTGGATTACGGCCCATTCCATCTCAGAGAGGAGGCCTGTGTCCCAGCAGTGGGAATATTAATAGGTTGATGATGTGTGATGTGATGTGCAACCCACAGCTGGACAAAGGCCTCTCTTGCCCTTTTCTACACAATTCTGTATTCTGATGTAGAACAAAAATCTCAAATATAAGATTAATATTAATTAAATACATAAATGGTATATGAACTTCTCTTCTGAGAAATAAGTAGTTAGTTAATTACGCAAGTACTAGAATAGTTATTTTAGGGTTCCGTAGCCAAAGGGTAAAAACGGGACCCTATTACTAAGACGCTGTCTGTCTGTTTGTCTGTCGGTCACCAGGCTGTATCTCATGAACCGTAATAGCTAGACAGTTGAAATTTTCATAGATGATGTATTTCTGTTGCCGCTATAACAACAAATACAGAATAACTATAAAAACAGAATAAAATAAATATTTAAGTGGGGCTCCCATACAACAAACGTAATTAGAGAATTTTGTCATTTTTTGCGGTAATGGTACGGAACCCTTAGTGCGCGAGTCTGACTCGGACTTGGCCGGTTTTTTTTCTAGCGACAAGCAGTACTGCTGTGTTGAGCTTGAAAGGGTATTTTATATTTTTATTTTTAATAATAGATATTATTTGATTGCTTATTGTTTGTTGTTTTAACACATTTTATTAAGTCGAAATATTAATTAATTAATAGCTACCATACCAATTAGCTATTTTAAAGAAAAATCAATTCAGGGACGAATTGTGACAAAATTAAAAGAAAAGTTGTTAGTAAAACCTTATTAGTAAACTTGAATTTTCTCGAAACCCATGGGTTTCCGCGTAGTATTCGAGAAGATTATGACACGTCCTACCAGGAAAACCAAATTATACCCTGTATAATATTTAAAAGTCAATTACTGGAGCATAGTCATTTTCTTTTTGGGATATTACGATATATTCGACACGCATCAGCTATCTATTTAGTGATGCACATTCCTTTAAACGTGGGCACGTGACATGCAAATTCCTTTAAAGCTTTAAACTTATAGGCTTTCCTTGACGTGAAAATCAATTGTATAAACCTGTTGGTCCAATCAATAACAGCCTACTAAACGAGCAGCTGTAAGTAATGAATAACTAAACATTTTCGTTCAGTTCAAGGCTCCGACTGCTCGACTGCAGTGAGCGATGCCCTGCTAACATATTCCTAGTGTGGAGTTCAAAGCTCTGGCTGCGGTCTGATTACGTCATAATAGAGGAACTATTACTTTGCGACTTGAAGAAGAACTTGCCAGTTTTCATTCCGTGTTTGATTGCCTTAGGGTATGGCTTTATTACTAGTGGGGTTGGCATTTACATTTGTATGGAAAGGCAAAAAATTGTGATATTACTTATGTCTGTCGCAGGAAATGATGAATACCGTGAAAACAGTGTTTTGATCAAATACCTAAACTGTTTGAAATCACTTACTTTCGTTGGGGAAATGACCCCACTGACTTTTTAACTCCTCTTTGGGATTTGATTAAATCTCCATTTCCAGCATTTTCCTGCGGCATATCGTTGGAGTGCATTGAATTATAACATAAATTCAAAAATTATAAACTTAAAGTTCAATAAAATTCTATATTTTTGGGTAATAAACATATTTATTATTATGTCCTTTATTTAACTAGTTTCTTATATATTACATTTTTAAATATTTTTATAAAACACATACAAAAAAGAAAAAACATTTAAAAATATAAAAAATAAAGGCCCACCGGGCCACCGGCATCGGGAAAACTAACAATACGAGCCGTGTCCAGCACTACTGCTTTCTAGTTCAGGCCCTTGACCTAGCCGCCTAACGAGAGCCTCCTAAAGTGTTGGTCTTACTGCCTACAATAGTCCTATCAGTGATGATGGACCGATCCCAGTACAATGTTATGTTGCCATTTTCGAGAACTGGGTCGGGCACATATCTGTAGTACGGTACTTCCGATGCCACAAGAGTGTATTTCAGAGAAAAATGCTGATGGATAATCCTGGCTACAAGGATGTGCCATGTCCGTAAGGATTGAGGAGCCACTTTTCGTATCTTAATGAAATTAATATACTTATTTAGTAGTAAATTTAAAAATTTGGTAGGTTCGATCCTTGATTTTGTAGTATAATTCTTTAAAAGTTATATGAACATAAAGGTGGCTCCTCAATCTCGGACATGATGTGCCTATGCAATTACTCTTCGTTAGCTAGCCGAGAACAACCAGAGATAATGTGGCGGATCGATTCACCCGGCCGGTGACATGCCCGTCAGATGTCAACCGTACCATCCTTCACAATAAATCTCCGGTAGTTATTCGTCGTGATAACTTATTATTATTATATAAATTCAGTTTACCATTTCAGTTGCAGTAAAGGGTTGATTGCAACCAACCGCCTCATTTGAATACTTTTTTTTTCTAGCCCTGGCTGCGATTTGATGACATCATAGTAGGGGGGCGCTATTACCGTTTGTGAGAAAGAAGTTGCTAGTTTTCATGCCGTGTTTGATTGCTTTAGATTATGGCTTTGTGACTACAGGACTAGGCATTTTTATTTTCCAGTGCACGTATGGTAACGTTAAAAATATTTCGCTTTAGACCGTGGCGAAGTATAGCTTGGTTTATGTTAGATTATTCACAAAGAAAGTGGCGATGAATGATCGTTTGTTGAGCGTCATAATTTATACAGTCTCCTAACCGTCTTTATCCATATTTAGATGTTCGAAAAGTGCTGATTCTCAGCTTAATTTTAATAAGTTATCTTGACTTTGATAACGAATCAAATAATTAGTTGCACTGCAGTCTACTGTCTAATTTGACAGTTTTACAGTATTCAATTTAGGACTTGTTAAATTACAATTTACATCTCATGTTATTGCAATAAAACACACAGACATCATGAACTTTCTCGCCGTACGCTATTAAGTTTACTTGGATTGCACATAACCAAAATAATAACAGCATAACGGTATTCCAGTCAAAGCACACTGCAACCAGTGCGCTGCAACTGTTACTGTATCAAGTGACACAACAAATTGTTCGGTCAAGCGAACTCTAGGAGCGTTTACAAATTGTTGCCGCTTCGTTAAATTCAACTGTGTGGGTATAACTGGGTACTAACGGTCCTGTGTCTTGTGTGTACTTGTAGTGAAGTGAAAACGTTCTTCTCGAGTCATTTTTTAACCGACTTACCAAAAAGGAGGAGGTTTTATGTTCGATTATATGTTTGTTTTCTTTTTTTTTAAGTATTTTCACCGATATAGCCGTCAATTATGGACCGATTTTGAAAATACTTTTTTTTGTTTGAAAAAGTATGTTCCGAAATTGGTCCCATTTTAATTTGGTGAAGATCTGATGAAGAACTTCGGAGACATACAACAGAACTCTTCAATAACTAATGACACTCGGGATTGCTGCAATCGCATGTCTGTTTATACCATTTCATAACATAATATCACGCCAGTACGCTCTAAAGAGGTTCGCAGATGTGTACAGTTCACCTCGGTACACTCTCATTTCACCGGTTATGTTCAGTTTCATGATATTCGGGTAATCTATTCTGGCATTATAGGTACCTTACTTGCCTATTAGGTAGGTACAACTAAAGAGTGAAAAATAAATAACTTTATTACAAAAACATACTACCGACTTCCAAATAAAAAACTACAAAGTGAAAAATAACTTTATTTTTGGCAGTCGGTCGCAAAAATTGGTACCTACCAAAGACACCGACTTCCAAAAATAAAGTTATTTTTCACTTTGTAGTTTTCTTATTTTGAAGTCGGTAGTATTTTTTTGAAATAAAGTTTATTATTATTTTTGTTCTAGATAGTAAAGAATAGAAACTCTGAAAAGCCTACCCATTAAGTACTTGCCCCGCCGCCGACGAGCAAGCGATTAGCTATCGTCTATTTTCTCGTTGAAGAATCGTACAAAAGATAAAGATCCCGTGTCAATAAAAGAAACACATATATTAACTAACTGTTAAACGTAACAGGCGGAATGATATTTTACGCGGACGAAGAGCCAAAACAGCCCTAATGTGGAAAAGCATATTCTGTATGGCCCCGCAAGTCTATAATAAAATTCCAAAATCAATAAAAGACTTACATTTAAATGGATTTAAAAAGAAACTTAACGACCTGCTATGTAATAAATGCTATTATAATATAAATGACTATTTGAATAATACATTGACATGCTAATTGAACTTTAACCATTTATACTTTGCCATCATAATTTAATTTTAATATTTTATACCTTGACATCCTAATTGAATTAATTTAATTTTAATCTTTTATACTTGGACATCCTAATTGAATTGTAATAATTAATTTAATGACAATTTTAATGATACTTTGACATCTTAATTGAATTTTAATATTTCATACTTTGACATTTTTAATTTAATTGTTATATGTTATAATTTGACATCTTACTCGTCGATACTCTGGCGTTAAATGATACCTCGAAATCCTAAATGAATTATGTGTGTTTGCGATGTTACTTCAAGTTTAATGTGTTGAATTGTATTGTGTATTTTTTGTTCGTAATTACGCAATTAATAATGTTAATACTAGCCTAATAATCTATATCCTATAATGTATGTACCTATATTTGCACGCCACACTTGGCAGAATGTGATGATACCATTTAGTAATCTTAAGACCATATTGATGATTTATTTGATTTGATTTGATTTAATCGTTGATCGCTCACTGGTTGGCGAGAACTATCTCACCACTAGTTTGTCGCAGCAATTAGAGCTATCAAAGATAATACTCGCTCAGCGATGCTCGCTTGGCGGTCAGAACTCACGCCGAGAGACCATCATGGGGGTAGGCCGAAACTACAGAACGCCACCTGCTACTATACTTACATACTTCTTTTGCTCCACTCACATTCATACATCTAGTCATATACACCCGGTTATGAGTACTGCGCACCTGGCCATTCTGAAGAACATCACCTATAAGGTCTGGTGGAATGTATGTCTTTCTAGGACGTCCCCTCTCGGGGTAAGGGAAGTAATTAATAGTATGTAAAAGGCAATAACAATTTCGATTTATGCCGGAACAAAACACTATGATATTGGCTTATTTCTAACAATCCACACAGCTGTTCCACTTAACCATTATAACAAAAAGTTTAATTACTTACTAATCACAGCCCTCAATACAAATTTGTAACGTAACTGGAGATAATACTGTCCATCGCGCGGAGGTCAGCAGCGAGCTTAGTCGGACAGTAATGAAATGTAAACAACTACAGATACTCTGTTTGTACTGTTTAATGTATAGGTATAAATTGTAGGCGGGACTGGAATTAAGATCTTGATGAATAATGACAAGTAATCATTCTAACTCAATAAGTCCTATTCGATCGTCTTGTTGTTTTTTGCCAGATAATCTAAAGGTATTTTTAGATAATTACTAGCTGTGCCCGTGGCTTCGCTCCCATTAACTGCCTATCCTACCCTACTTACCTACCTACCTGTACCTACCCTACTTACCTAGTCTTACCTACCTTACTTACCTTTTATATACTATTCACTCTAGTGAGAAGAATATCGACTACATACAAAAAAGTAAGGACAGATTTGTTGCGCCATCTAGTAGCACTCCAGAACACCACACCGAAAGGAAAACATAGAAAAACTATTTTCAAACAAATACAACCGACTTCCAAATAAAAACACTACAAATTGAAAAATAATTTTCTTTTTGATTGTCGGTGTCTTTGGTAGGTTCCAATTTACCCCTTTAGAGCGTACTGGCGTGATATTATGTTATGAAATGGTATAAACAATAAACAGACATGCGATTGCAGCAATTCCGAGAGATTTGCCGTCATTTATTAAAGTGTTTATTAGTTTTTTTTCTCCGAAGTTCTACATCAGATATTCTCCAAATTAAAATGGGACCAATTTGGGAACATACTCTTCTAAACAAAAAAATAATTTCGAAAATCAGTCCACAATTGACGGATATATCGGTAAAAAAAAAAAATAAAAAAAACAATGTCGAACATAGAACCTCCCCCTTTTTGGTAAGTCGGTTAAAAATGGGAGGAAAGCTGCTATTTCTATAGCTCTATATATTTCACATTAAAATCAAATCAAAACAACAATAAAGTACTTAGTTCTGAATTCAAATTATTATCTATACTATAATCTATACTTATATACTTATAATATAATAATCTATACTAATATTATAAAGAGGAAAGATTTTTTTGTTTGTTTGTACCGAATAGGCTTCGAAACTACTGGACCGATTTGAAAAATTCTTTCACCATTAGAAAGCTACATTATTCCTGAGTGACATAGGCTATTTTTTAATCCCGAAGACGGATCCTGTGCGGTGGAACACGGGAGCGAAGCCGCGGGCAACGGCTAGTAATATTATAAAGAAGAAAGATTTTTTTGTTTGTTTGTTTGTACCGAATAGGCTCCGAAACTAAAGGACTGATTTAAAAAATTCTTTCACCAATAGAAAGCTACGTTATTCCTGAGTAACATAGGCTATTTTTTTATCCCGAAAACGGGTCCTGTAGGGTGGTCCACGAGGGCGGAGCCGCGGGCGACTGCTAGTAATAATAATCTATACTAATATTATAAAGAGGAAAGATTTTTTTGTAATATTATAAACAGGAAAGATTAGTTTGTTTGTTTGTTTGTACCGAATAGGCTCCGAAACTCCTGGACCGATTTAAAAAAATATTTCACCAATAGAAAGCTATGTTATTCCTGAGTAACATAGGTTATTTTTTAATCCCGAAAACGGGTCCTGTGGGGTGGCCCACGGGAGCGAAGCCGCGGGGAACAGCTAGTACACGATAAATCTAATAATTGATGGACATCGATATTAGCATTCGTTGGTTTCGGAAAATCGATGATTGCCGAGGTGCATCAAGAAAATAGTTGTACGATCAATCCTATTTGGTCGTATTTTGTCTTTTCTGTTGACAGTTTTTTTTTTTTTTTTTTACTTTGTATAGGCCTGTGTTTGACCACAATCTCACCGTGGACAGTTATGATGTGGCCGATGGTGGTAAGCACACAAAGCCTAGAAGGGAACTGGCTCTGAAGTGCTGCTGTCGGAACACACCGGAAGGTGCTTGGCGACAGATTTTCAACTTGAGGGTGGTTGCCAGCCAGCCGGGTACTACAAAGTACCCTACCACCGTGCTATGGTTTCCTCACGATGTTTTCCTTCACCGAAAGCTCAAGCTCATTGTAGGATTCGAACCCGCGACCTTCGTCTCGGTATCCGACGTCACTACCACTGAGCTATCATCGCCTTAAAATATATAAATCAGTTATAATGATTATTATCAATAGCAACCGCTCACTGAAAGACGTGGCGTTGGAACTCCTCCTGCCTCCACCAGGCGAACCGATGACCTGGTAAAGGCTACGGTAATCCACTGGATGCGAGGAGCACAGGTCTAGTCGATGTGGCATAATTTATCAATATTTTACTTCAAGCGACTGTCTTGAGTTGATCTGACCACACTGCCAAGGAATCTATTCTTATTCTTTACTAGCTGTGCCCGCGGCTTCGTTCCCGTCAACTGCCTACCATACCCTACTTACCTTTCTACCTACCCTACCTAACTACCTACATACAAATATTTTTCTAGCATCATTCTTTTGCGGAGAATCTTAACACCGCCATTCAGAAAATGATGTCAAATGTACAACGCCATCTTTCGAATATGGATTTCAACTGACCGAGTATCTGAAATGCATGCCCTGCATTTCGAAATTTCAGTTTCGAAATTTCGGACCATATTTGCTTGTTTATTAATTTCGAAATTGACACCCCTAAATTCGAAATTTCGAAACTGGGTTTAATTTATATATTATGTTATCTTTATACAATTATGAAATTTATTATTGAAACCAAAAGAGGATCATCTGAAAATGAGTCTGAATCGACGAATCCAAAGCCAATTAGACCGTTGCGTAGGGCCACCTTGTGACCATGTTTGCTAACTTTACAATATAACAAAGGCTAAACATGGTGTTAAATAAATAAAGAGAAGTGAAAGAAGCTCGGTCATTTAAAAAAACCGAGCTTTATAATAATGGTAGCCAGTGAGGGGAATACTTAGACAAGGTCTACAATGGTTTGCTGGGAATTCCCAGCAAACGTGCCTGAACTTTTGGGGAAAAAACCAGACAGTGAGGTATTATTACCTCATTAAAACCAAACCGGTGATGTGGTCTTTTAAGAAGTGCTGATGGTGATCCTTGGGGAGACTATAAAGGAGTTTCCCTTGAGCCTCACTGTGCACGGCAGCACGTGATCGATAAGCCACTGTCTTTCCTGAGGTCACTCGTTGGACGGACAGAGTCCCCACTCTGAGCGTCCGAAACCCCGGAGTTCCAGTTTAAGGCAGGTGGAAACCTGCCTTAAACTGGAACTCCGGGGGGTTTCGGCGTGTCTTCATCGAGGTGGTTGCCTCCACGATACCTTCTTCTCAGAGTGAGGCTGGCCTTCTCACGATTCCGCTCAGTTGCTATTTCACTCTAGTTTTCTGTCTCCGCCAGCATATTCCTCAAAAATACTGGCAGAGACAGGTCTCGCCCGATCCTGGCGATTAAGACCCACCGCTCAAAGGCCCAAGAGGCGGATGCTGTTCAGAATCCAAGTTGCCTCTAGAGTGATGGCAATTTCCCGTGACCTCGCACCCAATCCTATTCAGGCACCCACGGAAGCAACCGTGCCCGATCAGTACCTGAGTGTGCCTGTAGAAGATGCGCTCCACTCTTTTCAGCCAGCCACATGCTATCTAAATATCCATTTTCCGCTGCAGGCTGTTGATTTTAGTCCTGCAGCATCGGACATCTTACAATCTATTTCTGCCTCCAATATTGGGCAGCAGTCTATGCAAAGCACCCACTGGCCTACTAATGCAGGGGGAAAGGCGCTCGAAATGCTCTTCGAAGCCTCACCGTACATGGTTAAACCAAGATAATGGACTTGCGCATCTCCTATTGTCACTAACGAGCTCGGCTCTCTGAGAAAAAGAAAATTCACTTTGTTTGAATATAAATTGCACTTAGGCACCTCTCCAGACTACAAATAAAGCATTTTGAGTTTAGTCTAATTCTCCAATTTCGTAAGCTAATTTCGAAATTGAAAATGTACATGTACGATACTACTCTACGCATGGGGCATGCAGTTTCGTACATTTTAAATTTAAAATGTTTAAGAAGTAAAATATCACAACTAGGGCTAGTTGTGATATTTTACTTCTTAATCATTTTAAATTTATCTAACTTTTGATAGCGTGAACCGATTGCGATGAAACAAAAACTAAGTAATACTTCAAGTTACGCACAATGTTAATGTATAAAAGTTATCTACATGATGCGTGATGCGTGCACAACTAAACAGAAAAACAGACAAAAAATACAAAAATGCTGGAAATAGGTTTTGTTGGTTATCCTTTAACACCCTGGTTATGTTTTTAGGGAATATGTACAAAACCGTTGATGTACAAAACCGTCTTTTCTATAAATGTATTATATGTATTGATATTGATTGTACACAAAAACAATCATAGACATAAAGTCTGATACAAATACAATAGGATATCTACACAGTTTTAAGATAGTTTAAATCCAAAGAATGAATGAACCGGTATAATTTTTTATTCAAAGAAACCAATCTATCTATAAATTATATGTTGTAAATGGGAACACCTCTTTAAAATGATCACAGAAACTGGAGCTTATGTAACTATCCTCGTAAGGCCCAAAGACCTAATTTAATGACAAAAATATGTAGGCAGTCCGGCCCAAGACAGTTTTTAAAACGATGAATTTAGGGCCCAGCGACCTAAAATTATGACATGATATTTAAACCATTTTATTGGTTTAAATATACCCGCCAATTTAAATCTGTCATCAAAGAATTATTATTCTTAAACGCATCTCTAATTTTGACAGTGTCAACTTGACATTTTAGAACCTAGAATCTGTTTTTTTGACATTTCATCTCGTTTGAATTTTATCCTCGTGGAGATAGGTAAGTAAATCTTTTCATATCTTTATAATCATTGTATGATATTGTCCGAATTATATTGCCAATAGTTGTGGACATGTTTTATTTTGTACCCGCGCCATTTTTTTTATTGTATAGTCATTTTAATGCAGTCATATATGAACGATAAAAATTATGTCCCTAAATAAGGTCGGTGGGTTTTTGTTGTAAACTTTTGTGTCATAATTTTAGGACATTGGATGTTTACTTGAATTTTCCTTGTTTATGCCATGAACGACGAAGCTATAGAAAATCTGCTTGATCTGGACATATCCGAGTTTGAAAATGGTGAAGATAACGATGATGTGGATTTTCGACCTAGGTCCGAAATCATTAGTCGGATAACACGGCAGAATCGTCTTCTGATTCTGAAGGATAGTTTGCAGTTTCAAGTCCTGCATTTTCTTATTCTTCTGTTATGCGAGGGAGGAGCTTTTAATTTAATTTAATTAATTTGTGATTGATGCACCTAAAGATTTTAGATCAGTTTATCAGTAGTACATTATGTTGTTATAATGATTAATAAATAATAAGTCTAATGATACATTGTTTCATAAAAATGAGACCGTTATATAGAATTTGTAATGTAAAATTATTAAGAAATAAGGATTAGAAGTAATAAAAATGTATTTTAATGATGTTTTTCTTTTATTTCTGGTATAATTTTTAGTTCCATGATAAATAATTTAATAGATTTAATTTATTCAAAGTAATATTATACCCATAACTATGGCCCAGTGACCTAAAAAAAGTACAAATTATTTCAACATAATTTTTGCTGTAAATAGTTAACTTTAGGTATAGCAAATACCCCTTAAAAGAATTAAGTCAAAAGCATTTCATTTAAACAATTTTTTGTTAAATAAAAGTTCTGGGCTGCAACTACTTGCACGTATTTTTAGTACATTGGGCCATAATTTATATCGACCTAAATTTAGGTTGGGCCTTACGAGGCTATGCAAATCTTAATGCACAACTCACAAAGTTAAAATGGCTACATTATACAAGACACCGCACAAGAATCACTTACAGTCTTGCTGTCGCATAAAGAAAATTCACCGTAAAAATAACACAAGCAATGCCATGTCCAAATATGAATCACAGTAGCAAACTTATGTCCCTTGGTAGATTACCTCACTACTTTATTTTAACGTCCTATACGGCCTTCAGATACTATAATTTTTTTTTTTTTTAAAAGCCTTTTAATTTCAATACTTACTAAACAAAGTACACTACGATGACATGTTTAGTATTGAATAACATGAATGTTATATTTTGGAAAACACATGAGTTGGAGTTCTCCTTTGCGTTCACTGTCCAATTTTTCGATGTCATCGCTCCAGCTTGGTCCCTATTGGTCCATCTTTCATTATGCATACTGGAGATATGGCCAGCCCATCTCCATTTTAGCCTGTTTTAGGTCTGGTAATCTGTTTATTGATTGTGTTGCTCAAACAAAAGCGTACACAAATCTTCTTGTATATAAACTGGCAAAGTAAACAAACACAAAACAAATTCTTTTTATTCTTTTTATTAATGACATCGAGTCTTGTTTCATTCACTCAAAATTTTTGCTATATGCAGATGACCTGAAAATCTACAGACCAATTCGTGACCATACTGATACTGTGCTACTACAAGAGGATCTTAACCGATTTACTAGTTATTGTGTAGAAAACAAAATCCAGTTAAGCTCATCTAAGTGTGTGTGTATTACATTTACAAAGAAAATAAACTTTGTAAATAGTAGTTACACATTGGATAACTGTATATTGCAAAGAGTTACGTCGGTAAAGGATCTGGGAATACTATTGGACTCTAAACTGCATCTTGATAAACATATTCATAAAATAATAAATAACGCTTTCCGTATGTATGGCTTCGTCATGAGAGCTGCCAGTGACTTTAAGCGCATAGATACCTACATGCATTTGTATAAGTCGTTAATTAGGTCACAACTCGAATTCGCTGTACAAATTTGGAATCCCCTTTATAAGAAATACATCGACAGCTTGGAAAGGGTACAGAACAAATTCCTAAAAGCCCTAAAGTATCGGTGCCGCCACGATTTGAGTTTGCCCAATTCACCCCACAAGAATATTGATTTGTTAAGCTTGGAATCTAGACGCCTTTTCCTAGAAACTATGTTTCTCTATGACTTATGTAATGGCAGGTATGACTGCATAGATCTTGCCAATAAGTTAAGCTACGTTGTTCCGAGGACTGTCATTATACGAGGGGTGCGCGCACGTCCGCTATTCGCAGTCTCCTCCTGCCGCACCAACGCTGGAGTTCGCGCGCCTCTTCGACGTATGGCAAAAAATTTCAATGACGTTTTTGTAGACTTGGACATGTTTACATTGTCATCGAATAAGTTCAGGATCTCCTTGATCAACTTAGTTAGTGGCTCAGATAAGTAAAACAAGAACTGTAGTTTTAGCTAATTTGATTGAATTTCTTATATATTGTTTTTGTATTGATGTGGTTCAATGTTTATTGTTCTTATTATTGATTGAATTTTAATTATTTTTGATAGTTTTAAAAATTTTATCGCCTATTTTATTTTTTTCTTATTGAAACTTTAGATTTTATATATGTTTGACATTTAAATTGTATTTGAATTTTAATTACTTTTTAGATTTAACAAATTTTTGAATTTTAATTACTTTTGACATTTTAGTTATTTTTAATTTTAAATATTTTATGAATTTAATTACTTTTGAAACTTTAAATAAGTACCTACTTTATGATTATTAATTATTTGCTGCATTGTAATTTACTTTGAATTTTTATTAAGAATTTCTTGGATTTTGTCTCAATTTTTATTTAAATGTTTTTTTTTTGTTATTCAATTTTGATCATTTGACTTTGTTTATTTATGTTACTCTCAGCCTCAGTCGTGGGCATTGGTAATATTATATAATTAAGATGTGGATAACGTTGTGGGTTACACATATGTTAATTTTGTTAGTTTTTTTAATTTTTGTCTTTTGTATTTTTTTTGTGTAACTGTTTGTTTTCCCAAAATAAATAAATAAATAAATAAAAAACCACAACACATACACACACCCAAACCCAAACAAACACACACACAACACAAAACACACAACTCAAACACACGCACATATACGCACATATACACAAACATACACATTATACAAATGAAAGAATAAACATGTCGGCATTTCTAAGATATCGTTCTGAAGAGCGCTATGGTTTCAAATGACTTTGACAGATGTCAAATTGACGTTAACACTTTACGCTAGTTTTTGGCGCGAACGAAAAAGGACAGAAGGAATCGAGGGAGAATATGGAGGGTTGGATTGAGTTGTGAATTCGTGATAAAAACCTAAAGAGAATACAGTCAACAGTGAGAGTTACCGATTGTTCGTGTAGATAAAACTACGTGTAATAGTGGAATGTCGTTTAAGTTATTCGCCAATACATAACGTGATTAGTTACATTGTGAGCCTACATACAAGCAAAGAAGTTGGTTTGTTTAACATCTAGCTCGAAAGAACCCATGCAATAATGGCTTTTCCTGACAATTACACAGTCTTTCCTACATCAGATCGTGGGATATAAGGGCTTGATATTTAGGAGACTAGTGAAATAACAATCGAACAACTTGTGATCAGTGAAATTACCTACTGAAAGAAAGTTGGTACCTAGCGGGAAACTTCAAATACATGAAGACTTGTGTGACGAGTATTCGGTCAGAACATAATCTTATTTGCAGCACAAGGAGTGACTGAAAAACATTCCTCTACCATAAAGTTTGATCATGACGGTTTGAAAGCTTATTGAAAGGTCTACTTCTTGCTCAATTAAATTTGGAGAGTTTACAATAATAGTAACTAGTTTAAACTAATGAAGATAACTAAAGTCACATAATTATCATTTGCACTAAGACCGGTAAATGTTAGTTTAGTTGAAAAGTGCCTGAAAATGGTTTGTTTTAAATTAATCCTTCAGGCTTTTGAGCTGTTCAGTTTAATTGAAAGAATACTGGAAAGATTCCAATTAATTGGTAGAAAAACCAGGAACTAAAATCCAGACTTGATTTTGCAAATCATGGCCCAGAGAGAATCATGACTATTTTGGAAACATGGTTAACAAGTTTGAAAAGTACCTCAAGTGATGGGATTCTTAACGCTACCTGCCTGGTAGTATGTTGTGTTAAAGTTAATGGTAATTGAAGAATCTGCTGCGTATGAGAAAGTTCAGATTTAACAAACATCTGGTTATGGAAAGTATCTACAGTAGCTGGTAAGGTCACTTTACTTTTTTTTTGATGTTCATGGAAAAAGAAACTTTACCACCCTTTTGAGGTTCCACTGCAGTTGGTTAAACAAAAATTACATCGTAAAGCCGTTGAACTTCTTGTACACTACAATATACAATGTTTTTGTCTGTTAAAAGAAAATAAGTGGAGATAAAGAAAAAGCAATTGATTGCACATTACAGATTCAAGGTTGTTTCAAATTGTAGATTATTATGGTTTTCACAAAAATCTAACTTTTGTGCCTTAGAAACATAGTATGATAATCTTTGCTGTTACTCATTGACGGTGTATTCATTTTACAATTTACGTGATGATTGTTTTTTTTTTTTGCTGTGTGTGATTGTTACCTAATTGTTTGACTGCCTTGTCCACAATTATTACTTGGGGTCTAGGGTTGAATCTCTGGACAACACGCAGTGGTATCCTATTGCTTGAAGCTTGAACTTGGTTGGTGAGTTAAGGGTGCGCTATACACCTTTGCTTGCAGACATCGATTGGTGAGTGCAGACATGTTATTTTGTGTTATAAAATTGTCTCTACGTAAAGATATTCGAATATGTCATAATATAGTGGTTAGTGCTTTAGTGACAGTACTTATCACAGAAATCTTGTAATTTCTTCATATTGGTAGTGTGTCTTCATTGGGTTATGCCATTCATTAATTTTTACTACCGTTGTTATGGCGCAGTGGCTGGGCTACTGGATGCTGCTCTGTATGTTGCGGGTTCCATTCTCATGTGGAGTAGATGTTTGCGTGGCCTGCAGGTGGTTGTTCTGGATCTGACTGTTTGTGAGTTTGGAGTGTTTGTGAACGCACCCATAATACCTGTTGATTTGATGTCTGATGGAAGGTGGGAGCCTGTTACGCCACGGTACAAGCTAGGAATCGCTGACGCTGGATACCAATTCTGCGCATCGCAACCGCGGTCGACACGAGGCGCCGACACGAGGAGCCGACTCAGCAACACGTGCATTTCCGATCGCGCCACTTTTATTTCGCAATAATTTACTTGACACCAAAAACTTTGTAATAAACAATAAAGGCATTCTTGGTACAACCATCGACCGAGTATCACCTTGTTAGGCTATAATTCAATTGTAATTCTTTTATACAATAAATTGTTCTAAGTAAATTGGTTTTTTTTGCATCCTCCGGCTCCAGATCTCTTATTTGGCGCAGTCGGTAGGATACTCGCGGGCCGGTTCGCGAGAGTAGCTTACTAGAATCGCTATTATAGGCGCGATACGCGGGCTACCCGGGTGGCTATCTAGCACCATACGAGTATCCGGATCTACAGGACCTGCAGCTGGGAGGTGTATCCAGACATAGATACCGCAGAGAAACCAATTATGTGCATGTAAGTACTCTAGAATAGTTCTCGAGTTGCTTCCTTTTACTTTTACCGTGTAATTTTAATCCTCCAAGATTTTCCATCCCAGGCAATCGCGGACCCCTAGGTTAGATAGATCCTCTAGGTCAGATTTTATAGATTCAATAAGACAAAGCTCTGGTTTTAGTGTTAGTGATAGGAATAATATCGGTGTACCGTTAACGGAAATGGCGTCAATTGATGACATTTATAAGGCTTTGCGTATTGTCCCCGAATTTGATGGGAACACGAATGTCCTGACTAGATTCATTAAACTCTGTGACCAATTAGTGCAAACCTTCATTTCGCAGGATCCAGGCAATCAGTTAATAAATTTAGCGCTTTTAAACGGAATCCTTATTAAAGTAACTGGACCCGCAGCACGTTTAATAAATACTAACGGTGTTCCAGAAACTTGGGAAGGCATTCGTAGCTCATTAGTGAATAATTTCTCCGATCAGCGCGATGAGACTTCGCTTTATAATGACTTGGCTTTACTCACTCAAGGTAATTCCACACCCCAGGAGTTTTATGAGAATTGTCAGAGCTTATTTGCAACTATTATGACGTATGTTAGCTTGCACGAGACTGTTCAGAGCACTATAGAATCGAAACGGTCACTCTATAAAAAGTTAACCCTTCAGTCTTACTTAAGGGGCCTCCAGGACCCACTAGGGTCGCGCATAAGATGTATGCGACCAGACACGATTGAAAAGGCCTTGGAGTTCGTTCACGAAGAAATGAATACTCTGTACTTACAACAGCGTAATGAGCAATTACCAACGAAGAAAACTCCATCTCAGGTTCCTAATCAGCCAATGAAGCCGTTCAATCCTGTCATGTCGCCTATGCAGAAGCCATTTAATTTTAGCATGCCCGGCCCTTCGCGACAGAATGTAATTATGCATCCTCAACGTCCTCAAACTATGTGGAGACCAAACTTTAATCCATCACCGCAATTCCAAGGCCCTTCGCGCACTCAACAAATGTTCGGTGCACGCCCTCTTAATTATAACGGGCAAAATAATGCGTTCAAACCTCAGCCTAGTTTTCAACCTAAAGTTCCAAATTCAAATGATGCACCTAAGCCTATGAGTGGAGTATCGCATTATGTATCTAGACCAATGCCAATACGTGGTCATGATTGGACGAGGAGTGGTAATCCACCACCCTCTAACTATTTTAGGAGTAGAGAACTTAACCTTAATGAATGTTACGAATATCCAGATTTCGAGCCGTTTTACGATAATAACTACGAAGAATATCACTGTGGCTATTACGAACAACCTGACTGCATTTACTATGATATGTCTATGCTTCAACAACCTTCTTGTGCCGATGTACATTGCGCGCCTCCTGAGGAAACGCCAGCTAATGCTACGACTCCTAAGGAGGAAAATTTTCGGAAATGTCCGAATACAAAAGAGTCAAAATAGAAGTTAACTTGCAGACACAGCGTTACTTACCTTACATAGAAATCTCTAATCCGCCATTAAAACTGCTCATTGATACCGGGGCAAATCAATCATTCATTAGGCCGGAAACTGTAAAGAAATATTACCCTCACTTACCTTGGAATTACGACCCGTTTGAAGTCACAAATGTGCATGCGACTAGTCGTAACGACTACTCCATTGACTTACCTTGTTTTCGGGAATTCAATGATGACAGTGGATTAACGTTTTATATATATAAATTTCACGACTATTTCGATGGTCTGATCGGATTAGACCTCTTAAATAAATGGGAGTCAACTATCGATCTTAAAAATAATAAACTTGTAACAAAGCATGCCGTTAATCCAATAGTAATGTATAACTCTCGGAATTGTAATTTATATGAAGATATAATTCCGGCAAATTCTTCAAAATTAATCAGAGTCCCAGTTGATATTCGAAACGGTGACGTATTTATTTCGGAACAAAGTATTTCTAACTGCTGTGTGCATGAGTGTATTACTAGCGTAAAAAATAATCGCGGATATCTAGAAATATTTAACCCTACATCTAATGATTTAATATTTTCTATGGACCACCCAATTAAAGCAGAGATTTTTAACACTGAAAGCGTTAACATATCATCTTCATCTCGCGTGCAGGAAGTTTTATCTCGTTTACGTACTGACCATTTGAATGAAGAGGAGCGAGCCAATTTAAAATCGTTAGTTTCCCAATACGCTGATGTGTTCTATATAGATGGCGAACCTCTTACCTTCACTAATAAAATAAAACACCACATACGTACCACAGATGAAATACCAGTTTATACTAAATCTTACCGTTACCCATTCGTACATCGCGAAGAAGTTCGAAGTCAAATTGCAAAGATGCTGGAACAGGGTATTATCCGCCCCTCAGAATCTGCGTGGAGCTCACCGATCTGGGTAGTTCCTAAGAAAGCAGACGCGTCCGGCAAAGTTAAATGGCGCATTGTAGTTGATTTTCGAAAGCTCAACGAAAAGACCATAGATGATAAATATACTATACCAAACATAGCAGACGTTTTAGATAAACTAGGAAACTGTAATTATTTCACTACTCTCGATTTAGCTAGTGGATTTTATCAAGTTGAGATGAATCCAGACGACATTACCAAAACAGCATTCAATGTCGAACACGGTCATTTCGAGTTTTTGCGTATGCCGATGGGACTTAAAAATTCTCCATCGACATTTCAACGTGTCATGGACCATGTCCTTCGGGACCTACAAAATTCTATCTGTTTAGTATATTTAGATGACATCATAATCTTCAGTACTTCTTTACAAGAACACATTGGTAATTTAGAAATGGTATTTAAAAGACTGCGTGACTCTAACTTTAAGATACAGATGGATAAGTCGGAATTCTTAAAGTTAGAGACGGCGTATCTGGGTCATATCATTAGTAAGGACGGGATTAAACCAAATCCTGATAAAATTGCTGCCATAAAAAAATTCCCTTTACCGCGGACTTCGACAGAAATTAAAAGGTTTCTGGGACTGTTAGGGTACTATCGTAAGTTCATCCCTGACTTCGCAAAGATCACCAAACCAATGACACAATGCCTTAAGAAAGGCTCTAAGATAAATTGTAACGATATTAATTATATTAATTGCTTTCAGAAGTGCAAAACTTTGCTTACCAATGACCCAATATTGCAATACCCCGATTTTTCTAAAGATTTCCTGCTTACAACTGACGCATCAAATCTAGCAATAGGAGCAGTCCTTTCACAAGGACCAGTAGGGTCGGATAAACCGATAGCCTATGCATCGCGGACGCTAAATACAAGTGAAATAAACTATAGTACAATAGAAAAGGAGCTATTGGCTATAGTTTGGGCCACGAAGTATTTCCGGCCTTACTTATTTGGTCGCAAATTTAAAATCTTCACCGACCATAAGCCTCTCCAGTGGGTTATGAGCTTGAAAGAGCCTAACTCTAGATTAACACGTTGGAGATTAAAATTGAGCGAATACAATTTTACAGTAATTTACAAACAGGGTAAAATTAACACGAACGCAGATGCTCTTTCTCGCGTTGAGATTAATACCGAAGAAACAGACTCAATTGCTGTCAATGTATCGGAAAAGCCACCTTCATTAACTGGTTCGTCCACAGCTACAGCTCATACAAGTACCGAAAACCCAATTCTGGAAATACCTATCTCGGATGATCACCTAAATAAATTTAATAGGCAGATCTGTTTTACTGTAGTAGGCGATATAAAGAAACTTCCAACGGTTTCTAAACCATTTGAGACCCACACTCGTACTTCAATTCAACTCTCGGAATCAAATCTCCAGGAAGATGTGATTAATGCTATCAAGGAATATGCAAACCCAAAAGTAAAAACAGGCATCATAATATATCCCCCTTTGGCAATGTATAAGATCATACCCATTATACAAGAGAAATTTAAAAGTTCAGCCATGAATCTTGTCCTGACCAAGACCGAGGTAGAAAACGTCAAAGAGTATCTAAAACAACAGGAAATCATTCAAAAATACCATGAAGGTAAAACCAACCACCGTGGTATTAATGAATGCTACCTAGCCCTTTCTCATAGATACTATTGGCCAAAAATGCGAGAGCAAATTGCTAAGTACATAAATGAGTGTAATATATGCGGCCAGGCCAAATATGACCGGCATCCCATAAAACAAAAATTCACTATAGTTCCGCCGCCAACAAAACCATTTGATGTAGTCCATTTAGATTTATTTACCGCCCAAAACGAAAAGTATTTAACAATAATTGACGCGTTCTCGAAATATGCCCAGGCATATCATCTCAGAGACGGTACCGCTGTTAGCGTTGTTCAAGCCCTCTTAAAGTTCTGTTCTCATCATGGCGTCCCAGTATCTATAATTACAGACCAAGGTCCTGAATTCACAAACCAACTTTTCACTGAATTCACCAAGGTTCATAAAATCCAACACCACAAAACTTTGGCCCATGCCCCTAATGATAATGGAATGGTTGAACGACTCCATTCCACTCTATTAGAGCACTTGAGGATTTTTAGAATACAAAATCGTAGTGAACCAGTTGTCAATCTTATGACATACGCTATATTGGCGTATAACAGCAGCATACACAGTTTTACGAAATGCCGACCACTCGAAGTAATTACCGGGCATACGGATCCACGCGACCCTCTAGATATAGACCTATCCGTGCATTTACTGCAAGAATACGTCTTAGAGCATCGGGACAAAATGTCTAAACTGTACGAGGCAATAAGTGAAACATCTTTACATCAGCGTACGCAATTGATTGAAAATAGGAATAAAGATAGGGAACCTGAAAGGGAGTATGAACCGGACCAACATGTATTCGTGAAAAACCCATTGGCTAGTAGACAAAAACTCGCACCCCGTTTTACCCACGATACGGTGTTAGCAGACCTACCTATTCATATATACACTAGAAAGAAACGTGGTCCCGTTGCCAAATCGCGCCTCAAGAGAACGGCTAACACTAAACAATTGTTACAGGATACTACTGATGATGTTTCTCCACCTGGCCCGAGCGGACGACATAATACTTGAACGTCTAGAAGATGGGCCCGGATTACTACCTTTTAAACTAGGAGCAGCAAAGATAATATCACATTATCATTCTTTCCTCCTTTACATAGATCTAGACGATATTCAATCCAAGATTAATGTAGTTGCGTTACAGTTGAATGAGTTCAAGCCTTTAGCTAACAATAGAACATTATCACTTTTCGATCCACATATTAGTTATCTCGCGGACAAACTTAACCAGTTATCTTCTCAGCTAGAGAGTTTCAAGCCTAGTCGTAATAAGCGTGGACTTATCGACGGATTAGGATCTGTAATTAAGAGTATTTCTGGTAATTTGGATTACACAGACGCAGTAAAATACAATAATGCCATCCGAGTTTTACAAGGAAACGAAGAAAAGTTAACGTCCGAATTTAACAGTCATATAAGCCTAACTAAGGACTGGATGTTTAAACATTCCAGTATACTTGAAGAAATGTTAAACAATCAAAACTTAATTGCTAAAAAACTTAATTCTATAATAAAACAGGACGTATCTAAGCAAGATGTAGTTAGTTTCGCTCACTTAGCCCAACATCTATTAATCTTAAACGATAATATAGAATCACTATCAGACGAGCTAAATAAGATAGAATACATGTTAGCCTTTATACGTGCATCAAGTGCTACCCATACCATGGTTAGTTTAGTTAATCTTAAAAGCATGTTAAGTAAGTTAAGATTATTGTACTCGAAGGACGAAATCATCGATATTGACCTTCGAGAATATTATAATGTTATTAGATTAGGTTCATATTATATTGATAACAGAATAGTTATAGTCATAAAATTGCCGATTGCCTCACCTGGAGTTTACACCCTCTATAAACTATCCATAGTCCCAACTAAAAATAACCTAGCCCTTATACCTACCTTACCCTACATAGCAATTCAGGGATCATATTCTATGTACATAGAGACAGAATGTCCGAAGATGAACTCATGGTATCTCTGCGAAGAGAAGATTGGCTACAAGATTCTGGATAAACCAGACTGCATTCAACAGCTCATCACCAAACAGCATCTCAACTCCTGTACACTGACACCGGTCGTCCTGCACAAAGAAGCCCTAGAGCAACTAGATGACAGGCACTACACTTTGAACTTTCCTCAACCAACTAAGGTTCAAACATCCTGCGGACAAGAACAATTCCAAATGCTACAAGGGAGTTATCTGGCAACCATACCCCAAGATTGTATTATGAGAACGACTGAATTCACTATCGCCAACCTCAATGATCGGATTAAAGGACACGTACTGAAAATATTGTCACCCAGCATTCATAATGTCTCTCTGAAAACTGAAGAATCACTGGTCCAACTTAACTCAATCAATCTTGAAAGCCTTCACGACAGTTACAAGAAAGTCTCCGTGCAACCTTCAATAAAACTTACGCCGATCACGAATAACAGTATCTACCATACCACCATACCCGTCTACCTACTACTTTTAGGTGCAGGAGCACTTAGTATTGCCCTAATATATCGACGTTACTATGCGAGAAATAAAGATCAAAAGGGCGATGCTACTGAGATGGAAGCTGCGCAAGACATGTACGCTCAAGTGGAACCTAGAAGGAGCTTACGCCCCGCCGAGATAAGAGTTGATCCGAATACTCTAACAGCAACATTTTCAACCGCTGTTAACAAATAGTTGCTGTTCTACGGGGGGAGGTGTTACGCCACGGTACAAGCTAGGAATCGCTGACGCTGGATACCAATTCTGCGCATCGCAACCGCGGTCGACACGAGGCGCCGACACGAGGAGCCGACTCAGCAACACGTGCATTTCCGATCGCGCCACTTTTATTTCGCAATAATTTACTTGACACCAAAAACTTTGTAATAAACAATAAAGGCATTCTTGGTACAACCATCGACCGAGTATCACCTTGTTAGGCTATAATTCAATTGTAATTCTTTTATACAATAAATTGTTCTAAGTAAATTGGTTTTTTTTGCATCCTCCGGCTCCAGATCTCTTATTTAGCCTGGTGCCTCCGGTGCTTTGGTGACCTGTTGTTTGGAGTATGTGACATAGTATGATGTGTTAAGCATCTGGAAGGTATGGCACCCTTGGTGCTTCGAGACCGACCTGACGTTTGTTGCGAGCCAGGTTCGTTAGGTAGGTTGGTGGGTGGTCGAAGGGGCCCAGCACGCCCGGTCCACGCCACGCGTTTTACAGGTGGATGGTCGAAGGGGCCCAGTACGCCCGGTCCATGCCGCGCTGTGAGTAGGTGGGTGGTCGAAGGGGCCTAGCACGCCCGGTCCACGCCACGCGTTGTCCAGGTGGATGGTCGAAGGGGCCCAGTACGCCCGGTCCATGCCGCGCTGTGAGTAGGTGGGTGGTCGAAGGGGCCCAGTACGCCCGGTCCACGCCACGCGTTGCGCAGGTGGATGGTCGAAGGGGCCTAGCACGCCCGGTCCATGCCACGCTGTGAATAGTTGGTTGGTCGAAAGGCCCCAGTGCGCCCGGTATAATTTGCGTGGTATGATGAGTCGTTGGTTGATTGAAAAGGGCCTTGTGCGCCCGTTCCACACATGATACGATGCGTTGTTGGTTGATCTAAAGGATCTTGTGCGCCTGGTCTTCACCGTATAATATCGCAGAGTATGCATGTCAGGAATGGACGAGCGGATCCAAATGGAATGTTACATTCTTTGGTGTGTGAGGTTTGACGAGCCATTATAAGGATTGTTAAATGCTCGCGGCCTCGCAAAATGTCAGGAGGCCGTGTCGGCATTTCTAAGATATCGTTCTGAAGAGCGCTATGGTTTCAAATGACTTTGACAGATGTCAAATTGACGTTAACACTTTACGCTAGTTTTTGGCGCGAACGAAAAAGGACAGAAGGAATCGAGGGAGAATATGGAGGGTTGGATTGAGTTGTGAATTCGTGATAAAAACCTAAAGAGAATACAGTCAACAGTGAGAGTTACCGATTGTTCGTGTAGATAAAACTACGTGTAATAGTGGAATGTCGTTTAAGTTATTCGCCAATACATAACGTGATTAGTTACATTGTGAGCCTACATACAAGCAAAGAAGTTGGTTTGTTTAACATCTAGCTCGAAAGAACCCATGCAATAATGGCTTTTCCTGACAATTACACAGTCTTTCCTACAAACACATAAAAATAAAATAAGCAATTCTACGTCCAAATATGAATCACAGCAGCAAGCTTACATACATATCTTGCTAGATTACCTAACTACTACTGAGCTAATCCGGGATTGTATATCCCTGACAAACTCATAAATTTATAGTGCAAGATCCTAGATTCCCAGCCGTTTCTGACTACTTTTTACACAAATTAAGTGGTATGGGATTGAGTAGTTTATAAATTGGCCATCGACCCAAGCTAGCAAGTAGTATTCTATTCCACATATTTGGTGTAAAAAGAAGACAGAAACGTCTGTGGGCTCTGGGATCTTGGACCAGGATGAAGGTAATAGAAAAAGCTTGCTGTTTTCTTAAAAGAAGTTTGTAGTAGAGTATTTTCGTTATTACTTTTTTTAACGCGATGCAGCATAGTAAGCAGAAATAAGATCTTTTTTAAAATTTGGTAGTATACATTCAAAAGGCGATACCTACCGTGGCTTCTTCAATTTCCGGTTTCCGAAGACTAGGCGTTATTTTTTAGGTAGCTGCTTTGCGTAAACATCTTTGGACTTTATAAATAACAATACAATGTTACACAATTTCTGATAACCCAGTTGATGCCCCAGCATAACCTAGATCGGTACTAATAGACACATGGCTTTCTATTATTTCCTATGGACAAGCACTATAGAAGAAATCCTACAATTCTGTGGTAAAAATATTAGACAGCCCGCAAGACATGCAATCAAACTTGCAGAACTTTCGGAGGCTATTCCACCCAAAGATGAATCTTCTTAATGCCCTACATTCTTTCTCAAAACAACCAAAAGTTCCAGCTTCGTTGTGGCATCGCTTGGCAGCGTGGCATCCATATTGCCGCGGCATCCATGTCGCCGCTTCATTTAGCTCTAAGTAAACTTCGCCCGTGCCAAAAGGTAGGACTCAAACTATGCCGCAGTGTTGTTACGTAGCAGAAACTTTTACGTAGCAGAAACTTTTACGTACAAGTAATCTAGGACTTTTTATTGTTTTTACTTTATAGACTTGTAGTGTCATTGTGGTAAGTAGTTATTTATTGTTGAATGCTTTGATTATTAGGGTTATTTTTTTCATGATCGGAGTATCAACTGTCATTTGTGTAATTCCACCGCAAGTGGGGTTTTGGTAACCCTTTCCGCGATTAGACTGAAAAGATGGCCGTTAATTTGTTGTTGTGGTGTTCGTGGCGAATTGAGGCCCCTTTGTTAATTGGACCGACAGTTCTAGGGGTGAACTGTTACAATGGAAGTTTGACATAATTGCTACAGTGTGAGAGATAGCTGTATGAAACGAATAGTAATATAACGTTTTCACAATTAATCTTGATGGCATTACCACGTCATAGTACAGCCCCGGTTTACGAATGATAAGCATGAAATATATTGTCATAATTTACATTGGCATAACTAAATTCTGAATAATTATCATTACGCATAATATCTATTATTAGGCATAAATATTTTCCATAAATACTGTATGTCATTATAATAATGAAGTATACTTTTAAAAAGCATAATGTTATAAACGTAATGATAATTATTACATTTAATAATAATATTTACACATAATGTTCTTCAGAATAAAAAAAAAACATGTTCGCGGGTCAAGGGTGACCAAGTCCAACCGAGTCCAATTGAGTCATAATTAAAAGACGAATAAATATTATGCCTTAAAATTTATGCAACTCGAAATTATGCCAAAACAAATCAGACCAAATGACAGTAATGTTGAATTTTGCATTATGAAAAAGTATTATTATGCCACAATATTATTATGCTAACAAAAGTTGTGCGAAAATGTTATGCCAAACAATAATATCCCTTATGTGGTTTCCTACACCCCCTGCAGCCTCATTGCAAGGCACTTTCGGAATCTGATCTTCACATAAATCTACAGTCTACATTAATATTTTTATTGGCTAAACAACTTGCTTCTATTGAGCAATGCCAAGACATGTTATTTATATCAGCCAATAATTTGGTATCAGAAATTGATATTGATAATCATTTATATTATAACAATAGGGACAACCTCTTGCAAAAGTGTACAGGATGAAAATTGCAAAGTAAAATCAAATAAAAGTTTAAAATCAGTAAATAGTATTAACCTGGTGCATCAAAATATTCAAGGATTTATGAATAAAGATTTAGAAGTTGAATTATTTATGAATTTTAACAGTATTGATATTCTTTGTATAACAGAACATTGGCTTAAAAGCCACCAGTTATTGTTCAATTTTAATAATCACCAGGTTCGTAGTTCATTCAGCAGAGTTAATGCTATACATGGTGCCTCATTGATTTTAGTAAGTAACCAGCTTAAATTTATAGACCGAAAGGATATTGTGAGCCTATCTGTTGAGCGGACAATTGAAATAGCTTGTATAGAATTGGAGCAGTTTATTGTATTAAGTGTTTACACATACAATCCTGAAGGGGGTCTCCCTTCAGGATTGTATGACTGCTTTGAAAAGATAATGGATGAAGTGTTACACAAGATTTGTAACTCTAATAAATCCCTTGTGGTGATTTTAATGTTAATTTATTAGAAAACTCAAGTTCTTATAGTAAAATAATAAGTCTGTTTCAGTCCTACAATCATGTAAACCTATTTTTGGAGCCCACAATAATAACCCCTACTAGTGCCACATGCTTAGATAATATTTATACTAATGTTATACCAGTCCACAAAGAAATTATAAATTTACTAGATTCTGATCATTGCGGGCAGAGGATTACTATACCAAACCAAAACAACAAAGTGGCTAAAAAGGATATCACTGTTAACCCCAAAACTGCAAACGCTTGGCAGCTTTGAAAGTTAAACTTATTAATAAATTACCAATTTTGTCAATTCATGCTAATCCTAATCATCTATATGATGATTTTTTAATATATACTGTAAACAATCTAATTCCAGTTTTATTCCCAAGACTAACTCGGTTAATAGGTACCGGTCGGTCGGTTGTGTGGTTATAGTAATACTTCATTCGGTGATTGGGCTACCATTGGTATTCATAAAAGAACACGGCCTTATGAGCTGTACAGTGAAAGGATTTATGTAAACACTGCTGAATTTAATTTATATGTTAGAAATTATTCAAAATTATTTAAAAAGTTTGTTGTTTGGCCAAGTCGCGTTATTTGAGTTCGAAGATTAAAAGCAGTAGTAATGTTATTAAAACGATTTGGAATATTATTAATAGTGAAACTGAAAGATCTGGTAACCGAAATATTGACAACAGCCTGTCTATTAATGACAATATCATAAAATCAGACTCACAAGTCGCAGTGGCCCTTGAAAATTTATTTTCAAATATGCCCATTTCAACTACTAAATCCCTAAATTCATCACCTTCTGTTGCTGAGTCTATACTAAAAGAAAAGGTTAATTAATGTCTGCGATTCGAAATTTCTTTTTGAACATATTACTTGTAGAGACATAATTAAAACCTTTCACACTTACTAAATGTTAAAAAGACTGCAGATCTGTGTGGACATTCTGTAGAAGTTGCTAAGTCTATTATTGATTTTGTCGCACCTAGTTTAGCTTTTATCTTTAATAATTGTATCGACAGTGGGGAGTTTCCTGACCTAATGAAAAATAGTAAAATAATACCTTTGTTTAAATCAGGTAGTACTTCAGTACTACCTACGTTTAGTAAAATATTTGAGAAATTAATTTTAAACTTCCAAGCCACGTATAAGATCTAAGTGTTAATAAAATCATAAAACGTAAGTTGTGCCAGAAAGCGTTTTATAACATTAAAGATTAAGTTGAGGACAAAGGGCTTGGGACTGAGCTGCTCCAATTAATTTAGTTTTTTTTTATATTTTGCACCGTGAGTTTAGTTTTATTTTTTGTTTTTGTTTTCTTGCAATGACAAGAATATTTACTTTTTAAAGTATTATAATATTTTATTTTAATGATTGTGAATGTGAAGACTATGTAGTTTTAATTTATCTTAGTTAGTTTTTAATCATGGTCTGGCAGTTTGAGTAGTTTATGCGGCCTACCCGAATGTCCTTTCTTTGGTATTTTTCGTCAATTCGTTGTGCCCTTAAATTCTTAGTTGAGCTGCACGGTTATTGACAAATGCGTGCACTGACTGGACAGGTCCACTCAATCTGGCTGGTTCTTTCTTCAAAAGACCATTTCAGTCTACATGGTGTTCACATGATCTAACCAAGACAAAATCTAGACTTTAAAAGAGATTGTGACCTCTGAGTTTGTTTCGGCCTTTCTTCACTGAGTAGTCAGACAGGAAACGCCGACCTAATCTAGTTTAAATAAATATGATCGACGTGTAAAAGTGTTTGTACAAACCAACTTACACAAATAAAATCATTTATTATTTAATAGTCAAAAGCTAGATAATATTTTACATGACTTGGCTGTTGTCCAATAACTAGATGTAGACGGCAACCCATATGCGGCTAATTAAATGTATTTGAATCTACTTTAGACACGACCTGTTTATAGGTCAGAAACACCTGAGCTTAGGTGACAATTATTGTGAAATAGTCCGCCCGTTCAAACAGCAGGCTTGTCCGACACCTAATAACCTAAATATGGCGTCCCAGGCGGCACGCGGGCGTTTTGCGGTGGCTTTATACGAGCCTCGCGTGATACGCCGCCGTATCAAATCAAATATTATTGTGGGGCTAGGAGAACTGGAGGTAAGGTGAAGCGGAAAAGCTGAAACGAGATAAAAAGATTTTCTCATTCTAAACAATATTAAAGCTACCGTTCGTGTGTCTTTTATTTACTTAAATAGCGCACAATCTTTGCTTTTTACTCTGGTTGCATTAGAACATCATCCACAAATGCGACGTTGAGTGAGACAACAAACAAATCCTGTGCCAGTGTGAAGCCCCTTCACAGGATATGCACCACCTCTTTTTCTGCCCAGCATGCGCAACAACCTGCACTTTCCAAGTCTTGAACAAGGCCAACGACATAGGTATCCAGGTGGTCACATTTTTGTCGGACAAAATTTGAGTGAAACCGACACGCAAAGAAGAAGAAGAGAAATGACATAACTGCAGCCTAATTGCGTTAGTGAATTCGGTAAGGCAAAGGGTTTGACCACATGAAAGCGTATGATAAATTGTCTTTAAATAATTAGGTATGGTCAAACATTTTTGGAATGACACAAACCAATGAAATCGTCCAATATTTTTTGGCAATATCTAATTATTTAAAGAGAATTTGTCACACGCTTTCATGGGATCAAACCCTTTGCTTTGCCGAATTCACAAACGCAATTAGGCTGCTAGTCGATTTGTGGCAATCACTGCATCGCCTTCCAATCCTTGCTGGTCAGTTAATCTTGACACCATAATATGAACAGCATCCCGTATAACTTCTTCCGGCACAAATGTGAAGATATATCCTTTTGCTTAACTTGAAGTAGGTAGGTGGGAAAAACAGATAGTTTGAATGTGGCTGTGAAACTAAGTTGATGCCCGAATAACTTAATCGAGAATCAATGCAGTCATTCCGATGTATTCAACCCGTGAGGGTAAATTATCAATGAGTAAGTGAACGACTATTTTACACCTACTACTTGAAAAGAGCGTTTCTCTATTAGAGTCTATCTTGCCAATTCCATGGCCCCACACCATAGCGTCCACTAGCTATATGGTCCTAAGCGTCCGTTACCATGAACTCTGACCTTATGGCCCGAGACCTGGCAGTTTTCGCCACATCCAACCCAGTTATAATGAGTTACGTAATAGCATCGATTTGTTACTCAAAACGTACAATTTACTTTACTTTTTTGGGTCAATTTATGTCGGGCAAACGATTTTCTTCATGCTTCACGCACAATTTTGGTGTTACATGGAATAGCTCCTGTTTCAAGCTCACAAATTCTGCAAAACCACGCCAATAAAGGTGAAAATTGGTTCGCTTCGCTCCCGTGGGCCACCCCACAGGAACCGTTTTCGGGTTTAAAAAATAGCCTATGTCACTTAGGAATAACGTAGCTTTCTATTGGTGAAAGAATTTTTTAAATCGGTCCAGTAGTTTTGGAGCCTATTCGGTACAAACAAACAAACAAACAAACAAACAAAAAAATATTTCCTCTTTATAATATTATAAATAAATAAATAAATAATAATTAATTAATAATAATAATCATTTATTTCAGATTCATCTTACGATTACATCCATATTTTTTAGTACAATTGCGAGCTTACAAACTAGTGTTAGTAATTATTCATACCTAATAATAAAACATTAATTGGCAGGTCCGGTTGGACTACCCGGTGATGGTGGCAAATCACTATACGACAGCATGCAGCTGTATCCACCGAGCCAGCATCGGAGAGTCCCACCGCCCACCGGTCCGCCAGCGCGCGCAGTATGGTGTTGGGACTGTCGCGCGTGCGGCGCATGATAGAAGCGCACCGTTTGCGCATAATAGCGGCAAAGCCATCTATGTCAGCCGCCGCGAACATCGCAGAGGCGCTGCAGTGGCGCGGCAGACCCATCAGCACCCGGAACGCGTTATTGTATTGAACGCGCAGATCGCGTTCGTGTATAGTTAACCCACAGGCTACAGGTGTAAAAGCACTGACAGTACGCTTTAAAAAGCGCAAGTTTCACAGCCCTCGTGCACCGTGAAAACCTGCGTGCCAACATGTTGCAGCGGACAGACAGCGCCCTGCGCTCCTTTTCAATATCCGCACTGTCCTTAAGGTCCTCAGTGACCCAGTGGCCCAAATATTTAAATTGATCGACTTTATTTAGAACTGTACCACATAAGGTGAATTTCGGAACAAATGTATATCTCTTGTTGTCCGGCCTGAAAACCATAATTTCACTCTTTTTGGTGTTGTATTTTAGCCCATGAGTCACCGCGTAGGACTCACACACCTTCAGGAGCTTTCGCAAAGCACCAATCGATGGGCTCAGCAGCACCATATCGTCTGCGTAGCTGATGTTATTTACACACACTCCATCTATATGACACCCGATGCCGGTGCCACTGAGCCCATCGATCAGTCGGTTGACGTACAGGTTGAAGAGCGTGGGAGAAGTCAGGCCCCCCTGCCTCACCCCGCACTCCAGCCCGTATTCCCCCGAGAGAGCACCCGCCCATCTTACAAAATTCTTTTGATTGTTATACCAATGCATAAACAATAACACAACTTCCCTAGGTAGACAAGTTTCATCCCTTAATTTACCCCATAGAATATCGTACGATACAAGATCGAACGCTCTCGATAAATCAAGGAAGCATGCATATACTGGGGTCTTTCTACTCGTGTAATACTGTACAGTCTGCTTGAGGCACAGGATAGCACTCTCGGTGGAAAGCCCAGGCCTGAAGCCGAACTGCGCGTCGTTTAGCGAGACAAGCAAGCAGACTGTCCAGCACTTTGGCGACCACTGTGGCTAGAGAAATCGGTCTATAGTTGTTTACATCTGATGTATCACCAGTTTTATTTTTGACGATTGGTACAACTATAGTACGCATCAGATTATTGGGCAGATGAGAGTGCCCCAAACACAGGGTAAAAAACATAAGAAGCACTCTGGGTAGGTGTACACCTGCGTGCTGCAGGTGCTCGATGCTAAGGCTGTCGTGACCCGGGGATTTACCCCTCACCATACCTCTGATCACCGCACGCACTTCATTCGCAGTAAAATGAACACTACGCTCACCACCCTCCTCAGCATCGAGCCCCTGCCGCGCCAGACCCAGAGGAGAATCCACCCTGAAATGGTGGGAGAACATAGCGGCGATCTCGCCAGGCTCGTGCACTCCCGCGATACTGACGGGGAGGCCCGGCTTATGATTAATTTTATTGGTATTTTTCCAGAACTGACCAAATTTCTTGTTTGAGTGAAGTTCAGCTATAATATCCAATTTTATCTGTTGTTGATTATCCTGACACCACTTTAATTTTGATTTAAAAGCGCGCCTAGTTTCACACATATCATTATAAAGACGGCCAGCCCCGGGCTTACCCCCATACAACCAAGCCTGAAAACATAGCCGGGCCCTCTCATGAGCGCCACGGACGTGCCTGTTCCACCCAGTAATGTATTTACCTTTACGCTTTTCGGTAACACTATAACTACATATAGCGGCCTCCGACAGAATACAAATAATCTCATCGTACATTTTATCTAATAGGATTTTATGACTTTTGTTACAACACATATTATCTGAGCAGTTTCTTAGTTCTGAAGGAAAATCAATTTCACGTAGCCTAGAGTGACATACATTTTTAAATTTCGCTATCTGAGCCGAGTCACGTTCACCCCAGATAATTCTATTTATACAAACAGTTGATATACAAATCTTAGGCTTAACTAAATTAAAATTACATATTATAGACACAGGGTAATGATCAGACCAGTAGGTATCATATAATACAGAGGCCGCGGACACAGAGTGCCGCGCGGCACTAGTCACAAGACAGTGGTCGAGCCAGCGCCGACAGCCGTGCGCATCACTGACAAAAGTATGACTGTCCGGCGGCATCAGTTCCAAGTCTACACAGGACCATGATTGATCCGCACAAAAAGTTAAGAGTTCAGTAGCAAATAACTTGCCGGGGTGCGCATTATAGTCCCCTAACATAAACACCGATTCCACATTGTGACTGTCAATTATGGCTGTCATTTCACTGAGACACTCTGTGAACTCCGTTAAGTTTTCATTAGAATCGGTAGGCATATACACAGAAAATATCAAAATAGAACGATCACTGAGCTCGATTTTTATCGCGGCAAGACGCACACTATTGCACTTCACTACGGTTACCGTCGGAAACGCAACCTTTCTCCACAGCAGGGCAACTCCACCGTAGGGCCTACCTCGTAAGACCCCTGCCGCAGTATCCACTGCAGAGGTACCCGTACAGGCAAAGTCATCGTCTATAGCGGCCAGGTACCCGAGGTCGTGCGGCAGTAGCCAAGTCTCCTGCAGCGCCACAACATCAGCCGTGCGACAAAGCTTCCGTACACATTCCACTGATCTCATCACGTTTTTGCAATTAAAACTTATTAAATTGATGTTATTCACAACTTAGAACTTTCAATATTCACGCCAGTCACACGGACATTTTCCTTATCACGTCTGAAGTTGTTTATAAATCGACGATAGGCTACCCCCTTTGGCCAGAAGTCATCACTCAGGAAATTGACTAACGAATGTTTAGGTACGTATATTTTGTATGATTCGTAATCTTTCGCTAACTTCATGTCCATTTTTTCAATGTTAACATCTATATTAACCTTCTTCATAATGTAGGTACGGATGTCACACACGGACACACCCTTCGCCACATTATAAATGTACATAGGAATCTTAGTTTCCGCTGCAATAAAATTAATTCCAGGCTCAGGAATTGCTTTTCCTCGCGTCCCAACAAAACGGTTTCGTAACTTTTTGTTTTGGACACGAACCCACTGGTCACTCGGGGCCTGTGTCTTCCATTTCCCTTCTCGAACAATCTCCGCCAACGATTTCTGCTTAGTTGCGATAAGGCCGGACCCATTTTTGTTGACCGTTTCTACGGCTGATTCGAGTGGAGTTGGTATCGGCTCAGTACAGGCGGCCTGACTAGACAGCCGCGGTGGCGGCGGGGCGAGGGGCAGGGGACCGCCGCGGCCGCCACCAGCCGCACTGTGCACCGGTGGCGGCGAGGGACCGACCGCGAGCTGCGCGGGTGGAGACGCAAACGACTCGATCAGCTGGCCTATGACATTCGTCATCGTAGCCGCGTCTCGTAGTTCGAGGGTAGGATCGTATTCCTTTTTTTGTGGCGCTGCTTCACTACTACCCTCCAATATCTGATGCTCATAAATATTGTGAAAACTGGATTTTAGTGCAGATTCCTCTATAGTTTGCTGTTGATAGCATTTACTAGTGCCTTCATTGCACTCTAGCGACAATCCCATAGGACCACTATCGCACTCATAGCTTGCGACACATGCACCTCTTCTGGGGTTGACATTGCACCATCCTGATGAAAGATGCTGCACCTCACTCCTCAACTGGTCCATCTGCTTAACCGTAGCATAGTCTTCTTTCATCATGTCGAGATCTTGCCGTAGCTTAACAATGTCTTTCAAAAGCCTCGTCACGTCGACATGGTCGAACAGAACCGGGGGTAACTTCTCAAGGTCGCGGGCCACGAAAACTAGGAAATCCTCGGGGTCAGTTCCGCGGATCAGACAGATGATGTCGTCTATATCTCGAATATTTTTCCCCGCCTTCCTCCGCGTTATCTTACGTTTTGTTGTTGGCAAGGAATCGAACAACAACTTCTTCGCCGATACAATTTCAGTTTCGGAGAAAGCGCTAGCACAGATTCTGCTTATACTTTCATCGTCCATCACGGATATTTTATTATGGACGAAGGCCAAAACTTCGTTAATCACTACATTGCAATTTGCACATTTAACCACAGAGGACATTTTTAATTCCTAGATACACACCGTCACGTACAATATCCAACCGTTCGCAAGCGCGCGCGCGGCCTGACTGCTACTGCTGCTGCTGCTGTTCAGCTAGTAATAATATTAGTATAATATTATTACTAGCTGTTCCCCGCGGCTTCGCTCCCGTGGGCCACCCCATATGACCCGTTTTTGGGATTAAAAAATAGCTTATGTTACTTAGGAATAACGTAGCTTTCTATTGGTGAAAGAATTTTTTAAATCGGTCCAGTAGTTTCGGAGCCTATTCGGTACAAACAAACAAAAAAACTTTTCCTCTTTATAATATTAGTATAGATTACTAGCTGTCGCCTGCGGCTTCGCTCCCGTGGACCACCCCATAGAACCCGTTTTCGGGATAAAAAATCTCCTATGTCACTCAGGAATAATTTAGCTTTCTATTAGAGAAATAATTGTTTAAATCGGTCCAGGACTTTCGGAGCCTATTCGGTACAAACAAACATTTATAATATTAGTATTAGTATAGATTAGTAATTAGTATAGATTACAATTGGATACATTTGCCGCATATCAAACGAACCATGGGCCAAACTCACAACCCAATGGGTTATGGAGATGGCGGGATGCTGGACTCCTTTAATCTTGTTTGGTCCGTAGCAGCCCTAGACATAGAGAAGTAGAAGGAGAGTGGACAGGTCTTTGCCCTGTAGTGCGACATTGCCGACTGAGAATAAAATAATAAATAAAATAATTTTACAATTCTCAGTATAAACAAACGGAAAGAAAGACAAATCTACTAAGCCTCTTTATTAAACAACAATACACCTTTTAACAAAACGAAACTATACAGTACTTACTTTAAAAACTGATTTAAAACTTGTACAAAGAAAAGTTAATCCATTAAAGTCGTTATTATTTCAATGGAACCACAACGTTGAAGTCTGTGGAAGCCTAAGGCTTTAAAAAGGCTATTTATAAAAGTTTTATGACCCACAATACGACAGGAAAGTCATTTAAAGGGAGGTGGGAGATGTATTTGCTGGCGAAATGAGATTTTCTTTACCTGGAGTGCATTTAATGTAGTATGGTGCTGACAGTAGGAGAAATAATATTTGCTTCTAACTTTCTCACTGCAGAGTAGGGATGATAAGTATATACGAGTATATTACTTTACTAGGTAGGTAAAAACGAAAAAAAAAAACCGGCCAAGTGCGAGTCGGACTCGCACACGAAGGGTTCCGTACCATTATCGCAAAACACTGCATAAAAATCACGTTTATTGTATGGGAGCCCCCCTTAATTTATTTTATTTTAATTTATTAATTATTATTTTTTGAAGTAAATATACAACTAAACATTCTGTGAATATTTCAAGCGTCTACCTGTTGCCGTTATTAATATCGAGCAAAAAATGGCAAAAATATCACGTTTGTTGTATGGGAGCCCCCCTTTAATATTTATTTTATACCGTTTTTAGTATTTGTTGTTATAGCGGCAACAGAAATACATCATCTGTGAAAATTTCAAATGTCTAGCTATCACGGTTCATGAGATACAGCCTGGAGACAGACGGACAGACAGACAGACAGACAGACAGACGGATCGCGAAGTCTTAGTAATAGGGTCCCGTTTTTACCCTTTGGGAACGGAACCCTAAAAACGAAGAGCATCCATCATCTTATTACTAAAAAAGCTTTTTCGAAATGATGTTATGTCAATCAATGTTTTTTTTCAAGTAGGCCATTAAAGTTATGTGACAGAAACTGCTACAACATGACGGTAAAAATTTGTAATAAACTACCGGAAAAAAATAAGAAAATAACTTTGAATTTAATAGAACTTTCACCAATTGGATTTGTGACAGATGTTTTTATTCAATAGATGATTATTTAAATTTTAAACAGACATGATGTAACTAGGTCAATAATTATAATCTAAAGTGTCAATAATTATACTCAATACATTTATTGCTTCCACATGTGATCTTAGATGGTAGGTTACAAATTTAGATCATTGTGGTCCCTGTCGGGCACTGCAAAAGTAGGAGAGAGGAAGAGGGTTTTTATTGGACTAAGTATTTATTTATTTAGTCGATTCCAATTAATTAAATTGAAAATTTGTCATTTAAATATTCATTAACATTATAAAAAAAACTTTTCTATAAAAAGATACAACCAACTAAAAACACTACAAAGTGAAAAATAACTTTCTTTTTCGAAGTCGGTGTCTTTGGTAGGTACCAATTTTTAGGGTTCCGTACCCAAAGGGTAAAAACGGGACCCTATTACTGAGACTTCGCGGTCCGTCTGTCTGTCTGTCTGTCTGTCTGTCTGTCACCAGGCTGTATCTCATGAACCGTTATAGCTACACAGTTGAAATTTTCACAGATGATGTATTTCTGTTGCCGCTATAACAACAAATACTAAAAACATAATAAAATAAATATGTAAGTCGGGCTCCCATACAACAAACGTGATTTTTTTGCCGGATTTTGCGATAATGGTACGGAACCCTTCGTGCGCGAGTCCGACTCGCACTTGGCCGGTTTTTTTCGTTATTGACACAGACTAAAGCTTTTTGTTTTCACTTTTTAGTTGTACCTAACTGGCAAGTCTTAATTAAGGTACTTATATAATGCCAGAAAAGATTACCCGAATACAATGAAACTTGAACATAACCGGTGAAAGATCTCTGTTGTATATCTCCGAAGTTCTGATCAGATCTTCATCAAATTAAAATGGGACCAATTTCGGAACATACTCTATCAAACAAAAAAACAATTTCAATCGTTCCACAATTGACGGAGATATCGGTGAACATAAACAAAAAAAAACATACATGAAGTCGAACATAGAACCTCCTCATTTTTGGAAAGTCGACCCAGATAGGTATAAAGTATTACAAGCACTAACAGGTAAATTTAATCATTTGATAAATAGGAACATGGTTCTCACATACTTATAAATAATGCAAACATAGGTAAATTACCTAGGTCGCGGCAAAATTTGTAAAAGAGTTACCGCGGCCCTGGCGCCCGCGGCATTATAACTATGAATATACATATAAATTAACCACTTTGATTTTGTCTACACTAAAGATTGCCCTATGGAGCAGGACCAGCATGTTTCCAAGCATTCTTATCTTGTATATAATCATCTTTAATGTGCTTGTTCACGATACATAGTGTGCTTTTAACTATAGTATAACATTTACAGCATTCTAAAAAAACCAAATCAAAATGTCGACATTCTAAAGATTAATTAATCTATCAATTTATTCAGACAACGACTAGTAACAACAAAATATTGGAAATCCATTTTAGTCTCCGATATCGATGCCCACCATTAGCAATCCACAAGCGTCATTTAATGAGTTATTGCCGTTCGCGGCGCTGCCATTTTTTGCCAAACCATAAATTTTCTTAATCACGTTTTTAGGGTTTTGGATACAAGGTTTTTTGCCCATTAATTAATACTTCGAGTGGTTTGGCAGGAGATAAAGTTTCGTGGAAATGGGGGTGTTTTAAAGATAATTGAGACTAAGGACGTGGATACTTTGATCAAGGTCACCCCTAGACCCTAGAACCCTAAATATATTGAGTACCTATACATCTGTTTACTGAGTGCAACGTTGAGCTAGCTCTAATTACCCGCAGAAAATGCTTTTAATTATGTCTCTTTTGGGAATCATCAGTCAACCTTGTGGGAGTCCCACAAAGTTGACTGTTGACGTGGTGAACGCCACGGGAATCCGCTGGATGCGAGAAGTAGGCACAGGACCTGTCGATGTGGCAAAGATTGGGGGAGGCCTTCGTCAGCAGTGGACGTCTTTCGGCTGAAATAATGAAAATAATTGAAGATCAATATATTTTTTGTAAGTAAATGTGCGATGGTGACTTTGAAAAACATTTATTTAACCCTGAACTTTGTTTTAACCTAAATACAACTTTGCCTCTCAATCAAATAAGAAAGTAATAGATCAAACACACTTTAAACTCTTAACAGTATCAATTCTGTTACTAAATATAAAGTCCACAGTTAATTTGAGAAGCTTAACGAACATGGCCTACTTTCTACTTGTTAAATATTGAACGCCTTTCAATATCGCAATTCGCTCTTTGGTTTATTTTCTGTTTATCTAGAAGAGAGGGTTACAAGTTTGTTAATAAACAATAAACTGTTGTTCATGGAGTACTGTGATTAAAGTTTTAAGTAACAAACTGTCGATCTAGTAAAACGAGATATTTTAGAAGCATTTGCTAACATTTTTTTCTAGTTACTATATATTATGCTCTCACCCCAAAAGCGATGAACGAGTTCTAAAGGTGAACGCGCACGTATACGCACCGCAAGAGCCGCACGCGCCGCAGTCATCGCATTTCATAAAGCCTCGCGCAACTATCCGCGCCGCACTACCCGCATGCAAGCAAAATGCTGTAGGTATACGGATTCCACCAGCGCGTGCGGATGACGTCATCAGATTCGGCGCGTTCGATGCTTGCGGCAAGTGCGATGCGGGCGGTGCGGAGACGTCGTCCATCTCCATATAGAAAGTATTGTTCAAGATGTACAGAAGTGGATACGAGCCGTGCGGCGCGTACGATGCGGATTGCGCGGGGCCTGGAGAAAATGTGATGACTGCGGCGCGTGCGGCTGCTGCGGCGGGGATAGGTGCGCGTTCACCTTAATTTGGAAGGAGTGGGAAATTGGTTGTTCACTCTCGCTTTGCTCTGACAGTTAAAATTTTGAGGACCGCTAACGTTTGCAGAAAGTTCCAATTTGGCAGTGCATAAATACAAGTATATCTTAAGCTAACCACTGAAATTACGTTTGATAGAGACGCATGAAAGATAAACATGCTACGTTGAAAAAGATTATGTTAGAGGTAGGAGAATAATATCTAACAATGTTCATACTGCTGTTTTTAACCGACTTTCCAAAAAGGAGGAGATTCTATGTTCGACTGCGTACTGTAGGTAAGTACCTATGTTTTTTTTACTTGAGATGGGTTTGCTCTTGACTCTAGTCTGGGTCAGATATGACCACGGTGTACGCAACCAAAAGCTTTGGTGAGATCCCAGAAAACTCCAATTGCATTTTGCGAGTACTCCCATGCGTCAAATATGTTCGCATCTGTAGTGGAATGACCTTTTGGAGTTGACAGAGACAAAGTCGAGGATGGAGTGAGCTTACCCAAAAGAAGTCGAAAAACGAAAAACATTGGGTACAAATACACCGACATCGGAAAAGTTATTTTCTGCTTTGTACCTAGTGTTTTTTGGCAGTCGGTTTAATTTTTACGTTAAACGGTGTTTTATTAGGGTTCCGTACCCAAAGGGTAAAAACGGGACACTATTACTAAGACTCCGCAGTTCGTCTGTCTGTCTGTCTGTCTGTCACCAGGCTGTATCTTATGAACCGTGATAGCTAGACAGTTGAAATTTTCACAGATGATGTATTTCTGTTGCTGCTATAACAACAAATACTAAAAACAGGAGAAAATAAATATTTAAGTGGGACTCCCATACAACAAACGTGACTATTTACCGTATTTTGCGATAATGGTACGGAACCCTTCGTGCGCGAGTCCGACTCGCACTTGGCAGTTTTTTTAATTTCCGATTCGCCTTTGGAAAAAGCGGTGAATTCCTCAAAACTAATTTCCACACATAACAAACCCAATTTCATGTAGCAATATAGCTTAAACCTTCTGCATCATTTATAATTTGGACAATAAACTACAAATTACACACACACTGAAGCCGTGTCTTATTCCTATGATTTACGACCATGCCCAGTTTATTTCATTTTCTACGAGACCTTTCTCACCCAAGTTGTAAAGGCCATCTGTTGTCAACAATTCGTGTTGTTGTTTAGAAAAAATAAAACCTTAATATTGTTTGTGTCTAACTTTTGAATTGTTTTCTAGCTTAAATTACAAAGATATGAGAGAAATTCAAAAGTTTTGTAGTATCTTTTATTGAAACTTGCTGCAATAAAGTTTTTTTTGCTTTTATATAATGAAACCACGCTTATCTATTAAAATACAACGTTAGAAGAAAAGGAATACAATTTATGGTCACTTAAAAGCAACATTTATTAGACCTACTAGCTTCTGCCAGCGGCTTCGCCCACGTGAGAAATGCAATCTATCTATGTGCGAAATTTCATCCAGATCCGATATTACCCGTTTTAGTAAACATTCTTCCACGAGATTCATGATATTTTTTTTTTACTATCTTATTAAATTTCAAAAAATTCTACATCCTGTATCTTTTTATATTCTCTTTAAATTAAAGCACGGTTCTCACACCGATGATGCAATCCTACGACAGAAATAAATCATGTAGACATAATAATAATATGCTTTACAACCCGTTCGAGGCCGGGGCGAGTTGCTAGTATTAACTACAATAAAATATCAATCTGTACTGTCAGTACAAGTGGCAGTTGCTCTATGCGAAATACGCAACTGCCACATGCCAAATAAAAAACTAAAATAAAATCAAACTTGGCTCCTACGCCTTCATCCTATACTGTTTATAACCATTCTGCTGTTGCCCCCGTTCTAATGTTCCGTCCATGTAAATTATGAGCATACCAGCATCGAACTCTGCCATCCCGTTATTAGGCTAATATCTGAAAGTATGTACATCACTCAAGTATGGCCCCGAGTTTATTATGAGCTCGACTTTGACGCCATAATATTCGTAATGTGACCTTGGTATATAATAGGAACTTACATATTATAATATTGATACCTATAGGAAATTAAATTACAATTTAATTATCTACACTAAGAGCAATGAAAAAGTTCCAGTGACATAGCATCAAATTACTCCTAAACGGGAAAGGCTAGCTTAATGACGCCGTCTGCAATATTGAAGTACATTTAACAGCGCATCAGAATATTACCAAATAAAAACGTAAATATTGTGTTCAAATATTAAATTAAATGTGAACAAATTAAATTAAGGTGTTTGTCGGCATTTTGTGGGTGGAACTTTTTCATTGCTCGGCAGTTTATATACTTCTATGTACTTTCTCGTAAGTTTATCTTGGACAGCGCTAACTACGATGAATGAAAACACCGTAGGTAAAATCTGGGCCTTTATTTATTTATTACAATTACTTTCTGCACTCACATTTTGACCCAACACGTGCAGAGTCTTATATAATCCTAAAATCGCCAACTCGTATTGAGCAAGCGTAGTAACTAATACTCATGCCTTCTCTTAATGAGAAGAGGTCTTTGCCCGGGACAAATAACATTATTATCATTATTTATTTATTATAGTGCAGTTAGATTGGCAGTTGCTCCATGTAACACGATGATACACACGAGCTGACCGGTGTTGCTTCAACTATCCGTAAAGACTGCAAAAGTTTTACAAATGACAGCCGGGACTGACAGCTTCCCGAGAAACGGAGGTGTCTCCGTATGTAATGAATGGTCACCCATCCACGGAAAGACCTCGGCCAGCATTGCTTAACCTTGAATATCGACCCTTGTGACTGTTATAATTTAGCCACGACCTCGAAAAACATAAATCTTTTTTAAAATAAACTGACCTACATTACACAATCTGATCGAATATGAACCCCTAGTACTCCCGGATATAAAACGAAACTATGAAAGTGCACAACGTGGACGTTCGTACTGAAACCTGCTGAATATTTGATGTGACGTCACAGAAGAGCTGGCGAGAGCCCGGGTATACCCAGTAATATTACTGAGTAAATACTGGGAGATACAATACAGTATTATTCATTGCAGCTTCCTTTCTTGAACGAGTTCAAAGTGGTGTATATCTTGGCTCTTGGGACCTTTACAACTCAAAGTTACAAACTTTTGAATGTTAGGTAATTTAGGTTCAGAAAGTCAACTAAGGTTAGAATAACACTATGTTAGGAGGGTTAAGGTCAGAAGTGGGATAGTAGCAAGGTTAGGTGATTGCAAAGTCTTATTTATTGGATATCGATTATTATCATGGATAAATTGTGTGAAGGATAATATGGCTAGGAAGGAGTTGGTTATTGAGATGCTAGCAAATACAGATGGATGAAGAAGAAGTCATGCTTCGCAGACTTAACATGAATTGAGATAAGGGCAGGATGATGAGAATGATTGACTATTAATATTGTAAAACTTAATATGAAAAATCTGCCTTTTCGAATAGACAACTATTAGAATCATTTGTTTTAATTTTTAATTGTAAATCTTGACTTTCAAATGTGCCTTTTAATTGGCTAATTGAAGAAAATGATTGCAATATGACTTTATAATAATTTATTTAAGTAACCAACAACAATACACAAAATATGATACAGAAAACAAATATTACAGTGTTATATGACTAATAATAGGGATGTTTCCTGGGTAGCAAAATGATAATTCTATTTAGTCCGTCAGTGAGATTATCAAATAATATTGGACCCTGCTTTACCAATTTTTTTTTCCGTCTGCGATCGGTCCGTGGATCAGGATCAGATGGGTTGAAGCATGTAGAGGTTTTAGTGAGTTAGTTAACACCATCGCCCTAACTCTCCTTATTAGTATAGCACATTTGCTCTTTTCAGGCGGTTAATTGGATTACACATTAGAAGCGTACTTGTCAATGGGTTAGGGTGATGTTTCAGTCGATCTGTATTTATTTGTCTTTGTACTATTTGGATTCTTCCATAACAGTCTTCATGTTGAGGTATTCATGAATCTCTGAGTTGCGGGTGAACCAGGCTGCACCACTTATAGTCCTTATGATGTTGTTTTGAGCTCTTTGGAGGCAAAGGATGTTTGACTTGGAAGCCGAGGGCCATAATTGTATTCCATAAGTCCAAATGGGTTTTATGACTGAGCTGTAGACCCTAAGTTTGTTGCTCAGAGACAATGTTGACTGTCTGCCAAGCAGCCACAAAAGAGTTTTTAAAGCTATAGTTTACTTCGTTGCGCTTCTGCTTGATGTGATCTTTCCAAGTCATACATTAGTCCAAGTAGAATCGTAGGTATTTAACACATTTGGATTGTGGAAGAGGATCTTGGCCGAGATTGATTGTTGGACACAATTTCTTTCTCAAAGTGAATGTGATATGGTGAGATTTGGGACACACGCTTTTACGCGCCATGTGCTCAACCAGTCACTCGTTAGTGTCAGTTGGTTTTGGAGGATTCTACTGGCATCGTCTGGGTCATTATTTGTTGCGAAAAATTCGGCATCATCTGCGAAGGTCACTACCGTTGTATTAGAAGCTTGTCATGGGTGAATATATTGTACAACACAGGACCAAGGACTGAGCCCTGGGGTACTCCAGCGCGGCAGGTATGAAAAGAAGACTTTAAACATCCTGTCATTCAGGTAAGACTTCATCAGAAGATAGATTGAAGGCGGAAGGGTATTTTTTATTATTTATATGTATTTTTTATAATAAACCTTTATGCCATACACGATCAAAAGCCTGCTGGATATCGATAAATGCTGCTAAACAGTACTCTTTCTTCTCAAGGCATTGTCTGATAGTGTTGTAGACTCTATATACTTGCTCCACTGTAGAATGTTTTTTGCGAAACCCAAATTGGTGATTGGATATAACATTTTTTTCCTCAAGATACGGTCTTAGTCTAGTCAGCAAGATGCGTCCCCAGAGCTTGGACAATGTTGGCGTAAGGCTAATGGGCCTGTATGATGTGACTTCATTGATTGGTTTACCGTGCTTGTGGATCATCACTATTTGCGACATTTTCCATAAATAGGGGAAGTAGCAGACTCGGAAGGTTGCATTAAAGAGGTTGGTTAAGAAAATAATGCATTTCCTGGCTCCTTTAGTAGCCTTGGTGTAATTAGGTCGAAACCGGGGGCTTTATTTACTGATAGATTGGATATCTCTCTGGCTATCTCTCTTGGCGATGTTGGTCGCAGCGAAGCACCTGGTGTTATCTCTTCATTTAGTTCAATATCTATTTGTGGATCTGCAGGGCCATCGCTTTCATTAGGTTTAAATACCTCGACCAGATCGGCTGCAAATACTTCGGCTTTTTTTGAGTCTGTACGTGCCCAAGAGTTGCCTGTTCTAAGTGGAGGTAAGCATTTCCGTGGTTGACCCATAGCCTTCGTAGCTTTCCAAAAGGAGTGGTGACCGCTTGCGGTTGGAGACATCATTTCCAGTTTTCGCCTAAGAGATTCGTTGGCTGCTTCAGCAAGAGAGGCTTTTAAATCTGCTATCGCTCGGTTGAGTCTTGTTCTGTCCTCTCTGAGCGAGAGAGCTGCCACACTCTACGTAGCCCTCGTCTTTCCGATATTTTATTGCGAGTCTCAACTGGTATTGGTAACTAACGGTTTATTGAATCCATTTCGGGAGTATTAGACCAAGCTGCCACTTACATCAAGTTAGTGATATACAAGCACGCATTATCAATATCTGCAGGAGTTTTGAAGGGAATATTGAGGCAGATATTGGATTCCAGATAAGCTCGGAAGGTTTCCCAGTTTGTTTTTGCATTATGCAAGTTCTTATTTTCTGTTTCGCGATGTATGATTGTTGTGCTTATAATTAAAATAACAGGTGTGTGGTCTGAAGAACCATCGAGGCTAGATTCCACGTGGACATACAGGTGGCATATATTTTTGTTTGATGTAGAAGTGTAAGAGGTCTGGGGTCTTTTGAGTGTCAGTGGGCCAGTATGTCGGCTCACCGGTAGCGAGTGGCATCAGCCTATTTGAATCAACGCTTTTTTCAATTCACGACCTCTTGTTACTGTTGTTCTGGCTCCCCAATATGTGTGCTAATAAATAAAAATTGACAAAGGTAAAGCGCATTAAGATTCAGGAATGGAGGCTTGTGACTTTACTTTGACATTAAAAAGAGTAGCACACCGTGACGTCACACGATATTTCAACGCACTGTATCGTCGTAATTTTTTGTTCAAGTTTAAAAATACGTGTCCAATATTTTTAGGTTATCTAACCGACGGACTAAATATATATTTTGTCAACTACCCTATTTACCTAATATGTGCTTTATTTGTCACATAACTAGATTTGCTTTATCAAAACCGCTGCATTCCATAGCTACCTTTCTCCTTAGTGGCAATACCTGGAATGCGAAATAACTAATGTTTTCGCTCCACTACGAACATTCAATGAGTTTCCGAAAACAACTTGAAACAATATCCTTGCAACATCGAAGCTAGTACATGGACAATTATAATTAATTTAATTTAAATTAATTAGTTGTGGAGTACAAGACGACGGCGAAATTCCAGAGAATTATTGGTAAGAAGACGTCAAGTCTAGGGCTAATAGGGTATCTTGTTCTGAGAATGCAATTTCATATTTTCTCTTAGAATAGTGCGCACTTAAGTGAAGAGCTTGTAGACTAATGCGATGCAATATTTATAGAGTGAGTATTATAAATAGCTACAGGAATATAAACGTCATATAAGTAGTGAACATGATGCGAATAATGAAAATAATAAAGGAAGGTGGTAGGCGTGCTTGTCTTGCGGCGGCAGCTCTTGTCAACATGACGTCGCCGTCGTTTTTATTTTTAGGGTTCCATACCCAAAGGATAAAAACGGAACTCTATTACTAAGACTCCACGATCCGTCTGTCTGTCTGTCCGCCTGTCACCAGGCTGTATCTCATGAACCGTAATAGCTATACAGTTAAAATTTTACAGATGATGTATTTCTGTTGCCGCTATAACAACAAATACTAAAAACAGAATAAAATAAATGTTTAAGTGGGGCTCCCATACAACTAACGTGATTTTTTTGTCGTTTTTTGCGATAATGATACGGAATCCTTCGTGCGCGAATCTGACTCGCACTTGGCCAGATTTTTCACATTTCTTATTGTTAAATTTGTTAATCGGTCATAGTTTTGGTAATTTATTGTTGTATGTTTTTTTATTAATAATAATCATTAATCTTGACATTTTAAGTTCCTGTAGACTATTTCATACCGTTCCCTATAAATTTTCCAGCCCATTCCTCTAGATGAGAGCAAATCATATAAATCATCAATCATCTCTTTTTTTTATTTATTTAATTAGGGACTTTTATAAACACCATTCGTATGGTAGTCTCATCATAACCTAAACATACACTAAGTAACTAGCTACATACATCAGATCTCACTTACACGGTACTGCTGGATACGAGAACCACAGGACCAGTCTTTCGGATGAAATGGTAACGGTGATCCCGTCATATATTAGCGATTGCTAGGCATGGGTTTGTCGCAATATTAAACGTGAATAAAATCTATAATTAATTAAATATTTTCAACCAAATAAACAAGCTTAAAAAATACGCAGATAAATTGCAATGCATTTATAATCATGCCCATTTATATCATTGCAACGTTAATAACTGACTAATATTAAAACTAAATTACACTAAATCCTTACAGCAACATTACAAATCCCGTACAAACTGTAAACCTCATGATAGCAGGAGTGCGCTTCCAGACCATTACTTGCGAAGTAATGGAGTAGTCAGAAGTAGACGAGTACACCGCTGTAAAGTGACTCAGCTTACTTTGTTCTCGAACATGTATTGTTACATGTTATACATAGCTTAAGGTCGCTTATGGTCGAATAAAAATGAAATGAGGTGCTTTAGGGCAGAATGGAGGATGTTTAAGCTAATAAGGGTTTTAGTTTAAGCTTTATATATATCATGTCGATATCTGTCGTGATAAATGCTTTTTCTTTCATCCTTTCTTATTAAATAAATCGATATTTTAAAGCATTTTCTTGTAGTCTGTATAAAACCGATACTTTCAGATTTAGTTAAGTAACGCAACACAACAGAGTATCTTAAAGACTTGTGGACATGGGCCTCTCTTAATATTACGTCTACAATCAGAACTAACTGCCGCACTCAGAGACGTTAACGGTTACTTAAAGCTCTCCTTAGTAGAGATTTTTAGTACAAAATCTATACTAAGGAGCGCATTAAGTAACCGTTAAATGTCTCTGAGTGCGGCAGTTAGACACTTAATGTACTTACTTGCTCATTTTTATTCCTCTAAGCAAAGGTCTCGCGAAAACGAGCGTTATTAATTCAATATTTCGTGATTTCAAAATGTTTTTAAACTCAGACAGCCGGACGCTAACACATTCCTATTAAGACAATAACGGATTGCTATTAAAACTTTAAGCACTAAACCCTAAAACTATCAAGAGGCACATACAAACTGTAAACCTCAACAGTGCTAGCACATAATACCGAGTGTGATTCCAGACCATTACTTCCGAAGTAATGGAGTAGTCAGTAGAGGAGTACACCGTTGTAGCTCTCTTCGGACGTGTATTGTCGATGTGTGCCCGCTTATCCTTTGTCGTTTCGACAGGTTGCGGAGATTTTCTTGGAGTTCTCGGATGTCTGAAGACATTTCAAATAAATAAATGTTAGATTGTGGTTTCAAAAGTTACAAATAATACGAGATTAAGGCCCGACTTTATAACATATCAAAATCTGCTAACTTCTTCGCCCACGTGAACATTGAAAATGATCCCAACTTGAAATTAATAAACGAGGTAAAAAATGTATGTCGTAATCCAGCTAATAGCCTAACCGTGTTCCAAACATACCAATCCCTTCATAGGTTGAGGAGAGACTGATAAACAAACATCTAAGCATTCAAACATACAGAATTTTATATTCATAAAGGTCGTCTCATAAAATGTAGAAAGGCAACTACGCCATTTTAGTACAGCTAGGCCTACGCCGTAGGCCCGTAGCGCGGTGCGTAGTATAGCTAGACCTACGATGTTACGCCAGCGCACTGATTTCTACTTTTTACAAGCTTTTTATTACCTTGCTTTCGATTAAGCTGAAACTTGGCGTACTACGGAGCTGGTCTCATGATGGTATCGGAAGGTCGCCTTACCAACTCCTCAACCAAACAAGATAGCACCATCGTGTCATTGGATGTGTGATATTACATTTAGTAACTTTCAGTTCAAAAATATTGTTTAAAAATAATGTTTTACTGAGTTATTGTTACCTGCGAGAATATATATATAGAGAATAGATATAAGTAGACTAACAGCTCCACTAGTATACTGACTCGTCCAGACCAGGCAGATGCTTGAAAGTTTATTGTAAAAATAAAAAAAGCCTTTTTATATCCTTAATAAAATTCAATTTACAACGATATTACGATTAAAGAGCATGCAATTTATGTATTAGTAAAATAAATTAATTCAATAAAAAATATACAATTGTTCAATTTAACCGCTACTTACAAATAATTATTCAATTTAATCATTATTATTAATAAATAGTAGTTCAATAGAATTAATTTATTTAAATATTATTGTTACTTATTTATTCAATGCAATTTCATTATTTTACCAATATTCAATTCAATTACTATTATTATACATTTATTCAATTTAATTACCATTATTATTTAATTCAATAATTATATTTAATTCTTGATTTTCTTTATTTATTTATTAAGGCCCCTCTATAGAGTAAAGGTCTCCTCCATTTAGCTCCATATAGTGCTGTCCCTCGCTTTTTCTGTCCAATTTTTCCCGCCAAAAAAAAAAAATATTTTAATGTATACCGCATGAAAACTGTTGAATTATATCGCAACTTTGGTAAACTAAACTGTGCGCAGAAGTTTACCTCCTTTTTGATCAGAGTCAAATATAAGTTTTCCACATAAATCTTAAGAATAGTTCCTAGGTAGGTACTTACTATAGTACGAATGCAGAAGGTCTCATACGGTGCCTCACAAGTTTTAACTTCGGAAACTCATTATGAAATGTTAAGAGGTTCTCTATCGAGTTTTCTGTATGTTTATAGAAACATACAGAAAACTCGATAGAGAACCTCTCTTATATTTATGTTTCTAGAAAATCTATATTACCATAGGGTAATATAGATTTTCTAGAAACATAAATATAAGGTAATGGTAACTCACATAATATTTTCAAAGGATTTTTATTACTCTTAAAATTCGTTCAAAATTTAGACCCCTTATTTGTAAACATTAAAACTTTTCAAAATTTTAAAAGTCTTTAAGCACACACAATTAATTGACATGAACATAACAGGGGCCAATAATATTTAGAACCTTTTAAACTTCAGGTTTTTCTTCAATCAAGACTTCCAATACCATCATCATCATCAGCCTAACTGCACCCACTGCGTGCTATTGGTGCCTGAGCTAAGATCTCCTTAGGATCTCCTTCCTTGAGGACCTCCTTCTCCTAAACCTGTGCAATTTCTGGCCATGTTTAACCCGCAAACGTGATCAGATGGTGACGCGCACAAAGATCACCTTGTCGACCTCGATCGCCAAGATCTCGCCTGTTATTACTGTCGAGTATTACTCACGAGTTCTTCTTTCACACGTAAACACATTAAATCGACATCTCTTATCGTTTTTCTCTTTAATGAACCCCGATCCGGACACCCCGCAAGCGGACACCTTGACAAAGGGACAGTTACACACGTGTTGTCTATTATCCCTTAAAGGTCAGGCGCCATTGTTGCGGGGGAGGGGGGAGGGGAAACAAAAGACATCGATATTCTTTGTACTGGTGGGGACAGAAGTTTATAATGTAGCACTAGCAAAGGAAGCAAAACACTCTTGGGAGCAATGTTTTGTAGAAATTACCTTGTTGTATTGCCATACAACGTGGCAATGCTGCCAGCCTTTTGGGTACATTACCAGTGGGGAACGATGTGGAGGAGTTTTTCGACGCCATATTTTAGTTAAGTATATTTTTAGTTTTAGTTAGTGAGTAGTTTTTGGTTAAAGTGTATAGGTTTGTAGTTTTAGTTATTTAAGTATTTTATACACTGTATATACTTTTACCTATGAGTAACTTAGCAATGTATTCCGTACCTGAAAGTTTTCCTTATGTAACTTTGCAAGTACGGACTTCTTTGTTTTTACTAGCAAGTATAGTTGATTAAATGTTCAATACTGACCACAATAAGTGCTTTTCTATCCAAAAAGTCGTGTCGAGCTCATCTCTATTATGGCAAAAAATCATCGAACCATTCCTGAAGAACCATTGACTCTGTTAAAAACATATCTATTCTAATAATAAGAAAAAGTTATAAAATTTATATTAACTGACATGATTAATTAATCAATTGTTAGGAACAGTAAGTTACCTGTATTTGTACCATGTTTGTTGCTGGATGCTAATATTAAACTTTATCGAATACCTAATAGGCAGGGACGAGGACGCAGTAGAACTTTTCAATACTAATTTATTCAAGAGCTTAGGACTAAAATACATTGCAAGGTTAAGTGACAGGTAATAAATTTCATAATCTAATTAGTGAGTGCAGTACTGTTCTTCTAAAAGAAACAGTTATGATCACCTGCTGACATACAAATATGGGTTGACTCTTGATATGAATATGTTGTCAACATTCACATCATCAGCCTATTAATGTTCCCACTGCTGGAACACAGGCCTCCGTTCTGTGAGAGGGAATGGGCCGTAATCCATCTAGCGGGCCCAGTGCGGGTTGGTGGATGTCACGTGTCTTCCAATTTTTAGTTCCAGGACATGCCGGTTTCCTCACGATGTTTTCCTTCACCGTTTTGAGAGAAGTGGTGATGAAATAATTTACACTAAGTAAAGCGCCTGCCTGGGCTCGAACCCACGACCTACAACTTGTAAGACGCGGCCGATACCACTGGGCCACCACTGCTCTCGCCAACATTATATTATTAAAATTATTCAAACAATAAAAAATACTTCAAAAACAATGGATAGGTTAAATAATATGTTTAGCGTGATTGTGTGTAGAATATTTGTATTAGTGTAATGTGTGTTCTACTACTACAGTACCTATACAGTTTACTTTAAAAGTTGAATTGAGTTGTGTGAGCGTCTGTACAGCCATGGCATGGGTGTGGCCATGGTGGTTTGTATAGTTTCAACCTTCACGCTTCGGGCTGGGTTGAATAACATTCGCGAGACTAATAGATATAAATAGAGGTGGGTAGGATAAATGTTGTGCAATGTTTTGTCAAATGAAAATTCCGTTCTTTGGAGTAAAGAGTTTCGGGTGTAAATTTGTGGAAGGCACATTATTGCCAGTAGATTTTCGACAATGATTTTGAAGCACATCATCGTGATCTTCCTGTCCCTGTTCGATGGTATTTGGGATCGAACAAGTTTTCTTCGTCCATTCTAGCTGTTGTACCAACCGTCACGCTGTCACCGACTCCATTTTTAACCCCCGTCAGAAAAAGAGGGGTGTTGTGTTGCTGTGTATCTGTGTGTCTGTCTGTGGCATCATAGAGCCTAAACGGATGAACCGATTTTGATTTAGTTTTTATTTTGTTTAAAAGATAACTTTGTCGAGAGTTCTTAGCTATGTTTGAATAAAATCGGTTTAGCTGTTCAAAAGTCATTTGCATTTTACTCTTTGAATCTGGATTTTTTCGCAAGATATCGTGTCATTATTACGTGTTTCGATAGATTGTCGATTGAAGCGTGTCTGCTACATGGTAAATTATATGTAGTTTAAAAAACATGAAATAAAAAATAAAATCGAGGGTATTTTAAATTTGTAATTTTATCTTGTCTTTATTTTGTAGCACATTAAAATTATTTCCTTTAAGTATTAAGACCAAGAGATTTGCATTGAATTTTTATTTTCATCATCATCATTTCAGCCGAAAGACCTCCACTGCTGGACATAGGCCTCCCCCAGGCGTCGCCACATTGACCGATCCCGTGCGTCTCGCATCCAGCGCCTTCCCGCAACCTTAACCAGGTCATCGGTCCACCTAGTGGGAGGCCTTCCAACGTATCGTCTTCCTGTTCGCGGTCGCCTTCCAGAACTTTTCGGCCCCATCAGCCATCCGTTCTGCGAGCAATGTGCAGTGGGCAGGGGCCCACTGCCACTTAAGTTTGGCAATTCTTCGGCCAAAATTTTTATTTTACTTAAAAAACAATACCTCGTGAGGAAACGGCATGTCCTAGAACTAAAATTCGAAGACATGTGACATCCACCAACTCGCACTGGGTCCGCATGGTGGATTAAGGCCCATTACATCTCACAGAGAGGATGCCTGTGTGCCAGCAACGGGAACATTATATTGCTGATGATGATGATTGTATATAAGGGACTTAAATATTTAACTAAATAATTACTAAACCTAACTACGTAAGTATAAAATACATTCAGGCACTGAATCAGATCCTTAAGGTTGCCCTAGTCGACGGCACGAACTAATTTGTGCGTGGGGTTAAAAAGCATGCTATCTCATCCGACAATACGTGCGAAAGAGATAGATGCTGTGATGAGCAGTAAGAAGTTAGTTCGCGTACGAATTAGCACTTTTGCAAATTTGTAGCGAAATGGATGATGATTCAGGTTGAAAACGAGCGCGCGAAATTTTATAACCTTTGGGAGTCTGGATATCATGAAAAAACGACTAAATGTATATTTTCAAAATAAAATTATTTGCATTGTAGAACTACTTAGCTATCCCTGTATGGTGGCTGTTTTGAAAGAAAGAAAAAAAGAAAGAAAACATTTATTGCCAACTGTAACAGAATCATTCAGAATCATTATCTTTCTTCATATGGTATTTATTGCCGCGCAAAGATGCGTTAAAATTAGTGTTGAAATATGGAACTTTCGACGCTCATAACTTTCAAATATTTTTCTTTTTTTGTTTCCATACAGGGCTTTTTTTTTGGCGTGGGGAAATGCTCATGCATACTGCGCTACCACGGGGAGATAGCGCAGTTATGTGGGACTCTAACCCACTAAAACTCCACGGTGTCCTCCTGTGCCGCTTATGGCGGGAACACGGGTACGCGTTAGCACTCACTGCGAACCCGCCGCGGCTGTCCGTCACCGGATCCTCCTCTGGGGATTACCCCCCATCACCGGCGCACCAAAACACACTGTGCGCCGTGACCACCCCAGGAACCAAACCAATACATGGGTGCCAGACGACCCCGTGTATGGCACCCTTGGTCCCCATGTGACGGGTCAAGGTCAATGGGCCCGCTACCTACCATGTTTCGGCCGCAGGGGATAGGGAAAACGGCCAACGCTATACCGACACTCCTCCTCCCATGCGGCCCCACCGCGTCCGCCATCAGACGTTGGCGACCCCGTCCAGACCGCGGAAGGTAGGGAGAGCCGCGCACCGCAATACCGGCACTCCTCTCCCGCCGCGGCCTCCAACCCTCAGCCGTGATATCGTATGGGTTTGGGAGACCCCATTCGACATCACGGCCCGCCTCAGTTGCGATGTTGCCCAGGCAGCACCGCAACCTACATGTTGGCCGCTACGTCGTCGGCTTATTATGACATGTGGCCCCTCCTCGGGTTTCTCTTCGCTTCACCGTGGGTGACCAAGCCACGGTTACTGAGGCCCCCCGCCTCGACAATGCGGGAACCCACCGAGGGGGTTCCATACAGGGCTAGATGAACGTGAATGAATTGAACGTACATCGTCAAACAGTGGCGTAATCGCCAGGCTACGTTTGTAAGGCAGAATGATCGACTAGTGCAACCTTAATTTTCTTTTGAACAAAAATCAATACCTTGAGGATCGGTTAAGGCTGTAGATTTTAATAACATCGTTAGTATAGCAGAAATAAACAAGACAAATTTCCAAAAACCTTTTATATTAAAAACAAATATCAACAGATCCTTTCTTAGGCCCAATTTCTCAATGCTAAATTATAGCAAAATTAATGTGACAAATTGTCAAGCACGCCTTAACTGCTGTGATTGGTTGAATGAATTTTCTCGACAGCAGATAACTGGCGATAATTCGTTGATTACGTTAACAGCCCGATAATCGAGTTATGAGAAACGGAGGTTTAAGGTCGTATCCTGCACTTCCTTCACTTACAAAAGGCTGTCTGTTCGTCCGTGCCCTTTACAACCTACCCTCCGACCCAGTTCCGCAGCCATTGACCCCGCAAGGTCGACAGCTGATCGATGTCGCCATGACGCCCTTAGTGTATGCTGCTACCCGGTTACCCGACTACGGGGAGAAAACTTATGAGTTAGCCAGTCTATGTACACATAATAATTGTGTAATTCGAAATACTTAATTAATTCAAGTATCGAATTTTTAAGGGACCATGTTTAGAAGCACCTAAAAAGCATGAGTTGCAATGGAATTTGAACTTTGTCGTATATCACATAGAGTTAGTTGTTACTAAATTCTATTCTAATTACATAATAAGACATGTATATTTAAAAAAATAATAACTTTTATTTACAAAGATAAAAGTATATACAGTGTATAAAATACTTAAATAACTAAAACTAAAAACCTATACACTTTAACCAAAAACTACTCACTAACTAAAACAAAAAATATACTTAACTAAAATATGGCGTCGAAAAACTCCTCCACATCGTTCCCCACTGGTAATGTACCCAAAAGGCTGGCAGCATTGCCACGTTGTATGGCAATGCTTATTCTCTGACCAAGGTAAAAGCCAGCCCTTGGGTCACGCGAAGTGTCAACTAGGCGTTTGGACAGATCTTTAAACAAAGCGTGAGCACTCGGACCCCACGGACCAAGAGTTTCAACCCCAAACGGCTCGAAAATATAACTACCGATTAGGTTATTATATTTCCGCCGCTTGAGGTTCTCTGCAGCCGCAGCGGCAGCGCCAGCACAGCACGATGAACTCGGAAGATGGGATGGCGCAAGAGTATCAACACAAGTAGATATATTACATAATTGCATCTGTTCCTTCGTTATTTCAAAACTATTAGACAGAGTTGGACGAATAAGGTGTCGTTGGATTTGTATGAATACTACGCATAGATAACATGGGTAAAAAAAAAACATAAAATTACCTAACGCCAATAAATTAAGGTAACTATTTCTTCTTTTCTTATTATTTTTTTCGCAGCCGGGTTTTAGTTTTCATATTAGGTAAACCTAGTGTTGTACTCAAACCTCGTTAGGGGTCATAGATTTAGAATAGTGATAAATAAATGTTGAAATTGTGTTAGTTATGTAAAAGACGGACTAGTTTTGATGGTGGACTAATATGTATTAGGTCATAGGTGCTGCCAACCGGAATGTTTTTAGAATTCTAGATTGAAATGTAACGAATGTGAAAGTCTAGAATTCTAGATGTTTGGATGTTTGTAAATCAATCACGTCTCAACTGCTAAACCATTTTGGTACATAACAGCTAAACTTGGCGCAGGGGTGGACCATGAAACAGGGCCCACTATGATGTTTTAAACCCATCATGATTCGGGTGTGAGAAAGAGAAGGACTCATATAGGAAAAATAGCACTATTTATTTTTCCTATATGACTCTGTTCTTTATGGTGGCATTGGCACTTCCTAGTACGACCCCTAGATTAGGACTAAGGATACTTTTTATTCCGTTAGAAATATCCCGAGGGATAATTTTCGATTATCACTAGTACTCGTATAGGCTTTCGAATGAATTAAAATTTATGGATTTGATTTTATTTTTAATTCATTTCATATTATAATAATAATAAAAAATAAAAAAATAAAAAAATTATTTGTTATTATTATTAATTTTTATTTGTTAACGAAAAAAATGTACTGCGTTACGTCTACTTATCAGAAAAAACTGGTAAAAGTCAGGTTTTGCAATTTCGGGGATGACTTTTTTTTGGCACTACGATCTCGCTACTTTCCATTGTTTAGAACAATCTAAACATAGACCATAATAGATGTATAAATTTTATATAGACTTGCAACACTAGACGTAATTTGCTATATTTTTGTAGTGTGGCAAGTCTGGTTCTCTCTTCCTGTGAATAAGATTGTTACGAGTGGCTGTGTTCTGTGACTAAAATAAAGATTCCAAGTATTCTAAAGTTTACACGCATTTTATTCCACACATCCATCAAACCAAAAAAAAACATGTTTCAAAAGTCGCGTGCTAAGTTCACAGAGCCCTCTCTCGGGTAAAGCCGCTGGCTGACAAAATTTAATAAAGTAAGTTATTAAAGTGGTCTAATATAAGCTGCTACCAAACGGAATGTTCTAGATCGTAATAATTTGTCGTAAAACTAAGGTCGCACCGTTTTGAGCCGTATGGTACTGATGAGCTTGTTTCCCATAGGTTGTAAAGTTGAATTCGGCTAATGATGCCTCATTTACAACCTTTGTTTACAACGTAAGTGTCAGTTTGATTAAATAAGTAGTTTATAAACTTAGTGCCGATTTCTGAATTGAGTATTTGGAGTAAGGAACGTGTCAAACGCTACTTTGTGCCAAATTTTGACAGATTTTCAGGCTAAATCGGCAAATACTCAACTTCAAATGCTTAATTCAGAAATCGGGGGTAAGGCTTTTGATTTGAGTATTTGGGAGTTAAGAACATGTCGAACCCTAACCCTGTTTTTAAGCTAAAGTAGAGTTTGAAAAATCATCACTAGCCAACATATCGTTTATCGATAGGCATTGTTGATTTCACAGAACAGAGAAGACTGTAGAATGCGTTTTTTCTGTTCTGTGGTTGATTTGAAATTCATGGACATGTGACGAGAAAACGATTGGACAGTAAATACAAAGCAACAATACACTAAAACAAACATGGACGAAAATCCTTCCTAATTTAAACTTTATCCGCGAATCGTGACAATCCATTCAGCCTCGGCCCATCGGCAAGCAAACAAGCAATAACGTTGCGATAACCGTAAAATTCCGATAACAACCGTTCTTTACTCTTTAGTACACAACAAAACCGTTTGTATTCCAGTGTTGCCAGTATTTAAGAATTATTTTTATTTAATGTTCGAGGTTTGGCGCTATTAAGTTGTCTTGTAATGACTCGCTTCCTTGTTTTGGGAGTCGAAATACCAAAGGGAGGAAGCCTACACATCCGGAATAGGTAAGTTCATGTTTAGTATACCTATAGTGCACACACTAAAATTAAATTTCAAGCTCAATCAAAGTACCTCCTAGTTAAAAGTAAAATTTAGAGCAAATTTTATAAAATTATGTAAATCATCTAACAGATTTCCTCTTGGTGCTAACTAAACGGAAATTGTGTCTATCTATAGAAATTTTTTGACAGACTTTATCAGTATACAATAAAATAACTTCCTCAAAGCCTGTCAAAACTTAACTGAAAATAAACCGTTAGAAATAATAAAAATCTTTCCAAAGGAAAGATAATGTAGATAATTCAACTCTTCTCTGAAGTATTTTAATTGAAACTTGTAAAATCTGAGGGTAGTTAACTGTAAAGAAAACGCTAAGTTTCTAACTGCTTATCATTATCCTATTCGCTGTCACGTTTCTTATACAAACCGTTTGAAAGGGAAAGATACTAAAACTTTTTTAGGGTTTGCCGGCTTTATCGTTACGCTCTGGGCCTGCAATAATTGAGTGAGATTAGAAGTACGAATAGGGGTGATGACGAAAAAAATCTATTTATTCCGTTATTTCATCATCATCATCAGCCTATTAATGTTCCCACTGCTGGGACACAGGCCTCCTCTCCGTGAGAGGGAATGGGCCGTAATCCACCACGCGGGCCCAGTGCGGGTTGGTGGATGTCACATGTGTTCGAATTTTTGGTTCTAGGACATGCCGGTTTCCTCACGATGTTTTCCTTCACCGTTTTGAGAGCAGTGGTGATGGAATAATTTACACAAAGTAAAGCACCTGCCTGGGTTCAAACCCGCAACCTACAACTTGTAAGTCGCGGCCGATACCACTGGGCCACCACTGCTCCTAGCACTGTCCGTTATTTAGATTATCTAAAAATATTGGACACGTATTTTTTCTTTTGTCACGTAAATAAAAACTTACGACGATACAGTTCGTTGAAATATCGTGTGACGTCAAACCGTGCTACACTTTTACTGACAAAGTGACGTCACAAGCCTCCACTCCTGAAATTTGATGCGCTTTATCTTTAGTAATTTTTTATTTATTTGATAAAGCAAAAAATACAGGTCCAATATTATTTGATAATCTCATTGACGGACTAAATAAAATTATCATTTTCCTACCCAGGCGACATCCCTATTGTGTAGATAGCATAAAGCTTAAAAAGACGTTGATACTGAACATCGAGATCCCAGCGGTTCGAGGTCAGCCAAGCTTCTTCTTCACGTTTTCGATTCGACGGTACATTCAATTAAATTGTTTGGGTCCAGTAGGTGGTCACGATTATGGCAGCGTCAGAAGCACTGTATTAAGGTCCTCCAGGGTGCAACTGAATAAGTGATTATATAACTCTTATGGCTGGTTTCCGATGGTAATTTTGAGTCATGAACGTGCTAATCCCAACTATATTGCCTTAGTTTGACAAATTTTCAAGCTACTGTGGAGTTTGACAAGTACTCAAATTTAAACTTTTAATGCAGGAACCGTAGGCTATTCGTGGTTATTTTTAATTATTCCATTATTTTCATTCAATATACTTCTTGCCCATGAAAATAATAGCTTGATGTTAATGAAGACAATCTGTACGAGACGTCATCCTTTGAGCAAGTAAAATTGGCTCTAAAAGAGTCCTCGTGACAGAGAGATGGCTAACTTAACCACAAAAACACTTAACCACCCTCATATTTTTACGAGAAAAGCGCTTACAAAACTGTAGTAGCCCTCAATATTGAAGTTTACGTTGTTTTCTTACGGCATCTCAGGTGGGACGCCTCTTTAATATTCCTGAAAATGCACATAAAAATTTACGATTATGTACGGGAATATGAATACTTATTCTGTGATTATGTACGGTCTAGGTAGAAAGTTTGCACTGAATTTAGTCAACAAATTCTTTGCAAAATGTTTCATTTTAGCAAAGGCCCCGGCCATGGTCTCTCCTGGGGCCATTGGCAAAATAATATTTTGTCGGCGCTTACGACTGTCCACAATTCAAAATGTTTGTGATTGACCACGTGGCGTTTCACGATGCCCATACCTATTTTTTTACGTTTTACAGGCTTTTTATTAACTTGCAATGTATGTTTGTATGTATGTAAGTGCGTTCGGGTCAAATCTTGCAACTGAATTTTAAAGCAGCTATCCTCAACCGATTAAGATGAAATGTTGCATACACATTTGGTTTGAATGACAATGCATGGTAAGCTAAAAAGAATGTTTGATAAAAGTTTTTTTGACGTGACAACGTCTAATAAATCGATGAGCTGCATGCACGAAAAAGTGTCCCGTTACGCTCATTTACCCGCTACGCTGATTGTCCCGTTACTCAGATAGTCCCGTTACGCGCATTGTCCCGCTGCGCTCATTGTCCCGCTGCGCTCACTGTCCCATTACGATCGGAGCGAGCCGAATCTCGGAGGCAGAAATAGACTATCAGATGTCCGACTCTGCAGGACTAAAATCAACAGCCGGCAGCGGAAAATGTTTATTTGAATAGGACGTGGCTGGCTGAAAAGAGCGGAGTGCATCTTCTACAGGGACATTCAGGTACAGATCGGGCACGGTTCCTTCCGTGAGTACCTGATTAGGATTGGGTGAGAGGCCACGGTAAATTGCCATCATTGTATAGGCAACTTGGATTCTGCACAGCACACGCTCGAGGAGTGCTTTCTTGGGCCTTGGAGCGCTGGGTCTTAGCCGCCAGGATCGGGCGAGACCTGTCTCTGCCAGTATTAGTGAGGAATATGGTAGCGGAGACAGAAAACTAGAGTGAAATAGCCATCGAGAGGAATCGTGAGAAGGCCAAACCCACTCGGAGAAGAAGGCATCGTGGAGGCAACCACCTCGATGTAAACACGCCGAAACCCAGCCTCATTTAAGGCAGGTGGAACTTCGGTTTAGGGCGCTCGGAGTGGGGACTCTGTCCGTCCACCGAGTGACTTCAGGCAAGACAGTGGCAAATCGATCACCTGTCGATCACTGTGTGCACAGTGAAGCTCAAGGGAGACTCCTTTATAGTCACCCCAAGGATGTGGTATTTTAAGAAGTGCTGATGGTGATCACCGGTTTGGTTTTAATGAGGTAGAAATACCACACTGCTTGTTTTTAGGGTTCCGTGCCCAAAGGGTAAAAACGGGACCCTATTACTGCGACTTCGCTGTCCGTCTGTCTGTCTGTCTGTCTGTCTGTCTATCTGTCACCAGGCTGTATCTCATTAACCGTGAGCTACACAGTTGAAATTTTCACAGATGATGTATTTCTGTTGCCGCTATAACAACAAATACTAAAAACAGAATAAAATAAATATTTTTTTAATTGGATAAAGCTATTGACAATTGCCATCGCTGAATAATACTTCTTCTAGCTCTCTGAGTTACATATTTTTAAGTATGGCTATTCTGCCAACTGTTTTACGCGTTTCCGGTTCGTTTGGACACCTGCAGCACGTAAGTTATTGCCGATACGTTGCTGACTTTAGAGATAAAGTTGGGAAGCCGCATGTGTCAGTTATTTCCCCTGCAGCCATATCTTTCAAACCGGAACAAACAGCGCTATTTAATTTTATATTATAAAAGAGTAAGGGAAGACAACGCCTGGGGGAAGCCTATGTCCAGCAGTGGACGTCTTTCGGCTGAAATGATGATGATGATGATGATGAAGGGAAGACAAAATAAACGATGGATGGATTGTGTGAAATCTGATCTGTCTAGAAAGAAAGAAAATAATGTAAAGAAAGGAAAGAAAAAAGAAAGAAAGAAGGAAATAAAACTATCCGTTTCGGTAAAGATAAATACAAGTTAAATAGAACATTAATTTTTCATCAATTATATATGAAAAATTAATTATTATTATTATTAATTAAAATTATATATGAATTGTTATTATTTTTATTTTCATTAATTTTTGTACGTTCTAACAAATTACAATTAGAGGCTTTAGTAGAATGAGAGAGTTTTTCTTTAGTAGAATGAGAAGTTTTGCTTTAATTCAAGAATTAATAGGTTACTTTTAGGCAAGCTAGGCTTGGGTCGCGGATAAATTTGAAAGAGAGTTACCGCAGCCCTGGCACAAGCAACTGAAGGAACACGGGTGGGTTTTAGTCAGTAAAAGTCTGACACGCCCTCCCGCTTCACCGGGCGAAGTGGAGAGCGGGAGTAGTCATTGGATGGTTTTTTTTTTGTTGGGTGGGAAATCATCCAATGACTTCTCCCGCTCTCCAATAAAAATAAAAAAAAGAGGCAAGCTAGGCTTCTAGCATGTGCGGCGGGTTCGCGGTGAGTGCTAACTCGTGCCCGTGTTCCCGCCTTAAGCGGCGCAGGAGAACACCGTGGAGTTTAAGTGGGTTAGAGTCCCACATAACTGCGCTATCTCCCCGTGGTAGCGCAGTATGCATGAGCATTTATCCACGCTAAAAAAAATGCTTCTAGCATGTGTTTGCCGATAGCTACAACCTAGGGGATTTTAAGTCAAGAGTGAATAGGTTTCTTCTAGGCAAGCGTGTTACATCGTCGACCACATCATCGCTTACCATCAGGTGAGATAGTGGTCAAGTGCGAGCCTACCAATAATAAAAAAAATGTGCTTCATCTGCGACCACTTCATCGATTTACCATGAGGTGAGACAGTAGTCAAGCGCGAGTCAATCAACAATAAAAAAAGAAAAGTTAGTAGAATGTAAAAATATAGATTTCAAGGATTAACTGTACAAGTGTACATGTACCCAGTGAAAATGCTACCCCAAAAGGTATCAACCATTACAAAATGAGCGTAATCCAAAATATTGACGAAATAAGTCAAGCCACACAATATTAGGAGTTACGGTTAAAATCGCAAGGCTATGCATACAAAACGTCACAATCCTCAGTGAATCAAAGCTACAATATAAAAGGTAGATATTTGTACCGTGGCAAACCTGAACGAGTTTATTTTATATCTGATTCAGAACGGATAACTTGGGAGCTCCACACAATATTCCTTATTATTGTTTTATACGGCATAAAAACACCACAGCCGAGCTTGTTCGGGACCAATTTTTATCTTGTATATTTAGGGAAACCATTACCTTCCTATAAAAAACACTAGATTGTGTTTGGGATTTTCCTAGCAAAAGTTAGTCTATACTCTTCCCAAACTGAGTTAGTGGAAAAATAATAGAATCCATCCTTCTGTATTCTTTTTGCTCAAAACGTCAAATCTTTCATTTGTGTCTACAACCCATCTGCTAAACATTGCAGGGTTATTGTTAGTTCGGACAAATAATATCCATCCATATTTTGCAGTGAACTTTTATGACTAGAATTGACATGTATAAAAATAACAGAATATCGTCCAGTTTCGGACGAAACCTAAAATAGATGACATATGGACGTAACAGTAGGATCACTTTACAGATTAGTGTACGAAGGCACCGTTCTATGTATTATTTAATTTAGAATAACAAGACATCTAAAATTAGATACAGTCGTCCATTACACTGATAAGTTACCCTCTTCAGATGTCTACCAATGTTGGTAAAAAAAAAACCCTTGAATTTTTCTTGCTTAACCTTTGTTCAAATAACAATACGGCACATTTCTGAATAGCATAATGATTGTAATGAAGAGATTTACAAGTATTAGCCGACCCACTTTGCTTAAAAACCTTATGTTATAATATGTTCTAAATTAGAAAAGGCGCAATCAATAAATAAAAATTAAACAACTCTCCCGTACCTGAATCTACAAAATCTTTCCATTCGTTACACACTCCAAAAGAAAAAGAAGAAATCTTAAGAGATACCAACGTGATGTATTTTGACAATACATATGTATTTACCATCAGAATTCGTGTACCTATTTGCTTAGGCACAAGGACACATTGTTATTCGTACGGACCTGTTTTCTCGATAAACGAAACATGGATTTATTTCTTCTTTCATAATATAAATATGGCGAGGCTGTTTGAAGTCAACCGTAAAGATTTCATGGCGTATATATTGCTGAGATATATCCCTATGTACGAAGACTTGTTTCTGTTTTACTTACTTTAAATGATGCCTAGATAAGACACCGTGTACTTACAACATTGTACCTTCGACGACATGGTTCGCGCTGCGCGCACTGGTTGAGCGATCGGCTGCTGCGCTATATGTTGCGGGTTTGCTTCCCGCACGGAACAAATACTTGTATGGCCTACAGATAGTTGTTCCGTTCTGGTTGTTAGTGTATGTGAGTTTATATGTTTGTAAATGCGCCCGCTTGGTGGATTACGTACCATTCCCTCTCACAGAGAGATCTGTGTCCCAGCAGCAGGTACATTAAAAGGATGATACAGGCGAAATTTCTGGACAGGGGCAACTTTACAAAAAAAAATTACACACATATAAATTTGAATAATTATGAATATGGATGCGAAAAAAAACGACATCGAAATATTGTGTTATGAAATTCGAGGGAACAAGTAATAAGTAGTTTATTTTGCAAATGTGTACAGTACCTACACGGTTATATCGTGAGAAACTGAGATCTGCTGTAGTTTGTGAAATGTATAATGTGTACCTCTGTTCAACTAATGATCTTTACTTAGTTAATAACAATAAAAATTGTAGATGCCTCCAGAATGCGATGATGCCAGCCTGCATGCTAACAAAGCCTACAAAGTTAGGCATTTCCTGATTTAAAACGAAGGCACAAACCAAGGTAGATAACTAGACATTCTTCCGACTACTCGTGACATACCTAGTAAATCTGAAGAGGCAGACCTAAGCAAAGACGGATGAGTATCGTTTGCTAACAGTTGAAACGTTGCCAACTGTTAGGAGGTGTGTCAGGTGCCAGAACAGGTCAAATTGGAAGCTATAAAGTTGGAGAGAGAACCTCTTTGCAAGCTGAATGTTTAAAAGAAGTGCCACGGTATGCTAATCGGCCAGTGTCGTCGGGGATCTTACAGCAGGTATAAATGGGACTCGGGTAGACTTCGCTTATATTTGTCTGAAACTGAAAAAGAGCTCGGCCAAGTTTTGCAAGACTTTGGCGATATTAAAGAGTTATTTTTATACTAAGACGTACTGTGAATACTCATTTCTGTGATAGTATGTAGGCACCTGTCTACTTACTATCAAACAATTTCCATGAAATATACCTCAGGAAATGTTCCAATTATGTACGGCGCAAAATGTCCTGGAAATAATTTGAATAATTCCACCATTACGCGACGACTAGGTAGGTCCGCACTTATCATAAAACCTACATCAATATCTCACTTAAACATAATTAATGTCATTTTCTTTGTCCAATTACACAAAAGGCCGAACTTTACTGCTCAACTATATTCGCTATTATAACTTTCATACGTTTTCATTTAGCATTCGAAACGAATGTCCTTTTTGGCGCATCGCCAAAGTACTGACGCCGCTGTGTCCCGAACACGATTACAAAACACACAGAAACTGGTCAGAATTAAGTTATAATCGCGGCGCTAAACAAACGTTCAAGAAATAAAGGATCTTTAGTTTCTGAACGTCCCAGCTCAGAGTTGTGGAACCACAGGATAAATTATTTTGAAGATATGTATTTTGGATATCGTTTTATCTTAATTTTTTAATAAAAACACACCGACTGTTGGTAACTTAGTACCTATAAAAGTATGGATATAATTTCATAAAGGACTAAAGTGGGACGAATTTACGTTTTACTAAATTAATTATAGGCTTTGAGACCATTAGAGTGTATGTAATATCTACCTATAAAAAATTCTACTATTACAATGGAACAGTATTTTTAATAGTCGTAGCGTAAACATTAGGTAGTAGATACACTTTTTCTGGACTAGTCGAACGGATCGAGACATCAAGTCATGTGCAAAAAAATTTAAAAAAACCTTTAATTAATGTTGCCAACAAAACGTTATAAAAATGATGACCAAAAATAAAAGCAACAGATAAAAAACCGATGTTTACCGATAAAATTATACTTTTCGAACAAAATAAAGCAAGTTGAGTCAGCAAATTATATACTTTTCGCGTTCGTCTGGCTAGCTTCCAATGACAAGAGCTGGCGGCTAGGGGGATGTAGCCAATATTTTGAGCGCCTACGAGATATACTTTAAAATTAAAGTGGAAGAGGTCAACGCCAAGTTGTACTACTTACATTTTTGCTAACTAAAAGATTTTTGCCTACAATTTATTATTTTACGGTGGTGATTGATCATAATCAGAACCACCTTGAGTTTTCTCGAAATTTGTGATTTATTTTCACACTTTTTGCTTATGTGCTTATTTAGGCAGTTATAACTACCAGAAATTACGTGACCAGATTAAGGTCAGATAACCATGCCTTATAACTAATACACACCTAAACTTGAATAAAGGTATGTTTTGTTTGGGGTAGGTAGGGTACAACAAGGACAAGTACGTAACTATATTGCCATAAGTAGGTACTTATATAGTTACGTACTTGTCCTTGTCCTTGTCCTCAAGCGTTGTTGGTTAGGTTAGGTTAGCTTAACCAACAACGCATGAGTTATAATTGGCTGGCGAATGATAAATGCTAAAAAACTATTTACATTCATCTAACAATCTCATCTCATCTCTTCATATTCAGTCCATTCTTCTCTGGAATGCGCTACCTCTCGATATCAGGACGGCCACCAGTCAATATGCATTAAAGCTGAAGTTACGGTATTACTTTCTACACCAATAGCAGAGTCGTCTCAATCACCTTTCTATTACTTATATATATTATTCTTTAATTTTTACTTTAATAATTATTTATATTTTTATGCACCTGCCATGTTATCTCTCCACCACCCTTGGTTGACTGGTAGAGAATGCCTCAGGCATTAAGTCCGCCTATGTACCTGTATGTTGCATGAAGTTTTAATAAATAAATATTTATAACCTTATTCTAGACAAGAAGCAGTGACATGCATAAGGTAGGTATTAAGACATATGAGGAATGCTCCTGCTGACCCCGTTTGCTTGGCGAACTTACCTACAAGATAGAATTAGCGAAGAGACAGTCTTATTGCCATGGAGGCAATACGACAGTCTTGATCTGAATTACTTCGTAAACTGAAGCATTTCATCAATACGAAATAATCCAATTATCACCTAATGATGTGCCATATTCTACAAAAGTCAAGCAGACATCCCATTAGCGCCAAACAATCAGTAGATATTACCGAAGATTCCAACTTTCGCTGCAATTAAAAACTAATCAGTCAATTTTCCGAGAACTTGGACTTGGAATGCCGACACAATTCATATCAGTAACGCCATCTATGAATCAACGCTGGAGCTAAACTTCATCATAATATATACTTATTATACTTATACATCATAGTATACTTTGCTGTGAAGTAATTTTGCTGTTTTGTAAAAGTTGGGACAATTTATTGCGAAGAATAATTTTATAGTGGTCTATATTCTTCATAATTTTGGAGTGAAACATAGGACGGTCTTACCTGCCAACAGCACTGAAGGGCTTTTTAACCCCCGACGGAAAAAGAAGGGTGTTATAAGTTTGACGTGTGTTGCTGTGTATATGTGTCTGTCTGAGGCATCGTAGCGTCCAAACGGGTGAACCGATTTTGATTTAGTTTTTTTTGTTTGAAAGGTGATTTTATCGAATGGTCTTAGCTATGTTAGAATAAAATCGGTTCAGCTATTCAAAAGGTATGGGCGTTTCACTGTTTGAATCTTGATGTTTACGCAAGTTATCGTGCCATAATTACGTGTTCAATAGATTGCCGATCGAAGCGTATCTACTATGTGTTAGATAAATTATGTAGCATGAAATAAAAATGTGCCGGGGGTTTTTGAAATTTTGTAATTTTACTTGTTATAAAGTAAGTTTCATCGAAAAATAAACAGTGGAAATTGGATTCTATGTTTGATCGAAACAAGTAGGTATGCCTACTGCATTTTCCTGCAGCCTTTTCCATTGTCTACGTAAGTGTTTTTAGAAGAAGTACGACCGTCTTTCTAAAAATGTGCATAAGTATCAGTTACTTCCATTACTTCCTAATTCAAGAGATTAAAAAAGATTCTGACGAATTGAGAACCTCCTCCTTTTTTTGAAGTATGTTAAAAACCAAAACCACAGCGCACTCTCGTTGGACTGATTGGAGTGCTCAAAACCAATCCGTACAATTTATGGCGCCGCAAATTTTCCGTTCGTAGGTAATTGTATCGAATTCGACACAAAAAAATCTATTGAATGATCGCAGTGCGCAGGTCTTAAAATCACATTAGTGCTCGGTCAGGTGCGATGCGGGCTATCTCTAGTTCGACACTATAAAGTATTTTTAGATCTGTAATTAAAAGGAAAGCAGAACGTAGGTAAGTAATTCAATTTATGTATCTGGGTACCTTATTTGGAGAGGGAGTCCTTTTCTCTGCAGTGGGACAATACACATGATATAGGCTAGTTCGCATGGTGGTTCCATGGTGGGGCGGTTGTGGTAACCTGCCCCAATCTTCATCCTAACTCGTAAAACTTAAAATATAGATACTGTTCAAGAGAAATATATCAGATGTGTGCAAAAATTTCTGCATACTGGTTCGAGGGACTCTAGTTGTTTCTGCCACCCTTGGCTATGAAGTTTCTAGATACTATTTATCGAGTTTGCATAATGTTGCCCCACCAGTAAGCAAACGCTGGGTACGCCCATGCTAGTTCAATTATGTTAGAATTAAACCTATAATTACGGAGATATTCATTTAATCTGCAAAATATTATAGAAGATTGGAAGGTAGAAAAGGAGAGGTTTTTATGCTCAGAAGTGGAACAAATAAGGGTAGCCCCTCTTGTGTTAAATAATTATTTAGAGATTTGATCCACGATCTCACATTAATTTGGAATAAATGCAAAATAAATCATAAATAAAATAACCGCTTATTTGAAGTTAAGTTTTATTATATCGTAAAAGTTGATTAAACGAAGAGATTTCAATTAAACTTCTGGCAAACCATCTTGGCATAGTGCAGTATGTCAAAGACAAAAATTTAAAATCGGCCAAGTTTGAGTCGGATTCGCGCACGTAGGGTTCCGTACCATTATCGCAAAAAATGGCAAAATAATCACGTTTGTTATATCGGAGCCCTACTTAAATATTGATTTTATTCTGTTTTTAGTATTTGTTGTTATAGCAGCAACAGAAATACATCATTTGTGAAAATTTCAACTGTCTAGCTATCACAGTTCATGAGATATAGCCTGGTGACAGACAGATAGACAGACGGATAATGGAGTCTTAGTAATAGGGTCCCATTTTTACCCTTTGGGTCGACCCGTTCGGAACCCTAAAAACTATTAGGTACAGTAATAAAATTTAACATTCTTTTTAAGTAAGGAGAGAAACCGCAGCGATAATAAAGTGCAGTTAGTGCATAGGTACCTGATACATAAAAAATTAAAAAGTATTACTTACTTTTTAGGGTTCTGTACCCAAAGGGTAAAAACGGGACCCTATTACTAAGACTCCGCGGTCCGTCCGTCTGTCTGTCCGTCTGTCACCAGGCTGTATCTCATGAACCGTGATAGCAAGACAGTTGAAAGTTTTACAGATGATGTATTTCTGTTGCCGCTATAACAACAAATACTAAAGACAGAACAAAAAATTAAGTGGGCTCCCATACGTGTTTTTTGTCGTTTTTTGCAATAATGGTACGGAAACCTTCGTGCGCGAATCCGACTCGCACTTGGCCGGTTTTTTTACTGCTAAGGTAGCAGAATAAGAAAAACTTGGCTACCTAATTAGACTTTGGTTACCAAACATTTTTTTTCCATGCTCCAAATTCAAATATTGTAGGTAAGTAGTTCCTCCACGCTCTATGCATAGGCAGCTTAGAATACCGACATATTACATTTTTATTCGCGGAACTCGACGGTATTGTTGGGCGCAGCGGTTTCCAGCCGCATAGCAGTATGCCAATGACCTCATGAAAATACCTACACAACATAGTAGGCGGCATGCAATTGTAATAAAATTTATTGTTCCACTGCATTAAGGGCAAATGATACCTACCAATTACCGAACACTATCCATAATGCAGTGCAACCGTTTTTTTAAAAGGTAAGGTCCCTTCTGTTTTATACGATGCCGTCACCATAGCCTATTCCAAAAAAGTTAAAAACTTAGGGGTTTTCCTTGACTGCCACTTATCTTGGAATGTTCACATTGCAGAGATAAGCAGGAGGGTGTTTTGCTCGTTTCGGTCTCTGAAGCGTCTCCAGAAGTTCCTGCCTTTTCCGACTAAAGTTACTCTTGCTCAGTCTCTCCTTCTTCCTCTTCTTGACTACGCTGATGTCTGCTTTCTTGATGCGACTGAGGAACTTCTTGATAGGCTCGAACGTCTACAGAATTTGTGCATCCGTTTCATTTTTGGCCTCCGAAAGTACGACCATGTGTCGGAATTTCGGAAGCGGTTGGGATGGCTGCCTATTCGACAGCGCCGAGATGCTCACATTCTTTCATTACTCTTTTCTGTTCTTCATAATCCTAACGCTTCTTTATATCTTCAGGAACGCTTTGAGTATCTTGTACCAAGAGGAAAACCTTGTCGTCTGTCATCATCTCTTCTCCTTCGTTTTCCTCCCCACTCTTCAAGTCGCTACGGTGGATCTTTTACTGTTCGCGCTGTCCGTCTCTGGAATGCTCTTCCACACTCTATACGGGATAGCCCTTCGTTGGAGGTTTTCAGGAGAAGAATTAAGGAATATTTCCTATCAACATGACACATTAAATATGTCAACAACAGATACCAGGTTTCAGTCTGGCTAAAGTAGCCTCATCTTTCATGGGGTGATGTATAAAATGTTACAATAAAATACCTCTCCACATTCTAGAACTGAATGAGGTGTTAAAACTTGTATAAATCGCACACTATGCAGGCTGGCACATTATAAGTTGGGGGATTACATCTCTGATAAAAATGCTTGGCTCAATGCTAGTTCTGGTCCACAATCACTAGGACGCAAAAACAAGTGATAAGCAGAACATTATTGTTTTGAATATTGTTGGAGCTGCTGAAGACTGAAAGAAATCGAGTATATACGATACAAATATATTCATATATATTTGTATCGTATATACTCGATTTCTTTTTAGTATTATATAACTGCACAGCACATGTATGAGTGCTATGTAACAACTGTAAATCTACCATTTACTGTACTTATGTGTCGATCGTTGACTTGTGTGTGCCCTGGCAGTTGAATGTGTCATGCTCACTCTAATGTCTCTCTGATGGTGACACATGTGGTGTATCATTCGGTTCCCTTCATGATGGTTGAGCTGAGTGCTGCCAATCCATGCGCATGTTCGTGAACGGGTGCTATCAGTTGGAACTGGTCATAACTTAGCTGCCACGGCCTGCTTTTAATTGCATACTTATTGTATTTTTAACCCCCGGTGTTATAAGTTTGACGTGTGTTGCTGTGTATCTGTGTGTCTGTCTGTGGCATCATAGTGCCTAAACGGATGAACCGATTTTGATTTAGATTTTTTGTTTACTGACTTTGTCGAGAGTGTTCTTAGGTTCTTAGCTATGTTTGAATAATATCGGTTTAGCCAAAAATAATTTTACTCTTTGAATCTGGTTTTTTTCGCAAGATATCGTGTCATTATTACGTGTTTCGATAGATTGTCGATTGAAGCGTGTCTGCTGCTAGGTATATTAAATGTAGTTTAAAAAACATGAAATTAGAATTAAAATCGGGGGTTTTTTAAATTTGTAATTTTTGTAATCTTGGTGAATTGTTTGTTTTGCGTGCATGTCTTTTTACCCGACTTCCGAAGGAGGGTTGGCCGATTTTGATGGTTCTTACGTCAATCGATTCGTCTTAACCCTGCGAGTGTCACTGGCTACATTATTTTGGGCGCCATATTGTGGCGTTTTTTTTCTTCCTAACCCATCGTGTGGGGTATCAAAATAAAGGGTTTTAAAAGGTCAAAGGGGGAAATTTCAAAATAATATATAACTCTTATAAGTTTAAATGTAATTAACTTAAAAAAAATAACTAAAAAGTTATAAATAAAAAAAGTTTATTAAAAAAAACAAAATCCCGACTGCTTCAAAAACCGAACTAAAAAGATGTAAACAAGAAGAAAATCATGCTGTGCAGTAGGAGGATAATCTGGTTTTGGTCAGCCAGCTCGCAAACATGTATTCGACAGCACAGCATGATTTTCTTCTTGTTTACATCTTTTTAGTTCGGTTTTTGAAGCAGTCGGGATTTAGATTTTTTTAATTACCGTTTTTTATTTACTTACATCGTTCTCACATATTTGGAGTTTACCAACAAGTATGATGTAACTAAATAATTGTAATAAAACTGATGGAAAAGAGTGACCGTGGACTTTCTTGCACATTCTTTTCCATAAAAACCTACTGACGCTAGCGAATGTGCAACTAGATTCATTTTTGTTTGACAATTCAAAAGTATCTAAAGTATAGATGAACAAGTAAAAATTAAAAATTTCCGAAACCCCCGATTTTAATACTAATTTCATGCTTTTTTTTTATTTAATACTTTTTAAACTACATAATTTATCTAGTAGAAGACACGCTTCGATCAACAATCTATCGAAAACGTAATTATGACATGATATCTTGCGAAAGTACTCCGTTTCTAACAGAAAACAGCACATAACTTTTAAACGGCTAAACCGATTTTCACCAAACATAGCTAGCATAGCGTTATCTGTGAGAGCCAATATGGTTGCTCGCAGATTCGCCCGTTGCTCGAACGATGTAAAGTTTACGCTATTTAGAGCCTTTTGCACATCACTGTACTCGTGTAGTCTTTGGGCTCACTATACCAAAAGAAGCTTAAATGCCATACGGGTGCAATACAATAATGCGTTTAGGGCGGTGATGGGGCTGCCCCGATATTGTAGCGCCTCGGGTATGTTCGCAGAGGCACACACCGATGGTTTTCACGCGGTTATGCGCAAGCGTGCTGCTTCTATGGTTTGCAGGGTACGGGCCAGTTCCAACACCGTCCTGGCGATGATCGCGGAAAGGTTGGATTGCCCTTTCATCCGGCATTGTTCTGACAGACATGTCACTGTGCCAATGCCGGAAAGGAGGTACTAATGCTTTTTAAATTATTTTATATTTATTTTATTTTTGTATCGGATGTAATTTTGATTTGACATTACTTTACTTTATTTTGCTTTGACTTTACTTGTGACTGGATTTGACATTACTTTTTGTTTTGACCGTTAATTTATCTGATATTATTTTTATTTTTATTATTCTGATGTAAAATGTAAAATGGGTTTTGAAAAGTTACCTGTTTTTTTTTTATAGCTAAGAACACTCTCGATAAAGTCACCTTTCAAACAAAAAAATCTAAATCAAAATCGTTTCATCCGTTTAGGCGCTATGATGCCACAGACAGACACACAGATACCTACACAGCAACACACGTCAAACTTATAACACCCCTCTTTTTCCGTCGGGTGTTAAAAAAAAATACTACTGAATTCCAAATAACAAAACTACAAAGTGAAAAATAACTTTATTTTGGAAGTCGGTTTCCATAACGCAAAAAAATTGGTTCCTACCAATGACACCGACTTCCAAAAAGAGTTATTTTTCACTTTGTAGTTTTCTTATTTGGAAGCCGGTAGTATTTTTTTTGTAAAAAACTGTTTTTATTTTTCACTTTACGTAAGGTACACAAGTAGCATAAACTGGTTGATGGTGACTGTTGATAGAGGCCTTTGTTAAGACTCCCGCAGGCAGGTGTGACGCCTGCATAACGGTCCGACACCACCCTTCATAACTATAGTCCTAATATTATGTAAAACAATTCTAATTCTATGAAAATCGTGCCTGTCTGCAGGAGCCTACTTGTAAAAGTTAGACTCCGAGTTTGATATAAGAAGAATATTTTATCAAACCACAAACCGTATCCTCAGCATCACGTCTAAAAAATGCCAGCACCTGAGCCGGTGTAACTGTGCCGGCTTACACTCAGAGCTCCGAGGCTAAAGTTCTTGTGGAACAATTGGTTTAAAGATTTCTCTCGATACTCGTTTCCACTGAGATGACAACAGTTTAAGTGGCAATTATACTAAGTGCCTGTGCCTTGAGAGGGCTGCTATTAGTACACTGTTGATAGCTAGTCTGAGGAGGTCTGTGAATAAGAACAGTTGTAAGGGATTAAACTGTTTTTAAGTGCTGCTTTCTACTTTTAAATCAATAGAACAACGTAGGAACTGCAACTAATGATTACTTCGTAGATAATTACAAACATTGTAGCGTCAAATTGGCACATGACACAGAGGCAGTGGAACGCGTCCATAAGTTTACTTACTTTGGGAGCGTCGTATCAGAAACTGGAGGTAGTGAAGAGGACATTGCTTCAGGGATCACCAAAGCAAGAGCTGTCTGCGCGTTGCTCAGACCTGCAGCCTAATTGCGAATACGAATAAAATGCGATTGATGTGCGGTCAAACCCTTTACCTTGCCGGAAACTGACACGAAGGATTAAACTCAAAATCTTCAGGCCAAATTTCAAATCCGTGCTGCTTCACAGGTGCGAAACGTGGAAGGCCACAAAAGACATCTCGAGCCAGATCCAGGTCTTCGTCAACCGCTGTCTTCGATGCATTCTCGGAATCTATTTGCCCAAGACCATCACCAAAGTAGAGCTACGTCACCGACAAACCTGGCGTCGCACCGTGTTGGCAAAAACGGCGAACATTGGAATTACATGGAGCGAGGTGAAGCTTGAAGCTCAAGACCGATCGCGATGGAGAACTACTATGGACGCCCTCCTCTGCCCCATCCACATAGGGTACTAAGTCAAGTAAGTCAGTAGCGTTAAATTCGCAAAACAAATACCACTAGGTTTTTGAAAGGCTTTGAATTGATCAACCTGGGTATCAAATATGCTGACAACTTGCCAAACTCATGTCAAATGATTTATTAATTGCCTTTTACACGTTGCAGTTGCTAAAGCTGAAAACGCACAAATTGCGCAAAGCCCTGCATTTCATATAATACTATGTAGGTACGTCGATGTTATACTGCAACAATGCAACCTGAAATATTGATAGAGGTAGCCCGATGCCCGATACCAACCCGCCACTTATGCTAAGAAGCCTTCCTTGGAACGCAAAGATTGCGTTCACTTCTCGAATGTCAGATTATGTAAATTTACGATACAGCGAAATGCATTCTCTTGATAACATTATATTCTGATTTTCTGAGCACTTCTACTATAATAATAGGTACTGTTGAATATTTATCTACAGTATTTCAGGTAAGTTAGCATTCAAGTAAAGTACTCTATTTGCGGTGCTTTGTCGTCTCTGTTCACCAATACAAATAATTTTTATGGAAATTTAACCTAATTGAAACTACTAATTTTCAGATGAAAATAAGTCCACTGCTGAACATAGGCCTCCCCCGAGAGTTGTCACATTGACCGGTCCTATGCGACTCGCATCCAATGGATTCCCGCGGCCTTGATCATCGATCCACCTTGAGGGAGGCCTTCCAACGCTGCCTCTTCCAGTACGCGGCCGCCACAAATAATAGGCACGTAGGTATTTATCTATATTTTTGGTTTAAACTTTATTATCATCAGCCTATTAATGTTCTCACTGCTGGTTTACATGCCTCCTCTCTGTGTGAGAGGAAATGGGCCTTAATCCGCCATGCGGGTCCAGTGCGGGTTAGTGGATGTCACATATCTACTAATTATTGGTTCTAGGATATCCCGGTTTCCTCAAGATAGTTTTCTTCACCGTTTTTAGAGCAGTGGTGATGAAATCATTTACACGAAGATAAGAGCCTGCCTGGGTTCGAACCCACGACCAACAACTTGTAAGTCGCGGCTAATAGGTACCACTGAGCTACACCACTGCTCTCATCGTTCTCAGTGTTCCTCAAAATTTGACTCCAGTCTATCATTCAGAGGCCCGCTGAACTGAACGGAAAAATCGCGACATGAAGCAGATGTTGGCGATCCTGATAGATACAGAGCATCGTCGTTGTGCTACCCGCTGTGCGATTTGCTTTAAATACGGCTCCTAACCAAGGCAAGGGACACTCAGCCGCTTTATAACGATTGCGCACAAGTTTCGGTCCCCGGTGGACGTAGCCTACGATTTGCGAGCGAGCGTAGAGTAAGAAAACTACGACCCCAAATCACGCCATATTTGTGGGAGTACACCGCCTGCAAGAGGTGAAGTGGCGAATCGAGCGCCAGCAGGATATTAAACCGCCGTCCTGGACCTAAGATTCAGGAGGGTGACCGCTTATGAGGTTGTAGATACTCGTAAAGAGAGCAAACCTCGAGGAAAGTATCATGCCAGTCTTTTAACGATTCGGATGTGGTCGTCCATGGTAGGAGGAAGGGCAGACCCCTTATGCAATCGGTTGCCAAGCCAGCTCCAGAACCTTCAGGGGGAGGATATAGCGCGACCCCTAGTAATCGACTCCCCGCACCACTAGACTTCTTCGCCTATAACTTCATGGTCGTGTGCCGGCCAGGTTACGTTAGTTAGTTAGTTACGGTTCGGTACAACACTATCATTACGCCCCACGCCGTCTAAGTGTTTCCAGATTAGGCGACTATTCGCCATTTAGGCTACTTCAGAAAAAAATTGGGCGATTTCAGACGACTTCAAGAATATACTGAGAAACGTGGCGGCTTCCGAACACCGGTGGCTGTCATGCACTTCTGCCGCTGTTATAAATGTAGCAGGTGACAGCCACCGGTGGCTGTAATCGGTGGCCCGTTTGCGCTAAGCCTAATTGTCAACTATTGAAAGAAAATTGATCTTGGTTTTGTAATGAAATTAAAATATATTGTAAATAATAATAATTTTATTTGTTTTTGGTTCGATATATATAGATCACGTAGTAACGAATTATGTAAGCTCAGTGTTTGTCTGCGTCGTCTGCTTAGATACACTTGATGTTGTAAATGTTCGAATATTTTTGGTTAGTTGTATGTATAGAAATTATTGACAAGCATCTGCTCAGATATTAATGAAGTAATGAATGTTCAGATATTAATGGTAACTTGTAGTGTATGGAATTTATTGACACTTTAAGTTGTTCAGAAGTATTTGGTCACCTTGCCTGCTACAATATTATCTTACGGTGACTGTACATGCATAATCAAAATCGAGAAAGTTACAAAAAAAATTGTTCAATGCATAATCGAATTCTTCTTGAAGTTGGTAAAGGTCAGAGGAAATCTACTCCAAAACTTAATATTCGGCGATTTTAGGCTACTTTGCATTTTCTTTGGGCGAATTTAGGCTACTTGGGACGATTTTTTGGGTGACTTGGGACCTCTGTATAGTTACTTTACTCTTTGCTTAGGACTCAACAAATCTGGCAACACTGCCACCGTCTTGACATGATGACTGTGAGTCCTTGTTACCACAGAGAAAATAAAACTACAGTTATACCGGCGCGCGCGCTCAGCGAAATACGTACTCTTTAGCCTCGCGTGCCGTGCCGTCCATTGATGTCATGTGTAATAGTCATAAATTTGTTTGTATCACACTATTTTTCCTATACATTTCATTTTATGCAATATATACAGTTTAAACGCAAAATAGTTGCAGTTTTCTTTGTTTAAAATATCCCGACTCAGGAATTATAGGAAGGATTAAAATGACCAATCAAAACGCATTTAAAATGGGAGATTTCACTTTCCTGTAAAAAATATTCTTCCCTGCGTCTCCGATGATGTATTAATATTGAAATTCAAACAGGCAAAGGTCTCAAACACAATTCTGCGTAACTTAAAACACTTATTTGAGAGCTGATGTAAAATCTTTGCAGAATTTAGTTTACAAACACTAGTGTTGCCTATTTAACTGACTGAAAAAAAGAGGTTCTCTGTTTTACCTAAGTTGCTAACCGTATGTTATATTGCCCTACAATGGCTAAATTATTGATCAGTAATAACATAATTATAAATAGCTTTTTTTAATGATTACTATTTAGGCTCGCGCTTGACCAATAGCTCAACGGTAAGCGATGATGACTGGTCGACGGTGTAACACGCAAAGACCCCAAGGTGTTAGCTATCGGGAAACACAGACTCCAGCACGGAATTCCACTCCTTAGCTGTACGAGTAAAGAAAGTATTTCCAATAAGTATAAATAGTGCGAATGGCTCCATGCATGATTGAACTTGCGCTTGATACAACTTAAGCACCTGTTCCGTCCCAGATTCGCAAGGATGTCCAAATTTTTGGCAGCCAGTTGAGCCTTTGCCTCTATTTATGTGCCAAAATTGAGTGTATATTTATTACATTAATCGTGACTACAAACACGAATACTAAGATTTTTCTCCTTATCATCATCATCATTTCAGCCGAATGGCGTCCACTGCTGGAAATAGGCCTCAGCCAAGCGTCGCCACACTGATGCGAAACGCACATTTTCTATTATAACTTTCCTTAATTCTATATTTAGAATAGAATAGAATAGAATACTCTTTATTATGTACACCATATAAGTTACAGAAATTATAGACATATATAGAATTATTTATTTATTTTTTTAGTTCAGATATGAGTGAGAAACATATAATTTTATCGCTTTCTTTCATTTTTAACCCCCGACGAAAAAAGAGGGGTGTTATAAGTTTGACGTGTGTTGCTATGTATCTGTATATTTGTGTGTCTGTCTGTGGCATCATAGCGCCTTAACGGATGAACCGATTTTGATTTAGTTTATTTGTTTGAAAGGTGACTTTGTCGAGAGTGTTCTTAGCTATGTTTGAATAAAACAGTTTAGCCGTTCAAAAGTTATTCGCATTTTACTCTTTGAATCTGGACTTTTTTGCAAGAAATCGTGTCATTATTTAGTTTTTCGATTGATTGTCGATTGAAGCGTGTCTGCTACTAGGTATATTATATGTTGTTTAAAAAGCATGAAATAATTAAAATCGGGGATTTTTTTTAATTTGAATTTTATCTTGTATACTGTGATTTTTAATTTCGTAGACTAAACTGACAGCTGCCATTGACCTAATTCTTTTTTAAATTTTGCAAGCGCGGAGCATAGTGTTGTAGGTAAGGCTCAATCATAAGTAATTCATCGAATCGATGTGACGACTCCTTAATTTATTTTTACTAAATGGTGTAAATAAATGTTTTATGAATATAAACGTAATACATTTAAATATAACAGTATTCATACACATAGTACATAATAAAATATCAACAATAAAATAAATGCAATCGATAAAATGAAGTCTGACAAAAATGAGTAGAAACTAAATAAGGGCCGCTAGTTTCAAAACAATTTTTTTTTTTGCGTATCCAGGCGGTTCGAGGCGGTGACATGAGGTCCTTTAGCGGGCATCGATGTGGGGGCATTCTTTCATTAGGCATCAAACTTTCACTTTTTCTTCTTCCATTGTTCTTGCTGTCAGGCATCGAGGGTCGTACCACGCAGACCACACACACACGCATGACCGCACACCTATTACTTTTTATGTTTACGTCAGGAATTCTAGATAATTATGCTTTTGGTTTTGGTCACATTAGAATTTTGGGTAGTTTATTTTTATTTATTTTTTACTGTATTTATTTTATGTTCTTTGTATCTATTTTAACATACACAACAGATTTGGTTTCCGTACGTCACGGCCTAGGCGACCACTGACAATCAGCGCCGTGCTGTGGGTCCCCCACGGTACAGCATTATGCTGAGTGGAAGCCTTATTGTCACAATCACGACATGCATCTGGCTACATATTTTTCACCCTATTTCTTTTTTGTTATAATCAAAATGTGGGTAGTATATGTTATTATTGTTTGTTTATTTCTCGTTTTTACTAACTTAATTTAAGTACTACTAATACTATTTTAAGGGTTTAGCTTAAGTATGTTCCTATATTGTATGTCGTTTTGTGACAAATAAACACTTTTTCTTTCTTTTCTTTCTTTTTTCTTTCCTTGAAATAATTTTTTTTCGATCTACTTCGATTTTTGATCAATCAGGATAGTTAGGGTACGACACTTTTTTAATGTAACGATAAAGTGAACCCCCCAAATTTCAGTTTATTCTACGAAATAAAAAATCATATTATACTTCATAATTCATTATATAACATAAAAATCTTAATTACCGATGTTCCAAAAACCGGTAAGACTTCCAATTATTGTTTATTTATTTATTAGCCTGTGGAGAAAATCTGGCAACACCAATGACATGACATGACAGCCAGCTTTCCGTCAGCGTAGTGTAGTATTTATTTTATAAAAAAATATCGAAAATAAAGCCCTATTATTGTATTTCTAGAATATAAACATAGAGTATTTTTATATTGAAACTTTAATTAATATGATAAGTTCGTGTACAAAGCGTTAACGTGTCAATAAAAGTGGATGTGAATGTTCCGACTCCATTCTACAATGAAAGATGTCTTATTATTGGTGTGTGTACAGCAGAACAAAACGAAAGTGACTAGTTGACCGTGCGTTATACAGTGGTTATTGAAACACTCGACTGGAATTAAAATGGCGCAGACGGTGAGACGAGCAATTGAGGGCAGATACCCGTCCTGCTACATACCCAGTAGGATTAAAGAGAGGAGGGCTAAAGCTAGGGCATTAAGGTAAATATTATTTTTCTGAGGGCATTGGCACTTCGCAACCACGCCAGGTGCCTTGCTTTTTTTTTCTTCATGGTATTTTTCGATCGTTTTAGCGAAGTATAGCAATGATAACATACATTCAAGATCATAGTTACGAAATAATTAATTATTGTGACACTGGACTGAACTTCGATGTTTGTGTTATTGATCATTATTTCTTTATTGTTTTTCATAATAATGGAAGGATGTAATTAAACCTTTGATTAACACCACATACTATTATTCTACTTGATTGTATGACATTCTGATTCTAGAAAAATGCAATGACATGAACAGATTTACATTTATACAGTTATTCAATTCTGTATGTATAGTTGCTTAATCATTTAGCACATACCACCTAATTTAATCACAATAATCAATATAGATCTGCATTCCTTGACCTACTTTGTCATATTTTTCAGGTTAGAACAGCAAAGGAAACCAGACAAGCCAGAAGATTTTGTGTGCTACTCAGACAGTGACAGCGAGGAAGAAACACCAACACAACAACATAGGATACTATCAACGTCTTATAACTTTGTTGATTATGTTCGGTCACGGGAAATGCAGACCTCTGAGGTACTTTTATTTCAAATATATTTTTACCCAACTATGATGAAGCCAAAAGGTAAGGTTATGATTTTAGCAGTCTATGTATGTATGTATGTTTTTATTTACGAATGTTCCTCCGTAGCGCCTAAACTATTAATCTGATTTTCATGAATAAGGTGACAATTGCCATCGGTACATGGTGGACATCCCACCCATACGCACTAAACATTTTGGAAATACTTTCATTATGCGTACAGCTAAGGAGTGGAATTCCCTGCCGGAGTCTGTGTTTCCGGATAGCTACAACCTCGGAGTCTTTAAGTCAAGAGTGAATAGGTTACTTCTAGGCAAGCGTGTTACACCGTCGACCACATCATCGCTTACCATCAGGTGAGATAGTGGTGAAGCGCGAGCCTATCTATAATAAAAAAAAAGAAAAAAAAAACTATTAATTCGTTTTTATGGCCCAGGTAAGTAATAGGCGAAAAAAAAACGTAGGTTACAGTTTTTATTAAACTTTTTGCTTGTTTATATTGTAGATATATAGTTATAGTTTTTCTACTGGACAAAAAAATCAAACTAAGTTCCAAAACAAAACACTACAAAGTGAACAATAACTTTCTTTTCAGAAGTTGGTGTCTTTGGTACCTATTGATTTCCGTTTTTCGACACCGACTTCGTGTAAAAGATATTTATTTTTCGGTTTGTAGTGTTTTGTTTTTGAAGACGGTTTGTTTTTTTTTGCTAAATAGTTTTTATTTATCTCTTTTAAGTTTTGGTAGGTATCTCCAAATACTATGAAAATCATTTATAGCCAAAGTAAATCTAATGACGATTACTATAAGCCCAAACATGACTAGGATTCATTGTTTTATTTCGGAGTTCCAGTGCCTACCCTCTGGCTTCATCATCAGATCAGTTTGATGTGATCATTTTCATCAGTACCATTTATTTATGAGTATGTATTTGCTTCATCATAGTTGGTTAGCTATTCGATATATCTTATACCTGTGACATACGCATTAAGGAGTTCCAGTGGCCATCGTGGTCTTCTTCATCAGTTCCATTTCACCAAATGACACTTTCTGAGTGTAACTGATTGCATTGTTGACAAAAATACCAAAATTGCTATATGTATGCCTATAATATTTGAGAAGTTCCCCCGATTTCTGTTCTGTTTGTGTTGAGAATTTCACCTGATTCCTGGTTTCCTTATCATGGTACCACCCTTGAGGTATCTCCTTTCTAACAAAAAAAGTATCATGAAAATCCGTTCATAAACGACGAAGTTATCCGCGAACACAAAAATAAAAAAAAGTAATTAAGAGGTTGAATTGAGAAACATCCTCCTTTTTTTGAAATCGGTTTAAACGCGTTATAGTGATAATCATATAAGCAGTGATTATTTAGCAAAAGATAAATAAATCAATGTTATTGTCTTGGCTGATTATAAATATGGATTATAAGGTCAAAGAGCCTAAATCACATAACACAGGCAATGGTGCCTCATCCCATACAAAGAAACCGTGCTGAAATACTGTACTGTTTTTTTTTGTACATTGATCGCGTTCGGTTCCGTTCCACGGATATAGATGGTGGCTGTGGAACTGAACCGAATGCGATTGATTTACAAAAAATAAGCGTTATAATCAGATGAAAAACGTTAGTTACATTGGCACGGTTTCTTTGTATGGGATGAGGCATCTGTATGCTAGTATTATATTATCTAAGACTCAGGTCATTTCCAATCATTCAAAAAATCTAAAAACGGCTTTTTAGTTCGTTTAGTTTACGACTTTTTAGTTCGCTTTTTAAGCAGTAGTGAATTTTTTTCTGCAGGCAACATACAGATACATAGGCAGTCTTAATGCCTGAGGCATTCTCTAACAGTCAACAAAGGGTGGTGATGAGATAACATGGCAGGTGCATAAAAATTTAATAAATTACTAAAGTAAAATTGAATAATATATATTTATAACTTGTTAGTAATATTTTTTAAGATTTAGGTACATTTAAACATATAAGTGTTTTATATTTTTGAAATAACCTCTTAAAACCCTTTATTTTGATACCCCACACGATGGGTTTGAAAGTAAAAAATATTTTGGCCCCCACAATATGGCGCCCAAAATCTGCCATTTTTCTATTATCCAATTTTAATGTAGCCAGTGACAATCGCAGGGTTAAGACGAATCGAATGACGTATGAATCATCAAAATCGGCCAACGCGTTTGTTCTCTGGAACGCCACATAGGAACAAACATACATACATACATTCATACATACTTACATACATACATAGACTGATAAACACATTACCCTCCTTCGGCAGTCGGGTGAAAATACAACACATATTCACACAATCCTTTATCTGCCAGTCACCTTTAATTACGTTTTTGAATTAAAACTTCTTTCCTCAGACAATAGGTCATTTGGCAACCTATCTGATAGCTAATGGACAATACTGAAAATGCAAAATTCTGGGCTGATACAATTTTGTTGGCTGTCAACATGCTTAGATCGAAATATTGCTGACATGTTGGCGCATATTAACTATAGGTTAAAGAGTGTTTCATTTATAAATCACTAACTTTTGCTCATAATTTTGTCTCCAGCATTAGTACTTCAAATAGCCTATTTTCTTTGCCAACTAACTTGAGGAATTATTGGTTCACCGTACACCACCATATTGATGATAACTTCCGGGATAAAAGCTATCCTATGTTATTTTGTAACAGACAGACACACAAAGACAAGTTTCTATCACATTTATAATATTAGTATGGATGAATGTTATAAATGAGATCTTAATTTATCATCCTTTTCCTGCCCTTGTGCCATGTTTTTTAGGATGTATGCAATGTTTATTTACTAAAATGTAATGAAAATATATAGGGAAGTTGCGTAGTATCTTCTCGCCCAATTTACCGCAATGTCTCAAGACAAAAGTCTTATCAGAAAGCTTAAAGTCACCCAAAGGGCAATGGAGAGGGCTATGCTCGGCATTTCCTTGCGTGATCACGTCAGAAATGATGATATCCGCAGGAGAACCAAAGTTACCGACATAGCCCGAAGAATTGTCAAACTTAAGTGGCAGTGGGCAGGGCACATTGCTCGCAGAACGGATGGCCGATGGGGCCGAAAAGTTCTGGAATGGCGACCGCGAACCGGAAGACGATATGTTGGAAGGCCTCCCACTAGGTGGACCGATGACCTGGTTATGGTTGCGGGAAGGCGCTGGATGCGAGACGCACGGGATCGATCAATGTGGCGACGCCTGGGGGAGTCCTATGTCCAGCAGTAGACGTCTTTTGGCTGAAATGATGATGATGATGAATGAAAATATCATGCCACATAGCTATTTATTTTTATGAAAATTACAATGTAGAATGTAACAACAGTACTACAACAAAATATAACAGATCAAACCAAAAAAAAATCTAAGTTACTTAAATAAAATAAGTTCCTAATCTAAAACCAAACAAGAATGAAAAGAGGCCTTCCTCAATGGTTACATTGTAGTGTGTCTTACTTATCGTTGTAATAAGTATCAAAACATTTGCATGACGTTGCTATAATCGTATCTCTATGCATTTAGCTCTGATAACTAGCTGCCACCCCGGCTTTGCATGGTTATAATAAGAAATCTTTTTTTTCTTTGATAAAAACCTTGTCATAACAATAAATGTATTAGCAAAATTGGTGCAGCCATTCTGAGGTGATGTGCTTACATACATTTGGCAATTGATTTTAATTTATATATTATTACTACCAGACTAAATAATTTTTAATATTAAATAACTAATATTATAAAGAGGAAAGATTTATTTGTTTGTTTGTACCGAATAGGCTCCGAAACTACTGGACCAATTTAAAAAATTCTTTCACCAATAGAAAGCTACATTATTCCTGAGTGTTACTCAGGAATAATGTAGCTTTCTATTGGTGAAAGAATAATTTAACTGTACTAAAATTTATTACCTATACATTATGTAATCAATCTGCTTAACCACTCTGCTCAAGAAGATTTCTGATTTATGTGTAACTGTAACTGGAACCTTTGGGGAATAAGTGTGGAGACTGCGTAATGACCAGTTGACATGTGAATAGTCCGCAGCTCGAGCTCCCAATAGTACATTTCGTGTCGAGCATAAAAAGTCGAGTTTTTAACACGAGCTATGTAGCCATTCTTTTTCTATTATCTGATGAGCTTATTTAATTAAATGCAACTAAGTTCCAACAACAATTTATTAAAAACGTTCAGACTAAAAACCACAGACTATATACGCACAATCAACGCGCGCTTTTTTGAGAGGTAACAGGTTCAGTATCATTCTGCCAGTGACATAATGATCCATACAAAATTAATTTCGTAACTGTTATTATGTAATTTAGTGTGTTTTTTTTATAACCTTGTGTCTAAATGTTCATATTTCGAAACTAATTTCTTAGCCAATGTGTTACATAATAGACAACGTAGTAGAAAAAGCATCAGTTTAGCTTTCTATTGAAAATTTTGTTGGTCTGTTTACTGTTTATTGATTTTTCTTGATTGAATAGTTGTCATCATGACTAAGCACGAAAATAATCTTATTATTGTGTTGATGCCAAATATATTTTTTTAAATGTTTGGTTATGTAAAAAATCTTATCTTTTAAGTATGTTGGACATACTGAGAAGATATTAGTATGTTTCATTCCTATCTTAATCTTAACTAATATTATAATGAGGTAAATTGTATGATTATATGTTTGTAAAGGCTAATCGCTGGAAGTAACTGATCTAAATACGAAAATTCATTAACTGATAGAAAGCATTTTTTGTGCTGGAAAATGCACGATGTCTACGAGATAGGAAAGGATAGATGGACCTACTTTTTCGCACTTAGGCTCCCATTTGGTCCGTTGTGCGTGCAGGTCTCCTCTCTGTGAGAGGGAATGGGCCGTAATCCACCACGCGGGCCCAGTGCGGGTTGGTGGATGTCACATATCTTCGATTTTTTTGTTCTAAGACATGCCGGTTTCCTCACGATGTTTTCCTTCACCTTTTTGGGAGCAGTGGTGATGAAATAATTTACACAAAGTAAAGCGCCTGCCTGCACGACCTACAACTTTTAAGTCGCGGCCGTTACCACTGGGCCACCACCGCTCTTACGAGATAGCCACGGGATCGAAGACGCGGGAAAAAAGTTACATTTAACCATACATTTAACATATAGATCTGCTTGACAACCTGCTACTAAATAACTAAGTACCCTTTTTCATTTCAGCCCCGCTCAGTGGAGCCCTCGTACGCCACCAGACACATGCTCACACACGACATGTTCCGGGAGACTCCTATCAACCTAGGCAACATGAACAAGGTGTTCTGCTCCCAGTGGCTCTCCGACAGACAAGTCGTGTTCGGCACCAAATGTAACAAGGTATGAATGAAACAGTATTTCAAGCAATGTAGCCAAAATTTCACCACAGCACGGGGTCCCAACGCTAACAAAGGAAATTTGGTTCAAAGAAATGCCACTAGTTGGCGCGTTATGCATCAATTTGTTATTGAATTGTGTGTAAAATTAACATATTCTAGAATTTATCGTTACACATTTTCGTACAATTAAACTGGAAAAACGTGCAAAAAAAACAAAAAACAAATCGTATCTGTATTTAAAGAAAAAAAATGTTACGAACCTAGGAAACCCTTTTACTTACAAGTCGCTGCTAACACCATCTATAGCCGTGGAACGGATAGCGATCAATGTACTTATGAAAATAATCAGTATAATCCGACGAAAAACGCAAGTTACTTCGGCACGGTTTCTTTGTACGGGATGAGACATCTGTTTGCTAGTATTATATTATCTGTGACCACAGCAACCTTTAATGATACATGGTATTAAAATGTATTCCCGTGAATTGGTTCGGACTATCATATCAAGTTTTAAGAAGAAACACACAATCTAAAATGTCTGCAGTCTCTTTTAAAGTCCCGACGTCATTATCTTTTTCAGATTGACCAATTAGTGTTCTAAATGGTATTTGAAGATAGAACCAAAGAGCCCATACAAAGGACAGGTCAACATCTATCCAGTCAACTCATACATTTGTTAGTAATCGTGTTTGATAGAGTGTGTATGTGTTTTTATTATTTCAAAAATCTTCACGAGAATTTCAGACAGAGCATTTTCTGTGTACATAAATACTGATTCCATACGACCTGCAAACTAAACTGTAACTTCAAAAATATCCTAATGTTTACCTTATTGTGTATCTTAGCTAATGGTGTACGACGTGCGCCGGCGCACGCTGGACGCCATCCCCACACTAAGACCGCGCGCGCCCTGGGCCGGCGCCGACCATCAGACCGGTATACACGCGCTACAGATCAACCCTTCTAGGTGAGTGTCATTGATTTCTTCACTATCTAAACTCAATGATATTAAACGACCAACATAAAATTCAAGAATAAAAACCTTTAAAGCCAATATAAATAAAACAATAGCCTTAGCTTCTGAATTATCACTATAAATGATTAACAGTGTTGTACATAAGAATTTCTGAACTGTTTAGCACCTATTAAGGCGATATATACGCCCCAATGTTAACGCAGCACTGGCCGTGCGCCCGCTCGATGCCAAAATATCAATATTGAACAGTTTTGTTTACAAAATATTATTTGATTTACATATGCTATTTCAGTTATGAAGAAATTCCAGCCATCAATTTTTCTATGTAAAAATATTTTTAAATTAAACTATCCAAAAGTTGCGAAAAAATATTGTCTTGTTAATTTTTTTAAAGCAAAACTATTAGTTACACGAAAAAACCTTGTTTCAAAAATAATATACATGAATCAATACTTTTTTTTCCAACCTTTTAACGTAGCCGTTAATAAGGAGTATGCTTTAGAAAATAACCGTTTTACGGCACTTAAGCGACGGAAGGCCCTTAAGCAGATTCTTAATTCAAAATATATATTTATATTTTTATAATGAAACACATCATTTATCAGTAGATTTAGCAAAATGGATTTCAGAAACTGCTTAACGGCTTTGGAAACCTTTATCGAAGAATTACAAGATGAAGACGCCATCCCTCTTTTTTTAGTATATCTAGAAATATCGTGTGTTTTTATTTATTTTCATTACTAATTACTAATTTACCTTTCAGAACCTTACTAGCGACTGGCGCGCGCAACTCGTGCGAGCTCGCGATATACAGTCTACCTACCTTGGACCCCGTGTGTGTCGGTGAGACGCATAAAGACTGGGTATGATTTCTATGAGTTTGTTTACATTTTTACTGCTTAATTCATTCATTGATTTTGCTTTGCAGAAGAGATTTCTAAATTAAATCTACAAAACACATTCATTTACCATAATTTATTCAACCAAAAAATATTTATTCGCCTTCTAACTCCGAGTTAGTAGCTAAGCCTGTGTTATTTGTGACATTTACGTATGACATATATTAATTTGACAGTTCTTGGTTAATTCTTTAAAGTTTACAATTTGTGATGGGCTACTTGACTCGTTGTTTGTCAATGATAAAAACGTGTATAATTAAAACCAAATTTTTCCTACCAAAACCATCACATAGAATTAAAAGTTTGAATTTGAGTATTGTCAATGACTAGTGTTTAAAAATTTGTCTTACCATTAGGTGAGATAGTGGTCAAGCGCGAGCCTATCAATAATAAAAATAATATTGGCACGTTCTTAATTTATGTTACTCAATACAAAAACTAGTCCAATGCTAACTTTAAATCAAGTCTTCGTAAAAACTTAAAATGTTGGTAATTCGAACTTAATAAATACTTATTTGTTTGTACAGATCCTGGACATGTGCTGGCTAGACGACGAGTTCGTCGTGACTGGCTCCCGGGACTCCAAGCTAGCTCTGTGGAAGGCTCCGGCCGCCCCCCCCACACAGACCATGCATCATTATATATCTCCCGTGTGTGTCAAGGAGTGTCGCTCAGGTAAATAATAAAATACTTGGACTTAAAAAAACTTTCGTGATACACATTTTTCTTCAAAACCTGTTATACTAACTATTTGACCGATGTCTTCAGGTCAGAAGGTCCGCGCTCTAACATTCAACCAGCGCTGGCGCGAGATAGCGGCCCTCACTCTGAACGGCTACATCCACGTATTCAACGCGGAGACCTTCCGTCAGACGCTCTCCAGGAAGCTGCCCTCGTGTCAGGACCTGGTCTGTCTAGCCACGCAGGTATGTAACAGTATCAACACTTTTTTTTTACGAGGCGAAACCTTCAAAAGGCGCCTGGACTTATGGGGAAAGATCAGGGAATGTGGGATTTTTACATTACTAAAACCACTGGTGATCACCATCAGCTCGTAGAAGCAGCCTCTCATATTATCACCCCGGAACCCCCTGTGTGCAACGCCTGTTAGGGCACAGCCCTGGGCACACTGAAAGGCGTCTCCCCCGCACCTGGCGCACGGCAGGGCGTGACGTCAGCGTCCCCGGAGTGCCGCCTGTGTGTGATGCAGGCGGGCATGCGGCGTTCTAGACAGCGGGCGGGTGCCTCCCGACACATTCTTCTCGGATCGGCTCTCACGATCCCGCTCGGCAGCCTCCTCCTGGACCATCACGGTCTCAAAGAAGGAGGTAATTTCACTCCAGTTTTCTGTCTCCCTGGCCCTCACAACTACTTGCAAGAGCCTTGGTTTTCTGCTGGAAACGACTTAATTAACTATGAAATAGACGCATTACATAGTTGGCAACATATTTAGCGAGATATTTCTATATTTTACGTAACCTTTTTCAATTTAGTACTACGAGGGCTGCACTAAAAGTATCGGGAATGGAATATTTCCACTGTTCCTGTCATATTAAAATCTTTTTAATTGAAAATAGGACTGCTGGACAGCCGCACGCTGCAGTCCTATACATATGATAGTTATGTAGCCTCTCATTCCCTAGGAAAGCGGCGTGTACGCAATCGGCTGCAAGTCGTACACTCTGCTGCTGGACTGCCGCACGCTGCAGTCCTATACATATGATAGTTATGTGGCCTCTCATTCCCTAGGAAAGCGGCGTGTACGCAATCGGCTGCAAGTCGTACACTCTGCTGCTGGACTGCCGCACGCTGCAGTCCTATACATATGATAGTTATGTGGCCTCTCATTCCCTAGGAAAGCGGCGTGTACGCAATCGGCTGCAAGTCGTACACTCTGCTGCTGGACGGCCGCACGCTGCAGTCCTATACATATGATAGTTATGTGGCCTCTCATTCCCTAGGAAAGCGGCGTGTACGCAATCGGCTGCAAGTCGTACACTCTGCTGCTGGACTGCCGCACGCTGCAGTCCTATACATATGATAGTTATGTGGCCTCTCATTCCCTAGGAAAGCGGCGTGTACGCAATCGGCTGCAAGTCGTACACTCTGCTGCTGGACTGCCGCACGCTGCAGTCCTATACATATGATAGTCATGTGGCCTCTCATTCCCTAGGAAAGCGGCGTGTACGCAATCGGCTGCAAGTCGTACACTCTGCTGCTGGACTGCCGCACGCTGCAGTCCTATACATATGATAGTTATGTGGCCTCTCATTCCCTAGGAAAGCGGCGTGTACGCAATCGGCTGCAAGTCGTACACTCTGCTGCTGGACTGCCGCACGCTGCAGTCCTATACATATGATAGTTATGTGGCCTCTCATTCCCTAGGAAAGCGGCGTGTACGCAATCGGCTGCAAGTCGTACACTCTGCTGCTGGACTGCCGCACGCTGCAGTCCTATACATATGATAGTTATGTGGCCTCTCATTCCCTAGGAAAGCGGCGTGTACGCAATCGGCTGCAAGTCGTACACTCTGCTGCTGGACTGCCGCACGCTGCAGTCCTATACATATGATAGTTATGTGGCCTCTCATTCCCTAGGAAAGCGGCGTGTACGCAATCGGCTGCAAGTCGTACACTCTGCTGCTGGACTGCCGCACGCTGCAGTCCTATACATATGATAGTTATGTGGCCTCTCATTCCCTAGGAAAGCGGCGTGTACGCAATCGGCTGCAAGTCGTACACTCTGCTGCTGGACTGCCGCACGCTGCAGTCCTATACATATGATAGTTATGTGGCCTCTCATTCCCTAGGAAAGCGGCGTGTACGCAATCGGCTGCAAGTCGTACACTCTGCTGCTGGACTGCCGCACGCTGCAGTCCTATACATATGATAGTTATGTGGCCTCTCATTCCCTAGGAAAGCGGCGTGTACGCAATCGGCTGCAAGTCGTACACTCTGCTGCTGGACTGCCGCACGCTGCAGTCCTATACATATGATAGTTATGTGGCCTCTCATTCCCTAGGAAAGCGGCGTGTACGCAATCGGCTGCAAGTCGTACACTCTGCTGCTGGACTGCCGCACGCTGCAGTCCTATACATATGATAGTTATGTGGCCTCTCATTCCCTAGGAAAGCGGCGTGTACGCAATCGGCTGCAAGTCGTACACTCTGCTGCTGGACTGCCGCACGCTGCAGTCCTATACATATGATAGTTATGTGGCCTCTCATTCCCTAGGAAAGCGGCGTGTACGCAATCGGCTGCAAGTCGTACACTCTGCTGCTGGACTGCCGCACGCTGCAGTCCTATACATATGATAGTTATGTGGCCTCTCATTCCCTAGGAAAGCGGCGTGTACGCAATCGGCTGCAAGTCGTACACTCTGCTGCTGGACTGCCGCACGCTGCAGTCCTATACATATGATAGTTATGTGGCCTCTCATTCCCTAGGAAAGCGGCGTGTACGCAATCGGCTGCAAGTCGTACACTCTGCTGCTGGACTGCCGCACGCTGCAGTCCTATACATATGATAGTTATGTGGCCTCTCATTCCCTAGGAAAGCGGCGTGTACGCAATCGGCTGCAAGTCGTACACTCTGCTGCTGGACTGCCGCACGCTGCAGTCGGTGAAGAAGATCACGTCGCGCTACAACGGGTGCGGCATCAGGTCCGCCAGCTTCAGGGGCAACATGCTCACCATCGGCACTGGCCTAGGTAACTAATTCATTATTCATTGTAAAAAAAATATTATTATATATCATTGTTAAAACTAGCTTTGCCATTTTTCTCTCAGACCCTTTAATTGTGTACCCCTATCTAAAAAAAAATATTAATTTGTCCGCTATTTAGTAAATCCAAATGGCGGCCAAATGATTATTTTTTTTGAATAATGTTATTGCGCATTTAGGATACCCTCTTAGAACCTCTCAAATTGTTACATAATAATTCATTCAGATTGAAAACAATGTGTTTTTCTTTGACAGGTCTACTCATGTTCTACGACCTACGTGCCGGCAAATACTTAGAAAGTAATATTCATTCAACGAAAACTGTCAACCTCAAGGCTTCCAGAGGCTATGTGGTAAGTACAAGAAGGTTTATTATTTCGTTTTTTTTTTAAGTAAAAGTTCACTTTGTACTATTAGCTCTAATAACGTGGCAGATTTTACACGTAATACCAGCCAGTTACTGACCCACTGGCCTCTTCTCAAACAGAGAAGGCACGAGCATTAATCGCCACGCTTGTTCAAGGTCGAGTTTGTACATACAATCAGGGAAATTAATTAATCACCAGATTAACACATGAGGGTTAACGTCTTTTGTGCCCACCAGGTACCACTGGCGAGTAAGGTGCTTAAATACTATAGCTGTTAAATGCTGTTATTATGTGCAAGGAAACAAAGTTTTAATTAAAATAATTTGTAATTACGTAGAAGTGCGATTAAATATAACATCGAATAGTTTTGCGTAGCCCCTTTTTCTAATCAAAAATTCTATTAAAGCAGTGGTTGGTAAAACCCGTAACTATCTCAATTCGCCATAGATTTGGAACATACTGACAATATGAAAAATGTAAATAAATTTGCGCTAACAGCCAAAATACTATGAAATTTTACATTTTAAAGACCTCACTCTACAGCAGCGCCCTCTACAGTTCAAATGCGGTAGTCCTCGTTTGCTGTATCGTGCCAATACATACGTCTGTTTAAAACGGACAAGTACTGTAAGAATAATATTAAATTTGATAGTCAATTTACTAATGAATATATGAACTCTTTCCAACCGTTGTATAAAATCACCGAACATTTTCAGTTCCCCGACGAAGAGGCCGACGGTTTCAACCAGGTGAAGCACGTCCCGGCGATATACACGCACTGCTACGACGACAGCGGCACCAGGATCTTCACGGCCGGCGGCCCGCTGCCCGCGCCGCTTATTGGGAACTACGCCGGCCTGTGGCAGTAGCCATCCACGGACCGACCTTGACTAGCTTTACTTTGGCCGTACGAGCCACCTACACATATAAAAGCTAAATAACTAGGCAAAAACTATTGCCAATTTTGAGTCTTAACATAAATTGACTACAACCACGTACGGGCGAAGCGTCACCGGTACATGGTGGACATCCCACCCGTACGCACTACACGGAAAGTTCTCTGCCGGAGCCTGTTTCCAGATAGCTACAATCTAGGGGGCTTTAAGTCAACAGTGAATAGGTTACTACCAGGCAAGCGTGTTACACCGTCGACCACATCATCGCTTACCATCCGGTGAGATAGTGGTCAAGCGCGAGCCTACGAATAGTTTAAAAGAAAATAATCATTTTCATGGTTAATAATCTGGATGCAAATCCACTGGATATGTTTGAGTGTGATATAGACAAATTATTTTGGTATCAACGTTGTATGATTTCTTGTGATGAATTGTGTCTATTGGAATAAATTAAATTAATTAGCGAAACTCTCCAGATGTGATGGTATTTTGATCGATATCTAATGACAATATTAGTACATTTTGATATAAGTGGGCAAACTTAACTCTCGACTTCATTCGCCATTTCGCCTCGGCTGCAATGACAAATGCTAACGTGTTTACCAAATGACGTTTGTCAGTAAACTTACGAAGAAAAAAATATATTTAGTAACAAATATTTGTGAGAAAGCTGGTTTTTTTCGTGAACCGATGTCGATTTTTGTAGGGGCTGGCCCCAAACTAGCCTAGTATTACAAACTTAATAGGTGTGAAATAGCCCCGGCACTTAACTACACGAGTGCGAATATAGAAATCACATCTGTAAGGTTTTCGCTAATAAATTTAATTTGACCCTCTGTTTTGTGATGAATTGTATCAATACTTAGTTAATTTTTCTACTATAGTCTACAATGTTTTCGAGTTTTATCGTGTATGAAGACAGATATCACTAAAAGGAAATATGAGTGCTAGACACTTCTGCCAACCATTCGGGGGTACAGGCGTAATGTTCTAATGATATACAGATAGAACATGATTACCAATCGAAAGAGGAATAGACAAATCTTGTTTTTTATTTTTATTAATTGTCTTTGGTATGTAAACTGAAAAAAGTTTGGTAATGTTTATGAATTGCATAATAAATACTTCCTCAACAATTGATTCTAGCGGTCTTTGAAGATAAAATTCTAAAGTAAACTTGTAATGATGTAAATTATAAGCTTTATAAAGCCAACCAAGATTAGACTACTAGGTGGAATCCCCGTGCGTTTAGATCAGGCATATTTATCGCAGAACGAAATGAAAATCGAAAAATTTGTAAAGCATTCTGACCTTTATCTCCACAACATAACGCACATATTTCTTTCTAGATAAGAAAATATAATACGTCAAAATCGCGTGTCGTCTCTGCGTCAATGTGCCTCGAGCCATTTCAATTCGACTTTGTACAGGTAGCTGCGTGTACATTATAACAAATTGACGTTGTCAGCCGCTATACAGGGAGAGTTTTCTAGGTGGGCTTGGGTGGCCAAATCCGAAAGTATGACGAATAGCGAATAGCACTCAAAGGAGTCACGAGGCCGATTTTGATGAAAACTAAAACTGCATCAACGAATTTTTGAAAAATCAATGTTCCAAGCCAGGAATCGTATCCGTTAATTTAAGAAAAAAAAAACACGCTGTATTACGCTATCGGTGATGATTGTAATAATATAGTGTTTTTTTGAATGAACGGGTCGGATTCCTAGCTAGGAATAATGATTTAATTTTCATCAAAATCGGTCCCGTGACTCCATTGAGCGTGTTTCGCTAGTTTTGGTCCATCCTAAACCCACTTGGAAAACTCACCCTTTATACCGTAGCAATAAAGGTGATTATTCAAGCGTTACTGCTAACGTACAGTTGACGTCATGGCCTCAAATTGTTGCCACCTTGGTTGGCTATTAACTATTATGCTGGTACTATACTTCGCGTATTTGTACAAATATTTGCTCCAAATCTCTATTACAAAATGAACTTTATTGCAATAGTATTAAGATTTGTTTTGCATTGTTAAAATTTCGCAAATATGCCAAATGTAGTGCCAGCATTAGGAAAAAAATCTTTAGGCGAGTTAGTATTTCTAATAAAATGGTTTATCGCATAGCGTAGTGTACGGAATTGTGTAATTTGGTAGCAATAATAAAAGGAAGGAAAATGCAAAATTATTAGATTTGTTAATGAAGGGTCCACGAGTGCAATAGAAAAGATAATTTCAAAGAAAATGTTTATATTTCCCGCGGTAAATAGTGTCCAAACCACGATAAACAAAAATGAACTCTATTCTAAGGCTCTAGACAGATGGACTGCATGTCAACTGCACTGCGACTGCAAATTTGCAGTTTGAATGCATTTAGTGCGTTGCAGATGGCGTGCAGTTGTTGTTGGATCTGCACGCCTTAAAGCCGTAAGAGTTACTCATATTTAAAAGAAAATACTTGCCGACAAAGACTCGGAGGAGCGGCGTGTCTCTTTACATCATTGAAATATGATTTGTTATTGGTTGGTTCGGTTAGGCTGACTGTCACTCGAAACGACATTCAACCAATGAGCCATTAATAGGAAGGAACGCGTGCAGGTTTAGAGCCTCTCGGTTTGGTAACAGTGGACCTTCCAGTTGTACACTTTACTACTTCCATAGCTTAAACTTCTTCAAATGTCACAAAATACACATGTTTTATAGGATTTTGCCGCGGAAAATACATAGTATGGATGACAACGGATTATTGCAAACACCGTCAGTTTGTAATGAATTTTGTGAGATTATAGTATCCCAAATACTTACATAAATCCCATCCAAATTCGACATTTTTCAATGTATCCGTGCCTTATTGAGAAAAAAGAGTTTCAAATGTTACACGATTTATTATAAACTTACGGTGTTTGCAATAATCTGGTGACAGATATAATGAAAAATGTTACACAGAGAACGATTTCTTTGTAGCCAAGAATGTAAATTTTAAACAGTTTTTGTAAAGGGAGCCAACCATGCGACAACTATTCTTAATAGAAATTGTCCTACTGATAATGTTACCCATAGAACATTTAAATTAGTTAAATGTTCTATGGTAGGAACCGAAATTTCACGGACACGGATCGGATGTAGTACTTGTAACCAGATTGCCCTGACTAACAAACCTAAAAAAAGCTATTATGATTATTTCTGTTCTTGGCTACAAAATAAATCGTATGTATATTGGTCTAGGTTCGACTCGGTTTTGGTAATGCCTTCAAACTGTTCTTCAGACATGAAACTATTTATTATAATAAATTGTCATTCGCGATTCAATGCCGCATTTACCTCAGTAATGTTGTAGACGAAACGGGACGAAACTGTATATATAATTTAGATATACTTTTATGTACTTCATTCATTTTTATATTATTTTCATATTAAATTTTAATTTAGTTTTAATTTTTAAGTCCGAACTTCTAAGTTCGAAATTAGGTCGTCATCTTTACTTTGTAGCAAAATGTTTCAGTATGCTTTTGGGACTATTTAAATTAGTAAATCGTCCCGTTTTCACGGATACATAGTTACAAACTATTCATAGTAAATATGTCTTAGAATGAGCCCACACAGCCGCACTTTACTTTGAAAAATAAGCATCAAAATTGCGGCTTCAGTGCAATTTTCAAGTGGATGTCACAAGACGTAAGTGCTATGGAATAATTAGTTAATACTAATTTGTTAGTTACACGATATCCATAATATTAGTGTAATTAATGGACTGTGTCCGTGTGTTTTTACATATAATTTCTTACTAAATAATCCATTAAAGTGGAGATTGTGACGAGTAAAAGACTTGAGTATGCTGATTTTTGTGTTTTATTTTAACTTGACCTCTATTAATCTAATCACGGTGGACAAGGACATCCATAAGCACTAAACATTTTGGAAATAGGTACTTAAGGGAGAGCGGCCATGCTCCCCGGACATGACTAATTTTACTAATTGTAAATAAATGTTTTTATGAATATAAACCCTATATAGATTGCCCTGTGCGGTATGACCGCCCATTTTACATTTTGGTTTTAAAAATGTTTGTCCTGTATGTTTTTTTTTGTAGTGTAAAGATTATAATAAACAAATAAATCGATAAGATAGGTACGCATCGTACATAAACTTTTATTGGAATAAATAAGAAATCAACAATAAAATAAATACGATCGATAGTATGAAGTCTGACTTAAATGAGTAGAAATTAAATAAGGACCGCTAGTTTCTTAACAAATGTATTTTTTTTGCCGTGAAATAGTTCCAATTACGATCTATTTCTATTTTCGATCGCTCAGGATACCACACTTTTTAGGGTTCCGTACCCAAAGGGTAAAAACGGGACCCTATTACTGAGACTTCGCTGTCCGTCTGTCTGTCTGTCTGTCACCAGGCTGTATCTCATGAACCGTGATAGTTAGACAGTTGATATTTTCACAGATGATGTATTCCTGTTGCCGCTATAACAACAAATACTAAAAACAGTATAAAATTAATATTTAAGGGGGGCTCCCATACAACAAACGTGATATTTTTGCCGTTTTTTGCTCGATATTAATAACGGCAACAGGTAGACGCTTGAAATATTCACAGAATATTTAGTTGTATATTCTCTTCAAAAAATAATAATTATTAAATTAAAATAAAATAAATTAAGGGGGGCTCCCATACAACAAACGTGGTTTTTATGCAGTGTTTTGCGATAATGGTACGGAACCCTTCGTGTGCGAGTCCGACTCGCACTTGGCCGGTTTTTTTTATGTAACGATAAAGTGGCAACCTCCCAAATCGAAATCAAAATCAAATGTTTTTTATTTGGCGGCCTACATGGGCACTAAAACGTCGACAAAAAGTACACAGTTCGGGTTAGTTTCCTATGGAGAAGAACCGGCAAGAAACTCCACGGTTACTCTTTTAAAATAAATTGGTTTGTTTTTACGATATTTCCATGTTACAGCATTAGTGCTTAGATATGGGGGGACAACGTAGGCCCGACAATAAGTAGTAAGAAAAAAAAATGTATCTACGAGATAAAGAGTTGTTGAGTCTCTGTGGTAGTGTATGCCTTGGTAGGGAAAGTAATTGAAAGTCACGGACACAGAAGTCTCACAGTAGTTTATTATTCTCACTCAAAACTGACATGTTTAAGTTGTAGCCTTTAGTCTATACACATGTTGTTACTACCGCTGTTCATTAGGGACTGCGCTCCCGCACACAATGTATCCAGTCGTCGACTATACATTTTGTCGCGTCAGCCCCCACAATATTCCCCCCTTTTAAAAAAAAATATTACAAATAACTGAAAAATATCCTATCTGAACATCAAAGTTTCATCAATTTCGATACATCATTTCTTACATTTTAAACAATGACTTTATCGACGCCAGAGCGCTCAAGTAAGGAACAAACAAGGCGTCAGCACATTGCTCGCTCGTCACTTGATCGCTTTTATTACCTAGCTATACGTCATACAATAACAAAGTGTTGTGAATCTGAATCTAAAAATAAATGTCTAATAACGAAACATTGTTTTACTTAATTACGTACAATTGCCTCTCTTATGGGGCTTTCAACTATAATATGAGACAGACATACATGTTTTGTTAAAATCACTACTGTTAACTACATTAACTTACTTTTAATATTTAACTAAATTTAAATTCACACGTTGGACACAATCACGAAAAATATAAGAAACTCACTGGATTTAGGTACTCAATAATGCACCGTAACAGGTTGAGGGTCTGGCTGAGCTGCTGTTTTAGCTAGCTGAGTTCCACGCCCTTCCTCCATACTTGACACTACTTGCTCGATCATTTTGCCTTGCATTTTCCTGCCCCAAAACCGGCAGGAAATAAATAAACAAACTGCACTTATCAAAACAACCATCACTATGGTTATTAAACTGTAGTATTCTAGTTTCCTCTCTAATTCAGCTTGGGCCTGGTTACCTGCTCCATTTTGAGCGATAATTACTTCAGCGTTTTTAGACTGTTCCTTGCCCATGTTCGCGAAAATAGGCATATGCTATTCAAAATACTAAGTGAGTTAGAATGATGTCCAACGTTTGAATTTGTTTAAATCTAGGTTTTAGAAAAACGCACTGGTGGCTTAACTGTTCTGCCACTACGTGTGGTATAAGTAACAAACTTACTAACTATGCTATTCCTACTGCTAATGTTTTGTTTTTCACTGGTTGTATTAGTTTCGGCCAGTTTAATTTGTTCCGACTGTTCTAACATATAGGCTGGTTTTAGCCGTTCTATTGAGATATTTACTTGCCTTTTGGGGAGTTGTACCCTGAAAACCTTGTTGTCCCTACTTATGACGCTGTAAGGGCCATCATATGTTGGAATTAAGGGTTTCTTTACTGCATCGTTCCTAATAAATACATGAGTGCAACTGCTTAGATCTTTGTGTATGAACAGTTTCCGCGAATCGCTTGCGCTTCGTGACTTGGGACGGAGATTGTTTATAGTTTCTCGCAATCTCTCTACGTACGTATAATCATCACCATTGTACTTTGGACTTACCTCGCTGTAAAATTCGCCGGGTAAGCGCAATGTCTGACCTAGAACTAACTCGGCTGCGCTAAGGCCTGTGTCACACCGACTGGCTGCTCGCAAACCGAACAAAACGGTAGGTAACTCGTCGTCCCATGACTTGTTGTCCGATAACCTAATAGACAAAGCTACCTTTAGAGAACGATGCCATCTCTCTATCTTTCCGTTACTTTGGGGATGATATGGTGTAGTTCGGATCCTCTGGACTCCTAGTAACTTTAACAGATTAGTAAAAAGCTGACTCTCGAACTGTCTACCTTGATCGCTGGTCAGTCTACTTGGGCAACCAAACCTGCATATCCAGTTTTCATATAATGCTTTTGCTACTGTCTCCGCAGTTATATCTTCAACTGGTATCGCTTCCGGCCAGTGTGTACAACGGTCTATAATTGTGATACAATACCTGTTACCGTGTCGTGTCGTAGGCAGTGGACCTACTATATCCACATGCAAGTGCTCGAAACGTTGGCTGGATTCAAATTTACCTATTCCTGTTATCACATGACGATTTACCTTGCTTCTCTGGCACTGTATGCATGTTTTTGCCCATTTACCTATTTCTTTGTTCATACCTGGCCAAAAGAATCTTTTAGCTATCATCCTACGAGTCGTTCTCACGCCTGGATGACTGATATTGTGTACCGATTCGAAAACGATTTTTCTAAATGTCGGTGGTACATACGGCCTCATATTCCCATTGGCAACGTCGCAGTATACGCTTTTGCTGACGTTGGGAACATGTACTTGCTTTAATTGTACGTTGTTCGATGTGGCTCCACCTTGTATTAATTGTGTAATCTGATCGTCTCCTTCCTGTGCCGTTGCTAATTCTTCGTAATCTATGACGGTTGGGCAACCGATAGTTTCGACACGTGACAAAGCGTCTGCTACCGGATTATCGGTGCCGCTGATATGTTGTATATTGCTAGTGTATTCGCTAATGTACAGCAATTGTCTAATTCGCCTAGGAGTTTCTTTGGTTGAACTTACCTTTGAAAGTGCGTATGTTAGAGGTTTGTGATCGGTATGAATGGTTAAATCTCGACCCTCTATCATATCTCTAAAGTGCATGATAGACATGTATATGGCGAGTAATTCCCTATCGTATGTGCTGTAATTTTGTTGTGTGTCTGATAACTTTTTGGAAAAATAACCAAGTGGTTGCCAGGTATCGTCAACCCTCTGTTGCAGTACGGCGCCTACGCAGGTATTGGAGGCGTCGGTCATCAACGATAATGGAGCTTCAGCGACCGGATGAGATAACGTTACGGCGCTTTGTAGGCTTACCTTACATTTCTCGTACGCGGATTCCGCTTTGGCGTCCCATTCTATTTTAGTTTTATCCTTCTTTTTTGAGTTGTGCAGAAAACTATTGAGATACATATGACATTCTGCTGCTTTGGGTAAATGTGACCTGTAGAAATTTACCATACCAAGAAAACGTCTCAGCTCCTCGACCGTCTCTGGTCGCGGATAATCAATGATAGCCTTTACCTTCTCGGGTAGGGGACTTATCCCTTCTGGTGTAACCTTGTAACCTAAAAAATCGATTTCTTTCAAACCGAAAGAACTTTTCCCGAGATTTATGGTCAAGCCAATACTGTGGAATCGCTCGAATACTTTCCTGACATGCTCTCTATGTATGACGTCATCTTTTGACGCTATGATAACATCATCAATATAACAAGACAGTGATGACTCATATTCATTACCTATTTTCTCTCCAATGTTCTCGATTCCTTGCAGAACCGTATTGTCCATAAACCTCTGGAAAGTCTGTGCTGCGTTCCTAAGACCGAAGGTCATGCGTGGAAATTCATACAAACCGAAAGGTGTCGTGATAGCGGTTTTTTCCACGTCTTCAGGTGCGACTTCAATAAAGTGATATGCTCTATTTATATCGAGATGAGTATAAACTGTTTTACCTGTCAATCCGTAAGTGAAATTTTGCAGTCTGGGTATCGGGTATCTATCCGGTTTTGTTACCGCGTTCAGTCGCCGATAGTCTCCGCAAGGTCGTATATTTCCGTCCTTCTTCTGCACGACATGTAGGGGACTGGCCCACTGACTTCTAGATGGTCTACATATTCCTAGTTCCTGCATATAGCGAAATTCGTCTTTAACTTTTTGATACTTACCTGGTGGGAGTGGTCTCGGCTTCGCGTACAGTGGTGGTCCGGTTGTATCGATGTGGTGCTTAACCGAATGCATAGGCAATGTTTCTTTAAATGATACGGGCTTAGTAATGTCAGAAAATTCCTCCAACAAGTCACGAAACGGATGCGTTTGCTGTATACTCTTGATTGTTGACTCATTGTACTTTACAATGGTGCCCACAGTATATAAATAAGTAACTGAATCTACTAACTTCCTATTATGTAAGTCTACTAATAGTCGATGCGTCTTTAAAAAATCTGCACCTATTATTGGCTTAACTACGTCACAAATTATAAACGGCCATTTAAAACTACGCCTTAAACCTAAGTTAACTTCTAATGTTATAATGCCAAACGTTTTAATTTCGGTGCCGTTGGCGGCAAAAAGCTTATAATTACATTCATGGTTACGTTTTTTAGAGCTAACTTTGGTGACTGGTATCACCGATACATTGGCACCTGTATCAATAAGAAAATCCATACCATTTTTTGAATCCGTAACGCACAAGCGATGGTTTTCGTTGATGTTGATGCATGCTACCACCGCCTCGGGCTGCACCCTCTTCAGTTTTCCTGCTTGTTCAACTTCGCCCAGTTACATGGTGTCTCGCATCGCCGTGCTGACTCGCGATACCGAAAGTGGTATCGGCACAACCAGTCCGGATTATGCCGTGTCCGCTGGGGTGTTCGGGACCTTTGACGAGAACGGGAACGATTATGCCTCCATCGTCCTCTACCACTTTGTTGTTGTTGGCGCAGACCGATGCTGTTTACGTCGTTGCGCAGTGTTTTGAGCTCCAATGACATGTTCCTGAGCTGGTTTAGTAGCTCTATGTTTATATCTACCGTTGGTGAAGTAGGTGCTGGGCTATGGGCGTGTGTTCCATCTACTGCGGAAAGCTCCCCGTTGCGTAGATTGTCCATGATCTTGTCGGCCATATCTGCAAGGTCGTCCAGTTTGGTGTCTGATTTGTTAGTGGCCAGTATCGCACGAACCCATGCTGGTAGCCGTGTCAACCATAGGTTTTTCACGGTGTCTCCCGCAGCTCCGGAGTTTTTTGCTAGTTCACTCATTTTGGCCAGCAGTTGGGATGGGCGCTGCTGTCCTAGGTCCATTTCAGAGACTAGTTTGTTAAATTGAGCTTCTGCGCTGGCTTGGAACGTCTTCAGAAGTCTGTTCTTTAGAGCTGTGTAGCGCTGCTGTTCCGGTGGGTTGCTTATTAGATCTCCCACTTGGCTCAGTTCCTCCTTTGCTAGCTTGCCTAGGAGCATGTCATATTTGACCTGCTCGCTTTGATGTTGTGGTCCCATTACGGCCTCGAATTGTGTGAACCAAATTTTGGGCATGTCTGACCAAAAAGGTGGTATTCGCGATGATAACTCGATGGCAGCTAAATCGCTCACAACTGTCGGTGTTGGTTGCGCCATTATCACACTATTCTCGGACACTTATTATATTTGCGCTTCCGTTCCCTACTCAAGGCTACGTCGCGCGTCGGCGTCGGTGTCGGGGTCGGGGTCACCAATGTTGAGTCCCTGTGGTAGTGTATGCCTTGGTAGGGAAAGTAATTGAAAGTCACGGACACAGAAGTCTCACAGTAGTTTATTATTCTCACTCAAAACTGACATGTTTAAGTTGTAGCCTTTAGTCTATACACATGTTGTTACTACCGCTGTTCATTAGGGACTGCGCTCCCGCACACAATGTATCCAGTCGTCGACTATACATTTTGTCGCGTCAGCCCCCACAGAGTTAACAAATGTTAACAAGCTTCTAGAAATCTAGAAGGCCTACAATGTTCACACATTCACAAAACTATCGGTACAAGAATCTATACAAAAATAAATATATCAAGACTAAATTTAACATTGTGGCACAAATGTTGTTATCAGTGCTGTAACTATTCTTAGCTAAGGGCTATAAAGATTATTGAAATCATTGTAAAAAGCCTAATTAAATGAAGGAAAAATAAAAAATCACAGATTAGTGAAGAACTTGGGAGTGTCGGGATACGGAGCCAGGAAATAAAACAGCTGATCACGGTTACAAACTATATTCCGACGGACAGACGATCACATAAATTTACTACAGTTGTAGCCCTACCCACATGTTCTTATATATATACACATACATCACAATTAGGTACGTTCGGAGAAGAGAAGCGCTCCGTCGACAGGTGAGCGCACAGAGTACATTTTAATATACTGGGTGAGCGGAAACTGGCTGGTCAGCAACATTTTCGTTGCCGCGTGCGCCTAATTATGCATTGCAACCAATAGACTGGGCGATAGTTGCACGAGGACAAAAAAGTCTCCCGGTTGTGGCGTCGCTATCGCTACATGTGCGCACTTACATAAAAACCCATAGACTTGATGTGAGAGACAAATTAGTTACGGAGAAACAAATTGCTCGTGCGCGCTATATCTAATTGTGCGCTACAAGTTAGGAGCGGCATTCCCTACAAACTGAATAGGTTACCTACTTCTAGGCAAGCGTGTGCTCCATCGTAGACCAATTCATCGCTTAACATTAGGTGGAATGGAGGCAATCGCGAGCTTATCAATAGAAATTTAGAAAAATACTGTCTGAAAATGCTGCTGCTTATGACTTATCCTCTCAAGCGAACGTTCGTTCTGGAGTCAACAGAAGAATCGCTCTTGAATTAGGACGTAACTTTTTCGACTTTTAGGGCCAAAATATTACTTTGTCGATGTGATCATGTAGTTGCTGAAACACCACAAGTTGTGCAGCGTCTCTTTTTAACCGACTGCCGAAGGAGGGTAATGTGTTTGTTCCTATGTGGTGTTCTAGAGACCAAACGCGTTGGCCGATTTTGATGGTTCTTACGTCAATCGATTCGTCTTAACCCTGTCACCGGCTACATTAATATTGGAAAATGGCGGCTTTTGGGCGCCATATTGTGAGGCCCAAATATTTTTTCTTCCGAACCCATCATGTATCAAAATAAAGGGTATTAAGCGGTGAATTCAAAAATATAACACTTTATATGTTTAAATGTAGGTACCTAATTCGATAGGATATAGCCAGCTCGCGAATATGTATCCTCCGACTTCTAAGCATGATTTTATACTTGTTTACGTCTGTTTAGTTCGCTTTTCGAGCAGTCGGTTTTTTTTTTTTAATAAACTTTTCTAGGCTTGTGTTAGGATTAATGGGGCGTATACGGACTGGTTTTTCATCTCAAGGGGTGTTAGACAGGGCTGTGTAGCGTCACCGTGGCTGTTCAACTTGTACATAGATAGTTGTTTAATAGGTTTGAAAGAGCATGAGTGCGGATTGAGGATGAATGAGTTGCCTGTCAAATGCCTCCTTTATGCAGAAGATCAAGTTCTACTTGCATCGTCAGCAGAACAGTTGCAAGACATGGTGACTGTGATGAATGAAGCATTTAAGTTAAAAGGGATGTGTATAAATGTGAACAAGACTAAGGTAATGGTGTTTGAAAGAGAAGACGATGTATCGGAGTGTGAAGTGAAAATAAATGATAAGAGTGTGGAGCAAGTGAACGAGTTTGTATATCTGGGAAGTATGTTCACAAGGGATGGAAAGATTGAAAAGGATGTGGAAAGAAGAGTGAATGCAGGGAATAAAGTGAATGGTGCTATACATGCGGTTGTGACCAGCAAATCGATGTCTCCGGAAGCTCGACTCGCCGTTCACAACAGTGTGCTGGTGCCTACACTTATGTATGGAAGTGAAGGTTGGGTATGGCAAAAAAGACATGAAAGTAGGATTAATGCAGTAGAAATGCGTTCTTTGCGAAGTATGTGTGGTTTAACTTTAAATGATTGATTGAGGAATGAGGTAATAAGACAACGTTGTGGTTTAAAAGAAGATGTAGTGACTAAAATTTAAAAGAGTATGATACGGTATGTAAGATGGTTTGGTCATGTTGAGAGAATGAATGAAAGGCGACTAACGAAAGGTATTTACATGGCAGACGTGAATGGAAACGCCGGGAGGGGACGCCCTAGAAAAACATACATAGACCGTTCTTCAGAAAGGCCAGGTGCGCAGTACTCATAACCGGCGTGTGTGTATGACTAGATGTATGAATGTGAGTGAAGCAAAAGAAGTATGTAGGGATCGTAGCAGGTGGCGTTCTGTAGTTTCTGCCTACCCCCATGGGAAAAAGGCGTGAGTTTATGTATGTATGTATGTAAACTTTTTTAGAGATATTGTGAGTCTAATTTGGTGGTTGGTGTGATAATCTGGTGTGACTATGAGTCGGCAAGGGTAATTTTCACTAATATGAATATTGTGTTTTGCGATTTACTTGTAAGCCCCGCCCATAAATAATATTAGACTATAGTAGCAAAAGGGTTGTTCTGTAATAGTTTGCTTTGTCTGCCTTTTTGGCATCGTTGTTCCTAAACTGTTTTTTTTTTCTTTTTTATCTCTTCTTTTTCCTGCAAGCTGTCTTGTCGACATTAAGCTGGAGTTATGAAATTAGATCTCTGTCGTGCATGGTACAGTATCCAGTGATACGTCCATATATATCAGTTCACATTCCTTGTTTTAAAGAAGATCCTGTGGGGCACGTCTTTTAAGTCTTTTAAACGTTTTCGTTGGTTGTTCTTCCATTAAGCTTCTTGCTAGTTGGTTGGGATGTTTATGGATTCGTTTAGTATACGTCAGTAGTGAGTCTTTGATTTCCTCTCTTACAGTTTTCATCTTTAGATCGTGGTGTATGCGATTATTGGTCATGTACCATGGGGCTCCAGTTATCATACGCAGCGTTTTTGACTGGAAACGTTGTAGAATTTCTATGTTCGATGTGGATGCTGTGCCCCACAGCTGCAAGCCATAAGTCCAGATAGGCTTAAGGATGCACTTGTACAACAACAGTTTGTTTTCCAGAGTTAGCTGAGACTTGCGTCCCATAAGCCAATGTAGCTTTCTTAATTGCTGGTCAAGAGCCTTTCTTTTGGTGGATATGTGCTTTTTCCAGGTAAGTCGCCTATCCAGATAAGCCCAAATACCGAACATCATCCGACTGAGGTATCTTTACTTGGTTTAGTTCTACTTCTGGGCAGGTATCCCATTTCAAGGCAAAAGTGACATGAACTGATTTGGTTTCGTTTGCTTTTATGCGCCAATCTTTTAACAATTTTGTGATACGATTTAGGTTGTTTTGCAGTTTTTTAGAAGCGCCTTCAGCAGTTTCATCAACTGCAAGCAAGGCGGTATCATCAGCGAAAGTCCCTGTAAGTACTTCTATCGTATTTGGCAGATCTGAGCCTCCTAAACAGATGATCAGATTTCAGAGGGTTTTTTTGTAATAAGGCTAGTTTTATTGTGGTACTAACTTCACATTGATTGATTTGTCATTGAAATGACCATGCCAAAGGATTTAAATAAAAAATAAAACAAATTATATTGAAAATGCATTCTTTTATTCATAAAAAAGCATGAGTTCAAAGGCCACATACATCAAATGCAAATAAATATTAGATTACGTTTTATATTCCAAATACTGGTTTTAAAAAAGCAAATTCACTCAAGCTCGATCGGCGCAGCCTCCAGGACCGGAGGAACCCAGCCGACGGGCAGGGAGGTTCCTTGACTGCTTATGAAGCGGTCCCACTGCAATCTGGAAATAAAAACATTTTATAGAAACTGTTGAGTGAATATTATCTATTGCTTAAGTGAGTTTTGGTTAAGGTTTTTCGTGCTCGCCATAGGCCCAGTTTTTACATCCCTAGATGACTCGACCAATGATTAAATATGCTAACCAATGGTTGCAAATTTCCATAAAACATAATTTTTCTCCAGTTGTTAGCCTCACAAATGGTCAAATAAGTTGGAGAGTTAATTATTTGACCGTTTGTAAGACTAACTACCATTGGTTTAGTTATGGGTGGTGGTGAGTTACGGATAAAAAAACTGGGCCTTAGAAATGCGGATATTGTTAATTTTTTTTAATTGTCTCAAATTAATCGGGTTGCCTAAGGTTAGTGTTTCTGTCAACGAGCATGAAAGCGCGCGCCAAGTAAATAGTAGCACCGCTCGAGAATCTCAATTTTACTGAATAAATCGACCTTCACTTCAATTGTTGCGTTTTGTGCTAGTTGCTAAATTACTAATTAAACTGTGCACGTAGTTTTTATGCATATATAACCCGGGCAAGACTGTGCAGGCAGCTATGTAATAGGATAGATGGACCCCCTTCTGCCGCACTTAATTTGATCCGTTGTACATGCAGGCCTCCTCTCTGTGAGAGTGATGGGCCGTAAGCAACCTCGCGGGCCTAGTGCGGGTTGGTAGATATCAGGCCCGAAACGGTACTGTTTTTGAATAAGATTTACTAATGCGCAGCCATTGTGCCCAACTTCAGGGCGGCCAAGAAGTTTGGCGAGAACTATACACAAAGTAAAGCGCCTGCCGGTGGACCAATGACCTGGTGAGGGTTGCGGGGATCCGCTGGATGCGAGACGCACGGGGCCTATAAATGCGGCGACGCTTGGGGTTGGCCTATGTCCAGCAGTGGACGTCTTTCGGCTGACATGATGAAAGCACCTGCCTGGGTTCGAACCCACGACCTACAACTTGTAAGTCGAGGCAGATACTACTGGGCCACCACTGCCCTGCTATGTGATATAAAACATATTGAGAATATTTACCTGACTTCCAAAAATCTAGCAACGTCGCCTCCAAAGTCAACCTGCGGCAACTGACCACCAAAAAGCACTTCACGCCACTTGGCCAAGTTTGAGGCTATGTTTGTCTCCGTCTCCGCCTGTACCTGTAGTGTACTCGCCCGCTCACAGTCCTTCTTCAGCTTGGCTCGAAGATCTGATTCTTCCTTCTCGTAGAGAACGAGCTTCCTTTCCCACAGGCCTTTCAGTTTATCTGTAAATGAGATCAGAAAGGTAAATTTATAACTGATTGTTGAAAAATAATGAACTGATTTGTGGAAAACGTAGGAAATAAGGAATTCTTACTGAATTGTACACAAAAATTTTAAATACATCTATCATTAGGACAGCTATATAAAGAAAAACAACAAAATTTTGTTTCAAAGGCTAATAAAAGAACAATGCTATTTACCAAAAACCATTACTATTAATCTAATTTCACAGTCCTCTCATGGACGTCATGTTCAGCAATGGACATTTACAATCAAATCTAGCCACAAAATCTGTCTCACTCAGCCATATCTAAGAAACCTACAATCATAATCAAATTGCTTTGCTTACCAATATGTGCATGAAAAGCGGCAGTTTCACTCTCAGAAACAGTCTCCCCTCGGCCTATGGCCGTATTCACTCTAGCTTTGCGCAGGTTTACCAACGCATCTAGTTTGGTGAGACATTTCTTTGCATCACTTTTCTTGCGGAGCACTTCTTTCAGCACTATGTCAGCTTGGAGTTTTTCTTCTTCTTCCTGTAACATTAACAGTAAGAAAGTAAAAAGTAAGAAGTCAAATAGAAAGAAGGCAGAAGGGACTGTCTAAAAATTATACATATTTACCTGTTTTGCTTTGTTGATATCATCTTTTATTTTCTGTAAATTCTCATCAATCTTTCTAGATCTCTCCTTCAACTTTTTAATTCTCTCTTCCTTTTCTCTTTTCTTCTCCAAGTTAAGCCTTTTTAAACGTCTTCTCTTTGCTTTCCTTTTTGCTATAGCCTGCTGTAGCAAGATCAAGTATGGACCACTGGCAAGGGTCAGTTCTTTTTTAATTTCAGTTTTATTTTCTTCAATTTCTTTCATATGAGAATTCCATTCTTCTCCAGTTAATGTTTTAATATTTTCAGTTAGATGTGTCTCTTTCTCTTGTAAGTCAATAACATGAAACAATGCTTGTTGTATTAGTTCCTTGGCGCAAGATATAGAGGGTTTTTTGACTTTGGTTTGTGTAAGTTCTTTCACAGGATTTGGATTTACGAAGGTTGACAGAAAGTCTTGATCTGGTGTAGCTGCAGGGTTAGCAGATGAAATGAAGAATGGGGGAGGCTGTGGCGGGGCTGGTACATATTGTTGAGGAGACTGTGGTACATAATATGGTGGGGGTGTTACGTAGTGTGGGGGAGGCAGTGCGGGTGGTGGCACAAAGTGCGGGAGAGGCGGAGGTGGCGGCGGAACAGTATATGATGGAAAACGTTGGAATGTACAATTATTTCCGCGAAAATTATTATAAAAATTAGGATTATATGACATGATTTTGTAGTAATTTTAAAATTAGTAGAAAAATAGTGCTTTATATTATAAAGCCACAGTTTCAGGTAGCTGAGTTTCGGCGCCTTTAAGTACTTGTTCTGCCGCTTTGTAGTCCTCGTTGTCTTTGAGATCCTGCTCAGTTTCTAATATCGTCTTGAGGTCAGCGAATGCCTTCACCAATCTGGGAAAGAATTGATAAAAAAAGTTCAAGTATTATTTGCAATCAATTTGGTCACTGGAACCTGAAATATAGGTAATGTTCCTAAATCAGTGTGTTGTGGCAATAAGGAATTTATTTATAATTTATTAGTTCTTGTTAATTCACTAGTCAACGTAAACTAACACTCGGAATTTATCTAATTAGTGTGTAGTATCCTGTCCGTCATACCAGAAAACTAAACTTTTACTTTCATTATTAAAAAGAAGAAATTAAAATTTTAAAGTCAGTTTTGCAAAATTTTTAAATCAACTCAAAAATATCTTGTATTACCATTCCATACTGGGCCTGTGTAGTGGATAATGACTCATTCCCTCTCACAGAGAGGAGGCTTTTGTTTCAGCAATGCGAACATTACAGACTGATTAAGCTTATGTAATAAACAAATCTAAGTAATTCTTATTTGTTTCTATAATAGGGATGTTTCCTTGGTAGAAAAATGATAATTCTATTTAGTCCATCAGTGAGATTATTAAATAATATTGGACACGTATTTTTTGCTTTACCAAATCAATAAAAAATTAACTAGTTAAAACGCATCAAGACTCAGGCCCCTCAAACCCCCCAAACCTCAAGCCATCAAACATCAAGCCCCCTCGGCTTGGCACTAATGCAGTATAAAGTGTACTAGCAGTGTGACGTTACATGATATTTTAATGCATTATATCATCGTCACTATAAGTATGTGTCAAAAAAAATAAGACTTGATGGACAAAAAATAAATTTTCAGTATACTAGCCTATTACTGTCTGTTACTATGACCTCCTAAAAACATAGTCTAAATGAAAACATAGTCAACATAGTCTAGTGAAACAGACTGAATGAATGTTATGATTTCGCATACACAACATTTGATTGGTAAGAAATAATTTTAGTTAAGCATTAACAAAAACAAGGTGAGGTAGTTATAAAAATTATTCATATTGGAAGGTAAAAAAAAAATATGTGCTACCTAATGATGCATACAAAAGATCATTATCATGAATCACCACGCTTGAATGAGTAAGGACGCCCAACAAAGAACAGATGTCGCACAACGAATCCTAACCTCCATGCACACCTGTGATTAAACATAAAATATGCGATGACACTACACTAAGAAAGTCTTCAGAACACCGATTTATGATGATTACTAGGTTTTAATAGTAGTTTTAGTGCTAAACTCACCGTCTTTGACAATCTGGGACCATCATAAGCGACTCCTGCAGAACTTCCTCCTGCTTTCGGATGTTATGCTCGTCCTGGCCTTCGTCTTTAATCCTCTGTATCCTATTCTTCTGCTGTTCAACTTCCTTTTCGTACACTACTTTCTCCTTGGCTATGCGTTTCACAACGCCAGTCTTTATTTTTATTTGACGAATTCTGGGGTCTGCCATGTTCAAAAGCTCGCTATTGTTTTTTGTGTCAAACTCAACTGACAGCTGCGCTGGCCGCTGCGTAGGGCAATGTCAAGTCGGACGCAGTGTTGCCAGTGGCAGATAGTCAAATATTACATGTGATATCTCAAAAAGTTACTTTTTCTGAAACCTGATTTTATATGGAAAACGACACTAATACGCTCACCGCCGAAGTAAGCGGAATGGAAAATTTAGAAATACACATGAGTGAGTGAGTGAATATGCAGTACGTCAATTTGTGTGTCACAAAATCAGCGAAGCGAGCATGGGCGTACCCAAGACATTTGTGACAAGACATGATAAATTATGTAATTTCTTACAATTTGTCTTAAATGCTAGCACGGGTCAAACATGTGACTTATTTTAAAGGCGCGACATGCCTTTCTTGTTGCTTCCCGGCGAGCACGGCCTACTGTGACATGGCTTGAGTCACACATTTCATCGCAGTTTGGACGATAAAGCCATTTTGTCTTAAATACTAGTACCGGCGGCGTGAGAAAATTTCCTGACGTTTATTTGGGACTTAGTTGCTAATACGGGCGCACCCATTTTGTCACAAATTTCACATTTTGACAGATGATTAAAAAAATGTATCACCTTCGTTCGGAGGTGGTGATAAAATTTTATAGTTGAAAAATAAAATATTTTCGTTCTAATTACTGCACCAAATGGCAATAAATTTATTTTGTGTGTGGTGATCAATGCTTATTAATTAATTGAAATGTTACAGGATTATTAATTAATTCTATTTTATTACTTTTTTATAATTGTATTTTTATTTTGATTATTTTTTGTTATAATTATTTTCTTTTATTCCATATTCTTCTTACTTTCTACATTTTAAATTATTTCTTAAATAAAACCCCCAAAAAATATATAAAAAAAAAAATAGGGGCTCACCGGTATCGGGAACTGGGTCCAAACTATTATATTTTTTAAGTAATTATTAAAATTTTCAAAATAATTATATCTTTCTAACAAACACTTACTATGTTATCAAACAAACAAAGAAAAATAAAGTGTGCATAAGTCTATGGTCGTGGGTCAAATATAATTTTTTCCCAAGAAAATTAAAAAGTTTTTTATCTGTATGAACGGCACACTTTTATAAGTATTATTTTATTTGGTCGTCTATTCAGATTATGTCGCACTATAAAGTTGGCTACAAGAAAGGCATGTCGCGTCTTGAAACTATGTCACATGGTTGTCCCGTGCTAGCATTTAAGACAAATTGTAAGACATGACATATTTTATCATAACTTGTCATGACCCAAAATATTTTCTGTTAAGAATTTGTAGTTCAAGTCGAAAACCAAGCAAAGTAAAAAAAAAAAAACTTTTTCATAAATTCATGTTTAGATGCTCCTAGCTTGAGGGTGGCAAAGGGGGGGGGGGAGAGGGCAAATTTTGGTTATTTTTTGCCTAGGACATACCGTTTTCGAGATATAGAGCCGTTTTATGTAAAATAAAATTAAATTCGGAGGCCCATAATTCGGCAATAGTGCGTCGTAGGGCTATGCTTCTCTGAACCTAAATGGTTTTTATGGCCAAGATTAACCCGAAACTACCATAAAATTGGCAAATTTCCGAAAAAGAAAACAAATAAACGTCAAGAAGTTATGCCACAAGTCAAGAAAATATCTCACGCCGCCGTGCTAGCATTTAAGACAAAATGGCTTTTTCGCCCAAACTGTGATAAAAAGTGTGACTTAGGCCATGTCACAGTAGGCCGTGCTCGCCGGGAGGTGCGACATCACGAGTACACGACGAACGAAAACTTTCTTACATGCTGATGCGTTCCGTTTGACGATATTTTTTTTGTTTTTAAATATTTCTTAGTTCTAAAATTAAAGTAAAAGTTACATTTTGAGTTACAAGAGGTTACATTAGAAGGTCAAAAGTAACGTAGAAAATAACAAAAGTTACGTTCTGGCAACGCTGGTCGGACGGTCACATTGGGCCGCATTGCGGATGAACTTGGCAATGAAAGGCTGCGTTACAGTGACATGATATTTATAATTTTGTACATTATTAAAATATCTGCCTACCCGCGAATTAAATCTGCTCTTGAAAATTGTCGTGTACATTGTTGCATGATGATAATAATAATGATACAAAATGTGAACGTTAATGATGTAGAAAAGGAAAATAATATTAGGATTCTAGATAGGAACTTGAATGTGAATGAAGCAGAACGTTAACTCTCGTAGAAATCAACGGGCACGAAGGCCCATTACTGGGATCTTAAAAAAATATAGAACTAAATGCATTACATAAATGTTACCTACCTACAAACAAGACACTTGAAAGATGTTACACTTTGTATCTTCTTATCGCAAATATCGGCGATAAGATTTTTTGGATCAGTAGGTATGACTTGCGTCCCTGGTATCCAATTCTAGCGGAAAATAAAATCTATATCAGGTTGCATAAAATAAAACAAATATAGGTTACCCTGAAAACACAGAATAAATAATAGTACAAGCTGAAAACCTACTATCTAAGAAGATATTGATATTTTTTTTATTAACGAATGGTATCGCGGCACAGTCTCATTTGATGGTAAGCGATGATGTAGTCGACGGTGAAGCACGTTTGCCTAGAAGCTAACCTATTCAATTTTGACATAAAACCCCTAGGTTGTAACTATCAGGAAACACAGTCTACTCCTTAGCTGTACGCACTATGATATTTAGGTATACTTATGTCGAAAAGAATTGCTAATTGGTCATAATCGATTGACAGCACCTCTTTAGCTGAGTAATTGTTCTGGTCAATTATCTAATGAACTTGTACCGTTACGTCATCTGAATTACCAGATATTGGGGCCGAATACCTGTATTTTTGACGTGACAACGTCTAATAAATTGATGAACGAAGGCTGCATGTATGAAAAAGTGTCCCGTTACGCTGATTGTCCCGTTACGCGCATTGTTCCGTTGCGCTCATTGTTCTGTTACGATCAGAGCGAGCCCAATCTCGGAGGCAGAAATAGACTATCTGATGTCCGACGCTGCAGGCCTAAAATCAACAGCCGGCAGCGGAATATGGTTATTTGAATAGGACGTGGCTAGCTGAAAAGAGTGGAGCGCATCTCCTACAGGGACATTCAGGTACAGATCGGGCACGGTTCCTTCCGTGAGTACCTGATTAGGATTGGGTGAGAGGCCACGGTAAATTGCCATCATTGTAGAGGCAACTTGGATTCTGCACAGCACACGCTCGAGGAGTGCTTTCTTGGGCCTTTGAGCGCTGGGTCTTAGTCGCCAGGATCGGGCGAGACCTGTCTCTGCCAGTATTAGTGAGGAATATGGTAGCGGAGACAGAAAACTAGAGATAAATAGCCACCGAGAGGAATCGTGAGAAGGCCAAACCCACTTGGAGAAGAAGGCATCATGGACGCAAACACCTCGATGTAGACACTCCAAAACCCAGCTTTATTTAAGGCTGGTGGAACTTCGGGGTTCCACCAGCGGAGTGGGGACTCTGTCCGTCCACCGAGTGACCTCAGGCAAGACAGTGGTAAATCGATCACCGTACACAGTGAGGCTCAAGGGAGAGTCCTTTATAGTCAACCCAAGGATGTGGTATTTTAAGAAGTGCTGATGGTGATCACCGGTTTGGTTTTAATGAGGTAGAAATACCAAACTGCCTGTTTTTTTAAATGGACGAGCTTCTTTCAATCTTCTTTTTATTTTACACATCGGTCTACGGTCAACGGTCAGACTCATATTCAGATGATCATCTTTTGGTTTCAATAATAAATTTCATAATTGTATAATAAACATGCAAATACGGTCCAAAATTTCAAAACTATGAAATTTCGTAGTATCGAAATGCATGCCCTAATCATAACGTTGTCACGTTAAACTATCGTCCGTAAACCGACTTTACAGATCACCAATTTTTTATTTGAAACGACTGCTTATCTTACCTCCACAACTTTAGTAACTGGATAACACAATGGTACTCCTAGGCATGCCGCCTCTCCAGCCATTTCATCCTTCACAAAGGGCCTTATTATATTACCACCGCTGCTACAGTAAGTTTTTTTTTTTTTTAATGTACTTTGTCGTATCTATATAGAATAGAATAGAAGAGGGACTTCCTTTTCCGCACTTAGACTCCCATTTGGTCCATTGTGCCCACGCACAACGGACTGAATGGGACTACGGCTGAAGTAGCCAGCCTAGCTCCATCCAAAAGCACAGAACCTTCCTGGGGCCTTCACAGGCTTCGTGGAGCGACCTCACCGTTCGTTCCGAGGATTTCTTCACGTTGGGAAATCACGCGGCCTCGCAGTCCAGGATGACTGGGCGGCTGATTCGTTGGCGTTAAAACAGCCCCTGCAAAGTGGGCTGTCTGTGGCGCCTATGTTAAAAAGATGTTGGTAAGAGGGCTATGACCCATAACCCATGTTTTCTTTTTTTGTTATGCAGTTCGGTTGATCTTTGGAAGATCCATGCACGAATTTGTGAGAAAGGTAGGGGGAGAATCTTAGCTATTTCTTCTGCCAGTCCTGGATATTATTATAATATACCTATACCATTCCTCTTAACACCCTGTATCACAGCAAATATGCCGCAAAAACCATAGGGGATTTGATCTCATCGTTTATCTGACAAGAGTTTATAGATCCGTACAGATATGCCCCCGATACGGTCCGATGAGACAAATAAATATATTGTACTTGGAGAGATTATCGTCAGTACCACTAACCAAGATGAAGGTGATCCTCCTGTTGGCAGGTAGGTTATTTTTGTTGCTATGCCCATATTAATATTTGCTTCCATCATTATTTGTTTCTTATATTTGTTTCCATTTTAATATTTATGCGCGTTGGACTCCCGGAGTATCGTAACACGGCGCTTAATTATTAAAGTCTTACCTACATACGTAAAGCACTTACCAAGATCAAGGTGATACCTACTCCTATAGGTAGGTAGCAATAACATACCTGCTTATAGGTATTGTTGCTAAGCCATAGTTTTCAAGCGCGTTAGACCCCTGAGAGTATTGTAACAAGGGATAACTAATTGTGCTTTATCAGATACGGCTGGATAGGTTACAATATTCCGCCAAGGTTCTACAGATGGAACTCATTTGGCTGTAATCCTCTGCGCGAGTCCAGTAGTATTTCCTATTGTTCCCTAAACCTTTGGTATGAAACACCAGTTTTCGTCAGAACCGCTAGTCAGTTTATAGGTTTTTGAAAATAACCAGGCAAGAGCGGAGTTCTTTGGAGAATAAAATCCTGTTCTTAATTTAAAGTGGATATAATTACTATAACTGTTTGAAAATGGAACATCTCGTCAGTAACATCTCCCCACTAAAGAGTTTTTTTGTCCACAGGAGTGACCGTGGCGCTATGCGTCGTGCCCGACACACAGCAGGCTCGCAGGCTCCATGCCCACAAGAATTCTGATGGCAGCTTCTTCTTGACGAATGAAGGACGTAAGTAACGCTTAATCAACCTGCTCTCCAGGTTGAGCAAGGTCACTCGAGCAAGGTGTTACATGCAGATTTTACAAGCACCCAAGGAATTTAAATCCCACTTTTCAACTATAATATACCATACCCTACGTTGTTTGCCCACAGCTCTCGGCCCCCACTATGTGGGCCACATCGGCCGTAAAGTGGCCCAGGACAGCCGGGTGAGGTTCAATATGGAAGCTTCCGGAGAGATCTGGAGGGGCGGCTTCAAGGTCAGCATCACGTGGACTGGTCCTAGCGATGTGGTGTTCCAGGACTGTATCGATTTTGGTAAGTAACCCCCTTTTAACCGACACATAAAAAAGGTTGATGTTTCCAATTCTCATAATAATCTCTTTTGAAAAAGCACTATACTTATACTTATTTTGAAAAATATTGTACTTTGGTACAGTATTTTTTATCTATACTAATATTATAAAGAGGAAACATTTTTTTTGTTTGTTTATTTGTTTGTTTGTTTGTACCGAATAGGCTCCGAAACTACTGGACCGATAAAAAAAATTCATTCACCAATAGAAAGCTACATTATTCCTGAGTGACATAGGCTATTTTTTAATCCCGAAAACGGATCCTGTGGGGTGGCCCACGGGAGCGAAGCCGCGGGGATCAGCTAGTGTTTAATATTTTGCTTTAACTTACACCAAAAAACATTGCGCAAGAATATTTTTGCAATCTCAAGAATATTTTTTCGTAGCACTTAGCCTTATCTTAGCTTCTACTTCTGTGCTTATCAAAAAAAAAATCTATAGAACCAGCCATCACAATAAGCTTATCAGAATTGATAAAAGTGCTCGAAAGCGAAGCACCTGTCAACGTTTGTTATCTATAGAATCTCATCGACATGAATTGGTAGCTCAATATAAAGAAGTAGCTGCCGCCCGCGGCTTCTCCCGCGTGGCTTTAGCACTTCTCCCAATTTTTTTATAAATACCTACCTGCCTGTGTTATTCTGATGTATAAGCTATATTTCTACAAAGTTATATCAAAATCCGTTCAGTAGTTTTTGCGTGAAAGAGTAACAAACATCCGTCCATCCATCCTCACAAAACTTTCATGTTTATAATAGGAGCAGAGTCATCATCATCATTTCAGCCGAAACACGTCCACAGCTGGACATAGGCCTCCCCCGAGCGTCACCACATTTATCGGTCCTGTGCGTTTCGCATTCACCGGACTCCCTTTCATCCTACTAGTAGTAAAATACTAGGATTATAATCTGCTGCCATGACCAAGTTTAAATTATGTGAAGTTACTAACAATAGTATTCTTTACCAGGTGCCAGCCAATGGTTTGCCGGCCCAGAACAGAAGCAACAGTACTGGCCCATTCAGAACTCCAAACTCTCAAAATACTCCATCGTATCCAAGGAAGAAGACAATGCAGCCGTCAGCGAGCGCTACTGGCTGAACTCTGACGGCATGTATATCTACGTAGCTCCCGAAGTACCACTCTTCGTTGACTACCACAATGTACTCGATAACCATCTCTGTCTGATCGCTGAGGTATCCGATCCTTACTCCACACAACGTACGGAAAACATCCTGAAATACGACCTTTGGTTCTTTGATAACCCTAAAGTCGCTCATCAACATGCCGTCGACACATACCTCGGCAAGCCCTCTGGCATCCCTGACTACAGAATGATCCAGTACCCTATCTGGTCGACCTGGGCTCGCTACTCCAGGGAAATCGATCAGGATTCGCTCTGGGCTTTCGCCAATGAGATCAAGGACAGTGGTTTCCCCAACGCACAGTTTGAAATCGACGATCTTTGGGAAGTCTGCTACGGTTCGCTGTTTGTCGATGTGAGGAAGCTTCCTGACTTGAAACAGCTGGTTCAGGACATCAAGAGCCTAGGATTCAGGGTTGCCATTTGGGTGCATCCCTTCATCAATAAGGACTGTGAGCCCTGGTACTCTACGGCTTTAGATAATGGGTAAGTTCAAAAATCACAATTACCTATTTCATTTAATTAACCTTGGTCCTACTACTGTGAAATCTAAATCTACTGTAGAACTGTTAAATCAAAAAAACTGTAACCGCTATTTTCTACCAACCACAGTCATAACCACATCTTTCTCCAGCTACCTGGTCCTCAACGAAGAGGGCAGTCCCGACACGACCTGGTGGAACAACAACGGCTCCATTCCTGGCTACATCGACTTTACCAACCCTGAGGCTGCCAACTGGTTCTCCGAAAGAGTCCAGGAGGTCATCGATACTTACGACATTGACACCGTCAAGTTTGATGCTGGAGAGTCCAGCTGGTCTCCTCAGGTAAGACTTAAAGTTCATGTTTTTTCCCACACATAATTAATCTAGGTACTACTACTATCACGTGCTTGCAGTCAACATAACTATTTCCATCGTTTATCACAACCTGCTGGTATGAATAAAGTTACAAATTTGGTGAAAGTGCTGTACTGGAAGGTGACCATAAGCTCTTAGAGTAAGGTTATTTTGAGTGTGTATAAGTGACATATGTATACAAGTCATTTACATCTGTTCCTTACACACACTCAAAATAACCTTACTCTAAGAGCTTATGGTCACCCCTCTGGTCTTAATTGTAAAGTTAGAGGGCCAGAATATTGCTCCCCAGTCACCAGCATTGAGTTCTTTTGAAGCATTAATTTGATCACAAAGTTGAAATGGAGAGACACTCTTACTTCTAATTTTACTGCGAGAACTTTTGACGACACGGTTGGCGCAGTAGTTGAGCGATCGGTTGTTACGCTGAGTGTCGCGGGTTCGATTGCCGCACAGAATAAATATTTGTATGACCTACAGATAAATACACCCGCAATACAGGAGATATTAAAAAGAAACTATGCTTGTTAAAGACCCATTAGAACACAAACATCTAGAATCTACTGAAGCAGAAACTGTAACGATTCCTTTTACTGCAGATCCCAGTACAGAAAGACCTAGACATCAACCTGCACCCCGGCCACATCGTGCAAGCTTACGTGCGCACCGTCGCCAAGTTCGGACCCGCCATTGAAGTTAGATCTGGAATGAGGTGAGAACTTTTCTTTGAAGTTAAAGTCTGAAATAACAACACTCCAATAATATCCGAACGATCACTTGTATAATGTTTAATTTCTTAAATATCTACAAAAAGGGTCAATATAAATAATAAGATCGGCAAGAAAATAAACGATGCGTCATAGATTTTTGTTGAAGTTCTAGAAAGAATAAGCACCATAAGTAGATTTTCTTAAGTCGTTATTACCTTCAATCATCGATATATTCGATTAGGTACCTACACTATAGTTTTGGCATGGGATCTATGTCAATGCTAACCGTTCCAATGTTACTAATATTATAAATGCGAAAGTTTGGATGGATGGATGTCTGTTTTTTACTCAATCACGCTAGAACGGCTGAACGGATCTGGACGAAATTTGGCACAGAGATAGATTATAGTCTGAAATAGTACATTGGCTAGGTACTATTTATCCCGGTATAATGTTCCCTTGGGATGATAAGAAACATTTAAAGCGGGGGAAGCCGCTGGCATACTCAGCTTTAAACATAAAGAAAGAAAAAGTGTTTAATTGTCACAAACGACTTATGCTAAACCCTTAATAATAGTATTAAACGCTTCTATATCAAAGATAATGTATAGCTAAAAAAATCGGTTTATGCTTATCCGGAATCAGGCCTAGTACCTTGTTCCATCACTTAAGACCATCTCCACTTTTCCAGGACCCAAGACCTCCCGGTGTTCATCCGCATGGTAGACAAGGACACTCTCTGGGACTTCAACAACGGCCTCGAGTCTTTGATAACCACCCTTCTGTCCATGAACCTGAACGGTTACACCCTGGTCCTGCCTGACATGATCGGTGGCAACGGGTACAATGAGAAGCCGAGTAAGGAGCTGTTCATCAGGTGGCTGCAAGCTAACGTGTTCATGCCGACGCTGCAGTACTCCTTCGTACCTTGGGATCATGATGATGAGGTGGGTGCTTTAAAATAGTTACCATTAGCATATTGAAATCAAAATTGCCTATTACTGAGAGAATATTTGTTGGAGATCTAAACGATCATAGGTACAGTCGATCCTTGTGTCAACTGACCAACCAATCGAGAGCTTGGAACGGTGCTAAACGTTCCCCGCGTCCCGCTTGGTAACCAAAGACTCCTAAAAGACGATATATAACATAATTATCATAACATATTACTATCCTACATTCCCGAAGGGTTAGATAGAAACCATTATGCATACGTTGTAATAAATACATTTCGAAAAAATGCCATAAATTAGTCAAAATTTCGTAGCTTGGAGTTTGAACCAGAAAGAGCCACTTTCAGAATAAATACTATGAATAATGGAAATAAAATGGTACCATGTAAGGATATTGTGCTAATGTGCAGTGAGAAAAGATAGGTACACAGTAATGGTACAGTTTAAGAAGACAGCTAACGCCAACGACCTTGAGGGAAAAAAACGCGCACTCGTTTCACACCCGCGTGACCCAAAATTTAGTAGTTTTTTGTACTTTCCTTATTATTCTATTAGTGAATAAAGGCTCAGATTACAATGTAGATAATTAAATTCTCTTTGAGATGGTGTCGATTTCATTAAAATGCGCCCAGCGGTTTTGGTGCGATTGTCGTGTTTTTGTCCATTTTAGACATAACTTTAAAGTTATTTACACCATGTTATACGACTAAAACTCAACATTTTCTTAGAGCAAATTATTAAGAAAATGGTCTAATGTAACATAATTTTTTTCCAAAAAATTACTACTAGCCGTTTAGACGTGATTCTTATTTCAAAATCAGCTACTCAAGGGTATCTGCGCCTTAACTGACAATCGATTTGGATACAAAATTGGTATTGGTTGTAGGCTATCTATTTTGAGCGCCCCGTGGTTGGCACCTTGGCACGAAGTATCCATTACGTGTATTAAACATTTTTGTGTAATATTTCTTTCTTTTCTCCAGACCGTAGAAATCAGTCGTAAATACACGCACCTGCACGCTGACTACGCCGACACCATCGTAGCCGCCATGGAGAAGTCCGTGGAGTACGGCACGCCCGTCAACCCGCCCATCTGGTGGCTCGACCCCTACGACCAGGACGCGCTCGCTGTTGCTGACGGTAAGATACTGAGACTTACTTAGGTTAACCAAGACTACGCTGACACCATCGCAGCTGTCATGGAGAAATCCGTGGAGTACGGCACGCCCGTCAACCCGCCCATCTGGTGGCTCGACCCCTACGACCAGGACGCGCTCGCTGTTGCTGACGGTAAGATACTGAGACTTACTTAGGTTAACCAAGACTACGCTGACACCATCGCAGCTGTCATGGAGAAATCCGTGGAGTACGGCACGCCCGTCAGCCCGACCCCTAAGTCCGGAACGCTCTCGCTCTTGCTGACGGTAATGGCAGACGCTTCATGTACCTACATCAAAATTATAAGTCATTTCTTCAAATAAGGCTGAACTTTACAAAAATACAGTCCCGCTTAAAGTCCGCCTATAATAACTTCTTAGTGTTTTGAAGAAATGGCGCAATAAAATCCACAGCAACACTGATTTGGAATCCGACTCCAATATAATTTGATTAGGGCCAGCCAGGCCGACGATTTTGACGGACTGGCCTTATTGTCACGGAGCCTTCTATTGTATTATTACTTAGGCTTATGTAACACTCCACTTAAACACCATCTATTACAAACCACACCAGTGACTAATCTTCTCCTTCTCTTCCAGAATTCCTTCTCGGCGAGAACATCCTAGCGGCCCCGGTAGTGAAGCCAGGAGCCGTCTCCCGCGACGTGTACCTTCCCAGAGGAAACTGGCGTGATGGCAACACCGGCGAGGTGGTCCAGGGCCCAGTGTGGCTCAAGGACTACCCCGCACCGCTGGATGTGTTGCCATATTTCATCCTCGAATGAACTTTGTTGTTTATGTAATACTCGAATGTTGTTAATAAATTATTATTGTTAAGTTTTATTGAATTTTATACGGGTAGTTTTATTCTAAACCTTTATGATAGTGAGAATTAACCCTTTTTGTTGGTTGACACCTAAATAAATTCTATTTGGGAAGTAATTTGGATAACCTACCTACCAAAATGACTACGTTAATCAAGTCATATCAAAACGTAGTCTTAGGGCGTTTACGTACTGCATCTGATCCCAATACGAGACATTTCGGTTCTGAAGTAGTAGTACTAGAGAAGCCTACGCACGAACTCTATCCGTCATAATTCAGAAAATTTTCAATTCGGATAGAACTCAGCACTCACTTCAGGCGTAGATCGCCGCCCAACACTAGATTCTAGACGGAAATCACTAAGATGATCACTGAATCACTGACGGGAATTGTTTGATCTAGACCGTACTACACTAATTAATTTATAAATTGTTATAAATGACGTAGTTATGCAGTATCACTTATTTATTTTATTGCAAGCTACCTTGATTGGACCTGTACTGGCAGTAGAAGATATAAGTGATCTTACTTAGGGTCAATTGTTCATGAAAATCGTTGCAGACGTTTCCGAGATTCAGATTTATATATATAGGTATACAAGACTTGCTCGTTTAAAGGCGTTAGTTAGATTAGAATAGTAAGATTCACAAACTAATTTTGTGTTCATGCGAGATTTGTGGCGTCTATACATATATGCGACCATCTAATCCGGCACTTAGCTCAGCTAGTGTGCCAGCTGGGCTGCTTTTACAAGTCAAAGTTTTAGAATTTAAGCACCTCATCAACATCATCTTCTTGTTTTTGTCCCGTCACGCTATCATTCTCCCGGTTCGTTAGAATTTTAGCGTCAATCACAGAAATTCACAATTGCAGACGTGTAGGTCGAGGTCCTTATCATCTAAGTATCTGTGAGTCACTGAAGGCATGGTAGAGTCATGACGCTTTACGGTATGCTGCCTTAAGTAAGATCACTTATATCTTCTACTGCCAGTACAGGTCCAATCAAGGTAGCTTGCAATAAAATAAATAAGTAATACTGCATAACTACGTCGGGAAGTCGGTAGTATTTTTTTGCAAAAAAGATTTTTTATTAAAGAGAGCTCTCCACATTCCTCTCCAGTTTTCCTGTTTCTGATTCTTCGTTTTTAGGGTCCCGTACCCAAAGGGTAAAAACGGGACCCTATTACTAAGACTCCGCGATCCGTCTGTCTGTCTGTCTGTCTGCCCGTCTGTCACCAGGCTGTATCTCATGAACCGTGATAGCTAGACAGTTGAAATTTCATAGATGATGTATTTCTGTTGCCGCTATAACAACAAATACTAAAAACAGAATAAAATAAATATTTAAGTGGGGCTCCCATAAAACAAACGTGATTTTTTTGCCGTTTTTTGCGATAATGGTACGGAACCCTTCGTGCGCGAGTCCGACTCGCACCTGACCGGTTTTTTTGTATTTTGACACCGACTTCCGAAAAGAAGGTTATTTTTCGCTTTCTTGTGTTTTCTTTTGGAAGTCGGTTCGGTTGGGGTATTTTAGTTAAAAAGATTTTATTTTTCTTTTTTGGTTTTGTTACCATATATTACAATGAAAATCATTTATAGCCAGAGGGCTTCTCATAACAATTCTAACAAGCCTAAACACGTCTGGGATACATTGTTTTATTACGGAGTTCCGGTCACTACCTTCCGGTTTCATCACCAGATCAGTTCGATGGTACCATTTTTATTACAACCATTTATTTAAATTTACTTCATCAAGCCATTTAACTATTCGAGATATCAAACATACTTCTCAATGAGAAGTTCCAGTGGCCATCTGTGGTCTACCTCATCAGTTCCACTTCAGCAAATGATACTTTCTAAATGCAAGTGCTTGCCATGTTGATGAAAATACCAAAATCGCTATATGTATGCCTATAAAATTTGAGGAGTTCCCTCGATTGCTATGGGACCCCCTCATTAGATCCTGACTTTGTGACAATGGGACCACTTCGAGAGTATACCCTTCCAAACAAAAAAGGGATTTTTAAAATCAGTTCATCGGTGATAATAAACAAAAAAAATAAAAGTAAGTATACGGCCAGAGTGCCCGCTCTGCCCGAGCGTCGGGCGAGGCGGGGCGTGCAGCGTGCATGTTAAACACGTGCTACCGCTCGGCCGGCACTCAGGACTGAGGACGGCCACTACGCGTAGGTAGACTACTCGCTCGAATAGAGCGTGCACTCTGGCCGTACACTAAGGTCGAACATATGGTTCTATTACAACCTTCAACTTTTTTGAAAGTCTGTTAAAAAGGACATCTTTATCAGAAATCTGCTATCAGACAGAAGTAACATATTTTACTTCATAAAAATAGTCAAAGTCAAAGCCATATAATATTTGCATTAAATGCGGTACAAAAGATGGTATAAATAAATTATTAGCACAATGACACATTTCGCCATAAATTGGCATGCAAATATTAAGATATGAGTTAAGGTGCTTACAATAAGCAGATTTCTATTAATCTATTAACACATTATTTTTATTAGGTATTTAACCTGTTAAGTTTAATAAACTCTTCAAAACACTTAATTTACTTACTAAAGTAGACTATGAAATTATATGGTAAACAACACATAAAATATAAAACAAACAATATTATAAAAGGCAGTAGGTAGGAATTACAACAACTAATAACAAGATAATCTACAATGCATTCCTGTAATGATAAGATTGACATGAAGATTTTTTTAGAAATTCGTTTATAGAATAAAAGCTGTGAGATATGAGCCACTTTTTTAAAACTATACAGAATTTTCTGTAAGGGAGATCGGTTATAAAGGAAGGTATAGAATTATAAATAAGAGGTGCCATGCCGCCTAAATAATTCGATTCTGGGAACAACACTACCACTAACACTACTAACACACAACTACAGGTAATTCTAATACATACTGTGTAACTTTTCGTTTATTATTGTTATTTTTAGTATTAAAAAGTGAATAATTAATTTTACAAACATAGCGATTTCAAAATATATATACATACAAGGAACGGTGAGGAGATTGTGTGCTTTATATACTGGTCTGCAGGAATCAGTCCAGTCCATATTAAAAATGGTGCGGCTGCATTTTTTCTGTGCCAACAGAACTCTACAAACTTCAGAGGAGTTTCCCCAGACAATGATGCCGTAACGGATGACGGAGCAAACATAGGCATGATATACCATTAGCGCAGTAGGTTTGGAACTTTGGATGCCTCATCTTTGACTTTTTTTAGAGCAAAAACAAACCTATTAATCTTTATGCATATTTCATTGATATGCTCCCTCCAGGTGAAATGTTCATCCAGTGTTATACCCAGAAATTTTGTTTTGTGTATCTGTTCTACTATTTGGTCCCTATGTTTTATTTTAGGATGAATATTTTTACTCTTCTGTGTTTTAAAATTTAATATTTTAGTTTTATCAACGTTTACTTTTAATGCATTTATATCTAACCATGTGACTATTTTATTTAAACTAGTATTTATATTGGTCTAACTTCATGGTTTTTACCATCTAGGATAACTGTTGTGTCATCTGCAAATAAAACACACTCTTGTTCTATTTTTTTTTATCATTGATATATACAAGGAATAATGGAGGCCCCAAGATGCTTCCCTGTGGAACTCCAAAGTAATTTTGCCGAGGCTGAGAGTTGAAGTTGATGAGACTGTTCACTTTGTCATCAAATTTTGTAATTCGGGTAGTCTGAGTTCTATTTAATAAATACGATTTAAACCATTCCAGGGCAGGTCCCCTAATACCAGTTCTACATAATTTATCGATAAGAATGGAATGATTTACAAAGTAGAAGGCTTTACTAAGGTCTAAAAACAAAGCTGAGGATACACTTTTAGAGTTAATGTTATTTATTATAGATTTGACTAAATTAAATGCTGCTAGTGAGGTGGATTTATTTTTTCTAAAACCGTATTGCTCTTTTGCAAGCATATTATATTTGTCTAAGAAAGAAAGGACTCTTTTGTACATGACTCTTTCAAAGACCTTGGATAGAATTGGAATTGGTTGGTAGTTGTTTTTATCAGTTTTAGAGACTTTTTTATGCAATGGTTTTATAATAGATATTTTGAGTTTATCCGGGCAGCAGCCTTGTTCTAAAGATAAAATATAATATGTGGATTGACGCCTACTGATAGTTATCATACAAACTTCAAAAAACCCTGTAACAAGATTAGAGCAGGCTACTTGAAATGAGATAAAACTGATAAGAAACGGTGACGACATTGATCATATCTAGAACAAAAAATCAATAATAATAATAAATTGTTTATTTGTAGATACATTTACATTAACATTATAATTTACTTAGTTACAAACAATAAATGTTGTACATAATTCATCGGTTATGTACGTGTGTGATGTCCGAATTTATACAATAATATTTTACGTTTCCTCTGCTGTGACAAAGGCCTTCTCATTCTGAGAGGTAGTAGTAACCGTGGGCCGTGATCCACTAGCGGGCCCAGTGCGGGTTGGTGGCTACCTCGGAGCCCCTTCTGTGCAACGCCTGTTCGGGCACATCCCTGGTGAGACACTTTGGTGTCTGGTCCGGTGGGCGGACAGTGTCCCCAATCTGAGCGTCCGCTTCGGGGCGATTGCTTCCCCGACGCCTTTTTCTCCGATCGGCATCGGCTCTCCCGCGATCCCGCTCGGCGGCCTCTTTCTGGACCTTTAGAGTCTCACAGAAAGAGGTCATTTCCATGGCCCTCATAAGTGCTAGCAAAGACAGGTGCCACGCAGGGCACTCTTCAAGTGTGTGCTGTGCAGATTCAAGGCGCCTCCGCAGTCAGCCTTTCGCCCAATCCTATTCAGGTACCTACTCACTGAAGCAACCGTGGCCTGTCACTACCCTACAGGCTCGTAGGAGATGCGCTCTGGAGTTATATCAAACTTTGCAAGGCGCTATCATATTCGCAAAATGAACCCAAGTGACATCACTACTATCTATAGTAAATAACTGACTCACATTCGTTAATTTATCATCAACATCTGTGATAATGATGATTACAATATTAACACTGATTCAATTTTTTTTTACTTATTTAACGCAAGACAAACAAATAACTCCCAAAGATTAATCTTGCAGATGATTTCATCTCATGACCAGCGATAGTGTTGTAAGATGATACGGACATCAAGATATCGATGATAACGTCAAGGAAGGCGGCAGTCGATAGTTATTGCTGGAACGCGATGGCGGCTCTGAAAACATTGTTATGTAAGTTTTTTTTTAACTTTCATAGTTATGTAAGATCTCTTGCATAATGAACCCAAGTTACTGTGCTTTGTACTTACAAAAACACAAATCCCAAACACGATGGTATACCTGACCTACTGTACTTCTGCTGTAGAAAGTTTAAAGCTGTATGATAATACAGTTTTTTTCACTCTTCCAATTCGACCTTGAAGAATTCATTTTGTATAATATGCAAAATGAATTAAATATGCTATATATATAATAATTTAATATTATTTTAATAACAGATTCGAGAAATAAAATGTTATGTAACAATGTTATTCTCTATCTGCCATCAATAACACTTCTAGATGAAAGTAAAACTAAGTAATTATCTAAGCAAAATCTCCGTTTACGAGAAGCTATACATTTTGTAAATAAAGAACTTCTACTAAACTTAGTGACAATTCAATCAACAACAATAATAATCCCAAATTCAAATCAAGTCAAAGTAACATACGTTTAATACGAAACTAACAAGCAATTTTACTTGGTCGGGTTATGTTTTAGTGATATAAAACGCAGTCGTTTAATGTTTTGTGGTACTGGAACGGGTCTGACTAATGGAACGGTTTTGTTGATGAATGAATTGTCACTGCGTAACTTGGTAGAAGTTCTTTATCTATATAGTCATCGGCACGTAACTTGGCAAGGTTTTGGCGTAGTGGGGGTAAGTTCGCGCATCGTACACTTATTGCCACAAAAAAGTGGTCACTTTTATTTCTTGTCATTTTCAATGGTTATCGCTATCATTTATTTTTAATCATGTATGTTTAGAAGAATGTTAAATAAAGGAGATGAATTCGTGAAGTTTATTAGGTGTTATAAATAAAATATACACCGTTAAAAGTTAAAAAAAATATTCGAAAAAGATTTTAATATTAAACATTATGTGTCCTATTAAAATAATATTAATATGTAATATTATTATAATGATGTTAATATTAAAATTTTAAACAATAACAAATACTCATAAGAAAAACTCAACATAAACAAAGGGTACAACTTTCGTGCACGCAAGTGTAATCGGGAGCGAACGGAGGGGAAGGACGCGGTGCGGGAGGCAAGGGTGGACTGAGCCACCAATCGCGCGCTCGGATCGGCGCGACCTTGTACCCCGCGTCCCGCTTCATTACCAAGGAGACCTAAAAAGCGACTTCTGCGCATCTAACGACTCTTGCCAAGTTACGTGCCGATGACTATACTAATCTATACTAATAATATTATAATATAATATTATAAAGAGGAAAGATTTTTTTGTTTGTTTGTACCGAATAGGCTCCGAAACAACTGCACCGATTTGAAAAATTCTTGCACCAATAGAAAGCTACATTATTTCTGAGTGACATAGGCTATTTTTGAATCCCGAAAACGGGTCCTGTGGGGTGGCCCACGGGAGCGAAGCCGCGGGCAACAGCTAGTTTACAATATTTATAGCTTTTCGTGACGTGGACTATAGGTAGGTACTCAAAATTATACATAGGTAGAGAGAGGCACAGTAAAAATAAAAAAAAAAAACACTGACATAAACACACACACAGAAAAGATAACACTGACGTCACAAGTGTTGGTACTTTCCACCAAATGATGCAAAACGTACCGAAACAATTTATTGCTTCTTTGGTAAAGTGGTGTCAAGGACGGGTGTTGAGAGTGAGGTCCTGGGTTCGAATCCTTGTCGGCCACTGGCCATTCTAAGAATTGGGATTCAGGAATACTTATTACAAACTAGCTTCTGCCAGCTGCTTCGCCCACGTGAAAAGAGTTTTATCATCCCAAAGGAACTTTATACCGGGATAAAAAGCCTATGTGCTAATCCTGACTATAATCTATCTGTATGCCAAATTTCATCCAGATGCATTCAGCCGTTCAGGCGTGATTGACTAGCAAACTTACATCCACACACATATCCATCCAAACTTTCACTTTTATAATATTGAACTATGGGATACCGAAATTAAGTAATGATGAGCTAATTTCCTGTTCTTAGTACTCCTGGAACATAAACAAGATATCTGGGTGCACCCATCCGCTCCTCGGGGTACCATAGGTACACGGGGTACTATGGCTCCACATAACCCTCCGGGGAAAGGAGGCGTTAAGTTATGTAGTTATACGAAAAAATAATTATTAGAGTAATTCTATTTTCCAGTGTTTCTGAGTCTCGGTGCGCGGGCGCACACTGCTACCGTGACGGAGACGCCAAGCGTACGCAACGATGACGTCACGCTCACACTGGTACCCATCCTCACTGGAGGGTTCCAACTTGTCCTCATTGAAGGTAAGTGTATCGCTCAGGTGTAGGACCTTAACAGTGCAAGTGGTCTTGTAGAACTACATTCCGTTTTTGGAACGTTGAAAGTACAAAAGCGGATGTGGATCAGATTGCTTAAGACCCTAGAGACCTCTACATGGCTGATTTTGGTCTTGGCCTAGTGCTCGAAATGTGAAGTATGCTAAGACTTACGGGGCCATCTACCTATGATCACTTATAATTTGCTTGTTCCATCTTCAGGTGACTTGCAGCCTTATTGCGTAAGTGAATTCGGTAAGGCGAAGGGCAAAGACTATGAACAATCAATCAACCAATCACATGAGGGCGCACGGTTGGCGCAGTGGTTGAGCAATTGACTGCTGCGCTGCGTGTCGCGGGTTCGATTCCCGCACGGAACAAATATTTTTATGATCTGCAGATAGTTGTTTCGGCTCTGGCTGTTTGTGTATGTGAGTTTTTATATGTTTGTAAACGCACCCACGATACAGGAAGAAATTCTTAATGGAGCATATTTATTTTTAAAAACAAACAAATAACAAGCTAATAAAAGCGTGTTAAAAATAAACATAGACGGAAATCCACATCGCGTCTTTCATCTCGCATGTGATTAGTGTTTTCCTTTCAACAGACATTCTTTTCACCCTGTTGCTTTTGAAGAATGCAAACATACCTGAACTATTATCATGAATCTATGAAGTTCTCAAATTTACATGAACCACAGTATTTTAAAACAACAGTGGTTTTTAAGCTTAAATTTTATAAAAAATCTACTGGAAAAATAAACCAAGGAGGGTTATTAATACGATCTGAAATGCAGGAACAGCATTTCTTTCAACGATATTAGAGAGTCATTTGCCCCTCCCTGAGCGAAAGTCTGGATCCGCGCCTAGTAACCTACCACAGGGACCAGCGGCAGCGTAACGTAACACGACCATTATTTTTGTGTACCTACTTAGTTTTATGGCAATAAATAAAAGAAAATAAAAATCTTACCCTTCAAACCGGAACACAGCAGCAACGCTGATTGCCTCACAAGGAAAAACTGCTTTTTTTTTAATTATAATTATGAAAGGCTCGCGCTTGACCACTATCTCACCTCCTGACTATGGTAATTGTAACAGAACGTGCAAAAATTTGCAGTTACAGCAAGTTGCTGACATCGATTCATCTCTACCACATTACCACCATTTTTTCCTTGGTTTTATAACGCAGACCTTCCATGTCAAAGGGTTTTTACAAGATATTGTTGTATGGGTACCATTTTAATCTACCAAGGCCATCTGTCATTTTAATCTAACAAAATGTATTCTAATTTACGCAAATTACAGGACTTCAACGGATAACACGCTAGACGGATAAGACGTGGTGCTAAATACAATTTATTGCCCTCATCCTTACTGTAACGACACATTGTCTTTGATTATCATGATTAAAATTAATGGTCTTAGGTCTTAGAACCGTTGGATAACATAAACCTTACTAAGACACCATTAAAAGCACTCAGAAATAAGTTTCCTTGTATCTATTCTTTATCTTAAAACATGAAAACATATACAAATATAATTGAACAGCTCATGTATTAAGGCGAGCTTAACCCATAATATAATTGGGTTGACTAACAGCAATCATCAGTTCTATAGATAAAGATGGCATAGAAAAAGAACATTATCAGCCTATAATGTTCTCGTGTCATAATGTTCCAATTGTTAGGGTTATAGAATATAGACACCAAAGAAAGACCGTTTTACTAATATGAAAGTAAAGGGTAATAAACGACTCTCTCGTCTCGTCTCTCTTCGATTTCATACCTAAGTATGAAATGTGATCACAAAGAAGGTTATAGGGATTCCAGCAGCCTAATTACGTTAGTGAATTCGGCAAGGCAAAGGGTTTGACCGCCATCAATCGACAAATCACATGCGAGATCAAAGACGCGATGTGGATTTGCGTTGCCGAATTCACTTACTTATATGCACGGTTAACGACAACCGGGTTGCACCTTTAGGTAAATGGAACTGGGCAATATTTCTATCCTATTGGGGAATATAGGAATACGCTATGCAAGTATCATAACGCTGTTTCTTCTTTCAGATAATGAGCGCGAGGTCCTCGGCCAGATAGGCCGTACACTAGTCTCCCCTTTCACAACTGAGGACATAGAAGGCGGGTTACTGGTGAGGGTTGGTAACGTCAACCTGACTATCCACACTCTGTACGACTCAGGCTCTAGGGCCAGAGGCATCAAGTTCAGCTGGGAGGCTGACCAGAGCACCAGGCTCGAGGACTGCCTTGATTTCGGTAAGTTCTAGATTTTTTTATTTTCAACCTGTGCCCTCCCTCTGCAGTGCCAAGGACTCCCTTTATCCTTTCCAATAATCCTTATTTGCCCTGTGGAATAAAAACAGTAAGAATAAAAAACATTTATTCAAGATATACACAAGTCACAACACAACAACAACAATGGCAGAGTAACCCACTCAGCATTTGCTGGGTATCACACACCCAGCGTTGGTTTCCAATTGGCATCCCGCAGTGACACTAGGGCGAGACCAATCCTGCCTTTTCTAGATCTGAGTAGCTGATTTAAATATATAGGTAATAAGATTGATTGTATGTCAATCAATATGCTAACTTATGTTGACTTCAATCCCTGATTAAAGGTGTTGCTGACAAGTTTATCTCTAAATATTATGCAAACAAATACAACGAATCATCGTACTATTTCTAGATGAATCATACTATTGTTGCTTGCGTAATCGGTCTATTATAAATTTCCACTACTGGGATACAGACCTTAAGTGACTGGCAATTTTTCGTAATAACGCTGACATTTTTATGGCAGGTTCCAAACACTGGTACGCTGGCCCCATGCAAGTAGACCAGTTGTACCCAATAGAAGCAGCCACACAAGTGTACAGACCCAGCTATATCCAAGAGTCAGACAATGGAGCCATCATGGAGCGATACTGGCTCAACTCTGGCGGAGAATATGTTATCGTTCACGACAAAGTTCCGCTCTTCGTGGACTACAAGAATATTCTGAGCAACCATCTGTGCTTTGGAGCGCAGTTAGCAGACCCATACACAGTCAACCGACCTCGAACACTCTTAGCTTACGATCTCTGGTTCCTGCCAAACGTGAAAGAAGCCCACAAGCATGCAGTAGCAAATTATCTAGGCAAGCCCTCAGCGACTCCAGACTACCTCATGGTTAAGCATCCAATCTGGTCTACCTGGGCGCAGTATTCTAGAGAAATTAACACGACGAAACTTCTCGACTTCGCCGAACAGATCAGGGATAATGGTTTCAATAACTCTCAGTTTGAGATCGATGATCAGTGGGAGACATGCTATGGTTCTCTGGAAGTGAATGAGGAGAAGTTCCCTGATTTCAACCAGACTGTGCAGGACCTTAAGGCTATGGGGTACCGCGTCACGATTTGGGCGCATCCGTTCATCAATAGGAACTGTGATCCTTGGTATTCGGAGGCTTTGGAAAAAAGGTTAGTAAAGAAAGAAAAAAAGGTGTTAACCTATGAAAAAGTAAAATTAAAAAATACAAAGTTCAATCAAAAGTTATGGGCGTTTTACTGTTTGAATCGGGGTGTTTACGCTAGATATCGTGTCATAATTACGTGTACAGTAGATGGTCGATCGAAGGTGTACTAAATATTTTTTTTAGCATGAAATAAAAATGTGTCGGGGTTGTTTGAATTTTAAATTTTACTTATCAATAGAGTCTGGCCAACGAAAGTGTGATCTGAAAAACGCGGCAAATTCAAAAAATCCTAATGTGGTATCACCAACTATACCTCTAGTTAAAAGTTTTGATACTTGTATTATTTGTATTTATTATAATTATTTTTTTTGATTTATTGGCTCCGTTTGGTGAAGTGTGACGGAGCCGTGACTGTCATGGATGTGAGTTAAAAAGAGTGTGTAGATTTATTTATAGTATGTACATAATATTAACCCACTTAACATTTAATTTATTAATTATTTAATCATCATACTCAAAATCATAGTCCAAAAATTCAACCTCTAAGTATTCATCTGTATCTGAATCATCATCTACACTTATATAATTTTTTCCAATACTTCTTCTGTTATGTGATCTCTTTGTTTATATTTTATTTGCCACATTTATTACATGGTCCGTCAATTTTTCCAGTCTTCTGCAGTTATTCGGCCAAATGAGGAACATTGAAACATAAACATAAGAAAAGGTATCATCATATCGTAAATATATAACAATCAGCCAACATGGATCAAGATTACCAAGTCATACTAACAATCGCAATCACAGACAATACACAGATTAATTATGTTGCCATACCCCAACTTTGAAAATACCCCAGATCACGCTTTCGTTGGCCAGACTCTAACTGCCTATACTTTCGAAAAGGTTTTTTTTTTAAAGGAACCATGCAAAATTTGTCTCTAACATTTTAACGACAACAGTTTTACCTATTTAAACAGCCACTGTTGCTTTTAAAAACAAAAGCCTACTCTCTCTCACAGAAAGGAAGCCAGTCTCCCAGCTGTGGAAAACATTATACGCTTCTTCTTCTTTTCGTGTGAGGATGTGGCCACGTCTGGTGTCAGAGTTAATTAAGCCGCCTCTGGAAACCCCACAGGCCTCTGACTTGACTATTTCTGACTTATATCTAATACCTTTAAACGAGCAATTCTTGTATATATGTATAAATATATATATATAATCTGAATCTGCGTTTCCGAGATCTATTGATTTTCATGAAATTTAGTATGCAGGGGGTTTCGGGGGCGATAAATCGATCTAATTAGGTTTCATTTTTAGATAACTTTGTTTTCTCTATTTTCACATATCATAATCTAGTATATGGCCTGCATCCCAGCAGTGGGGACATTAATAGGCTGATGATGTGATGTGTGTGTGTGATAATCTAGTACATATCATATTTTATTATCTCTGTAAAGTGGTGTGTACATAAATAAATAATCATTAATTTCACCAAAAACAACACAGCAGATTACAATTTGAAAAAATCTGATTGTTACTTGCACGCTTTGAACCCACAACTTCAAGCACGAGAGGCGAGGTCTTAGCCACTGTGCCACCACAACTTATACGCTGATTTTATCAGTTTATCATGCTAAACAACCCGCATCTCTTTTCAGGTACTTCGTATTAGACCAGGATATGAACAGCACCACCTCATGGTGGAACAACAACGGAACCGTGGCTGGCTACATCGATTTCACCAACCCTAGGGCCGCCAACTGGTACGCCGACCGACTGAGGGCTGTGCTCGACGCTTACGGCATTGATAGCGTGAAGTTTGACGCGGGAGAGGCTAGCTTTGCACCTGAGGTAAGGGTAACTTTTTAACAGGGCAATTATATTTAAGACGCAGATACCCCCCATTAATAAGATCGCTGCATTTATTTATGTTCAAATGTATTTTGAAGCCATAAGTATTTGAAATACGAACTACAAAATAGGCTCAGCGTCAGGTATTTGAAATAGCAATTACGAATTAAACGTTTTTGAAGTAATTGAATAACAAATACAAAATACGTATTTCAATTACAAGTAATTTAAACACTGCCCAACCCTGCCGGCAGGAGGCCATTGGGGTCGGCCTAAACATAGGTTGGAAAAAAGCTATCGGCATAATGCAGATGGCATACTTGCCATCACAGGTAAAACATGAATGAGCCGTCAGTGCAGGACAGTGAGGGTACTGCCAAAGAGAAGTGTCTATTCTCTCTCAGCAGTGATTGATGTCGAGTTGGGATGTGAGTGATGATGCCGTACCCGTACCCTATCAAATTATGAAAGCTTCTGGAAACAAAAGACTGTAAACATCTACGAATGTTAATTAAAATGACTTATCTTTATCGTAATAGGACGAGTATGGGAGACTGGAGTGACTTGGTCTTGGTACATAAAATTATAAAGCCCCTAAACATCTTCGGTTGATTTAAAAAATCAAACCTAACTCTGCTATTAGTTCTACTTCCCTGGCTTTATTACTTTATACTAGACTTGGATTACCATTTTAACACAATTTGAAAGGCTAAGTACCTACTATAGCTTAATTATTTTTGTGAACCAAGTCTTCCGTAGGATCAAATATCCTAACTACTCGTAATCACGTTCGTGTTAAAGAGGCAGATACGTGTGTGACGATACGAGTACTACCTACAGATAGGTAAACTTTTTGTATGTAAGTATCGAGCTTCCAAACTCATTAATTGGACAATGTTTTAACTAGAATGTGAACTGTTTCAAAAAGCTGTTTTAAATAACGTCTAGACGACTAACTTTATTTGTTTGTTTAACCGGGATTTTAAAAAAAATGATGGAAGCATCAGTTACGTTTCTGATAGTGTGCGATGGAGCTGCATAATGCGCTGCTCGCGCTTGACCACTATCTCACTAGTGCCGCCAACTTTTTAGGAGCTTGATGATGGTGTATTTATTTCCAGATTTCCATCCAAACTGGTGACATTGAGCTTCAGCCGCACCATCTCGTTCAACAGTATGCTAGAGTTTGCGCCGAATTCGGAGATATGGTCGAGGTTCGGGCTGGCTTCAGGTAAATTTAAGACTTATATAAACTCAAGCCTTTTTCTAATATGGACAGGCAGAAACTACAGAACACCCCTGCTACGATCCTCTCCTTATATAGGTACTCCTATTGATCAAACCAACTCCAAACTAGTCCAAACTAATCTTTGAATGCCTCGCCCTGGAGATTATATCGATATCCAATCGAATCCCTCTGCAGTAGATCAAGGGACATAGTGGATTCTTAGACAATGATGCCGCAGATGAACTTGCAAAGAGATTTTTCATAAGATAGTGCTAGGCCTGTACCCACTTCTCCCCCTGCCTTTCTCTCAAATTCGTGCGTGGATTCGCCAAAGATCAACCGAACTGCATAATAACAGATGGTCACGGGCTACATACTGTAGACAGATAAAATCGGTCTTACCGAATGTAAACCCACGAGTAACTAAAAACATTCTTATCCGAAGTAGAAATAACCTTAGAATAATCATAGGGACAATTACGGGCCACATCCCTCTTAACAAACATCTTTTCAACATAGGCGCCACAGACAGCCGACTTTGCAGAGGCTGCTTTAACGCCAAGGAATCAGCCGCCCACGTCATCCAGGAATGCCAGGCCGTGGCTTCCCAACGTGCAGAAAAGCTCGGAACAGTGAGGTTGCTCCGCGATGCCTGTGAAGCCCCCAGGAAGTTTGTGTGCTTTTGGGCAGAGCTAGGTTGGCTATGTTAGCCAGAATCCCCACGTACAACGGACCAAACGGTAGTCTAAGTGCGGAAAAGGAAGTCCCTCTTCTATTCTACCCCTATCGATTTATATTTAGACTCGCTCAAGACAAATATTTTTATGAGTCTGTACTGCTGTCCCACTTCAAGGCAAAGAAGTCCCTTCCCGCTTTGTCAGTGTACTGTCCTCTGCGATTTTGGGCTAGTCCTTTGAGGAGTCTAGTTCATCCCATAATCTCTTTTTTGCTCTGTCACGTTATCCTAAAAATTATTTCTTCTGCATTTTCGTGTATTTTTTCTGTTTCCACCAACCACTTATTACTAATTCGTCAATCGTAGATATCCATTCAATAAACGTAATGAATCACGATGAATGCATTGAGAATTGTACAAATGTGGTCTGTTTCTCACGCTCAATGCAGCTTAAGAATGTGAAGACAACGCGGCTGACGACACAATGTCACCGATAGCAGTTATTATGAGACCTTTACTTAATGCCATGCGATTTTGTATGCTTGATGCCTTTCCAAAAACCAAGCAGCTCCGTACCCAAAGGGTAAAAACGGGACCGTATTACTAAGACTCCGCGATCCGTCTGTCTGTCTGTCCGTCTGTCACCAGGCTATATCTCATGAACCGTGATAGCTATACAGTTGAAATTTTCACAGATGATGTATATCTGTTGCCGCTATAACAACAAATACTAAAAACAGAATAAAATAAATATTTAAGTGGGGCTCCCATACAACAAACGTGATTTTTTTGCCGTTTTTGCGATATGGGTACGGAAGCCTTCGTGCGCGAGTCCGACTCGCACTTGGCCGGTTTAACTTAGATTATCATCATCATCATTGCAGCCGAAAGTCGTTCACTACTGCTATAGGCCTCCCCCGAGTGTCACCATATCGAGCGATCCTGTTGTATACTCAAATATTATTTTTGCAGGACCCAAGACCTCCCAATCTACGTCCGCATGGTAGACCGCGACTCCATCTGGGGCCTCAACAACGGGCTATCTACCATCATCACCACCACCTTCCAGATGAACTTGAACGGCTACCCGTTCGTCCTCCCCGACATGATCGGAGGCAACGGGTACAACTTGGACCATGAGCAGGCTGACCTGCCGACTAAGGAGCTGTTCATTAGATGGGTGCAAGCCAATACCTTCTTGCCTGTCATGCAGTATTCCTTTGCGCCTTGGAACTTTGATGAGGAGGTAAGGTTTACTTTTAAACGACTGCCCAAAATGGAGGGGGTTCTATGTTTGCCTATATTTTTTTTTTGTGTATGTTCACCTATTTCTCCGTCAATTTTGGACCGATTGTGAAATTTTGTTTGGGTTTACCACAGCTAAAATGAGATAAATAAGAAACATTTTGCAAGTTTTTTTTGTATATTGGAGTTAGGTCGACCGTCCCCTGCTACGCAGGATGTGCACAGAGTGGTTAGCCACATTAAACCAGCTGCGTAATACATTGGTTTGTCAGCTACGACAGTTACGCATTCTTGCATAACCTAACCGTGGATCGCAGTAGACGATCACGCGTTTCCTCATTATTGTACAATATGAAGCTACGAGTCCACGAAGTAAATGTCCGTAGCTTAGCAGTTGGCCGCTATGGAAAACTGCCTTTAAACTCTGTATTATTGACAACTCTCAATATAAAATTAAAACAATGGCAGGCGGATGAGTATACAAGGAATTTGTGAAATGATTAACAATGGAATTGAACGAGCGTCGGTATCAATTGTGATATAACGAAGATCGTCTGTGTCGCAGCCAATCAAACTAAATTATCGACACGAAGAGGCCAGGATCAAGTTTCACAACCGTTTGTTAGTAGACTGTTAGGTGATTATAGCTGTCAGTTTTGTACACTGTGATTAACCTTTTTTTTAAATTATATTGTAACTAATTAATGGGAAATACTTAAAACAATGTAGTGAGGCAGGGTCGGTAATAAACGTAGATAGATATTATTATCTCAGAAGAGATTTTTGAATGGAATAGCTTTCATTCATACAAAACATTGCTAGCCCTACTTTTGGTTTCGCCGTAGTCGGGTAAAAAGTAGAGTGTACATATTAATTTAAAGATTGCATTTAAATTCTATACGTATCTGATATTTGGCTAAAAATAAGTACAATAACATTCCAAACTGTAATAATGGTAGGTGGTATTTCGCATGTATTTTTTCCAGTTCACCAAAGTTTAGTTGAAGCAAAATCATCCATTAACAAAAATACTAAACCGAAGTCCTTAATTTTCAGACCGTGAACATAAGCAAGAAGTACACGGACCTTCACGCCGAGTACGCAGACGTAATCTTCCATGCGATGGAGCATGCAGTGTCCGATGGAACTCCAGTCAACTCCCCGCTCTGGTGGATAGACCCTACTGATGAAGAAGCTCTCGAGATTTGGGATGGTAAAATAAATGGAATACTGTTATCGGGGTGTAACAATGGGAGGGATTATATCACTGTTCTAGACGAGCAGAACAAAATAAACTGCCGAGCAATGAAAAAGTTCCACCCACAAAATGCCGACAAACACCTTAATTTAATTTTTTCACATTTAATTTAAAATTTGAACACAATATTTACGTTTTTAGGTGGTAATATTCTGATGCGCTGTTAAATGTACTTCAATATTGCAGACGGTGTCATTAAGCTAGCCTTTGCCGTTTAGGAGTAATTTGGTGATATGTCACTGGAACTTTTTCATTGCTCGTTAGTGTAGTATGTTGTCCCAAATGTTTTTTGATTCTGCTTATGTTGCTTCCAAAAAAACTCTTAAATATCTGCGATGAGAGAAAGTATTATTAAGTATTAAATAAGAACCAAATAGAATTCAATTTTAAAAAGTTGGAGTTCCACAAGGAATGATCTTAGGTCCAGTCTTATTTTCACTTTAATTTATTTATTTATTTATTCATTAATTAATATAACACCTTTACAGGAACTTCCAACTTTAATGTAAAAGTATAGTAGAGTTTCTTAGCTAAGATGATTAACACAACTATGCTAGATGCTAGTATTTTATTATCTGTGACACAACGCACAACCTCTACCGTACTATACTTCACAACCTTCTCAACCGTACACACAGAAGTTACAAGACATTCAACTAACCTTTTCTTTTTAGAATACCTCCTCGCGGAAACCGTGCTAGTAGCCCCAGTCCTCACAGAAGGTGCCAGGTCCCGTGACATCTACCTGCCTGCTGGTACCTGGTACGAAGAAGGAGATGAAGAAAGGGTCGTCGAAGGTCCCATCTGGCTCAGGAACTACCCGGCACCCATAGATGTCCTGCCGTACTTCGTGCGAGACAAGACGACGTCCACTGATTCAAGTGTATCGCTTTACACTTCTGGCGTCCTGGTACTTTTAGGCTTGATCGCTAATATTGTAAGAGTGTTTTAAGTTTTGTTGTTTTAAGTGTAAATAAATAAATGTTTTGATTGTATTTTGGTTGTTCTTCTTCCTTATTTATTGGCTGTAAATTTAAATATGTCAGTTATTAAAATTTAAACTAACAGTGTAACGTTAACTTACTGTTTTTGATGACCGCAATATTCAGGTCTCGCTGCTGAGATCCTTTAAAAGTTTACCGCAGCAAATAACTGATAATTACCAGCATATTCAGCCAAATCCGATGGTGATATCGAATCACATAGCTTTACCAACAAATTCTTTTTCATCTTCACTAAACTCCAATATTTTACATATTTAATTAATCACGCAACAATAATGCATGACTACAAGTACTACAACCACTTGACTTTGTTTATGACGGTCTGTTAATCTATTCAAGTGATGCTATTTATGAGATTTAATTTTTCGATAAGTGATGCAGCTACCAACTAATATGCTGATTACACCACAGCAGGAGTATGCAACCTGTGGGAGGTTCGTGATGTGTATTTCAGAAGGATGGTCCTTCATAGTGCGATGAGAGGCTTTTTACAATCCCAGGCTAAGGATTGTAAAAAGCCTTTATTTTTTTAAAAGAGTAAGTATGGAGTTTCTTGTGCATTCTCCTCCATATCAACCTACTTTTCCGAATGCACGGTAGAATCAATTTTTTATTACATGTAAATTTTTAACGTTCAAAAGTGCCGCATAATGGCCTAGTTGAAATAAATACATTTGACTTTGACTTTGATCTTATCTTAGCCACTGCAACATAAATTTGGGTTCGGGATAAATCAAGCACAAGTTCACAGTTGTTAATTAGTTTTAATGGTTAAAGTTGAACCCGAACCTAACCATGTTACTTACAAATAAAAATTTAGGTAAGGTTGTTGGTATCAGTTGGCTGGTCTGATTTTGTTTCTAAAGAAAGTTATATATATATATATATATATATATATATTCTATACTTAATATTATAAAGAGGAAAGATTTTTTTGTTTGCTTGTTTAAACTGAATAGACTCCGAAACTACTAGACCGATTTGAAAAGTTCTTTCACCAATAGAAAGCTACATTATTCCTGAGTAACATAGGCTATTTTTTAATCCCGAAAACGGGTCCTTTGGGGTGTTCCACGGGATCGAAGCCGCGGGCAACAGCTAGTATATATAACTTTCTTAACAAACAATTAAAAAAAATTGAAAGATTTTTTTGTTTATACCGAATAGGCTCCGAAACTACTGGACCCATTTAATAAATTATTTCACCTATGGAAAGCTACATTGTTCTCGAGTTACCTAGGCTATAATTTATTTACAAAAACATAGATATCCTTATGAAATTGCAATAATGAAACCCAAAGTCGCAAAATCAGCTTTTGAGTTCTAAAATGTAGTTAGATCGCCGGTAGAAACAAAAGTTGGTTACATTCGTATTGCAGTATGAATTCTTATTCAAATAAATAGTTTAACAAATTGGTAGGTAGGGAGGTAGGGTAGGTGGATAGGTAGGTAGATAGGGTAGGGTAAGTAGGGTATGTAGGGTAGGGTAGGTAGGTAGCCAGTTGACAGGAGCGAAGCCGCGGGGGTCAGTTAGTATATTAAATAGATGGTGTAATCAAATTTGCCTGCTACTCGGAGGGGGTGCTGGTCAGCCAGTCAACTCCATACCAGGTATCACTGCCACAGCATTATCACTGAGCAGTTTAAGGTAACAGTAAACAATTGGGGCGCACGTGGTATAAAGTCGCATGATACGTTACTCTTACCCTGCAATAGAGAGAACGCTAACGGTTCCATCGTGAGTTTACCCCCCCGCCCCTCCCCAATTAAACTCACGACGGAACCGACGACGTGTCCCTAACAAATTGAGCAAAGAAAGGCACCCGTACCATCCTTTTCTCGAAGCCGTTCTGGACACTTTCGAAAATGTCCTGGATGGTTTTCTGTTTTCATGTTGGAGGCCTTTGCCCTGCAGTGGGACAGAATATGCTGAAAATTAAATAAATAATTGATGTCATCCAATGACTTAACTCTCTTTCAAATTAAATCCGCGACCCATGTTCGATCCCCTTTAACTTCGTTGTGGATAAAGCTAGAAGCCTGAATTTTCAGTGATTACATATATTTGATAGAACAAACTTTAAATAGGTCCTTAAATATTTCTACATATGAAAAGGATTAGGATCGCCGACAAAACGCATCGAACCCTTGCCAGTCCGCCGCCTAAGTAAGCACATCTTCAGCTAGAACTCAAGACTGATGAGCCTTTGCCATACTGAGGTTTAAGGCATAAATTAACTACTGAACTGATGAAGTGAAAACCATATCAAAAGAATGCATCAATCTGTAGAAACGAACACATCAACCACGACTATTCAGGTAGCGCACGTCAATAAAACATTTTTAATTTTCTACCAATCGAGGTGTCGTTGATAGAATATCACTGGTCTAATGCTTCTGGAACAGTTCACAAAAGCCGCATTGTTAACTCAAAACAAGGCCACTCAAAGACCGGATCTTCTCAACTTCACGTGATCCGTGTCATGTGTAGAGGTGTCTATAAAGGATTGTTAATTTTAAAAGCATGAATTAATTAATGGAAATACACCGGTTTTACAGTTCTGTTGTTTTTTCTAGATAAACACGAGTGGTCGATGAATGCAATCTGTGGAGGGCCTGATTCACTCTCTGGAGTGGTCTTTTAAGAGCATGTAGCACATTGATATTCAATTGCTCTATTTTTGAGGGACAGTCGAGGTTGATCTGCCACCATGATGGGCACACGCTTCTGTAAGTAGCATCCGTAATTAATTAGTTTATAAATTGTGTTTTATTGTTTTTTTTAACAATTTATATTTTAACACAGTAGTTTTCTAAATGTTTGGTGGGATTCTTGACTGTCAATCTTATTTAAACAGTAACTACTCCTCATGTTTTTTTTTGTGAAACAGTGGTGTTTGCCGCTCTGGTGGCGTGCACGCAAGCTGATATCGACGTGACCATCCTTGACTTAGCGGGCACGAAGGCGCGGCTGGTGACCCATCCAACTGTGGGATTCAACATCGTATTGCAAAGGGGCAAGTATATAAGTACTTTTTTAACATCATTATTCATCATATTAATTTTTTACTTATCAGCCACACGTCGATCAAAATCGAAGGTTGGTCCATGGATGGCTGACCACGACCACCCATACATATCGATACGATAAGATATTTATTTTGCAAATATGGGTACAAAAACATGGAGGCAAAGTTCAAAATTCAGTAGAGATGCTAAGTACATAACAATAAAGATAAACAATGTAAATATAAAAATATATTAACTATAAATACAATTTAATTATGAAGTAATTCAATAGTTATTTATATTATACTCAATTCTTCTGCAGTCAACTTATTTCGTATTGCAGTTAAATAAAAATGTAATGTCATATTTTTAAAATTTCTAGTCATTATAAAAATTTATCAAGAAATCAAATCACATCAAATCAAATCAAATGTTTTTTATTTCACATAGGCCTACATGGGCACTTATAAAACGTCGAAAATAGGTGCACGGTTCGGGTTAGTCGTTTCCTGTGGAGAAGAACCGGCAAGAAACACCACGGTTACTCTTTTTAAAAAAATTGGTTTGTTTTTACAATATTTCCATGTTACAGTATTAGTGCTTAGATATGGGGGGACAACGTAGGCCCGACAATAAGTCGTAAGAAACTAAAAAAAATATTGTATAAACGAGAGAGTTAACAAATGTTAACAAGCGTCTAGAAATCTAGAAGGCCTACAATGTTCACACATTCACAAAACAATCAGTAAAAGAATCTATACAAAGGAAAAAAAAAAGAAATATATAACAAGACTAAATTTAACATGTGGCACAAATGTTGTTATCAGTGCTGTAACTATTCATAGCAAAGGGCTATAAAGATTATTGAAATCATTGTAAAGTCTAATTAAAAGAAATAAAAAAAGTAAAAATGAGATTGAGAATAGTTAGAGACATCCACATATTTGTGCCGTTTATGAGTTACCAGGGAAGCCGCATGCGCAGGAGCTAAAATTTTTATCTTCAACGTAGTCCTTGATTTTGTAATATGCTTTTTTAATAAGGACACGTTTGATGTAGTTTTTGAACTTTCCATCGGTCAATTCTATAACTGGCTTTGGCAACTTGTTATAAAAGCGTATACTGTTTATAAGAAAAGACTTGCTAGTTAAATGCCTTTCTTCATGAAAAAGTCCGTCACATTATAATACGCTTTACCTCGATATCCCTCCTACCACGGAAGGCACTTTAAACCACATGAGTAGATAAACGGAACAGAGACAAAGCTTCCTAAGAACGTGCAAAATTGTTACCTATTTTGGTAGAGTTGTCACAATAGAATTAAGGTAGAAATAAGAATGATGTAGGTATTCATGATAAGTTTTAATTAAAAATGCTTTACAAACGCGTGCTCAAACTTTCATGATCATACTACTATAGCTGTAGAGAAGTTCCCTCGTGAGGAGACTATCCTGTCTGCTGCAGCAGTTTACGGTGGAGATCATGTTTAGCAAACAAAATTAAATTTGAATGCCTACAATGTTTCGAGTCCATGCTTCTATCCTTTAAAGAGTTCCCTTGTAAGGAGACAATGCTGGCTGCAATAGCAGTTCATGAAAAAATATTTGAACTTAACACACATACCTACTACCTACATACAAACATTTGTAGGTATGTGGGATAGCTACAAATGTTTAGTAAAAGCTTGTAATAACAATTAAAAAGTTAATTAAAAAAATAAAAACACCCGACTGCTTAAAAAGCAAACTAAAAAGACGTAAACAAGAAGAAAATCATGCTGTGCAGTCGGAGGATACATATTCGCGAGCTGGCGGACCAAAACCAGATGTATCCTCCGACTGCACAGCATGATTTTCTTCTTGTTTACGTCTTTTTAGTTTGCTTTTTAAGCAGTCGGGTGTTTTTATTTTTTTAATTAACTTTTTTTATTTATAGCTTTTTAGTTATTTTTTTTTTAGAAATTATACATTTAAACATATAAGTGTTATATATTTGTGGCCAACGCGTTTGGTCTCTAGAACGCCACATAGGAACAAACATACATACATAGACTGATAAACACATTACCCTCCTTCGGCAGTCGGGTAAAAAGGTAAAAACACACCGTGTAGTACCCTCTTCTTATCAAAAAAAGGATCATACAATAAAATAAAGGTACTTTATTCCAAAAGTAATAATCCAATATTTACTTACCTTTCGTACTCCTTGGGATAGTTAAAGTATGATATATTTTTATTTTTTCTAGTATTATTCATACACACAGTACAATAAAAAACCATTATTAAAAATACAACGTTTTTACATTAAAATATTCAAACTTGCCACTAACAAAACAAACAACGTGCGTTTCACAGACTCTTAGATTGTACTCTGGCTGTGCCAACATAAACAAATATAAAATAACTGTAACTTTAACTGCCATATTCTAAGTTGGGTATCCCATACTGTTTGATTGTTCTCTATTGCATGATGTGGTCTCCTATAATTGAGGAAGGACATAGTTTTTTAGGGTTCCGTACCCAAAGGGTAAAAACGGGACCCTATTACTAAGACTTCGCGATCCTTCTGTCTGTCTGTCTGTCCGTCTGTCACCAGGCTGTATCTCATGAACCGTGATAGCTAGACAGTTGTAATTTTCAAAGATGATGTATTTCTGTTGCCGCTATAACAACAAATACTAAAAACAATATAAAATAAATAATTAAGGGGGGCTCCCATACAAAAAACGTGCTATTTTTGCCGTTTATGCTCGATATTAATAACGGCAACAGGTAGACGCTTGAAATATTCACAGAATGTTTAGTTGTATATTCTCTTCAAAAAATAATAATTATTAAATTAAAATAAAATCAATTAAGGGGGGCTCCCATACAACAAACGTGATTTTTTGCAGTGTTTTGCTATAATGGTACGGAACCCTTCGTGTGCGAGTACGACTCGCACTTGGCCGGTTTATTTTTTGTGTTTTGTTACTTTATAATAATATAGCATGTAAGGTGTATTCTTTGTTGGAGATCCTAATAAAATAAAAATAAAATAAAAACAGCTGGCATATGTTGTAGCCGAAAGGGTAGGCAAACACCAAACTTTAGCGTAAGCTTTCCACGAAGGCATGAACTATTTTCTGAAGCTAGTGTTTCATCGCACGTAATCAAACCATCTAGCAGAGATAACCTTGTTCATAATCTACCCACTTTGGAACTGAAAAGGCCACTCGAGTTCACTTTAAACTGTATCACTGTATTATCTATAGACAGGCTTCTGGCTCTTAAGTAGCAACCTTCAGAAGTTGCTGTTTCGCGCTTCAGTATTTTAAGAACGATACCAAGAGAGTTCAGCGCGTCAGGACATAGACCTCTCCCAAGCTGCGCCACAACACCCGGTCCTCCGCCACCCAAACCTTTTCGGTCTACCTAGCAGAGGGATGTCTCACTACACTTGCGGAAACTCGAGAGTACATCTATATGTACATCGTTCTCTGTGTATGGTGCTTTATTGTTCCCAAGAAAATATCCCGTTACATTGGCCAATGTAACGCGATATTTTCTTGGGAACAATAAAGCACCATATACTGAGAACGATGTTTATTATATTTAACCCTTGAACACGTTACCAAAATAAATAAATTTAAAAAGGGTCGCTGGTTGCAGTTGGCTGGTCAACTTTTCCTCGTACTAAAATATTTCCCAACTAATTTAGAGTTGAGGGTGGAAGAACAAAAATAAAAATAATAATATAACGGAAGGGACTTTGTCTATACAAAGTGGCATTCTCTTAGCAATAACGAATGTCAATAAGCCCAAAATCTGAGTATAGGGTTGTCATGCACAAAAGAAATGTCACGTGGTCATTTCGAAATATTTAGGACTGTAGCCAATCGACATCGCTGATACTGGCACTGGTTGACATGGCTATACTTTATCCGGAGATCATGCTCTTCACTAAAATCCATTAAACAAAATCCTATCAACTTGGCTGATGATAAGTTCTAACAAAACTGATTTCGTATCTGCAGGCACCAATGCATCCGAAACGATCGCTTGGATCGGTCGTACGCTACCAGCTCCGTCGTCTTGGGTGTATTCGCCGGATGTCTCCACGGTCTGGCTCCAGTTCTCTTCCTTGAACGCCACACTGACAGTGCGGAGCGCGGCCGCTACCGGCTCCAGAACAGGTCAAGTCATCAACGTAGCCTGGGAGGCACCGAGGGACGTTCAGCTTATAGACTGTGTGCACTACGGTGAGACAATTAACTGATGATTCTGAGTTCGATGTGTCTTCAATTTCCCCCAGGATACCTCAATTTATTTTTAACACTCATAACTGAAATACATTTGTTACTGAAATGCCATCTGTCATTATAATGCCTCCCACGTCTTACTGTCTTGTTCCCCGAATCAAATTTGTATGAGTCTACCCTTCCATAGGCTCATACCACTGGTATGGTGGTCCTCAGCAGAAACGGCAGTACTGGCCGATCGAAAATTTGAACTTCACTGAATATTCATACGTCACCAAGGAAGCTGACAACTGCGGCGTCGCCGAGCGCTACTGGCTCAACTCAGCCGGAGTTTTCTTCTTCTTCGGCAAGCTGGTCCCCCTCTTTGTCGATGCGGGTCACCTAGTAAATAACGCTGCATGCTTCATAGCAAAAGTTGCAGAACCGTATTCCAGCGAGAGGACAAAGAATAGTCTCTCGTATGACATCGCAATTTTTGAAGACGTCAGAAAGGCTCACGAGTATGCCATTGAACAGTACCTGAAAAAGCCGACAGGGTACCCTGACGAGCTCATGATCAAATCTCCAATTTGGTCAACTTGGGCCAGGTATAAGCGTGATATCAATCATACGGTGGTGTTAGCGTTCGCTGACGAAATAAACAACCACGGTTTCACGAACAGTCAATTCGAGCTAGATGATTTATGGGAGATATGCTACGGCTCTCTGACGGTAAATACAGAGAGATTCCCAAGTATGAGGAACACGATCGCCACTTTGAAAGAGAAGGGCTTCAGGACGACAATGTGGGCGCATCCGTTCTTGAACAAAGGATGCGAGCCTTGGTACTCAAACGCAAAGGCACTGGGGTAAGTCTACAATTGTTTTTTTATTCATAAACAAAGTGCAAACATAGTCTCTGCCGAGTCTCAAAAATCCAAATTCAAGGTTTGCCAAAGGGCTATCGAATGGAGCGTATCGCATTGGGTATTAAGCTCAGCACTCAGACCGAATTATATGTAATACCATATACGCTCCAAATGGACGATGTGAGCAGCATATCTGTTAAGTTGAAGTGGGATTGAGCGGGTCATATATATATTATGCAGAATGTATAAAAATAGATGGGCCAAAGTCATCACGCAGTGGGAGCCGGCAGATGGGCGTCGCATCGTGGCTTTGGCATCCATATAATAAATTTTAACTAAGTACAATGAAACCAGAATCATGTACCTACTCTTCTTCAATCAGAAGTAAGGACATCGACTGCTATCTAAGTTGTAGGATAACCTATTGATGCTTCTAATTTCTGTCACCAGCTACGTAGTGTCTTCAGAAAACGGTACCGTGGAGTCCCACTGGTGGAACGACAACGACACCACCACCACCTACATCGACTTCACGAAGGCAGCTGTTCGCTCCTGGTACATGGAACGCCTGATTAGGTTGAAGAACGAGACCGGTGTTGATGGATATAAATTCGACGGCGGAGAGACTAGCTGGTCGCCTTCAGTAAGTACCTATTTGTCATTTTTTTCATGATTATTAATCCAATCTGCTTAGCTATTTGATAAATATGTGGGATCGGCTTCCAGTCTATACGGATTCAACTAGGTACCAATATTTGACATGGAGCGACTGTCTATCTGACCTCCTTACCCAATAAACAGCTGGTGTCAGATTTAATGACTTCATTCTCACTACCGTTTTGACTGTCAAAGACCGAAGTGCGCGGCTGATATTGATACTGGACACGAGCACCTTCATGATTTTTAGGGTTCAGTACCCGAAGGGTACCAATACTACCAACGGAGTCCTATTGCTGTCACTCACGTGTCCGTCCGTCTGTCTGTCCGTCTGAACGACGTCTATCAAATAATTTTGTTCCGAAGAATTTTTTACTGCCTATTGACCTATGAACTTGAAATTTGGTAATAATCTATATTATTACGTATATTTTACTAACAAATACCAATCAATATATTGATAAATCTGATTTTTCTTTGGTACGGAAACCTAAATGTGCGGTATCCGATACGCACTTGGCCAGTTTTTCATTACTAACGAAAATAAATCGACGCCTGTATCCCCAAAGGGAGGAAGAGGTATTCAGGGTCCACACACATTATCTCAGTTATGTTAAAGTTCTATACATTAGGTGGCCAGCCTATTACCATCCACCTGGCATACATCCTGACTCCCGGACTACTACTCTAAAAACTAAACTACTACAGTAATCGCAGTTGCTATTTTGTGTCAATGTTGAAGTAGAAGATAGCATTGTATAACTGCCTCTTTCACTCGCTTACGTTTGTTGCATCGTCCTATCTCGCTTACTGTATGCATATACTCGATGGCAAACTGTTACTTGCGCAATGGTTCGCAGAGCCTAACTTCGGAGACACAAAGATTCGCTGTGATTACTGTAGTGGTTTAGTTTTTACACTACTAAAAAGTTCGGATAAAAAAAAAGTTAATTAGAAATATCAAAAAACCCGACTTAAAAAGTCGGCGGGTTTTGGTCAGCCAGCTCGCGAATTGTATCCTCCGACTGCACAGCATGATTTTCTCCTTGTTTACGTCTTTTTAGTTCGCTTTTCAAGCAGTCGGGTTTTTTGATATTTTTAATTTTTTTTTTTTATTTATAACTTTTTAGTAATTTTTTTGCGAATTAGGTACATTTAAACATATAAGTGTTACACAATTTAAGCGAAACATATAAGCGATACCCCTCACGATAGACTCGAAAGAAAAAAATATTTGGGCCCCCACAATATGGCGCCCAAGAACCGCCATTTTCCTATTTTACAATTTTAATGTAGCCAGTGACACTCGCGGGGTTAAGACGAATCGATTGAACCATCAAAATCGGCCCACGCGTTTGGTCTCTAGAACGCCACATAGGAACAAACATACATACATACATACTTACATACATACATAAACTGATAAACACATTACCCTCCTTCGGCAGTCGGGTAAAAAGGCCCATTGGATTTTGTCGGGCTCAGGGATCGAAGCTATGGCATGCAGTTTCGTACATTTTCAATTTCGAAATTAGCTTACGAAATTATATAATGGAAAATCAGAATAATACTTAAACTAAACTCAAAACGCAAAATTTATAGTTTGGGGAGGTGCCTAAGTGCAATTCATATTCAAACAAAGTGAATATTCTTTTCCTTAAGACTTCTACTATAAGTACTCCATTGCTGGGATCACCTTCGACGATACCATCCAGCTTTCCGAGCTCGGAGTGGCAAGAGACGTTCGGTCAGCGTTGATTCACGAGCTGAGATTAAAGATAGTTACAGATAGCGCCTCATAAAATTGAGGCGCGGCCGAAGAGCAGAGAGCCAACCAACTTTTTAGTGACAATAGGAGATGCGCAAGTCCACTATCTTGGTTTAACCATGTACGGTGGGGCTTTGAAGGGCATTTCGAGCGCCTTTTCCCCCGCATTGGTAGGCCAGTGGGTGCTTGGCATAGACTGCTGCCCAATCTCGGAGGCCGAAATAGACTGTCAGATGTCCGACGCTGCAGGACTAAAACCAACAGCCTGCAGCGGAAAATGGTTGCTAAAAAGAGCGGAGCGCATCTCCTACAGCCACATTCAAGTACTTATCGGCCACGGTTGCTTCGGTGAGTACCTGAATAGGATTGTAGACCTTGTCAAAGTAGTCCCCTCATTATTATGAAGCTTTGTTTTTTTACAGCCGAGCTTCTTTCACTCTTATTAAATTATTTAACACCATGGTTAGCCTTTGTTTTATTCTAATGTTAGCACACATGGTATCAAAGTGGTTCAAACGCAACGGTCTAATTGGCTTTGGATCCTCTTTTGGTTTCATCAATCATAAATTTCATAATTGTTATTTGTATGAAAAATAACATAATATTTAAATTAAATCCAGTTTCGAAATTTCGAATTTAGGGGTGTCAATTTCGAAATTAATAAACATGCAAATATGGTCCGAAATTTCGAAACTATGAAATTTCGAAATTTCGGCATGCATGCCCTAATCGAAGCCTATTCTCAGCTTGCGATACTATCACTATTAAATGATAAAGTCTCCATATTTTCAATCAATTTTATAAACCTTATATCGATCTATTATGTGGGTGCATTTAATGTCGGGGTACTCGATGAAAACAAATCTTTACAGATACCAGTTCTACAAGGAGACATTGACAAGAAACCGAACGTCATAACACAAGACTATGTAAGAGCTGTTGCATCGTTTGGAAACCTGACGGAAGTGAGGGTAGGATTCGGGTGAGTCAAGATAGTTTAAAATTCCTACTATAACCCGGTCCATTAAAGAAACGAATCTAAAATGGCGGTGCTTATCATGCACAGGAGTCCAGCCCCCAGACCAGATGGATGGATCCCTTTTCCGCACATAGACTCTCATTTGGTCCGTTGTGCGTGCAGGCCTCCTCTCTGTGAGATGCCGTAATCCACCACGCGGGCCCAGTGCAAGTTGGTGGATGACACATGTCTTCAAATTTTTGGTTCTAAGACATGCTGGTTTTCTCACGATGCTTTCCTTTACCGTTTTGAGAGCAGTAGTGATGAGAATAATTTACACAAATTAAAGCGCCGGCCTGGGTCGAACTCACGACCTACAACTTTTAAGTCGCGGCCGTTACCAGTGGGCCACCACTGCTCTCGCTTGTGTGAGCGAGTGTGCTAGCGAAACAACATGATAAGCACCGCCATTTTAGATTCATTTCTTTAATGATTCGGGTTATATTTTAATAAACGCAAACGTATGTGAGAATGGAAGTGTGTTACTCTGTCACACGAAAACTCTTTTCTTTATGTTCGTTGTCTTCATTACTGAAGGTCGTGCCCGTCTTGGAAAGCTTTGACGAAGTCATTGATGAGCTGCTTCCTAGCCCCTCTGTCTTCGGCTCTTCTCAGGGCAATGGTCAAAAGTAGCCTATGGCACTCTGCACTGGCTACCTTTTCTCTTCCTTTTAGTTTTTCACTATCTAACTTTCTATCAGTAAACGCATTTTTGAATTCAGATACTTTTTTTAAAACATATAAACAGATAATGTTACCTCTTTATAATATCAATATTTCCTGTGTTTGAGACGTGGATCCACGCGAGACACGATGGCTTTTCTATTGTTTCGGTAATTACGGGCACACGACCGATTAAGTTATTCACACCATCAGGAAAGAAATATAACTTACGTAACCCACGAGCAATGCATCCGGAATGCACCATACAGACTACAGAGCAATGAACCAAAACCATTTTAGTAAAACATCGTCTATTTTCCAGGACCCAAGACCTCCCAATCTTCGTCCGGATGATTGACAAGGACTCTTTCTGGACCTTCGAGAACGGCCTGCCGACCCTCATCACGACCATGTTCCAGATGAACATCAACGGCTACCCGTTGGTGCTGCCCGACATGATCGGAGGCAACGGTTACGATGGACCTCCTAGTGCAGAGCTGTTCATCCGGTGGCTGCAAGCTAATGTCTTCATGCCTAGTCTTCAGTTCTCTTATGTACCCTGGGATTATGACAATGAGGTCAGTGTTGTTTTCTATTATGTCAGTGTCTTGTGCAAATTTTCTCTGGAAAATTTCGACATTCATAAATTTACTTATTTCAAATAACCGAAATTAACACACATTTTCTATAATAATGGCTTAATCTGAGGGTCTGCCAAGCTTGCTTGGGTTGTCCGTTTATTCTAGTGTCGACTGTGGAAGGAACTGTAGGAGTAGGGACCACTCATGGTGGAATAATGATTGATTTCTGATTACTGTTAGCTTAGCCTGCATCATCCCCCATGACTTAAAGCTTTTTCGATCCAGGGGTAATATAGACCATTAAACTGTTCGTTTGTTTTGTCCTGCTCGTCCCGCCATCTTTTAATTCTGCCATGTTTTGCAGACTATCGCCATCAGCAAGACGTTCGTAACCCTCCATGAGACGTATACTCCTCAAATCATTGAGGCTTGTAAGAAGGCCGTCGCCGATGGATCCCCAGTCAACATGCCGATCTGGTGGATATCTCCTAACGACACCACGGCCCATGCTATTTGGGATGGTAAGACTTCTAGAACCACTGTTTATTTGCAAGCGGCTGTTGATAATAAAAAAAGAAATCATGTGTAGTCTAGATGATCGTGAATAATGTGCAAGAATTTTATCACTGCTATAATATTGCAACTTGCGTTTCTATTTAGTCGAGATTTAAGCGGACGTTTAAGAATCACATGCTTTGACTAATCTATCTCTGTTCGATTATTTCATTCACGATTTGGGCACGCGTTGTCATGGCCGTCCTGGAAAACTCTAAATAGATTCCGCAATCAGACCAGCGAGCACGGCCTACTGTGACAGGACTGAGTCAAATTCAAATTCAAAATCAAATTCAATTTATTGCATCCATAATGTACATACAGGTGTTAAATATAGGTTACAGAAACAATTATGGACCCTGTCGGGCACAGCAACATTCTAGATACAGTCAGTGTCTAGGAGAGAGGAATAGCGCTTAATATTTTTGCATAATAACATTTCAGTTGTATTTCCTATGTTTTTATTCACAGTCACACATTTGTATCACAGTTTGGGAACAACGACTGTGATAAAATGCGTGACACAAGCCTATCACAGAGGCCGTGCTCGCCGGTCAGGTCTGCCGCAGCAAATATAACCTCCACTGGTATCGGTCACGGATGGTACCGATGCGATGCCCAGTGTTTGTGCGGCGTCTCTTCGCAGACCATGTAACCTGTATATATGAGGACCTTATGGCTGCATCGACTACTGATGTGTGAATATTCCGGCAAACTTATTTAACTTTAATTTATTGAAACAATAAACTTTAATTAAAAAAAAATAAAAAATTGTTTATTATTTCTTCACGATATGCATGAATAGAAGAAGCCGTAGAATAGCCACCTAATATTTTCTTATAAAACATTTGCTTAATGACAATTCCCTTCTTCCAGAATACCTCCTCGGCGAGACGATCCTGGTAGCTCCGGTTGTGACAGAGAACGCCATAAGTCGTGACATCTACCTCCCTAAAGGCACCTGGCTTGAGCAGGGTGACACCAGCAGGGTCATCGAAGGCCCCACTACGCTTATCAACTACTCCGCACCTCTGAACGTGCTGCCGTTCTTCGTTCGTAGCAGTGCGGCAGCTCCTGCGTTTTCTGTTTTCCTGGTACTTGTTTGTGTAGCCATATTCGCTTTTGAACCAATGGAGTAGGTGGTGACAGTGCTACACTCTTGGCGCAGTTTCTGTGTTGACACACTAAAGAAGAAAATATATAAGATCATTATTTTGTTAAAAATGTTGTAAATATAATTTAATAATTATTACTATTTTAAGGAGTCCCTAAGTTCATTGGCCTATTAATAAATATTTGTTATTTAATAATTATTTTATGTTTTATTTGTCTCCCCATTATGCGTTCATATAAGAATAGTATGCTTCTATGTACAAAGCACGGGGTCTCATTGCTAAGAAAGAAAATTTGGTTCAAATAAATCTCACTAGATGGCGCGATATGCACCTCCATCTGTTATTGAATGTGTGTAAAATTAACATTTTCTGGAATTGAACACAAAAATTGTATGTTCTTGTTTAATCAACTCTCCTAAGTACAAAATTATGGAATATTGGGCTCTTAATTCACATTTCAAAGATTATTAGACGGACCATTTAAAATTGATGCCAATAGATGGCGCATTTTAAAATTTTTGAGGCATTCCACTCGATTGTTAAAGTTTGCATTTTAACACATTTTGGTGCAAAAAAACTGTAAATACGTGCAAATAAATAGTAGAAAACAAACCTTCACTGTATTTAAATAAATAAATATTCACGAACCTATTAAACCATTTTACTTGCAAGTCGCTGCTAACACCATCTATCTATCTATCACCGTGAAACAGAACCGAATGCGTTTGATGTACTAGTTACGTCGGCACGGTTTCTTTGTATGGGATGAGGTATCTGTATGCTAGTATTATATAATCTGTGGTACAAAGTCAAACTAAATGGCGGCTTTAAAGAGCGGTTCCCAGTGCGCGAGTGCGCGAGTGCGCGCGACAGATCAGTGGGGGCCCAGTGGTAACGGCCGCGACTTACAAGATGTAGGTCGTGGATTCGAATCCAGGGAGGCGCTTTACATTTTTACCGCCACAAAGTAAAATCCTCCCCTAAAAACTTAAACTTTTTGCCCTATTGAGAGTTGAGATTTCAACTACCTACATATTATGTTTTCTTCTTTTTCTATTTTTCATTTATGTTAGTTAGATTGCGCATTAAGATTCCTCAAAAAAAGTTTACCACCCCTTAACCCTATCTGGGGGGTTGTTTTAAAATAAGTAATATATAATTTTTTATAATTTACTTTATCCCATAGGAATTTGATTTTTCATACAAATTGCCCCCTTTTCTCCCACTTAAAGTTTGAAAGTTCTGGAGTGGCGACGTGTGCCGGAAGACGCCGCGTAGGAAAGCCTCCCTCTAGGTGGAGCGACGACCAGTGTGCTTATACCGAGTTTTTTAACGTACTCACCCGTGATAACGTAAACGATCTCTTAACTATACAAAAAAAGAGGTTTTCCCTTACCGTCACCAGACGGCGCTTATCCAGTGTCAATACAAATTCACGTTTACGTTAAGGCCATTGAGCATGAGTTAAAACACGCACTAAGGCCTCTGGTCAAGGCTGCGGGAGTCCGGTGGATTCGAAACGCACAGGACCGATAAGAGTGGCGACGCTTGGGGGAGGCCTATGTCAAGCAGTGAACATTTTTTGGGTGAAATGATGATGATAATGAAAGGTAAGGTTCTTGGTACTATCCCACCGCACTATTCCCAAACCACTGCAACTCCTGAAAGCCAGAATCAACAGTGGCAACCACCAGAAAAGCGCCGAGGCAATGAAGCTCGACGAAGTCCCGGAGAATGAATGTCGAAGCGTTAGAAGGCCTACCTCTAGGTGTAGCGAAGGCCTGGACAAGGCTGCGGGAGTCGGGTGGATGCATAGTATTTCGAAATTTCGAAATTTCATAGTTTCGAAATTTCGGACCATATTTAAATTAAATTAAATTAAAATTAAAATTCATTTATTTCAGGTCTTAAACCCATATCAGACAATAAATCAATAATTCAATAATAAATACAAAATCACACAGATAAATACAAACAAATAAATACAAAATAATATCAACACATCAAATAAATTCATATTCCATAATCAAAATTATTAATTACAGTAGTCTCTTACGTGCGACACTATATGTAACTTGCCTGTCACAACAGTGTCGCACATAAGGACAGTCCAACCTATTTGCTATCATACTCAGAACGGCATTGGAGCTGTCCCGCACTCTGCGCACAAGAGACGCGCAGCGCTTACGCATGGTCGCATGAAAACAGTCCGTGCGCGCCCATGCGAACATACCCGAAGCGCTGCAGTAGCGAGGCAGACCCAAAACCGCCCTGAAAGCATTGTTAAATTGAATGCGGAGGGTGTTATAGCTTTTCTGCGTGTAATTAGCCCACAGGCTGCAGGTGTACAAGGAGGTGCAATATGCTCGGAAAAGAGTTACTTTTACGCCGTCCGAACAACGTGCGAACCTGCGGGCCAGCATATTAGCTCTTTTAGATAACGCCCTCCGCTCCCGTTCTAAGTCAGCATGGTCCCTGAGGTCAGACGTGACTATATGTCCTAGGTATTTAAACTGTTTCACCCTGTCTAAAGGTACACTATTTAGACGTATAGGTGGTACATAGTCGGGACATATAGCACCACCGGCCTCAAAGACCATGTACTGGCTTTTCTTAATATTATAAACAAGTCCATGTTTTAAAGCGTAATCCTCACATGTCGCAATCAACCTCCTTAGGCCACAAATCGACGCGCTCAGCAGAACCATGTCGTCTGCATAGCTTAAATTGTTGAGACACACGTCGTCTACATGACAGCCGACATGCTGACTGCTCAGCGCGACGATCAGCGCGTCCATGTAAAGGTTAAATAACGAGGGCGAGGTCAGTCCGCCCTGCCTCACACCGCACTGTAACCGATATGGCTCCGACATTGCCCCCGACCACCTGACGCTGTTGACCTGGTGCGTATACCAATACTTGAAGATGGTAACAAGTTCTGGCGGTAGGTTGATACTCTCAAGTTTTTTCCACAAAAGATCATACGCCACCAAATCAAAGGCCCTGGACAGGTCGAGAAAACATGCGTATACCGGGGTTTTGCGGTCATTATAGTATCTGACGGTATGCTTAAGACACAGTATTGCACTTTCCGTTGATAATCGGGGTCTAAACCCAAACTGATTATCGTGCAGAGACAAATATTTACTTAACTGTGTATTAAGCAAACCGTCAAACACCTTCGCTGTAACTGTAGCTAGAGAAATGGGCCTATAGTTACTTTTATATACTTTTATATATATCTTTTTATACTTACATGTTTATTAATTTCGAAATTGACACCCCTAATTTCGAAATTTCGAAACTGGAATTAATTTAATTATCATGTTATTTTTTATACAATTATGAAATTTATTATTGAGAGAATCATCAGAAAATGAGTCTGAATACGAATCTAAAGACAATTAGACAGTTGCGTTGGGCCACCTTGTGACCATATTACAATAAAACAAAGGCTAACCTAGGTGTTAAATAAATAAAGAAGATTGAAATAAGCTCGGCCATTAAAAACCGAACTTTATAATAATGGTGGTGTGAGGGGAATACTTTGACAAGGTCTACAATCATTTGCTGATATATCGGGGGGAAACCTTCGCCTGAACTCGCGCACTTTGAACTTTTGGAGTAAAAAACCAGGCAGTGTTTAATTTGTCCTCATTCAAAACAACCAGTGATCACCATCAGCACTTCTTAAAATAGCATATTCTTGGGGAGACTATAAATGAGTCTCTCTTGAGCCTCGCTGTGCACGGCAGCACGTGATCACTGTGCCACTGTCTTCCCTGAGGTCACTCGGTGGACGGACAGAGTCTTGGGGATTCTCTGAGCGCCCGAATCCCTGAAGTTCCACCTGCCTTAAATAATACAGGCGGGGTTTCAGCGTGTCTAGATCGAGGTGGTTGCCTCCACGATGGCTTCTTCTCAGAGTGGGATTGGCCTTCTCACCATTCCACTCGGTGGTTATTTAACTCTAGTTTTCTGTCACCGCCAGCATATTTTTTGAGTTTAGTTTAAGTATTATTCTGATTTTCCATTATATTTGGTTGCTCAGTTTCGAAATTTTGAAATTTCGAAACTGAGGAGTCCAGTTTCGTAAGCTAGTTTCGAAATTGAAAATGTACGAAACTGCATGCCCTAATGCATAGTCTTCCGTAGCTATTGAACAAACACGGCTCAGTTTGCACTGGATTTTGTAGCGTGAGGCTTAATTTGTACCATTCTATGGACTAAATTCATTTTCTTCTCTTTTTTATCGACTTTCTAAAAAGTACTCATTTCACCCGTTACGTTCATGTTTCATGCTGATCTTTTGGAGTGCTGGGCTGCGCCCTCGCTACCCGCACATTCTGAGGTGTTCTCCAGATTTTTCCGGTGCAACACCGGAGACCTGCAGGCGAAAGAAGAAATACCACCCTTCTTCCAAGACTTCGCCTGGAGGCGAGAGACAAATACTGGTTTTGCCCACCTATGGGCCATCGACGAGTCGTGAAGTTTCCGACTGCAAAACTTTTCAATAGTGTGGTGCAAACTTTTAACAGTGCAGTTCCGGTTCATAACCTAAAAGTGTTTTTTCGCTAGTGAATAGCTCGGAACTTAAAGCGAAGACATAGTATTTTTATCACGGGATATTCATCCCCACTGTGGCCCTCAGCACCTTACTGAATTTAAGATTTTTAAGGCACAGACTCGCGCGGATAAAAATTAATCAGTGAGACCACGTTTTCCATACTTAACCTCAAAGAAAAAACGTGGTCGAAAAATCCTGAAGGTGGAAGACATCGAGGATCGTTATCCGCGTGGTGGCCTGTGCCGAGCTGACTATAGAACAGCTCCATAAAATTCCATTCCAAGAATATCTAGAAAACTATCGACCCATTGCCCTAGTTTCAGTTGTATCTAAAAATAAAATATATGCATAAAGAACTTAATAGCTACTTAGAAAAAAACAATATTTTAGTAAAAGAACAAAAAGGCTTTAGACCTATTAAAACCATAAACATGGCCATATATGATTTTTTTGACATTGTTATGGATAGTATTGACAAAAGAACACCCGTCTGCTCTATCTTTATGAATATGACGCAGGCTTTTGATTACGTTGACCATGATATACTAATTGGTAAACTCAATGCTTATGGAATAAGGGGTAATGTTCTCTCACTAATTGAATCATACCTCAAAGGCCGTAATCAATATACTGAAGTGACTAAAGTGAATGTTATAACTAAACAAGAAGAAACCTTTATGTCACATAAACGCAAACTAAACTGCGGTGTACCGCAAGGAAGCGTTCTGAGTCCACCGCTATTTATAATATACATTAATGATCTACCAAATGCCACTGATAAGCTCTCTTTGCGGATCATAGCACTGTTACTGTCAAATGTATAGACAAAAATACGTATGAGGATGATTTAAATAGCACCTTGAGCTCAGTTATGAATTGGTTGAATGTAAATAATTTAAAAGCCAACCTTGGAAAAACCAAATTAATGAAATTTAGACAGCGTATTCGAACACTAAACAATCTAAACGTAAATTTTAACAATCAACCTATTGCAGAAACAGACACTACAAAATTTCTCGGCTTGTATATTGATAATAAAATGACTTGGAAACCACATATTGAACAATTGTGCAAGCGAGTGAGTCGATCAGCTTTTGCCCTACATGAACTTGCATACAATGTAAATTCTAGAACACTCATAATTGCATATCATGGGCTTGTTGCGTTTGTTCTCAGATATGGCATAATTTTTTGGGGGAACTCCACCAACAAAGATCTTGTTTTTAAGGCACAAAAACGGTGCGTTAGGGCTATGTTCGGTTTACAATCTGTTGAAAGTTGTGTGCCTTTCTTTAAAGAGTACAGAATCTTACCATTGCCTTCTCTTTATATATTTGAAGTAACTGTCTTTGTGAAACAGAATCCTTAACTTTTTGTGTTAGCATCTGAAGCTTACAATCGTCCTCAACGAGATGAAAGTTGTCTCTATTGTTAAAACTTTCGGATATAATAATTAAAAGACTGTACTTCATCAAATAATTGTAATACTTTGTTATCGGCTTTACAGAACATCTCCTTTTTTTCTGACTCTCATGGTCCAGACTCTTTTATAGCTCAATGATGATTGATCGTGATTGGCTGTCCTTTCCTCGTTGACACCGAGGAAAAAGACCAATATCAGCCAATGGAAAATAAACACGACATTTTGTCCGGAAGTCAGCATTGAGCTACTTACAATGAAAAACATCAAAAATTATAACAAACTAAAACAAGAAACATATTCAGAAAATCCACATAAAAATCAACATGTTTTATGGTATAGATTTAACAATAATTAATATTAGTTTTAATACAAACTTCCGAAACAACCAAAACATTTCAATAGAATTCAAGACTTATTTTATTTAAACAACGCAAAATAACTAAACATATGTGCAATATTTATCTTAAATTAGCACATGAATTTTCATAAAGCTAACACTATGTTCGTAGAACTAATACTGCTTTAATGTACAAGAGTATTTTTCATATGGCACCAGTCCTTTATAATAAATTGACAAAGGAGCTAAAAAAACTTCCTCTTGGTTTGTTTAAGCTAAAATTAAAAATTCTCCTATGTCAAAAATGTTATTATACTGTCTCAGATTTTTTAGCAGATAAATTGTGACATTGTTTATTGTATGGACATTTTTGATATTATCTAATAAATTGTAATATATGTTTCTAATTTGACTTCATGACATTATTCAATAATTATACTATAATATTAATGCTTTGCTGACTTTAGTTTTTATTTTTATTTTGACATGGAGTTTTATTTGTTTATTTGTTATAACTTTTTTGTCTGCTGTTGACATTTTTAATTTAATGATATTGGCTGAAATGTGTAATTGACAATCATTTGCACGCCACGATGCGTGGCAAACATGTCTGAACCTGTGTTTTTTCTTTGTTATCCTGCATGCACGTTATTGTATGCTTGTATGTATACACATGTTTGAGCAAATAAATGAATATGATAAATAAAGACAATCGAAGTCAATTCTTAAGTCAATTATAAGATAGAAATAAAACTTAGATTAAGAAATTAACACAGTAAATATAGTGAGTTATATTATACTACGTGTTAAATATATATAAGGTATTGTAATAGCTTGAAAGATAAAAAAAAAACAAAAAAAAAATATACCTACTGAAATAGAAAAAAAATGAATGAATTTATTTGTTACAAAAAATGTGATAAATGAAGAACCGCTCGAACGATTTTGTGCAAACTTCACATAAACCATCTACTAAATAGTCCAAACAAAGCCTAAACATTTGGTTTGGATAGGTGAGCCCGTTCTTGAGTTATAAAATTACAACGAAAAGTGGCATTGATTTTTATATATTATATAGATATAGATTTGTCATTCTCTTTCATGGAGTCATACCTTTGGCCCTGCCGAATTCACAAATAGGTTGCTGGTGCGGAGCATCAGAATGACGTGGAGCAAGGTGAAACTTATCGCTCAAGTTAGTTCGCAATGAAGGAATATTGTGGACATCCTCTACCCCAACTAGGGATCGTAGGACATTAATTCAAATAAGTCCTCTTGTACCTGTGTTTGCGTCCCATCCGTGGTTACATTAAGGGCTGTTTATTAACATTAATCATTACCAGAATAGTAGTTGAGAGAAGCAATATACAGTTTACTGGATAAGGATCTCATAGTTTTTGCTCGTTAAACGTCCTGAATGTGTCAAAGAGCAACGGTTTCCGCCGAGATACATCTATATGCATTTTATGATAATTCTACAACGTTTAACTGGTAATTTATCGTTCATCACGCATTTATAGAGGGAGGTTATTCTCGTATCTACTTACGAAGAGGATGGCGCTATCTTAGATTAATATGTTTACATCTAAAGTCCCCGTCACGAGAAGCTATAAATTTTGTAAATAAAGACCTTCTACTAAGATACGTGTTACGTACTCGCACAGGACCCAAACCGCTGACAAGCGATTACCTCATTACCGCACATCGCAACAGCCGCGGACACGAAGCGCCGACGCAGCACAACGTGATGCAGCCCGACACCGGACATCGAGGCCCTCATGGGATCGTCACTTTTGGTACGGCATCGGTCAACTGTCGTCTATTCTAAGCCATTTTATATAATTGTAATTTTGTTAATTAAATTTAAGTTAAATAAATTTTGTATTTTTTTAAATCCTCCGGCTACAGCCTTCGTAATTGGCGCAGCCGGTAGGATACTCGCGGGCCGGTTCGCGAGATTACATCGATAGGATCGCGAGTCACCCGGGTGGCCGTCGGGCACCGTACGAGTATCCAGAACCTACTGTCCAGAGGAGTATCCAGACATCGATACAGAAGAGGTACAAAACCATTACAAGTAAGTACTTTAGAATCGCTCTAGAGTCGCTTCCTTTTTATCCTTAACTGTTACCCTTTAATCATTCCAAGATTTTCCATCCACGGCAATCTCGGTCCCCTAGGTTAGATAGTAATAGTAGAATTAGTATTTTAGACGCTAATAGAAATCTAGAGGCGGAACCGTGGGATAGTAGTAGTTTAGAAATATCGAGTATGGCTGACTCAGTGGATCAAATTTACAAGGCCCTACGTTTGGTTCCTGAATTCGACGGGAACTCGAACGTACTAACTAGATTTATAAAATTATGTGATCAGTTAGTACAACAGATTGTGAAAAATGGGCCGGAATTTCAATTAAGTAATTTGGCACTATTAAACGGAATTTTAAATAAGATAGTGGGACCCGCATCGCGTACGATTAATTCCAATGGTATCCCGGAGACCTGGAAGGGAATTAGGAGTGCTTTAGTTAATAATTTCGCCGATCAACGCGATGAGACATCCTTGTACAATGACTTAGCGCTTTTAACTCAAGGTTCAGCCACCCCGCAAGAATTTTATGAACAGTACCAAAATCTCTTTAGTACTATTATGACTTATATCAGTCTGCATGAACGATAGCGAGTACCATTGAATCGAAACGTACCTTGTACAAGAAACTCACGTTACAGTCGTACCTACGTGGTCTACGGGACCCGTTGGGTTGTCGCATTCGGTGCATGCGACCTGATACAATTGAAAAAGCTTTAGAGTTCGTGCATGAAGAGATGAATACGTTATACCTGCAGCAGCGTAACGACCATGCTCCTGACAGGAGGTCGCAGCCTCAGCACCAGGTCAGTCCTAAATTTCCTTATGGCCTCATGCCACCGAATCACGCGGCACCACCTACACCGCGCTCTTTTAATTTGCCATCCTTTAGACCTTCCAATATGCCAGGACCCTCACGACAGTCTATGCCTCAAGGGCAGCGACCTATTCCGATTTGAAGAAATCAACCTCCTCAATACCGCGGGCCCACACGTACACAGCAGATGTTTAGTTCACCACCACCTAATTATACACCCCAGGGTCAAGTTTTTAGAATGCCTGGTCCCAGGCCAGCTACTAGTAACACCCCGCAACCCATGAGTGGTGTAAGTCACTATGTGGCTAAACCATTCGTCCCACGTGCATCCCACGATTGGACTAAGGCTGGAAATCCGCCGCCCACAAATTACTTTAGAACAAGGGAATTCAACTACAATGATTTTAGCGACCAGTTGCAGTATGACTATTATAGCGATTATTCTGTTAACGGTGATTACTACCCCCAGGAATATTTTGAGTATACCGGTTACGTGCACCCGAATGAATACGTGTATGAGCACCCACAGCCTACAGATTCATATGTTATTGTAGAGGAAGTAAAAGTTCCGATTTCGCCTGCTGAAAAGGAGGATTCTCAGAAGGTCCCCAAATCAGAAAAGTCAAAATATAAATTAACTTACAGACGCAAAGGCAATTGCCGTATATACAAATCTCAGACCCTCCGCTTAAATTATTAATTGATACATGTGCAAATATGTCTTTTGTTAGCCCCGCAGTAGTTCAAAAGTTCTTATCCCATATACCGTGTAATTATGATCCCTTCGAGGTAACGAATATTCACGCTACCACTAGAAGTGATTATTCTATCACTTTACCGTGTTTCCAGGAATTGAATGAACCAGGTGATATAACTCTTTTCGTTTATGCGTTTCATAATTTTTTTGATGGTTTGATTGGCTATGACTTGTTAGAAAAACTAGAATCTAACATCTCAACACTCGTAACTCTAGTAATCCTTTATTGATGTACGACTCGCGCAATAGTAACCTATACGAAGACATAGTACCGGCTAATTCATCTAAACTAGTAAAAGTTCCAATAAATTCTGAGGACGGTGACGTTTTAATGCCCGAACAGTGCATTTCAAATTGTTTAATAAACGATTGCGTTACAACTGTAAAAAATAACAGGGGTATAATAGAGGTAACTAATCCTTCACGTCATGATGTAGTCTTTTCTATAGATCGCCCTGTCGGTGCGGAAGTATTCAATGTGCATAGCATGCGCACCGATCATCAGCCCGATCGCGTAAACGAAGTTTTGCCCCGTCTACGTACAGACCATTTGAACCCTGAAGAAAAAGCTAACTTAGAAGCGCTTTGCTCTCGGTACGCCGACGTATTTTATATTGATGGCGAATCACTGTCTTTCACTAACCAAGTAAAACATTCCATCCGAACAACGGATGAAGCACCAATCTATACCAGAAGTTACCGATACCCATTCATACATAAGCAGGAAGTTCAAGATCAAATCTCTAAAATGCTAGCACAAAACATCATACGTCCCTCACAGTCTTCGTGGAATTCCCCCATCTGGGTAGTTCCCAAGAAAGCCGATGCCGGTGGAAAAAACAAATGGCGCTTGGTTATAGATTTCAGGAAATTAAACGAAAAAACCATAGACGACCGCTATCCTATACCCAACATCACGGACGTCCTAGACAAGTTAGGTAACTGCCAGTATTTCACCACCCTGGACCTCGCGAGTGGTTTTTACCGGGTTGAAATGAACCCGGATGACATCCATAAAACCGCGTTTACAGTCGAGCATGGACACTATGAATTTCTCCGCATGCCGATGGGTTTAAAAAATTCTCCTTTAACCTTTCAACGGGTGATGGACAATGTCTTACGGGACCTTCAAAATGTTGTGTGTTTAGTATATTTAGATGATATTGTCGTTTTTTCGGTATCCCTTCAGAAACACTGGATAAATCTGGAAAAGGTGTTTCAGAGACTCAGAGAATCTAATTTCAAAATTCAAATGAACAAATCGGAATTTTTAAAATTGGAGACAGCGTATTTGGGTCACATAATTAGCAGAGACGGTATTAAACCTAACCCGGATAAGATTATAGCCATCCAGAAATTCCCACTGCCCAAAACGGCTACCGAAATTAAACGTTTCCTAGGTCTGTTAGGGTATTATAGAAAATTCATTCCAGACTTCGCTCGTATAACAAAACCTATGACACAATGTCTTAAAAAAGGTTCAAAAATTGCCATAACCGACCCAAATTATATCAGTTGTTTTGAGAAATGCAAATTCCTCTTAATCAGTGACCCGATCTTACAATACCCAGACTTTAGCAAAAACTTTATACTAACAACTGACGCATCTAACCTGGTCATTGGTGCCGTTCTCTCACAAGGTCAGATAGGTACTGCCAAGCCCATTGCATACGCATCTCGTACATTAAACACTAGTGAAATTAACTACAGCACAATCGTCAAATAAAGGACATCTACAAATAAAGGAATTGCTGGCAATTGTATGGGCAACCAAATACTTCCGCCCTTACTTATTTGGTAGGAAGTTTAAGATCGTCACGGATCACAAGCCCTTACAATGGGTTATGAGTTTAAAGGAACCCAATTCTCGTTTAACCCGCTGGAGACTAAAGCTAAGCGAATATAACTTCACTACTATCTATATGCAGGGTAAGCTGAATACTAACGCAGACGCTCTGTCCCGCATCGAAATCAATAATGAGGATGCGAACTCTATAGCAGTTAACACGTCCGAAAAACCACCGTCAGTGGTTGGTTCTACAACTGCAACAGCTCACACCAGTGATGAGAACCCTATATAAGAAATACCGATTTCGGATGAACCTCTAAATAAATTCCACCGCCAAATATCATTCGTAATCGTAGGAGATATTAAAAAACGCCCAACTGTGTCCAAGCCTTTCGAAACCCACACTAAAACTACTATACAACTGTCAGAGTCTAACCTTGAACAGGATGTAATAAATGCCGTTAAAGAATATGTGAATCCCAAAGTAAGAACAGGAATTCTCATCCACCCCCCTTTAGCCATGTACAATATAATCCCGATCATCCAAGATAAATTTAAAAGCTTCGCCTTGGATATGGTCTTAACAAAAAAAGAAGTAGATAACATCAAAAATTACCTGGACCAACAGGAAATCATTAGTAAGTACCATGAAGGAAAAACCAATCACCGCGGTATAACCGAATGTTTCCTTGCCTTATCACATCGTTATTATTGGCCCAAAATGAAGGAAAGTATAACAAAGTATATTAACGAATGTAGTATCTGTGGCCAAGCAAAGTACGATCGCAACCCCATTAAACAAAAATTCTCCATAGTTCCTCCACCAACTAAACCCTTTGAAATTTTACATCTGGACCTGTTCACAGCACAAAATGAGAAATTTCTCACTTTAGTAGACGCTTTCTCGAAATATGCGCAAGCATATCATCTTAGAGATGGTACCGCGAAGCTCTTTTAACGTTTTGCACCCATCATGGCGTTCCCTATACGAGTCACGGATCAAGGACCTGAGTTTACTAATGCATTATTTTCAGAATTTGTCCGTCTCCACAAGATCATCATCATCTGCCTAGCCTTTTTCCCAATTATTGTTGGGGTCGGCTTCCAGTCTTACCCGGATTCAGCTGAGTACCAGTGTTTTACATGGAGCGACTGCCTATCTGACCTCCACAACCCAGTAACTGGGTAACACGATACCTCTTGGCAAGACTGGTGTCAGATCTCAGGCTTCTGACTACCCTTAACGACTGTCAAAGATCTTCAAATGACAGCCGGGACCAACGGCTTAACGTGCTTTCCGAGACACGGAGGAAACTCGGTCTCCACAAGATACAACATCATATAGTCCTTGCACATACTCCTAACGATAATGGAATAGTAGAGCTTTTCCATTCTACCATTCTCGAACATCTCAGAATCCTGAAGTTGGAAAAACGTAATGAACCCGCCGTAAATCTCATGCCCTATGCAGTTTTAGGTTATAACAGCTCAATACATAGTTTCACCAAATGTAGGCCTATAGATCTAATCACAGGACATTTTGATCCCCGCGATTCCTTGGACCTAAACCTATCTGAGCACCTACTGCAAAATTACTTACAAGACCATAGAAAACGATTAACCCAAGTCTACGAAATAATAAATGAAACTTCCCTCCACCGTAGGACCGAATTAACCGAAATAAGGAATAAAGATCACGAACCCGAAAAGGAATATAGCCCTGACCAACAAGTATTCGTCCGCAATCATCTAGCTAGCAGACAAAAGTTAGCCCCGCGTTTCACTAAAGACATAGTCATGGCCGATCTTCCCATACACATATATACCAGAAAGAAACGAGGTCCTGTTGCAAAATCTCGTTTAAAGAGAAGCCCTAAAGATCCCACATTGTTACAGGATGTTACTGCTGCTACTCCTGCAAATGACGCAAGGACAAGAAGTAATGATTGATCCTTTAGGAAACGGAACGGCCCTGGAATACTTCCGTTTAATCTAGGATCGACGCGTATCATTTCCCATTATCATTCCTTTCTCAACTATGTTAATCTCGACGGTATACAATCCCAAGTATATATTTTTATTTTATTTTATTTTATTTATTTGGGAAAACAAACGACTACACACTAAAGCAGTACATAAAATTTTGCAAGAAGAAAAACAAATGTGCACCCAGCGACATTTTCCACATAATATAAAAAAAACATTTTACAAAATTAATACGACTTGCGCTTATACATTAGAAACAATTTTTTATAAAATATAATTACGTGCTTATTGATAAAAATTACATTAAAAGGCATGTGTACAAAGAAAGATAAGAAGTTATATAAAATAAATTGAAATAATAATATAAAATTTAAATAGTTAAATTATTACAAAAAAATATAAATAAAAACAATCGCTACAAAAAATATATTATATTACGGATGAAAGGACAAAAACAAAATGATTACAGATTAAAATGTCAAAGAAAAATGAAAATATTATGGATTAAAATGTCAAAAAAAAATGATTACGGATTAAAATGTCAAAGAAAAATTTAAAAATAATAATTATAATGGATTAAAATGTCAATAGAATTAATTTTACAAACAAGGTGTCAGAAAATAAATTAAATTATTATTACAAAATTTGTTGTTATTATTATTAAAAAACAATATATATATGCTAAGAAAAACTAAGAATCACTAATTGAAGCAGAATTAATTTTCTCAAAAACAAGGCTTCTAAATTTTCCCACTGATACAGCGAAGATGTCGATATTTATAAAGATCTTATTATACTGATCAGCAAGGCGACGTAAGGGTGCCCGCAAACCCGCATTTGTACGACTAGATGATACAGCAAACAGGGGTCGCAAACGCACCCCACGGCTTATGATATTTCTAGGTACTACATAACTAATCCTACTTACAATATCAATACAGTCAAATGTGTTATTGCAGAGGTGAAATAGAAACATCGTCTCCAAAAAGATACGTCTGGTTTTTAAATTTTGTAGCCTATATTTGTTCAAAAGGTTACTATAAGATGCGTAGGTACGATAACAGCGGTACTGCATGGCTTTCAGAAACTTTCTTTGAACATTTTCAATTTCGTCTGAATATTTACTGTAGAAGGGACTCCACACCACAACAGCATACTCTAACTGAGACCTGATTAACGATTTGTAAAGATATAAATATGTATATGGGCGGACAAATTCTTTGGATGATCTCATGACAAAACCATACATACGGAATGCATTACTAATAATTTTACCTATGTGAGCATCCAGGTGTAGCTTGTCATCCAACAGAACCCCAAGATCGCGAACCAATGTTTGTCTTGTAAGGATTCTATTGTTTAAAGCGTAGGGATATTTTACAATATTTTTGTTTTTTGTAAAACTTATGCAGCAACATTTGATATACAGTTAGTACACAATTGACTGATGTTAGACATAAACTAAATAATAAAACGTCCCTGTTATTTGAACCGCACATGAACTATCTTACATCTAAATTAACTAAAATATCTATACAGCTAGAGTCATTTGAACATAATCGTCATAAAAGAGGACTTGTCGATGGTCTTGGTTCTGTTATTAAGAGCATATCAGGTAATCTTGACAAACTGATGCAATTAAATATAATAATGCTATAAAAGTCCTTCAAGAAAATGAGGACAAGATGCAGTCTCAACTTAATCAGCATGTTAGTCTATCTAAAACTTGGATTTCGTATAATGCCAACTTATTAACTAACATAACAAAAAACCAGGAGAGAATAGGTAATGTTTTAAATCAGATAATCAATAGTACAGCAGACTTCAATTTTACCCAGTACGCCCATATGGCTCAACACTTAATTATCTTAAGCGATAGCATAGACAATTTGTTCGAAGAGCTCCATAAACTAGAGTACCCTTTAGCCTTAATACGTACGTTAAGCACGCCCCATATGGCAATTAGTATAGCTGAAATTAGGAATATGTTAGATAAATTAAGGATTTTATACTCGAACGATGAAATCCTCGAATTAGAGTTAAGGGACTATAATGACGTAATTAAGCTACTTTTATATAGATAATCAGATAGTTATAGTATTTAAGGTGCCGATTGCCTTCCCTCCAATTTATAGCCTTTACAAACTGTCCATTGTTCCTAACAAGAACAATAAAATCCTTTTACCTACCTTACCTTTTATTGCGATTTCTGGACAAGATTCTATGTACATGGAGGCTGAATGCCCGAAGGTAAATTCTCTGTACCTCTGCGAAGCAAAATCAAAGTACAAGACCCAAAGTGATCCGGATTGTATCCAGCATCTGATCTCCAAGCAAGAACTTCTTCCATATTGCAAGCAGTCCTCAGTCACATTGAAGAGAGAAGCTGTGGAACAACTCGACGAGAAACACTACACCATCAGTTTCCCATATCCAACCAAAGTGAAGATATCCTGCAGACAAGAAACATACAGAATCCTTGAAGGAAGCTATCTGGCTATTATCCCGCACAATTGTCATATTAAAACGCCTGAATTCACAATAGCGAACTCTAACAATCACATCAAGGGATTCGCTCTGGAAATTGTACAATTGCCTACAGTTATTGAAGACTTTGAAACCTCAAGCGAGGCACCAATCATACTAAACTCTGCCGATCTAGAAAACCTGCACTCCATAAACACGAAAATCATGCTACAGTTAAACTTAATGAAATAACCGATACAGCTCTCTACCATACCACGATTCCAATCTACCTAATACTATCCGGTGCAAGTGCACTCACTATCGCACTGATGTACCAACGATATCGATTGAAACAACTTCAGAAAAATTAATCAATGGAAACAGATGACGCCACACCTTCAGGAAACTATACTGAAATTGAAGAATCAAATAGAATCAGCCCCAGCAAGATAAGAATTGACCACAGCAATATTTCATCATCGCTGTCACCCAAGATTTCGAAATAGTTGCTGATCTTCGGGGGGAGGTGTTACGTACTCGCACAGCACCCAAACCGCTGACAAGCGATTACCTCATTACCGCACAAGCACATCGCAACAGCCACGGACACGAGGCGCCGACGCAGCACAACGTGATGCAGCCCGACACCGGACATCGAGGCCCTCATGGGATCGTCACTTTTGGTACGGCATCGGTCAACTGTCGTCTATTCTAAGCCATTTTATATAATTGTAATTTTGTTAATTAAATTTAAGTTAAATAAAATTTGTATTTTTTAAAATCCTCCGGCTACAGCCTTCGTATTTTACGTAGCTACAAAACTAATCCCAAATTCAATCAACTCAAAGTAAAATACCGTGTAATACGTGTAATACGAACCTTACGAGCAATCTCACTTGGTCAGGTACTATATTTTAGATTTTAGCGATATAAAGCGCTTCTGTCGTCTAATGTTTGGTGGTACTGGAACGCGCCATGGAACGTATCGACTTTAAGAGCCGATTTTACCAATGAAACTAATCGCGATTAGTTCAACTAAATTCAATTTAGGCAAATACAGCGTTCTGATTGGTAGTTTCTCAGCGGTCTCAACCATTTAGAACGCTGTATTTGCATAAACTGAGTTCAGTTGTATACTCGGGATTAGCTTCATTGGTGAAATCGGCCCTAAGTCCAGTGTTCTTGGTTTTGCAAATGTAGCGCGATATATTTTTGAGCGGTTATCAACACTGCCTCGTTTATCAAGTGATTGCAAAAGCACGAGGTCCTGGGTTCGATGCCCGGGTCAAGCAAAGTGTTATTAGATTTTTCCATTTGATATATCTCAGTAGCAGCCCGGAGCCTGGCTTTGTGCCCGGTTCATAGCAATAATCATAGTAATATTACATGGCACTTAAATTTGACTGGCGGAATGTGATCCGAGTGTCATCATCATCATCACTATCATCAGCCTTATAATGTTCCCACTGCTGGGACACAGGCCTCCTCTCTGTGAGAGAGGGAATTCACCACGCGGGCACATGCCTTCTAATTTTTGTTTCTAAATTTTTTTTAATGTTTTCCTTCATCATTTTGAGAGCAGTAGTGATAAAATAATGTACACAATGTTAAACGCCTGCTTGGGTTCGAACCCACGACCTACAACTTGTAAGTCTCGGCCGTTACCACTGGGCCACCACTGCTCTATAAATAAAATTAAAAAAAAAAGACGTGAGGCACTCGGGGACTGCCGCGGTAAAGCTATTGCATAGCATTTTTTATCAAGTTATGCAATTATAATTATTTATTTATTTTTGATTTATACTAAATCTCAATAAAACAATGTTTATCCATCAGTTGTAAAAACTTCTTTTGCCAAGCGAAATTCAACCTCCAAATTACAAAAACACAAATATCTCGGAAACGGAGCGAGATAGCCCGATTTTGAGGCCGACCTACATATACTTGTAAACTAGTGTATGTGCCGAGGCCCCAGGACACCTCATCCAGATCCCCCCCATTAAATTTTAATTCGAGCATATTATACATTATCATACAGTCAGCAAGAATAAAAACTTTTTTGTCATGCGGAACCGAACCTCCAAACTGGAAAACGCGGCACCAAATTCTGAGTGACCCTTATTACCACTGGCATAAGGCCACTTTTAATTGCCACGCAAAAGTGACCCGTATTCTTAGGTCCCATATCTTGGAAGCGGCTGGAGCTAGCTCAATTCTAAGAAAAATTTTGCCCTTCTGCCCGCCGTCCCTTCATGCCGGAGAACAAGATAGCATAACCCCCCCTCCCTATTAACTCCTTACCTTCCCCCCCGCAAAAAATCTTTACGGAATTTCTTGATTCAGTCGCCGCGCTCAATCTGTCGCCGCGCTCAAAGCCCGCGATAAAAGCTATGCAATAGCTTAAAAATCTAAATCAAAATCGGTTCATCCGTTTAGGCGCTTTGATGCCACAGACAGACACACAGACACTCTATACAAGGTGTCACTCGATATCAGCGATGCCGTTGATCGAAATTCCAAATGTAAGGGATTGGACACGTGACATGATTATCGAAAGATCACCATCATCATCATCATTTCAGTTTGACTGACACGTCCACTGCTGGACTGGACTCCCGCAGCCTTGACCAGAGGGGTGGCCAAGAGCAAGGCTATTTTGTGTGTGCGTAAGGGACAGATGAATATAACTTGTATACATTTGTCGTTTTGTCACGTCATGGTACGGGGGCAGGTCGTCGCTCCTAGAGGGAGGCCTTCCAACACTGCGTCTGCCACTCCAGAACTTTCGGACCCGAACGGCCACTCGTTCTACGAGCAATGTGCCCTGCCCCCTGTCACTTAAGGTTGGAATCATCCGGGCTGTGTCGGTAACCCTGGTTCTCTTACGGATGTCTTCATTTCTGATTCGACCACGCAAGAAAACTCTGTGCAAAGCCCTCTCCATCGTCCTTTGGGTGTCTGTAAGCTTTCTGATGAGGCCCATTGTGAGCGACCACGTCTCGGTCCCATAAGTTATCACAGCTACACACACTGGTGATAGACTTTCGTCTTGAGACACTGTGGTAAGTTAGACGTAAAGATACCGCGCAACTTACTGAACCCATTTAATATTTTTCCAATCGCTATCGCAACGCTTTCGTTGACAAAATGTCACTGGTCTAGAACCTAACTACTAATGACTGATAGTAGAATGACACTTTTTAGAGCCTCTGGGTATTTTATGGCATGCATCGTGCTAGTGACACTAACATTCAACCGTGGGTGGTAAATTACGAGGTCGCCCTTCTCGGAATACTCCTGCACCTATTTTTAACCAAACACCGGGGGTGTGAATGATGATCAAATGATCTGCCAGGTTCACGCAGCCATGGTAGGCATGGCTGCGTGAACCTGGCAGATCATTTTACAGCAGAGCATAAAAAAATGTGAATTCTATTCGCATGCAGTATAGTTCTAGACATCGGCATCCCTACACTGTATACAAGTCATATATATCTGTCCTTTACGCACAATGGAAATAACCTTGCTCTAGCCCACCAGGATCAACTCAGCAAGGACTTAAGTCTCAACATGATCTTAAACGGATCTCGAGCTATCAGATTAAGAGAACTGAGAAACATGCAAATGTGATGGAAATTAATGAAGATTACTGATTGTTATTGTTGAGCGATAATGGCGTCGTGGACAATGCGATAGTGATAATGATGCGTGGCTTAATAACCGAGAGGCTTGAGTCACTGGACCAGTCGATCTGTGTCCTGCTAGCGAGATGGGTGTCTACATGTGCTGTGAGTACTATTTTATAATACCGAACATCGCGTCGCTCGTTGGTTTAGTGGTTGCAAGGGACATTGCTGAGACTGACATGAGGGCCTGGTTTCGATCCCCAGGTGTACCAGTGTTATTGGGTTTTCCAGTTAGGGATCACTCAGTAGCAACCCGGGGCATGGATTTTTTCTGAATGAAAACAAACAGTTTGTCGAAATGGTCCTTCAGACAACGTAGCGTAGGCATAAAATGTTTAAAAAGAAACAAGCATTTATTAAAAAGGCTGGAGAAGATTTATAAAAAATTCCTGTCACTGTAAAATCTCAAACTATTTTAGCGTCCTAATCCCCAGCGTGACTTGAGTTTTAATTTGACTTATTTTTAAGGAGATGATGAGATAGGAACCGAACACAAAAGCTGGAAATCTTAAAGTTTGAGGGAAGGTTCCTGGATAATTATGTACTTACATAGATATATATACAGAGTGTACGTATTTGCTTGTAGGTTTATTTATTAACATACCGAATGCTTCTAGCTCGGGCAGAAAAACAAATAGTTTAGTGACCACACTAAACAGCCACGATTGGTCCTAAATACAAATTTAATAGGTGTGCAATGTGCAATATTGATAACACTAAATCATGAACAGTTTTCGTAGAACTACGCCCCCTATCTTATTTCAATTTGTTTTGCCGAGAGCAACCAATAAATTCTGAAATCTATATCGCATCACCCTCATCACCCTTCTTTCCTTATCCATATGGAGTCGTTGAGCATACCACTGTGATAAAAAATCGGTGAATATTTTTATTACGACTAAAGTAATAAACTTCCATCTAATTTTTATAATTCAAAGTACTTTCCTTGACTAGTGATGCACTAATCCCAACGTTAAGTCCACCTTCCATACATCTACTTAAGGCGTATTTATTCCCCAATGTTAACGCGGTACTGGCCGTGCGCGTGCGCCCGCTCGGAGCCAGAATATCAATATTGGATCTCCTTTGCGACAGTTTTGTTTGCAATTTTTTTTTTTGATTTACTTATCCTATGTAGTTTAGGAAGAAGTTCTAATTCTAACCAACAATTTTACTGTGTGAAAATATTTTTAAACATCCAAGTCGTTTTAAAGAGGTATGCAAAAGAAGCGGCAAAATATCGTAATGTTAATATTTTTTTTAAAGCAAATATTTTAGTCATACGCAAAAACATGTTTGACATAATTAAGTACATGAATCAATAATGCTCTGTTGGTCACCTGGTCGCAAGTATGACTGCTGGACATGGAGTCCCGGGTCGAATTCCCAGGTCGGAAGTCGAAAAGTGTCATTGTGTTTTCCATTATTAGGCATCTCCCTGTGACAGCCCGGAGTTGGCGTTGGCGTTGTTAGTTGGCGTTGTTAAACCCCTATGCCTCGGCAAGCACGATAAGCCGTTGGTGCTGTGCCCAACCAGCAAAGCAGTCCTATAATTTAAACCTATACCTTTAAAAAGACATATAATTGAGGTATAAAGGTTTTAGCGGTGACAGCGTGTTGTATAAAAGCGTTCGAAAACACAATTTTGCTCTATACGCTTAAAGGGCAAAAATTACACATAAACAAAGAATGTAAACGTTTACTGCACCATTTTATACAACTGTTATAGAATGTGCTATAGCAAGCGCTAATATCATTAGTACAGAATAATACTGCTCTATAAAATTGTTAAAAAATGCTTTTATTCATCTGATTTGCGTAATAAAGGTTACTAAAGAACTGCTATAATCGTTTCGTTTTAGCCGTGATGAACACTCAACTATAAGGCGACCTTGTCGTATTGAGGATATTCAGATCGCTGCTATAGTACTTAGTACGTTAGTAGTTACATAAAACTCTACAATAGAGTGATTTTTTGATGTAGCTTAGTTCCAGATTATTACTTTGTAATGTAACTGTACTTTATTGGTTAAGAGATGACTATTATAGTTTTACTAAAAAGCATATTACACATACACTTTTTTAGAGCAGAATTGTTGTGTAATGACTTTTCAGTTCCTTTAATATACTTGTTAAAGTTGACAAAAAATAAAAGGCCCGTTTTGACAGCTATAAAAATACTTAATAATGATTAAATTTGATGCTTGCGAATGATACTCGTTGTCATAGTGTATCGGTAATATAGTATTTAATTAGGATTATGAATTAGATTTCTCAATTTCTGACGTAGAAAGTTATCGCGGCATGTACAATGAGAAACGTCAACGGACTTCTTAGATTGTGACGACTATAGTATCATGACAGAGTATATGTTTCTTTAATAACACAAAAACGACATGTAACAGTGGATAAATGTTGCTATTAAATGATAATTGTGTCCTGAAAAAGATTTTTTTTATCTCACTTTTACAACCATATTCAGACATTTTTATTCGGCGTGCTATAATGCTATAATGGCGCTTATAACTCGAAGTCCCTTTAATAGTTTTTTGGATTTTGTGATAACTCAAAAATTCAAGGGGGGCACGTAAAATTTATGGTAAACCTAACCATAGTTTATCCGTAAAATTGCGGTCGCACATCATTTCACACTCTATTAACAAATATAATAATAAAATATATTTTTATTTATTGCTTCAATACCTTTATAAATATTAAATACATAATTAAATTTTGTTAAGTCTTTACACTCTCATGATAAATGAATAAATGGTGAGTGAGGTAAAAGAAACAAACTCTCGTATGGTATGAAAAAGTACTATAAAAGATCCTTAAAGGTGTTCATTAACCAGTACATCACTATTTTGTGACCCGTGTACTGTTACTAAGTGTGTATAAGACTGATTTGTCATGTGTAACATTGTTATTGGTTCGTTTTAACACTGAATAGAGAAATAAATGCGCCACTTTCGAATAAAATACACCTTCTTTGGGGTTTTATAGAACCAAAAACAGTGGTTCCCAAATGTTCTATATGGCTTATTATACAACTAGTTTTTGTTACTTGGGATTCCAAGACACTCGCGAATTATTTTAACGACATAAAGTTTAATCACAGTATTAAGTACTTACGTACTTACATAGAAAAACATAATTATATTGTCACAACAATTACAAGATGACAATGGCACAAAAACCGTATAAGATCGCCTCACGCAACTATACTTTTAATACAAACATATTATTAAAATCCATGAATAAACATGTTTTTTTTTATTATTTTAACACCGCTTTTCCTATAAAAATGTTGATTTAGCGCCTCGATCCACGTGGAACTGAAGTTGATTGTTCCAGCTTGAGAATTATCTCACCAATGCTACGGTACGGTCAACCGTACGTTAGCTTTACAGCCACAATTACAGCTCTGAAACTTGATCTACTCAGACCTCCCTTAGTGACCCTTAGGGACTGCCACGAAATAAAAGTTCTATGAAAGCCAAACTTTTAACACGGACTGTTAACTAGGCTGTCCTATTGGCTATAAGCTAGCTAGCTAGTCAATGATTCATTCGCAGTCTTCATTAATTCTCATTCATCTGCGTTCGTGATTTGTGGATGACAATAAGTAGGCTCGCCCTGGCAATATGTTTCTGTCAACATTCATGGACGTGATTAATTGTGGGTTTATATACTTAAATGTATACGCTATTCTGGTAAATTTGGGAAAACATGTAGGTACGGCGGGCGGCCGTATTGAGGGACTAGCTATCTTTAAGGGTACACTAGTCGAAAATTCTTCCATACAAACGTAGTCTGGCTTTTACTCCACTGTTTGACGATGTACGTTCAAATTAAAAAATTATATGTAGTTGTCTCATCATTATCTAGTCCTGTATGGAAGCAAAAAAGTAAAAAAAAAATAACTTGAAACTTATGAGCTTCGAAAGTTCCTTATTTTAACACTAATTTTAACGCATCTTTGGGCGCAAATAAGTACCATAAAAAGAAGGAAAATTGAAAAACGACCTCCATACAGGGATAGATTAATTAGTAGTTCAACAATGCAAATAATTTTATTTTTAAACAGATACATTCAGTAGTTTTTTCATGATATCCAGACTCCCAAACGTCTGTTTATAAAATTTCGCGCGCTCGTTTTCGTTCTAAATCATAATCCATTTCGCTACAAATTTGCAAAAGTGTGTATTCGTACGCGTACTAGCTTCTTACTGCTCATAACAGCTTCTATCTGTTCCACACGTGTTGTCGGTTGATATAGCACGCATTTTAACCCCGCGCACAAAATAGTTCGTGCCGTCGACTAGTGTAACCTTAAGTAGAACATTTCTGGCTGTCAGCCTTTTTTGAATAAAGTACTTTTGATTTTGATAATTATCATAAAATTACATTACCCACAGTTGTGTTCGCCGCACTGGCTGCGTGTGCGCACGCCATCGACATCCGCATCCTGGACGCACCCAACGTTAAGGCCGAGATTAAAAACAACCCCTTGGGAGGATTCAACCTTATCTTGGAAAGGAGTAAGTGATATTAATTGTTTCAGCCGAGTAAATAAAACAGGAGTCATCGCGGCAGACTACGAAGAATATACGACATAATACAAAAATTATTAAAATAGTCCACTATCCCTGGAAACTGACCACCAAATCCTGGTAGATCTCATGGAGGGAGGCCATTGCCAAGCTGTGGGATGACGCAGGGTGAAAGTAACCAATATCTAAATGAACAAATTAATACATTTATCCATTCGTTTCTGTAATTAGAACTATTGACAAAGTAAGTTTTTATGTCACGTATTATATTATCCGTATCACGTATTATATATTATTGGGAGCAGTGGTGGCCCAGTGGTATCGGCCGCGATTTACAAGTTGCAGGTCGTGGGTTCGAACCCAGGCAGGCGCTTTGCTTTGTGTAAATTATTTCATCACCACTGCTCTCAAAACGGTGAAGGAAAACATCGTGAGGAAACCGGCATGTCCTAGAACCAAAAAGACATGTGACATCCACCAACCCGCACTGGGCCCGCGTGGTGGATTACGGCCCATTCCCTTTCACGGAGAGGAGGCCTGTGTCCCAGCAGTGGGAACATTAATAGGCTGATGATGTGTGTGATGTGATGTGATTATATTATCTGTGGTCACATCATCATTAACAAATAATATTCAAACAAGTCCAACTTTTATAGTCTAAAACTTAAAAAAAAAATACAACCGTCTTCCAAATAAAAACACTACAAAGTGAAAAAGAACTTCAATTTCGGCAGTCGATGTTCTTGATTTTGTTTCTTTGTTTTTTGACACCGACTTCCGAGATTGAAGTTATTTTTAACCTATGTTCGACTTTATGTTTGTTTTTCTATGTATGTTTACTGATATCTCCGCCACAGATCATATAATACTGTCTCCGTCAATTGTGGACCGATTTTGAAAATACTGTTTTTGTTTTAAAAAGTACATTCCTAAATTGGTCCCATTTTAATTTGGTGAAGATCTGATGAAGAACTTCGAAGATACAACTATATATAGACAACAGAACTCTTCAATAAATAACGGAAAATCTATCGGGACCATTTCATAACATAACATCACGCCAGTACGCTCTTAAGGGGTACCTTTCTTTTTGGAAGTCGGTGTCCATAACAAAAAAAAATTGGTACCTACCAAAGACACCGACTTCCAAAAAGAAAGTTATTTTTCACTTTGTATCGTTTTTATTTGGAAGTCGGTAGTATTTTTTTACAAAAAGTTTTTTTATTGCTGAACATTCTGATGGGCAATAAAATCTGCATTTCAATAATAAGCAAATCGAATCCCAATCGGAATCTGTCAAAATGTTTCAACATAACATTTCATTTCTCCAGAGGGCCTATCAGAAGTGATAGCGGTGGTGGGGCGCCGCACTGATGCCATCAAGGACGTGGTGCAGGACGGCGACGTTGTCATCCAGTTCACCAATGACACCACCGTGCGGATCAGCAGCGAGGAGATCGTGGGGGACCGGAACGGGTATATCATCACCTTCACCTGGGAGGCACCTAAGGGCGTCGGGTTGGAGGACTGTGTAAATCTTGGTAAGATCATGATGATCATCATTTCAGCCTAAAGACGTGCACTCCTCCACGCCTCCCCCAATTGTCCCTATATCGACTGGTCTTGTCCCTCTCACATCCAGCGGATACCCGCATTCCCCGATTCTGATTCCTTGGTAAGATGATTATATTAAACAACCCAATTAGTTACTTCGAGGATGCAGAATCCACTAACGAAATTATGGCTAGGTCCTAATTGATTAACATCGAACAAACTCTGTAACAATCGAAAAAAGCCTGTTGTGTGAAATTATTGTTCAGATAAAAGATGGCAGCAAAACGAACGAAAAATAAAATCTTTGAAAAGATAGGGACCTAACTTTCTTATGAAAATAACTTTTTCTAGGTTCAAACCACTGGTACGGCGGACCACAACAGAAACGCCAGTACTGGCCAATAGAACGTCTGGTTCTACCGAACTACTCCTACGTCACAAAGGAAGCCGACAACTGCGGCGTAGCTGAACCCTACTGGCTCAACTCCGAAGGCATCTTCTACTACTTTGACAAAAAGGTTCCCTTATTCGTAGATCAGAATGATTTGGAGAAGAACGCTGCATGTTTCATTGCACAAATCAAATCCCCATACTCCAGCAAACGAGACAAAACCGACCTTATTTACGCAATAGGAATCTTTGAAGATGTAAGAAAGGCCCATGAGTATGCCGTCGAAAAGTATTTGGAGAAGCCCACAGGAATTCCTGATGCGAGGATGATAACATATCCAGTTTGGTCGACTTGGGCGAGGTATAAGAGAGATGTGAACCATAATACGGTACTGCAATTCGCTGATGAAATCACCAGTCATGGGTTTCCTAACAGTCAGCTCGAAATAGATGATCTTTGGGAGACCTGCTACGGCTCTCAGACCGTGGATAACCGAAGGTTCCCCAACATGAGGAATACTGTGGACATTTTGAAGGCGAAAGGGTATCGAGTCACGATGTGGACTCATCCGTTTATAAATAAGGGATGTGAGCCTTGGTATTCGGAAGGTAAAGCTAAGGGGTAAGTTTGAACAAAAATATTTAAATCCCAAACGTTAAGCCGAAGCATAGAGAAAGTAAATGCCACGACTGTGCGTCTGCGACTGGTGCACAGCGCGACAAGCTGTCAATATCTCAAAGCTTTGTGGTCCGAAGCCAGCTAGTAGTAGTTTATCCTTAGTAAGATCGCAAATAAAGAAAGTAAATGCCACGACTGTGCGTCTGCGACTGGTGCACAGCGCGACAAGCTGTCAATATCTCAAAGCTGTTGTGGTCCGAAGCCAGCTAGTAGTAGTTTATCCTTAGTAAGATCGCAAATAAAGAAAGTAAATGCCACGACTGTGCGTCTGCGACTGGTGCACAGCGCGACAAGCTGTCAATATCTCAAAGCTGTTGTGGTCCGAAGCCAGCTAGTAGTAGTTTATCCTTAGTAAGATCGCAAATAAAGAAAATAATTGCCACGACTGTGCGTCTGCGACTGGTGCACAGCGCGACAAGCTGTCAATATCTCAAAGCTTTGTGGTCCGAAGCCAGCTAGTAGTAGTTTATCCTTAGTAAGATCGCAAATAAAGAATTAGACCTTATAACATCTGGTCGCAGACGTCTGCGACTGGTGCACAGCGCGACAAGCTGTCAATATCTCAAAGCTTTGTGGTCCGAAGCCAGCTAGTATTAGTTTATCCTTAGTAAGATCGCAAATAAAGAATTAGACCTTATAACATCTGGTCGCAGACGTCTGCGACTGGTGCACAGCGCGACAAGCTATCAATATCTCAAAGCTTTGTGGCCCAAGCCAGCTAGTAGTAGTTTATCTTTAGTAAGATCGCAAATAAAGAATTAGACCCTATAACATCTGGTCGCAGACGTCTGCGACTGGTGCACAGCGCGACTAGCTGTCAATATCTCAAAGCTTTGTGGTCCAAAGCCAGCTAGTAGTAGTTTATCCTTAGTAAAATCGCAAATAAAGAATTAGACCTTATAACATCTGGTCGCAGACGCACAGTCGTGGCATTTACTTTCTTTGGGTTCGCATTTGACCACTATCTCACCGATAATGTGATCAACGATGAAAACTTAGATTTACCAGCAAACCTCCTTTTCTTTCTAGCTACCTGGTAGCCTCTGAATATGGTTCAGTGGAGACCAGCTGGTGGAACGACAACGAGACGACCACCTCTGTCATCGACTTCACCAAGCCGGCTGCGAGGCAGTGGTACCTGGACAGGGTGCACCTCCTCAAGAATACCACTGGGATTGACAGTTTCAAGTTCGATGCTGGAGAATCGAGCTGGTCGCCACAGGTAAGCAAATATTTTTTTTTGCTAGTCTTTTCTGCCCCATTCCTGGGAAAAGCCCCCACTCCTTCCACTTTGGGCTCACGGTTGGCGAAGTGGTTGAGCGATTGACTGCTGCGCTGCGTGTCGCGGGTTCGATTCCCGCACGGAACAAATATTTGTATGAACTACAGATAGTTTGTTCCGGCTCTGGGTGTTGTATAAGTGAGTTTATATGTTTGTAAACGCACCTACGATACAAAAAGAAATTCCTAGTGTGGAGCAAAGTTTTTTTTTGCAAAAAATGTTTTTTTACTTTTCACTTTTTAGTTGTACCAGGGGGGTGTCACTCCGCAGTTTAGGTACGATCGGCCGGCGGTACCTTGCAGAGGGAATAACGCATTAGGTTGCCGCTTACCGCTCGGCTCGCACGTTAGCCAAGTTATTTATATTATGCAGCAAATAACGATGACTTCTAAACGTAGGTACTTCTAAGGCCTTTAAAAGATATTGTTGTGTTTACGGGTGTTTAAATAAAGCAAAGAACAATGAATCGATATTAAGCTTTTTTAAAGTACCGAAAGATTTTGAAAGGTAAGCTATTTTGTTGTACCTATTTAATTCATTACATAAATAATCTGTAACTATCGGTAGTAGGTGCATAATGAGTACGAGTTTTGTATAAAATTTAAGCATTTTGGTGTTCCTAAAAGAATGAATAGGTGTGTGAAATACCTAAATAGGTACCCACCTACTTAGATATTTTAGATTTTCGTGTTGTTTACAAATATAATTTAATTTCTTTTTTTATTGAATGGTTACCGTTTTGTTAACATAAAAATAAACGCTTTAGATCCAGTTTAAAATAAATTATAATTGCCTAAGTAGTTACCTACTTAGCCTATGAATTTACCAATAGCCTGAGTAAGTGTACGCACTTGTAAAAGTTAACGTTTGTATGTAAAACTAGGTACTTACTTATACCTAACGAACAAACAAAAAATATTTCGTAAGACTTCTTCAAGCCAACTTTAAATAAACTAACAAAAAATATCACTAAAGAGCAAACAAAGAGGTAGGTACCTATACTCAATTTGAAATAACATTAGACGTCTTTACAACTCGTTTTACAGCCCGTTCAACCGATTTTGTGTTCTATCTCGTACACATAAGGATGATATAAAAAGCACAAATCTGTTACCAAAACCAACTGTTTACTACAGCTTCCATTTGTCGTATCACCAACGCAACAGAAGTCAAAATCGATTGACCGGGCTGTAAAATGGGCTTATTTAAATGTCTAATGTTATAGTAAATGAAGTTTAGGTAACCTAGTTTTCATTTGTTAAGTACCAAACAAAATGACGGTCTATAATATTCATTGTCTATCTACCTACTTGACCGTGTAATCATAGGCATCAAACATAAGAAAGATTACGTGGTCAAGTAGGTAGATAGTGGATGTAAGCGAAAGCGGCAAGTTGACAACCCTTACGAGCCGAGTCAAACCGCGCCAGACAGCGACGGAGATACGCGTTAGAAGAGAACGGCAACGTTTAGGTGAATATTACGTTAGGCACTGAGCACTTATGCGAGTTGAATTGCACTTTGTTGCTAACTAGCAGGAGTCTCTATTTCAATGAATTGTTGCACGAAGTGAGTCTTCTGTACTTGTACTATTATTTATTCTGTGGTTGTACCTACCTAATAGGCAAGTTGTTTAGTAAGGTACCTATAACGCCAGAATAGATTACCCAAATATCATGAAACTTGAACATAACCGGTGAAATGACAGATCTGCGTACTTTATTCCTTAAGAGCGTACTGGCGTGATGTTATGTTATGAAATGGTATAAACAATGAACAGACATGCGATTGCAGCAATCCCGAGAGGTTTGCCTTTATTTATTGAAGAGTTATGTTGTATATCTTCGAAGTCCTTAATCAAAAAATAACATACATGAAGTCGAACATAGAACCCTCTCCTTTTTGGTAAGTCGGTTAAAAAAATTCGTTGCGTAGTTTTAAAGATCTAATCATACATAGGAACAGACAGACAGCGGGAGGCAACTTTGTTTTATACTATGTAAAGATTAGCAAAATTTTTAATGAATCTTAAAGTTCAGTCCCCGAGAAAATCTCAATCACTTTCCTTCTAACGAGGCTCCAAAGAATAAAGTTTTCATGTTATGTTGTGCTAGATTCCAGTTTTACAAGGTGACATCAGAGATCAGCCAGGCGTCATTTCAGCTGACTACGTAAGGACTGTCGCTCAGTTCGGACCACTTGTGGAAGTCAGAGTTGGATACAGGTATGTTTTCTAATTATAACTTACACATTCAATATCAAGGTCTCCCTCTTTGTTGTGTCGGTGGTAAAACTATTTTAAATCCCGCAAGCTGGAAACTTCTACGGTGTTTTCGATGGCAGCGCAAAGATTGTGTATCTGTAGGAGCTTGGATACAAATAATTGGTTCAAGAGGATACAAGTAATAATTCCCTGCCGGAGTCTGTTTCCCGATAGCTACAATCTAGCGGTCTTTAAGTCAAGAGTGAATAGGTTATTTCTAGGCAAGCGTGTTTCACCGGCGACCGCATCTTCGCTTACCATCAGGTGAGAAAGTGGTCAAGCGCGAGCCTATAGACAATAAAAAAAAATTGGACTGTAGAGGAGGGCGGGGGTTATGACCTCAAAAATAATTTACGTAAAAATCTTTTTTAAAACAAGCTTATAGCTTGTGCTTGTAGTTTGACAATGAGTCCAATTATGATGGTGCCATGTCTGAGGAATTGCTATGACCACCTTAAGGCTCCATCATGAGACCAGCTCCATAGTACCTGCCGTATTATTTCAATGTTTCCAAACTGACATAAGTACACCAAGATTGGATGCCACGAAGTGTTTAAAAAATCGATTAGTAGTTGCCGGGCACATACGAAAGCAACGTAAAAAGCAAGGCAAGCAAAAAAGAAGGCAAGGCCCATTCTTGTCAGATTCAGATTCTTTATTTGTAAACATAGGTTACAGATACACAGGTGTGTGAGATGTTACAATTATGTAAGTTCTTTATGCTTTGCCATTAGGCGTACAAATATTTCATCATTAATTTTACAATACTATATAAAAACTAGAAAGAGTTAGTATTGGATAAAACAATATAGTTATTATTCTCCTGACAATTTATTAATTTTCAATAAAAACTACGATGTCAAAAACAGGTAGGTTTGTCCCGGGCAGTTTTTAAATTGACTAATAAGTTAATTACGCCACCATTTCATCTCCAGAACCCAAGACCTCCCCGTCTTCATCCGCATGATAGACAAGGACACGTACTGGACCTTCGAGAACGGTCTCCCGACCCTCATCACGAGCCTCCTCCAGATGAACATGAACGGCTACCCACTGGTGCTTCCCGACATGATCGGGGGGAACGGATACAACGAGCCCCCGACCAAGGAGCTGTTCATCAGGTGGCTGCAGGCTAACACATTCATGCCGAGTATGCAGTTTTCTTATGTGCCTTGGGAGTTTGATAATGAGGTCAGTTTGATTGTTACATTGAAGAAAAAAAAAGTTAATTTAAAAAATCAAAATACCCGACTGCTTAAAAAGCGAACTAAAAAGACGTAAACAAGAAGAAAATCATGCTGTGCAGTCGGAGGATACATATTCGCGAGCTGGCTGACCAAAACCTGATGTATCCTCCGACTGCACAGCATGATTTTCTTCTTGTTTACGTCTTTTTAGTTCGCTTTTTAAGCAGTCGGGTATTTCGATTTTTTAAATTAACTTTTTTATTTATAACTTTTTAGTTAACACTTTTTTCGAATTAGGTACATTTAAATATATAAGTGTTATATATTTTTAAAATCGCCTCTAAAAACCCTTTATTTTGATACCCCACACGATGGGTTTGGAAGAAAAAATAAAATTGGCCCCCCACAATATGGCGCCCAAAAGCCGCCATTTTTCTATTTTCCAATTTTAATGTAGCCTATGACACTCGCAAGGTTAAGACGAATCGATTGACGTATGAATCATCAAAATCGGTCAACGCGTTTGGTCTCTGGAACGCCACATAGGAACAAACATACATACATACATACATACATACATACATACATACATACATACATAGACTGATAAACACATTACCCTCCTTCGGCAGTCGGGTAAAAACGAAAGTCTTCCTCAAATTACTAATTATGATATAATGAATAATGTAACCAATGTTGTATCTATTATAATGTACCCAATTATGCTATGCACAGACAGTGGCCATAAGCAAGCGCTACGTCGATCTCCACGCGCAGTATGCCCCAGCCATCATAGCGGCGTGCCAGCGCGCGGTGAGCGACGGAGCGCCCGTCAACCCGCCCGTCTGGTGGATCGCGCCCAATGATACTGAGGCGCATGATATCTCTGATGGTAAGTCAATGGATCTTTCAAAAAGAAGGACCGAAAATTTTTTGCATAGCTTGTTTCCGTCCGCTTAGCGTCGAAATCCTAGCGTTTGCGCGTCCAAATCGACGCCATTAGTGTTCGCTCTCTAATTAACTCGGTCGGACTCTTCATCCCCGCGGCGGGAAAAAATTGTGACAGATTGTTCAGCAAAAAAAGGATCTACTATATCCTGAATTATTTTTATTGTTTGCGTGTCGCCTGTTAATACTGGTACAATCATAAAAATGCTCGTTGATTGAACAATGAGGTACAATGAACTATCGCGACATTCTTAGAAATAATTAAAAATAATCGAAAAAATATTTTTCATGATTTTATGTTACCACTTTGTCGGAATTATTAATATGTATATACATGCCAAATTATAGCTTTCTAGTACTTAGATTCTCTGAGCTAAGCTGCGGACGGACAGACGGACAGAGCGAAACTATAAGGGTTCCTTGTTGACTTCGGAACCCTAAAAAGGATCACCTGTGAAATAAATAGCAGTTTTATTCGCGTAATCCGTTTGTTTATGACGCTCACGAGACGCGCCACATCGTCGTCGCTCCACCTAGAGGCAGGCCTCTCGACGTTGCGTCTTGCGATACGTGATCGCCACTCCAGAACTTTTGCGGCCCCAACGACTATCAGAGCATTCCGTTCCGTTCTTTGAGCATTGTACCCTGCCCACTGCCATTTAAGTTTGGCAATTCTTCAGGCTATGTCGGTTACCTTGGTTCTCTGGCAGACGTCTTCATTATTGATTCGATAACGTAAGGAAACGCCGAGCATTTAATAAAAAAAAAATGTGTGTGTGTACCAGAGTACACAGGTAAGAAGTGAAACTTCTTTACGACGACATATCATTTTTAGGGTTCCGTACCCAAAGGGTAAAAACGGGACCCTATTACTGAGACTTCGCTGTCCGTCTGTCTGTCTGTCTGTCTGTCTGTCTGTCTGTCTGTCTGTCTGTCTGTCTGTCTGTCTGTCACCAGGCTGTATCTCATGAACCGTGATAGTTAGACAGTTGAAATTTTCTCAGATGATGTATTCCTGTTGCCGCTATAACAACAAATACTAAAAACAGTATAAAATTAATATTTAAGGGGGGCTCCCATACAACAAACGTGATATTTTTGCCGTTTTTTGCTCGATATTAATAACGGCAACAGGTAGACGCTTGAAATATTCACAGAATATTTAGTTGTATATTTTCTTCAAAAAATAATAATTATTAAATTAAAATAAAATAAATTAAGGGGAGCTCCCATACAACAAACGTGATTTTTTTGCAGTGTTTTGCGATAATGGTACGGAACCCTTCGTGTGCGAGTCCGACTCGCACTTGGCCGGTTTTTCTACTATTTGCAACTTCACGAAAATGGGGTAGATAAGGCTTAAGCCTTAAGAAAAACATTTTTTTCCGTATTAAATTAAAGCTATTTTATTATTATAGACATGCATAGAATTAATGAGTAATTTATATTTATAAATTAATTAATTTATAAATATTAAAATCATGCTCATACGTGTTGAATTTATAAAACGAAATATATAATCACTCACTTTTCTTGTAAATTCACTTAAATTTGAATAAGTCTTTTTACTAAACTTTGATAAAAAAAGCAACATGGCGCGTAACCGAAAAACGTGACGATAGAGTCCTTCCAACGAAAGAAGTCCCGTAGACGCGGCGCTAGTTTCTATGCGACTGTACGCTGTCCTTTAACAAATCTTGTTAGTTCCATGTATTTCCGCGGGACTTTTTTCGTTGGACGGACTCTACGTACAAAATTTTCTCCCATACGTCGATAAAGAAGTTTCACTTCAAAAATAATAATAAAAAAATATTGTTTCATAAAAAGTGTTTACAATATTAAGCTGTGACACTGGATCCTGCACTAGGACCCCCTGTGTCGCAGGATCCAGTCTGTTTCGACAAATATGGTTTACTGTTAATCAATCAATCATTAAACATAATTTAAAAAACTAAAACTAAAATGTAACTAAAGGTGTGTATGTTATTGCTGAGTGTGTTATTTACTCTCTACATTGCTCTTTGGGTGACTTTAAGCCTTTAGGGGGGGTGACCATAAGCTCTTGGTTGCGCATGCTTATTTATAGTGTGCGTAAGGGACAGATGACTTGTATACATCTGTCCCTTTTTACAGTCGAATTATGATAGTTATGTCTCGTCAGGGTACGGGGGCTGATAAGGCCCATTGTGAGCGACAACTTTTTGGTCCCATAAGTTATCACTGGCAACACACACTGCGGAGCGAGCATGGGCGTACCCAAGACATTTGTGACAAGACATGATAAATTATGTCATGTCTTACAATTTGTCTTAAATGCTAGCCGGGTCAAACATGTGACTTATTTTAAAGGCGCGTCATGCCTTTCTTGTTGCTTCCCGGCGACCACGGCCTACTGTGACATGGCTTGAGTCACACATTTCATCGCAGTTTGGACGATAAAGCCATTTTGTCTTAATTATTAGTACCGGCGGCGTTAGAAAATTTCCTGACGTTTATTTGGGACTCATCGGTTCTTACTTTGCTAATACGGGCGCACCCATTTTGTCACAAATTTCACATTTAGACAGATGATTAAGAAAAATGTATCACTTTCGTTCGGAGGTGGTGATAAAATTTTATAGTTGAAAAATAAAATATTTTCCTGCACCAAATGTCAATAAATTTATTTTGTGTGTGTGGTGATCAATGCTTATTAATTAATTGAAATTTTACAGGATTATTAATTAATTCTATTTTATTACTTTTTTATTATTGTTATTTTTTATTGTTATTCCTATTTTTAATTATTATTTTGATTATTACTTTTTTATAATTATTTTTTCTTTCTTATATTCCATATTCTTCTTACTTTCTACATTTTAAATTATTTCTTAAATAAAACCCCCAAAAAATATTAATTAATTGAAATGTTACAGGATTATTAATTAATTCTATTTTATTACTTTTTTATAATTGTCATTTCTATTTTTAATTATTATTTTTATTTTGATTATTACTTATTTATAATTATTTTCTTATATTCCATATTCTTCTTACTTTCTACATTTTAAATTATTTTTTAAATAAACCCCCCAAAAAACAACTAAAATAAAAAATAGGGGCTCACCGGTATCGGGAACTGGGTCCAAGCTATTATATTTTTTAAGTAATTATAAATATTTTCAAAATAATTATATCTTTCTAACAAACACTTAATATGTTATCAAACAAACAAAGAAAAATAAAGTGTGCATAAGTCTATGGTCGTGTGTTCCCAACAAAATTAAAAAGTATTTTATCTGTATGAACGGCACACTTTTATAAGTATTATTTTATTTGGTCGTCTATTCAGATTATGTCGCACTATGAAGTCAGCTACAAGAAAGGCATGTCGCGTCTTGAAACTATGTCACATGGTTGTCCCGTGCTAGTATTTAAGACAAATTGTAAGACATGACATATTTTATCATAACTTGTCATGACCCAAAATATTTTCTGTTAAGAATTTGTAGTTCAAGTCGAAAACCAAGAAAAGTAAAAAAAAAAATTTTTTTTTTTTTTAAATTCATGTTGGGATGCTGCTAGCATGGGGGTATCAAAGGGGGGGCTAAATTTTGGTTATTTTTTGCCTAGGACATACCGTTTTCGAGATACAGAGCGTTTTATGTAAAATAAAATAAAATTCGGAGGCCCATAATTCGGAAATAGTGTGTCGTAGGACTATGCTTCCCTGAACCTAAATGGTTTTTATGGCCAAGGTTAAACCGAAACTGCCATAAAATTGGCAAATTTCCGAAAAAGAAAACAAATAAATGTCAAGAAGTTATGCCACAAGTCAAGAAAATATCTCACGCCGCCGTGCTAGCATTTAAGACAAAATGGCTTTATCGCCCAAACTGTGATAAAAAGTGTGACTTAGGCCATGTCACAGTAGGCCGTGCTCGCCGGGCTGGTCATAGATTTCGTCTAGAGACATTGTGGTAAGTTGGACGAGAAGATACTGCGCAACTTCCCGAACGCTGCCCAGCCGAGTCGGATTCGTCGGTTGACCTCTTTCTCGAAGTTGGTCCTACCCAACTGGACCGTTTGTCCCAGGTAGTTGTATTCGACCACAACTTCAAGTGTAGTCTCCGACCTTGATAGGGGTGGGTGTAACATGGGCATTCAACATCACCTTGGTTTTCACCTTTTTCCATGTTAAATTCAAGACCCATTCTTTGGAAAGCTCTACTGACGCCATAGGGCATTGTATTGAAGTCCTCCGTGTTCTCAGCCATGTCCACTATATCGTCGGCAAACCGAAGGTGACTGATGTACTCGCCATTGAAATTGATGCCTAGCCCTCTTCTAGTCCAGAACCTTGAAGACGTCTCCCTGTCTCACACCTCGCTGCAGAAGGATAGGTTCCGAGATTGGATCCTGAAGTCGGACTGACATAATTTTTGTACAAATTACCAATGTTTGTTAATATAATATTGTTCCTTCCCCAGAATACCTGCTCGGCGAGGACATCCTGGTAGCCCCCGTGATAGAGCGCGGCGCCCGCGCGCGCGACGTGTACCTGCCGGCCGGGCGCTGGCTCGCGCAAGGCGACCGCTCGCGCGCGCTGGCGGGCGGCGACTGGCTGCGCGACTACCCCGCGCCCTTGGACACGCTCCCTTATTTTGTTAAAGTCCTATAATTTCATTGAATGCCGAATTTAGGATACTTTGCTCTGCCTTGGTATTCCATATTTAAATTTAAAGTCTCATATGCCAATGCGTTTTCGGAACAAATAACTCTAAGTCATGCGTGACAAAGTTCAAATTCTATTGAAACAAAATAACCGTGCAGGAACTGGCGACTCGCCGAGGAATTACACGGTTTTTGTTCAAGTCCTATAATTCTTAATAGCTGTGATGCTTAATATTTGTTTTTAACTTTCTTCTTTCTTTTCGTGTGAGGATGTGGCCACCTCTGCTGTCAGAGTTAATTAAGCCGCCGCATTTTTTAACTATCCGCTCAAAAGAACATTTCCTTATTTAGTTCTATTATTCCATATTCCAATTCTGAATCTGCTTGCTCGATGCTTAAACATGTTTGTAATAACTAACTTAATGTCATATTTAACCAAGTTCAAATTCTATTGGACAACATAATTGCCTATGAAACCATCCTGCACTCGGGCCGTAGACTCTACCTTATTTTATTAAAGTTATTTAATGCCACATCAATATAACACCTACAAGCTACAAGACAAAGTTCAAACTCAAAGTTTGCACGAATAAAGATTTGTACCTTATTTCAAAATGGTCACTAAATTTTTATTACCAAATCCACTGTGCAATACACACAGTATTTCAATTATTTTATATTATATTATATTATACCTAAACAATTTGTTGCAAATAGTTTTTTTTAGTCTAAACATAAATACAGTGCTGTTTATTTTGAATTTTTGTTTTATTGCTAAACCTCCTAATTGTTTTAAGAGTGAATAGGTTATTTCTAGGTAAGCGTGATACACCGTCGCCCACATCATCGCTTACCATCAGGTGAGATAGTGGTCAAGCGCGAGCCTATCGATAATAATAATAAAAAAAACATAACATCAAGGCTCGAAGTGTTAAGCAGTAGGTACTCGTACACTTACCAAAACCAAACCATGGTATCTACATTTTAACATTCAATATTGTCTAACGCTTCAAGTGCCGTTTGATGTCTACATCATCGTTGGCACAACTTTGAACTTTATAACAATAAAATTAAAGTCCAAAATTCCACGACAGCAAAAACTACGCATACAAAATAAAGAAAAATAAATTGATTGTGACAGCAAAAATAACACCCAGCTTTAAACTTAAAATATATCTTTATTACTTACTAATTAAACTAATTAACAGTAATATCTTTAACAAGGCCTTCGCCTAATATTCTGAAGTCTTCAACCAAAGCATCAATGTTCACTTTGTATTTAGTCTCGCCCTTTGAAGTGTATGGCTTGAGTCCGTGGGCGTTGATTAACTGAAAAGAAAATCAATGAAAATAAATATTTTATTCGTTGAAGGCATTTTTTTTGGGGCTTGTTCATGAACTCTGTCAAAAGGTATCACAATAGTTATTTTTTTATTTTGCACTTATGGTCAACATTGAAATATTACATTAAAAAATATAAATACAAATTGTGTGTCTGCAGGACAAAAGTTACCATGCAGAGAAAACGACTCAATTCTAGGCGATTTGGAACTTTCAGTTTCCCAGCTTCAACAAAAGCTAAATAAAAAAACATGGACCGATCATTAAAATTGAAAAAGGGCACAATACTTGCCAATGAACTTGTTTTGCGATTAAAATCCTCAATCCCATGACATTGAAATTTAGTTTACATTGCAACAAAAATTGTTTTACGTTACGACTAACACAAGCATTCTATATTCAAATTACCAACGTGCTTTCAAAGTAAACATTGTTGAGATCGTTTTTTTACTGACAAAAATAATTTAATTCTTCTGCAAAAAGTAATCTTTTTTGTTCTCGAGTTAATTTCTCATACTCCATGATCTCTTAACATTGAGCATACCTGGAACTCTCTGTCGTCCTTGATGTCAGGTTTCCACAGCACCGCGACCACTTCCCCCCCATACAGGTCGTGGAAGAACAGCGCGAAGTCACCGTACGCGCTCTGAAATTACAATAAAATAAATCAGCTTTGAATAAATAACATGCCTGCACTTCCCGACGGGGCAGGCAATTGTGTAGTAGTTATTTTAAGTCCCATATATAAATCCAGATTCCAAGCAGATACTGAGATGTATCAGTTACAAAAATCCAATAATACTAAGTCAGACCTAGAAATCGAACCCGGGTCATTACCCTCAGTAGTCGCAATGAGGATGAACTTAAATAATGTCAGTTTAAACTTGGAACGTTGGTCAAGCTCCATTCATACGTGGCAGCCCTCTGAGAGCGCGAGGCGCGGGACCAACGAGGCATTTGAATTGTTTAATATTGTAGAATTAATCCTTCCTATATTTCTAACCAATAATACAGCCAGCAACAAAAATTTGGAACAAATATACTATATCGCGATTTTTTATTTCATAGACGTAGACTAAACTGACAGCTGGCAATGACCTTATTTTTTTTTATGTTGCAAGCGCGGAGCATAGTGTTGTAATTGTAGGTAAGGCTCAATCATAAGTGATTCATCGAATCGATGTGACATGACTGCTCAATTAAAGGAGAATGCCCATGGACTGTCCACTTTCAAAAAAAAAATTGTATCACAATCATTTCTGGACAATAAATGAAACGAAAATATTTCAAGTATTTTGACTTCTTTTCTAAAAGATTCCTATTGGGGTTCATTTTCTTGAATAAGTATTTAATTGCCGTTTCATAGCTCAAACACCATTTATGTTAGGGTTGAGGCATGTTGACATGATCTGACATCGATTAATCGAAGAATCGTTTTTTTTTTATATTCTACCTGAAACACTGAATCGATCTGAGGATCTCCTGTACCGAACCGATTCGCCTCTATAATGTTAAGAACTAATTGATTTTGAAATTAGTTTGATTTACTAGATTAATGCAAACCAAGATAACAAATGAATCATGTTTTTAGAAATCGATTATATTACCAATTTGGTAACATGCCTATAACTGTCAGTCATTTTATTTGACAGTGACAGTCATGTGACAGTAGTCGCCTTTTCATTTGATTTATTTGTATGTTGTGTTGCGTCAAGTTTCGGTTTTCGTTCTCCCATTACGAAATACTTATCTTATCAATACAACACCGCCGTGTGTTTGTGGAAATAATGCTTAATAAGACAGGACTATTTAATTGTGATTTCCGACATGGCTACGGCTCGAAGTTGGTGTCTCAATAGTTCTTTGATGTTGGCGCCATAATTATATGCGCAGCCATAATATTTTGCCGCATTTTTACATTTTAATTCCTGATAATATATTGATCATATTACGGGCTTGGATCTACACCGGTAAGTAAGAATAACATTGTATGTCTTACCAGCACTTCAGATGTCTAACGATTGCAAATCTTAAATATGCTGGCATAGAGTCCATATTGCTGTGAATCTACTACAACCTAGAAAGGAACATAATTTGTTCAATATCTCTTAATGCCCGCAATGAAAATTGACTTAAGTTGGTACGTGTAATTAATTAAAGTAACATAATCAAATAAAGATGGTTTTATCATTACACGAAAATGTTTCGGTCAGTACATTTCTCCATACAAAATGGGCATTCTCCTTTCACTAATTGGTGTAAATAAATGATTTATGAATATAAACGTAATATATTTAAATATAACAGTTAATACACACAGTGCATAAACTTTTATTGCAATGAATAAGAAATCAACAATAAAATAAAAGCGATTGATAGAATGAAGTCTGACATAAATGAGTTGAAATTAAATAATGGTCGCTACTTTTATAACAAATGTTATTTTTTGCTATGAAAAATATAATAAGTGGCAACCACCCAAATGTCAGTTTAATCTATGTTATTAAAAATCAGAGATTAGAACACTATTTTAACAAGCTTATCTCTAAATCCCTTTAGAAGCTGTTACTGTACTCACCCTCAACTCTTCCAAGTATTTAGTCACCACGTGGAACTCCACGACAGGTATGATCTCTTCTGTGAGCTTCTCCGGCAGCGCCACCAGCGCGGCCTGGCTGTCCACCCGCTCTGTGCGGTGCGGCACCAGGGGGGGCTGCAGGTGGATGAGGACGTTGTACCCAGCGTATGACGGGATGAACATGCCCTGCAAACAAAGGATAACGTTAAACCCTAAAAATTTTCATCATCATCATCATGTCAGCCCAAAGACGTCCACTGCTGGACATAGGCAACGCCCAAGCGTCGCCACAATGAACATTCCCGCGTCTCGCATCTGTCGGTTTCCGGCAGCCGTAACCAGGTTATCCAGTCCACCTAGAGGAAGGCCTTACAACGCTGCATCTTCCAAAAACCATGTCAAAGTCGATGACGATGGTGATTCTATTAATACCAGTATATTGCCGACTCCAACATATTAGGCAGACGATGGCACGGGCGACCAACGCGAAGAAAAAATAGTGGTTCAAATATATTGCACTATACTTCAAAGATAGCTTGATCTCTGCGACATATGTCAAACTGACGTATACGATATTGTTAGCATAGATTTAGAATTTTTTTGCTACGCCAAAAGATACACGAAGCGTGCGAGCGAGAAATCCTAATCAAGTACAAACCGCCCAAGAGAAAAAGAGAGAGTGAATAAAGTCCGGTCATGTCTTTTTTTTGCGAGGAAGAGTCCATAGCGTCCCATCTATTTTACGCCGCGGTGAATTTCTTGCATTTAAATAATAATCTTAAGATTTCAATTGATAATATTAAATACGCAGCTATGGTAGGTTGTTCTGTGAGTAAATGTGACGTTACAAGACAAAATAACCCCATTATATATACGTTTCATAGGTAAATACAATTTTGTCCTTGGTTTGTTTCGAACCAAATTTTGACAAATTTCTGCTAGTAATTGGCTCAGAAAAAGATTTTTACAATAGCATATTGATTTACATTGTTTTATATAAGTATATTTCGTATATTTTAGTAGAATTTGCAAAAATATTATGTAAAAGAGTAAATTGTTTCTTTACTCTAGTGCTTGACAAAGCGGTGACGTCATGAGTATCGATAAAAACTTAATCTTTTTAATGACATCATGACATGAATACAAACTTATTTAGTCAAGTTTTGTTAAAATTGATTTAAGTTAGGATTGAGAAAATGTGTTTATCTAAACTGTACTTTAAGTTGCATGTTTATTATATTAGCCTTTATTTTTCAAAATGTTTCTACGAGTTTTGATGTTTTGTTACTTTGAATAAATTTAGGCATGTTCTGCTAGTTTGTCACAACTATCTATGATGATCGTTACGTATGTGTCTGGGTATGTAGTAAAAATATTATAAAAAGAGTTAAATGTGAGAACTGTGTACATAGTTTATTATCAAACACAACAGCTCTCTGTCATCATTTCTTAATTGTTATAATAGTCCCTCTGACTATTCTAAAACAGACGAAAGCTTATATATCCAGCTAATGATGTTGTCGAATTATGTTGTAGTGCTGAGAAACTTTTTAGACAAAACATGAAAAGGAAAACAATGGACAACCGCATTTTTGCAAAAATGTGTTGGAGATTTTCCAAAATAATCGCATTTGCTATCTGTAGCATACCAATATTTGTTCCGTGCGGGTGTCAAACCTGCGATACGCAGCGCCGCACTACGCCGATCGCTCAACCACTAGGCCAAGCGTGTCGTCAATTTCAAATATCTGACGCTGCGGTATTTTGTAGTAAGTATTTCAAATACTTTTGGCTTTAAAATACATTCAACGATTTTATTAATAGATGCGTTCTGCGGGAAACAGCGCTCGACAGTTTTCATAAGCAAAATGGCGACCGCGTACGTCAAGTTCAAGTACCTTGTCAATTCTCATTTTCATTTGAAACGGTTCATTTTCACGAAACTTCTGTGTATTGATTAAGTTTATTAGTACGAATGTCACGATTGATGATCGACTGTATTTAGTCATTTGTATTTCGAATAAAAATACTGTATTTTGTATTTTATATTTCAAATACACGACATTCAAATATTTTGTATTTCTTATTTTAAATACATGCTATATAGTATTTTGTAATTTGTTTTCTTTAGCAAAGCATGTATTTTGCCCAGCTCTTATTATAGTTCAATATAACCAATAACCCTTTAATCGTGTTTCATATTGTGTTCACCAAGTATCGATATCGATACTGAACATGAACTTTTTGACAACACTTTTTTAACTAACACATGGACAATTCCCTAACACATAGATTTTATATTTTTGGCTTCGTTTTTCATCTGACTCTGTTTATCTTGTACATACTATATCTATGATTGTTACTGAATTGATGCTGACAGTTGTCGCAGAAATCAAGCTATCTTTTTTATGAAGTATAGATAGCGTGATAAGCTCGTTCGATTTGTTATTGAGTTTTGTGAAATATTAAGATGTTCTAGAGACGATCATAAAAAATGTATGTTCTTGTTTAATTAACTCTCCTAAGTACAAAATTAAGGCTTTTTGGTTAAGATTATTTAAATGGATCATTTCAAATTGTTTCCAATAGATGGCGCGGTTTTAAATGTCTGAGGCATCCGCTCGATTTTTTAAATTTGTTTTGTACGAGTAACACATTTTGGTACAACGCTAGTTATGTCGGCACGGTTTTTTTGTATGGGATGAGATAAAACGAAAATAATAAATAAGCACCACTGATTCTAAAAATAGAAGAAGTTAATACATTTAGCCTAATTGGTATAAATATTGACACACACATTAACTGCAAGTCACACATAGAACATATAAAAACAATGCTCTCCAGATTCTCTTACGCTCTTTTTCAAATTAAACAAAGCACTAACATACAAACAGCTATGGCTGCTTAATACGCATAGGTACGCATACTCATGGCTGTGATATGGCGTCATGCTATGGGGAAATAGTGTTAACGTAAATGAACTATTCATAATGCAAAAGAAGTGTATAAGAATTCTAGCCCAAATAGATAGTACGGAGAGCTGCAAACGATACTTTATAACATATCTGATCCTAACTCTGCCGTCAATATACATACTTGACATTTGCGTGTTTGTTTTTAAAAGGGGATAAATATAATGACCACCTAAAATTACTTTGTGACCATAACCTCTATTACCTAAAATTGTACTATGAAACCCAAATTTAGTAAATTGATCACCAAATTTAGTAAATTGATCACCAAATTTTAATAGCAAATTATTGCGCTATTTAATGTTGTAAAATAGGTTAGGTTAGGTTAGAACTGTGACCAACCGCGCGCGAGCCGAGCGAGCAAAGCGAGCGGTGCCGCGGGAGCGGCCGGCGAGCGCTACTTCCAAGTTGCTCCCAGAAATTTTATAATCTTTTTGGTCATTGGTTTAATTTTGGTGATCATTTACTACTTTTGGTGATCATTTACTACTTTTGGGTTAACAATGATTTATTTGGAGTCATTTTGCCTAAACAGGATAGCGAGATGTTAAAACTTTGGTTATAATTTTACAATAAGATGCGGGTTTAATTTTGGTGATCATTTACTATTTTTGTCTGTTATATGTTACTATATCTGGTGGTAAGTTAAACATAAGCCTTTTTAAAAATATCGACAAGTTTACTAAAGTACAAGATACGGTCAACGTCATAACATAACACCAGCATTATACACTTAGTTCGCAATAAACGTTTTGGCTTTGACTTTGAGGCTGGTATGCTAGTATTATATTATCTGTGACGATGGTGATTCTCCTTACCAGTATATTATCCTTATATCCGAGCATGAGCGCTTCGTCCAGGTAGTGGAGCGCACTGGCGGCCAGCCGGCGCGCGCGCACCAGCACGGGCGCGCACGGCGCCGCGCCGCTCCACACGGAGGGCATGGCGCCGTCGTACGCGGTCACTATGCGCACACAGGGGGCGGATTCTGGCTCGGCGGCGAACTTTTGTTCCAGTTGGGTTATTTCTTCGTCTGAAATTGAAGAAAAAATGTGTTTACTTATTGGTTCTTCCTATACAATATGCTAAGGGCAGTGATGGCGATGCTCGAAATACGAAAACGTAAGGGGATCACGTGATATTTCGATAGCGCCTCAGGCTTATATTTTTGCCATGTTTCCAATCGCTCTTGTGATGTTTTCATTGATAAAACGTTCCTTGTCTAGAGCCTCTAAGCGTGATTAAACTTGTTTCGTGATCGCATAGCAATAGAGGCCATTGATCCTGCCCTAACACTATATTTTTTTAGGGTTCAGTACCCAAAGGGTAAAAATGGGACCCTATTACTAAGACTCCGCGATCCGTCTGTCTGTCTGTCTGTCCGTCTGTCACCAGACTGTATCTCATGAACCATGATGAGCTAGACAGTTGAAATTTTCACAGATGGTGTATTTCTGTTGCCGCTATAACAACAAATACAGAATAAAATTAATATTTAAGTGGGGCTCCCATACAAAAAACGTGTTTTTTTGCCGTTTTTTGCGATAATGGTACGAAACCCTTCGTGCGCGAGTCCGACTCGCACTTGGCCGGTTTTAATTGATAGGCTTGCTTATCTCTTTGTAGGAACTGTATCATTAGCGAACAATAATGAAGATTACTTTTTTAAGGTGGTGGTGGTTAATCTAAAAATGTCAATATAAAGAGTTAGGTCAATTACCGCTGTTGCCATGGGCGTACCCAGGGGAGGGCAGGGAGGGGCAGCTGCCCCCCCCTGGAACATGTATGAACTCGTCTAATTACTAATCAAAGTGTAAACGGGGCCTTATCCTCTAACTTTTTAATAAACCGCACAGTAGACACTGGCAAAATGCACGGTGCAATTGCCAAAAAACCGCGCGCGACTCTGGCGAACGAAGATAACTGATAATCTTCGGTAGGGAGTTGCGAGCGACTAGCATTTATTTGAAACTTGCTGACCCGGCAAACTTTGTTTTGCCATAAAACACCAAAAATTCATCTACCCTACCTACCCTACCCTAACTACATACCTACCCTACCCTACCCTACCTACCCTACCTACCCTACCCTACCTACCCTACCCTACCTACCCTACCCAACCCTACCTTACCCTACCCAACCCTACCTACCCTACCCAACCCTACCTACCCTACCCAACCCTACCTACCCTACCCAACCCTACCTATCCTAACCTACCCTACCCTACTTACGCTACTCTACCCTAAACGGGATAAAAAGTATGTATTATAAATAGTGTAACTAACACGACTTTCTTTTATATATATAGATAAATTATTTCATTTGACATGTTATTGTTTTGAAGGAGCTAAAACTAAATCAAACGTAGGTGATTAAAAAATATTCATTCAGTGTCTATATCAAAGTAGTTATCTGTCTGATTGATATTGTGTTGTGATTGTGACACGCACATACATTCTGCTGAGCAATAATAAAGATAGATAAGGACATTAGATTTTTTTTGCTATTCTTTCATGGAAGACGTTATATAAATAAATAAATAATAAACTAATGTTTCACACGGTCCACACGGTGACGGAGATATCGGAGAACATACACAAAAAAAAACAAACATAATGTCAAACATAGAACCTACTCCTTTTTGGGAAGTCAGTTAAGAACTGCCGCGAACGATCCAACTAAAAAAAATCTGACTTGCCCCCTCCTAGGACAGAAGCTGGGTACGCCCATGGCTGTTGCCATGCTAAAACGTAAGAACTATAGTCACATCTAGTTTCATGTAGTCCCGACTACCTTCGGACTAGTTTCGGATAGGATTAGTTTCGGACTCTTATCAGTTTTCAGAAAAAGTTGCGCGTTGTTCGAAACCCATAAACGTTTCGTTCTTTTTTTTGTTACTTTGATGCAATACTGTGTCAACTCGCTGTCATCGATTTGACAGCTTTTGGTTAAGTTGAAGTTGATAGGACTTGTAAAAATGTCATTTGATAGCGTGAAACGTGATGCGTGGGTCTTGCTTTGATTTGGTTGTAATTGCTATATAATCAACCCATCGTCACTCGAAATTACGTTCGCAATCCGCGAGTGGTATTGTGAGTCGCCCGTGTATTTGTATGTGTATATATTTCGCGCGCCACGAAGTATTTTTGTCGGGATCGTGTATAGTGCCTGTCCAGACCACGTCGGTTTTCCCAAACTTATTATATATATTCTCCTCCTATAACCCTCGACCGGACACGGGATTGGACACGGGACCAGGAGACCACCACGGGAACAAATGTGAGTAGTAGCACAGAATAAATAATAGTACAAGTACAGAAGAGTCACTTCGTGCAATAATTCAATGAAATAGAGACTCCTGCAAGTAAGCAACAAAGTGCAATTCAGCTCGCATAAGCGCTCAGTGCCTAACGTGATATTCACCTAAACGTTGCCGTTCTCTTCTAACGCGTATCTCCGTCGCTGTCTGGCGCGGTTTGACTCGGCTCGTAAGGGTTGTCGACTTGCCGCTTTCGCTTACATCCACTATCTACCTACTTGACCGCGTAATCTTTCTTGTTTGATGCCTATGGTTACACGGTCAAGTAGGTAGATAGATAATGAATATTATGGACCGTCATTTTGTTAGGTACTTAACAAATGAAAACTTGGTTACCTAAACTTCATTTACTACATTTAAATAAGCCCATTTTACAGCCCGGTCAATCGATTTTGACTTCTATTGCGTTGGTGATACGACAAATGGAAGCTGTAGTAAACAGTTGGTTTTGGTAACAAATTTGTGCTTTTTATATCATCCTTATGTGTACGAGATGGAACACAAAATCGGTTGAACGGACTGTAAAACGAGTTGTAAAGACGTCTAATGTTATTTCAAATTGAGTATAGGTACCTACCTCTTTGTTTACTCTTTAATGATATTTTTTGTTAGTTTATTTAAAGTTGGCTTGAAGAACTCTTAGAAAATATTGTTTGTTTATTCGTTAGGTATAAGTAAGTACCTAGTTTTATATACAAACGTTAACGTTAACAAGTGCGTACACTTACTCAGGCTATTGGTAAATTCTTAGGCTAAGTAGGTAACTACTTACTTAGGCAATTATAATTTATTTTAAACTGGATCTAAAGCGTTTATTTTTATGTTGACAAAACGGTAACTATTCAATAAAAAAAGATATCAAATTATATTTGTGAACAACACGAAAATCTAAAATATCTAAGTAGGTAGGTACCTAATTATTAGTATTTCACACACCTATTCATTCTTTTATGAACACCAAAATGCTTAAATTTTTATCCAAACTCGTACTCTTTATGCACCTACTACCGATAGTTACAGAGTATTTATGTAATGATTTAAATAGGTACAACAAAATAGCTTACCTTTCAAAATCTTTCGGTACTTTAAAAAAAACTTAATATCGACTGTTCTTTGCTTTATTTAAACACCCGTAAACATAACAATATCTTTTAAAGGCCTTAGAAGTACGTTTAGAAGTCATTGTTCTTTGCTGCATACATCATAGAATTAATAACGTGGCTAACGTGCGAGCCGAGCGGTAAGCGGCAACCTAACGCGTTATTCCCTCTGGAGGGTACCGCCGGCCGATCGTACCTAAACTGCGGAGTGACACCCCCCAGGTAGTAGTTGTAAGTTGAGCATGCTTGTATCACTTTCCTATAGGTTGAAAGTGATACAAGCGCATGCACAGGAATCGGTATCATAAAAAACAGACCCCTACCTACTGCTGCTGCGTATCGCGGTTTCGGTGGTATAGACCTCGTAGGATCCAAGAGTAGCAGCATTGCTCATGGGCCCCAGCGTTACCTCTTGGCTTTGTGATCCGCAGGCTTGTATTCAACACGGCTTATGGGCCCATTACCTATTAAATTAAGTTCTGCTTACTTTTTGGGCATTTACAAAAATAATAATATTGAGAGCTAGTCCCTATGCCATACAGATAGTGGCGGTAATTAATACGACACAAAACACGTTAGGACATTTATTTGTCAACTTCCTTATAGTGACCTACTTGAACCGAGACGAGACGCTATATGCCCAAGTCCTCGAACCCTGAATCGTACCGTTACAATACTGTGCGGCATCAGCCCTTACAATATTAACAAACAAAACTACTCACGCGACATATCCTCATTAAAATCCAGAACAATCATGTCCCTCTGCCAGTCAAACTCGACCAGCAGCTTCAGCACCCTCGCCAGCCCAACAGTGGGCGAGGCTGGCGGCTGCGTGGGCGCGGCGTGCAGGAACACACTGGCCACCATCAGCTCGGCCACGGTGTCCGGGAAGTGCGGGGGGGCCAGCAGGTGGGCGGACAGCCAGCGCTTGAAGAGGCAGGCAGTGGGGCCGAATGTGGGGTGCTTTTGGTGGAGGCTGTGGAGGTAAATGGAATATTATTAGATGACATAGATTCCAAACTTCAGTTGAAATCAGAAAGCTAGTTTAAAATAGAATGCTCGCACAATATTTTCCTATTGTGCCCGTATGCTAATAAATACAAAATCTTGGTAGCACCATCATTCCTCCTTGTGCAACACTGATTGGTGGAAGTTGCTGTGAAAGTTATGGTTGCCAGTTTAATTACTTGTACATGAAATTACTTGTAAATGAAATATTTCAGTCATATTTTCTGGTTTGCCAAGTAAGCGTTTCTACGATTTGTCTGGTACTACAGATAAGATATACAGGAAGGGAAGCTCAAACGCAGAATTCGTTTGAACTTGAAGCAAAAAACCCACAATAATAATTGGAAATTCACCAATTTTATCGAAAAGGTACCAACAAACTATTTATACCATCCATAGGCTACTTATTTGTTATTTATTTCAATACAAAAAAAAATTATATTAAATCTATCACTCACGATATGAAAGAAAAGGGAGTCAGAGATATAACGTGACGGAGGACAGGACGGTATGGAAGAAGAAAACTTGTCGCGCCGACCACAAGTAACATGAGACAAGGACAGGCAGATGATGATGCGTAAATATCTGATTCACCCATGCAGCGCCCCCTCAGCCTCGGCATCAGCACAGTGTCACACTGCAGCCTCACACTCTCGTCACTGTTCCTGTACTTCGCGTTGTATCACTCACCCATGCAGCGCCCCCCTCAGCCTCGGCATCAGCACAGTGTCACACTGTAGCCTCACACTCTTGTCACTGTCCCTGTACTTCGCGTTGTATCACTCACCCATACAGCGCCCCCCTCAGCCTCGGCATCAGCATAGTGTCACACTGCAGCCTCACACTCTCGTCACTTTCCCTGTACTTCGCACTGTATCACTCACCCATGCAGCGCCCCCTCAGCCTCGGCATCAGCACAGTGTCACACTGCAGCCTCACACTCTCGTCACTGTTCCTGTACTTCGCGTTGTATCACTCGCCCATGCAGCGCCCCCCTCAGCCTCGGCATCAGCATAGTGTCACATTGCAGCCTCACACTCTCGTAACTTTCCCTGTACTTCGCGTTGTATCACTCACCCATGCAGCGCCCCCCTCAGCCTCGGCATCAGCATAGTGTCACACTGTAGCCTCACACTCTTGTCACTGTCCCTGTACTTCGCGTTGTATCACTCACCCATGCAGCGCCCCCCTCAGCCTCGGCATCAGCATAGTGTCACACTGCAGCCTCACACTCTCGTCACTGTCCCTGTACTTCGCGTTGTATCACTCACCCATGCAGCGCCCCCTTCAGCCTTGGCATCAGCATAGTGTCACACTGCAGCCTCACACTCTCGTCACTTTCCCTGTACTTCGCGTTGTATCACTCACCCATGCAGCGCCCCCCTCAGCCTCGGCATCAGCATAGTGTCACACTGCAGCCTCACACTCTCGTCACTGTCCCTGTACTTCGCGTTGTATCACTCACCCATACAGCGGCCCCCTCAGCCTCGGCATCAGCATAGTGTCACACTGCAGCCTCACACTCTCGTCACTTTCCCTGTACTTCGCACTGTATCACTCACCCATGCAGCGCCCCCTCAGCCTCGGCATCAGCACAGTATCACACTGCAGCCTCACACTCTCGTCACTGTTCCTGTACTTCGCGTTGCATCACTCACCCATGCAGCGCCCCCCTCAGCCTCGGCATCAGCATAGTGTCACACTGCAGCCTCACACTCTCGTCACTTTCCCTGTACTTCGCGTTGTATCACTCACCCATGCAGCGCCCCCCTCAGCCTCGGCATCAGCATAGTGTCACACTGCAGCCTCACACTCTCGTCACTGTCCCTGTACTTCGCGTTGTATCACTCACCCATACAGCGGCCCCCTCAGCCTCGGCATCAGCATAGTGTCACACTGCAGACTCACACTCTCGTCACTTTCCCTGTACTTCGCACTGTATCACTCACCCATGCAGCGCCCCCTCAGCCTCGGCATCAGCACAGTGTCACACTGCAGCCTCACACTCTCGTCACTGTTCCTGTACTTCGCGTTGCATCACTCACCCATGCAGCGCCCCCCTCAGCCTCGGCATCAGCATAGTGTCACACTGCAGCCTCACACTCTCGTAACTTTCCCTGTACTTCGCGTTGTATCACTCACCCATGCAGCGCCCCCCTCAGCCTCGGCATCAGCATAGTGTCACACTGTAGCCTCACACTCTTGTCACTGTCCCTGTACTTCGCGTTGTATCACTCACCCATGCAGCGCCCCCCTCAGCCTCGGCATCAGCATAGTGCCACACTGCAGCCTCACACTCTCGTCACTGTCCCTGTACTTCGCGTTGTATCACTCACCCATGCAGCGCCCCCTTCAGCCTTGGCATCAGCATTGTGTCACACTGCAGCCTCACACTCTCGTCACTTTCCCTGTACTTTGCGTTGTATCACTCACCCATGCAGCGCCCCCCTCAGCCTCGGCATCAGCACAGTGTCACACTGCAGCCTCACACTCTCGTCACTGTCCCTGTACTTCGCGACTCCATTCTCCATCTCCCGCTTCAGTAGCGTGATCTCCTTGGGATGCGCGATCTCCAGTCGGAACACGAGGCCGTTCTTGAGGACGTCGATGTGAGTGGCGTAGGCTTGAGTAGGCAAGGAGTACTGCGTGGTTAGACGTTCGGCTATCTGGAGGTGGAAGGCGGCTTTGAGGCAACGAAAGGCGTGGATGTCGCCCGGCCATTTGCCGCTGTGACCTGTAAGGGAGAGAATTTGGAGATAAGTTTGCTTTTCCTGTCCTTTTTGGTGGAGATCAAAGAAAAGAATATAAAAAATTGGATACACATTGTTTGCAAATAAATATTTAATATTTTTGCTGTGCCTGCTCTTACTTAGGCATTTCAATACTCGGGTAAAGGGCACTGCTTTTGCCTTAAATCTAAAACTACTACTAAATACTAAGTAAGTCAATCGACACGAAAATCAGAAGCAGAATAGCCAACCATCAGAATGCTAGACTTATTAGTTTTTATAGAATAGAATGCATTTATTTGTCAGAATATTGTATTTATTCAAAGCTGTTATGTGAATTATATATTACGTAATATTCTGCCGTTTTCGGCGTACAAATATGGTTTGTAAAGTTATGGGTCATCATTACATTAAAATTAAGTCATTAATCATCAGAATTAGAATTACAAATAATTTAAACAAATTGAACAATAATATAGTAGTAAAAGAGGTTAATTATATAAGTCAAAATACAATTAAGTCAAGAAAATAAAATATGATTTATATTTTTTCTGAGCTCGAAACACTCTATTAAGGTCAACAGAATTACCCCATATTATAATGCCATAGCGCAAAACTGATGAGACATAGCCATGGTATGCACACAGTGCCGCATTAACACTAGCCACACGTGTTAGTCTATATAAAACGAATACAAATGTATCTATCTTCTTACATAGATCATCAATATGAGATTTCCAGTTACAGTTTTTGTTAATTATTATCCCCAAGAATTTTGCGTAATCAACCTCTTCTATTGTCTCATTTCCATACTGTATTTTAAGCCGTGGACGCGTACTGTTATATGTCTGGAATTGTATCATTTTTGTTTTCTTAATATTAATATGAAGATTATTGTGTTCAAACCATGTAATAATGTTATTTAATGTCATGTTAATTTCATTTTGGTACTCAACAATGTCGTCATTTTCTTTTATAATACTGAGGGTCGTATCTTCAGCGTATAGTATGCAATTGTGGGCAGTTACACCAGGCAAGTCGTTAACATATAGCAAGAATAAAGGCGGCCCCAGTATGGTCCCTTGGGGAACACCGCAGTTATTTTCGCGATACTGAGACCTATATACGAGCTTTTGATTTTCTGTATGTCCCGAAATCTCAACACATTGGCTGTCGATGTGTAAGGTAGCTTTCAGCAATTTCAACGCGTTTCCTCTTATGCCATATCGGTCTAATTTATAAATTAACAGTTTATGGTTTACGAAATCAAAAGCCTTGGTCATATCTAGAAAAATGGAGACAATTGGTAGTTTATCATTTAGGCTTTTCGTTATTAATTTTAATAGAGCAAAACAAGCTGTCGTGGTCGATTTTTTATTTTATTTATTTTAGTATTGAAATTTTCATAATGATCTCTAATTTTTTTTCAAAATATGTTATAGCCTATGACACTCAGGAATAATAGTAGCTTTCTACTGGTGAAAGAATTTTCAAAATCGGTTCAGTAGATCCAGAGATTACCCCCTACAACGTCACAATTCACAAACTTTACCTCTTTATTATATATATTATTTAATAGATAAGTATTTAAGTAGCGATTATTTAGAACGCTTAGGATGAACACTTTGTTATTTTTTAGTTTATGAAGTGAAGAACATAACTATGTTAAAAGTAAGTAGGGTTTTTCATCGTTACTCCTAATACCTAATACGATAATGTCGTCACTTTGTAGTCCTTCTGATAATTTGTCAAAGTTGCACAGGACTTGTGTACTCGTTGCATATGGTTTTGAGATTCCCGATACCGAGTAAATGTTGTTCCATGTATTATTATATCTTTGTGATGCTATTTCTTGAGTAAATTCTCGGACTTGTTGATCACCTAAAACTAGTATCCTCGGAGTAGATATGTTGTGGCTCAGTTCTTCTACTTTTTCTGAATTTGAGGAAGAAATTATTAAGTCTTCATGACGAGTATATTGAATCAGCTTAGGTGGATACTTTATAAGTGCATTTGGACTCTTATTTTGATTTTGGTCCACACTTTTGATGAATCACTTTGGGTCACCTTCACAACACAAATGTCTTGTTTGTTGCTCACTTTTCTCGAATAGTTTTTTGATTGTATAGGGCGCACTGGTTAATATTAGTTTCATTTTGATACGAGATTATTGTCATTTGTACTTTTTACTATCAATTGGTATAAGTTTAGACTAATTTGGTGAGTATTTATAATTTTAAGAAAATAATAACACGGAGCTTCAAATATTTGCATGCGCTCTTCGTACGACGCTTGCGCGCTCTCTTGATTTAATTTTAATGAATTATCATTGTTTTAACGCGTTAAGTAAGAATCAAGTCTTCAATTTTATACAGATTAGGGGCGGGTTAGGTTAAGAACCTGTCAAACGTGTCAAAGTGTAGGACTAATGCACGAATTTGACAGATTTTCAGACTAAATTAGAGATCGGAGATTAAACTTTATTACATGATTTATTTCAATAAGGCACTTCAACAAAATGCACATCGTTCAGTCTGATTACTATTTTTTTTGTGTTCGCTAGTATAAAATTTGTTCAGTATTATGTCTATTGATAAAATTGAATTAAAATGAACTACAGTAAATTGGCCTTAAACTAATGTAGGACTAAATTAAAATTGTGCAAGAGTAAAATTTAAACTAAATTACATAACAAATAAAATACTATTGAGTCAAACATAAAATTAAATTAAATAATTATAATGCAAATAAAAATGATGCCAAATAAAAACTATATAAAATAAATAAAAATATTATACTTAACTAACTTATGTCAAAGTTAGTTAAATAACAATATTACCAATGAGAGTATAGAATAAAACAGAGCAGGCAAGTCGGGTGAGATAACGAACCAATATGTGCGACCTTAAACTTAAACCGAGACATTTCTAACCAACTACGAATTCTTTATTCAGAAATCAGGGGTAAAACATTTAACTTACCAAGTTCCAACACAGCCTTGCACACCGGAGTATACTCCGGCAGGGCGGCCAGTCCGTCTCTCTGCATGTCCTTCAGCAGACAGCTGCTGGCGCGCTGCCACGGGTTGTGTGGCGGCGCGCGGGGCAGCGCGGGCAGCGGCGCCGCGTAGCTGAACACGGGGGACACGCCTGGGAGATAAAAAAAAAAAATCTTCATTTTTACACAGTACAATTTTTACACAGTACAATATTAAAACAATAATACATTACATAGAAACCCTTAAGTGCTAGTTATTGACAAATTCCCATACTAGGATTTCCAGTGTTGTGGGGTCCAGTCTCTTCCCAAGTAGGTAAGGCAAATATTTTTACATGGTTACACAGAGATAAAACTTAATTAAATTGTAATGTATAGATGATAAATAGAAATAGAAGTTATTATTTTATTCTATGAATTTAGTTTCAGTTGCTTTTTGGTGAGTGTATGAGTATGTGTGGAGAATGAAGGGGTGAGAGGTAGGTAGGTATTTTTGCTATTTATGTCCTAATTTTTCGACTGTATGTGCAAAAGGTCTTCTGTTTGGTTATAGTTTAGAGGATGCAGCCATTCGAATATAATTTTTTTTAGACCTCTGTAAGTTAGGATGATAATAGTTCTATCACGAGAGTAGAATTTAGAATAGAGGTAGGGTCCAAGATATGCGAAAGATATGCGTGTAAATGAAGAGTGAACTCTAGGTCGATCCCATTTTAACGTTCTGGATGAATGTCGGGCTAGTTCTTTAGCATCCCTGTGAAAGCGCATCAGAGCCGAAGCGATAAACAATTGCCTCACTCTGAGGACGCTACAATCCGAATATAGAGCATCAGTTGAATATCGCCAGGGCTTCTTGTACGCTATCTTTAGAATAGCTCGTTGAGCTCTCTCCAGTTCAAGCAAATTTGTTTTGTTTGCTGTTCCCCAGGTTGACAAACTTAATAATGATTGGCACAAGCTAAAATACAACATACGAATCAGCTTTGGTGTTGCGATGGACCTGACTTTTTTAAATATGTGTGATAGTTTTCTAGTACGCTTCACAAGTGCGTCAATTTGCGCTTCCCTTGTTAGGTGCTTATCGATTTGTATGCCTAGATATTTTATACTCGTAACTTGTTCGATTTGCGAGCAGAGACAGCTTTCGTCATCGAAACTACCACAATCATGCAGTTTTATTTGCAGATCCCAGTCTGGCGCTGACCGATCAGTCACACTAAAACACATTGAATTAATTTTAGCGACGTTCAGGGTCAGTAGGTTATTTCGGAGCCAGGCAACAACCCTCCCAAGTCCCTCCTGAGCCACACAAATGACCTTCCTCCAGGATTTCGCAAGAAAAATTATTGCGGTATCATCTGCAAATGTAAAGACACTGGCTTTACGGAGTTCTAGAGAACATAGGTCGTTTATATAGGTAATTATTTATGTTTATGGAACAACGTGGGCCCTAGGACACTGCCTTGGGGTACGCCGTAACCAACATCTGCAAATCACTTTTATATTCACCAATCCGGACGCACTGTTTTCGCTCTCCTAGATAGGACTTAAACCAGTCTAGAGCTAAGCCTCTGATCCCGAATACCTTCAGTTTTCTTAACAGTATTGTTCCGGGAAACCGTTTCAAAGCCCTTCATCCAGTTTGTTAATTATAGAATCTACAAGATGCGTGACGGCATCCTCCGTGGACATGCCGGCGCGAAAACCAAACTGATTCCCGTCCAAAATACTGTTTTGGTCGAGATACCTATATAGGAAGGTTTATTTATTTATTCATTCACACTTACAAAGATTAATTAAGATTCTTTTTTTATTCTTTGGGGTGGTAGTCGGAGGGCTCTGTCAGACTCGTACTGACTAAAAACCACCCTGGTGTTCCATTTCAGACCTACGTCTGGGCTCGCGAGAACGTTACAGTTAACACCTAAGTTAACACATATAGTCACAAATTGCCACACTCAGAGAAGCCCAAAAACTGATAACACACATTTTAAAGTCCCGTCGAAGCGCGTCGAACGCTTGCAGCGCGGTCAGTGAACTCTCTTAAACGTACAGTACTCGCTCACTGTCTATATTTACTGCTACTCACCATAGACTGCACTAATGTCAAGCGGCAGTTGCACTAGCTGCCTCAAGTCCCGTCGAAGCGCGTCGAACGCTTGCAGCGCGGTCAGTGAACTCTCTTCCACGTACAGTACTCGCTCACTGTCTATATTTACTGCTACTCACCATAGACCGCACTAATGTCAAGCGGCAGTTGCAATAGCTGCCTCAAGTCCCGTCGAAGCGCGTCGAACGCTTGCAGCGCGGTCAGTGAACTCTCTTCCACGTACAGTACTCGCTCACTGTCTATATTTACTGCTACTCACCATAGACTGCACTAATGTCAAGCGGCAGTTGCACTAGCTGCCTCAAGTCCCGTCGAAGCGCGTCGAACGCTTGCAGCGCGGTCAGTGAACTCTCTTCCACGTACAGTACTCGCTCACTGTCTATATTTACTGCTACTCACCATAGACTGCACTAATGTCAAGCGGCAGTTGCACTAGCTGCCTCAAGTCCCGTCGAAGCGCGTCGAACGCTTGCAGCGCGGTCAGTGAACTCTCTTCCACGTACAGTACTCGCTCACTCGCCCACTGCTTGCGGGCTAGTACGCTGTCCAGTTGGTCGGAGATGTGAAATAGCTCTGACGGGGATATGTCTGTGGAAGATTGTTTTTAAAAGACAAAGTCAGTATGAAAAATGTATATATGTCAACTTTTAAGCCAACCGCGCTCTAAGGAATATACACCATTTATATAGGTTTTTGTTTTTAGGTATTGTCTTGTTTTCCATAAAATAATTTGTACTATTATTGTTTTCTATAATCATCCCCCCTAATAATATTTACTTGCACTATTATCATTTATGACGCTTGTCATATCACCTTATTAGTCATAACTTAAAAGAAGTTTCCATAATTACATGTGTTATAATCATTCGTTTCTATAAGTAACACATTATATAATTGATACTTGACATAAGCGTTTAGTCTACATTTGACAGACTCTACTTTTGACATCATAGTCTACTTTTGACAGATTCTACATATGACAGATTCTACTTAGGACAGATTCTACATATGACAGATTCTACTTATGACAGATTCTACTTTTGACAGATTCTACATTTGACAGATTTTGATAAAAGTGAGACAAGTTGTGATTTTTGATGCCACAATGTTCCTTACATTGTGGCATCAAAAATAATAGTGTTATATAGTAATCACTATATTTATTGATAGGCGTATTTTGTGTATTAAATGTTTATATTTATAGTAACTAATATTTTTCGTTCAAGATCAAGGAGAAAATGAACTGTCTCCTCATTTATTTTTCCGAAGTCGGTGTCTTTTGTACCCATTGTTTTCCGTTATTCGACACCGACTTCGTAAAAGAAAGTTATTTGTAGCTTTGTAGTCTTTTGTTTTCGAAGTCAGTTTGATGTTTTGCTAAAAAAAATCCTCTTTTTACTTTTGGTTGGTCCTCTCCAATTAACATGAAAATTATTTAAAGCCAAACTACATCTCATGACGATTCGAATAAGCTCAAACACGACTAGGATACATTGTTTTATTTCGAAGTTCCAGTGGCCATTGTGGTCTTCTTCATCAGTTCCACTTCACCTGACGAAGAATACAATGATACTTTCTGAGTGCAAATGATTGCATTATTGATGAAAATACCAAAATAGCTATATGTATGCCTATAATATTTGAGGAGTGCCCTCGACTTATCTAGGATCCCATCATCAGATCATGGTTTCCGCATTGGAATATCTCCTCTACAACAAAAAAAGAATCAATAAAATCGGTTCGTAAACGACGAACTTATCCGCGAACACACATAAATATATATATATATAAATATAAATACGGTCGAATTGAGAAACCTCCTGTTTGGCAAGTCGATTAGTGAGGACACAGTTCGTTTTCTCATACATTTTGTACGGAACGGCTTTAATAAAACTCGAACTTGAACGAAAAATATTATTAACCTTATAATACAAACATTTAATACTAGGTATAAAAGCAAATTATGCTTATCAATAAATAACACCTGAGCGAGTTAGCTCTGCTCGGATAAAAAAGAGAAAACGACGTTTTCTTAAAATGAAACCTAGCTAGATCGATTTATAGCCCCCGAAACCCCCTGCACACTAAATTTCATAAAAATCGTTGGAGCCGTTTCCGAGATTCAGATTATATATATATACAATAATTGCTCGTTTAAGGGCCTACATGCGCTTTAGTGCCGTAAAACGGTTACTTTCTAAAGCATACTCCTTAGTAACGGCTAGGTTAAAAGGTTTGAAAATATATTTTGAAAATATATTTATTATTGACTCATGTGCATTATTTGGAACACAAGGTTTTTTCGTGTAACTTATAGTTTTGCTTTAAAAAAATAATTAACAACACGATATTTTTTCGCAACTTTTGGAAACTCCTCCAAAACGACTTGTATGTTAAAAAATATTTTTAGATAGACAGATTGGTATTTAGAGTTTCTTTAGATGGTACTTTGCTTATTTAAATCAATCAATATTTTGCAAAGAAAGTCTTGCAAAGTAAGGTCCAATGTATATATTCTGGCTCTCTACGGGGGCGAAGCCAGTAGCGCGTTAGCATTGGCACGGGAAGGCTGTGTCGCTCGCTGCTCCGCCGCGCTTTCGTCCGACTAAGCGCATTCGCACGTGTTAGTGCAAATATTTACTTAGATTGTGTATTAGTGTGCGTTCACAGACTAGCTCGCTCGCCGCAGAGGACCCTACGTAATCGTGCGCGTGGACGCATTATTTTTATTTATTTGTGGACTACTTTTTATGTGAATTTGTAAATACTTTTTATTTATATTGTACAGTGTGTAAATAAATGATAATGCTAACTTCTAAACCACGCAACGGATTATAATATATATAACGGATATTTTTTACGTGTAGAACTCTTCCTGTAAAACACTTTCACAAAGTTTTATATTGCTTAACCTCAGTTTTCGAGATTTGAGAGAGAGAGAGAACAAAACCGTACAAGAGTATTAAAATTTATAGATTTTTAGAATAACTGTGTTTACGTTGCTAAAACTGGGTAAAGTACGACACAACTTATATGTCACTTATGTGTGCCAAAAACTCACTTAGAAATATGGAAACTTTATAGGTAATCATTTTAATTATGGGATCCAAAAAAACATCACATGATGAATCCATGCACATAAGCATGTGGGGTATTTATCATTAGAACCCATTATTTAAAATATGTTTATACGGAACCCACAGTGCGTGAGTCCGGCTTGCACTATGCCGGTTTTTATGTAAGTCAGTAATTACAGTCTATGCAAATGATTACAATGAAATAATTTCTAAAATTGTGAGTACGGGGTAAGAATGTTACTCTGAAAAGCTGAATCGATCTTGGTTAAATTTGAAAGAGGCTAGGGCTGAGTTTATCACCGCAAGGATGAATTTTCAACAGCGAATCACAGCAGGTAACGCGTGCTTGACAATTTATCATATTAATTCTGCGATAATTTAGAGATGAGAAACTCGGCCTAAGTAACTGGAAATTATGACTTTATGCTGTATATCATTCCAGATTGAGTTTAATTTAACATAATTATTTTAAATTACCTACTTAGTATTTTTAAAGTAAAAAGGGAAAATTTACAAGTCCGCGATTAGACCTGTCACACTGTCAGTGGCGTAGCTAGAATGGGTGGCACCCGGTGCGCATAATTGTGGTGTCACCCAAGAATGAAATCTGTTAAAATGAATAAACATTCAATAAACGTATAGTATGTTTTTATTTAATTATTACAAATAAGTCTTTCATAATTACAATAGAAATTTTGATAATAATAGTTACTAATTACTTATACCTACCTTTGTTTATACGAATCTAAGTACAAGCACTAAAATCTCTTTTTTCTAGCTTTAACAGCTGCAAACTCGGAAATCATATCATCAAAATTTAGATTTTGTGTTACCTCATGTTCTATTGTTTATATGCCAAGATTGTTAAGTCTGTTTTCTGTAATTGTTGCCCGCAAGTAATTTTTAATTAATTTCAGTTTGCTGAAACTCCTCTCACTGATACGCAAATTGTCATAAATAACTTTAGTGCGACCATAAGATTCAGAAGAGGTTCTGTAAAGTCCCATTCCACGATGAATTTCAAAAAGTCTAGAGTCACCCAGCTAGAAACTGCCAATGTTTTTGGCCGCTTTTAAATGTCTTCTCAACCTCGGTATCTCTAAAAGGAGTTCTGTTTCTGATATCTCATCATAAAAAACAGTAAATTTCGATACAGTTAATTTCAACTCTTCAGTGTTTTCCAAAAGCAAAGTATTTGTCTGCACAACCCCACTACACTGGAAAAAATCATGGTGTAATGTGTGGTCAGAGTAAATAATTTCTTGTTAACATTTATATCAAATAATACGTGCATTTTTATATAATCTCAATTGATAAATTAAATTATTTTGTTGGGATAACTTGATTAAAATAACTTCAAACCTAAATTATTTATCATTAAAAAATGTGTCACCCCGGAACCGGTGACACCCGATGCGGACCGCCTCCGACGCCCCCCCCCCCCTAGCTACGCCACTGCGTACTGTATGGATCAGAATGTTGGGCTGTGATAAAGATGGATGAAAAGAGATTGCATGTAGCAGAGATGAGAATGTTGAGATGGAAGTGCGGAGTGACGAGAATGGATAAAGTGAGAAATGAGTAGGTATAATATTAGAGGCAGTTTGAAAGTGGCGCCAGTGACAGAACAGTTGAAAGGAAATCGTTTGTCCTGGTATGGTCATCTAATGAGGAGGGATGAAACGCATGTTACTAAAAGAGTTATGAATATAAATGTAGATGGATGGAGAGGAAGGGGACGGCCAAAGAAAAGATGGATGGACTAGGTGTGAAGAGTGATATGAAAGAAAAGGGAGTCAGTGATAGCGTGACGGGGGACAGGACGGTGTGAAAGAAGAAAACGTGTTGCGCCGACCCCAAGTAACATGGGACAAGGACAGGAAGATGATGACCTACTTAGTATTTTTAAACGAATATAATAACTTAAAACAACAGGAGCCGACCTTACGGTCTGGCTCTGAGCCAGTTTATTTTGACTGTGCTAACTCAGCCGGCATAATTACAGACACAATAGAAAAACAATAAAACGGGCGCCATAAATGGTCGCTTGCTGGTCGAGGGACACTCAAAATAAACTGTCGAACCATGATAGTTTTGACACGTCATGGTACGGGGGCTGTAGGTACGTAAGTAGAGTTTTAATGTAACCTATTTTGTTTTACTTGTTCGACCTACATTATATAAAAGTAATGTCTAGTAAAACTTAATATTTATTTACGGAATCGTAGGCAAGAATGCAACCTGTTAGTCGCATCTCTGCGTCCACGCATACTCTTTGATCGCAGTCCGCGCTCGCTATGTATGTGTGAGCCGTGCCGGTGTGTGAGTTTAGCTTCGCCGGGATGCTCAAGGCCATTGGGGCATACTTGCGCCTTAAAGGTATTAGATAGTGATATAACAGTATTATATTTGATGACACAATGTTCCTTACTTGTCTCATTTTTTACAAAATCTGTTAAATGTAGAATCTGTCTTAAGTAGAATCTGTCTTAAGTAGAATCTGTCTTAAGTAGAATCTGTCATATATAGAATCTGTCCTAAGTAGAATCTGTCTTAAGTAGAATCTGTCATATGTAGAATCTGTCAAAAGTAGACTATGATGTCAAAAGTAGAATCTGTCAAATGTAGACTAAACGGACATAAGCTACATTAATATAATTTAGAAACGTTTATTGTTTTGTAAAAAAAAAAATATGTCATTTGCAGCAAACAAACTTTAGACAATAAATAGTTTGTCAAATTCGAAACGGTTAGGTTAGAACTGTGACCACACATGCATGATAGATTAGGTTTATTTTTAGGTAGCCTTGTGAATATAAAAAAATATTATTTTCATGAAAAACAATATTATTTAAATTAGAGCTCTCAAAAATTCTTATTCTCTGTAATTATCTCAAAATTGCAGGCGCTTGTAAGAACTAGCATTGTTATGCTAGTATGGGCAAATAAATTTATGGATTAAAATTATTATGACACTTATTCGATTATGACCAATGTTATTAGTGAAAATGATTTTATACTTTCACGATTACGGCAACTGAAGCGTAATTTCTATTGAATTTATGGCAAATACAAGTATGGTATATAAAATTACTGCATTTTAAATTATGGCAAACATTAGTAAACCAATAAGAAATCTCTTTCTCAGATATTATAATACACAAAAAAAATCTATACTATTTCCAAAAAGTCGCGTCAGTTACGGTCATGAGAAGTGTGAGTAGAACGGAGAATATTTAGTAGGGTATTTCTAAATCTCTGTACTTCGTTTCGCGTTGTCTCATTTCCACATGTTAAGCTCATGATTGCCACGAACGTTGGGAATTACTAATGCAATCAGTACTTAGAACGAGTCAATTTAAACAAAAAAATTGGTTTACTTACCAAACTTCAACTTCATGAGATAGTCGACAATCTGCTTGGTGACAGAGCGTCTCTCCGTCATACTCTCTCCCTCCCACACACACGTCTCTGTTATAGAGCCGTCCTGGAACCGACGGAGTTCTGACTTGTCACCCCAGAAAGCTCTGCAAAGTAAGATTACACGTTATAAGTTATTATAGTACCAGATATAATAAATACACTTTTGTGTACACCATATAAGTTATAGAAAATGCAATTCTAGGAATCCTTTTAATGGATGACGAAATGGCAGGCCACCCCAATGTTAACGCGGTACTGGCCGTGCGCCAGCTCGGTGCCAGAATATCAATATTTGACCTCATTATTAACAGTTTTGTTTGCAAAATATTTTTTGATTTCCATATCTTTGATTTTTTCAGAGTAAAAATAATTTTAACTTCCAATTCGTTTAGGAGTATTCAAAAAAAAGCGAAAACATATCGTGCCGTTATTTTTTTTTTAAAGCAAAATTATTAGTCATACGAAAAAACCATGTTTCACAAATAATGTACATGAATCAATAATTTTTTTCCAAACCTTTTAACGTAGCCGTTACTAAGGAGTGTGCTTTAGAAAGTAACCGTTTTACGGCACTAAAGCGGTGTAAAGGCCTTAAAGCGACGTTTAAAGCCAACCTTTTAATGGATTAAAAAGGCGGAAAGCTATTTCTTTCTCGCAATAAAATATAGAATGACACTCCAGATATCTCATTAGCTGCTGGAATGAACTTTGTTTAGACCTTTCCTGAAAAGGGGAACCTTCGCCCATATTGTCTACGTTTGAAGCACGATTTGATTGCGTGAGTGCGAATTGCTATCAAGTTTAGTTAGATACTCATCGGTGCGAATCGATCCTCGCCAATTTCACGATTTCTTATCAAGACTTTTAGCAGAGAAAAGGAGTAAAAAAATAATGAATTAATTAGAAACCTTACCTAAATTCTTCTGCTTCTGGTAAATTGGCTGGAGGTCCTTTCTCGACCACGTTTATTGAATTTTCTGGATCCAATACGAAGCCAAAGGATACTTTTTCTTCAACCCTGCAAAGACATTATTATTATTACTCACATAGAAAAACAGATCTGCATTGTCATAAAAAAGCATTCATACTTTGTAAATTTGTAAAACTGGGCGTATTATGTTTTATATGAATCTAGCACCCATATAAGTAGAGATGAAACGGATATCCGCAAACTATCCGGCCTTAATGATCACACACACTCAATGATCACAAAATTTTCATTTTACAACTTAGAAAAATAATTAGTACTCATACTGCACTAAGAAAGAATACTAATTTCTCTGCATTATGAGGTAACAAGCGGTTTTGCTTGTCTGCATAAATAAGGCCAGTTTCAGAAATCGTTAAAAATGTTTTTTTTTATATATATAAGAATACTTCAAATAACAAAAGCGCGTATTTTAATAACATCAAACGATCATGTTTGCAATCAATTTAACAAGTCAATGAAACAATTGGTTACTTCGCTCATGAACGAAAATACCCTAATTCGACCGAGTCCGACCGATCTTACGCCAGCTCGCTTCTTGCCATGCACTAAAACGGCAATGTTCCGCCGGATAGCCGGCTATACGGCTACAAGGTTGGCCGGATATCGGGTATCCGGCCAAACAACTATCCGATTCATCTCTACATATAAGCATCAAGTGTCGTTTTATTTTGTGTCATAGCCTTAGTTATAACTTAGGCAAAGACTAGGTAGATTGAAGCAATATAACTGCATTCATGTATGTGTATAACATAGTTTTATAAATAATAAGTTTGTAAATGGAACAGATTCTGAAATAAATATTTTCATTGTTTTAAAAATGATATACACTCACCCACTCCTCGCCTTATCCAAGCTCTTCTTAATTGGCCAAGAGAAGTCAGCCTCAACCAACTGTTGGATCAGATCTACTCTGTTTCCCAATCCCTTGGTCAGGAGGGAGTGGATGACGTCAGTGACAAGTGACAGCTGTTCAACGCCGTGGTTGACTTGCGACTCCTTCGGGGTCTTAGAGAGCACTGACTCTTTGAGCTGTTTGAGATTTTTGAATCTGGAAAGAGAAATGATTTTAGTACTTTACTACATGTGATGGACAAAATGTGCTAGTTAAGGGTGCTTTAGTCGGCGGCAAAATTCAAGCTATCTCACCCGACAACACGTGCAAAAGGGATAGACGCTGTGATGAGCAGTAAGAAGCTAGTGCGCGTACGAATATACACTCCTAACACTGTGTGACGCATACATGCGCAATTTTATAATGCAAAATTTTATAAATGGACCTATGGGAATATGGATAACATGAAAAAATTACTAAATGTATTTGTTCAAAATAAAATTATATGCATTTTAATTGAACTACTAATTTATCTGTATAGTGAGTGTTTTGCTAATTTCCTTCTTCTTATGGTATTTATTTCAGTTGAAATATGGAACTTTCGACGTTCATAACTTTCAAATATGTTTTTTATTACTTTTTTGTTTCCATACAGGCCTAGATAATGATGAGACAAATTGATTTCATTTTTATTTTGTACATACACCGGCAAACAGTGGAAGCCATACACGTTTGTATGGAAGATTTATTGACTAGGGCATGCTTGAGGCAATAATAAGAAGGCTTTTGTCAAAGCACACAGAGAATTAAAAGACTTAAAAGTAATGGTTTGAATTTTGTGACAAATATCATTCTAAAATGAAGCTACAAATAACTATGTTTATACATTACCACAGAGTTTATCAAAAAACAGTGGTAATTAAATTGGGACACTTTGACCCAGACTAGCCAATGTTGTTGCATTGTCTGGGTCAACTCAGCTAAATTTTTAAGTTGGTAGAAATATTTTTTAAGAAAGAAAAGAACTATCACTCAGTTTGGGCAAACTCAATAATCCACACAATTAGGCTTTAACCCGGATTACAAAGCCTTGACGTTTAGTAGGAAAATAACAGATGTTCTGTTAAGATAGTATATATTGTGGGTTCAACAAAAAAAAAAGAAAAGCTCTAAGTTACCTTTAACAAATCCAAATTCTTACCTCAAGATATGATCAAACTTCATCAAAGGCTTTACTGGAACCATGAACAATGGCAGAAAGCTATTAATCTTTCCATTATCCAGCATGTCCACTGCTAGCGCACATTCCCTCTTCAATGCAAGATAAGTGCCCCTACACATCTGCCAGCAAATATTGTAGTAGCCAGTCTTGTCTATAAAGACTATAGGGAAATTATTGTGGAAGACTTCTAGGGACGGTGATGTGTCAGTGCCTTTATGCAGGGATATACCTTTTGTGTCAAGGTCGGATGTTTCTGGAAAATTACACACATGATTAATTATACAGCTGCATGCACAATGCCATTCTGTTGATTAAAAAAAACTCCTTTTTAGGGACCCTATTACTAAGACTCCACGATCCATCTGTCTGTCATCAGGCTGTATCTCATGAACCGTGATAGCTAGACAGTTGAAATTTTCACAGATGATGTATTTCTGTTGCCGCTATAACAACAAATACTAAAAACAGAATAAAATTAATATTTAAATGGGGCTCTCATACAACAAACGTGTTTTTTGGCGTTTTTTGCGATAATGGTACGGAACCCTTCGTGCGTGAGTCCGACTCGCACTTGGCCGGTTTTTTTGAAGTAGATTAAATATCATGCTAATTGAACTATAGAATTAAACCCTGTCCTTTCAATGCTAGCATAGAATGGGATCTTGGCAATAAAACTAAGCAACATATTTTAGATAACAAAACCAAACCAAATTGTCTGGTAAAAAGGATCTACATGGTTTTACATGAAATTCAAAGATACAAACAAAAACTTACTCAGTGCTATCCAAATATTCCTCACAATTTGATAACTGCTCATGATATTGTTCACCCTCTTTGTCTGCACAAAATACGCAACCAATAGAGCCACAACATGTCCAGACACTTTCAGATTCCTTTGACGTAACCAGATCTTTAGCAATGTAACCGCTTGCCTCAAATTCTCACTTTTTGGCAAGATTTCATTTAGGAATTCTTGATTCACTGATGCGGTTAAGTCTGATAATACACTGCTGTTGTAATACGGTGTTGGTGGACCAACTTCGGTATTGGTCTCTGAGTTTTCGTTGAACAACCATGCTTCTCTCAAGTTGTTACGTTCTGGGCTGAAGCGGTGAAGCTTGTATGCATCACTTTCGCATACCAAATGAATACACACTGATAAGTGGTTGCCAAGCTTGCCTGTAGGCTTTAACTCTAATACGGGCTTTGTTTCAGAGCCACTGGTGTATGAATACTTTAACTCTTCAACACTTTTGAGTTTTGACAAATGTGCCGCTATGTAAGCTAAATAAGCAGCCCTTTTCTTATGATATCGGTAGTTTACTGAATCATTCTTTGTGTATGTTTCACTTGGCACTGTGATTTGTAAGTCGACTCTCAGTTTCGAGTTGATTGCACACCCTAACGCATAAGACCCAACAGTTTCAACATTGGAGAACTTGTGAAATTTGAATATGCATTTGGTTTTACTCAACTGTTTACTCACAGGTAATTTTACTTTGAGTTTCTTCGCTAGAGTTGGTTCAGACAAATCGTATTCCGCACCATCTTCAGGAATAGATAGTAAGTGTGTTTTCAATTCTGTGAAAAACTGAAGGAACCTTTTCTCAGTTTTCTCTTTGATTTTCACTTCTTCGATTATTTCATCGACTTGTAAGCGGAAAAGATTAGAGTTAAAGAGGTTTTCTGTCTCCTGTAGCCTGTTTAGTTCGTTGACTGTTGGCTGGCGGTATAAACTCTTGGTTCTTACGCGTTTTGGCCCTTCTTTATTTTCGTCTTCGGCAGACCGTTTTCCGTTCTCATTAATAATTTGTACCTCTCCATCCTCTTCAGCAATAGATGCTTCAGCATCCTGAAACGTGAATTCACAATTTTTAACTAAATTTTGATACAAAAAATGTCTGAACTTACCAACACAAAATAACACATGGTAAATAACAAAATTGCTATAGTTTTATTTATTATTTATATAAAAACTTATTCAGCAAACTTACCCGCTTCACCATGTTTAATAATTTACCACCAATACACAGAAAAACACGAAATGATTGTAAAAAAAATAGGTTAGAAAATTATAAACACAACGTGCGCACAACGCTGAATACTGCTCAAAACACTCTGCCATTATGCCATATCTGTCAGTTTCGACTTTGACTTTTGTATCAACATTTCTGACACTAGCAGTTTGACAGCCACGGTCCGATTCACGCTCTTCATCTAAACTATCCAACTCCCGTCCCGTAAATGTAAGCTTTTGTATTTTGCCCTAGGTTTAATTTTCTCTGACCTCTAGTGCACAACCCGGGTATCGATATGTCTATATCAGTGTATAGAACTTGCGCGTCGCCGCAGCTTACGTACTTTGTGACCATATCATTTCTGAAATTTCCCAGACACGCAAATACAAACAGATTGCATTACTTTTTTTATCCCCGGGCTGTCCCTTGCAGTCTCAAAACATAGAACAATCTCTTTTTAAAATGAATAAATAGGTAGATAACCGATTCTGTCAGAGTTTTACCACACATCTAAATCACGCCTACCTTAAAAGCAGACGTAAACAGGCATCTTCGGGGCTCCTTTGTAGATCTTCTCCATCGCGTGCCGTGACTGAGCCTATCGAGGTGAAGAACGGGCTCATAAGGAATAAAAAAACGGTGAAGAGTAGGTACCTACTACAGCAGACGATGTCTATATTCCACGGCCACGCACAAGCGGCACAACGCAACTCATAAGGTTACACTAGTCGATCATTCTTCCATACAAACGTAGTCTGGCGAATTCTCCACTGTTTGACGATGTACGTTCTAAATAAAAAAATATATCAATTTGTCTCATCATTGTCTCGCCCTGTATAGAAACAAAAAAGTAAAAAAGAAAAATATTTGAAAGTTATTAGCGTCGAAAGTTCCATAATTCAACACTAATTTTAACGCATCTTTGGGCGGAAATAAATACCTTAAGAAGAAGGAAAAATGCAAAACTGCCACCTTATAGTGATAGATTAGTAGTTCAATAATGATAAAAAAAATATTTTGAAAATATACATTTAGTCGTTTTTAGGGTTCCGTACCCAAAGGGTAAAAACGGGACCCTACTGAGACTCCGCGGTCCATCTGTCTGTCTGTCACCAGGTTGTATCTCATGAACCGTGATAGCTAGACAGTTGAAATTTCCCCCTACCCTTCGTGCGCGAGTCCGACTCGCACTTTGCCGGTGTTTTTTAAGTAGATTAAATATCATGCTTATTGAACTATAGAATTAAACCCTGTCCTTTCAATGCTAGCATAGAATGGGATCTTGGCAATAAAACTTAGCAACATATTTTAGATAATAAAACCAAACCAAATTGTCTGGTAAAAAGGATCGACATGGTTTTACATGAAATTCAAAGGTACAAACAAAAACTTACTCAGTGCTTCTTCTTCTTTCGTGTCGATTAACTCAGACTACTCAGTGCTGCAGTCTGTTTATAAAATTTCACGCGCTCGTTTTCGTCCTAAATCATCATCCATTTCACTACAAACTAGCAAAAGTGCTAATTCGTACGCGAACTAGCTCCATAATGCTCATCACAGCATCTATCTCTTTCGCACGTGTTATCGGATGAGATAGCATAGTAGGCATTTTAACCCCGCGAACTAAATAGTTCGTGCCGTCAACTAGGGCAATCTTAAATGCGGTTTAGATGTATTGTGTTCAAGTTCACCTTCAATGCCATAGGCTATACACTTAATTCAATGCTTTCCCTTGTCCATCTCATTTTGAAATTTACGGGCCAAGCTGCTTTTTTTATTGTCTATAGGCTTGCGCTTGACTATATCTCACCTGATGGTAAGCGATGATGAGGTCGACGGTGAAGCACGCTTGCCTAGAAGAAACCCATTCACTCTTGACATAAAGACCCCTAGATTGTAGCTATCGGGCAACACAGACTCCGGCAGGGAATTCCACTCCTTAGCTGTACGCATGATAAGTGTCCCCAAAACGTTTTGTGCGTATGGGTGGGATGTCCAACATGTACCGTTGATCGCCGTACGTCCGATGGTGGAAAGGGCTGGGCGGAATTAAATCATGCAATTCCATCGCACACTCCCCGAAATGTAACCGATATATACACAGACGTTTTGAGAAAACCAGGAGCTCTAATTAACTACTGGAGGGAGGTGGGCTGGTTGGAATAACCACCCAACGGCTGCCATGGCCCATGTACAAAGGTCCATTTGAGGAATTAAGTGCGGAAACCAAACCCCCCTAACATAGAACATGTAACCGATAAAAAAACCGACAAGCTGGCAACTCGGCGACGATGTTCAAGGCTCTGGAGCTTTGACTTGACCAGTGCCTCATTGCCGATAAGTTTCTTAGCCCGCTTTTCAATCGACTCAAGTGCATCAAGCTGGTATTTGGCAGATCCGTCCCAGAGATGAGAACAGTACTCCAAGCACGATCGAACTTGCGCTTGATACAAGTTGAGCAGCTGTTCCGGCGTGAAGTACCCTCTCACCTTCGCAAGAATCCCCAACTTTTTGGTAGCCAGCTGAGCCTTTGCACAGAGTACTATTATATACGGAAAAGCCTTTGGCTCAATGTATGGCCCAAAATTGAGAGTCGATGTCAACGTAACGCCAAGAAGCTCAATATGGTCCGTTATTGGCACGGTTACATCACGGAATGTTAGAGCCGGGTGAAATTGGCTCTTTTTAGCGGAAAAAAGTCACGCCTGGGTTTTAGCAGCATTAAACCGGACCAGATTAGCATCGCCCCATTCGGAGACTGCCTGCAAGGACAGGTTCAAACGCTCCACCATGGCCTCACGGAGATACTGGATCTGCGGCCCGGTAGCCCGTGCGTTGGACAGGTATCTCTCAGCAACAGTGCTGTCGTCTACATACCCAAAGGTAAGGTGCCGGGTTTTAGCAGATCGTTAATGTGCAACAAGAATAATGTTGCTGAGAGTACCGACCCCGGCATTAATATCCAATTAGTTTGACGAGCAGCCATCGATAACCACTCGAATGGACCGATCTCTCATGAAGTCTGAAATCCAATCACACAGACCACTGGGCAGACCGAATGAAGGAAGCTTATCTATAAGGATTTCGTGCCAGACCCTATCGAAAGCCTTCGAGATGTCGAGGGAGACGGCAAGCGCTTCCCCGTGCCTCTCGATGGCCTCACTCCATATGTGAATGGCATACGCTAGAAGATCCCCAGTAGACCAATTTCGGCGGCAGCCTTATTGGCGGTCGCTAAGGATATCGTTAGTTTCTAGGTATGCCAGGAGCTTAGTGTTAAGTACGTTACAGAGATGGGTCTGTAGTTGGCCGGGTCAGCTCGACTGCCCTTCTTGGGCACGGGCTGTACATTGGCTTGCTTTCAAGCATTCGGCACTTTTCCAGTCTCATATGAAAGGCGGAATAGGCGTGTCAAGATCGGAGACAGTTCAGGTACACAGGTTCTAAGAACTATAGCAGGTATGCCGTCAGGGCCACTAGCCTTGATCACGTCGAGGTTGCGCAGCACCCTACGGACGTCCTTTTGATGGATGCGAATGTCCGACATACTCGTTTCGTTTCGACATACTTCATTCATCAGAAGGAGGGGGCCGCGAATCACCAGGATTCAGACGCGAAGATTCCGCAAAAAGAGAGGCAAATTTTGCCTTCTCCTCAGCGGTGTCGGCCAGCGAACCATCAGGTTTCAGCAGTGGTGGTAGTGAGGGACGGCAGAAGTTCGACTCTACTGACTTAGCCAGGGACCAAAACGCTTTACTACCGGCTGGGTAAGAAGCAAGTTTGGCCCGTATTCGGCCAATGTGGTCAAAACGAGCCCTTCGCAACACCTTTTTGCAGGACTTGGCAGCCCTGTTGAAGACTTTCTTCTTCAGATCCACCTCACTCGCTTTGCGCGATCGAGCGTCGACCCATGCCAGGTACGCCTCATGTTTAAGCGCGTCGGCGCGATGACATTCGGCGCCAAACCATGCCGGTCAACGCTGGACATCGTTACGTCTAAGAACGGAATGTAGCCATTCCCTGACGCAGCACACCCGTCACGGCGTCCGCGCACGACGAAGGATCAGCCGAAGAAAAGCAAGTAGGCTGCCAAGGATAACAAGCGAAGAAAGATTGCATGCCATCCCAATCTGCTGACCTGTACCGCCAAACCCGCCGGGTGCCTCATGGGCTGGGATCGGGCGGGGAGTAGACGGACACAGACTTCACCAGACAATGGTCGGAACTACCCATAGGTGAAGCTATCGACACAGAGTATCGCCCAAGTAACACAAACGTGCTGAATAAAGATTGAGTAAGAGCAATCATCAAGAGCATAAGCTGAATAGTAAGCTGAATAACGTCTGAGTACCCGTCTATTCAGCTGTTATTCAAGCAAAAAGGGCCCCAATTTTGAATGCTTAACGCTGAATAAAATCTGAGCAAGATCTGAGTAGGAGCTTAATAACGTTTCAATTAGCTTAATAACCTTTGAATAACAGCTCACATTGCTTTTATTAAGCTCTTACAACTGAGTTACTCAGCTTAATCGAATTGATTATTGTATTCAGAATTTATTAAGCATTTAAATTATTGTTCACACTTTTACAAACAATATTCATACAAATTGTGAAAATAATTCAATTGGATTAAATATTTTAATGTCGATGTCGAATTTAAATGTGATTTGACATGGTGAACTTATAAAATCGGTAAGTAAATTTTAATTTACAAGTTAGAGGTCTGCTATATGTTAATTGTTAGTGCGCAAGTAATTTTGTCGTGAATAGTATGTTTTTTTTTCATTATTTATTACGCGCCGCGTTAATTATCAAGATAATAGATAGTAAATAGTATTTTCATACATACATAATAGGTCTGACAAAAGTACTTGTGACGAAATAGCTAATACTAGCAATTTTAATCCAACAAAATAACTTGAATCGAGTTGAAAATGTTGTAGTTGTAAGATTAAGCATTTTGGTATCTCGTAAATTCCGTGAAAGTATAAATTACAAAGATTTTTAATGGCGATCGATTGTTTTGGTGTATAATGCTGAATAAAAGTGCACACATGCCTTGTTACTAAGCTATAACTTGAAAAAAGTAGTCTCAGTACACTAACTTCTGAATATCAATTATATAGTTGATCACATTTCTAAATTATTCAGATTTTTAGGGTTCTCTAATCGATCTAACAAAAACCTTTTCTATTGTGGAATTTCACGCCCGGCTTTCACTGAATTCATTACATTTAAAATTATAGCGTCTTTGCTTGCATTTTTTTTCGAGAAAATCTCATTTATGATTAAAAATGTAGTGCACACCACACACACGAAATCTGCTATAGATTTCACGTGTGTGGTGTGGACTGGGCCCTTGTTTAATCCGTGTTTTGTTATTTGTTTTATGTACAAACGCCAGTACATCAAGCCACCCGAAACTGTCAAATTGAAAACTGAACTGAACCTCAAGGCAAATTGAAAACGTAGCCGTGCAGCTGTCACTTGGCACTGATGGACCAGAAGTACAGACTCTAGAAGGAATCAAGAATATATATGCGAAACCACAACATATTATGGAGAGTCAAGACAAAATCATGAAAAAACTTGAAGAAAATATTTATGTGCATGTTGGAGAATTAAGAGTCGCAAATAAAATATCTTATCACAACGTAAATTTTATTTTCTTGTACTGTAATACCTTCTGCTAATAAAATAATCATATATCATCAAATAATCAAAATCCATCTAGCTCAAACTCTAATTCAGCCGATCATCGATTACGCTGATGCCTGCTATCTGGATGCCACGGAGGAGCTCTTAAATAAGCTTGAGCGTTTGCAAAATCTGTGTATCCGTTTTGTTTTTGGTCTGAGAAAATACGATCATGTCTCTCAGTTCCGCAAGGATCTCAAGTGGCTCCCTATCCGTCTTCGCAGGAACACTCGAGTATTATGTCTCCTCTTCAACATCCTTTTTAACCCTGCATACCCTGGATATCTGCGCGATCGCTTTTCCTTTACTCGCGCTGCCGATGTCCAGTGTAGATCCCATCTAAGGCATCATCTAAACTTCCCCTCCCACAATACTAATTTCTATTCCCACTCCTTCTCTGTTCATGCAGTACGACTGTGGAACTCACTTCCACCTAAAATCCGTGACTCTAAAAATGTATCTCTATTCAAGAGACAGGTCAAAGAACATTACCTCTCCACTATCTTGTAATTTGATATTTTATATGTTGTATGTATTTTATGTTTTATATATGTAGTCAAGGTATATGTGTAATTTCTATATATTTAGTTTAGTTATTATTGTCTATTTTAAGTTTCTTTATTTCTTTCTACACACTGTGTCTTCGTCTATCATCCAACTTTCCTGTCGCAGGTCTGCTGGAAGAAATTTCTACTGAAATAAGCAGTAGGTACCTTTGTGCTCTTCTATCTGTATTCCTTCTTTCTCTGTAAATTGTTTTGTGTGTACATAAATAAATAAATAAATAAATAAATAAATCATTTCTTTTTTTATTAAAATTGGCCGAAATTCTTTCTAAGGGACTATTTAAAATTGGATGACCTTCCATGTTTATATTCAGTGATATGTTGTCTGGCAAAATGTTTGTGTTAATCAATATTTTTTAATTGTCTCAATGACGCCATTGTGCCAGTATTCACCTTGCTCAATAGACTTTATGTGGACTTGTCTCGGTGTATTTAAAATTGTCCTTGGATCATTAGGTAAAATGTCTGGGAATCTTTGATTTAATATTTCTGCCAAATCCTTTAGTGCTACTTGTGTGATCTTTTTTCGAAAGCCCATTTTCAATTTTTTCTCGAAATATCAAATTTTTCATGTATCTACATTGTTCTTCTTCGATATCTGTACACTGCCATCAGATGCATTCTCATCTTGTGTGAATCGCAATGCTGTTTGACTTTTTGGGGGACGGAACCCTCTTCATTGCACGGCAACCACGCATGCTGGCTGGGACCGGGATCAGTTTTGTTCAAACTATTTTCATAAATCTTTTGATGACCAGAAACACTTGGACAATTACTATTGCTGATATTTAAATATTCTTTTAACAATTTTCTTTTGATGTAACCAGTTCTCTTACGTTTTTTCCACGATTTTCGATTCATATTAAATAACGCAAAAAATAAATACGATGAATAATATTTTAATTAAGCTGGTATTAAGCTATGGGCGCTATAACAACATACATATGGTCTTTAATTTGAATAAATTAGTTTCAAACTCTCTATTAAACAGGAAAAAGCTTAATAAAAACATAAATAATATTATTTATTCAGCAGCTGAATAATTAGTAAAACATAGAATCTTATCCAGTTTGAAGATAAAATAAAAGCAATTATTCAGTATCAAGCTGTTTAATAGAATTATGTAACAATATTATTCAGAAGGTGAAACTTTATTCAGCATTGAGCTGTTTCAAGCGCTAATAGCTTAGTAATGCTTTTATAATAGCAATACAGATTATGGATATTCAGACAAATGCTACCGACGGGGCTGTTTTTCAGCTTTAAGCAACCTGAAACGCGTAATGCTAAATAACGTCTGTATAATAATCCTACGGTGATTGGTTATTAAGCGTAAAGAAGGTAAGGACAGAAATACAGAATTTATTAAGCGTTAAGAATTTTAAGGGTCCGAACTCAACCTAATTCAGCATTTGTCTATTCCCAAAGCTCTTATACAAACTATATTCATCTTTGAACTGTATAATATGCAAAATGTGTACTTTTATCTTGCTTATGTGTTACTTGGGCGGTCTGGATCTGTTGTCAGCAGAAGGTCCAAGCAATTGGCTGTGTGCGAATCAACATCAGGCACCCTCGTTGCCCCATGGACCAGCTGGAAAAGGTTTAGCGCAAGCGAAAGCTTACGCATCTCCCGTCCAGCATGGTTAGTGCACTGGTATGGGAAGAGCCACTCCTGGTGGTGGGCATTGAAATCCCCCAGTAACACTAATTGGGCGGAAGGGTACCGCTGCTGTGCCGTATCAGCCGCCTCACTGAGGTACTCTGTGAGCCTGGTTGTCTCCTGATCTCCGCTGTGCGAACGGTAGTCACAGGCGTAGATAATTTTATGCAGACCTGTGTCCACCAGAGCCCAAAGCGTAGAGAATCTGGAGTCCTCAAGGTTACGGAGACGCCGATAGCAAGTGTCGTCACGGGCGTACATACACCCACCCGCGCGTGTTTTATAATTGTGCTCCAGGGCCAGGGTAATCCCTGGGTAAGATAAGCACGAGACGTCTGAAGGACTCGCTATCTGCGTATCCGTAAGAAAAAACAGCGCTGGTTTCTCAGCGTCCAGGTGGTAGTGGACTGCAGAGAGATTTGATTGCAGACCTCTAATGTTGGTGAGGTGCACTTTGAGGGAGAGGGAATGCAGCCGCTGTTTAGATCCAGTATTCTTTTTCCTTGCCATGATAATGATTGAAGAGTGAATGGATGAGAGGAGAAGGAAGTGAGACGAGATTCCACGCTGCTAACCTACAGACACGCACTGAAAGGACGCCATCATTGGGGCACTAGTCCGGAGACTGCGGGGACGCCCGAGCTCCTCCGGAATGTCCATCGGACCCTCCCCATCTGGTCGCCAACCAGCACGATGGGGCATGCCGGGATTTTTCGACAGTTGGCGGGGCAGCCTTTCGTGTGTGGCTGGCACACTACTTGGACCCCCAACTACCTGCGGACGGCCAGCTGCGCACCGTGCTTCGGATCCCGCTACGCTCCGCGACTAGTCTCCCGATACGCCCATAACAGCGCGCGTCAGGCTGGTCAGCCTGCAGTGGAACAACTATCTCGACCCAACTCCTCTAGTGGCTACACCGAGCATCGTACCGGAACACGGCTAGGCCACGTGGCGGTACGTCTTTGCCCGGTGAGTGGTCACAAGCCTTCGGCCGAAGCCTACCACCAGTAGTGCAGTAGGGTAACAGCAATAAGGGTAACTAACTCTCCTACGGACGCGGGTGACTCAGCTCCCAAAAACTGCACACAGCTGCTGCTGAGAAATAACTTTAGTTTAGCCTATCTAATATTGCCTAATGTTTAGCCTGTCTGGGAATCGAACCCAGGCATTCGTTTTGTGTACCTACATACTTACATCATCACTACAGCACAGATCAGGGACAGTGTATACCTTATCGTTTTCTTTTCAAATTAGCTCTGGTCCTCTACCCAGTTATAATTATTGAGAAGATAAGTAGAAAATGTAATAGGAGGGCGAAATTAGGTCGGCCACCGTACACGGCGACAGCTTTCGGTTGAACCGGATTGGCTTGTTTACATGTCGGTCACCGAATACGGCGACTTTCGTGGTTTATCGGATTCAGCGACCGCATTCAGCCAAACTGAATACCTGTTAACTTGTTAAGGGCCCAAACACAAAACTGCGAATTGACGCGATGCGAATTCGCAACGCAGAAAACAGCAAAAATATACGTCGTATAATCTAATGTGACTACGACTCGACAAGGATTGTAAATACTTAGGTGCATCATGTTGTACCTAGTAGTTCGAGATGATGTGAATCACAGCATCAGGTATGCGTTTCGATGGCGCGGCCACGGAGATTTAAAAAAAAAAAAACTATGCCAAGATTATGTAAAAATTTGTAAAAGTTGATTCCCAAAACCATAAATTTGTCAAAGATATGGTTAAACAGTTTTAAGGGTTTGAACGTGGCCGCGCCATTGAAACGCGGCGAACCGCGCGGCCACGGAGATCTTTAAAACTAAGCGTTGCAGAGACCTGAAATTTAGGGAAATGACAGATAGAATTTGTAAAAAATTTGTAAAAATATAGAAAAAAATCCTAGGTTTATATTTTAGGAGCTGTAAGACTAAAACCCCATGGCCGCGCCATTGAAACGGTGAAAAACACGTTATCATCGATATCTCGCTGAAAAAGCATCGCAGAAGTCTGAAACTTTTTGTAATACCTAGGTTTGAATTTGTCGAAATAGGCAAAAATACACAAAAAAATCCTAGGTTTATATTTTAGGAGCTGTAAGACTAAAACCCCATGGCCGCGCCATTGAAACGGTGAAAAACACGTTATCACCGATATCTCGCTGAAAAAGCATCGCAGAAGTCTGAAACTTTTTGTAATACCTAGATTTGAATTTGTCGAAATAGGTAAAAATACACAAAAATATCCTAGGTTTATATTTTAGGAGCTGTAAGACTAAAACCCCATGGCCGCGCCATTGAAACTGTGAAAAACACGTTATCACCGATATCTCGCTGAAAAAGCATCGCAGAAGTCTGAAACTTTTTGTAATAGGTACCTAGATTCGAATTTGTCAAAGTACGTAAAAATACACAAAAAAATCCTAGGTTTATATTTCAGGAGCTGTAAGACCTAAACCCTATGGCCTCGCCATTCAATACGTTTAGAATGTTCCGATAGGGTGACCATGACTTTACAGAAAACTTTCCACCTGCAAGTATTAGAAATTATATCTCAAGGATTCTAAATCATGATAAGTATGAAATGATAAGTACCTATACCTTAGTGTAAGTGAACAATCTGTGATTTGTGATTTTGAAAGAAATGATAAATACCTATATTTTAGTGTAAGTAAACAATCTATGATTTATTTGATTTTAAAGAAATAAATATATGTTTTTGTATCACAACGTTTCATTTTAATTTAATTTAGAATCCTTGAGATATAATTTCTAATATTTGCAAGTGGAAAGTTTTCTGTAAACAATAAGTCATGGTCACCCTATCGGAACATTCAAAACGTATTGAATGGCGAGGCCATAGGGTTTTGGTCTTACAGCTCCTGAAATATAAACCTAGGATTTTTTTGTGTATTTTTACATACTTTGACAAATTCAAATCTAGGTTTTACACAAAACTTCAATCCTCTGCGATGCTTTTTCAGCGAGATATCGGTGATAACGTGTTTTTCACCGTTTCAATGGCGCGGCCATGGGGTTTTAGTCTTACAGCTCCTAAAATATAAACCTAGGATTTTTTTGTGTATTTTTACCTATTTCGACAAATTCAAACCTAGGTATTACAAAAAGTTTCAGACTTCTGCGATGCTTTTTCAGCGAGATATCGGTGATAACGTGTTTTTCACCGTTTCAATGGCGCGGCCATGGGGTTTTAGTCTTACAGCTCCTAAAATATAAACCTAGGATTTTTTTCTATATTTTTACAAATTCAATCTGTCATTTCCCTAAATTTCAGGTCTCTGCAACGCTTAGTTTTAAAGATCTCCGTGGCCGCGCGGTTCGCCGCGTTTCAATGGCGCGGCCACGTTCAAACCCTTAAAACTTTTTAACCTTATCTTTGACAAATTTATGGTTTTGGGAATCAACTTTTACAAATTTTTACATAATCTTGGCATAGTTTTTTTTTTTTTAAATCTCCGTGGCCGCGCCATCGAAACGCATACCTATACGCATCAGTAGGTATTTTTTAGAAACTAGCTCCTGCCAGCTTCGCCCGTGTGAGTCGAAAATTATCCCGAGGGAACAAATTCCCGGGATAAAAAGTCCTATCCTATGTGCTATTCCTGACTATAATCTATCTCTGTGCCAAATTTCATCCAGATCCGTTAAGCCGTTCTGGCGTGAAGACACTCACAAACTTTCGCGTTTATAATATTAGTGTGATTTACATCTTACAGAACTGGGAAGTATGGCAGGAAAGAAAGGAGATCTATTTCACAGCTGGCTGACCACCTCTGTACGTGTATTTTGTATGTGTGTACGTAAACTGTACAATAAAGGTATGTTCTTGATAAATAAAACCCATATAAAATTTTTCAAAGATTTAATTTATTATGTGGTTTTCGGTTTGATGTTTTTTACCTTTTGATGAGGATATAGATGGCAGACGAAATGAATCATCAAAATAAATATGTTAATGTCGTGTTGGCATCTACTCTAAGGTATCCCCGCAAGGTTGAATTGATCGGATACTTCATAATAATAAAAAATATTTATTTACAATACAATACAATAAAGTTTGGTAACATTGCTCTCAATAATAACGAAATAAATACTATGATTGCACAGCAATACTGTATGTAAAACTATTTGTTGAAATCGACTACTTATCTAAGGACATAATTACAGTAAGCTTTGGTGGTGCTTCTGTTTTTTTATTACAAAATACATTATGATTGTATTTTATTTTTTAGGCCCAATGTTACCGCCAATGACAGTGGCATTTTTTTAGGATCATATTCATGGGCAAAGGAACTACGTTCATACAGCCTAGTTTAATTTAGAGATGATGGCGTTGGTGTATTCGCTGCACTTTCCGTTGCCACCGAGATCTCCGGTGAGGTGCTTGCCTTCCTTGAGGACTGCGGTGCAGGCTGCGGCGATGCTGTCGGCGTGCTCGTGCAGCTTCAGGTGCCGCAGCATCATGATGGCGGACAGCAGCAGCGCGGTGGGGTTCGCCATGTCCTTGCCGGCGAGGTCGGGGGCAGTTCCGTGCACCTGTGGTCAATTGTGGACTTGTATTAGAATAGATAGATTACTTATATGCTTTAGGACCAATTTTTAGATCGTCAGATAACTTATGGTATATTTATTCATAACTTACGCCAAGAGAACAAGAGGCCTTTACCAGAAGTGAGGCAAAAATAGGCTATCAAAACAAAAAAAAAACTGCTATTTTGAATTTGCAGATTAAGTTTATCTGAAGATTGAAAAACCTGCCCTTATTCAAGTAAGTCTGAATTAAGAAATGGTTAAATAAAATACTTACAACTATGTTAGTAAGGTAATCACTGAGTTTAAACAAAAGAAGAATTACAAAGGTTATTCTAGATGTCCGCTCTTCCAACTTACTTCATAAAATATGATTTTCTTAAAAATAAGGTAATAAACTACATCGCTTTTTTCTGTTAATGCATTTATTCGGCTACTTATTTACATAAATTAAATAACTAAACTTTATGCTTATAATAAATACTACAGTAGGTAATAATACAATAATAATCATGAATTCACAGCATTTTGTGTATTTGTCATAAAATAAAATATCTAGGTAATTTGTTTATTATGGTAGACATTTTCTAGTTTTAGAAGAAAGCTAATTTGTTAACATTTTGTTAAATGGGAAACTTACGAAACTATACTTTTGTAAAACTAAGGCAGTGATGTGTTTAAGCTTTCAAGTCAGTTTTACACGTTAGCATTTAGCGTTACGTTCAAGTAACTTATAAAATACTCGTGTGAACAACCCTTAAAAAATAAAATTGTTGCCTTCAAAAAGATTGTGAGTTGAAATATCATCGCTTATATTCTATTCAAATATAGTTTCCCATAAACACTAGAACACAAAAAAATACATTTGTATCAATTTATCTAATTGTTATTTATTTCATATAATTTTCATTATTTTTCTTCATCTAAGAATTTTATTAAACACGTTAGCGATGTTGTACTTTTTATTATCAGATTATATCCGACCTTCTAGTAATAATAACCACAGGGGCCCACCCTACCATGAGCTCTTATAGGGAAGTTGACTTGTATACACCCGTGCCTTACCCACAATGGATGGAAATAACCTTGCTCTTAGAGCTCATAGTAGGGCCTCTACTGTCCTCTTTACCCACGCAAATCAGTAATACATCATCATTCCATATCTTGTATTAATCATGCACCATCAGAGCGTTCGCATCAAGTGTGCTTGCAAAGGACATAGAGGGATAATAATTATCAGTTGGCTTTGGCCCCTTATATGCCTCCCAAAAGGTAAGAGACTTCAGGGTCCTAAGACAACAAGGATTAAAAAAATATTATATGGTGATATCCCCGATCATCTTCCCCTTAAACAGAAACTTTGAAAAGATTCCTTTAACACAAAAAGTAATGGAAAGCTGCCATCTTAAACACATATAATAGGTATATATTTGATGCAAACAGAGAAGGGAAACATAACTTTTTTCTTAAGTAACAAACCAGACTTTACTTGGCTTTGATCCATGAAAAGAGCAACATCAGAAAATAATAATACATATTTATAACTAAAAAAAAATATACAGTGTTGCCTTTATATACTTAAACAATAAATTACCTCCTTCTTTTTTTGAAGTCGGTAAAAAGGACAATCAATAAAATAAAAGATTTAAACTAGCAATACTTTCATTTGACCACCGAGTTAAAGAGCTGTCAACCTTTGGACTCGCAGTAGTGATGATCACGATCTTTCATCGAAGGAAAACCCCGCGTTTTTAAATGACGTACAGTAAAAATTTCATGGTCTACAAGTCTAATTTAAGCTAATTAATACATCAATCAATAATAAATAAACGAAAACTTGTTAACGTTGATGACTAATTTGTCGCCTGTCGTATACCGTGGACGAACCGAGGCCTCGATCACGGTAACTTTATGTCAATTTGTATTAAAAAGACGGTTGACCCTTACTGTCACCAGACGGCGCTTATCCAATTTGAATACAAATTGACGTTTACGTTAACACACTAAGCCTTAGATAAAGTAACTATAGATTAAGCCCTGGCGTGGCCGCACATGAGACAGCAATAGTTAGTTCTGGTGTTACAACAAGAACAAGAACACTACAACCCACCATCGCACTGACACTAATTATCTATAAATAACCCAAATTCCTTGTCTCAATTAACACATAATACCACGAAATCACAAAAAAATCAAACAAAACCGAGTTTGTTTGTCAAACCTGCCATTATATTAGAGTTTGACAAACAACAGAAACCGGCCACGGTGACAAAGACAAAAAATTATCTTTTGTCCTTATTATTTACATGGAGCTGCCAATTGGCCATCTCGCTCTATCAATCAAGCTCATTTTAAGGCTTAATCTATAGGTACTTTATCTAAGCACTAAGCTCACGTATGGATGCCGCAGGCTTTCTGCTAAGTACAGACCAAGTGAACAAACAAGAATGAGTTATGTGAAGGCTAGCGAGCGTGTAGTACCCCCATTTATTCACTTAGTCTGTACCCAGCATTCTGTTTCACATCCAAACCATATCATAATAATAAACTGAACTAAAATACTGAAAATAATACAGCCGATATATCACAACTTCCTATGTTCCTGTTGTCTAACTATCTCATTACAACAAATATTGTCTTCACATTATTTTCAATCAAATGCAAAAGAACTTACGTTCAAAACTGATTGGCACGCTTCAATGATTAATGCGTGAAAATGCAATATTACTTAAACGCCAGAACTATATAACTTACAAAGCCAAATTTGGAGATGCTATACATACAATCTTTTGAGGATTTAAACTATGATATAATTCATTTCTACTATTTTTATGACGTTTTGTCACGCTATAATTATAATAAATATGCAATGGTAACTTACAGTTTACACAGTCAATCTAAGCAGTTAATTTATTATGGCCTAAGTCTAATCCATACAAACCTCTGAACTGTTACAACTTGTACAGCAGAAGATGAATTCCAATTCTTCAGAGATCACACACACATCATCAGCCTATTAATGTTCCCACTGCTGGGACACAGGCCTCCTCTCCGTGAGAGGGTATGGGCCGTAATCCACCACGCGGGACCAGTGCGGGTTGGTGGATGTCACATGTCTTCGAATTTTTGGTTCTAGGCATGTGCCGGTGGTTTCCTCACGATGTTTTCCTTCACCGTTTTGAGAGCAGTGGTGATGAAATAATTTACACAAAGTAAAGCGCCTGCCTGGGTTCGAACTCACGACCTACAACTTGTAAGTCACGGCCGATGCTACTGGGCCACCACTGCTCTCAGAGATGCTGTCGTCAGAGATATTGGAACGAAATTCCTTAACGCGGCTTGCGGTAGGTGTGATTCGGAAGAATGTAACGTAAAAACGTTGCGTTATATCCCCTCCATAGGCCTTTCTCTTTTGCTCAGCGGGCTTCCATGAGCGTGAAGAAAGCGCGGAGTGCGTGAACAATGTGTGAGGAACTTCGTTCCTGACGGGGGTCCCTTGACCGCATACTTTTTTTTTATTGTTGTTTGTAATAAGTTGTTTAAAAGTTCAGAGATTTTATGAATAAGACTGTAAAAATATTTATTTAATGACATCTGTGGGTAAAAAACGACTCATTTCTTTTAGCGAACAGGATCCCAGCTTAGACCAATACCTTTCTCGGCAAGATCTCACCGGGGGGGAGTAGAACTACTACTACTCTTTACCTCCATACTGCATCAATATTTTGTAATCTATCTATATAAATAAAAATTAATGGCCAAATGTGTTGCTAAGCGCAAAATTCGAAAAAGGCTGGGCCGATTTTGATGAATTCTTTTCTGTGGGTCCCTAGATGGTTTAGATTTACACTTAGACCGGGTAGGTGGCGCCGCAATCGGTGGCACGATAACATCTGTCGCTTCCGATATTATCCACAAAAATCATCAAATAAACGAGCAGATCTATGTTCTACAAAACGGAATGTCAATAAATAGTGAAATAAATAATGTGTGACCACTTCTTTGGCAGTTACACTGTTGGTGAGTTACCTGACTAAGATAATGGTGAGTTAGCTGACTGAGATAATTAATAATTATTAAGAATTGACCGAAAAAAGAGGTCACTTGCAATACAAGAATCGGTGCACTAATGCTTTTGTGTATTTTAATCTGGCTAGGGCAAAGTGTGGTCTTGTATCTTAGAGAATCTCTTTGCACAGATATGTCCATACCATGAACAAAATCATTCATAGGGAATCTTCATAGCGGAAATATCACTGAGTCAATCATTCCCTAGTGAAAGCTGTGGTGGACATTTAACGGATGCTACTACAAACTACTTACCCAGTATCTCAGTCAGTCTACACTTTATTCTAAGTAGGTCAAAAATTTGATCTAATAATTGAACTAACTCCTTAATCTCGTAGCTTTATCATAATTTTGATACAGGACTAATTCAAATGCCGATGAAAAATTTCATACACGGAATAGTTTTGTACAAAATACAAAAAGCAAAAAAAAAACCGACATTATAAACCTAGTCCTTATCAAAATATGATAATTTCAGCAAATTCATTTCGTGTCGGGCTGGTCCAAATACTTGATAATTTCCGCTGTATATGCGGAACATTTTCCATTGCCCCCTAGGTCGGGCGTTAGGACCTTGTGTTCCCGAAGCACCCTGAAGCAGGCCTTCTCTATTTTGTCAGCATGTTCTAAGAGTTTCATATAGCGCAGCATCATGACTGCTGACAGGAGCAGCGCCGTGGGGTTGGCCAGGTCCTGGCCGGCGATGGAGGGCGCAGTGCCGTGAACCTACAAATATTCCTGAGGTTAATATACTTTCATAGAAAAAAGGGTGCAACTCGACTGCGAACGAAAGACATCTACCAAGAGATTGTTTGTTAGTCGCTCATGAAGGAAGCTACGAAAGTATGGATAACTTCTGGACTTTGTTACATTAAATGTTACTTGTCAATTGATGGTAAAACGTTACGTTTTTTACACCATACAATATGTAAAAGTTCTAATATTTTTGTAAGGGTCAAATCAAGGCACATTGACGCGTCGAATCGAAAAATTTACATAGCATATTGACCCCTGTCTCCACAACACAATGTACACATTTCTATCGAGATAAAAAAAGACTCGCGGATTCGACCGAAAGCGAGTACCAGATAGATACTCGCATTCGGTCGAATCCGCGAGTCTTTTTTCCGTCGCCTCAATGTGCCATCTTAAATCTAAGTCCATAGTACTAAACTGAATAGATCTTTACGGTAGGTATCATCGATCGTCCGCAATCCAGATGCAAAAACAAAGATTAGTTTCGAAAAATATGCATTAGTACAAAACATTAAAGTTGTTTATAATATTAGTATGGGCAGTTTATTTTCAATGTAAGAAAGCCGTCCTTGGATGCTCAGCGCATTCAGCTAGTGATATTGGCTAGAATTTAATATCATTAAGCATCGTTTACATTTCTCGAGTCAAATGAGAAGTGGACCCACGATAAGAGAAAAAATTACACCTTCTGTGTAAATTAAAGATCGTTTTATTTGGTTAAATCGTAAAAAAATTGCGAGTCTTTTTTGACATAAACGAACACGTGTGAGTAAGATGATTCGCTAGGAAATTCTCGACTGCGAATCTCAAAACCGCCAAGGATATCGGTCCATAAATACATATATAAACACTTTTCTCTCATATGCTCTTTATTTTAAGGCTGACAAGAAGTCGACCGAGAATATTCTCGGCCTACAGAATGGTTGAAAAACTCGGTCAGTGTAAACGGGGCTTTATCATATAGCTGTTCTTGAAAACAGTACATGTGACGATTTCAATAGTTATTTTCTCTCCGTAAGAGAAAGTTATTTTTATAGTTATCAAACACATAAACGGACAACTATCAACACATTTCATTGCCAGGAAAGTTAATGAATAAACTCAGAAATGTGTGGATAAAATTTTAGTAATATCGCAAACATGTCACCACTAGCAGTACCATGCAACGATCATGAATGATAAAATTTTAGATGATTGAATAATTATTTAAAAAAAATGATCATTACATAGTATGCAATGCAGTGGCATTCTCTGCGTTAAATAAATGCATATTTAAGAAATTAGAAAGCTCTTTATCGTTATCTGTTTCTCTTCTAGTTTATTGAACGAAAATTAAATTTCTGTGATTGGTCGATGACAATTATTGCAATCTAATAAAATATTGTAAAAACTGCCTTTGTGAAACATTTAGTGAAAGAGCATTCATTTTCATATTTTTATTAATAAATATCAGGCACGCATGCATAATGCCAGATTCAAGTCAACATTCACATATGGAACATAAACCCCCTTACAAATAAACGCGGTATAAAGTTATACCAAGTATAAACCTACGAAAATGTATGGTTATACCTTAGTTATACCTGGTATAACTTTATACCGCGTTTATTTGTAAGGGGGAAAATGTTTTAGAGTTAAGAGTTAAGACATAGGTACAAATTTATATATATTAGTTCACATATTTATATCAGGTTATAAAAAGAGATATAAGTAGGTATTGGTTTAATTTTTTAATGATCATGCGGTTATTGCCAGATCAAAAAATATTTTTTAGCACATGGAACCCACACCTGATAGTTCAAACTCAATAATTTGAAACAACTTATCTTTCCAGGTATTTTTTATGTATATCCGAAAACACTTTCACATTTTTTTGTAATTTCATAAAACCCTTGTCCAATGCATATTTAGTAAATTATTGAAAATAATCAAGATACAACCTAAAAAGGGCTTCAAACAAATTGGTATTCAGTCACCCATTAGGTCAGCCGTTTAGAGAGAGTGGTGGTGATACAATACTTTTAGGTTTAATGGAACATACGTCAAACGGACATATTTATTCTTCAGGTAGAAGTTATCTGACAATTGAAAAGTCGGCCCTAAGGCCCATTTTTTTATCAGTAGTTAACTCAACCAATGGTCAAATAAGTTGAAGAGTTTATTATTTAACCATTTGTTACACATACTTAATGATGAATATTCGCGTTTTACTGAAATTTGAAACCACTGGATAGCATATTTAACCATTGGTTAAGTTAACTAGCGATAAAAAATCTGGGCCAAAGTGTCCTCTAATTTCCCTTGTTTAATGTTTGTGCATAATTTAAAGTAAAACCTGCACAAATTAAAAAATATATTACAATAAATACACTTTCTTTGAGTCGGACAAAGGTTTTATTAAGACTGTGTGTTCACTTCACTATATATATAAAACTCGGCAATATTTTAAACAATTCAACTGATTATTTGATCAGCTACAATTGTTTGCTTTGCATTCACAATACAAAATAGTACATTGTGATACAAGGGTGGAAAGTAGGTTATTGCAAACGAGCTGTCATTAAGGGTACACTAGTCGACGGCACGAACTATTTTGTGCGCGGGGTTAAAATGCGTGCTATATCAACCGACAATACGTGTGGAACAGATAGATGCTGTTATGGGCAGTAAGAAGCTAGTTCGCGTACGAATACACACTTTTGCAAATTTGTAGCGAAATGGATGATGATTTAGAACGAAAATGAGCGCGCGAAATTTTATAAACAGACCTTTGGGAGTCTGGATATCAGAAAAAATTACTGTAATGTATGAATGTATCTGTTCAAAATAAAATTATTTGCATTGTTGAACTACTAATCTATCCCTGTATGGAGGCCGTTTTTCAATTTTCCTTCTTCTTATGGTAATTATTTGCGCCCAAAGATGCGTAAAAATTAGTGTTAAAATAAGGAACTTTCGAAGCTCATAACTTTCAAATAAATTTTATTTTTACTTTTTTGCTTCCATACTGGGCTAAATAATGATGAGACAAATTGATATCACATTTTATTTTGAAGGTACATCGTCAAATAGTGGAGTAAAAGCCAGACTACGTTTGTATGGAAGAATTTTCGACTAGTGTACCCTTAACAAGCCCGAGCCGAAGGCGAGGGTTTTTAATGACACGAGTTTGCAATAACCTAGACACCCGTGTATCACACGACATTTTTCAATACAGTTGTGGGAAATAGTAAAAACAAATCAAAGAATTAGATATGTTTATTCACGAAAAAAAAAATTCGCGCGTTTTTGCAACTCGACATATTCTTTTTACAACGAAAACAGCCTACACAGCCTATTCGATTTTAGACAAATGTTGATGTGAAAATAATTAAATTAAAACTGGTAATTAAATATATTTAATTACCAGTTTCAATTTTAATTATTTTTACATCAACATTTGTCTAAAATCGAATAGGCTGTGTAGGCTGTTTTCGTTGTAAAAAATGTCCAGTTGCAAAAACGCGGCATTAGTTATATTAAGTCAATTTAAAAAAGTTTAGTAGCAAGGAGTTTTCATACATAGAATAAAATGGAATAGATTTTATACGAAGAAAAATGAATGATTCCGTACGTCTTAGCATTGAATTCTCAAAACTCTTTTAAATGGTTGTTTAATATATTTAATTACAGTTTTAATTTAATTATTTTCGCATAAAAATTTGTCAAAAGTCGAATAGGCTGTATAGGCTGCTTTCGTTGTAAAAAAAAAAATGTCCAGTTGCAAAAACGCGCCATTTTCTGAAAATTTTAATTTTTTGTGATAATATGTTTTTTTTTGTTAATATGAGTTTAAGTACAAGTGATGAAATGGAATTAACTCCACCCGATATTCTGTCTGAGGCGAAATTGCGCAAGATGAAATTTTGCCCCCAAAATCTCGAGAAAGATTTTTGACTTACGATCATTTTATTTTATGGTAAAAACAAATGTAATTCTTTGATTTGTTTTTACTATTTCCCACAACTGTATTGGAAAACGTTGTGTGATACACGGGTGTGTAGGTTATTGCAAACTTGTGTCATTAAAAACCCTCGTCTTCGGCTCGGGCTTGTTAATGACAGCTCGTTTGCAATAACCAACTTTCCACCCTTGTATCACAATGTACTATTGAAACTTATGTTGTATAAGTTTGTATGAGCTGAATTTTGACTGATTTTGTTTGCAATTAATTTAAAAGGTTTTTAATCCGAGGCTTCAAAAGGATTTGTGTTCTTGCTGAAACTCAAAAAAAAAAAAAACAACTGTCCATCCTTTTTGCGTGTTTGAATAAACAGTTCAAAATAGTACATTTCGTGTCGAGCATAAAAAGTCAAAATTTTAACACGAGCGATGTAACCAATTTCGTTATGTAACTGGCAGAATGATACTGAACCTGTTACCTCTCGAAAATGCGCGCGTTGATTGTGTGTATATATTCTGTGGCTTTTAGTCTGAACGTTTCTAATAAATTGTTGTTGCAACTGTTGTTGCATTTCATTAAGTAAGCTCATCAGGTAGTGGAAAAATAATCGTTCGTGTCTCGCATAAAAAGGCTTTATTTTAACACGCGCATGTAGCGTTCGAAATTGGCTACATCGCTTGTGTTAAAATCTTTTTATGCTCGACACGAAATGTACTATTTTATTGCTATGTCATATTGGGCTTTACTTAAGTAATATAGAAAAAAGACCCAAAAAAACAAACTTGTGTAAAATAAATACATGAAATTTCGTTTTGAATTTTCCTAAGATCCAGCACCCTTAAGTTCAAAGAATAGAGCACGGTATGCTTTCCTTGCATTCATTGCTTCATATGTTTGAAAATCCGTCTACTCGACAGCGTAAAACACGCAATGAATACGGTTGAGTTATTAAAATGAAAGACAAGGAGTGTGCTTCGTGCTGTCAAAACAGATACACAACTAAAGTGGTGGTCTACCCTGCCAGTTTATATCCATAGGCTCGCGATTGACGACTATTTAATTTCAATGTTCCTCCATACATCACGTCTTCCACACGCGTCCCAGCATTGTGCTGAGCGATGGTCGTGTTGCGGGGATGTGACGCATACTTTTGTGTCCTTTTTTTCTATAACTTGTGTTATGCGTTATGCTCGGCGCTGATACTTTTTCTTTATTTCTTTATCTTTAATTAATTCTTTAAAATTGTAGAGAATACTTACGGACTCGAATAGCGCGCCGTTCTTGCCGATGTTGCCGGAGGGCGTGACTCCCAGGCCTCCGACCAGACCCGAACACAAGTCGGACATGATGTCACCATACAAGTTGGGCATCACCTGGAAGGTACCAAAAACACATGTAAGGAAATATGTTACAAGGTTCAGATTTTGCATAAAATTGTATGATGCCGGCTGTACACTACACAGTGTTTTATAGACCCAAAAAAAGTGACATCGGCTTTTTATTGGTTATTTCTACCTAATAGTTCATTACAAATGCACGAGTAGAACTCCCATGTGCCAATTTTGAACGCCTGATTTTTTAAAAAATCGCAAAGTTTTCGTGACCTTTAAGGTCAAAAGAACAAAAAAAAATCGTATAAAAAAACCTGTACATAATTGAGCTTTGTTCGTATTGCAGTTTTATGAAGCAAGTCAAGGAGAAAATTATGCCGTGTTTAAGTAATCAAAAACGACAATAGAACTCGCAAATAAAATGTTTTATCAAAATCAGTATTTATTTTTTATTTTTTTTTTCTAGCTCGAAGTAGAACCTGTCTGGTATAAACAGATTCCTTATACCAAGGTTTATCAACCATATAAATATTACTTTCAACTTGGGCCTAGGTTTTGAGAAAATGATTTTCAAAAATATGTGTTAGGGTTGTCACGATTTTGACCTTTTGTGACGATTAGTTTTTATTACATAAAATCCGCAGGTCTTTTATCTTCTATAATGATTTATAATTCTAACAATTAATTTTAAAACACTTTTCACGTGAAATTGTACACAAAATATATAAACATACAAATGTAATAGTATATAGAACTAAGAAGTACCCAAGTAACCCATAATTGGGTTCTTGGTTTCTTAGTTTGATTACTGTCTGATAAACACCTGCCTATACTATTATAGGGTAGAGATGACAATAAATTAAACTCCGTATAAGTCATGATATTTCCAGTCTACACATAAAAATGCAAACGAATATATCCAGTAGTTTAACCACAGGACATTTTTTTTAATTCTTAGCCTTTTCTACATGATGTATCTGTTAATAGGTGAGCACCGACAGATTAACGACTCCCGCGTCCACACGTTGCCAGCTCGCTTCCTGATACAATTTATTGCAAATTATATCTTATGCCTGAGCCATAATAGTCAAAGCGTGCCATCTTAACTAGATAAAGAAAGAATGCATGCGAAATTTATTACTTCCTGTTACGCACTCATGTCATTGTGTCATGAAATTAGGTAAGTGCGAAAGAGATAGCTAAGTTCGATTTTTTATATTTTGCTCTCTTGTCGAAATCACGGCCACGGGTCAATTCAGTGCGCTACTGACCGAGTTCCTGTGACATTGTAGGCTTGTTGAAGACATGTTACTGACGCCGTACCTATAATGACGTTCTCTGCGACAGTCTGTCTACTACTTACCAAATAAATACACAGGAGTCCCTGCGATTACCTTCTACTTAACTTATCTGAGTTATCATGGGTGTTATTGTTTACGATTCAATAGAGTATATCTGCAATATGCACTATGATCGATAAGTCATAAATACTTTTAAACTAAATTATAATTAATTTCAGTTGATTGTAAAAAGCCAATAATAATTGACCCTTGTGATACCCCTAAATTTGGAATTTTGACCTCGGTACATAAAAATCATTTTCTCGAAACCTAGGCCCAAGTTGAAAGTCATATTTTTATCGGTGATAGACCTTAGTAAAAGCAATCTATTTGTACCAGACAGAGGTTCTACTTCGAGCTAGAAAAGGAATAAAAAAATTATTAGTGATTTTGGTAAAATATTTTTTTTCGTGGGTTCAATAATCGTTTTTGATTATATTAATACGGAATAATTTTCTCCTTGAATTGCTTCATAAACCTGCAATATGAATAAAGCTCAAATACGTACAATTTTTTTTTACGAATTTTTTTTGGTCTTTTGGACTTCAAGGTTACGAAAACTTTAAGATTTTTTTAAAAATCAAGTACACAAAATTGACACATGGGAGTTCTACTCGTGCATTTGTAATACACTATTAAGTAGAAATAGCCAATAAAAAGCCGATGTCACTTTTTTTGGGTCTATAAAACACTGTGCACTAGTGTCTGCCTGTACATTGAGTTTTTAAACAAAATACTTCATAATCGAACTCAATACTGAGACCAATGTACAGTACAAACATTTTCTTAAAGTCCCTCGGCAAACTTCCTGTTTCGTCAGTCGTCGGATTTCTAACAGTAGCCCTTTGCACTTGGTGCAGGCCGGACGCTTTCAATCAACTTGGAAGTATATAGAGATGTTAATAATCTTTTAAAATAATGTAATTTATTTAAAAAATGGGAGGAAAGCTGTTATTTTTACAGCTATATGTATTTCACACGGCAATCAAAACATAACAACAATAAAGTACTTAGTTCTGAATTCAAATTAATATAAAAATAAATAAAATAAAAATAGCTTTTATTCACTGACTTTTACAGTTCATTTTAAATGTATACTTAATTTTATACTGTTTTTTAGTCAGGTTGTCCTTTGACATAGGCCTCCTCCAGGTCATGTTCCCGTGGCGTGGGTACCACTCAATTACGCTTCTCGTCCACTTTTCTAAACTATTTCGCATTGTGTAGCCCATCCATCTCCACTTCAGTCTCTATCACTTCAGACTCTATTGGTTACGTCCGCCACCCCGTTTGCTTTCGTATGTCTACAAGTCGACACTTGTGTTAGATGCGGATGCCAAACATGCTCCTCTCCATTCCTTGTTGGCAGACTTTTAGTTTTTGTATGCTTGATTTCGTTATGGACTATGTTTGGCATCCATATGTGAGTACTGGCAGAATGCAACTGTCATAGATCTTTTTTTCCCCGTATTGGTATGGACTTGCTCTTCACGACTTCTTTGAGGGACCAGTAACAGGACCAGGTGTTGTTTACCCTTCTTTGTATTTCTTTGGGCATTAGGTGTTGAGGCGATATTAGGTTAAGGCAAATTATTATATACGATAAATCTAATAATTAATGGACATGGAATTTCGCATTCGTTTGTATTCGGAAACGCGATAATTGCCGAGGGACATTAACACACACATTAATAGTTGTAATGTACTTCATCCTCGCGGGATCTCGCGCGGGAGTGTACAGCCGGTATGAGATGTTTTTATCCAAGACGTGTCATCCACCACACGGGGCAGACTTGGGGACTATGACAAGGAAAGGAGGTTTACGTGCCAGCAGGGAAACTTGTAAGCTGGTTATGCTACAGCACTGTACGGCTAACACGGCAGTACAGATACCACTTTGAGAACGGCCTTGATCTCCTTTGACAAATGACTAAAAATTTGTTCCAATACATAACCGATGATGTTTAGGTTCTTGTTATCAGAATATCAATAATATTGTAACATTTTTCTTGTCTTATAACAATCCCGCACTAGACTGTAGAAGGCAAAAGACATAATGGCCCACTGTCAGTAGTACAGTTTACAACTAGTACGGGGGAGAGGGAGTTACGCATCAACATAGCAAATTTCGTGAATAATATCATGTATCGGAATAAGTTAATATGTAACAGTTTTTATCTGTGCCAATAAAGTGCCGTCTGCAACATTGGTCATTCCCCACAGTTAGATAAGATAATACTGACCAGCACGTCGAACAGTGCGGGGTCCTGCACCATGTTGAGGCACACGGTGTCGAGGTAGCGCTCCTCGAACTTCACTTCGGGGTGCTTCTTGGCCACGTCGCGGCAGCACCGCAGGAACAGGCCGTCCGACATACGCCTGGGAACAAGATACAACATTAAATAAAAGACGTTACTTGACATGTGAGTTGATGGGTTGGAATTGGAACAGATAAGTTTCATCTGGCTCACCGAAAGAAACCAATAGTTTCCAGATATGTTTTTTAGGATTATTTCATACAGCCACATTTATTTGACTTTTCTCGTATTCAATGTGAGGATGAACAGCGTTTTACTCTTGGTTTCTTACGATTTATTTCGATTTCTCATCATTTATAAAATAATCTTGGTAAGAAATGGATATTTATGGCCCAGCCTTAAAAAAAATAATAATAAATATACACATGCTTGGGGAGGCCTATGTCCAGCAGTAGACATCTTTTGGCTGAAATGATGATGATGATGATATCCATGCTTATCTTTACATTTAAAGCCCTTTATTTTTGGGCTTTAAATGTACTTTATGCATTGTGCAAGGCTTCTATATCCTAACATGGAAGCCTTGCGTAATGCATAAGTACGTGTCATTATATGTTGCAACGAAGTATGATCTCGGGGAGTTACATTTAAAACAATTGAATAGACTGTGTGAATAGTAAATTGACACCACTTCGTTAGCCAATAGCCTTCGCGCGACATTCCACTAAGTGTAATATTATGTGTGCACTTTATTCCTTTAATGGAGTGCTAAATTATGATTTTATATTAAGCTATTGTTAACATACAATGGAAAAATATTACGAGCTCTTTAAGTAAATACTATCTTTAAAAACTAGGCAAGTATGTTGTTTTTAGAATGACAAACATACATTGAATAATAACTAAAATTAGGTAACTGTTTAAATTAAGTGTCTGTGAAAAAGGTCGCGTGCGAAACCTAGAGCCATGTACTCGTAAGATCATGAAATGGCAGACTGGATTTGAAAAATTATTTTTATTATTTAAAGACACCAACGAATTTCTTAATCACATTTAAATCACTGCATTTGATAGTCCATTATAGTATTTGACATAGTAAAATTAAAGGACAAAAGCCCAGTGCCCGACATTCCATACAAACATTTAACATTATTTAGCCTGCTTTAGCCCGTTTAAGTAAAACTATTTCTTTCCGCAGAAGAAAAAGTTGTGGCTAAGTTTACCCTCCAATACTCACATAATATTTGCCTTATGCACAGCGGTGACCTTCTTCCTCTTGTTCTCCTTGGCGAACACGAAGGCAAACTCCGCGACCCTCATTGAGGCTTCCTCTGTGATCAGCTTGATGGACTGCACCACGCCGTCCACGATCTCGTGTTCGATGCCGGAGTATTCACCCTCGGTGTTCTCTCGCACTGTGACCACGTCTACGTTGTCGTATAAGGTTTTGATGCTGCAAAAAAATTTGGTTTGCTTAGTTTGTTATTATGGCAGGATTTGTGTCTACTTTGTAACCGTCAAAAATTAAATTAAGGCGTTAATCAACATTTTTGGAATGTCGAAAGTTTATAGGACTTTTTAAATCGGCACACCTTCGCCATTTGTTTATTTTATTCTTAGCAAAATTCATAGCGCTAGATAAGTTAGATGCTGCGTATGCAATGAATAGTCCTAACAATCTCAAAGAGATTTTATGAAATATATTATATTTTAGATAATCCTGCAGGTGAAACTCATTTGCAAAAATGAGTTTTTGTCAAAAAGAGAGACGTCATTTTAGTGCAAGAATAGTTCGATCCAATACGCAAGACCTAGCTTCTCCGGGCAACGCGTATCTTGGCAGCAGGCCAGACATTTAAGCGCACCGATGGAGATGACAAACAAATTAAAACATTTTGAACTGCACGTGAGGCCATAACAGAAATAGACACCATGTTACTTTCATTTAATAGGCCATTTATGAGTTCTATATAATTAGCCTGTTATGTCAAAGTAAGGGAGAGACATTTCTCCAGGAGGGCATAAGCCTCTCCTCCCGTTACAGTCCTCAGCCATTTTGGGCCAGTCACCAAAAAGCAGCAAGGAAAAGATTCGTTTTGGATCCTATTTTGACCCGACTACGGCGAAGCCAAAAGGAAGGATTATGATTTTAGCAGTCTATGTTTGTATTTACGTATGTGTGTATTAACGTATGTTCGTTTATATCGCCAAAACTATTCATCCGATGTTAATGAATAAGATGTCAATCGATTCGTTATTATGGCACGGGTAACATAGGATTTAAAAAAAAAACCGTAGTTTAACAGCTTTTAATTAAACTTTTTGCTTTCTTGCTTAAACTACTGAATAGTTATATAGTTGGCCTTGTAAATGTCTGTATCATTGAAACAATGACAAAATTATACATGTGATTATGCGGTACTGAGTAGCATAGAAAATTACTGTAATTTCGTTAATACTAATTATATGTTGTATGACTGTAAAACACAAGATTGTCTATTTATTTCTGAAGTGAAACTAATATTCACTAAGTACAATGTTTCGAAAATACAACCAGTTTTCGAATACAGAGGAGGTCTCGGTTCCGTTTTTTTTCTTAACTATTTCAAGTACACAATCGGTATATTTTGTTTTTTTTTATACACAAAACGGGTAATCGACCCGGCGCTATCAGATCGCCTTTTTTGTCACAAAACATTGTAATTTGAAGCTACTGGCGCTACATGAGTCATCAGAAAATTTCAAATCTTGCTGTGCCTGACAAAATAGTTTTGCGAAAAACAAGTTCTCTTGCTGTTAGCAACTATTGGTGCAAAATAATGGCAACATTCAGTTGAAAGACTTCCACCGCTGAACAGAGGCCTCTCCGCACGGGTCACCATATCGACAGGCCCTGTGCTTCTCGCATTCAGAGGACTCCTGCAGCTCACAACAGGTCATAGATCTACCTTGCAGGCAGCTATTCGGTTCCCACATTTCAATAAGCCCTTGACCGAAAGTCTGATAACTAGTCTTGCCATGGGGTATTGTGTTACCCAGTTACTGGGTTGTGGAGCTCAAATAGGCCGTCCAACCTAGTAAAATACTGGCATTCAGCTGCATTTGGTTATACTGGAAGGCGACCCAAAATGGTTGGGGAAAGGCTAGGCCGATTGATTTTTGGAGAGCAGTGCTGGCCCAGTGGTAACGGCCCCGACTTACGTGTCGTAGGTCGTGAGTTCGAATCCAGGCAGGCGCTTTACTTGGTGTAAATTATTTCATTACCACAAGGAAAACATCGTGAGGAAACCGACATGTCCTAGAACCAAAAATTCGAAGACATGTGACATCCACCAACCCGCTCTGGGCACGCGTGGTTGATTAAGGCCCATTCCCTCTCAGCCTGTGTCCCAGCAGTGGGTACATTATAAGGCTGTTGATGATTGATTTTTGATAAATCGAATAAAGAAATCTCAGAAAAAAGAACTTATTCGAGGTAGAGATTGTCTCAACCTTGAACACGAATTCAGGAATGAGAAGCCATTGACATTGACTGGCATTGGCAGTGTTGAGATACCCGTTATCGGTACGTGCTAACTGAAACGTTCTTTATCTGTACTGTTTTCGGCGATATCACAGCTCTAGCATTGAGCAGCAGTCCAAATAAGGAAGTGTTTTCAAACTAGATATGGGAAGGTAGTTTTTTTTTTTTTATCGTTGATTTGGGAGAAATTGGTATTTTGGTGGCTGGGTTGATAGATTGATAATGGCTGATTGAAGACTTCTTAAAAGTGAGGTATTTCTTTGGTGGGCTTGCAATAGGATTAGAAACTACAATCAGTTAGCGGGCCAAGAGGCTCATCGGCGATGAGGCACTGGTTAAGTCAAAGCTCCAGAGCCTTGAACATCGTCGCCGAGTTGCCAGCTTGTCGGTTTTTTATCGGTTACATTTCGGGGAGTGTGCGAAGGAATTGCATGATCTAATCCCACCCAGCCCGTTTCATCATCGGACTGCCAGACGTACGGCGATGCGCCATCGGTACATGGTGGACATCCCACCCATACGCACTAAGCGTTTTGAGAATACTTTTATTGTGCGTACAGCTAAGGAGTGGAATTCCCTACCGGAGTCTGTGTTTCCCGATAGCTACAATCTAGGGGTCTTTAAATCAAGAGTGAATAGGTTACTTCTAGGCAAGCGTGCTCCATCGTGGACCACATCATCGCTTACCATCAGGTGAGATAGTGGTCAAGCGCAAGCCTATAATAGATAAAAAAAAAAAAAAAAGTTAACGTGAGCTTCATGAAAGACGGAGCACAAGTTTAGCCCTAAATAATATGGATACAAGTGGTTACAAGTTCTCAGTTTTTTTCAGATATGATTCTGAATCTTCTGTTCTTATGAATAATTTGGATTAAAAAATAATAAAGTATGTAGGCACAGTTACTAAACTGTCGAAAGCCAGTTCATTCACAAATTTTAGTACAGGTACAATGAGAATGACTCATTCTTTTTAACTCTCGTTGGGTGAACCCACTTGGTTCAAAGGCTAATGACCGGTAGGTGTATGTTACCTATTGTTTACTAATTGCTTTAAAAGACAGTACACAGTGATTAATGCTATTTGTAATTTCTGATTATTAATGGGCAACAGTAGAGTAGTAACATAGAGAACGCTATTTTTCTTCTGATCAATTAATTATGTTGTAACACGATAGTTGATTATAATCTAAATAAAATTCAAACACATGCAATAACACCTTATCTAGATAATGTCATCCACACGCAATATGCGCTGATTGCATTTTAAATCCGTATCAAAACAATAACATTCAAAATATATCACAACCAGATTAAACCGGTTTCTTTATTATCAACACGTGCTACGGTTTTTATCAAAAAGCTAATAAACTTTTAATTTAGATTATTGAATGATGACCTCTCGATTTTTTTAAGTGGGTGCCAAGATAGCCGAGAACTATTTACCGACTGTTTGTAAACCTCCTGAATTGAAACATGCCTCAGAATTCGTGCGAAAACATCAGGTATATACTGTCCTATAAATTCTGTTATAATTTTAAGTTCATCTGCAAGAGCAAGATAAAACCTACTGGGGCACGGTAATACAGGGGTGTCTACTGACGACTAGTACAGTGCTGATACATTGGAATAAGCCGCAAGACAATCATTCCTTCACCGTCAACCATCGCTTACCATCAGCCGGGCGAGCACGGCCTGCGGAGCGAGCATGGGATTTGTGACAAGACATGATAAGTTATGTCATGTCTTACAAGTTGCCTTAAATGCTAGCACGGGTCAAACATGTGACATATTTTAAAGGCGCGAAATGCCTTTCTTGTTGTTGCCCGGCGAGCATGGCCTACAGTGACATGGCTTGAGTCACACATTGCATCGCAGTTTGGGCGATAAAGCCATTTTGTCTTAAATACTAGCACCGGCGGCGTGAGAAAATTTCATGACGTTTATTTGGGACTCATCGGGTCTTATTTGCTAATACGGGCGCACCCATTTTGTCACAAATGTCACATTTTGACAGATGATTAAGAAAAATGTATCACTTTCCTTCGGAGGTGGTGATAAAATTTTAGTTGAAAAGTAAAATATTTTCCTTCTAATCACTGCACCAAATGGCAATAAGTTTATTTTGTGTGTGTGGTGATCAATGCTTATTAATGAATTGAAATGTAAAAGGTTTATTAATTAATTCTATATTATTACTTTTTTATAATTGTAATTTTTTTTATTGTTATTCTTATTTTTAATTATTATTTTGATTATTTCTTTTTTATACTTAATTATTTTCTTTTATTCCATATTCTTCTTACTTTTATACATTTTTAAATATTTCTTAAATAAAACCCCCAAAAAACATTTAAAATATAAATAATAGGGGCCCACCGGTATCGGGAACAGGGTCCAAGGTCCAAGCTATTATATTTTTAAGTAATTATTTAAATTTTCACAATAATTATAACTTTCTAACAAACACTTACTATGTTATCAAATAATGTATGCATAAGTCTATGGTCGTGGGTCAAATATTAATTTGTGCCCAACAAAATTAAAAAGTTGTTTATCTGTATGAACGGCACACTTTTATACGTATTATTTTATTTGGTCGTCTATTCAGATTATGTCGCACTATGAAGTCAGCAACAAGAAAGGCATGTCGCACCTTTAAATTATGTCACATGGTTGTCCCGTGCTAGCATTTAAGACAAATTGTAAGACATGAGATATTTTATCATAATTTGTCATGACCGAAAATATTTTCTGTTAAGAATTTGTAGTTCAAGTCGAAAACCAAGCAAAGTAAAAAAAAAAATATTTTCATAAATTCATGTTGGGATCCTGCAAACATGGGGATAGCAAAAGGGGGGGCTAAATTTTGTTTATTTTTTGGCTAGGACATACCGTTTTCGAGATACCATTTTGGAAATATAGAGCGTGTTATGCAAATAAAATAACATTCGGAGGCCCATAATTGGGAAACAGTGCGTCGTAGGGCTATGCTTCTCAAAACCTAAATGTTTTTTATGGCCAAGATTAAACCGAAACTGCAATAAAATTGAAAAATTTGCGAAGCAGAAAAAAAATAAACTTCAAGAAGTTATGCCACATGTCAAGAAAATATCTCACGCCGCCGTGCTAGCATTTAAGACAAAATGGCTTTATCGCCCAAATTGTGATAAAAAGTGTGACTTAGGCCATGTCACAGTAGGCCATGCTCGCCAGGCTGCTGTGACAGGCTTGAGTCACACATTTTTATCACAGTTTGGGAGCAAAAACCGTGATAAATTGCGTATCTCAAGCCTATCACAGAGGCCGTGCTCGCCCGGCTAGTAAGATAGTGGATTATCCATCAATAAAAAAATCTGCAAGGAATATTTATTTTTATTATTTGTAAGTCGGACAATAAACTTTGTCAAAAATAAAAAACTGGTTTTATGTTTATTCTTGTGGTTTTACTACGTATACTTGACTATGTATACATTATCATTTAGCACCTGTATGTTGTCATAGAGCTAATAGGTGATGAACAAATATTATGGCAGCTCTTCAACAATGTACATAACCTATTACCGACTTAAAGCTAATAGTTACGTAGAAAACTGTAACAACTTATGAGAATGTGTTATAACTAGTTTGTTTTGGAAGAAGTGTTGGTCTATCCCGACTAGAACTCACAATATTGAGACTCTCCGACCGATAAGTGTTATTTTTGTGGAAGAAAAACAAACATGATTTTTGTCTTCCTACCTCGGAGGATACATCTGGTTTTGCTCCGCCAGATCACGAATATGTATCCTCCGACTGCACATCATGATTTTCTTCTTGTTTACGTCTTTTTAGTTCGCTTTTCAAGCAGTCGGGAATTTTTTTTTTTTATTAACTTTTTTTATTAAATGTGGGCTTCTAACAACGTGTGCCAAATGTCATAAGTGTATGTATGTTTGTCCACGCATTTATCTGAAACTAAATATTGGATCGTGATCATTCTTTTTTTATTGGATTAAGCTTAGATTATATTAAGTATCTCTCAACTTAGGGATTAGTGCAAAATCGGTTCTGCAGTTAGGGAATAGTGCAAAATCAGTTCTGCAGTTTTCAAGATATGGTCCCGACAAACAGCACGAATGTGTAAATTGAGTTATTATGGGTATTTTGTCAATCCTTTAGGTACCGTTCTATAGAAATTGCTCATTTTTTGTGAGGACTAAAACTAAAAAGGGTGAAATAAAAGTTTTTAGCAAAAAATAAACCGACATCAAAAGCAAACCACTTAAAAGTGTAAAACAACTTTCGTTCCGGAAGTCAGTGTCGAAAAATGATTTTAGTTAATTTTATGTGAAAAAGTTATCATACGGTTGTGTTCATAATAATGTGTCAAGTCTGACAACTATAATAATACTAGCTGACCCGGCAAACTTTGTTTTGCCATAAAAACACCAAACATTCATCTACCTTACCTACCCTAACAACCCTACACTACCTATCCTAAATATTTAAAAAAAAATTAAGGGTGAACAACCCTTATCACTTAGGGGTATGGAAAATAGATAGTAGCCCATTCTCAGACCTACTGAATACGCATATAAAATTTGGTAAAAATCGGTAAAGCCGTTTCGGAGGAGTACGGTAACTAACATTGTGACATGGAAATTTTATATATTAGAAGATGATTAAGGCTGGTATGAGAGATATATCTAGGCTGTCTAGATAAAGATATTAGTAGCAGGCGGCAATTTACTTATAGTACTTTAGTTGCCATCTGACCTCCGTTAGATTGCAGTTACTACTTACTGACTGATATCTACTATGCAATGTAAACTAGGTGCAAGGTTTCTGTTTATAATAAGCCCTGATATCTGAATTTGAAGTAGATTTTTTTTTTTTCCAAACTATCTTTTAGCTTGTAAACCTGTGATTTTGTTATTAAAGTAGGGTTTGACACGTTCTTAACTCCAAATATTCAATTCAGAAACTGACTTTAAGAAATAAATATTCGTAATCTTAATATTTTGTATATGGTATGCATGCATGCATGGAAATGAAAATTACTGTTACCATGCATGTCAGAGGAAAACAGGCAGATGTTAAAAATGATAACTAACGGTAAATATGACTGTATTTTGCACATCGTCATCATTGGCCTTTACCCGTGCCCCCTGAACAAAGATAAATTGGCACTCCATAAATCAATTCAAACCACCTTATAACATTTTATCACCAAACAACTCATGTGATTGAAATCAATTTCTAACGCCCAGATTAGATATCAAACCAGACAGAATATGGCATTATCGATTGTTATCAATTATATCTTTGACTAGTTGTGCCCCGTGGCGCTATTATTTCGCTTTTTGCTTAACGTTCTTTCTGGCTTTTAGCTTTTTGACCGGCGCCTATGGATCGCAACGTGATTTTGAATAGCCTAGAAACTTCCTGAAGAGTTAGGCTATAAAATATAAACAGAATTTTTCAGGTGCGACTAGTGGTATTCAGAGATTCATAATCATCATCATTTCAGCCGAAACACGTCCACTGCTGGACATGGCGTCCCCCAAGTGCTGCCACATCGACCAATCCCAGGGCGCGTTCAAACAAAAGAACCAACTCTTCTATCTATGAATATTTTATTAGTAATGTATAGATAATAGTACAGATTACCACAAAAACCAGTCGTTCGCATTATTTAGCACTTATCCGCGTATCTACGGATCACATTGTTACATAACCAGGAGGTAATTTGATTAAGGTCTGATAGTGGTATGGGCTTGTTACCTCGGCCTTCTGGAGTTTATCTTTATGGTAATGTGCGTGCCCATCAGGCGTTCGATTTGATAAGATATAACGCCTTGACTGCTTGACTAAACCGTAGCGTCTCGGTGTAGGCTGTGCGTGAATTGTCAGTGAATTAATGAATTTAAGATTTTATTAAACAGACTAGCGACGCGCCCCGGCTTCGCATGGGTAGCAGAGGGTATAGGGCTCCCACACATAACTGCGAATTCGCAACGCATCGCAAATATCTGAGAGTTCGCACGTACCGAATCTATCTAAATTGCATCGCATCGCAGTTATGTGTTGGAGCCCATAAGTAAGCTATCAAATATAGACATAATATATGCCATCGCGGACTTTTCTGTAGACCTATAAAAGAGGAACAATTCCACCATATACTGTTCTGTTATATCTCAAAGGGATTAGGCAGCGTTTTCGATGAAAGCTCCCAGGTGGCCTGACTTTTACCGACATTTTCAACAATTATCGTCATATTTCAACCAATTTACACAAAACCTTAACAAATTATACATCTAAACCTTCTCATGAATCCGTATGAAAATCAGTCAGTAGTTTTTGAGTTTATCGCAAACAGACAGATTTAGAAGTTGTTTTATAACATGTAGTGAAGATGGTAATTATTATAATGATCTTGTTTCTAATATAATGTTAGTTTGCCATATTTTTTTATGTTGACTTATTTATCTTTTAGGCTAATTTGCTTAAGCATAATTTTGATCCACATAATGTTACTAGGCATAATGAATGTAAGCCTTAGAATTTAGGCACAAAAATCAATAGGAATAACGGAAACATATTTGAGTTAATTTTACGTATTTATTTTGTATTTTCATGAAAATTATTTATTAATAACTGTCATGCGTTTAGACATTTCATTGCATGTTTAGCATGGGAATTTAGGGCACACGACATGGACAGGTTATAATAGGTTCGAAGGGGATGACTTGATCTCCTTCATGTTACGTTACTTAAGACCCTGCAGAGAAATAGGAGCTTCCGTCGACATTTATTTTTCGCCTTTTTATAAAAATGTGATTTAGTGTTTAGCATTTTAGGAGTATACTATTTAAGTATGCGTATTTGATATGCGTATAAAAATTATGTTTTATTATTGTTATGCGTAAATAAATTTATGCTGTAGAATGTTATGCTTAAACATTATTATGTTTGAGAAATTATGCTTAAATAATTATGCTATCATCTATACTAATATCACAGATAATATAATACTAGCATACAGATACCTCATCCCATACAAAGAAACCGTGCCGACGTAACTAGCGTTTTTCGACTGCTTATTCTGGCAATTTTTTGTACATCGAACGCATTCGGTTTTGTTTCACGGTGATAGATAGATGGTGTTAGCAGCTACTTGCAAGTAAAAGAGTTTACTAGGTTCGTGAATGTTTTTTTCTATAAATACAGTGAAGGTTTGTTTTCTAGTATTTATTTGCACGTTTTTACAGTTTTTTTTGCACCAAAATGTGTTAAAATGCAAACTTTAACAATCGAGTGGAATGCCTCAGAAATTTAAAAATGCGCCATCTATTGGCATCAATTTTAAATGATCCATCTAATAATCTTTGAAATGTGAATTAAGAGCCCAATATTCTATAATTTTGTACTTAGGAGAGTTGATTAAACAAGAACATACAATGTTTGTGTTCAATTCCAGAAAATGTTAATTTTACGCACATTGAATAACAGATGGAGGAGCATATTGCGCCATCTAGTGAGATTTATTTGAACCAAATTTTCTTTCTTAGCAATGAGACCCCGTGCTAATATTATAAAGAGGTAAAGTTTGTGACGTTGTAGGGGGTACATTCTGGATCTACTGAACTGATTTTGAAAATTCTTTTACCAGTATAAAGCTACATTATTCCTAAGTGTCATAGGCTATAATATTTTTCCAAAAAATATAGAGATCCTTATGAAAATTGCAATAATTTAACCCAAAGTAGCAAAATGTTGCATATAAAATTCATTCTTTTGGCGTGCGCTGAGAAAATTATTGATGATACATTAAAATTATGTACTACATGATTAGGTAGTATTGGGTAGATAGGGTAGAGTAGGTAGCCAATTGACGGGAGCGAAACCCCGGGGGCGGGGGTCAGCTAGTGCGTAAATATAATTAGGGTAAACATAAGTAGGTATGCAATGTTATATTATGTCTTAAAATTTTCTAGTGATCACAAACGCGACTATTGAGCTTGGGGTCCTAAGTCTAACTTAGACTTCTCTAGATCGGATAGTGTTATTATTATGTTATTGGTTAAGCAGTCGTCCCTGATTACCGGACGGGTCCGTAATATTTGTTTCTTTCTAGCAAAACAACGCGTCTTAGCTTTCTTGTCGTCAAGTTGAATAAGATTTCAACGCGAAAAAAAACATCACTATTCTAAATCGTGACATTACAGATCGATATGCGTTCGATTAGATTCGTCACCGAAGTGTGACCAAAGTGTTCAGAATCCATAAATTATATAGAAGGCGAATGCAATTCTGTAAGAGTAGGCTATGAATGTGCTGCTTTAATATGACATGGCGCCGGTCGATTGAGGTGAACGTCCTAGGGCTTGTCTTGGCAGGAGGCCAGTTAAGACAATGTAAGTTGGCATTTACAATTGAAATACTAATAAAGGGACACATGAGAATCTTTATTTGATAACCTAAGGATTATATGGCCAAACTGCTCTTGTGTGTACGTCGATACGCGAACTAAGGCTACTCACACACAGGCGAGACGGGACTTCGCGACACGAATTTGCGTTGTCTAACGCGACGCATTTCTTGAGGATAGTTTAAAAGTAAATAACTTAATTCACATAAATGCTTTAACTTTGAGCCTATAGTGCCCTTCTTTTGCGTGGACGACTCTATAGAAATCTTAACTGATTGATCACTACAGTACAGAACATTACGAGATGAGAACTTCTTGAAAACTTAGTTCCCTTAGCCCAAATTTAAATGACTGCACCATAGCAATTAGCTAAAATAAGTAATTTTAATTTGGCCTAAGGACATAAAAATATGAATAGCAGAGGATTATTATCTGTAGTTTCTGCCTACCCCTATAGGGAAAAGGCGTGAGATTATGTATGTATGTAGGATCATTCAACTGCATATCGGCTTACGATTCCCCCTATCATATACCTTGGAAAATAGTCTAGACTCTTTATCAGAGAGATAACATTGACCCACAAAGTGTCAGGTTTAACTCACGTCAGCCATTTATTTATATTTTCTTTTACAGAACTTTCAGATACTGTGATCCCGGAAACTTTAATCAACAGATCTAATAACAGAACAAAAACAAATAATGCTTTATTCAGAAATAATAATAATGTAGTTATTTTAAATTGAATTCTATTCTCAATGTTATCATGAGGAATGATGCTTATTTAATTATTATGTGTTGTGTGTATTATGCGCATATGCAATGTTAGAGCAATGATTACAAAATATTATTTTCCTTTAGTTCTAAGACAAGATGTGAGAGAGAAGATGTGAGATGTCACATGTCTTTGGTTTTTCCTTGAAAAACCCATTGCGGCTTAGTAGATGTAGCAAGCCGCACTGAGTCCGCATGGTATATTATGACACATTCTCTCTCACAAGAGAGCTTGTGTCTCTGCAGTGGGAATATTATATGATGATTATAGGCTGATTATGCTAAATATCTCTTAAATTTCAACCCAGGTTCCTCAATAGCAGAACAGAGTATTTACTTTTTTCTGTTATTTTATCTTTTAAATTTAGGTTTTGAGTAAAACTCAAACATTGCTTGTGTTTTGATTTTGATAAAACAACAAATGCAACTTAATCTGCAGTTTTCCCACAAATTATCCTGTTTGTGTCATTCAATAAACAATGAAAATACTTTGACCAAATTAACTTAGTTAATACCATAAGTATCCTTAATCTGGCCCTTTACATGATAATAAAATAAAAGAAATACATACCCTTCCATACTTTTGCAAGGCCTGACATTAGCATACAAATCGAACTCCTTTCGCAGAGCCAAGTTGAGGGAGCGGTAGCCCTTGCCAATCGGGGTCATCAGGGGACCCTTAAGTCCGATCTTGTTAGCGTTGACTGAGTCAATGACCTTCTGTGGGATACCCATCTTGCCGTCTGGGCCCTAGAAAAAGTTGACCAGTTAGTACAAGAATAAACAGCACAGCTTTTGAGTTACCCACTATGTAGTGAACCTGCACTACATAGTGGTTCTGTAAACTGAAAAGCAGTGCCTAGAACATAGTTCAATTTGCATACAGTTAAGGAACGGAGTTCCCTACCCATCTGGGTGGATCAAGTCAAAAGAGAATAGGTTACTTCTAGGATCTAGGCAACCATACTGCATTGTCAACTGCTTCTGAAGAGCCTATCAAGTCGTCGGTCTCTTTCAATTTAGACATTTTGTGTGGGACCGGTTAATCAACCGGTTGTGTGCAGTACGACAAATGCACTGCAATCTTAATTGAAAGAAACCTAAAATTTTGAGCTCAAATGCTTCAGTATTGCAATGTTCATATCATAAGCATAAGCTGCGTGACTTGACAAATAGATGATGAATGTATTATTTGTGTCACACTAAGGTAACCCGACACAGAGGCTTGTGTTAGCACTGCTGCAAACTGAAAATATCTAGTTCTACAAGCATATTTAGATGCGCTTATGTAACCTAAAACCTACACTGTTAGTTTTAGAATGCACAGCAAAACGAATTTAATTCAGTTGATAGAGCATTAGATAAATGTTGAATTGAGTGCAAAGTAGCAGACACAATAGAAAAAAAAATGTTTCAAGTGCAATATGTCCCTTTTAGCGCACAACCGGTATTTTATTGTAGACTTCAAATAATGTAACTGCCACTCTGTTGAAATAGCAGGCTTGTATTCACACTATTAAATGCATGTGAACAGAAAGGCAGAAAGTGTAAAACATGTTAGATTTTCATCAATACAAGTTATCAAGCATGGTGATTTTTATAGGCTTGAACATACGAGTTGCAGACACCAGCACCACTATTTTGTAACTTGCATTGAAATATGCATAATGATAGAAAAACTACTATTACTAGGTATAAAAATACTAAAATATTTTAATGATTATTAAATTTACAAGAATACATTGTTCTTAATTAAAATGTTTACTATCTATTATCTGCTAATGTTTCTGAGGCAAAAGAACACATTGTTTACAATTTTATTTACAAAGCTACAATTAAAAACAATGCTGATACTTTTAGAGAATGGTCTTCTTACTGTTTTAATGTTTTTAGCTAGCACACTAGCAAAATGCCAATGTGGTAAAATCTAGATAGATTTTTAAACAACACATGGTACTTACCCTAACAGCTGTGACGTCGACCTCATCCCACTCGATGGGGACTTTTGCGGCCTCGAAGATTTTCTGCACAGCGACCGTGATCTCAGGCCCGATACCGTGGCCGGGAATCAGCGTCACCTTGCGCACGCCCGAGCTGTACGGTGCGGCACCGCTCCGGCTCACAGGCACCTGCACAGCACCAGCAAATACCAGTCACATAACCTCAAATACATCACTAATTCATCACAATAAAAAAATATGTAACCTCATCATTCCCTCCCTTATTCACCCCAGAACCATTGTTCGCACCCGGCTCCAACCATTTCAGCAGTGAACCCAACACTTTGCTCTCACGAAAAGGTTCCAAAAGCACTTTTATATAATTCCTCGACATAACTATAATACTACGTCTATTTTTGGATATCGAGAATTAAAATACAGCAAACCACTTAAACTACAAGTTAAAAGGGTCCATGCAATAGGACTTTACGTTAGTTATTATGTAACACCTCTATAAACTTACAATTTTCCTGATAATTCTTGCTGCCATTTCTCAAATTTTGCTAATTTGACGAGCGATAACTCCGCGGTGAAGGGCGGAGGGGAGGAAGCTGCAGCGCGGTAACTACGGCACTACGCATGACCGGAAACAGCTATCAAGGACGTTCTAAACGTTACATGACAACGAAAATTCATAAAAGAAATAACATTTATTAATTTTAATGGGTTATAAATCACATTTTAATAATTCAAATAAAATGATTATCAGATTATAAAAACAAACCGAATCAAAATAAAAACAGACCGATTAAAAAGTATGGCAACATTGATTCCTGTGCTCGGCTTCGTCACTATTTTTGTAGAGTAGACAAACTATTCCCCTAGTCTTAGGTCTACGTTATTTTACATATAGCCCTCGCCAAACTTCTTGGCCGCCCTGAAGTGGGTTTGCTGGATGCGAGATGCACGAAACGGTGCTGTTTTTGTATGAGATTTTCTACTGTGCAGCCATTGTAGCCAACTTCAGGGCGGCCAAGAAGTTTGGCGAGTTTGCACTGTAGTGTGCTTTGAATTCTCAAAGAGACAAGCTAAAAAGGATACTACAAAATGATCGGTTGAATTTTTAGCTTGTAACAGTAAAATAAATTATACAGGAAGTTCGTTAGGTTTTCACTGGCAGCACAGTTAATTTGACGTTTGTCAGTTTGACGCTTTTGACGTTTCAATTGTTGACTAACTTGACTTGTCAATATTGTGGATTAATGTGATTTTCATTTTACAGAAGAATCTAACAATCGAACCGAAAAGAAATTTGTATGTAAATGGTAAATTAAATGTTATAGTTGTCTCCTTCTAAGTTCGACATGTTATACTTAGTTTAAATAATAATTTATGTGAAAGTAGGTCGTCTCAAAATGGATCAACCTCTTTCATTGAAATTGGCTTCTATGGGCCTTATTTCTCAATGTAAACTAAAAGAAATCTTATTACTGTGCGGTGATAAAAAGGACCTTATTATAGACCCTACACTTATCAAACCACTGGAGAGAATTTGTGGTGTAATCTGGCTTCGGTAAGGTCAAGCTTTTTTCATTTATTCTACTTTTTTAATATTTCATTCCGTATTATTATAACTGTCATTTATGCAAATTTCTTACCCTTTCTTAATATGTAATTCATATACAAGTTTTTAGAAGCAACATTATTTATTTTATTTATTAGAGTAGTAAGTGGACGCTTGTTTAATTTTACTTGGGTTTGGTACAACACTTTTTCTTGTTCCATTCCGTCTTATCAAAAGTCAAATTATCACTGAGACCCTTTTAATAACAACTTCTATTTTTATAGGCAACATGGCATTGACAAAATATACAAAATGGACCCTCAACTGGGGAGCACAGCCAACACAAATCGAGTGTACTTCATACCGGCCTGCATACTGAAATACAAATGTGTCCTGGACCAGATTGCTTCAGTACTCAGCCAGAACCCAGCTCTTGCAGACCTGAAGTGCTTCCACATCATAATAGTACCCAAAGTATTAACAACATATGACTCTGTGCTTGAGAGCAAGGGATTATATGGCATAGTGAAGCTGCACACATTTTCATGGGAACTCATGGCCTTGGATGAGCAGCTCCTTAGCTTAGAACTACCTTTTCTCTTCAAGCAACTGTTTGTTGAACAAAATCATTCATTACTCTCAAGCATATCCATGTCTTTATGGAGTTTATTCCATGTTACTGGCAAGCCTAAGACAATATTCTCTGTGGGCAAACTATCTGCTAGTGTATTGGATATGTTGGAGATCTACAATGAAACTTATGCCAGAGATTTTCTTGACACACACAGTTCTAAAGAAATTGGAGCACTGATTGTAATCGATAGAAACCAAGACTATGCATCTAGCTTGCTTACTCCTGCAACCTATAGTGGATTGCTAAGCGAACTGTTCAACATAAACTGTGGCCATCTAGACTTGAATGTCAAAGAGACAAAGGTGAAGAAAGGTAAACTGAACTTTGGGGCTGTGGAAGAAGGTGCATCTTCCAAAAACACAGTCATGACATTAGATAGTTCTATAGATACTTTATATGGAGAGATTAAACACAGACATTTCTCTGAAGTCTTAAGTGTGTTGAGTTCTAAAGCAAAGCTTTTGAAGAATGAGGATATAAAGGCTTTAGGTATACAAGAAATAAAGCATTTTGTGGCAACCAAGTTGCAACAGGTATCTCTGTTCAAGCAGAATCTAGTCAACCATGTACTTGCTTGTGAAACAATCATTTCTGAAATGAGCAACAAGTTTGAGAACTTGAAACTTGCTGAGACGGAGATGTTGAACAATAGAAATAAGAAGTCAAACTTCACATTTGTTGATGAAAACTTTGGAACAGATGTACATATTTATAACAGCTTGCGTCTCATGTGTTTACTCAGTCTAACCCAATCATTAACTTATGATGAGTACAATGCTTTAGTCAGCAAATACTTACTAGCTTTTGGTTACAAATATCTGTATGTTTTCAACAACCTCATCAACGCTGGGTTGCTAGTTCCGCCTTCAAGTCCTAAACTATCTTTAAATATCTCAAATCTTGGAAATCTAAGTGACAGACTACCGAAATGGCAAAATGAGTTTCAGAGTACTGCAAATAAATTGAAGCAGCTTCCATCACAACCGGACAAAGTTGGTAAGACATCTCCCAGTTATGTGTTCCATGGAGGCTATGTACCACTAGTTGCTGTAGTCTGCAATGCAATACTAACATCAGACACTTTTGCTGATGCATTATCAAAACTTTCTGCCATCTCAGATTTGAGGGTAGGTGGTACAATTCTAGATAAATTCAAAGATGGAATGGAGACTTTAAATGAGAAGCTATCCAATTTAAAGTTACAGAGTGACTTAGAATTTGGATGTAAAGATGTTAGGAGTTTTGCTAAGGTTTTGAAGAGTGAACCAAACAAAGGTGGTTGCTTTCCTTTGAAGCCTAAGACTGTGCTAGTGTATGTTGTTGGCGGAGTGAACTATGCGGAGGTAGCTGCCTGTGATGTTGTACAGACTAATACGGGCAGCAAAATAATTGTGGCCAGCGATTGTATATCTAGTGGTGCCGATTTGATGGCTGCTAATACTTGAAATGAGGAAGATGGTACTTACATGGAAATATAGCTTTGAAACAATGCAAGTATATTCAGACTTTGTTCTGTTCTAAACCGCCTTAAATGCCATGGGTGTTATTATATTGGCAGGCAGATCTTAATGTATTCATTTAGTTTTTAGATTTTTTATGCTGAATGGCTGATGACAAGAGCAACTTGTATAATCCCATATAAAATGTAAAGGCACATGTCCAGTCACTGTATGTTGATATACTAAAGCTTTAATTTAAATATTGTTGATATTACTACATATTTTAGTGCATATTTTTTCTTATTTGTAACTATATTATTCCATATAGGATCTATGGCAGGCCTAGATTTGTTAAAGCGAATTTATTTACGTTATTAATAGATTTTTAATTTTAGTCTAATAAATGTGTCATAACTCATAATATTATTTGTAAAGGTCAGCTGACATAGACCCGCGACATTGAGATCTAAACTTTTTTCTGTATTAGATCTATATTGTATCGCTATCGGTTGAAAATGCCTCTGAAAATGACGCCGGCTCAGTTCAAGACCGTGCACAGTGGAGAAGATGGATAAGGAGGCCCAACCCCAAGTAAATGGGATAAGGTCGCGCGTCGCGACAGAAGTAAGACAAAGAATTGTTTCGCTATGTTATAAAGTACGCGGAACCTCGCGTCGCGTGTCTATGTGAGCTGACCTTTAGGTATAAGGATTTTATAAATCAAATAGACATAGAGAAATGAAATCTCATTTATTGTAAAATAGCTTTTTTAATATGGTTCATGAACACTATAATATAATAATACCTATTTTATCACAGAATATTGTTCGTCCATTTTCTCTGTGCAAGCGAATATTAAGTATGTAAAAATCTTGAAAATGGTACATAGGTAGTCAAAACATAATATTTTGTCAATAAATATGATAAACATGAAAGCTTTTTTAATAATATTTTCATCCTGGCAAGAAAAGTTCTGTAAAACTTTAATACAACTATTTCGATTTTTTCTTACATTAAACAAGTTTACACGATTTCTATAAATGCCTAGTAAAAGAAATACATCATAATAAAAACAAAACTAAAATTGGCTAATTTTCGTCTCCTTTTGTAATTCTTGTGCATCGGTTTTTCCTATAATGGAGCAACATGATTTTCATCCCAAAACGCTTGATGAAGATCTTCAAAAGTATTAAAAGACAGTATCAGACCATGAGCTAAACTAAGTTACTTTAAGCTTAGCTTGATTGCCACACTTTTGTGCAGACCCTAATCTATGTTTCTGATTTTATTTCTACATTTTCAAGACGTCTGCCGAAATTAAAGTTATTTTATATTCATGGTGTTTAATTTTTCAAAAAAAATACAACCGACTTCTAAATAGTAGGTACAAAATTTAGAAGTTGGTTGTTTTTTTTTGGAAAAAAATTGAATTTTTCACTTTTTAGTTACACAATTAAGAGTGCATCATGACAAATCCGATAAGCCCAAACACGGCTAGGATAAATTGTTTTATTACGGAGTTCCAGTGCCTAACTTCCGGCTCCATCATCAGATCAGTTCACCCAGACCATTTTTACCACAACCATTTATTTAAGTTTGCTTCGTCGCTTTACTATTAAACAAAGACGTATTGAGGTATTCCAGTGGCCATATGTGGTCTTCTTCATAAGTTCCACTTCACCAAATGATACTTTCTGAATGCAAATGCGTGGTTTACCCTGATAGCATGGATAGCGCATATAGTATTTTTCAGACCTTGTTAGTTTGACGTATGCACTACTACGATTATCTGCTACGCAAGCTAAGCTCAACACTTTCAGTGCCGTTGCGACATGTATGCCGTGTATGCGGCACCCAGCAGGGATTTCATGACAATATGGCAGTGTCAAAGGTTAGCTCTTGGCCTACGACCTGCTTTATGAAAGATAGTTTAACATATTTATGTAAATTTCATGCAGGGTATACAAAACAAGTAAAAAAATATGTAATTAGAATAGTATAATTTTAAAATATTGGTACAAAAATTGAGTAATGTCTTTTATAAAAAGGCTGAATAGCCAATTAGTCTATATTCTTTAACAACCAGAGACACGCTTCGACTGAAGGGACCAACCCTTGTATGTGGAGAAATGTTCATCAATACCCCTTAGCAGTGGCAGACTTATATTATGACTGACTTTACGGTTTTTCTACAACTACCGCACTTAGAAACAAAAAGAATACAATTTTTGCTTATTTATACACTGTTGTCTCACCGCAGGGCAAAGGCCTCCCTTCTGTAAATTATACCCAGTTTTGGGCAAGAGTGAATCAGAAACAAAAAAATAGTAAATTTTCGCTATATTAATACCGTTATTTATTTTTTAACCTACGTCGTCTCACTGCAGGGCCCTCTTTAACATTATTTCCAGTTATGGGCGTTCGTGGACAAGTTAGCTATTACAACAATAATACCTTGTCTTACTGTCTATAGTTAACTGTCAAAGCGGCCCATTTCATACAAGGCTAGTCCCTAAGCCCGCCATAGCGTCGTCGAATGACTCTGGCCTATTTACGCCAATACTGCGCGAATTTGTGGAACTGTTCGACTAGAACCGCCATGACTGCTGTGACTGACATATCTAGGAGATTCTGGAGATAGTGTACGGCTTCCTCGTCGCCTAGGTCCAGTCTGAAAGTAAGGATAAATGGGTATTAGTTACGTCAAACATGGAAGGAATAAATTTGACCTTTTTTTAAAAGGCGCATGCTTTGATCGATGTTCTTCTCGATACGCTAGTATCTATAATAAATATAGTCTCTAAATATTATGTTTGACTCAGAATTCTGCCACGCCATTTATATACACTGTATGCACATGCACAGGTGACAGCTGGGCATGGCCAAGTCGCGCAAGACGAAAGCTGGGCCATGCTCTGCGGAGAGCCGCCGCACTAACACTGAAGATTGGATCCATCCGAGAATTGTAATTGATTGTTGTCATTAGTGTTGCCTAACTATCGATAGTTGACCTCGAAAAATAGTCACAATATCGATAGCCCTATCGATAGTATTGAAATTTTACAATACTATCGATAGTATCAATACTATTGGATATTGATACTTTCTTTATTTTATTTTCTTAAAATAAAACATGTTGTTCCACCCTAGATTTATTCCTGTTAGTGGGTGCGTTTACAAACATATACACTCACATACACAAACACCCAGAGCCGGAACAACTATCTGTACATCATACAAATAATATACTATCGATAGTATCTATCCAAGAAATTGAGCAATACTATTGATAAAGTACAATACTATCGATACTACTGAATTTTGGTAAAATATCGATGTAGTAAAACTATCGATAGTTTCGACAGTGATCGAAGTAAAATTACCATAATAGTGATAGTGTCGATAGTATCAATACCCAATAGTATCGATAGTATTGCTCAATATCTTATTTATTTATTTATTCGTTTGTCCTCGCACTGGAACGCCTTGCAGCAATTACACCAATGGAGCTCAATCTCATAATAAGCGCACTATAAGTCCAGGTTTCCTCACGATGTTTTCCTTCACCGTTGTCAGCGATGTCCAAGATTAACTTAGAAAGTACATTTCTCTCTCATTTCATTTCGTTCTTGGATAGATACTATCGATAGTATTGTAAAATTTCAATACTATCGATAGGGCTATCGATATTGTAACTATTTTTCGAGGTCAAATATCGATACATCAAGTATCGATGGTTAGGCAACACTATACTGCAATCACTGTTGAAACTATCGATACTATCGATATTTTTTCTACATCGATATTTATTTATTATCGATAGTATCGACAGTGCTTGCAGTAAAACACCAGAATAGTGACTACCGATAGTATCAATCCATCAATACCCAATAGTATCGATACTATCGATAGTATTGCAATTTATCAATAGTATTGCTCAATTTCTTGGATAGAACCTATCGATAGTATTGTAAAATTTCAATACTATCGATATTGTGACTATTATTCGAGGTCACGATAGAATCGACAACCTATCGATAGTAAGGCAACACTAGTTGTCATAAAATACACATAGATAGGCTACGAAAAAGATGTACTGTCATGTATGCGTCTATACCCAGTAACTAGGTTACGGAATTCAGATAGGCAGTTACGTCATGTAAAATACTCAGATGAATTTCGTTGTACTAAAAGCCTACCCAATATATTTGGCCAAAGACTAGGCTGATTTAGTATAGAGTTCACTCAGTAACTGGGAAATTCGATACCCATTGACAAGACTTGTATCGCTTCCGATTGTCTACATTCTATACTAAGCCCTGAATGAACTTCACAAACGATGAATATAATCATGTGTGCTAACGTACCTCAACTTGTCTTGCACTTTCTTGACAGCCTTGTCGGGTTCTAGCGCGATGTCAGGCACAGATGCGTCCACCATCAGCGAGAATAGATTCAGCATCAAGTTTGCGTGTCTGTAAATCAAATAGAAAAAACTCAATACGAGTAGATACCCAAACACAAAACTTTTTTACATTTTACAAATAAGTTACAAATTTGTACTAAAGGCCACAAGGAAAAATAGTAGCCCACTGGAGTAGTATTGGAAACAGGGTCCAAGCTATTGGTGCTCAAGGTTCCAGAGATAGGAAACTTCTCAAATAGCGAGCCGTGCCCAAATGACCGCTTTTTTTAATTCACGCCGTTGATCCAACTGTCTTAATGAGGCCCTTCTAAGATGTTGATCGAGGTTCGTGGCTATTAAGCCTTTGAACAGACGGCCCATAATAGTAGTAGTAGTTGTAAAGCACTACGGAGCGTTTTGCGCACTTTGAGAAGTGATGGATGACTAGGATGACGTGGACTAGTCCGTGGCTTTAACCTCTCAACTCCGGTCGCAATAAACGCTTAATACCGTCAAGTCCGGCTGGTACCAGCACACCGCAACTATTTAAACTTTATTTATAAGCTTCATACGGTTTAATATCGTTTCTGAATGATTGCACTCTGGCCGATAATATTATTCAACTATATTCAAAAATAGTCTAAACAAAAATATCATAGCCAACATTATAAAAAAACTGGCCAAATGCGAGTCGGGCTCGCGCATGAAGGGTTCCGTATAATTATCACAAAAAAAAAATCGGCAAAAATAACGTTTGTTGTATATATACATACATATAGAATAAATATATAAGTGGGGCTCCCCGCCACTTATATATTTATTCTACTGTTTTTAGTATTTGTTGTTATAGCGACTACAGAATTACATCATCTATGAAAAAATTCAACTGTCTAGCTACCGTGCTAGATCATGAGATACAGCCTGATGACAGACAGACAGACAGATGGATCGTGGAGTCTTAGTAATAGGTTCCCGTTTTTACCCTTTGGGTATGGAACCCTAAAAACGAATGTGAGGTCATTTTACGCTGCAATAACGCGCGCGCTTGCCGGATTTGAAGGAGTTTTAATTAAACTGACGGCCCGAGCTGAGAGGTAACAGCTACCTCTGCTAAGTGTGGTGTGTGTGTTGACTCTTTATGCCATACCTGCGCAAATGCAAGAAAGCAGTATAGCACTGCTTGCGGAACTCGTGGTACAGCTCGGAGTGCACGCCGCCCATGGCCTCCACCATCTCCTTGGACAGCTTCATGGGCGGCGGCAGCGGCTTGGGGTCGCGGCCCAGGATGTAGCCGAAGTCGATGTGGAACAGGGCGCCCGCGCGCGTCAGCAGCAGGTTGTCCAGGTGGCGGTCGCCCACGCCTGGCCAGCGGAAACAAGTGTTCATTTATTTGTCTCAAGTTCTCAACTATACATAGATTCAAAATATTGTCCGACCAGCCGGGCGAACACGGCCTCTGTAATAGGCTTGAGTCACGCATTTTATCACGGTTTTTGCTTCCAAACTGTGATAAAAATGTGCGACTCAAACCTGTCACAGTAGGCCGTGCTCGCCCAGCAGTATGTAGCTACTTGACCAATCCCAAAATAGTTTGTAAAACGCAAGCAGATAAAAAACATTGCACGATATACTGTTTTGACGTGACAACGTCTTATAAATTGGTTTGCCGGGTGACACTTCAAGAAACTGCGTTACGCTCCGCTCACGTTATGCGCTCACAATGAGAGCGAGTGAGAGGCACGCGTCCCTTCCACTCGGGCATGGTTAGCCCGCCTAAGAGCGAGAGAGACAGACATAATCCTTCTTCCTACTATACGAATGAATATTCACATTAAAATTATTTTACCACTCAAAGTCGTTGTCACGTAAAACTTTCGCCCGTATACCGACTTTACAGGCAACCAATTTTTTATGCTGAATGGCTGATGACAAGAGCAACTTGAATAATCCCATATACAATGTAAGGCACATGTCCAGTCACTGTATATTGACTAAAGCTTTAATTTAAATATTGTTGATATTACTACATATTTTTGGTATATTAATATAACAGTGCTTGTTTGTGCAAAATGCAATTTACGACATCAAGATTGAGCATAAAATTTAAATTTCAAGGCACCGATAAACCTTGAATTACCATTACATACAGGAAAAAAAGCCAGTAAAAAAAGCATATTTTCATTTGGTCTTTGAGCCTTAGTGCAGTTAACGAAAATATCACCAAAATATACTCACCAAGTAAATAAGTAATAACACAGTACCCTGCACAGCTTCTTATATAAGTATCCATAGTTTCAGGCTTAATCCCATAGGGGGCGCCCTCACAAGGGTTATACTTTCTGAAGAAGTTCTGTATACTGCCCTCCGTCGCCAACGCTTCTGCTACGGTCACGGACTCGATAAACTGAAGGAACCCATGCTTAGAACTAGTCGCTAAGACCTTGTAAGGGGTCAACTTTAAGTCTAAATTCTCTCTCCTTAATAACTTATCCATTAAAGTGATCATTTGTAGTATAAGTTGGTCTTGACGTAGATCGTCTCCGTGCTTGAATATCGCTTCGTATTCCATGCCTTCTGTTGTTAGGAAGGTTAGTTTTGAAGGCATTAGGGCTGATTTGAATAAGCTTGCTTTTTTGGCGACGATTCCTGAAAGAGAAAGAAAATGATTATAATGTGGTAATAGAGAGTAGAGACATATTCTGATACTGTTTTATTATGTAAACTGACGTACTTCCACGTATTGCAAGAGAGTGAAGCGAGCTTCTCTTGTGACTCATACAGAAATAAGAGATAAATTGATTTATTTAATACTTTATACAGACAAACGTACAGTCGAGGACTTCGTGGCCATAGATATGTTGTTGATTTATGGATAAAAAAGCGACAATGCAGGACGCAAGAGCGAGCAACGCAAGCTCGGATATTTTCGGGCTCCGCCTCGAACAAGTTAGTATCGTGGCATTCCAGAAATTAGAGTTAGTTTGCCGACGTTTATGCAGAACGTTTTAGAAATCTTAGAATGTAGGATGCAACAGCGTGCTCAAAAGTTCTGGCATCCTACGATTGTATTCTTATTTAGGTATATTGAACATACGTAGGTGTCACCTAACTACAAATTACGTCGTATTTACTGAAAATATTTGACCACCTTGTTTGAGATAATATAAAACATCATTCATTTTGAGAATTCAACAGTATTCATTGCGAGTTTTAAGCCTTTGCTACACGGTCGCCAACCAAGCCAAAAACCAAGGTCACCTTGGTCGGCAGCGGCCGTTCCCGACTATAGACAGTGGTTGCCAACCAAATTTAGCATGACCTTCCAACGCCCTTGGTCGGCGTGCGTGCGTTGCCAACGAGTTGGTCGGCGATTTGTTTGATGCCGTGTAAACGCTTGTTGACAACCACGCGTATGACAGTCGCGCTTCTGCAGGTGGTGAGTGCAGACGCACGCGCAAAAAATTACTCAACAGAGCGAACGCAATGTAATAACGGAACTTATCGATATATACAGAGACTTGTCCTGTCTTTGGGATTTGACATCAGAGTCATGTATAGATGCAAATGAAAAAAAAAAATGAATGGGATATTTTTTTTAAAGTATATTCTTTTACTTTTAATGTACCTATATTAAATATAAGTACTAGCTTCTGCCAGCGGCTTTGCCCGCGTGAAAAGTGTCTTCTTATCCCAAGGCGACATTATACCGGGATGAAAAGATGCATACGTGCTATTCCAGATTATAATCTATCTTTGAGCCAAAATTCATCCTGATCAGCTCAATTATTTTAGCTTGATTGAGCAACAAACATACATACATCCATCAAAACTTTCGCATTTATAATATTAATAAGAAGATATTAAGATTAGAGTTTAGTTTTTAAAGTTTATTAGTATATTCTTTTTGAAGTTTTGATAGGCAAGGCGACATGAAGTCGTAATGAAAGTACGGTACGAGCGTAAATGCGTCCTCTCTGCGCGGCGTTCTAAACATACTGAGGTTGGGAGCTTGTCGCACACCGTGTAGCCGGCATCGCCCCACGCGCTTCCGACCAAGGTGACCTTGGTTTTTGTCGCGGTCGGTGACCGTGTAGCACAGACTTTACGCTTTCGGTTAGACAGATTTATAAACGTACGAAGCACGGTCTGCGTACGGTGCGAGTGGGGCTGGGGCTGGCACCTGGCGGCAGTCCTGCACACGGCTGGACTGCTGCAGGCAGGCGGCAGTCCTGCACACGGCTGGACTGCTGCAGGCAGGCGGCAGTCCTGTACACGGCTGGACTGCTGCAGGCAGGCGGCAAGCCTCCAGTGCCGGTTTCTACCATTAGCTAGTAGGGATCCTAGCACATACCTTTAATGGTGACGTTAGGGTCGAGCGGGAAGGGCATGGGCTCGAAGTTGGTGAAGTTGAACTTGAAGGCGTCGGGGTCGGCCAGTAGCTGCTGCAGGCGCTCCGCCTTCTTGTTGCGGTTGTGATTGTGATTGTGTTAGTTCGTATGTGGCGTCATAGATGTCGCTACTTACCTTTAATGGTGACGTTAGGGTCGAGCGGGAAGGGCATGGGCTCGAAGTTGGTGAAGTTGAACTTGAAGGCGTCGGGGTCGGCCAGTAGCTGCTGCAGGCGCTCCGCCTTCTTGTTGCGGTTGTGATTGTGATTGTGTTAGTTCGTATGTGGCGTCATAGATGTCGCTACTTACCTTTAATGGTGACGTTAGGGTCGAGCGGGAAGGGCATGGGCTCGAAGTTGGTGAAGTTGAACTTGAAGGCGTCGGGGTCGGCCAGTAGCTGCTGCAGGCGCTCCGCCTTCTTGTTGCGGTTGTGATTGTGATTGTGTTAGTTCGTATGTGGCGTCATAGATGTCGCTACTTACCTTTAATGGTGACGTTAGGGTCGAGCGGGAAGGGCATGGGCTCGAAGTTGGTGAAGTTGAACTTGAAGGCGTCGGGGTCGGCCAGTAGCTGCTGCAGGCGCTCCGCCTTCTTGTTGCGGTTGTGATTGTGATTGTGTTAGTTCGTATGTGGCGTCATAGATGTCGCTACTTACCTTTAATGGTGACGTTAGGGTCGAGCGGGAAGGGCATGGGCTCGAAGTTGGTGAAGTTGAACTTGAAGGCGTCGGGGTCGGCCAGTAGCTGCTGCAGGCGCTCCGCCTTCTTGTTGCGGTTGTGATTGTGATTGTGTTAGTTCGTATGTGGCGTCATAGATGTCGCTACTTACCTTTAATGGTGACGTTAGGGTCGAGCGGGAAGGGCATGGGCTCGAAGTTGGTGAAGTTGAACTTGAAGGCGTCGGGGTCGGCCAGTAGCTGCTGCAGGCGCTCCGCCTTCTTGTTGCGGTTGTGATTGTGATTGTGTTAGTTCGTATGTGGCGTCATAGATGTCGCTACTTACCTTTAATGGTGACGTTAGGGTCGAGCGGGAAGGGCATGGGCTCGAAGTTGGTGAAGTTGAACTTGAAGGCGTCGGGGTCGGCCAGTAGCTGCTGCAGGCGCTCCGCCTTCTTGTTGCGGTTGTGATTGTGATTGTGTTAGTTCGTATGTGGCGTCATAGATGTCGCTACTTACCTTTAATGGTGACGTTAGGGTCGAGCGGGAAGGGCATGGGCTCGAAGTTGGTGAAGTTGAACTTGAAGGCGTCGGGGTCGGCCAGTAGCTGCTGCAGGCGCTCCGCCTTCTTGTTGCGGTTGCCGCTCTCTCGGGTGACAGTCTTCACCAGTTTGACCAGCTTGTCGATGAACACCTGTTGGCGGGCCAGGAAGGACCGGGTGCGTTGGTGGTCGGTGTTGCCTGGAAATATAAATAAGTTATTGAAAATATTGTTGTTTGACCAGTAATAAGGATTTTGTATCACATCTATTCAAAAAGAGCTAGCTTATTCTTCGTAAACATATATAAATAGTTCGTTAGTCCTTAGGGACTAAAAGTGATTTGAATTTGGAATGTGGATATTGTTAGTAAATGTTCCAATCAGCAAAGAGATTACATCGCTAAAATCGATTACGCCGAATGTTTAAGGTGAATGGCTAATGAGCGATAATTCTATTTCGGAACGCACGGGAACATTGTATTGAACAAGTGACTGGCTGGAAAAACAAATATAAACATTAACCTATAATTATGTCTATATTATGTCTTATGGTTCCTAATTGTATATAAATAAATAAACGTAACGTTCCTGTTCATACGTTGGGCTTACTTATTTTCTTATAGAGGGTGATAAAAAGTAGTGTCCACCTCGGAAGCAAACCTATTTTAAGCTTGAGTGAAGTACATTGAATCCCTCGCTGCGCTCAGAATTCAAATCATTCTCGCCTTTAAAGTAGATGTTTGCTCCCTAGAAAAAAAAATATCTACTATTTTTCGTGTTTGGATTAAATGTCTGCTTTATATAACACTAGCTGTTCCCCGCGCCTTCGCTTCCGTCAACGGGCTGCTAACCTACCTACCCTTTTTCTTTTTTGTTCCGGGGTGGAAAATCCTCATTGGATGTCATCCACCCTGGGGGGGCGGAGGGGTCTGTCAGACTGGTACTGACTAAAAACCACCCCCGGTGTTCCATCTCACACCTACGCCGGGGGTCGTGGAAACAGACGATGCTTCCGTAACCCCCGGCTAGTGCCAGCCCGCCTACGCGGGCCTCGATCTCGGGTTGGGGGAGAGTGTTAACGCAAATTAACATGTTTTCTATATTTTATTAATTATTTGATGTAAGTTCTGAATTTTATAAACTAATCATATATTATCTGTATTCTTGTATAGAAACTTTAATTTTTGTTGCTTGCAACACTGAGCCAATGGAGATTCATGTCGGCAGAACGTTTAATATCAGCTCTCGATTTCAATTATTCAAATTCAAGTAAAATACGGATTATCTCATCAGTTCATTGTTCAAACCTATTTTACGGTCAATTGTGTATGTGAGTACAATAAATCAAAGGATCAAGTGAAATCAACAAAGTTTTTCATTTGCCACCGATGTTCACATTCAATTTCCTCAACATTCCGGTTGCGATTCGAACCCGCCAGCCGGAGTGAACATTATTTGGTGGCCCATGAGGGGAATCAGCAAGAAATCATCGGTTCAAAACGCATCAAGAACGTAATCGCTTAGTCTGCGCGATCGTCATCATCAATTAAGTCAACGGGTTTCAAGTCTCAACACGTCGCATCGAGGTACGCCATTGTCGTGTGGCCTGTGAAAAGTACCTGTTCAAGTCATTAACTTCGTCAGTCATCGGTTCATCATCACTACAGTTTATCAAGTTCTACTATTCATCGGAGGTCATCATCGGTGATAATTATTATTATTATCATACCGGCACGAGCCATCGTCGGAGGTAGTTTGGCGCGAACGTCAACGTCAAACTTCAAACGTCAAGTGTCAAAGTGTCAGTGTCAACAAACTAGACTTACAACCCGGTTGTTAAAACTTTAAAACTTTAGTAATTTAAGTGTTTTTCTGTTTTAATGTTTGTTTTAGTGTTATAAGTAGTTTAAATTAATCATAACCATGCCTTCATCTGAATATAATAAGTGCAAAGCGCAGTTCATATCAAAACATCGAATGTTAACAGATTTCTATAATACTATCGATCAAAATAGGTCATCGATCTCGGCCAATGTAGCAAAACGCCAGTTCGATAAATATTATGGTGAGTTCATTTCAGCTTATGAGAAACTACTGCAAATGGAAGAGGTTCAGGACGAGGAATCTGACAAGCTTCAGGCGGATTTCTCCCAAATCAATGAGTATCTGCTAAGGGTGGAGCAGGCCCAATCAGAAGGTAATCAGGCACCAAAAATTAAAGGTAACCATTCAGATTTACATGCTAAGCTACCATTCATTGAGCTACCCAAGTTTTCAGGTGGTATTATGGATTGGATTCCATTCTTTGATTTATTTCAATCGTTGGTTCATGAACGTCACAATTTATCAGATGCTGAAAAACATTATTATCTTCGTGCATCACTAGTAGGAGAGGCACTGTCATTAGTCAGACAGCTTCCAATGGATGATGCCAATTATGAGGTGGCGCTTAGTTTACTCAAGGGTAGATATCATAATACGCGGTTATTGTTGGATACATATATTGATAGGATTCTCAAATTGCCTATAATTCAGCCTCAGTCATCAAACCTTAGGAACGATCTATATGATCCACTTCGAGAGTCCATTCAAGCGCTCGACAAGTTAACCATGCCTGTCAAGGAGTGGTCATATCTCATACTTTTCATTATCCTACAGAAGTTACCAGTCAGGATCAGATCCCTGTTTGAGGAACGATATGGCAAGGATCAGGCGAAACTGCCAACCCTGGATCAACTCATGGAACTCCTGGATGAGCAATGCAGACTTCATTTGACAATCACCGAGACTGAAAGCAGATCACTACCGGCAAGAAGGAGAGTACCTCATCAGCGGTCTGATGCAGCGGCATCAGACCGCTGATGAGGTACTCTGCGCCAGGACCCACATCTCAGAGACATTCACATCAGGTGACTTCTAAATCAACTGAGTGTATTTATTGTAATAGTTCATTTCATAGTTTATATGTGTGTAGAAAGTTCAATGCACTTCATCCTAAGGCTAGAAAATCATGGGTCTTTAAATCCGGTCATTGTTTTAAGTGCTTGAGGAAGCACTATGCAAGCGAATGCACTCATAGGAATTGGTGCAAGCATTGTGGATCTAAAGATCATAATTCACTCTTATGCATTAATGAGCGGCAGTCCTCATCAAATACTGGGTCTCAAGAGACCAGTACACAATCACCAGTTCAGCCAACATCATCAGTTGATAATCGCAGTGAGTCTGGAGTTGCATCTCAGGCTCAGCCAAGGAATCACCAGGTTAGACAACAATAAGAAGAAGAATAAGAATAATTTATTTCGCAAAAAATTTAGAAATACATACTTTCATGTTACATTACTATAATAATATTATGGCATATTTCTGCTCAATCTTGTGAATATTGGCTCCACAATCACCAATTAATCAGGTTCAAGAGAAACCATATCACATTAATAAGGAATCTAGGGCAGGAGAGCGTGCAGCTCGAGCTCAGCTTAAGTTTCAAGAGTTACGTTTCGGATGCAGGCGCAGTCCTGATCAATTTGAATGAGATGAGTCGACTGTTGGTGACAACAAGAGTCCGTTGCCCATAACCATCTGCCCAACAGCAGTTGTAGGTATAAGGGGGAGTGACGGACACTATTATAAGGCTAGAGCTTTATTAGACACAGGGGCAAGTGTCTCAGTAATCTCACAATCATTGGTAAATAAATTGAAATTGCACCAACAGTCTAATAGTACAAAGATATATGGAGTAGGTAATAACAGAGTTGATTTACCTGGTACTTTAGCAAAATTAGTAATAAAACCAATAGGTAAACCCGTGCCTATTATCAGTACAGTAGCTATTGTCATGTATTATATTTCTGGAGAAATTCCGTCATTTCCTGTCAACTGTAGGCATTTAATCATGGATAAAGGTATCAAATTATCAGATCAGAACTTTGACACACCCCAGGAATTGGATCTAATCCTTGGTACGGATGTTCTAAATTATGTATATGAAGGTTCTAAGATTTCATTAAATATTCCAGATCTTTATGCATATAAAACCTGCTTTGGTCATGTCATCATGGGATCACTACTCGAGTCAATGAGTGATAGTTCACCAAGAGGATGTACATCAGTTAATGATTATGGAGTCATGGCGTCCAGGCTTGAGGAAGTTCTCGAGAGGTTCTGGAAGGTGGAGGAGCCACCATCTCAGCCAGCTGTTCATCCAGATCACATAGAATGTGAAAGGTTGTATAATTCATCTGTCAGTCGAATGCCTGATGGTAAATACATGGTTAGATTGCCATTGTTATCTGAGAGACCTGTATTAGGTGAATCAAAAGCATTAGCTATGCAAAGGCTCAAGTCATTAGAAAGGAAAATGGATAAGAATCCTGTATTTGCTACTAAATATAGAGAATTCATGGAAGAATATGAAAGACTAGGTCATATGTCTCTATCAAGGTTTCAATTTGATTCAGAGCATTTCATTATACCACATCATGGGATCTTCAAGAAGGGTACGGACAAGTTAAGAGTTGTATTTGATGGGAGTGGGAAGACTTCCACAGGAACCTCATTAAATCAATGCCTTCATAGCGGTGAGCCACTTCAAAATGACATTACAAAAATATTGTTGAATTTCAGAAGACTTCAGGTCGTCTTTACTACTGACATTAAGATGATGTTTAGAATGACATGGATTCATCCTGAGGACAGGAAATATCAACTCATATTGTGGAGAAGAACTCCTTCAGAACCAATTAAGGTATACGAATTAAATACTAATACTTATGGACTAAGGTCAAGCCCATACATTTCAATTAGAACACTATTGAAATTGGCGGATGATTGGGAATCAGATCATCCAAATTCTCATGCAGCAGAGACTATCAGAAATCAGATCTTTGTCGATGATATTTTAACTGGAGCCGATACCGTAGCGGAGGCCAATAAATTGAAGGAAGAACTCAAGCAATTGATGAAGAGTGCAGGCTATGAGCTTCGAAAATGGTCATCAAACAATGACAAGGTATTGGAGGATTTACCAGACGATCATTGTGAACAACCACGTCAATTTGATTCTCAGGATAGAAGTTTTATCAAGGTATTAGGAATCGAGTGGGATCCGGTTTCAGATTCATTTTCTTATCAGATTAATGTACCTACTGGAGAAGCTACCACTAAACGAGGTATACTCAGTACCATAGCTAGGTTATATGATCCATGTGGATACTGTACGCCCATCATATTGAGATTTAAGTTACTTCTACAGTCATTATTCACAGATGGACTTAACTGGGATGAACCAATCAGTGATTCAATTCTTGAATATTGGAACAATCTTATAACTGATCTTCAATATCTTTCATATTTACAATTACCAAGATGTGTTTCATTGCCAGAAGCGGTGTCATACTCACTTCATGGATTTGGAGACGCTTCTGAGCAAGGATATGCCGCGTGTGTATATCTTCGAAGTTTGGATTCATCAGGAAGGGTTATGGTGCAACTAGTCATGGCTAAATCAAGGGTTGCACCTAAGAAAACTATGCAAACTATACCCAAACTTGAATTAAGTGCAGCTCATTTAGTTTTCAAGCTATTAAATCATGTAGCTGAGGCATACGAAAATGCCATTCATATTGAAAGCATCAATGCATGGTCAGACAGTTCAATTGTATTAGCATGGCTCAATACGAAACCTCATATGCTCCAGACATTTGAATGCAATCGAGTACAGGAAATTCAAGGTTCTCAAAGGAATATGGTGTGGAGGCATATAAAATCTGAATTCAACCCAGCGGATTGTGCATCCCGAGGTATGTCAGCTCAGGAATTATTGCATTACGATAATTGGTGGTCACCCAAGTGGCTTCTTCAACAAGAAAAGGACTGGCCAAAGTCAGCCATCATCATGCCAGATAATTTACCAGGATTTAAGAAACTCATTCGTTTCACAACATCTACAGAGTCATGGGATCAAGCATTATTATCAAGAGTTAGTAAATTCAGTAAACTTATTAATGTCACAGCATTTGTACTCAGGTTTATCAGAAATCTCAGGTTACCTAAGTCACAGAGAAATTTAAGGAAGATATTATCTATTGAAGAGGTAAGAGAAGCCAGGAAATATTGGATTAAGGAAATACAGTCACAGTCATTCAGTGAAGAAATTGCATTACTGAAGAAAGGGAAACCAGTATGCAAGTCATTGCAGAAATTAAGTATATTCACGGATCAAGATGGATTAATCAGAGTAGGTGGACGATTAAGAAGATCTGAATTGCCATATGGGGCTCGTCATCCCTACCTACTACCTAAGGATCACAGATTTGGTCAGCTTTTAATAGAATATTATCATCGGTCATATTGTCATGCAGCAACTAATGCATTAATCGCTATTCTTAGAAGAGAATATTGGATCACATCAGTCAAGCGTCAGGTTTCTAAGGTCATAAGAAAATGTTTAGTATGTTTCAGGTTCAATCCGTCAATTCAGCCACCATTCATGGCAGATTTACCCGCTGATAGAGTCACAGCAGCGCGTCCATTCTCAGGGGTTGCAACAGATTTTGCTGGACCCTTTTTGGTTAAAAGCAGTCTACTCAGGAATGCAAAATCAGTTAAGGCTTATCTATGTGTCTTTGTGTGCTTAGCAACAAAGGCTGTTCATCTAGAGGTTGTTTCATCATTATCAGTAGAAGCTTTCATCGCAGCATTCACCAGATTCGTTAGCCGCAGGGGGCTACCTTCACTCATTCGGTCAGATAGAGGTACCAACTATATCGGAGCTAATAATTATCTCAAGGAGGTAACTCAGTTTTTAATTGATCATGAATTATTACTTCAGGAGGAGTTAAGGAACCAGAACATCAAATGGGAATTCAACCCACCAGCTTCACCTCATATGGGTGGATTATTTGAAGCTGCTGTCAAAAGTGCGAAAAATCTATTGAAAAGGGAGGTCAGAGATACCATTTTAACTTTTGAGGAACTCACTACAATATTATCCAAGGTAGAGGCTATTCTAAATTCACGCCCACTTGTGCCAATGTCAGATGATCCTTGTGATTATGAAGTATTAACTCCAGGTCATTTCTTAATAGGTCAACCACTTGTAGCATTACCAGAGGTACATTGGAAAGATACTAATATGTCACGCTTATCACGGTTTCAGGTTATTCAAAAAATGTATCAAAACATATGGACTCGCTGGCACTTAGAGTATTTAAGCACATTACAGGCTCGTAATAAATGGTATAATCAATCAGAAAGTTTAAAAATTTATGACTTAGTTTTAATTATAGATGAAAACTCACCACCACTTCAATGGAAAAGAGGTAGAGTCATTGAATTGTATAAAGGTAGAGATTCAATTATAAGATCAGTCAAGGTTAAGACTCAGTACGGTGAATTTATAAGACCAGTAGTGAAATTATGTAAATTGCCAATAGATTGTAATACTAGTTAAGGTTTAGAATAAGTAAATTCATAGTCATAGTATTTATGTCAATGTTTCTTTGGTTATTATTATGATAATGTTATCAATGTTTACAGTAGTAACATTGATCCTTTTCTCCCGAGGGGGCCCAAGAATGTTAACGCAAATTAACATGTTTTCTATATTTTATTAATTATTTGATGTAAGTTCTGAATTTTATAAACTAATCATATATTATCTGTATTCTTGTATAGAAACTTTAATTTTTGTTGCTTGCAACACTGAGCCAATGGAGATTCATGTCGGCAGAACGTTTAATATCAGCTCTCGATTTCAATTATTCAAATTCAAGTAAAATACGGATTATCTCATCAGTTCATTGTTCAAACCTATTTTACGGTCAATTGTGTATGTGAGTACAATAAATCAAAGGATCAAGTGAAATCAACAAAGTTTTTCATTTGCCACCGATGTTCACATTCAATTTCCTCAACATTCCGGTTGCGATTCGAACCCGCCAGCCGGAGTGAACAGAGAGTGAGGTGTGTGACTCCCCCCGCAACGTCTACGAGGGGCGCGCATGACACTACGCGCCACCCCCTCGGGTCCTGATGTGTGGGGGGCGACGGACATCCCCGGGTCCGTCACCCCTGGACCTATTTATGGGGGCCGGAAGAGGGCGTTGTGCGTGGGGTGAGCGGATAAATGTTCTACTCCCTCTCCGCAGCCCCCTTCTGCCAGCGTATGCCGCGCCCTCCGCTGTGTCCTCCCGGCTGTCGACGCAGTGACACCGGGCATCCGGCTCCCTGTTTATGCGACACATGTACTCCCCGAAGCAACCATGCCCCGAGAGCACCTGCGTCACCGGAAACGACAGGGAGCCGTGCCTCCTCCTGAGCCAGCGTGAGAGCACTGGCCGGACCGCCTCAATGGTGACGAGGCCGGCGGTAGGGCGTGGCATCGGCCCTCGCGCCACCGATACAGTGACGCGAGTACCTTCGCCACCGGGTCCCGGAGCGGGGATCCGGCCAGTACACAAGCCGCCTCGTAGGAGATCGTGCGATACAGGTCCCGTCACGTAAAAAGAACGCTGAGCGACAGTGGAGGGGATGTGTCTGCGCATCGGTACTGTCGCGGTCTAAAGAACTAGGATATTGTTTTATAATATAAGAGTAATTGTTTTATTGTAGAATCATAATAGGTACTTTCTAGCTACTTAGTACTTTAGAAGAGGTTGGATTTAAATTAGATAATGTTTACTTGAGCATTATTTTTTATTTCGATCTTATTATTATAAATATCTTATCATTATAAATTATCAACTGCTCCTTTCTCAACTTCTTTATTCATAAAATAATAGATACTATCATCAATAATAAATAAAATCAAAAAATCAATTAATCATTTTTCATTGCTTCATTTTTTAAAACAATCGTCGAGCAAAGAAAAATGTGTGTGCGACTGTATTTTGGCAGCGAACGAAGCGTGATCTCTGCGCGGGAAGCATGGGTCAACTGACGAACCAATAGCGTGCGTACACAGAAACACTGGCGGGGCATTCCCCCGTCGCGCCCCCTTCATACCACCAGTTTGATCGATAAATCGCTCACTGCGCAGATTCAAGGTCAGCGTTCTTTTTACGTGACGGGACCTGTACCCCCTGATGATTCTGACGGCCATCGCTCTCTGCGTCTTTCGCAGAACAGCGATGCTGCCGCCCGTCAAGTCAGCCGCCCAGATCGGGGCCCCATACAGGGCTATCGATCGCACGATCCCCACGTAGAGCCACCTACAGGCAGCGCTCGGGGCCCCCCCAAATTGGTAAGCAGCGGTGACAGCGCCCCAGCCAAGGCCAACAACTTGGGCGCCAGCCGCCGGAAGTTTGGGCCAAAATCCCACCGGCTGTCGAGCACCAATCCCAGGTACCCGGCCTTGGTTTGGCGCCGAATGTAAGCGCGCCAACGCGCTTTAGCATGACGCGTAGGTACGCGTCATGCTAAAGCGCGTTGGCGCAGCCAGGTGGCTTGGGTCGACGCTCGATCGCGTAAGGCGGGTGACGTGGGTCAGAAGAAGAAGGCCTTCAACAGGGCTGCCAAGTCCTGCAAAATGGTGTTGCGAAGGGCTCGGTTCGACCACATTAGCCGAATAAGGACCAAACTTGCTTCTTACCCAGCAGGTAGTAAAGCGTTTTGGTCTCTGGCTAAGTCGGTCGAATCGAACTTCTGTCGTCCCTCACTACCACCACTGCTGAAACCCGACGGGTCGCTGGGCCACTCCGCTGAGGAGAAGGCAAATTTATTTGCCTCTCTTTTTGCGGAATCTTCACGTCTGAATCCCGGTGGCGCGCGGCCCCCTCCTTCTTCTGATGGATGCGAGACGAGTATGTCGGACATTCGTATCCATCAAAAAGACGTCCGTAGGATGTTGCGCAACCTCGACGTGAACAAGGCTAGCGGCCCTGACGGAATACCAGCAATTGTTCTTAGAACCTGTGCGCCTGAATTGTCTCCGATCTTGACACGCCTATTCCGCCTTTCTTATGAGGCTGGAAAAGTGCCGAATGCTTGGAAGCAGGCTAACGTATAGCCCGTGCCCAAGAAGGGAAGTCGAGCTGACCCGGCCAACTACAGACCCATATCTGTAACCTCCATACTCTGTAAGAGTATGGAACGTGTACTCAATATTAAGCTCCTGGCATACCTAGAAGCAAACGATATCCTAAGTGACCGCCAATACGGCTTCCGCCGAAATCGGTCTACTGGGGATCTTCTAGCGTATGCCATTCACATCTGGAGTGAGGCCATCGAGAGGCACGGGGAAGCGCTTGCCGTTTCCCTAGACATCTCAAAGGCTTTCGATAGGGTCTGGCACGAAAGCGTTGTTGGTAAGCTTCCTTCATTCGGTTTGCCCGGTGGTCTTTGTGATTGGATTGCTGACTTCCTGAGAGATCGGTCCATTCGAGTGGTTATCGATGGCTGCACGTCGGATGCCAATCTGGTCAAGTTTAATGCTGCTAAAACCCAGGCGTGTCATTTTTCCGCTAAAAAGAGCCAATTTCACCCGGCTCCAACTTTCCGAGATGTAACCGTGCCAATAACTGACCATCTTGAGCTTCTTGGCGTTACGTTGACATCGACTCTCAATTTTGGCCCGTACATTGAGGCAAAAGCTCAGCAGGCTGCCAAAAAGCTGGGGATCCTTGCAAAGGTGAGAAGGTACTTCACGCCAGAACAGCTGCTCAGCTTGTATCAAGCGCAAGTTCGATCATGGGGAGTGTGCGATGGAATTGCATGATCTTATTCCGCCCAACCCGTTTCATCATCGGACTACCAGACGTACGGCGATGCGCCATCGGTACATGGTGGACATCCCACCATACGCACTAAACGTTTTGAGAATACTTTTATTATGCGTACAGCTAATGAGTGGAATTCTCTGCCGGAGTCTGTGTTTCCAGATAGCTACAATCTAGGGGGCTTTAAGTCAACAGAGAATAGGTTACTACTAGGCAAGCGTGCTCCATCGTAGACCACATCATCGCTTACCATCCGGTGAGATAGTGGTCAAGCGCGGGCCTATAATAGACAAAAAAAAAATGTACTTTATGGTTGACTCGACAGCGATTCGAGCCGGGGGCCATAAAAGACCTTTCCTCCGACTTGTTGAGGGCCACCTCCAGGCCAAGGCGCCATATGCAGCTCACCACCTGTGAGACCGCAGCCGTCGCCAGCAACGCTGCCTCCCTTTACGAACTCCCCCGGACGGTGACCAGCGTACCGTCCGCGTACCACGTCAGGTCTACGACCGGTTGGAGTTCGCCCCTCAGCGTGGACCGCAATCTCGATATCGCGTGGATGGTGGAGCGCACATGCCGATATCGCATGGATGGTGGAGCGCACATGCCGATATCGCATGGATGGTGGAGCGCACATGCCGATATTGCGTGGATGGTGGAGCGCACATGCCGATATCGCATGGATGGTGGAGCGCACATGCCGATATTGCGTGGATGGTGGAGCGCACATGCCGATATCGCATGGATGGTGGAGCGCACATGCCGATATTGCGTGGATGGTGGAGCGCACATGCCGATATCGCATGGATGGTGGAGCGCACATGCCGTTATTGCGTGAATGGTGGAGCGCACATGCCGATATCGCGTGGATGTTGGAACGCCCATGCCGATATCGCGTGGATGGTGGAGCGCACATGCCGATATCGCATGGATGGTGGAGCGCACATGCCGATATCGCATGGATGGTGGAGCGCACATGCCGTTATTGCGTGAATGGTGGAGCGCACATGCCGATATCGCGTGGATGGTGGAGCGCCCATGCCGATATCGCGTTTTCGCGCATTGCGCATTTGGTATTTGTCATAATTTAGCGTCCTCTGTCTGTTTTTTTTAATACATACCCTTGGCCAGTCGATGGCTGAAGGTGCGCATGACGGCCAGGTACATGTTGCGCGCGGCCAGGTCGCGGCCCCCCTCCTGGTCCTCGCACTCGATCAGCAGGTACCAGTACAGGTAGTTAGCCACCACACTGTTGTTGCAGGCTCGGGAGATCAGGAACGAAGCTAGGGACAGCTTTTCTTCCGTTGGGTCTGTGGTTTCACTAGAAAAATAAAAAATAACAAGTATAAGGGTGTAATTCCAACAGATTTGATTCTAGTTGCGAAGCTCGGTGCGGAGAGGGCAGTACACGCCCTCACACACGCACTCCGTTACAAGCATATCTGTTCTAAATAGTATAAGTGTCTGCTTATGTCTGAATCTCTGCTTGCTTCTCTTAACCCACGCAACGAATTTTTATTCGATTTTCATTAACAGAAAGAGAGATAAAATAGGAAAATTTAATGCCCTTTGCGAAGCCAAGGCGGTAACTAGTCTGGCATGTTCTTGCAAATTATGATTTTACTTCTTTTTTAATACATTTAGTTCATTATAAAGCCTCAATTGGGCCTATCCACAGCTTATTCAGACGCATCAAGAATTCGCAAGCAGACTATACATCAATAAATCCGACAAACCGATTTCTTGCCTAATGAGCTCCACAAATCCACAACCCAGCACCTGGGTAACACGATCCATACCCCTAGACCAAACTGGTGTCAGATAGATAATCTGACACCAGTCACCTTCTCGCAAGCACACTTTACATACAGTACAACTGTTTTCTTAATGTCCCTCGGCAAACATCGTGTGTCGTCACTCGTCGGATTTCTATCAGTAGCCCTTTGCACAGGTCCCTTTCAATCAATTTGGAATTATATAAAGTTGTAAATACTCTTTTAACATAATATAATTTATTTAAAAAATGGGTCGAAAAGCTACTATTTTTACAGTTCTATATATTTCACACGGAAAACAAAACAAAAAGGACTTAGTTAATGTACCCGATAAGTCTAATAATTGATGGACATGAAAATTAGCATTCGTTTGTATTCGAAAATGCGATAATTGCCGAGGGACATTAAGAAAATAGTTGTACTGTACCTATAAATATGGTTTGGATCCAACGTCCTGACTCGATATAGTCAGTATATGGAACTCACCTATTGTTGTTGTCAGCATTACCGTCGTTGTTACTGGCGCTGGCAGTCATGTTATTGTCCATGTCCAGTGCGGCGGCGGCGGGGGGGGGCTCCTCACCTGTCGGCTCTGTGGAGCGCCGGCTTGTGATCGATGACGTCATCTCACTATTTGTTAGAACTGCAATTTGAAACGGTTACTGTTAATTGAACATTATATTAAAATTTGTGCAAGACGCAAGGACTCAAGACTGTCTATTATGATGAAATTATCAAATCAAAAACTATTTATTTAAATTAGATTGAGAGCTAGCACTTTAGGACGTGAAAGCACCCAAAAACGCCCACCCGTCATCACTTCCTATTGTTTTGGCTAGGAAGTAGATTATATAGATAGAGAGCGAACAGTATAGTGTATTTTGTGCTAAGTATTCTTTGGAAAGATGAAGGGCAGCCATATTGAGTATACTGCCAGAAGCGTACCTGACGCTGATAGCAGACTAGCTTGGCTGCCTCTGTGGCCGCTCTGCATGAGGCGGCCCTCGCGAGACTCAGCAGTGTGGTCAGCAGTGCTGGGCTCCTTGCCGCATTCACGAGAGTATTCTAAAATGTTTCCAAATAAATTAAGACAGAGGGTAGAGAGAGTAATGATGATGATATGTCCTGATTAAAAATTTGTGTCCGGTCGGTCGATTTCCGGCCGAAACTGAAGCTTTGGTCGGCCATTCTTCGATTTCTGGCCGAAGCCGAAGTTTTGGTCGAAAATTCTTCGAGTTATACCTATCACTCTTTCTTCAAAGCTTTTATTTTAATAGCAAAGCAAAGACGGTATTACAAATGACCAAGAAATCGATACGAACAAACTGTGTCCCGATCGATGGCTTAGTAGAGCGAGCCTAATAATCCTACCCAAGCCACATACTCGTACCCCCAAATCAATGGAGTATCGGAGCTATAAGCTGATAAAGTATTATTATTTATTTATGTACACACAAAACACTTTACAGAGAAAAGAAAGAATACAGATAGAAGAGCACAATGGTACTGCTTATTTCAATAGAAATTTCTTCCAGCAGATCTGCGACAGGAAAGTTGGATGATAGACGAAGACACAGTGTGTAGAAAGAAGTAAGGAAACCTAAAATAGACTATAATAACTTAACTAATTATATATAAATTACACATACATTAACTAAATATAAGTATTAGAAGATAAAAAAAAAAGTATACATACATATAATATACAAAATTACAATATGGTAGAGAGATAATGTTCTTTGACTCGTTTTTTGAACAGAGATACATTTTGAGAGTCACGTATTTTAGGTGGAAGTGAGTTCCACAATCGTACTGCATGGACAGAGAGCGAGTAAACGTAAAACGATCGCGCAGGTAGCTAGGGTATGCAGGGTTAAAAAGGATGTTAAAAAGGAGACATAATATGCGAGTGTTCCTGCGAAGACGGATAGGGAGCCACTTGAGATCCTTGCGGAACTGAGAGACATGATCGTATTTCCTCAGACCAAAAACAAAACGGATGCACAAGTTTTGCAAGCGCTCAAGCTTATTTAAGAGCTCCTCGGTAGCATCCAGATTGGCATCAGCGTAATCTATGATCGGCTGAATCAAAGTTTGAGCTAAGTAAATTTTAGTTTTAAAGGGTAGGAAAGTTTGAAGGCTTTTTAATGAATGAAAGGAAAAATGCACCTTACGACTAACTTCATTGACTTGTGCTCGCCAAGAAAGGTTACTGTCAATTAAGACACCGAGATTCTTAGCCGTTTCGGTGTAAGGAATGGTCGAGCCGTTAAGGGATAATGGTGTCAAAATAGATATGTCAAGCGCTGAGCGATAACATCGACTGCCTATGATCATGGCCTGGGACTTGGAAGGGTTGATCTGTAAGCCATAAGACTTAGCCCATTCACTAATTCTCTCCAGGTCATCGTTCATGGCATTAATCGCTAAGTCCATGTCTGCAAGCAGAAAATGTCGATAAAGTTGCAAATCTTCTGCGTAAAGATGGAAGCTGGAGGTGATCACCTTGGTTACAGTGTTTATGAAAATAGAGAAAAGAAGAGGAGAGAGAACGCCACCCTGAGGAACACCAGCAGTAAGATCACACCAATCAGAGAAAAACTCTTCAAGACGAACACACTGAGAGCGACCCCGAAGATAAGAGTCAAACCAGGATAGTGCAGAGGAAAAGAAGTTAATAGACTGAAGGACCCCAAGCAGAATGTCAAAATCCACTGAGTTAAACGCACAACTGAAGTCAAGCAGGACTACCAAGGTGAGAGATTTATTCTCCATAGCCCAGCGGATGTCGTCAGTGACCTTCAGAAGTGCGGTAACGGTGCTGCGACCTGCCCGGAATCCAGATTGGAAAGGACAAATAAGAGTATTAGACGAAAGGAATCTGGAAATTTGACCATGAACAATGTGCTCGAGAACTTTAGAGAGGAAAGGGAGTATGGATATGGGTCTGAAGTGGGATAAAGAAGAAGGATTACTTATTTTGGGAAGTGGTATTATGTGTGCCTGTTTCCAGGCTGAAGGAAATATGCCAGAGAATAAAGAGTAGTTAATAATATGAGTGAGAATGGGCAGTTAATTCCAATAGATTTCGAGGTTTTAAATATTTGGGGCATCCACTCGATTTTTTAAATTTCATCTGTATGCTATGCTATGTGTTATCGACTAAGGCTTTTCATAACATTAGTACCAAAATCAGTTATGCTGCCGACTGTAAAGTAAGTGTACACTGTGTCAATAAGTTAAAATAAAAAAAAGGAACTCGGTTTACATGAACAAACGGACGATAATATAGCAAGTGAGTTTGGTTTATTAATCCCCGACGGAAAAAGAGGGGTGTTATAAGTTTGACGTGTGTATCTGTGTGTCTATCTGAGGCATCGCAGCGCCTAAGCGGGTGAACCGATTTTGATTTAGATTTTTTTGTTTGATAGGTGACTTCGTCGAGTGTGTTCTTAGCTATGTTTGGTGAAAATCGGTTTAGCGGTTCAAAAGTTATGGACTGTTTTCTGTTTGAAACGGAGTATTTTCGCAAGATATCATGTCATAATAACGTGTTCGATAGATTGTTGATCGAAGCGTGTCTACTACTAGATATTATTATGTAGTTTAAAAACCGGCCAAATGCGAGTCGGACTCGCGCACGAAGGGTTCCGTACCATTATCGCCCCACCTATTTTATTATATTTTTAGTATTTGTTGTTATAGCGGCAACAGAAATACATCAACTGTGAAAATTTCAACTGTCTAGCTATCACGGTTAATGAGATACAGCCTGGTGACAGACATACTGACGGACCGCGGAGTCTTAGTAATAGGGTCCCGTTTTTACCCTTTTGGGTACGGAATACAAAGTATGAAATAAAAAAAAATTGCCGGGGGTTTTGGAAATTTTTAATTTTTACTTGTTTTAGACCATTTACTACATAAAAAGAAAGGTTAAATAATAACAGCCGCACGGGCCAATTGTTCAGGTTATTTCGCTCGTTATAAGCAATCGATCTGCATACAGTTAGTTCGTATCGATTTCTGGGATTCATACATTTGGAACGTTCTCCTTGTGCCTTTTAGTCAACATCATCATCTCTTACCGTCATGTATTTCCATGAAGTCTTCATACTTGAGCGCTTGGACTAGCTGCAGGAGGTACAACAGGAGATCATCATCAGGAGCCTGCTTTAGTCGGGAGATCGCGTACCTGAAGTAGTTGTAAAGAAAACTATACATAAAGCGAACAATCGAAATATCTAACGCGAATGAATTGCCGAGGTAGGTCATAGTATGACAACCACATGTTTCTAAGGCACCTTACTGACCGGTTGTGTTTTCGTTTCTGTATCGAATCTGTACAGATGCACTTGGTAAAGAATCTGTACCGAAACAACTCGGGCGCCGCCGGTACAGATTCTTTACCATTTCAATGTATTCAACAACCGAAGTACCAAGCGCGTACACGTACCGCACATCTGTACAGAAACGAAAACGCATCGATCCGCTGAGGAAGGCGCCTAAGGTAACATGAAAGTGTAAGATAGATAGTGTAGTGGCGACCTCATTATCATCAGCCTTTTAATGTTCCCACTGCTGGGACACAGGCCTCTCGCGCTCCTCTCTGTGAGCGGGGGAATCGATCTAAACCCACCACACGGTAGTGGTAGTCCAATGGTAACGGCCCCGAGTTACGTGACGTGCCTTACTTTGTGTAAATTATTGCATACTCTAAAAACGGTGAAGGAAAACATCGTGAGAAAACCGAAATGTCCTAGAACCAAAGAATTTCTAAGACCTGTGACATCCACCGGTAGCGACCTCAGCAATAGATACAATAAGGCTAAAAGAAACCGTACGCACTTTCTGACAGCGGGATGTGTGAACTTGGGCGTCAATAACTCGAGCGCATCTTCGACGTCCATGGGCGCCCACTGCTTCATCATAGACAGGGCTTGGCGCACCTCGCCTGCAATGGAAAACAATACAATATTATTAACATAATACACACGAAACACTCATGCCTTTACCCATGGGGGTAGATAGAAAATGCAGAACGCTACGTGATGCTTTTATTAAAATAACATCTTGGTTTAGGTATTTACAAAGGCAGATGTTAGTGTAAACTTTGGGAACTTTGCCCTAGCTAGAAGGATATACACAGACCTAATTAGTGATGTTCTTGAAAAAGGTACAGTGCGTATACTTACAACCTGCGTTCGTAGGTGGCGTTGGTGGATGTATTAACGCAAACTTAGCTAAAGATACTCCTTTACAGAACGCCATCTGTCAGGATCCTTACCTCATACTTGAGGTAAGGATCCTGACAGATGGCGTTCTATAGTTTCAGCCTATCCCCATGGAAAAAAAGCGTGAGTTTATGTATAAAATCTTTGTTTTCGCTGAATAGCTGGGTCAAGGGGCTGATGCAGAAACTGGTAGACTTTGATAACGTAGTCAGGATTTTTCCGGATTCCTCAATCACGGTTGTTCGTTGGTGTCTTCAATATTGCTGACAGTTGAAAACTATTTTGCCTGTTCCAGACTATGTAGAAAATAGGGGATACAGAAGAACTATATAGAAATACACAGAAACTCGACATGACGACACAAACCAAGGAAGTAATAACCTTAAGGCCGTTTATTTTTAAGTGTATAATTGATATTTAAATAGTTTGCATTTGACAATGAAAACACCTGTGTAAATTATTGATATGATATGAGAATATGTGATTAAACATTTTAATGTGTCTTTCATTAATATATCAATGGTGTGTCTGCTGGTAAATTATTTTTTAAAATTAAAGTTGTTGAACATTGGTTCAATAGACGAAGTGTTATCGAAATCAAGAGATTAAATACTTCAAATTAATAGGATATTATTTGTAACTACTTTTTCAAAAATATGAAATGAATGGATGTATGCGCAAACGTGGTCGTTAACGAAGCGTCAAAAGTCCGAGCTCGGGGTCTGCCAGCGAGCGATGGAACGAAGTATTCTCGGAGTCAAAATCATAGATCGAATTCGGAACAGTATACTTCGCTCCAAAACACAAATCGCTGACGTAGGCAAAACAGCCGCCAAACTAAAGTGGAATTGGGCAGGCCACATCTGCCGCATGTCGCCACAGAATTGGGCAAAAGTAATAACTGACTGGACTCCAAATAACAGGAACCGGCGACGCGGTAGGCCCAGAAAGAGGTGGCGTGACGAATTAGACGTCTATCTGAGGGATTGGCCAGATGTAGCAAGAGACAGGAAAAAATGGAAAGACGGAAGGGAGGCCTTTGCCCTGCAGTGGGACATAACAGGCTCATAATAATAATAATGGATGTATGTCCAGAACATCAATATTTTGACTATTTATAGAATTTATTAGAAGTTATTCATACAACTCCTTTCTCTCTCCCTTTTTATCCCACTTGTAAATAGTACTTTTATGAGCTTGTATATGTCATGGACAAGTGATTAATCAGTGCACGATGTATAATGCCCGGGCATTATGAATCTAGTCAAGTCAAATCGGGCAATGTAATGAATACTGATTTAAACTACTGTATTTATCACATTGTTTGGTCTTTATGAATATTGATACGTAACGGTTGGGCAATTCGATAATTATGGTCAATGATTAGTCCAAGAGCGCGCGAAGCGAGCTCGGGAGCTTAGGGCACCCTGACACGGATACGTTAGGTTCGACGGGGATGACGGGTTTTAAAGTGAGCGAACAAAGCGAACGAACTCAGCTCCCGTCATCTTCTCCATGTTAGGTTACTTTAGACTCCGCAGACCGAAATAGGGCTCCGTCGACTGTGTAGCTTAAATAATAATCGTACTTACATATGTTACTCTAGACGCTCTTACGTACACGTCTTTTTACATCGTTCTCACATATATGTATTTTTTCAACAAGAATGATGTAACCAAAAACTTGTAATTAAAACTGATGGAAAAGAGTGTCCGGGGAGTTTCTTGCAAATTCTTCTCCATTGAGACCTACAGACGCTTGCGAATTTGCAACTAGAGTCATCTTTTTATTAATTTTTTGTTTGACAATTCAAAAGTACTTCTAAAGTTTACTTGAAATAAATACCTTGATTTTGATTTTTGATATTCTATATTAAAACCAATGTCAACACTAAAATAATTTAAAAAACCGGCTAAGTGCGTTTAGGACTCGCGCACGAAGGGTTTCGTACCGTTATCGCAAAAAACGGCAAAAAAAAAATCACGTTTGTTGTATGGGAGCCCCACTTAAACATTTATGTTATTCTGTTTTTAATATTTGTTGTTATAGCGGCAACAGAAATACATCATAATGAAATCATCATCATAGAGAAAATTTCAACTGTCTAGCTATCACGGTTCATGAGATACAGCCTGGTGACAGACGGACAGCGGAGTCTTAGTAATAGGATCCCGTTTATACCCTTTGGGTACGGAACCCTAAAAACACAGTTTTATTACCCGGCCCACTCACTATATGATGGGCATTATTCAGCAGCCCGGGCAATTTAATTATTTCAATAGTTTCTATCATATTGCCTACTCATATTTATAGGCATTTTTCAAATTGCCTGGGAATTATGAATAATGCCGTACTAATCACTTGGTCCATAACATAGTATCTATGTAATTTTTTATTTTTTATATCTGTAACGAAACGCGAAATCGTTAAAAAACTGTCAATAACCTAATATATATATCCTATACCGTATTTTTCCTTCTTAAAAAATATATATATATACCTTTATATCCTTTAAATCGCATAAATCTCGTATGTTTATTGATAGCAACGGTACACATTTTTATATCACTTGATTATTTATTAATAAACAAACACCCACTGAAAACCAGCGCTGGGTGTCTGACCCGTGGTCTGACACCCAGCAAATACTGTAATTGTTTGTGATTCTACTTTTTCTTCACTATTTTTCGCTTTTACTGTGTTTGTTGTGTTTGTTGTGTCTGTGTCGAATAAATGTTGTTTTTCTATTCCATATACTATTTACTCAATCGCGTCTTAACTCTCAACTGATATAGTTTATTCTAATATTGTTATATCGTTTTAACCTTGAGTTCTAAATACTACAGTCTTATCTGAACTGACCGTTACTATGTCGAAAGTAAATTATTTAGTGAAATGTAGCGTGCGATAGCCGGGAAATGGGAAATATGAGAGGAGAAGAAAGTAACAATGAGCGGTTGTTTCTTAAAGTATTTTATGTCTACCAGAAACTTTGCAAAATGGGGTTTCCCGCAGGCATCTTCTAGCTGGATGGACTAAGGATATGTTTCCAAAGAAGATGATACAAATTAATTATGTGTAAGTACCAACTTCTTATAGTATTACTTCAAACTGATGAACTTCCCTAAAAACTGTAATTTCCTATTTAATTTGAAAGATATGAATTTTCAACAGTTCATCCTCAGTGGTCACCATAAGGAACTTTTTGCAAAATATCAAGAATTTTGACCTAGCAATTTAAAAGACAAAGTCAAAACGTTTATTGCGAACTAAGTGTACGTGTGCGTACGAGTGTGTGTGTGCATTTTCTGTCAGTAAATTAATGAATAATCATAGGAAAAAATGTTTGCCCTGCAGTTGGCCAGTTACAGGTTTTCTTTTTACTATTAAAAAGGTTAGTCCTTCGTTGGTGATTTCAGAGACGACGAAGTAATTCACATTTTTTGAATGGGTATCATTAGTAGTATGAATGGAATAGTAGTAAAACTGATAAGGTTTTGTTTTTAATTATGAACGAACCGTTGTTGATAGTAGGTATTTCTACCGAGAAGTAGGTGATCCGAAATAAATGATCTACTGTCTATACTTACATATTTTTACGATATAATCTGAATAAAACATACTTTGCTTTGTACCGCAAGTTTTGCCCCCTATACAGGATGTTTCTGACACCGACGCGAAAAAAAACACCATTGATTCAGTAAGAACCTACATGATTTTTCGTCGGTATTTCTCTAATTTTTGATTAAAGATCCCGTTTTTTTTTTACTGTAGTTCAAAATCATTATTCCCGGCTCAATTAGAATTTAAATTAATCTCCTTTGTCGCCTCGCCAACATAGAGAAACAGTACGGGCGGCGCGGAGCGTGTAGGTATAGTCCTCGCCAAACTTCTTGGCCGCCCTGAAGTTGCGGCGAGAACTATACTAGCCGTTGACCTCTATCGTGAACTTTAGGAAATCAGCTGATAGGTAGCGCTTTAGATTTTTATTTTCATTGCTGTTTTTTTGTGAAAAAAGGGAAATAAAGATTAAGAGCTACTATCCCGTACAGGGCACCATGGCGGTATTTTGAAAAAAAAAAACAGGAAGTTATTTTCTCTTTCGCTTAAAAGTTCGTCTTCTTATTCGTTGTCTTCATTACTGAAGGTCGTGCCCGTCTTGGAAAGCTTTCACGGAGTCATTGACGAGCTACTTCCAAGCCACATTGTCTTCGGCTCTTCTCAGGGCAGTGGTCACCGTGAGGCCCGTAATCGCCCTGATCTGGTCTGACCACCGAGTGGGTGAGCGTCCGCGTGGCCTTTTCCCACAACAACCAGTTTTTCCAGGTTCTCTGGCTGTCTCCGGGCGATGTGACCAAAGTAATTTAGGACTCTTTGGTAGCAGATCGTGAAGTGACTGGTTTTGAAGTTTAACTGGTCGTGAATGGACTTATTTGTGCTTTTTGCTTTCCATGATATGCGCAACATTCTCCTCCAGCACCACATCTCGAAAGTCTCAATCTTTCTTCGATCCACCGAGCGCTTAAAAGTTATCTGAACTAATATTATAGAGGTAAAATTATGTATTTGATATTTGTATTTGTGAAGAGTTAATAAATAATTATAGTAAGGAATATCTAGAAGTAGTGATCCGATTACAATAATTCATGACTATTAGTCATAAGCTGCTTTTTATCGCCAAAAAATGCACTGTTTCCTTGGGGTAGATCGCGGGAAAATTATAGTAAGTAAATTGAAGAGATAGATGTTTGTTTTTAAGCAGTCGAAACAGAATGAAAGAATAGCAATTGCCCGATACTAAAAATTAAAAAATAATAAGTAAATAAAAATAAATTATTTTTCACTTTTTAGTTGTACCTACCTAATAGGCAAGCTGTTTAGTAAGTTTCTTATAACGCCAGAATATATTACACGAATATCATAAAACTTGAACATAACCGGCCAGATGAGAGATCTGCGTACCCTTTAGAAGCGTGCTGGCCTGATGTTATGTTATGAAATGGTATAAACAATAAACAGACATGCGATTGCAGCAATCCCGAGAAATTTGCCGTAATTTATTGAAGAGTTATGTTGTATATCTTCGAAGGTCTTCATCAGATCTTCAACAAATTAAAATGGAACCAATTTCGGAACATACTATTTCAACAAAAAAAAATATTTTCAAAATCGGTCCATAATTGACAGAGATATCGGTGAACATACAAAAAAAAAAGGGAAATAATAAGTCTAGCCACAAAATTATTTATTGGACACGTGATTAAACTTCTAATTTTATAACTAAGCAACGGGAAAATGACATAGCCTCTAATAAACTAATTCGTCTTTTTTGCAACGCCAACTAAATATTCTACAGAAAGCGTCAAGTAAAGATCATCAATTATTGTGACTTGTCCTTCTTATTTATACATTGCCACGTAATTTACTAACTCGGCCACGGATTTTATATCTTGTCACCATTTTACGTTTTACAGCTTCAACGCAATATCCTCAAAAAAATATAATTCAAGCTTCTATCGAAGAAAGAAAGAAAGCATAATTTATTATAACTTAGCATGTAAAACAATACATCATATTCTTTTATCGTGAAAATAGCCACTGCATGATTTGGCGCGAGTACGCGAGACGACAGCGACCGGCCATTTGCCAATCAGAGAGCGCCATTCGATTCATGTGACGACGAGTTGAGTTGATCACATCTCGATTCGACGAGTTGATTATATTTAAAATAATAAATGACGGTCAATGAATAAGTCCAAGAGCGAGCGTAGCGAGCTCGGGAGCTTAGGGCACCCCGACAGGGACAGGTTAGGTTCGAAGGAGATGACGGGAGCTGAAGTGAGCGAGCAAAGCGAGCGAACTCAGCTCCCGTCATCTCCTTCGTGTTAGGTTACTTTAAACCCTGCATACAGAAATAGGAGCCCCGCGCAGCGGGGCTCCGTCGACTCTGTCGCATAAATACTAATCCAACTTGCACCTATTCTATATTAAAACCAAAAAATATAGTCTTTTATTTTGTCTCTCCTCAATAGCTTCTGGTAATATTAGTGGCCAATATACTATTTGATGAAATGTTTTTGCAATTTTTTTACGATCAATTAATATGGGATGAGTTACATTTTAAACGTACTGAGTTAAAAAATTAGAAGCTAAATAAATATATTTTTTGATGTCATTTAATAGTATTTTAGAAATTTACTGTTAGAATGCATGTTAAAAATTTTACACGTAAGTTACATTTTAAACGTACTGAGTTAAAAAATTAGAAGCTAAATAAATATATTTTTTGATGTCATTTAATAGTATTTTAGAAATTTACTGTTAGAATGCATGTTAAAAATTTTGATGCTAAAAAATAACCATCATGCTGAGTTGTATTTAGAGTGGTTTACATAGAAGATAACTAGTGGCTAACATAGTATTATTTAGATGCTCGTTAATTGTGGCTGACTTAGTAATTTAGAAGGCAACATACATTTTTGGGGGCGAATAATGATATTAAAAAGAAGCCTGTTTAATTAGCACCCAAAAAAAAATACAAACGGATGTCGAACATAGAACCTCCACCTTTTTCGAAAGTCGGTTAACTTATCAAAACAGCTCATATACTCACAACTACATTTCGGCAAAATCCTAATTTCACTATCAATTTTTTCCTTCATTTGGAACCAACACAATATAACACAGAACCTCTTTTAAAACTACCGATACCGATGCCATTTCACTACAAACTAACTCAACAAGTTTAAAGCAAACTCGTTGCGTAAAGACCACGTGTAGTTAAGTTATTTCGAAGGTAAACAACTATTGGAAAAATATGTTAATTATTTCATTTCTTTTGTACCCAAAGTTCGTTGACTGTTCAAGGTGATATGAACTTTATTTTAAGTGGTTGAGGTGTGTTTTGGATTGTATTTAACGACCTTTTGATTGGTAGAAGAAAATCATATTATTATGCACAAAGAATTTTTGAAAACGCAGGGTACATTCTTGAGGTTTTTGTATCACTGTTATCAATCAAGGTTATTTTAATTTCTAAAATAGCGCTTTTGACTGTTCTTGTATTGTGGTAAGTAGTAGTGTGGTAGTAAGTGCGATTACCGACATATGTTATCACTTGCACCACACAAAACATTTAGTCAAAGCGGAAATCGAACTCGCAACCCTAATGGAGGTAGCGTAACGCTAAAACATCAAATTCATCTAGTTGTATAACTAATTGATTGATCATCAAGTAATATTTTTTATTAATAAGATAGTAACAAACTATTTCATGGTCATTAGAATTAATAGTAATGATATAAGGTTACGCAAAGAGAGAAAGAATATTCTTAATTGTCTAATCATTAAGTCGTGTCTAAGTATCTTATTAGAAATCGTTAGTAACAAAATGCCGACGCAATTATCAAGCGCCATCTTTCTTACAAAATTACAAAACACTGAGGCAATGTAATGAAAAATTTTTCGCACTATAATGAACCGTCTTCAAAAACAAAACAACTCTTGTTTGTAAAAAAAACGTGCAAAATAACTCTAGTTTCGAAGGTTATTTCTCTCTTTTAGTGTTTTGTCTTTGAAGTCGGTTCATTTTATTTTTGTGAAACGATTTTATTTCTCTCTTTTAGTGTTGGTTCACCATCACTATAAATTGAGCAAAAGCCACAGTAATACTTTAAGGATCCCCAAAATCGATTGCATTTCGGGGATTGTGCGATGGAAATGCATGATCTAATTCCGCCTAGCCCGTTTCATCATCGGACTACCAGACGCACGGCGATGCGCCATCGGTACATGGTGGACATCCCACCCATACGTACTAAACGTTTTGAGAATACTTTTATTATGCGTACAGCTAAGGAGTGGAATTCCCTGCCGGAGTCTGTGTTTCCCGATAGCTACAATCTAGGGGTCTTTAAGTCAACAGTGAATAGGTTACTACTAGGCAAGCGTGCTCCATCGTAGACCACATCATCGCTTACCATCAGGTGAGATAGTGGTCAAGTGCGAGCCTATAATAAATAAAAAAATATAAAAAAATAACTCAATTTACACATTCGTGTTGTTTGTCGCTAAAGAGTTCGGTTGTATACTCCATATCTTCAAAACTGCCTAACCGAATGGAACTTGCACTTTTTTTTCGACTTAGGTACATTTAATCGTATAAGTGTTATATATTTTTAAAATCACCTCTTAAAACCCTATATTTTAATATCCCACACGATGTGTTAGGAGGAAAATAAAAATATGGGCCCCCATAATATGGCGCCCAAAAGCCGCCATTTTTCTATTTTCCAATTTTAATGTAGCCAATGATACTCGCAAGGTTAAGACCAATCAATTGACGTACGAATCAACAAAATCGACCAACGCGTTTGGTCTCTGGAACGCCACATAGGAACAAACATACATACAAACATACCGGTAAAACTGAGAATCTCCTTTTGAAGTCGGTTAAAAAGGTCAACTCTGGGAACTCCGTACACAAGAAAACTATATCTACACGTCATATCGCTCGCTATTGACTATTTTATTTAGGCAGCCTACATTTCGAACAGTAAAATAGCATAGTACTTCTAGTTCGAATTTAAAATCATAGATGTCGCTACAAGTCGTCCTGAGGAAGAAAATTTACGTAAATTTTTGGTCGTGTTGTGAATTCGAACATCGAGTTGATGTTGCGGAGAAGAAGAAAATAAATTACCGAATTCAACAAATTGAAGCGTGGAGTGCCATTTTGTAAATATCATCATCTTCCTGCCCTTATCCCATGTTACTTGGGGTCGGCGCAACACGTTTGCTTCTTCCATACCGTTCTATCCCCCGTCATGTTATTACTGACTCCCTTTTCTTTCATATCACTCCTCACACAGTCCATCCATCTTTTCTTTGGCCTTCCTCTCCCTCTCCATCCATCCACATTTATATTCATAACTCTTTTAGTAATATGCGTTTCATCCCTCCTCATCACATGACCATAACAGGACAAACGGTTTCCTTTCAACTTTTCTGCCACTGGCGCCACTTTCAAACTGCCTCTAATATACTCATTTCTCACTTTATCCAATCTCGTCACGCCGCACATCCATCTCAACATTCTCATCTCTGCTACATGCAATCTCCTTTCATCCATCTTTTTCACAGCCCAACATTCCGATCCATACAGTATGACAGGTCTAATCACGGACTTGTAGATTTTCCCCTTTAACTTGAGGGGCATCCGTGGGTCGCAAGTTGTTCCAGTGACCTGTCGCCATTTCATCCATCCTGAGTTGATCCGGTGCGTTACGTCTCGGTCTACCTCGCCATTTCCTTGGACAAGCGACCCTAGGTACCGGAAGTCGGAGCAGATTGGTATGGGTGTTCCAGCGAGAGCTATGGACACGGAACTGGAGAGACCGCCGAAATCGCAAAACAAGTATTCAGTTTTGCTTCTGCTCAATTTCAGGCCAACACTCTCCAGTGTGTGCCACCACACCTCCAATCTGCTCTGGACCTCTAGGCCACTCTCGGCAACCAGCACAATATCATCGGCAAACAGCATACACCAGGGTACCTCTTCCTGTATGTCCGACGTAAGAGCGTCCATTATCAACAAGAAGAGATAGGGACTGAGAGCCGATCCTTGGTGCAAGCCGACTGCCACACTGAAGCTGCCAGTATTGCCCACTGTAGACCTAACTTGTGCACTGCATCGACTGTACATCGCTTGAATCAACTCTACATACATTCCAGGCACTCCTTTCTTCTTAAGGGCCCACCACAAAACCTCACGAGGAACCCGGTCGTATGCCTTTTCGAGGTCAACGAATACCATGTGCAAGTTTTTATGTGCACTTCTATATTTCTCACACAACTGGCGGATTGCGAAAATGGCATCCGCTGTACCCCGACCAGGCATAAAACCGAATTGGTTCTGCGATATTTCACTCTCTTCTCTCAGCCGCCTTTCAATAACTTTCTCCCAAGCTTTCATACTATGTGACATTAGCTTTATCCCTCTATAGTTGTTGCACTCCAGCACATCGCCTTTGTTTTTAAAGATGGGCACCAGAGAACTATTGCACCATTCATCAGGTATGGCCTCTTCCCGCAGCAACTTATTGAAGAATAAAGCTAACCACGTCCATCCATCTACGCGCAATAACTTCCACACTTCAACTGGTATTCCGTCCGGACCAACTGCCTTACCATTCTTCATTCCATTTACTGCTATTCTTACTTCATCCATACTAACCATTTTCACTAACCCCTCATTCACAGGTTTACTTTCTAACACACCACTCTCAGGACTAGTTTTTCAAAGTAGTCCTTCCACCTATCCTTAATTTTTGCATCATCAAAAAGAATCATTCCAACTTTATCTTTTATACATCGTATCTGACAAACATCTCTTGCCTTTTTCTCCCTAGCCCTAGCAAGCCGGTACAGGTCTTTTTGGCCTGCTGGACTATCCAGCGTGTCGTATATTTTATCGAGAGCTTTTGCTCTCGCTATAGCCACGGTTTTCTTGGCTTTTATCTTCACAGCATCATACTCCCTCTTTCTTTCAGCTTTCAAACTAGCGTTTTCCTGGTCTACACCTTGCCATTCCTTGAATTTTTTCTTCTTTTCCCTTAACATATTTTGTATTTCAGCTGACCACCACCATGTATCCCTATCTATCGTGCCCCTTCCTTTCGTCTCCCCCAAAATATCCTTCGCTGCACTCCTAATACAACCAGCAATCTCCTTCCAACTTTCATTTACACTTCGATCTTCCATATCTCCCATCTCTAACATTTTGTCACTTCTCGCTCTCGAAACTTCTTCGCACAATCATTCTTCTCTAGCATATGCCATTTTATTTTAGGGGGAGGACGCTCTTTGCTTTTTATGCTCTTTACTTTTACCTCTTGCACCATAACCAGTAGTCTATGCTGGGAAACCAAGTCTTCTCCTGGCAATACCTTGCAATTTTTGACGTGTTGTATGCTGTTGCGTCTGACAAGAAAGTAATCGATTTGGGTTTTGTGGTTACCGCTTTTGTAAGTTATCAGATGTTCGTCTCTTTTTTGGAACCAAGTGTTAGCTACCGCCAGGTCAAATGCATTAGCGGATTGTAGCAGCGACTCTCCCTCATTGTTGGTACTCCCAAAACCCCATCCGCCGTGAACTCTTTCATAAATCCCTTTCATTCTGCCCACATGTCCATTAAAATCCCCTCCAACAATCAATTCCTCATGCACAGGGATGGTCATCAAGGCTGTATCAAAATTCTTCCAAAACTTCTCTTTCGCTGTTTCATCACATCCTACCTGCGGTGCATACACACTAACTACATTCAACATCACATTCTCCAACATAACTTTCACAACTATCAGTCTATCATTAATCCTTTTTACATCCATCACGTTTTCTTTCAAATTACTATCTAACACTATTCCTACACCGTTTCTTTTTCCGTCACTTCCACAGTAGACAAACTTGTATCCTATTTCCCTCGCTTTGGTTCCCCTCCATTTAGTTTCATGTAAGCAGGCTACGTTTATTCGTCTTCTTTTTAATACATCCGCTAACTCTCTCGCCCTTCCAGTCATAGTCCCAACATTCCAACTTACATACCTCAATCTTATTTCTCGAGCTCGCTTCTTACGTTGCCTCCGCCCGGGGTGGTGCAACAACCCTAGTCCATTTCCCACTGGAGCCGGGTGCTGCCCCTGCGCGTCGCCTGTGGGGTACGCCCTAATACTATCGCGCATTCCATTTATGTCAACCATGTTGCAGAGGATTTGGCAAATATTTTATGGTCGGCCGCCAGCCTGACACCAACCCTCCTTGGGAATGCCATTTTGTAAATAGGCCTTCTATATATTCCTTTTAGTAAATTGATCAATATCACTAAGATTTTTGTAATATTAAGGTTAGAGAAAAAAATACCCCTATTTCTGTGTTATTTGACATTAAAGCTATTCAAGGTAATTAATCAAGTTATCATAAGGTCAAGGTCATACCTATCTAATTTTGAGCCTAAAATAAGGACGCCTTGTTAAAATTTTACAACTGTTTCTTTGTAGGTTGTGAAACGCGTTATAGATTAGAGACAAATGTTGTCATCTCAGCAGCGGATGTTAAATAACTTATAACGACAACAATATTATCTCATTTAAAAAGTTTATGTCACAGAGGCAGCATTTTTACGACGATGTAGATATTCAAAAAATTATGAAATTTTAGAAGCAAATAGTGATGACATGATACATTTATACCTGTTTCTCCAACGAAAATTATCTCGACGACGACTTTTCGATCGCGAGTTAACTGCTGTGATCGGTTGAACGAATTATCAACGGGGCAGCATGAGCGTGCGTGACATTTTGTCACTTTAATTTTGTGTATGTTTTCGTTCTCGAAACTGGGGGTACATTTTTAGAGGGTTTTAAATCTACCTCGTAGCGGGCAAGAGAAGCACAGCTTAACTACACCAATATAAGTAACGAAAGAAAAATATTAAGACAACTAAGATTTTGACTCCTACAATGAGGAAAAACAGCTAAATATTATTTTTATTAGCACTTGAATGCAGGTAGCAGATCCCAGACCTAGATCCAACACAAAACTATTTTTTTAAGTCTTCTTGTTCTTTTTATTTGCTTTTTACCCGACTGCCGAAGGAAGGTAATGTGTTTATCAGTCTATGTATGTATGTTTGTTCCTGTGTGGCATTCCAGATACCAAACGCGTTGGCCGATTTTGATGATTCGTAAGTCAATTGATTCGTCTTAACCTTGCTAGTGTCACTGGCTGTATTCAAATTGGAAAATAGAAAAATGGCGGCTTTTGGGCGCACTATTGTGGGTGCCCAATATATTTTAGATTGGATCTCTTTTATCATTCTTGGCATACCAAAGTAAGTCTCTTTGCTTAGTACAAATTGCGTTCACGTGGCTATACAGCCACGTGAACGCAATTTATGGCTATACAGCCATAAATACGTTTGCCTTTCGGCACAGATGATAAATAGAAAATCAGCGGCAAAGCTGAAAATTCGTCTTGATTTGTTATTTAATAAATATAAATTTAATAATTAAAATGAGTTCCAACAGTTCAGAGAGTGAAATGTGTGTGTGTGTGAGTGTGTGTGTGTGTGTGTTGTGTGTGTGTGTGTGTGTATGTATTTATTTAGATATAAACAATTACTTTGTATCTCATTGTAAGTGAACCTATGTATTGTTCTTAAAATTCTTTAAACCGAAATGGAGATAGATTGTACTCCACCTGATGCAAGATCAGAAGCCAATTTGGCAATGGAAAACCTGCTTCCAGCGAAGTCAAAAGAAAAATACATGAAAGTAAATGAAAATTTTATGATTTGGAAAAACGATAAAAAAGTGAACATTTTCTCCTTAACAGTATTTTCGGCGTATTTTAATGAGATTGCTAAAACTAAAAAGCCATCTGTATTATGGGCAATTTAAATGTACAGTTCATGTTAAAAACGGCATTAATTTAAAAAACCGGCCAAGTGCGAGTCGGACTCACACACGAAGGGTTCCGTACCATTATCGCAAAACACTGCAAAGAAATCACGTTTGTTGTATGGGAGCCCCCCTTAATTTATTTTTATTTAATAATAATTATTTTTGGAAGAGAATATACAACTAAATATTCTGTGAATATTTCAAGCGTCTACCTGTTGCCTTTATTAATATCGAGCAAAAAACGGCAAAAATATCACGTTTGTTGTATGGGAGCCCCCCTTAAATATTAATTTTATACTGTTTTTAGTATTTGTTGTTATAGCGGCAACAGGAATACATCATCTGTGAAAATTTCAACTGTCTAACTATCACGGTTCATTAGATACAGCCTGGTGACAGACAGACAGACAGACAGACAGACGGACAGCGAAGTCTCAGTAATAGGGTCCCGTTTTTACCCTTTGGGTACGGAACCCTAAAAATTATGGAAATTTAACTACTTTTTTATTTCCCTGCATTCTTTTGAGAGAAGCACTATATATGCCTCGGCGGAAATGGCAATTGTCTGTCTCGTATTAGTGAAGTCCCTGCAATTGACTATTGCCCGGCCTTTGTAATAATGTATTATTATTATCATGGTCACACATACCTGGCCTGTTCCAGTTGACGCATTCCAAAAACTTCGTAAGCGCTCTGCGATGCGATGACAAGTAGAATCTACAACAAAAATAATATAATAGATAATTCAGTCTAGTACTTCTATCTCTTTATTCCACTAGAATTGAGGTTTCTGTTGAGAACGATAACCCTTGGAAAGTCTGACGACCTGTCTAACCAAGGGTTAATGCTTTTCCCAGTAGCTAGGTTCATTCTTCGGTTTTGGAGTCTATACATGCGCCACTTAGCATATACAATGTTTACAAACAACCGAAAATAGCAGATTTTGTTGGGCTATCACCATGAAATTGATATGTTCTTATAAAATTACAATGATTTCACCTATAAATCTGATCAGATTGTCATTATTTGCATTTGTAATCGTCATTTCTATGAGAAATCTATACAATATAATGTTCAGATCGTCAATAAGTAATCAACAACAAAGATAATAATCACCAGAGAATATTTAACTTTCTATAAATGTCTAACCTAACGAATTTCAGACTTGACGTCCTCGGTGATAAACAAATGGTAGTTTTTTGACAATGACACGAAATTTAGAAGAGCATTAACCATACATTATTCATAGTAATTGAGCATCATTTTAATTAAGTTTAATTATTGTTTAAGGTGTTAAGTTCCAGTTCACGCTGCATGTTGCTTATTAGTCACCTGGATAAATATATTAAACTCTCTATCTACACGATAACAAATGTTTAAAAGTATTAAAACGAATTCGATATATAATGCTGCGTTTGTTGAGAACATAAAATATCCCAGGTCATAGTACTAGAAGATGAGATTAGAGCAAACTTAAATATAAAAATGTATTTCACCCCTGCTGTCAGCTGATTGAGCTGTTTGTTAGTAAACATTGTATTTTTTTATTATTATTGATAGGTCGCGCTTGAACACTATCTCACCTGATGGTAAGCGATGATGTGGTCGACGGTGTAACACGCTTGCCTAGAAGTAACCTATTCACTCTTGACTTAAAGATCCCGAGGTTGTATCTATCTGGAAACACAGACTCCGGCAGGGAATCACTCCTTAGCTGTACGCATAATGAAAGTATTTCCAAAACGTTTAGTGTGTATGGGTGGGATGTCCACCATGTACCGATGGCGCATCGCCGTACGTCTTGTAGTCCGATGATGAAACGGGCTGGGCGGAATTAGATCATGCAATTCCATCGCACACTCTCCGAAATGCAACCGATAAAAAACCGACAAGCTGGCAACTCGACGACGATGTTCAAGGCTCTGGAGCTTTGACTCGACCAGTGTCTCATTGCCGATGAGCCTCTTGGCCCGTTTTTCGATCGACTCTAGAGCATCAAGCTGGTGCTTGGCAGATCCATCCCAGAGATGAGAACAGTACTCCATGCAAGATCGAACTTGCGCTTGATACAACTTAAGCAGCTGTTCTGGCGTGAAGTACCGTCTCACCTTCGCAAGGAACCCCAACTTTTTGGCAGCCAGTTGAGTCTTTGCCTCAATGTATGGGCCAAAATTAAGTGTCGATGTCAACGTTACGCCAAGAAGCTCAAGATGGTCCGTTATCGGTACGGTTACACCTCGGAAAGATGGAGCCGGGTGAAATTGGCTCTTTTTCGCGGAGAAGAGACACGCCTGTGTTTTTGCGGCATTGAACTTGACCAGATTGGCATCGCCCCATTCGGAGACTGCCTGCAAGGACAGGTTCAAGCGCTCCACCATGGCCTCCCGGAGAAACTGGATCTGAGGCCCGGTAGCACGAGTGTTGGACAAGTATCTCTCAGCAACAGTGCTGTCATCTGCATACCCAAAGGTGCCGGGTTTTAGCAGTTCATTTATGTGCAGCAAGAACAATGTCGCTGAGAGTACCGACCCCTGAGGGACCCCGGCATTAATATCCAATAGGTCCGAAGAGCAGCCATCGATTACTACTCGAATGGACCGACCCCTCAGGAAGTCTGCAATCCAGTCACACAGACCACCGGGCAGACCGAATGAAGGAAGCTTACCAATAAGGCTTTCGTGCCAGACCCTATCAAAAGCCTTCGAGATGTCGAGGGAGACGGCAAGCGCTTCCCCGTGCCTCTCGATGGCCTCACTCCATATGCGAATGGCATACGCTAGAAGATCCCCAGTGGACGGGAACCGATCACTTTTCCGAATCTTTTTTGATCGAATTTCATTTTACAGAAAACTATTGGCCGACGTCTTTTTTGCCATATGCATTATTTGACATAATTTCAGATCATCGAAGTATCAATTGCCATTGGTATTATTTTACCGAACTACATTTCGCCGATTTACAAAATAACTTTTTGCTTTTGGCCGAAGCCACTTTTGAACCTTTTTCATTTGCCATATGTTCACCAAACCGAAGCAACATTTTAGGGAAATTTAGTCACAAATATATAGCCGGTTACTTGGTAGAATTTTCAATTTGAGCTGAAGAGAGCGAGCAAAGCGAGCGAACTCAGCTTCCGTCATCTCCTTCGTGTTAGGTTACTTTAGACCCTGCAGAGAAAAATAGGAGCCCCGCGGAGCGGGGCTCCGTCGACAATTTTATTTTTCATGTCGCTGTTTTAAACATTTGTTTTCGCCCACAGTTTATCTATCACTTAGTATTTTGATATGCGTTTAGATAAATATTTCGAACAAATGTTATTTCGGCTAAGTGTAATTTCGGTAAAACGTTTTTCGACCAAGTGAAACGAAAAAAATCGAATTGAGAATAGGTCAACTGAGACAGTGGCAGACGTGACTTCGATGAAGTAAAAAAAAACGAAACGATAATAGTTGAAAAGTTTTAGGTGAAATGAAATTCGGTCAAATGTTTTTCGAACTTATGATAGGTAACCCCAGTGGACCGATTTCGGCGGAAGCCGTATTGGCGGTCGCTAAGAATGTCGTTAGCTTCTAGGTATGCCAGGAGCTTACTATTAAGTACGCGTTCCATACTCTTACAGAGTATGGACGTTACAGAGATGGGTCTGTAGTTGGCCGGGTCAGCATGACTGCCCTTCTTGGGCACGGGCTGTACGTTGGTTTGCTTCAGCATTCGGCACTTTTCCAGTCTGATAAGAAAGGCGAAACAGGCGCGTCAAGATAGGAGACAATTCAGGCGCACAGGTTCTGAGAACAATTGCTGGTATACCACCGGGTCCGCTAGCCATATTCACATCGAGGTTGCGCAGCACCCTACATACGTCCTTTTGGTGGATGCGAATGTCCAACATACTCGTCTCGCATCCATCAGGAGAAGGAGGGGGTCGCGCGCCACCAGGATTCAGACGCGAAGACTCCGCAAAAAGAGAGGCAAACAAGTTTGCTTTCTCCTCAGCGGAGTGGGCCAGCGACCCGTCGGGTTTCAGCAGTGGTGGTAGTGAGGGACGGCAGAAATTCGATTCAACCGATTTAGCCAGGGACCAGAACGCTTTACTACCTGCTGGGTAGGAAGCAAGTTTGATCCCTATCCGGCTAATGTGGTCGAACCGAGCCCTTCGCAACACCTTCTTGCAGGACTTGGCAGCCCTGTTGTGAGTTTTCTTCTTCTGACCAACGTCACTCGCCTTGCGCGTTCTAGCGTCGACCCAGGCATGGTACGCCTCATGTTTACGCGCATTGGCGCGAATACACTCGGCGCCAAACCAAGGTCGGTCTTGGCTAGACATTGTTACGTCAGAGAACGGAATGTAGTACTCCATTCCCTGACGCAACAAATCCGTCACGGCGTCCGCGCACGACGCAGGATCAGACGAAGAAAAGCAAAGCTGCCAAGGATAGCATGCGAAGAAAGATCGCATGCCATCCCATTCTGCTGACTTGTACCGCCATACCCGCCGGGTGCCACTTGGGCTGGGATCGGGCGGGGAGTAGACGGATACAGACTTCACCAGACAGTGGTCGGAACTACCCAAAGGTGGAGATACCGACACCGAGTAACGGTCTGGATCTGTGGTCAGCAGAAGGTCCAAGCAATTAGCCGTATGCGATTCAACATCCGGCACCCTCGATCGGCTCGGTGGGTGGTCGCAAGCCTTCGGCCGTAACCTACCACCAGTTTGTGCCACCTTTTTAGCACCACCCGGGGACCACGTGTAGGGTAACAAAAGGGGTACTCACCTACGGACGCGGGTGACTCAGCCCCCAGATATTGGCTCATGTATAGATAGATAGTCGCTCCATGTTAAATAATGATATTCAGCTGCTTTCAGTAGGCCTGGAAGCCATCACAAAGGCTAGACAGATGATGACTTCCTTCAGTTTCCATACCTAAACTTCCACAGTAAGTCCTGGTCGGTGGCAGTGAGCGGGCGCGCGGGCGGGGCGGCCACTAGCGACGTGAGCTGGTCGCGCTCGGCCGCCGTGGGCTTGGCGTCGCGGCCGCACGCTGTTTGCTTTCTACTTTGTTCAGTTTCCATACCTAAACTTCCACAGTAAGTCCTGGTCGGTGGCAGTGAGCGGGCGCGCGGGCGGGGCGGCCACTAGCGACGTGAGCTGGTCGCGCTCGGCCGCCGTGGGCTTGGCGTCGCGGCCGCACGCTGTTTGCTTTCTACTTTGTTCAGTTTCCATACCTAAACTTCCACAGTAAGTCCTGGTCGGTGGCAGTGAGCGGGCGCGCGGGCGGGGCGGCCACTAGCGACGTGAGCTGGTCGCGCTCGGCCGCCGTGGGCTTGGCGTCGCGGCCGCACGCTGTTTGCTTTCTACTTTGTTCAGTTTCCATACCTAAACTTCCACAGTAAGTCCTGGTCGGTGGCAGTGAGCGGGCGCGCGGGCGGGGCGGCCACTAGCGACGTGAGCTGGTCGCGCTCGGCCGCCGTGGGCTTGGCGTCGCGGCCGCACGCTGTTTGCTTTCTACTTTGTTCAGTTTCCATACCTAAACTTCCACAGTAAGTCCTGGTCGGTGGCAGTGAGCGGGCGCGCGGGCGGGGCGGCCACTAGCGACGTGAGCTGGTCGCGCTCGGCCGCCGTGGGCTTGGCGTCGCGGCCGCACGCTGTTTGCTTTCTACTTTGTTCAGTTTCCATACCTAAACTTCCACAGTAAGTCCTGGTCGGTGGCAGTGAGCGGGCGCGCGGGCGGGGCGGCCACTAGCGACGTGAGCTGGTCGCGCTCGGCCGCCGTGGGCTTGGCGTCGCGGCCGCACGCTGTTTGCTTTCTACTTTGTTCAGTTTCCATACCTAAACTTCCACAGTAAGTCCTGGTCGGTGGCAGTGAGCGGGCGCGCGGGCGGGGCGGCCACTAGCGACGTGAGCTGGTCGCGCTCGGCCGCCGTGGGCTTGGCGTCGCGGCCGCACGCTGTTTGCTTTCTACTTTGTTCAGTTTCCATACCTAAACTTCCACAGTAAGTCCTGGTCGGTGGCAGTGAGCGGGCGCGCGGGCGGGGCGGCCACTAGCGACGTGAGCTGGTCGCGCTCGGCCGCCGTGGGCTTGGCGTCGCGGCCGCACGCTGTTTGCTTTCTACTTTGTTCAGTTTCCATACCTAAACTTCCACAGTAAGTCCTGGTCGGTGGCAGTGAGCGGGCGCGCGGGCGGGGCGGCCACTAGCGACGTGAGCTGGTCGCGCTCGGCCGCCGTGGGCTTGGCGTCGCGGCCGCACGCTGTTTGCTTTCTACTTTGTTCAGTTTCCATACCTAAACTTCCACAGTAAGTCCTGGTCGGTGGCAGTGAGCGGGCGCGCGGGCGGGGCGGCCACTAGCGACGTGAGCTGGTCGCGCTCGGCCGCCGTGGGCTTGGCGTCGCGGCCGCACGCTGTTTGCTTTCTACTTTGTTCAGTTTCCATACCTAAACTTCCACAGTAAGTCCTGGTCGGTGGCAGTGAGCGGGCGCGCGGGCGGGGCGGCCACTAGCGACGTGAGCTGGTCGCGCTCGGCCGCCGTGGGCTTGGCGTCGCGGCCGCACGCTGTTTGCTTTCTACTTTGTTCAGTTTCCATACCTAAACTTCCACAGTAAGTCCTGGTCGGTGGCAGTGAGCGGGCGCGCGGGCGGGGCGGCCACTAGCGACGTGAGCTGGTCGCGCTCGGCCGCCGTGGGCTTGGCGTCGCGGCCGCACGCTGTTTGCTTTCTACTTTGTTCAGTTTCCATACCTAAACTTCCACAGTAAGTCCTGGTCGGTGGCAGTGAGCGGGCGCGCGGGCGGGGCGGCCACTAGCGACGTGAGCTGGTCGCGCTCGGCCGCCGTGGGCTTGGCGTCGCGGCCGCACGCTGTTTGCTTTCTACTTTGTTCAGTTTCCATACCTAAACTTCCACAGTAAGTCCTGGTCGGTGGCAGTGAGCGGGCGCGCGGGCGGGGCGGCCACTAGCGACGTGAGCTGGTCGCGCTCGGCCGCCGTGGGCTTGGCGTCGCGGCCGCACGCTGTTTGCTTTCTACTTTGTTCAGTTTCCATACCTAAACTTCCACAGTAAGTCCTGGTCGGTGGCAGTGAGCGGGCGCGCGGGCGGGGCGGCCACTAGCGACGTGAGCTGGTCGCGCTCGGCCGCCGTGGGCTTGGCGTCGCGGCCGCACGCTGTTTGCTTTCTACTTTGTTCAGTTTCCATACCTAAACTTCCACAGTAAGTCCTGGTCGGTGGCAGTGAGCGGGCGCGCGGGCGGGGCGGCCACTAGCGACGTGAGCTGGTCGCGCTCGGCCGCCGTGGGCTTGGCGTCGCGGCCGCACGCTGTTTGCTTTCTACTTTGTTCAGTTTCCATACCTAAACTTCCACAGTAAGTCCTGGTCGGTGGCAGTGAGCGGGCGCGCGGGCGGGGCGGCCACTAGCGACGTGAGCTGGTCGCGCTCGGCCGCCGTGGGCTTGGCGTCGCGGCCGCACGCTGTTTGCTTTCTACTTTGTTCAGTTTCCATACCTAAACTTCCACAGTAAGTCCTGGTCGGTGGCAGTGAGCGGGCGCGCGGGCGGGGCGGCCACTAGCGACGTGAGCTGGTCGCGCTCGGCCGCCGTGGGCTTGGCGTCGCGGCCGCACGCTGTTTGCTTTCTACTTTGTTCAGTTTCCATACCTAAACTTCCACAGTAAGTCCTGGTCGGTGGCAGTGAGCGGGCGCGCGGGCGGGGCGGCCACTAGCGACGTGAGCTGGTCGCGCTCGGCCGCCGTGGGCTTGGCGTCGCGGCCGCACGCTGTTTGCTTTCTACTTTGTTCAGTTTCCATACCTAAACTTCCACAGTAAGTCCTGGTCGGTGGCAGTGAGCGGGCGCGCGGGCGGGGCGGCCACTAGCGACGTGAGCTGGTCGCGCTCGGCCGCCGTGGGCTTGGCGTCGCGGCCGCACGCTGTTTGCTTTCTACTTTGTTCAGTTTCCATACCTAAACTTCCACAGTAAGTCCTGGTCGGTGGCAGTGAGCGGGCGCGCGGGCGGGGCGGCCACTAGCGACGTGAGCTGGTCGCGCTCGGCCGCCGTGGGCTTGGCGTCGCGGCCGCACACTCCCGAGCGCAGGGAGCGCGCGAGGCGGTGCTGTTTGCTTTCTACCAGGTTTTCCTGTTTGGAGATACAAATGTATTAGATTTAAGTTCATCTACCGCCACTTCTTCAACTAAAACACCAGCAGCTGATGACGGACGGACGGGCGTCACTCAAAGGGACTGCCTTTTGTAATTTTGGCGTTCAAAATGAGCCGATTCTCAGCCTTTTTTGGATAAATGGCTTCTGATTTTGATTTTATAACTGATTCTTTTATGCAAAAAGCCAAAAACAGGATAGCAAACAAAAGAGGACAATTAAAAAAAAAGATAAAATAAGGAGGCAATTATCAGAAGTGGGATAGAATAGGCGAAAAATTTGTTATAGTCTATTTATTGCCTTACTTCTTCAATCCGAACCACTCAATACCTCCCACATTATTTATTGCTAAGCACTGTAACTCACGTAAACTTCATAGAACACCGAATAAATTGGGCTAGAAACTGTAAATTGGGAAGGTAGAAATGATTGCAAAATGTTTTTTTTTACAAGTTTACTCACTTGAATGTTTCGGATAATCATGCCTATTTAGATTCGGTGTCAAGAGTTCCGTACCCGGCAAAGACGCAAGCCAAACTAGTCATGCATCGCATGCCCGAAATAATACGAAAACATTTATTGGGGTATTTGAAAAGATTGACCTTCAAATGCATACAGACAGGAACTGACGTGTATAAAAGAACGTGTTGGATTAACATGAGCATGAAATTGCAGCGGTACCAGTTGAAAACCGATAATATTTCTAGTATTAATCAGGCCGAAAAATATGGCCACAAATACGGTTGTGGCCCTATTTCAAATTAGTATGGTCCAATCATAGCCAACATTACAGCCATACGTTAAAAATGCCGCAATGTGCTTTCAAAAACTGTACAAATAACCACCGTAACACCTTGATTTTGGAAGGAATATATTTTTTTTGGTAAATTTTTATCATTAAGTGTTTTTCATAAAGTAAAAACCGAGTTAAATTACTATTTACTAATATGATTCAATTATCAAATATTATGATTGTTTGACCAACGTTTGCGTCGAAAAAGCGAACACGCCAACTATTGTAACAAACATCGACTGTTCTGGAACAGAGAATGCATGCTAGTAGTTTGTAAAGCTTTTTTTTTTAGCGTTCCTAATAATCGATAGAAATCGAAATAAAGTAACCCCGAAATTTCCTACATAGTGTTTTTAACCATATTGCTGAAATTTTAAGTTTCATTTTATATTACATATTTTTGTACCTACATATAACTGACTTTTAATTTTCAAGTTTTCAAACAAACCCTACCTACCTTCCTACCCTACCTACCTACCCTAGCTACTCGCCCACGTAAATATATATTTTTTAAACTGTCTCTTTATTCGAGCGAACAAAACAAAAATAGTTATTTATGCTACAAATGCGGAAGGTTTCCGATGAGTGGCATTTTTATTCACGAGCGAGCGAAGCGAGTGAGTGGTAAAATAGACACGAGTCGGAAATCATCTTACGTACGTGTATCATACAACATTTTACTATGCATTGTGCGAGGAAATAAAAATATATATCTGAATCAAGCAAAAATTAATAAAATGGCGGGCTCATTCAAGCGCGCTCAGCATAACCCTGTGGTTATTTATTAACTAATAGTTCCTCGGGCATATCTACTGCGCATGTGCAAATAGCCTTCACGTCGTAACGCAAAAATGCACGAGTAAAATATACGTTCTGCCAAACATATTTAATGAATATATGTACAAAGTACAGTTCATTGATGTCAATCGCGCGCGCAGTCAGCAGTTCCACGCTGACCCAAATATTTAGTTTTAGTATTAAAATCATTATAAAGTTAGTTAACGATCGGTCACCAACCAAGCCGCGTTTGCTCATACCATTAACCATTACCATTTTACCAAACCAATATACCATAATTTAACCATACGTGTTTTACTATTTATTTGTTGGGTTTACGCCCAACAAATTGGTCCTTCGAGCCTTCGGAAAGGTGGGATCTATCGCGTTGTGGACATTGTACGTGACGTGTTAGTAACTATCTTTCTATAACCAGTCCTTAGACAACAGTGCATTAAGTGATATCGTCGTAAGTAAGTTAAATTGGAACAACATACTTCTTCGAGTCACCACCCACCACAGTTCACCATCAACCAGGAGATTATCAAGTAAGATCTTTCCATTTTATTACTTACCAGAATGTCTACCATTGCCGATTTATTTGCCGTTCAGAAGGAGATCATGGAAAATATGAATAAGCTTTACATTAACTTTAAAAAAGAAGGTAAAGAGCGGAAAACATCGGAAAGTATTAAACGTCGTTTACAATCATTAGAGACCTTCTGGAGAGAATTCTCGCGTAACCATGACAATTTAGAGAATTTATGTGACGAAACTGAAGATAATGAGTACTTCGGTGACGATTCGTACACTAAAACTAAAACATTTTATGACGACGTTAAGAGGCATTTATTAAGAGTTCTTGAGGGAACAACTACTCGGTCTCCATCACCAAAGAACCAACCACCAGCACCACCATCGCATGCAACGACCGTTCCACAGCCTAGCACATCAGATAACGGGTTTCCAAGTACCGGAACAGTACCCAAAAAGGTTTTACCACTACCACGATTCGTTTTCCATGACGTCGACGAAACAAGTAAAATCGAGGAAATGATGAGAAAACAGCAGAGTAACTTCAAAGCATTAGCCCGAACTATTTCTCAGATCAATCTTAATGTTTTGTCTGAAAAATGGGAGTTTAAAGATGTTTTGAAGAATATTGAATCACGTTGGACAGCAATTGATTCCTTACATTGGGAAATCGACTGTAACTTACAAGGAGAAAACAGTAACTATGAAGATCTGTTTAACAGGTATGAGGATGAATATTGTGAAATTAAAAAATCTATTAACCAAAGAATGTGGGACGCTAAGCACAGAGATAATTCTACACCAAAAATAGATATACCAATTTTCAACGGAAATTACCAACAATGGATTTCTTTCAAAGACTTGTTCAATGAATCTATCCACAATAATAATTCTATTTCTCCGGCCCAAAAAATGCAGTTTTTAAAAATGAAACTACGTGGAGAAGCTGAGAAACTGATACAACATCTTCGTGTAAGCTCCGGCAATTACCAGACCTGTTGGGACATCCTAAATCAAAGATACAATAATAAAAAACTAATTTTTAATTCACACATGAATGTTCTCATGTCTTTGCCAGTAATGCACCAACAAACAGCTTCCAACATAAAAAAGCTTCATGATACCACTAATGAATGCCTCAACGCATTAAAAAATCTAGGCATAGACATATCTACCTGGGACCCGATAATCGTATACCTTATCACCCAGAAAATGGACGCCGAAACGTATACAGATTATATTGACTCATTGCCGGACCCTCGAGACCTGCCACATCTGCAAGATTTTCTAGCTTATCTTGAAGGAAAATTTATTGCCTTAGAGACAGTTCGTCGCAAAACTGAGACAATTAAGAATACGCAACCATTCCATAACCAACAAAAACATTCTAACCAAAATTTTAATACCAGTACTCAACGTAAAAACCCAAGAGATTCAGGATTCAATAATGCTAATAGACATGACGAATGCAAACCATTTATTAATCATTCTGCTATCAAACCATATCAAAAATGTGTAATTTGTGACGAAAATCATGCACTGTTTATTTGCAATAAATTCCGTGAACTAAATAACCAAGAAAAACGGAAACAAATTGCGCAAAATAACATTTGCAAAAATTGCCTAATTAATCATAACGGCAAAGAGTGTACGTCGCAAAAAACATGTCGCCATTGCCACGAAAAGCATAATTCGCTATTGCACAATGCCTACGTGATTACTAACCCTGTTACCAACCAGACTCATACCAATCAGCATAACCAATCAAAATGTGTGTCACACGTGTCAAAAGACAACAAGCCAATGACAGACATTCTATTAGCAACAGCCCAAGTTAATGTTTTAGGAGCTGACGGAACCTACAAAACTATGAGAGCCCTCATTGACCAAGGGTCTCAAACATCCATTATTTCCGAAAACGCAGCACAACAACTTGGAATCCCTCGCCGAAGGTGTAAAGGTTCCATCTTCGGGATTGGAGCGAAAGAAAGTAACTGTAAGGGAGTAATGACAATTACCATAGCATCAAAACATAATGAGTTTACCACGAATATTGATGTATTAATAATGAAAAACTTAATCAAAAAGCTACCAAACCAATCTTTCACCAAACCATCCTGGCAGTACCTCAAAAATATACAGCTCGCAGACCCTGAATTCAACCAAAGCCGCCCTGTCGACCTATTACTAGGTGCAGAGGTGTATTCTGAAATTATCCTACACGGCATTATAAAGGAAGATCAATCACAACCCATCGCACAACAGACGCAACTAGGATGGATCTTATGTGGTAACGTGAAATCGTACTACTGTAATGTGATCTTGAACAACTGTGACGATATAAAAAGGTTTTGGGAAATAGAAGATTTGACAGACCAACCCGATAACCAATCTAGAGAAGATTTATACTGCATACAACAGTATCAATCCGAAACTAAACGTCAACCAGATGGCCGTTATGTCGTAAGATTGCCAATGAAACCAGAAGTAAATGAACTATTGGGGGAGTCTAAGTCAAAGGCCATAGCTCAATTTCACCAATTAGAAAGAAAATTTAGAAAAAATAACCAAATAGCAGCTGATTACAAACAATTCATGAACGAATATTTTAACCTTGGTCACATGAAAATAAGTCGTAATAACCAACCAATAGAGTACTTTTTACCACACCACTGTGTAATACGAAGCGAATCAACAACGTCTGCAATACGAGTTGTATTCAACGGGTCAGCGAAAACATCTACTGGATATAGTGTGAATGACCTCATGTACAGCGGACCTAACTTACAACTTGACCTATTATCTGTAATTATAAAATGGAGACAGTACAAAGTAGGTTATGTAGCAGATGCTGAGAAGATGTTTCGCCAGATAATCGTAAATGAAGATGACCAACAGTACCAGAAAATCATATGGAGAGATTCTCCGAGTAAGCCATTAGGTCAATACCAATTAACAACTGTTACCTATGGAACCAAAGCGGCACCATTTTTAGCACTTATGACTATGAAGCAGTTAGCGAAAGATGAAGCTCACAAATATCCAGAAGCAACGAAGGTTCTGGAAAATAACCTGTACATGGATGATGTTTTACATGGGCAACACAACCTCGACTCTGCCAAAAAGATTAAGGGTCAATTAATCGAATTATTTAAGGCCGGTGGGTTTAATCTGCGTAAATGGAAATCAAATGAAACAGCCTTATTAGAAACCACTCCAAACGATAATGAAAACTCATTTCAGTTCAAACAGCAGGAATCAACTAAGACTCTAGGATTGAAATGGACACCATCCACTGACCAATTTAGTTTTGAAATAAAAATGTTACCATTTGTGCATGATGAACGCATAACCAAAAGAGAGCTTCTCTCAGAGATATCGAAAGTATTCGACCCTCTAGGATGGCTCTCCCCTGTAACCACAAAATTAAAACTCCTATTTCAGTCAATTTGGCAACTAAACCTCAACTGGAGTGATATTTTACCAGAAAATATACACAATGAATGGAACAAAAATAAACTAGACCTACAACAGCTAAATGACATACGAATACCAAGATGGTTGCAATGCCATGAAAACGATAACATCGAGCTGCATGGATTTTGCGACGCTTCAACCAAGGCCTACGCCTGTGTCATCTACTGTAAGGCGCATAATTCAGTGGTGCTCGTAGCTGCAAAGTCCCGTCTCGTACCGTTGACAAAAGATGTGACGTTACCGAGATTAGAATTATGTGCTGCGCAATTAATGACCAAGTTAATGAACAAGATGCAATTGTGTCTCACAGAACACCATATTAAAACATTCGGATGGTCAGACTCCACAGCGGTACTAGGGTGGATTAACGGTAACCCAAACCGTTGGAAACCATTCGTAGCCAATAGAGTTGACCAAATCGTCAAATGTATACCACCTGAACGTTGGAGTTACGTTAAATCAGACGAAAATCCTGCCGATTGCGCAAGCCGAGGGATAACCGCTGCGCAACTGTTAAAACATCCCATTTGGTGGAGTGGTCCTAACTGGCTTCTAACGTCGAAACCAAATCCTAGTACCAAGAAACCAAAATACTACACGCACGAAGAAACTAGAAAACAATACCAAACCAATGTCATCACTAAACCATATGAAAATGACGTCATAGGTAACTTGATAACCAACAACAGTACTTATTTACGAACGTGTCGAGTACTCGCGTGGATATTACGCGTGTTCTCACATAACAATAACAAACCAACATACCTAACCATTGGAGAATTGAATAGAGCTGCTAACCAATTAGTAATGCACGTACAAAGAACAGAATTTTATGAAGAAATTACCAATCTTAAAACCCAGACTAATTTGAGTTCAAAAGGTCGTTTATTACCATTACACCCTTACATTGACTCTGAAGATGTTTTACGAGTTGGCGGGAGAATAAAACATGCCAATCTCAGTGAAGACATGAAGCATCCGATGATATTACCACACAATAATCAGCTTACTGATATGCTTATTGACCATGCACATAAAATGACATTCCATGGAGGACCTCGACTTACGTTAGCTTGGTTGAGGAGGAAATTTTGGATCATAGGTGGCAATAATGCCGTAAAGAAGCGTTTACGTAACTGTGTGATATGCCGACGAGCTAAATTTGAAAACCAAAACCAGTTAATGGCAGACTTACCAGCTGCGCGGATAAATCAGACACGACCCTTTTTTCATACGGGCGTTGATTTTACCGGCTATGTAGAAGTAAAAAGTAACAAGGGCCGCGGCATAAAATGCAGTAAAGGATATATAGCTGTTTTTGTATGTTTAGCAACAAAAGCAGTTCATCTTGAGCTTGTGTCGGACCTCACGTCATCAACATTTATAGCTGCACTTCGAAGAATGTCAGCTCGACGAGGAGCTCCTCGACACATATATAGCGACAACGGAACCAATTTTGTTGGAGCTAACAACACCATACAAAAGGAGTATTTTAATTTGACTCAAACCATGGACCAAATTGCTCATCAACATCTGGCAGAAATGCAAATAGAGTGGCATTTTAATGCACCATCATGGCCAAGCGCAGGAGGTCTGTGGGAGGCCGCCGTCAAAAGCCTTAAATACCATCTACGTCGAGTGCTAGGTAACCAAAAGCTAACCTACGAAGAATTTTCGACCCTATTGTCACAGTTAGAAGGCTGCTTGAATACACGACCTCTGTGTGCTATTTCTGAAGATCCAGACGATTTAAATTTTTTGACACCTTCGCATTTTCTGGCCAGTGGACCATTATTAACCATAATAGAGACCGAGAAAGACGAACGTACCAGATGGCAACTCGTCCAGAAAATTAACCAAGATATTTGGAAACGTTGGCAATCTGAGTATTTAACCCAACTAAATACGCGATCCAAGTGGCACCATTCTCATAAAAATGTTAAAATCAATGACATAGTGATTATTCAAGACGTACACGTGTCTCCAGGGAGGTGGGCCCTCGGAAGAATTTTAGAAATTCATCCTGGCGATGACGGTCTTGTTAGAGTAGTCACGCTCAAAACCAAAGGAGGCATATTAAAAAGACCAATCACCAAACTGTCAATCCTTCCAATCCACCAAGAGGAGAACCAACCAAATGTACCGACCGAAATAAATCAACAAAGAACCACAACTGAAGTGGACCCCGAAAAATGCTATGAGACACCACCACGTCGAAGAACGAGCATTTCAACGAAATGTAGCATTTTAACCATGGCACTTATGGTGCTTATGCTGTTAGTGTCGCCATCACATTGTACTCTCCACACAAAAAAGCTGCCAGATAACCAAACCATCTACTTCGATAAAATCAGTAACATGAGACTGATTAGAGACGAATGGAAACTAGTAGTATTTTATGATATGACTGCTTATTGGGAAGGCGTATCATTAGCCACAAAGTATATAGACCATTTAGATAATTGTTGTCAAAAAATACAAACCATATCTCACTGTCAACTAGTTCTGTTACATCTGCGCCATTGTCAAGATGAATTAGACCATTATAATGAAATTTTGACCAACCATGGACAGTTACCAGAACGGCACCATCTTCGTCGTCGTGGCTTAGTCAATGCTGTGGGGTCTATAGCTCACAGTTTATTTGGAGTACTCGACGATGACTTCGCACAACAATACCAGCAAGATTTGACTAAGCTTCGAGGCAACCAGAAATATTTTAACCAATTACTGCAAAATCAAACATCGATAATTGAGTCAGAGTTTAATGTTATAAAGAGAATGGAAAAAACCGTAAGACAACAACATAAGAATTTTAACCAGCATCTTAATAAAATAGATAACTTAACTAATAGTATGCAAAAACAAATATCTGAAAACGCATATATCAATGAATTTACCTTGTCTTCAATATCAGCCAACGGTATACTTATGAATCTGAAGGATATACAACAAATGTTATTAAACACAATCACTGACATCTTCCATGGTACATTCAACATACATCTACTACAACCAGAACAATTAACCAAAGAACTTCATATCATCTCAGCCCACATCTCTAAGGAATTATCGCTACCAATCGATAACATTCAGACTGACTTAACCAAACTTTACCATTTATTAACGGTTAAAACAAGATTTACAGGGGACAATTTGATATTCGAAATAAAATTACCGTTAGTAGGCAGAGACACCTTTGAAATATACAAATTGACACCAATTCCAATAGCAATCGGCGACAAAATGCGACAAATAATTATTGCATCTGATCTATTGGCCATCAACTATCAAAAGGACTTACAAATACCACAATCTAGTCTACAACTACAACAATGCGTTCATTATGATTTAGACATCTTGCTCTGTGCCCATCAAATACCTATTTCAATAACCAAAACAGAACCAATTTATTGTGCTAGAGAAATTGAGTCCTTAAGTTGTAAGACGGAAAGTAGAAAGTGCAAGAATACCTGGGTACAATTAAACAAGGTAAACAATTACTTGTATTCATGTTGCGGGCAATGCTCCATACAAGTCATATGTGACGATCAAATTACCATTGAGCGATTAGACAAGGTCGGGATACTCGCATTAGCAAGTGGATGCGTCATCAAAGACGACGGGATCACATTACTTTCGCGCAGACAGTCGAACAATGACTTAAGGTTGAAACCAGATATCATAAACATTGATATACCTACCATTAACAATATTGTAAATGTGACCATGCCCTTACATGTTTATGAGATAGACACTAACCAAACAGACATCCGCTGGAAATTAAAAATGATCGGCGATAAAATTAATCAAGTAAAAAATAACACCAAAACAGATTTAGAAGACGAAACATCTTTAAACTACCACGATGTTCACCACTACATCGCAATTTACATAATAGCTGGAGCTATTCTATTAACATGTTTGGCGTACGGAGTGCGGAGGATCCGCGCACGAATGCAGTGGCGCGCGGAAGCGACGCCAACGTCCCGGACGCTGCCACCGCCCCAACCGCAACCGAGAACCCGCCGCGTTGCTGATCACCAGTGCCAGAGTGAAACTAATCAGTGTTTTAGTGTTAGTGATGAATACAATAGAGTGAATAACCATCCCTGTACGAGGGCGACTGACCATTTATATGCCCGAGTGAATAAAGTGAAATTCCCAAACTCATTCAGTTTTAGTGTAGTGGAATAGAGGCTGTAATAAATTGAATTTTTAAGAGTTGTATGTTACTATCATCTTGTTTATTGCACCATATTATTGTTTTATCACCTTGTATCACCATGCACCCTCATCTTCCAGTCCCTCGGGAATATGTACAAAGTACAGTTCATTGATGTCAATCGCGCGCGCAGTCAGCAGTTCCACGCTGACCCAAATATTTAGTTTTAGTATTAAAATCATTATAAAGTTAGTTAACGATCGGTCACCAACCAAGCCGCGTAAAAAAAAACCGCGTAAAAATTAATAATTTATTGATCAAAATCTAAATCTACAGTAATTAAAAGCGTCTTTAATGAAGTATTAGTTTTATTTTACCTTTTATATGAATGATAATCTTTACTTAATTATTTTTTTAAACTTTTCTGAAATAATAAAAACTCTATGCGTCGAGCTGACGTTGGAGATAAAAATTAAAAAAAAAGAAACAGAAAAGTAAAAAGCACTAGTGAAAAAAAGAGACTTTTCGCACAGTTTGGCTGCTTGGAAAACGCTCTTTTCGAGGACATATGCATTGTAAAATAATTATTCAAATCGATCCAGCCGTTTTTGAGTTTTAGCGAGACCAACGAACAGCAATTGATTTTTATAATATAGAAAGATAGGTAGATAAGTGTGTGTGGCCATTTGAGCGACTTATTTTCGTTTCTGATTCTTAATCTAGTATTTTTATAGATCGATGATATAAAAAAATAATTGAACCTTTCGACTCCACTCATTCCTTGTCCAAGCAGCGAGCTCGAACATAAATTTTGAAAATTCGAATTTCAGGTTGCTTTTTTTTGCACATTATAATTTAGACTTTAACACTTGCGTGTAAGACTAAATTTGTATTGAGCTCATACATTTTTTATTGCTTTTTGTACAGTTTTGTGAATACAACTTTAAACATTGCATTTAAGGTTGAATTTGCATTAATGTATATTTATTTTAAGTAGAATTATTCTTAGAATTACCTAAACACAATTGGCGTCAGTTTTAAAGATAAGTTTTGTATGGGATCCTATACCTAGTGTATTCTTCATCGAAGTAAAATGTAGAAAAAAATATTCAATAAATTTTAATTAAGAACAGTGTCACAAACAAAAAAAAGGTTTTCTATTAAAGCGTGTAATATTTTAGTTTTTGTTAAATATTATTTATTTTTAAATTTTTTGTTCAATCTGTAATCCTGGTAAGGATAACGGGATAAACTATTTAAATTATTGCATTGTCATCGGTCCTTGATAAGTGTGCAAAGTTTCAAATTAATTCGACGTTTTAAAGGGGGTGAAAATCACGTTCAAAGATTCCGTTACATAGATACATAAATACCAAGTTAATAAAAGCGTATTAAAAACAAAGTACCATGTTGTGTAACATACCTGTAGAATCTCATAGTCGGGCACGGTGACGATTTCAGCCTCAGCCTTGAACTGGTACATCTCATCGCCATCTTGTTCGTAGTACACTATTGCATGCTGCAACAAAAACAAACGGCAGACGTTTAGGTGATTATTTCATGGGATTTAAACGAAAAAATACTTCGAACATTGTCAGACACACGGGGTCTCATTGCTAAGAAAGAAAATTTGGCTCAAATAAATCTCTAATCTATAGATGGCGCGACATTTATACACAATTGTGTGTAATATTAACATTTTCTGGAATTGAACATAAAAATTGTATGTTCTTGTTTAATCAACTCTCCTAAGTACAATATTATGGAATATTGGGCTCTTAATTTACATTTCAAAGATTATTTGAACGGAACATTTAAAATTTATACATATATTATTTTTAATAATAATTATTTGTTTTTTAATACAGCGACGATTTGTTTTATTGTATATTTTTGCACGTTTTTTACAGTTTCCTTGTACCAAAATGTGTTACAAAACAAATTTGAAAAATCGAGTGGTTGCCTCAGAAATTTAAATCCGCGCCATCTATTGGAATCAATTTTAAATGATCCAGTCAAATATCTTTGAAATGTGCCTAATATTCCTTAATTTTGTGTTTAGGAGAGTTAATTAAACAAGAACATAATTTGTTTATGATAGTCTCTAGAAAATCTGAATATATCAGAAAACTCATCAACAAATCGAAGCTGATAAGCTACGCCATCTAGTGCAATTTATTTGAACCAAATTTTCATTCTTCGCGTTGGGTGCCCGTGACACTTCACAGCTTTACTTAAAATATCCTCAAACAAATACTAAAAACAGAATAAAATAAATATTTAAGTGGGGCTCCCATACAACAAACGTGTTTTTTTTTTTGGCGTTTCTGCGATAATGGTACGGAACCCTTCAAGCGCAAGTCCGACTCGCACTTGGCCGGTTTTTCTTCTTTATACCCATACTCATCAAGTCTGCGGGGATTCGCTTGTTAATATAATATGTCTCGGTATAGTTTATATACATACAGGCAGATTAAACAAAAGCACTTACAGTAATCCCGTTTATCTGCACTGTAGGGAACTCAATCATCAAGTACATGTAGTCAGAACTGCGCTTCTCTTTCTCGTTGATCATCTCAATCTCCCTGAAGGTCAGCCTGTCTAGCCAGTCCACCTGGTAAACAAAATAGCATTTTATTACAACAATGTAAGGTATATTTTTAAACAATCAAATAATTCAGTTTAGTGAATTACTGTCCATCCGAGTTATGACTGTTAAATACAGTTAAATTTAAGGTTGCGGGTAGAACCTGGATGAGGTTGGCACGGGAACGTGGTGATTGGTACAAGAAGAGAGAGGCCTATGCTCAGCAGTGGGCGAGGTCGGGCTGTGGATGATGATGATGATGAAGGTTGTATCCTGCACAACCATGTAGCATTAGTTTTGAATGTGTTTCTTATGTGAACGTGCAATTATTTTGGTGGATAACGCTTCGGAGATCTATACATGACGTTTCAATGACGTAAAAGAGATACCGTAAGCAAGATAATATTTGACGTAAACTTTTTTACGCTAAGAGAATAAAGGTCGCGACTAACGTCTGTATTATTATGAACTTTATTCTCGTTTTAGTTTATTATTTTATTTATAATAAAATAGTTTTATTTTTTGCTATCAGTCGAAAAACACTGTTCGTATGTTTATCTGAGGATTGAATTTTGACTTTCGACTTGGGATAAATACCACAACACCGCACTTCTGCTTGCCGGAAGGCATCTTAGTGGAGCGACGACCTAGTCAAGGCTGAAGGAGTCCGGTGGATGCGAGACGCACAGACCGACCAGTATGGCGACGCTTGGGGAGGTCTATGTCCAGCAGTGGACATCTTTAGGCTGAAATTATGATGATGACTACAACACCAATGTGCAACTGTGCATGAAGTCTTTTACATCTTCTTCTTTCCGAATCAAAGGTGAACTTTTTTAAAGAATTTCTGTTCAGTAGGTGGCGTTTATTAGGTACTTACCATAAATACTAGTATGACGACTTAGAAGCATTTACGGGAGATTGACCGAAGAAGATAGAACACCAGGAAGAATGGAAGACTATAGGGACGATTTTTGCTCAACAACCCAACGTTGAGCAAAAATCGTCCACAATATTGGTGAATAAAAGTGGCTTCATTAGGTCTTTAGAAGTGCAGGTGCATAAACCCGGAAACGAACTCATGTGTCAAGGTCTCTATAAAGATCAGACAGCTATCATTAAGAAGAATATTTGAATAATAACAAAGCAAGGCGACGACTTCGACGAACGCGAACCGGAAGACGTTGCGTTGGACGGCCTCCCACCAGGTGGACCGATGACCTGGTGAAGGTTGCGGGGATCCGCTGGTTGCGAGACGCACGGGAATGGTCAATGTGGCGAAGCTTGGGGGAGGCCTATGTCCAGCAGTGGACGTCTTTCGGCTGATATGATGATGATGAAGGCGACGACTTGGCTAGCCATTTTATATCAAGCAATATAGCTAAGGAGTTGAATTCCCTGCCAGAGTCAGGGTTTCCTGATACTACCTGGGGTATATTTAAGTCAAGGCAAGCGTGCTCCATCGTCGTCCACATCTTCGCTTACCATCAGGTGAGATGGTGTTCAATAATAATAATAAAAAACAACAGTATGCAAACATAGCAATAAAGAAAATAATACATTAGTGATAATTGACCTATAACAAGCTTGTCATCACTTAACAAGGTCTTTTAAAACATGTTTTGAAACTTTTTTGTTTAAAAAGTATTTTTTTGCTGCATTCTGTCTTGAAAAACCTGCATCGATTATCGAATACATACCTACAATTTATAAATGGTCGTGTAGAGGTCGCCGCCATTACAATAGACTCATTATAAGATGAATATGAAAGGCGGAGAAGTAATTCTGTCTCAAAAAACTTCTATTGCTTCTCTTACATCTAGTCATACACGCACGTCGGTTATGAGTTTTGCGCACTTGGTCTAGACTACTGTGCTGTTATTATAATACTCCTTGTATTGGTTGAATGTCACTGCCAATGTCGGGACAAAGTCTTTTTGTCTATCTGACAGTTAAATAGTTTTAACTTTAGAAAAGTTTTATTTACTGAGAATTGTTGTTAAGGGTACACTAGTCGAAAATTCTTCAATACAAACGTAGTCTGGCTTTTACTCGACTGTTTGACGATGTACGTTCAAAATAAAAAATGATATCAATTTGTCTCATCATTATCTAGTCCTGTATGGAAGCAAAAAAGGAAAAAAAAATTGTACCTACTTGAAAGTTATGAGCTTCGAAAGTTCCATATTTCAACACTAATTTTAACGCATCTTTGGGCGCAAATAAGTACCATAAGAAGAAGGAAAATTTAAAAACGACCTCCATACAGGGAAAGATTAGTAGTTCAACAATGCAAATAATTTTATTTTGAACAGATACATTCAGGAGTTTTTTCATGATATCCAGACTCCAAAAGGTCTGTTTATAAAATTTCGCGCGCTCGTTTTCGTTCTAAATCATCATCCATTTCGCTACAAATTTGCAAAAGTGTGTATTCGTACGCGAACTAGCTTCTTACTGCTCATAACAGCATCTATCTGTTCCGCACGTGTTGTCGGTTGATATAGCACGCATTTTAATCCCGCGCATAAAATAGTTCGTGCCGTCGACTAGTGTACCCTTAAAGGAGTATTGCCACATTGGCCGATCCCGTGCGTCTCGCATCCAGCGCCTTCCCGCAACCTTAACCAGGTCATCGGTCCACCTAGTGGGAGGCCTTCCAACGTATCGTCTTCCGGTTCGCGGTCGCCATTCCAGAACTTTTCGGCCCCATCAGCCATCCGTTCTGCGAGCAATGTGCCCTGCCCACTGCCACTTAAGTTTGGCAATTCTTCGGACTATGTCGGTAACTTTGGTTCTCCTGCGGATATCATCATTTCTGACGTGATCACGCAAGGAAATTTAGAGCAGCCTTCTCCATTGCCCTTTGGGTGACCTAAGCTTTCTGATAAGGCCCATTGTAAGCGACCACGTCTCGGTCCCATAGGTGATCACTGGCAACACACACTGGTCATAGACTTTTGTCTTGAGACATTGCGGTAAATTGGACGAGAAGATACCACGCAACTTCCCGAACGCCGCCCAGCCGAGTCGGATTCGACGGTTGAACTCTTTCTCAAAGTTGGACCTACCCAACTGGACCGTTTGTCCCAAGTAGACATAATCATCTACAACTTCGAGTATAGAGTCTCCGATCTTCATAGGAGTGGATGTTACATGGACATTCACCATGACCTTGGTTTTGTCCATGTTCATTTTAAGACCCACTCTTTCGGAAGCTCTACTGAGGTCATCGAGCATTTTACTGAGGCTCTCTATGGTCTCAGTCATGATCACTATGTCGTCGGCAAACCGAAGGTGATTGATGTATTCGCCATTAACGTTGATGCCGAGCCCCCTCCAGTCTAGAACCTTGAAGACATCCTCCAGCGCAGCAGTGAACAGTTTCGGAGAAATGACGTGTCTCACGCCACGCTGGAGAAGGATTGGTTTCGAGGTCTGATCCTGATGACGGACTGAAATGGTGGCGTTTTTGTACAAACACTTCAACACCTCAATTTACCGGTAGTCGATCTAGCACCGTTGGAGAGACTGAAGTACAGCCCAAGTCTCTATTGAATCGAAGGCTTTCTCATAGTCCACAAACGCTAAACAGAGAGGCAGGTTATACTCTTCGGTCTTCTGTATAACCTGCCGCAGCGTATGTATGTGGTCTATGGTGCTAAAGACTTTTCGGAATCCGGCTTGTTCGGGAGGCTGGAAATCGTCAAACCTGCGCGCGAGTCGATTCGTGATAAGAGTTGTAGACATGGCTAAGAAGTGAGAGGGGCCTATAGTTCGTCAGCCGGGCATTGTCGCCCTTCTTGAAGAAGAGTACCACCACACCCCCGCACCATGCCTGTGGCGTTTTGCCCTCGAGTATCGTCATGCTGGAAAACCGGTCTTTAAGGCACTTCAGAAGCTGTTTGATTCCGTCGAATCAAACAGCTTCTGAGGGGCCTTAAAGACCGGTTTTCCACCCGCCTTCAGGAGTTCAGCCGTGATTCCGTCATCACCCGGCGCCTTGTTGTTTTTGAGCTGTTTCAGAGCCATCACAATCTCGTACAGGCTGACGTCCGGGATATCTTCGGTATAGTGTCGGGTCAATCTAGCTCTTGGGTCGTTTGCTAGACTCGCAACGGGCTTGCTGATTGATTTGTACAACTGCTCATAGAATGTCTCGATCTCCCTCAGAAGCTCCGGTTTGGCGGATACGATCCTGCCATCGTCGGTCTTCAGTCTCGTGAGCTGGCTCTGCCCAATAGCCAGATCCCTTGAAAATACCTTGGAGCCTTTATTTCGCTCAATCGCGTCTTTAATACGCTCGGTATTAAAGCTGCGGAGGTCTCTTTTCAAAGGATTTAGAGATCTGTCTATTGAGCTGCCGGTATTTGCGCGCCTCAAATGAAGACTGCAGGATCATCTCAGGCCTCTCCTTCATAAGCTTGAGGGTGGGATCAGAGAGCTTTTTGTTTCTATCTGTACGAAGGGATGGGTCTTGAAAAACTTAGACCCGATCGTATGGACAACTTCCACGATCCCGTCGCTGTATTCGTCCACGGAGCTCCCTAGGCACTCGAAACGATTCTGGAGTTCGAGCTGAAAGCTCTCGGGGTTTTGGACCTGGATCTGTGCTGGACGGAGCGGGGACTTCATCAGTCGAGACCTTTTAAACTTAATATTAATATTCAATGTGCCTCTTACCATGCGGTTATTGCTCCTGGTTTTTACCGAATTGATCACAGATACATCATTGAACATTTGCTTCTTGGTTGACATGATGAAGTCGATAACATTTTTTGTTTCACCATCGGGGCTCTGCCAGGTCCACTTCCTGTGTTCACGCTTTTTGAAGAAGGAGTTCATCATATAGAGGCCCTCCTTCTCCATAAAACTGGCCAGTAGGTGACCCCGGTGGTTCCAACTCCAAATTGCCCCACTTGCAGCTCATCCTCGTCTTGTTTGCCCAGTTTCGCGTTGAAGTCCCCCATGACAACGGTGAAGTGAGTTTTGAAACCATGCATGGATCTGGAGATATCCTCATACATGGTCTCTACCTCGTCGTCGGGGTGTGCCGATGTTGGGGCGTAGACCTGTATGACGAATATCTTGAGGATATTCTGAGTATAAGGTACGCCACCCTGGTCGACACACTCTCGATCTTCACCACGTTGTTCACAGGGACTTGTGGACGATAAACCCGACACCACCCTGGGACTGCCGGTCATCCTCTCGGAAATAGAGCAGGTTACCGCATTTGAGGATTATCGAGTCCTCCACCTCTCTTCGGACTTCAGATAACCCTATAATACTCCATCGCAACCTGCTCAATTCCTCTTCGAGTTCGGTGATCTTTTCGTCGGTCCGAAGTGTGCGTGTGTTGTACGTTGCCAAGTCCAGTCGTCGGTGTTTGTTGGGGTAGCCGGATCTCGTCCGGAGATGATGCACTTAGGACGTTTTAAATACTTAATATAAAAACTGTGTCAATACGGGCAGAGGGTCGGGTCGGGTAGATTATAAATAGCATATTTTTTTTTTATTGTAATGCTGATATTATGTTTTGAATTAGGTTGTTGTGCTTATAGAAAGGAGTACAGAACAATATTTCGTTTCAAAAACATATACGAACTATTTCGGTTACAGAAACTTATTTTTAAATTAAAAGAAAAATGCCAAATAATAAAACGTCAAGAAGATATTAAAATGGTGCCATGGCATTAAAATGACTAATTGACACTGTCTTATTAAATCGATTGCAAGTTTGTTGCTAAGGAAACAAACATTTAAGTAAAATTCGACCTTTTTTTTTTTTTTTTATTTGTGATGGGTTTGCTCTTGACTCTAGTCTAGGTCAGAGGTGACAGAGACAGAGTCGACGATGGAGTGAGTTTACCCAGAAGAAGCCTGTTCACTCTAACTTTGAAGAGATTCGGGTTGTAGGCGTTCGGAAACACAGACGCAGGTAGTGAGTTCCATTCATTCGCTGTGCGCATTATGAAGGATGTCTGGAAGCGCTTAGTGCGAATTGGTGGAATGGCAACAAGGTAAGGATGGTAACTTGCAGTGCGTCTAGATGTCCGATGGTAGAAGGGGGCTGGTGGGATGAGGTCGTGGAGTTCTTGAGCACACTCACCGAAGTACAGTCTGTAGAAGACCGACAAGCAGGCAACCTTGCGGCGATGAGCCAAGCTATGTAGCTTGGCATCCGCCAATTCTACGTCGCCAATGAGCCTCTTGGCTCTGCGTTCCACCGAGTCAAGCGCGGCAAGCTGATACTTAGCTGAGCCATCCCAAAGGTGGCTGCAATACTCCATGCAGGATCGGACTTGCGCTTTGTAAAGGGTTAAAAGCTGTCCAGGCGTAAAGTATCGCTTCACTCTATTCAGGATGCCCAGTTTTTTGGCCGCAATTTGGGCTTTGTACTCAATGGAGGCGCCGAAGTTGAGATTGGATGTCAACTCCATGCCTAGGAGCTCGAGCCGATCAGTCACAGGAACAGATGTACCCCGAAAAGTAGGAGTATGATCGAAAAGACTCCTTTTAGCGGTAAAAAGACACGCCTGTGTTTTGGTGGCGTTAAAGGAGACCAGATTGTCATCACCCCACTGGGAGACAAGGCTTAAGGTCAAATCTGTCCGCTCCACCATAGCCTCTCTCAAGGAACGAACTTCATCCACGCTGGTTTTTGCGCTGGACAGGTATCTCTCTGAAACAGTACTGTCATCTGCGTACCCAACAATACCAGGCAGAAGTAGGTCATTGATGTGCAGCAGGAAAAGAGTTGCAGAGAGAACAGACCCCTGAGGAACTCCGGCATCAATAGCCATAAGGTCAGAGGAACAGCCGTCAATGACTACTCGGATCGACCGTTCACTGAGGAATTCTGATATCCAGCTACAAAAACCAGCGGGGATGCCATACGCAGGAAGCTTACTGAGTAGACTCGCGTGCCAGACCCTGTCAAAGGCCTTCGAAATATCAAGCGACACAGCAAGTGCTTCGCCGTGTCTCTCGATGGCTTCGCCCCAGCAGTGCGTGACATACACAAGAAGATCGCCAGTTGACCGTCCCCGGCGAAAGCCATACTGACGGTCACTGAGGAGATTATTGTCTTCAAGGTACGTCAGCAACTTACTGTTGAGTACCCTTTCCATAACTTTGGACAAAATGGAGGTAATGGCGATCGGACGGTAATGGGCAGGGTCTGCACGGTTGCCTTTTTTGGGCACTGGTTGCACATTTGCAAGCTTCCAGGATTTCGGCACCATTCTTTTTACAAGAGAGAGGCGGAACAAGCGTGTCAATACAGGAGACAGTTCTGGCGCACACTGCCTCAGCACTCTCGCTGGAATGCCGTCAGGCCCGCTGGCCTTGTTCACGTCTAGACTGCACAATACTCTCCGGACCTCTTTAGTGTGCACAGCGATCTCCGGCATTGAAGAGTCACAATGAGGTAGAGTAGGTGGTTGCTTGGAGCCAGCGTCCAGACGTGAATTGCTAGCAAAGAGAGATGCAAATAAATTTGCTTTCTCACTCGCAGAGTGAGCCAGCGACCCATCAGGTTTCAGCATTGGAGGTAATGTGGGACGACAGAAATTCGTTTCAACCGCTTTAGACAGGGACCAAAACTGTTTACTACCCGGAGGGTGTGATGCCAGCTTGGCCCCAATACGTCCAATATGGTCAAAACGTGCCCGACGCAGAACCCGCTTGCAGAACTTGGCGGCAGAATTAAAGGCTCTTTTCCTCGCGCGAACCCTACGTGCTCTAAGTTTCCGGGCGCGGGCCCCGACCCAGGCTTTGTAGGCAGACTCTTTTCGGGCCACTGCGTGGGCGCATTCTGCATTATACCAAGGTCGGGATTTGTGACCGAGCGGAATGTCGGAGAATGGAATGAAATACTCCATTCCCTGTCGAATCACATCCCCAACCGCGTCTGCACAGCTCGAAGGGTCATCCGAGGAGAAGCACACATGCCGCCAAGGATAAGACGCAAAAAAGTGCCGCATCTCGTCCCAATCTGCTGACTCGTATCGCCATACTCGTCTCGTGCCTCTAGGACTGTCATCTGGAGGAGAGCAAGTCGACACGGATTTCACCAGACAGTGGTCAGACGTTCCCAGCGGGGCTGAGACCGACACCGAATGACTGTCCGGATCAGTTGTCAGCAGAAGGTCTAAGCAATTGGGTGTATGGCCTTCAACATCCGGTACCCGCGTTGCCACATTCACCAGCTGGGTTAGATCTAGCGATAGAGAAAACTTGCGCGCCTCCAACCCGGCATGGTCAGTTTTCCGGTACGGGTACAACCACTCTTTATGATGGGCGTTAAAGTCCCCCAGAAAATTAAGCTTCGCTGTTGGGTACCGTTGCTGGGCCATGTCAGCCGACTCCACGAGGAAATTAAAAAGCGCTGTCGTCTCCTGGTCACCGGTGTGCGATCGATAGACGCCGATGTAGAGAGACTTCTCCACGCCAGTGTCCACAAGTAGCCATATGGCAGAAAACCCCGATTTCTCAAAGCAACGGAGACGACGACAACAAATGTCATCGCGGACGTACACACAGACCCCAGCTTGCTTCTTGAACTTGTGTTCAAGAGAGTAACCCGGGTAGTTGAGGTACGCCACGTCCGACGGGGTTGTTATCTTCGTCTCCGTTAGGAAAAACAGGTGCGGCTTCTCGGTCTCAAGGTGGTGGTGGACCGGATCGAGATTAGAGTGCAGCCCCCTGATGTTAGTGAGGTGCACTTTTAGTGGGAGGAAGTGCAGCCGTTGTTTCACCATATTCTTCTTAGCTGTGGTCATATTTTGAGTTATAGAGTTTGCTGGAGAAGAAGTCGAACTGTCGAGGTGCTGCTCAGTGAACCAAGTGGAACACTGGTGCTAACCCAACCTATGGGGAACTCATTTGGAGACTGCGGGGACGCCCGAACCCCCCCGGATATGGCCACCGGGTCCTCCCATCCAGTCGCCAGCTAGCACGGTGGAGCATACCGGGATTTTTCGCGAGTTGGCGGGGCAGCCTTTGGCACGTGGCTGGCGTGCTACTTGGGCCCCCTACTGACTGCGGTCGGCCAACGGCTGGCACCGTGCTTCGGATCCCGCTACCCTCCAAAATGAGCTACCTGGCAAGTTTTGCCCAGAGACCAAGACCGGTTCTGAACAGCGCAACTGACATCCTCCTTCTCCCCCAAAGGCACTGGCACTCCCACACACCGACGGAACACAGCAAGCTGTTTGGCGCCGGACTCTGGTGGGATGGTGGTCGCGAGCCAGGCGGCCCCTTGCGGAGCCTACCACCGCTTAAGTGGGATCGTTCAGCCGTACCACAGGCAAGCCTGTGGTGCCGTTGCCCGGGATGGACCGCTAGGAGGTAGATCCCATACCCACCCCACTTTATTGTATTAGAATGTTTTTGGCTCTAATGTACAATTAATATTATGTGAATACAAATGAGGGTGGGCGCCGATACCTATATTACAAGATATTAAGTTATCTTAGTTTAGGTATTAGTTGCGACTTTAACATGTTAATTATTGTAACTACCTTTCGGCCTATTTTATTGTAAACCTGTTCCTTTACGTTAATTTACGAAGGTGCAATTTTTTTTTTTTTCAAAAATTTACTTAGGAGGGTCATGAATGAATCTTGTCGACCGTACCAATATTATCTCAAAAGTCATGAACAATAAAATTAATCTATCAGATTATAGCAGCGCATGCACCACATTATATCCACGCGCCAAAACTAAATAATTACAATCGGGTGTAAAGTTCTTAATAATCCAGTGTGTAAGTACTATCCTATTTACTAGTCATACCCAATTAATAAGTCGTTCTCCTCAACTGAACGCCACTGGAGCGCAACGATAAACTTTTACGTACGAACTTTGACTTGTTAACATAGTAGTACTTGGAAATGAGTCAGATATAGGGGATATCTACTTCAGAAATTATTTTGCATGAAATATCAGTGTTTAATAGTTTTGTTACCCTGATTTTGCAACGTGTACTTGGAATGGAATAATGGCTGTACGGTTAGTTTCTCTGTGAATCCTATCCGACTAATTATTACTCATAGACCAAATTAAGTGGTGCCCGTTTATATTATTCCTAGACTCTTTTTAAACAGTAATTTAATGACAGTAATGCAGCTAAGCGCTAGAAAGAAGTATGATGGGCAATGGTAGTTTTTTTTCTGGAATGTTCTCCAAAAAAAACTATTAGAAAAGCATCCAAGAATTGCCTGGAATACAGTCAAAGTTAGGTCATTATAAATACTTATACTCCATGCAACTGACATGCCAACCAAGTCGCAGGGGGTCAAAAGTAAAAGATAACTGGCTCCCTTTTACGACAACATTACGTTTTACTCAATACGTCACAATTATAATTAATTAATTATAGGCGTTCTCACTTAGGTTATCGCATGGCATTGGCATGGTTATTGTATGGCATTTTTGGATGTTCGTCTCTCGGCCCTTGGTCGAGCGGAGAAAATTGAACAACACGCTTTTATTAAGGCATCATTTTAGTATAGTGTGATTTTTTATTTCGTAGACTAAACTGACAGCTGCCAATGACCATTTTTTTTAAATGTTGCTAGCGCGGAGCATAGTGTAGTAGGCAAGTTGTAGGTAAGGCTCAATCATAAGTGATGACATCGAATCGATGTGACATGACTCCTCAATTTAATTATACCAATTTGTGTAAATAAATGTTTTATGAATATAAATATATATTTAAATATAACAGTATTAATACATATAGTGCATAAACTTTTATTGTAATAAATAAGAAATCAACAATAAAATAAATGCGATCGATAGAATAAAGTCTGACATAAATGAGTTGAAATTAAATAATGGCCGCTAGTTTCCTAACAAATGTAATTTTTTGGGGTGAAATAGTTCCATTTTCGATCAACTTTCGATCACTTAGGATACGACACTATTTTTATTTGACGATAAAGTGACAACCCCGAAAATATCAGTTTAGTCTACGAAATTAAAAATCAGAGAGTAGTGTTAGTAATAACGTTTTTTGCTACCTTTTTTTTTAAGTTGCGTATTCTGTATTTCCATTTCCAAGGCTCATTTGCTTACACGAGTATATTTGGCGTCTCTGATCTTGATAAGAGAATTTTGATGATCAAGGATATTAAATATCGTGCCTCTTCTCAAAGATAGGTGGACAAGATAAGCGAGCCTTGACAGCCAAATAATTTACGTATTGCATAAAACAAGACGGCCTCCATAGTTATTAAACCAACTTTATGGACGCACACGTTCGGCTAGTTTACAAAATAAAATACGGAAGACGTAATTAAGGAGGTTACTCAAAATAAGTCAGGAATATCAAGTGATTTGCCTGCTTTTTGTAGAGTAGTATTTTGATTATAAAAGAGTTAATTAAAAAAGAGTTAATTTTTGTTATTACGTTCAAAAGAACCGTTAATGGCCTAATTGAATGAAGAGCTTTTGATTTTGAAAATCGGCCAACGCGTTTGGTCTCTACAACGCCATATAGGAACAAACATACATAGACTGATAAACACATTTCCCTCCTTCGGCAGTCGCGTAAAAACACATGATTACGACATTTTTTTAATTAACTTCGCACATTTTTCTTAAAGGCCTAAATATAACTTGTATATGTAGCGTAAGCTATTAATATAAGTTGGTAGGGCATCATCATCATCAGCCTTATAATGTTCCCACTGCTGAGACACAGCAGATCCACCACGCGGGCCCAGTGCGGATTGGTGAATGTCACATGTCTTCGAATTTATGGTTCTAGGACATGCCGGTTTCCTTCACCGTTTTAAGAGCAGTGGTGATGAAATAATTTACACCAAAATAAAGCGCCTGCCTGGGTTCGAACTCACGTCCTACGACACGCAAGTCGGGGCCGTTACCAGTACCAATGGGCCACCACTGCTCTAAAGGTAGGTAATACATAATGTTAATCAGTTATCAGGCTGACCTTTTGCGTTTGTATCGCATCATAACCTGGATCAAGATACAAGGGGTGTGTACCCCTTTCATGTCGTCTAGATAAACAAGTGAAAGTAACTGATACAAAAAAAATAGAGGGCTAGATACAGACGACTACCGCCATGATTTGGAAAAACCGTTTACAACAAAGTTCATACAAAATCCTCCTGTTAAATAGGGTATATTGTAAACAGGTTTCTGAATTGAGCATTTGGTGTAAAGAACGAGCCAAACCATACTTTAATTCCAAACTTTGACAGGTTTCCAGGCTTAAGTAGAGCTTGACAAATACTCTAACTTCAAATTCTCAATTCATAATCGGGGATGTATTTCGTAATTTGGCAATTTATCAATATAGTGGCAGAAAATAAAGCTAAAAACGGAATAGGCTCTTATTGGTTGGGTCTGTGTGTGAATAATTTAGGGAGAAGTCAGAAGTCTAAACAAACAGTTACCTAAGTCTTTTCAATAAGCTCAAAGACAAAAATAAAAAAATAACTGTACCTTAGGTATATGTCCATTCCGGTGCTTCTTGGCCAGCTTCGCGAGCCTCTGCATCTGTTCCTTGCCACGGTCAGGAGCTTTGCCCGGAGTCTTCTCACTGCCCTCCACACCCGGCCAGACTCGGAGGTCGAACATTCCCTTTGTGAAATCGAAAAACCTTTTTAATCGCTCTATAATGCTGAGGTAACATTCTTTGCAATGCTGCAAAGTACTGAACGATTTGCCCATTTTTAATTTTATGTTAAAAAGGTCGAAGTAAATAGGTATTATTAACGAGAACTATTGCACTTCATTTTAAGAGGGGTAGCACTTTTCGAACATATAATTTTAGAAGTTAAAAAGACATCCGCAAAAAAACAATACATTTTGAAATTTAAAAATGAACTGCACTTTATTATCACAACCAATTTTTAGCTCTGGCACAATATTACAGAGCCATTTTAGCGAAACATTAAAAAAATATGAGTATGTTTTTTAAACGCGTCCATCCGCTACACTGATACAAACACACTGAACCGCTTGTGGCATTTTCCTACTGATGGCCGTTTGTGCCAATGTTCCTTTATATCGGGTCATAAACATAAATAAATATCCTATTACATACTTGAGATAACGTTAAAAAAACAACAAGATATTATGGTGATGGCGCCAATTAGTCCTCTCCATTTTTGCAATAAAAAATGTTAACAATAATAAAATAGCAACAACAATAATAAGCACCTTCCTTGAGTCATGTATGGGGCAATGGAAGACTGTCCTTCGATATCCGGGATGTCGACCGATTCAGGGGGATGATGATCCTATAAGGATTAAGCGGGGGATATTTCAGGGCGACAGTTTGAGTCCACTTTGGTTCTGCTTAGCCCTGAATCCTCTAAGTACACTGTTGGAGGATTCAGGTCTAGGCTATCGGTTGAGAAGAGGTGGTCAGGTCATATCTCACCTTCTTTACATGGATGATCTGAAACTCTTTACCCCCAATAAATTCCAACTGACGGAGCTACTGAAGGTAACTGAAACCTTCAGTAACTCCATCAGGATGGAATTTGGTGTGGACAAATGTGCAGTCATGCATGTTAAACAAGGGGAGATTATGGAATCCGAGGGAATTCAACTCTCTGATTCCATACACCTTAGACACCTATCCTCGACCGAAACTTATAAGTATTTGGGTATGTCGGAAGCGTTGGGCATCAACAGTACTGACATGAAGCAACTGCTGAAGGAGCGTTTCCTTGGCCGCCTGAAAAAGGTATTAAATAGCCTTTTGTCGGGCGGAAATAAGGTGCGCGCCTTCAACAGTTGGGTCATGCCGGTTTTGATGTACTCTTTTGGCATACTCTCACTCTGGACTCAGACCGAGCTCGACGCCCTCGATAGGAGGGTCCGGACACTGCTGACCGCAAACCGGATGCATCACCCACGATCTTCGGTTATGAGACTGTACATCCCGCGGAAGTGTGGGGGTCGAGGCTTTTTAAACGCCAAGACTCTTCACAACCGCGAGGTGTGCAGCCTCAGAGAATACTTTTTAAAAGCTGAAGGGGGTATGCACCGGGATGTGGTCGCAGTGGACAAAGGACTCACCCCGTTATCCATGGCTAAAGAGAACTGGCGCAAGCCTGTAATACTATCGACTGATGAACGCAAAGAGGTATGGCAAGGCAAGGAGCTACACGGGCGCTTCTATCTGGCTCTCCATGGGCCCGATGTAGATTATTCAGCGTCCGTATCCTGGCTACGTTTCGGCGACCTTTTCGGGGAAACTGAAGGTTTTGTCTGTGCAATTATGGACGAAGTCATCCTGACGAATAACTACCGGAGATATATAATGAAGGACGGGACGGTTGACGTGTGTCGGGCATGCCACTGTCCTGGTGAATCCATCAGACATATTATTATCTCTGGTTGTTCTCGTCTGGCTAACGGCGAGTACTTACACAGACATAACCAAGTGGCCAGGATTATTCACCAGCAGCTTGCTTTGAAATACAATCTGGTGGATTCTGAGGTACCGTATTACAAGTATGTGCCCGACCCAGTTCTCGAAAATGACCATGTCACGTTGTACTGGGATCGGTCTATCATCACTGATAGGACTATTGTTGCCAATAAGCCGGATATAGTGGTGATAGACCGATTTGCGCGCCGCACAATGATAATCGATGTCACCATCCCGCATGACGAGAACCTCGTGAAAGCTGAGAAAGAGAAACAAATCAAGTATTTTGACTTAGCACACGAGGTTGTCGACATGTGGAATGTGGACTCGGCGATCATTGTGCCGATTGTCGTTACGGCCAACGGCCTGATGGCCAAGAGCCTCGACGACCATCTGTCGAGGCTGTCATTGGGCGGTTGGATCGAGGGTCTGATACAGAAGGCAGTACTCCTTGATACGGCTCGCATTGTGAGGAGGTTCCTGTCCCTGGAGCCCTAACCACCGGTAGCTTGGACCCTGTTCCCGATACCGGTTGGCCTCTATTTTTATATTTTTAAATGTTTTTAAGTTTTCTTTTTTAATATTTAAAAATGTAATATATAAGAATGAAGAAAAATAAAGGAGATAATAAAATATATCTAATATAATCTTTTTCTTTTTTGCTTAATAGTTTGGATAAGTGGAAACAATAATGGATAAAATTTATATAAATTAAAAGGCAGACATAATAAAACTTTGATTTGTTTTGTATTGTTGCTAAGATGTTTTTTTATTTAGACTGAGAACCGGATTCAAATTAACAAGTCAATTTCAATACTCTCTTCTTTTTTCTTTGCATCAAAGGCAGATTGGTATCTTTTCCAGACAGTCAGTTTGGTGGCAACTGAATAAGGAATTTTTTTTTAGACAATTTCCTTTTCTAGAATTTTGCATCGGTCATGATCGATGTACCGGAGGCCTTTGCCCAGCGGTGGGACATCTCGATCTAGTAATAATGATACTCTCCCTAGCATACTCTTCTATCTTGGTCTTTTAAAATTTAGGGCACCGGAAATCCGGAGCAAACATCATCAGAGTAAAATCCGGTGTAGAACCAAATAAATCAAAACAAGCAATGTTAGTAGGTTAATCATATTCAAAGGTTTTATAAAACATTTATTATGTAACTATCCATCATTAGTATTCATAAGTTTGTAGGTTTCGGTACTGGTTTGGAGTTAGAGGTAGCCTTTTTAATAGCTGTTTATTAAGGTTGCTAGAGAGAGCCCAAACCAAATAACAAAAAAAAATCACTCAGTTTGGAAAAACCTCTTTGCATTGAGAGGAGAGGAATTTCAGAACATCAATCATTGATTTGAATAACATTGAGTCAATGCCATAATAATGACGATACCGTGGAAGTGGCAAAGTTTTGGGCCAAACAAATTTGAATGACAGAAGAAGAATGCCATAGTCTATATTGTTTTTAATCAAAAGAAAGATACAAATTGGCAACACAAAGAAATACCCTTTGTTACGGGTTGGTTGGGGGCGAAGCACAACGCAAGCTAGGGTCAAAGCCCCGCACGCACCAGCTACGCCTCCCCCAATGGCGACATAGCTATTACCCGCAACCTTGTTTTTAGGGTTCCGTACCCAAAGGGTAAAAACGGGACCCTATTACTGAGACTTCGCGGTCCGTCTGTCTGTCCGTCTGTCTGTCACCAGGCTGTATCTCATGAACCGTGATAGCTACACAGTTGAAATTTTCACAGTTGATGTATTTCTGTTGCCGCTATAACAACAAATACTAAAATCAGAATAAAATAAATATTTAATTAGGGCTCCCATACAACAAACGTGATTTTTTGCCGTTTTTTGCGGTACTTTTAATGGTACAGAACCCTTCGAGCGCGAGTCCGACTCGCACTTGGCCGGTTTTTTTATTATATCCCACAACAAAGAAAGAAAAAAACGGAGTAATGTTTGTGTGACATTTAAAAAATGCATAATAAAGTTGAATACCCCTCTTCATTATCATAAGAATTATTATTTAAACACAATTAAGGTAGAACAAGTTCCGAGTGGTTTTATTGCTATTGGTAATTTATTTTTTTGCATTGCAGGTGTTTGTAGGTCACTAAGATGTCATTTTATTGATCGTAGGTGGGTATATGACGGAATATGATTAATAAATTATGTAATAACCAGTCGTATGCGTATCTGGCTTACGTTAATTGTGGCCTTTGAGGTTTGCAGCTATTAACATAGAATATTGGACGACTTTCAGCAGAAAATTGTTAATTTTTGTGAAAAGACCTGATTTAGGAACTTCTTAAATATTTTATATATTTATTCGACACTCGAAGGGATGATGGAATTAACCTTTGCCAACTACATAATTGCCACTCTTCCAGCCAATTTATAAATATTTTTAAACAGCTAAGTAATTGAAATAATTGGTAACCTTTTTAACCGACTTCAAAAAAAGGAGGAGGTTCTCAATTCGACGCAATCTTTTATGTTTTTTTTTTATGTATGTTCCCCGATTACTGTAAGACGCCTGGACCGATTTGAAAAAATCTTCTTTTGTTTGAAAGGGTATACTTCCCAGTTGGTCCCATAGTCATCAGGTCAGGATCAGATGATGGTATCTTGGAGAAATCGAGGGAACTCCTCAAATATTAACGGCATACATACAGCGATTTTGGTATTTTCATCAACAATGCAATCATCTGCACTCAGAAAGTAACATTTGGTGAAGTGGAACTGGTGAAGAAGACCACAGATGGCCAATAGAATTCCTTAATGCTAAGTATGTCATGGGTTATAAGATATCTCGAATAGTTTAACGACTATGATGAAGCAAATACTTATGAATACATAGTGCTGATGAAAATGGTACCATCGAACTGATCTGATGATGAAGCCGGCAGGTAGGCACTGGTACTCCGAAATAAAACAATGTATTCTAGCCGTGTATGGGCTTATTGGAATCGTCATGAGATGTACTTTGCCTATATATCAATTTTATGGCAATTGGAAGTACCTACCTATCAAAACTAAAAAGAGAGAAATAAAAAACTTTTTAACAAAAAACGAACCGACTTCCAAAAAAAACACTGTAAAACGAAAAATAACTTTCTTTTCCGAAGTCGGTGTCGAAACACTGAAAACAATAGGAACTAAAGACAAAAAAAAACAAAGTTATTTTTCACTTTGTATTTTTCTTTGGAAGTCGGTATTTTTTTTCAAAAAAGCTTTTTAGTTGTACCTACCTAATAGACAAGTTAAATTGTTTAGTAAGGTACCTATAACGCCAGAATAGATTACCCGAATATCATGAAACTTGAACATAACCGGTAAAATCAGAGATCTGCGTACCCCCTAAGAGCGTACTGGCGTGATGTTATGTTATGAAATGGTATAAACAATAAACAGACATGCGATTGCAGCAATCCCGAGAGATTTGCCGTTATTTATTGAAGATTTCTGTTGTATATCTTCGAAGTTCTTCATCAGATCTTCACCAAATTAAAATGGGACGAATTAGGGAACATAATTTTTCAAACAAAAAAAGAATTTTCAAAATCGGTCCAAAATTGACGGAGATATCGGTGAACATATATAAAAAACATACATATATGAAGTCGAACATAGAACCTCAAAAAAAACATAAAAGATTGCGACGAATTGAGAACCTCCTCCTTTTTGGTAAGTCGGTTAAAAATGGGTCATGATATGCAATTGCATCGAGAAGAATTACTTTTTACTTTTCACAGACTGGGTTATCATGTCCTTATCTCTTGAGAAAGGGCGCCATATAAAAACAATGACATATATACATTAAAATGGCTGTAGCCGACTTTGTCCGCGTCAAACTAGTTGAAACAATAAAAAATGGGTTTAAAACTATCCTGTGTCTCAAGTTGGACCAAACTACACACAGTGTGCTTAACTAACCTGTCTCAACATGCCATGCTTCCCGAACAGCGAGATGGTGGTCCCTCCCACGACCATGACCTTGCCGGGCCCGGCGCAGTCGTAGATCGTCATAGCGAGCGTGGCGTTGCGCGGCAGGTCGCTGTAGTACACGGGCAGCGTCACCCATTCGTTCCAACTGCGGAGAGAAAAGAGAAAGAAGTATGAGAACATTGTGGACCTTCTTTTGGCTTTAACGACTTAGGCGCATTCCTGACTGAATCGTTTCGGTACAGAAACTAAAAAGCACCGACCCGGTGAGTACGGCACCTTATTGAAAAGGACTTATGTTGACCAATGGCGCTCCATAATCGAAGTTTACAAGTAGATATTAATTTGTCTATCTATTGCATAATTTTCAGTAATCAATTACCCATACATGAAAGCAGTGGTGGCTTAATGGTATCGGTCGCGACTTATCAAATTGTAGGTCGTGGGTTCAAACCCGGGCAGGCGCTTTACATTGTGTAAATTATTTCACCACCACTGCTCATTGATGCTTGTGATTGCAACAACCCAAATAAATGATTTCTTTCTTTGGGAAAAGTAGCTCACTTGGCAACTTATTTATGAGAGCAGGAAATACTGAATTGAATAGACCTAACCTGTCAGACCAGGAAATGGTAGATAGATTAATAGCTATATCCTCACAAGTCTTTATTCAGTTTAACTTTCTGTTGTATGAAGCTAAAGCGATTCTCTGGTGTATGCCAGTGACTCCCATTTCATTGTTATACGGTACTAATATTATCTTTCTTGCCTATTTTGTCTCACTGCAGGGCTAAGGTCACCCATTTATATTACTAATATTATGAAGAGGTAAAATTAAGAACTCATTTTTTTTATATGGGTAATCTTTAAGTACAGTTCTTATTGCAAATATCTTTTACTGATGGATGACTACATTCGGCTATAAAGGCAACGTTCTCAGGATATGATAGGATAGATGGACCCCCTTTTCCGCACTTAGGTTCCTATTTGGTCCGTTGTGCGCGCAGACCTCCTCTCTGTGAGGGGAAATGGGCCGTAGCACGTAATCCACCACGCGGGCCCAGTGCGGGTTGGTGGATGTCACATGTCTCCTAATTTTTGGTTCTAAGACATGCCGGTTTCCTCACGATGTTTTGTAAAATGCATGGGATCGTGTAGGATAGGCCACAGGAGCGAATCCACGGGCAAAAGCAAGTATAGAATAATAACTGACCCGCTTTCGCGAACTGCAACATCTTTACTGGTACACATAACAACAATACTGTAAGTTGTAAGCGTTTTGCCTTGAAAAATTGTATTGGTTCAGTAAGATGATATTTATCTTTATATTATAACTTATTTGGGCGCACGGTTGGCGCAGTGGTTGAGCGATTGACTGCTGCGGTGCGTGTCGCGGGTTCGATTCCCGCACGAAACAAATATTTGTATGACCTACAGATAATTGTTCCGGCTCTGGGTGTTTGTGTATGTGAGTTTATATGTTTGTAAACGCACCCACGATACAGGAAGAAATTCCTAGTGTGGGGCAAAGATTAAAAAAAAAAAAATGTGCCTATTCTACATTTGTACGATTTGATAAGTTGTAATACTATAAGGTGGTTGGGCCACAACAATACTGAAAAGCAATATCAGATAATATATTTAACTATAAAGCTCATAAAGCAAAAGCCTCGTTAATTAGTACCTACTACTATCCCTAATGAGTACTACTCTACCTAAGTGGAAGTGGCACTGTTACTATCAGTGGCATACTTAATGCGCCTATTTTCAAAGATCTCGAAGTCTTTGGCTTTTGTTCACGAAAAGGTGGCGTGTCAAACGTGGGTACAACCAGCGACGGGGCTTTATGGGTGTTCGCGGCATCATACTTCATCGCGTGGACTGCCGCATGCAACTGACGCCACGTGCGCTACCTAATGCGTTGTGAACAGGGCCGTACTACGAAGTGCCACTGCGGTCAGTGGGTCGTCATACGGGTGCCAATGCCATCATGATTCCATTATTGAATAGGGAGAGTGCTATTAGTCTTTTATGGCGCGTCTCTCTCAGAACAGAGGGCTTAGTGCAAGTTTTATTCACGCTGGATCGCGTTCTATATATATATTAGTCTATGATCGCGTTAACGTAAACGATTTCTTATGTCAATTTCTGTAGAAAAAAAAAGGTTTCTCCTTACCGTCACTAGACGGCGCTTATGTAGTTTCAATACAAATTGACGTTTACGTTTACGCGATCCAGCGTGAGACAAAACTCGCACTAAGCCCAAAGAATTATAGTTTTAAGACGTCATTATTGGACCCCTGCGTGCAGCATCGCGTGCAACGCTATATATCTAAATGGGGTATATTGATATTTGTTATGTGTGGGTACATGAGAATTGATCAGTTGTCACTCGGTATTGCAGTTTCATTATTCGCTCCCCGCAGTTAGACCCATAATTACAACTCAAACAAACTGAACACTTTCATATATTACTTTATGTTTGAATTAAATGTATGATCACCACATCTTCAGAAACGAGTCCTTTGGGGATAACAGCAAAGGCATCTTTTGGTATATAAAAAAAATAATAAACTTACTTCCATCGATTAGTAAAGGCCTTGTAAGAAGTAGTGACCGGCAAAGCCAATGGCTGTCCATCGCTCAGTATCTGACATGTCACATACAAGTCCGAGCACCCTTCCTGATAGAGCCCGGAGAACTTGAGCATCGGGTCCAATAGCAACTGGTCATATTCTGGTTTAGCACGCTTGCCTTCCAAGGTGCCTCTGAAAAGAGAATGGTGTTAGTTGTACAACCTATCAGCCTTCAAAGCAACAGTGAACTAGGTAACTCAGTCTTCTGGAATTAATGGCTGCATCATACTTACTTTAACATGCAGCTGACATGGTAATGAACTGATAAAAACAAGTAAGCTGGTCAGAAAGCTTGTTGCGCAGGGTTGCATGGTCATTTCTATTTAAATAGTGCTACTTGTGGTATAGATTTTTGATTAGAATGAAACCACAATGCTATGATTTCAATTGTAGGTAGGTAAATATTATTATTTCAACAAGATTAACAACTGAAATCTTCATGGTTATTAAACACTTGTATTGAACGCAGTTGTAGTGAACGCAGATCTACGCGTGACACAAAGGCTTTTTAATTGTGTCTCGCGTAGTGGAATACAAGGGTTAAATACTATCACAGGAATATAATGATTTGAGATTATCTCGGATTGACCTGGGAAAATGTACCGCATAGGAAAGTTATACAGGTACCTACTTCTTGAAGTAATAAAAGGTAAGTAATTTAATAAACATTTATCTGGGATTACAGTTCAAATAATTATTTCTATTGTTTCTGTATGATAATGTTATCTCTTTAATTACAAGTATCATTAGGTCAGTCCAACAATGCTCTAAAGACATGCACTTAAAGACCCAATTTTGTTTCAGATAACTTTAGCTAAGATTCTATTAAAAAATGTTCTGAGCATTAACCGTTCATCATTTGAAAGTATGAAACTGGGCATTTCGCAAAACAAACAATGAGAGTACGTATAAAATACGTAATACTTGTTACAAAACAATGGAATTTTACTTACATCTTCATCTCCAGTTTGTGATTCAAATCGGAACTATACACATAGTAAAACTTATCGTCAGTCTCGTTCATATTGATTTTATTATAAAATAAATCGAGGATCTAACAATAACACAGCTGTTTCGGTTTACTTTAATGTTTTCTGTTTTTATTGTTAGCAATGTCAAGTAGCGTCAAGTCAATGTCTCTATTCTATTTTTTATGAATGGCAAGCGGAGCCGATCATGGATCGTCGTCGGTGTCGGCTATTCTGCCAATTATTTGAAAGGGCACATGTGCATTTTATAAATCCAGAATAAACGGGACAGCAACTGTAAACATAAAAAATCTTCGATTAGCTTAAAATCATTTAATATTATTGTGACGGAAGTAACTTATCAGCGCTACATTTTGTTCTGGCGAAGAATTTGTTAGTAGGGAGAGAAATAAATTAAATGAGGAATCTTAGTAATTTAGTTTGAACATTAAAAAAAATATTCAGCGTACCCCCATCCAAAGTACTATACAACATTCGTAGAGTATCCAACACGATTTTTTTTCTATAAAAACAGTAGTAGGCCGATGTATATTTTACTTACCTTCGTAGTCTCTCCGAGTAGCCCCCGGTAAACCTACCCTAGTCGAACAAAAATTGTGACACAAATTTAACAAACAAAGGACGAAGGTAACGTTTTTTTAACATTTTTTTGTGTGCTAGAACTATAAGATCAAATAAGATGCTCTGTGGTGCTAGAGCATAGATAATCAATACGTTTATATGCTTAAAATAAAAACTAGATTGGAGTTTTGACACCAAGATATTTACCAAAAGGCTTATTACTATAACAACACGGTATACTGAATATCGTGTTTCACAACACGATATTCAGAGCCCTTATTACCGTATACTGTATATAAGCGCTAAAAGGTGCGTACATACGATTCGATTTCCGAATGCATGCTGACTTAGTGGCAATACTGGAGGAAAAACGTCACTGTCTTGCTTGTGTCATTCATCATTGTCAAATTTGGCTGTCAACTTGTCAAGTGCACAGTGTGTTGGATGTGGTGATGTGTTTTTTATTCGCCGATTCAATTTCGTTAACGAATAAAGACCTAGTGCTTTACGGAAACTTCTGAAATAAAAACTAAATAATTCTCAGGAAGCTGTTGATAAACTTACAGGTATGTCATTATTTGACATTAAGTAAATACAGCCAAGTGCTTCTTTGTTTACAATGAATTGAAGTTTGCCATTATTATCCTTTCAGAGAGATGACGAAGTTAATGGAGTGGATTTCCGTGCTTTCAGCATTCTTTGCCGTATGGTATTCCTTAGTCGGAGGCTACGTGAAGCACCCATTGATAGAGAAAAACATGACTTTGGTGCTTGTGTCACCCATAGTCTTTGTATTGCTTTTTGGCTTGTATGCGGTGACTGTGATACTGTTTCGAGTCTTTACGTTCAACAATTGTGAGGAAGCTGCCAAGGAGTTACAGGAAGAAATAAAAGAGGCCAGACAAGACTTGCAAGAGAAGGGACTCCGATGGTGAATTAACTTATTCCATTTTAAGTAACAATACCTATCTATTATAGATTTTTTAAGTGATTATATTTTGTTTATTTGTAATGTGTCTTCTCATTTTTTACTATTTTATGGCTTAGTAATGCTAACATTTTTCTTACATTCACAATGGATGTCAAGTTGTAGTGTTGTTCTGTTTCATAACAAGTCATGACACCTACATTTATTTTATAATAAATGACCAGGGGACTAAGAAGTGAACACTTACATTACATACATAAACTCATGCCTTTTTCTCATGGGGGTTAGGCAGCAACTACAGAACGCCACCCACTATGATCCTGACATACTCATTTTGTATAATTTATCTTCATACATCTAGTCACACATGCACACCAGTCATAAGTGCATCTGGCCATAAAGGACATTACCAATGAGATCCATGTAGCCCATGCACAATGGTCTACCTGAAGGACTAAGTGCGGAATCCAAACCCCCTAACATAGGTCCATGTGTGTCCTTCTAGGGCGTCCCCTCCCCCCTCCTATCATTTCCACACAAACACATTCGGCTGTAGCTATATATTCACAAAAATTTAATGTTCTTGCCTTCTTCACAAAACTATTCTATTCCAAGACATGGTGTGCAGGAAATAAAAACAAGTTTAAATACTTTATCCGGTATCTTTATTAAGCTAATTAATTAAAATTATTTGCATACAATATTTACAATTGATATTTATTACTTATATTTTAATATCTGACTGAAAACGTTAACAAAGGAGGATAACAACTTATAATTTATTATTAGGTAAACAATAACAAAAAAAAACAACAATATGCATTCTTGTTGTTTCATTTAATTGTAATTATACTTAAATTAATATTTGATAAATTGCTGATGAAATAATAAAATAAAAACAATTATATTTAGTAAATAATTGGGTCTTATTATCTATATTTTAAAGCTGTCATTCTTAATAATTATGTATGCAAAATATACAACCAGCAAAATATCACATACCATTATTATTTTCATAATTTAACTTTTAGTTTATTGTAGACAGTGCAAAGAAGAGAAAATCTTGCTCCTTTAAAGTAATCATTTTTTTTTTATCTTTGCAATAACTTTTTGTAATACAATTTGGCTTAATATTTGAATTTCTTACTAAAAAGACAGCCAAAATCACAGCACTTACATTGTATTGTGTAAAACTTTAAATGGTGCAGAAATATTCATGCAATATTTAATATGTTTTTAATATGGCACACTTCTATTTTATAATAAATTGTAAGCAAGATCTGACACAAATATTTCAATAGTATGGACACGGCACAATATTTTAATATTTATTAAAATAAATATCTGGGAAAGGGAAAGGAATAAGGATAAAGTTTCATTATTACAGAAGTACAAGTAGTCTTGTATTTTGGCCGAAGCTTTTATAAATAAGTAATATTGGAGGTATTTTTAGTTTAATAACCGTAAAGAATTTTAGGAATTCTCGTTATGTTTATTAATTAATATTCTAAAAGATGTTCCCCTAACTTCATTTGCCATTTTATTAAATATTTACCTAATTAAATACTTCATTTTTAATGATTTTCTACCTACATAAGAATCTAACGTATTTGCAATATTAGAAATTATAAAAGCGTGTGCACAATATTTTTTTTAATTTCCATATTTTGTTGGACAAAATATCAATTAAGACAGACAAGATAAATTATTAAAATACAAAATAAAAAAACAGTTTTAATCGGCAAAAAAAATAATTCTACAATAGTTCACTAGTTCTGATCCCGCGCTTTCGTGAGCTACCCCATACTTAAAATAGACCTAACTATTATAATAACCTAGCTGCTGAATTTGTGACTCTAATGATAATGAAACAATCTCAATTCCTTTTAAATTTAATTACAATGAATTTCGTTTATAATGAACGCTCCTGCGTATATTGCCACCATTAAAAAATCGTAAATTGATCAGCTGTTTTCGAGCTACCTACGTCGCTAGAGACAGACAAACGTTTCAAATCAAATCTGACATTCGCGCCATTTTTTTAGAGAAGCTGCCCTTTTGAATCTATTAAAAAACCCTAAAAACGCAGATACAAGTAACAAAATACGCAAATTTAAAGCATAATGGGTTGTACGTTAGTAACAGCCGAGAAGGGATAATTATAAGTATCAAATCGAGCGTAACTGAAAGCACTCGATTAGCTTAGTTAAATTAAATCGACCTGAGGACATTATTAAATTATACGGATATCTCTTTGGATCATTTCTATTCGCGTTCATTTCAAAGCCTGAAATACCTACCTAGGTAAAACGTTTTTATGTAATATTTGTTCGCAATCGCGATGTTTACCTGCCACGTTAACTGTTTACACATTTTTACCGGGAGCCCGAAAACATTAATCAAAAAAACCTTCTAAATCTAACTTTATAATTTTTCGCTAGATATGATATCAACAAAAAACATCCGCCATTTTGTTAATATTGAACTTTGCGTTGCACAACCGTGCGTCAAGCAATAAATAATAAACTGGAAAAGATATTAACCCTCATCAATAAATTCGCTTTGATGGAGCTACTGCTAACGTTGGGCTCAATATTATAACGACAATGCCGAATACCTCACTATAAACGAAGCCCACTTTATGGAAATTGTATTCGTAATTAGTTGCGGCAATATAATTATGTCTTATTGTCAAGGTTAAGTAAGGTATTAAAGCTTGCCCTAAGCAATCGGGGTTTTACTTTCTCGTGTATGTAAATCGGACACGCAAGGGACAAAAAGCTTTCAGTCATGCAGGTTCTATTTCACGGCATTCTACTCTTTAGGCGTCTGGCATAATGTTCTTTTTTCAAATTTAATATGATTCTGGTGTTTCTAGTTACTAATTGTGGTGTGGTGTGTCGTACGTATGCATAATAATGTCGGGAACTAATCGGAACCATCGGCGGCCCTAACAATTTTTAGTGTGATTCTGTGAATTTGACGTGCCATATTCTCTTTCTAATATATTAGAGTGCATTTTAGGCTTGATTAGGGGCACTACAGCAGTTTTATAGTTTTACTAATGGAAATCGGAATATGCCTATGCATGGAAGCTAATCTAAATTTACCCACCTATATTACACAAAATACTTATTCCTTTGCGGCTACGTTAGCATACATATATGAAATGATTTTAGGTAGGTTGAAGTACTAAGTAATCTCCTAAGAGCATTGTTTCCGTTCGGATGAGCACGGGCACAATTAAGGTGACAATGTTGCCTGTAGTCAATACTCAACATTGCTACATTGTTTTTAATAGGCGCATAGACAAAGTCTTGCAAAGGCACTGGTGTAGGTCGTCTCCGTTATAAACACAAAGGTTAGAATCACAGAAACTGTTTGGTTTCGAAATAAAACATTCAAGAGATGCTATTATAAAGACTTGAACATCACGTAAAGTGTTATAGTGATATCATCAATAATAGTAAGTAATCGTATATCGTCATACTGTGATATATTTCAAATTTTTCGACATAAATCATCCACAGTGTACATTAATCACGATAACTATTTTTCATCCCCTGACAGGCTTTTTTATCTGTCAGCCAGATAAGAACTGAGACCCATTTTATTCCCTTGTCACTTTATGCAAAACACTCGATAGAGGATCTTGTTTGAACAAGATGAAGACGCTTATTCAAGACGTGTCGCTTCTTTTTTTATTAACGGTCTAGGACTAGAAGCTACGTACTATAAAAAGTTTCTAATATAGACTTAATTGTCTTTGAACGTTAAGGTCATGTCGTCATTGGTAATGTTTTATACCTACACTTGTTATACCTACAATGTTATACATACACGTCTTTTTTGAGAATTTCTCCCGTTTGTATCTACCTAGGTACCTCTCTATCTGACACACCCGACGCGACGGGCGTTTTGCGACATTAATAGAAGGGTTTTCCAAAGTTGGCTGACATGACCGAGACATGTCTATATTTCCTAAGCTCAGACTAAGCTTTTTTATTGTACCTAGGTATAGCGTGAGGCGACGTAAGCAAAGTGAATTTTAAAGCATTAATTAGCGTGCTATTCTACATTAATCAGGGCACAGTTTGCCCTCGCACAACTTGCTCGGAGTTCCTACAGCACTAATTCAATTCCTAAGTCGGTAAACTCCTCAACTATTCACGAATACAAAGTAGGTAATGCTACTTCTCATCAGTGTAGGTACTAGATATATTGCACTATTTTATTTATATTAATAGCTGGGGTGCGATTCTGTAGATATCTTACTAAACATAGAAACCCTTAAGACTATTCTCCTGATAATTTTAATAAGAAAACAAATTTGAACGCATTCGATTTCTGAAATAAGCCAGAAACGGGAAATATTCAAAAGTCTTAGTGTAAAAATGTAATTTTAATTAATAATAAACTCTAAGCGTGTTATATGATTTGCCTCTAGTCTCTCAAGGCACTTTGCTTTTTACCTGAAGTTTGCTTGAAAGCATTTCATAATAAAGTTACAGAAACTAGTTTCAGAGTTCAAAGAGCTTTCCGCCATCTCAACCAGCCAGTTATTTCTCGAAGAGAACCGAAAAATACTGAAGTATTCAATAATTTACAGAATCGGACTCCCGATGATATGATTTAAAGCTACAATTTCGAAATGTGTCTAGCTAAGTGAACTATTTTAAGAAGTGAAGAAATACGCATGCGTACAAGATGCGTGAGTCGACTAAAACGTATTAAGATTTTTATTAAAGTACTGCCTAGTTATTACTGATTAATGAACATACAATTTACATATATGGACCGGGAAAATAAATATTTCATCTGAAATGTGCCACGACCTAGTTTCCTATAACATTACTACAGTGGCACCATTAATGTAAGTTGTTCATGTGCTGAAGATGAGTAGAATACAAATGAGGTTTTAATCACGTTTTTCGTTAGTTTGATTTTTTTTTCTACCAAAACAAAATGACTTTTTGTCTAATTCTAAGACGTAAGGATCCTACTTTACATTTCACATTCAACATTGAAATTAAGAAAAACAAAAGACAACACGACGCTACTCGGTTACATAAAATTGGTCCGAATTTATTCATTTTGTTGTAAACGGAAACAATACAACAATAACACGAAGTAACTACTCTGAATATGAAAAATCATAGTTCTAGAGAAATAAGGTCCCGCAAGTATTAGAAGGACATTCTTAAGGTTATAGGCAGATCGAAGTACATCGAATGTGAGTTTTGGCTTTCAATACAAACTAAAACCCTCCAGTGTTGCCAGATAAAAAAATACCTCAATTTCAAATTATTCTCAATTGGTTATGGTCTACGCGGTCCGTGTTTCATACGAATCGTGCGACGGCGATTGCTAGGAGGGATATAGAGGCTTTAAGTTCGATGGAGGGGCCCTGGTAAGGCGCCGAGGAGTTCCCCGCGAGGATGAGGGCCCGGAGACGCTGCCTCTCGCGATACCTCTCGTCCTCGCCCGGGGGGTCCAGGCACTCGAACTCGCAGCATCGCGAACCCACGCGAAAGTTTTTGCAGAACTGTGGAAGTAAGACAAATAGAAATGAGACCTTTTCATGGCACTTACATAAAAATCGTAAATAACCTTAACTTATAGTTCAGTGATCACCGATTACTTTCATTTGGGGTCCGTTTTAAAAAAATATGACCGTTGCTGTCTGTGAGGCTTAAAGTCCCGCCTTTATGTCGTCACGTGTCTTTTTTTGAAGTCGGTTAAAACAACGGCGAACAACTGCCTCCTAAACTAGACCAAAAGCCTGTGTTTTAGGAGTCAATGGCTTTGCCCTGCAGTGAGTCAGTAACATACAAATATGTCAGTAACAAAACTACACAATTCAAAATTTTATTGAATCCATGACCAGAACCCACTTAGTTGCTAATCAATTCCATGAAATATGTAATAATTAGGTGCCGTGCGTGACAGTTGTCAACTAAAACTTGCCCACATAGCAGAACTTTGTCCAACGTAATGACTCCTGGGTGGTTGTTGTTCGAACTAACAAGTGCGGATTGTAATGAACACGGTAGGTAACCAATACGTACCTGAGGCACATTACATAATTATGTCTGGCTAGGATTTTGGGTTCTGGAAAGACTATAAATGTAGGTTCGAGTACTTTAATGACTCGTTGGATGTTTTGGTTAAATTTTAATGTCCAGTTATTATGTGAACAATTATCCTGGACTGGATCAAATACCATATTATGTGGTTTCTGTATCAGTTTATTTAGCTAAGCTTATGGTTAAGACAGTACCTACCAACAGTTACCTCCTATAGACGTAAAGTGGGGATGTTTTTTATTTTTTCCGTCAATCCCATGGTGGGGGAATCGTTGGGTAGGCCATTCAAAAATATTACGAAAAAACTATTAAAACCATTTTTCGATTCAGATATCCGTTTGCGTAAAATTAAGCTTTAAAAAGCAAATTTTTGATGTGAAAAAAATCACGGCAGTAGTGTAGGTATATAACGAAAATAACGTTTACGAGTAATAGTCGACCAACTTATAAAATGTACTTGGAACAGTAAAAAAATTGTACAAATGCCCCCGTTTTTAGACGTTGTGAGCCGCTGAAACCGTTTTAATGTTCATGTAACAACAAAAACCCTTCTTTTTATTCCGCATTATTATGCAACCTCGGAACCCTATTACTACTACTACTTGGCCGGTTTTTATTTGCCTTTTCCGCTCAGCTTTTCCGTCGTCATCAGCACTGATGGACTGCACTTTGTCTAAGTTCACCGAAGTTCTAAACAGAGGGACATTCTACGAGTATTAGCATAAATGATCATCAATAAGTCCAAAACGTGCGCTGCCGAAATGCCACGTGGTCAATCCGAAACATTTTGACAAAGACAACCGTCATCGCTGATAGAAAATGACTTTGTCTATGGTTAGAAAACAGTGTACTCACATAAGGGGGATCACAGTAGATAGCCTTGCACCACATGGGCTCGGAGTGGTAGCAGACGCAGAGGGAACAGACTCCTGGGCCGGGAACGTACAGCAGACCATGGGGGACCGACTTGTTCTCCCAGTCGATGCATTCGTCTGGTACGCATGCTGGGGACAAATGGAAAAAGATAACAATCTGAAAGATAACTAGAAATAAATCGCATGAGTTATAAAAAAAAACATAACATGGTTATGAAAACCATTGGATGAATTTATTTTTATGAGACAACTATTCTCAACTACCTACTGCAACACTTGAAAGCGAGAATCGGCAGTGGAGACCACCATAAAAGCGCCGAATCAATGAAGCTCAACAAATCCCGGCGAAACGATACTGTCTTAGATCCAGGATACCGGAACCAAATAAATAAAATAAAAAAAGAGGCGGATTAAGATAAATATAATTATTTTTACTGCCGTCCTTATCGAGCAGGAGACAGAAGGGAGATACGTCATACGCCAGCAGGCGCGAAGGACCATTGGTGGATCGTATGGGAATTCTTTATTGTGTAGCAATCTTGGCATTCCTCTTTGATAACATTTAGGTAAGTATGGACTGGCTATTTAAGAATTGTAATTTCTTAATTTAGCACATTCTCCTTTGCTCCTTTTTAGGGTTCCGAAGTCAACAAGAAACCCTTATAGTTTCGCTCTGTCCGTCTGTCCGTCCGCAGCTTAGCTCAGAGAATCTAAGTACTAGAAAGCTATAATTTGGCATGTAAAGGGTCTTTCAACAAGGACGGGTCGATGTTAAAATTGAATAAAACAAGATGTGTGTGAGATATTAACGAAATTTATTTTTTATTTAAAAGGCCCATTTATGCCATTATGGATGGAATATGACACCGTTCAAATGTCCGCCGCGGCTTTGTATGGTGGCACGAATCCGAGAGGTCCAATTTTTAATGACTCTGCTGCATAGATCCGGCTGAATCCGAGCGATGGCCTGCGTTATGTTGGCTTTCAGGGCAACGGTCGAATGTGGTTTATTGGCATAGACCTGCGACTTCAGAAAACCCCACAAGAAAAAGTCTAGCAGAACTCTAACTCTACCCTCAAACCGTTCATGCAGAATGTCGATTGTGTCGTTCGCTGTGTGGCAAGTAGCGCCATCTTGCTGGAACCACATGTCGTTCACGTCCATATTGTTCAATTCAAGCCAAAAGAAATTGTTTATCATTGATCTGTAGCGCTCGCTCGATCTATGCAGCAGAGTCATTAAAAATTGGACCTCTCTTATTCGTGCCACCACACGAAGCCGCGGCGGACATTTGAACGATGTCATATTCCATCCATAATGGCATAAATGGGCCTTTTAAATAAAAAATAAATTTTGTTAATATCTCACACACATCTTGTTTTATTAAATTTTAACATCGACCCGTCCTGTTGAAAGACCCTTAATATACATATTAATAATTCCGACAAAGTGGTAACATAAAATCATGAAAAATATTTTTTTTTCGGGTACCTCCCATAGACGTAAAGTGGGGATGTATTTTGTTTTTCTCATCTATCCCATGGTGTGGGGTATCGTTGGATAGGCCATTCAAAAATATTATGGGTTTGTTAAAACCATTTTTCGATTCAGAGATTCGTTTGCGTAAAATTAAGCTTTAAATTGCAAATTTATGTTAGAGTCAAGTGTCCCCCCCCCGCGAGCGAAATGGTTGCTCTTGGCTATGTGAAAAAAATCACGGCAGTAGTAAATATAACGAAATTAAAAGGAAAATTATCACGGATAACAAGGCTTTACAAGTTTACGAGTAATAGTCGACAAACTTATAAAATGTACTTGGCACAGTAAAATTTTTGTACAAATGCCATTGAAAAATTACTTAAATAACGTTGTTAGCTGTGTAAAACAGATAGTAAATATATGCCTTTGAACCATGTAAAAATATGCAAAAATGTAAAAATGCATAATAAATCAACTTGGTACCTACTTACGCACACATAACATAATAAATAAATCACAACATGGTTTCCAAAAAGCAAAGAGTACTAATACATTACTGTCTAATTTTGCCGACGAAATTAACAGCTATTTAAATGATAAGAAGTTTATAGTTGCAATATTTTTTGATTACAAAAAAGCTTTTGACACCTTAGAAACAAACACTTTAATAACATCTTTAGAAGAGTGTGGTGTGGAGAAGCCTCTGAAGGAATGGTTCAGAGACTACCTCACATCACGCTCTTACCGGGTCAAGATAGGCGACACGATGAGCGATGAAAAAATGGTCCGATGCGGGGTACCGCAGGGCTCAGGAAGTGGTCCCGTATGCTACTTAATGCATGTAAATAGTCTGTGCAATGTGCTACAGCATTGCTCGGCACATATGTTCGCGGATGACCTCTGCGCCTTGCGAGCCGGCACGGACCTCGCTGAAACATGTCGGCTGGTGCAGCAAGACGTGGACGCCGTAGTTAAATGGTCACATGATAACGGAATAGTATTAAATACGGATAAAACACAGTACATCATTATTCATTCACCATACTTACCACTAAAGAAAAATCCTCTACCACTATACACTCATACCTTTGATTGCATTCATGGTAGCCATGTCAATTGTAGCTGTAAACCTATCCAGAGAGTTAATTGTGTAACTTATTTAGGAGTTAAAGTCGACGAGCATTTCTCATGGAAAGAACATATAGATTTCTTGTGCAATAAACTTAAAACTATACTAAGTAAATTTTACCACCTAAGTTATCGAGTTCCTACTAGTACCCTAAAAATACTATACTCATGTATGGTGGAATCTATAATCGATTATGCTCTTGATTGCTATGGACTTACATTTAAATCTTACATAGAAAAATTAGAAAATATACAAGTTAGGTTCCTAAAACTAATAGTGGATAAAAAAACTAAAAATAAACATAAAAACGATTATTATAAACTATATAAAATTTGTAAAGTATTACCGGTCAGCATAAAACATAAGTACTTACTCGCAACTAATAACCATAGTAATCATGAGCATAATCCATTATTAATAAATGTATGTAACAAATATAACACCCGAATGATGTCGTCTGGTAAATATATAGTACCAAGAGTAAATAATGTTTATGGAGACCGAACATTAGAAAAGCGTTTCCCTTACATACTCAACAGCTTACCAGATGAAATCAGAGACGAAAAGAAGAAAAATAAATTTAAGATAAAACTAAAAAAATACCTACTTAGTACACTGCCTTAACTTTATATTGTTTTACATAACTACTGTACCGAAACTACTGTTTTACATACCTAAGCTATATACTCTTAATATCTATACTTATATTTAATCTACGATATTCATACTTGCGTACTTATTATATAATTAAGTAAATAAGTAAAGATCCAACAGACAAACTATGTCTATAGTTTTGTTGGACGTTATGTACTTTATATAACTTACAATGTACCGTTTTTATCAATCAATAAATAAATAATAATAATAATAATACAAAAAAAAAACATAACATCCTTAATAATAATGATTTCTAAATTAATAATGTTTAAGCTCGAATAACGCATTGGAGTGGCCGGAGTCGTTGGCAGTACCAGTTCAGTCTATTTTGTGTTAGTGCAGAAGTATTTTCGACGTTTTGTAATTAAAACGTAAAAGTAAAGTCAAATTAGATTCGATTTCCAAGCAAATTACTTATTTTCTTATGTCGATATCCTTCTATAAAGTCAATATTCGACCCGACTTCATCACTAATTGAGTAGCGTAAAACTTTCCAGAATGAAATAGTGAATACCGCAGATTAGAGGATTCACGCATCGCTTACGATGCGAGATAGTGGTCAAACGCGAGAATATAGATTAGACCCGTTTTTAGACTTTGTGAGCCGCTGAAACCGTTCTAATGTTCATGTAACAACAACAAAACCCTCTTTTTAGTCCGCATTATTATGCAACTTCGGAACCCTATTACTGCGCGTGGCCCGACACGCACTTGGCCGGTTTTTTTGCTATAATGGTACGGAACCCTTAATGCGCGAGTCCGACTCGCAATTGGGCGGTTTTTGTTAACCTATATGCTAGTGTTTGACCACTATCGCGCCAGATGTTAAGTGATGATGTGGTCTACGATGAAGCGCGCTTGCCTAGAAGTAATCTATTCACTCTTGACTTAAACTAAAGAAGGACTAACTGGTAACTGAAGAAGGAGTTATAAAATCCAACTTCGCAACTGAAGTTAGAAAAATATTATCTATTTGAGTTCCACCGCGGGTGCGAATAGCGAAAGGAGCCGATACGAGCGCGAGTTAGAGCCACAGGGAATGGTATGTTTCGTTCCTAGATCCTTGCGCACACGCTCTTTATTTATTTCACTTTCGGAATTTGAAAAATTTCGTATGTATTCTCCTCTATCTAATCTGAGCGGCATTCACTATTTCGTTCTGGAAAGTTTTACGCTACTCAATTAGTGATGTAGTCAAGTCGAACATTGACTTTATAGATGGATATCGACAAAAGAAAATAAGTAATTTGCTTGGCAATCGAATCTAATTTGACTTTAGATTACAAAACGTCGAAAATACTTCTGCACTAACACAAAATAGACTCCCCCGCGCGCATGCGCCGTATGGACTACGGGCCGGTACTGCCAAAGACTCCGGCCACTCCTATGCGTTATTCGAGCTTAAACTTTATTAATTTAGGAATCATTATTATTAAGGATGTTATGATTTTATTTTTGTGCATTTTTACATGGTTCATAAGCATATATTTACTGTTTTACAAAGCTAACGACGTTATTTAAGTAATTTTTCAATGGCATTGTACAAAATTTTTACTGTTCCAAGTACATTTTATACGTTGGTCGACTAGTACTCGTAAACTTGTAAAACCTACTTATCTGTGATAGTTTTCCTTTTAATGTCGTTATATTTACTACTGGAAAACATTATATCACGGGAATTTAACGCGATGATTTAGATTATTTATTTACCTATTTAACCCGACGACGACGATGACGTTTTCCATTATGAAACGCGAAATTTTTAAAGTTAATATATTTACAACTGCCGTGAATTTTTTACATAGAAATCTACGGAACTCCTCAAATATTATAGGCATACATATAGCGATTTTGGTATTTTTATCAACAATGCAATCATTTACACTCTGAAAGTGTCATTTGGTGAAATGGAACTGATGAAGAAGACCTCAGATGGCCACTGGAACTCTTTATTGCTAAGTATGTCACGGGTATAAGATATATCGAATAGCTAACCGACTATGATGAAGCAAATACTTATAAGTAAATGATACTGCTGAAAATGGTAACATCGAACTGATCTGATGATGAAGCCGGAAGGTAGGCACTGGAACTCCGAAATAAAACAATGTCCTAGTCGTGTTTGGGCTTATTGGAAACGTCATAACGTCAGTTTTACTGTGGTTATAAATTTTTATGGTATTTGGACCTACCAAAACTCAAAAGACATAAATAAGATATTATTTTACAAAAAAATCAAACTGACTTCCAATACAAAATACTACAAAGTGAAAAATAACTATCTTTTCCGAAGTCGGTGTTGAAAAACGGAAAACAATAGGTACCAAAGACACCGGCTTGAAAAAAAATTTAATCGAAATTTAATCGAATTTTGAAAGTCGGTTTGAGTTTTATTTCTATGACGAGTGACAACGGATCAAAGTTTCATGCCGTTTATAAGCAAATTGCAGGTAAGTAGGTGCGGTTGGACATCATACATCGTTGGCGGAAGGGTCAATTTATTATTGTTCATTATGTACCAAATGCATTTGTAAATCAAATAGTTAAATAAAAACAAACTTGACTATCCTAACGCAAACTAAACAACTGTTGTAGAACGAGACTTATTAACTAGATAAGTACCTAATGTTAGGAGTATTAGAGAATAGGGATTAGGTTTGCAAATCGGATTGATCGATCAACCCATAAGCCTGAATCACTCCTATCGAAGGAAGGTGGTAAAACTTAGCAGTGTTCAGTGCAAATGGTTTTCTTTTAGCTATTTAGGTACCTACTTGCTTTTATGTCCTCTATTAGTAGATCTCGAGTTAAGTTAATTTTATGCAGTACCTACTAGCTTTTTTATACTACAGTCGTCACAATCTAAGAAGTCCGTTGACGTTTCTCATTGTACATGCCGCGATAACTTTCTACGTCAGAAATCGAAAAATCTAATTCATAATCCTAATTAAATACTATGTTACTGATACACTATGACAACGAGTATCATTCGCAAGCATCAAATTTAATCATTATTAAGTATTTTTATAGCTGTCAAAACGGGCCTTATAGTTTTTGACAACTTTAGTTGTAGGCCGTGGGTTCAAACCCAGGCAGGCGCTTTTCTTTGTGTAAATTATTCCATCACCACTGCTCTCAAGACAGTGACGGATAACATCGTGAGGAAACCGGCATGTTAGAACCAGAAATTCGAAGATATTAGACATCCACCAACGCGCACTGAGCCCGCGTGGTGGATTACGGCCCATTCCCTCGCACAGAGAGGAAGCCTGAGTCCCAGCAGTGGGCACATTAAACCTTTATGATGATGATGACTAGCTTTTCCCAGTGGCTTCGCCCGCAAAATTACCTATCTCGAGTGAGCATACTTCCAAAAAAATCCTATGTCCATCTCCAAGGTCCAATCTATCTCTACACAAAAATTCATCAAAATTGGTTCCGCGGTTTAGGCGTTAAAACGTAACAAACAGAGTTACTTTCGCATTTACAATTTATAGTTATTCATTATGGATATTAATAGGTACATTAGTATGAATTTTATTGCAGGAGTTGGTATTAGAAATTACAAAGGAACTTAGCTACCAATTAAGCCCATGAAGAATAAATAAATAATGTTTGCTACGACGCGTAGTAATCGCGTAGAGGTATCGTAGAGGTCATTCCTACGCGCTACGACGGCTACGCTGACGTAACAGATTCATTGTTCTTAAAACATGCGTCGATCAGGAGGGCGACCATATGCTCTTAGAGTCAGGTTATATATAGCTGTCCCTTACACACACTCAAAATAACCTTACTCTAAGAGCTTATGGTCACCCCCCAGATGTATAGAATACAATCGCTTGCAGAGTTGTAGCACTAGCATGTTTTGGAAAGAAGTAACATTGAAAACTTAATTTTGTATTTATTTATTACTTGTATTCGAAATAAACATCAATTAATTTTTAAACCCCGGTTTCTGAATCAAGAATTGAATTTCAAGTTGAAAACTCATCAAATTCTGCTTTTTCATGAAAACCTTCTAACTTGGTAATTAATGTACCTAGACTACTTCAAATTCTTAATTCAGAAATTGGGTGTAAATGCTTTCCTAGTATCACCATATCAAATAGGTACCTACATAACCTACTTGTCATGTAGCACCCTGAAAACAAAATCAATTTAAAAATGATCAAACGACGCTTATAGGCATTTGATGATCACTAAAACTTAATCAGTTGAAGTACCTAGGTAACCTAGCCACAATAGTTTCAATTCCTACCCAAGTTTGTTGCTCGCGTGCACAAGACGAATCAAAGGCTGCATATTTCATTGTTATCGATCAAAAGATACAACACTCGTAAATAGTTCAAGTCACGATTTTAATGTATTTGCATTGACATTGGATTGTCAATAAACACTGAGTCGATTAACCTTCACTTGTTGGCAGAAACTAGTTTATTGCTAATGTTTCAAAACAATAAAAGAGCAAGTTTTTATCGACCACGGTACAACTCTAGTAGGGTTGTGTTAACATCAAATTACACATCAACTCACGACTTTTTCCGATGGGGGTAGGCAGAAACAACGCCACCTGCTACAATCCTTACATACTTCTTTTGCTTCACTAACGTTCATACACGCACGCTGGTTATGAGTACTGCGCACCTGGCCGCCCTGAAGAACATCACCAATAAGGTCTATGTATGTCTTTCTAGGGCGTCCCGTCCTGGCGTTTCCATTCACGTCTGCCTTGTTCACGATACCTTTCGTTAGTCGCCTTTCATTCATCCTCTCAACATGACCAAACCATCTTAACATACTCTTCTCAATTTTAGTCACTACATCTTCTTTTAAGCCACAACGTTGTCTTATTACATCATTCCTCAATCCATCATTTAAAGTTACACCACACATACTTCGCACGGAACGCATTTCTTTCTACAGCATTAATCCTAGTTTCATGTCTTTTTTGCCCTACCCAATCTTCACTTTCATACATAAGTGTAGGCAGAGGCACCAGCACGCTGTTGTGAACAGCGAGTCGAGGCTCTTTAGACATCGACTAGCAGGTCACAAGTCACAACCGTATGTATAGCATCATTCAATTTGTTGCCTGCATTCACTCTCCTTTCCACATACTTTTCAATATTTCCATCCCTTGTGAACATTCGGCATTGACTTAGTAATACGCTTACAAGGGGTTTGCCGATGCGTTGTAGTACCTTGTAGTAGTAATTAGCAGGCACCCGACATGTTGGTATTTACCAAAGATTTCAATCGTTAGATTCGCTCATTGTTTCGTTTTGAGACTTGACTCTCTCATGGAAATACTATTGTGTATCGACAGTACGGTGAGGGCTACTCTGACGATTTAAATTTATGGTAGGCCCTTTTGATCGGAATGTAGGTATCTATCGGTAAAAGAATAGGTGGATTGGTAATATTTAGCTAGATAATTACCTTTGTACATTCGCCAAAAGCTCTAGATTGCTGCTGCCAATAAAACTGCGTAGTAGAAGATTTAAAACATTTTGCATTTTCATTATGACGCAGATTCAATCAACTAACCCTATATACAGTAATACATTCAATTGAATGCCCATAATCATTACAGTAAATAAATGGAGGTGACTTAAATAGTAAATTAGATGTGGGACTTGCCAAGAAGCTAGATGAAACGCGACGTACGCGGTAATGAATGAATGGACATGTTTGCCAACAAACATGAGAATGTTATTGCGGAAAATCATTTCTGACGACGAATTATATCAATGTAATAGTCAAACTATCACATTGATATAATTTGTGTCAATTATTGCTAATAACATGTTATCGTTTTAGAATTTTTTGAAGTGCCTATATTAAAGAAAATATAGTCAGTGTAAGTGACAGATGTATACAATACTACAAGTCATATACATCTGTCCCTTACACACACTCAAAATAACCTTACTCTAAAAGCTTATGGTCACCCCCTTGAACTTTTATAATCACACCTATTTTACGCCATAAGGAAAATTAAAGCTCTACGCATTATTAAAAATGCTTATTTTTCTAAAATAAATTATCTGTTTTCCTCGAAGGTCTTTTCAAACCCCTTTATAATAAGCGACAAAGGACTCAAGATAAACAAATGTGTAGATCCAAGGTCTAAAAAACAGCGGACCCTAATTTCATTAAGGTCAGGGCACGCTCGTCAGACCTTAACAAATAAAACCAGATTATCAAATAATGCCTGCGCAAAAGTCAATGTTATTTACCTAACCTATGATGAGTTAAGTTAAAGTTTGGGGCAAAGGGCAAAGGCACTTCGATAAAACAAATAAAAAGTATTAACTTTGGCATAATTATTAACTTTTTGGACTGATGGAACGAAAGAAAGAAGTCAGCTGTCAATTTTCCCGCGCAAACTTTATGGATCTTTATTTTTTGCTACATTTCGTGTTCTCGGCGTGTTCTGAACTTTTCTCTATGCTAAATACAAATAAAATAATGATGCCATATGCTTTATGTCATAATATTATTATAAAATTATATTATGTCATAAAATTATTAGAAAATCGTTTGACATACACTCATCTAACATACATTCAAAACTCATAATTTTGTAAGTCAGAATCATCTTTAGGAATAAATTTCATATCGATAGTCATAAAAGATTGACTGAACACAATTATTTTTTGTGTTTTAATTCGCTGTATGAGAGCATGCTTACACCATGCATGCAGCAAGCATGCAGCATTCAAACAATCATACACCATGCATGCAGCAAGTATGCAGCATTCAAACAAGCATACACCATGCATGCAGCCAGCATGCAACATGCAAGCAAGCATGCAAGTGAGAATGCAGCAAGCATGCAACATGCAAGCAAGCATGCAAGTGAGCATGCAGCAAGCATGCAACATGCAAGCAAGCATGCAAGCGAGCATGCAGCAAGCATGCAACATGTAAGCAAGAATGCAAGTGAGCTTGCAGCATGCAGCAGGCATGGTTTCTGTCACAGCTCCGGCGTTGCGGGGCTCCGGGCGGCGGTCCCACGCGAGCTTATCGTCGCAGATGGTTTTAACGCTCACCACCGCAGCTTCGGGTTACTGGCCGGCTTCACCGGCCAACCTCAACCGCGGCGGCGACCGTTATTGCACCACCTGCTCCTAAGCTCGCAGGCCGCCTAGCCCCTAAGCGCCTACGCAGGCTTAAATTACACTCTAGGGGTAGGGCAGACAAGACTACGTGGAGTCGGTTTTGCAGCGATTCGTTTCTGTCACTAAATTTTGTAACACAACATATTGACTTTTTACTCGACTGCCAAAGGAGGGTAATGTGTTATCAGTCTATGTATGTATGTATGTTTGTACCTATGTGGCGTTCCAGAAACCAAACGCGTGGGCCGATTTTGATGATTCTTAAGTAAAATTGGAAAATAGAAAATTGGCGGCTTGTGGGCGCCATATCGTGGGGCCCCTATTATTGTTTTCTTCCAAATCCATCGTGTGGGATATCAAAATAAAGGGTTTTAGGCGGTGATTTCAAAAATTTATAAAACTTATATGTTTAAATGTACCTAATTCGAAAAATAATGTTGACAAAAAATTTTAAATAAAAAATGTTATAAATATAAAAAGTTAATTAAAAAAATCAAAAATCCCGACTGCTTAAAAAGCGAACTAAGCAGTCGGGTTTTTGATTTTTTAACCGACTTACCAAGGAGGAGGTTCTATGTTCGACATTATGAATGTTTTTTTTTTTTTTTATGTATGTTCACCGATATCTCCGTCAATTGTGGACCGATTTTGAAAATTCTTTTTTTGTTTGAAAAAGTATGTTTCGAAATTGGTCCCATTTTAATTTGGTGAAGATCTGATGAAGAACTTAGAAGATATACAACAGAACTCTTCAATAAATAAAGGTAAATCTCTCGGGATTGCTGCAATCGCATGTCTGTTTATTGTTTATTTCATAACATAACATCACGCCAGTACGCTCGAAAGGGGTATGCAGATCTCTCTTTTTACCGGTTATATTCAAGTTTCATAATATTCGGGTAATCTATTCTGTCGTTATAGGTACTTACTTAACTACTTCCCTATTAGGTAGGTACAACTAAAAAGTGAAAAATAAAAAACTTTTTACAAAAAAATACTACCGACTTCCAAATAAGAAAACTAGAAAATGAAAAATATCTTTATTTTTGGAAGTCGGTGTCTTTGGTAGGTACCAAATTTTTAAGTTATGGACACCGAACTGTTTATTGCTCTCACTGTTTATTGTGTATACTATTTCATAACATAACATCACGACAGTACGCTCGAAAGGGGTACACAGATCTCTCATTTCACCGGTTATGTTTAAATTTCATGTTATTCGGGAAATCTATTCTGGTGTTATAGGTACTTACTAAACAACTTGCCAATTAGGTAAATAAAACTAAAAAGGGAAAAATAAAATAACTTTATTTTTGGAAGTCGGTGACCATATCGCAAAAAATTGGTCCAACCACCGACTTCCAAAAATAATGTTATAATTTTACTATGTAGTTTTTATTGAATTAACTTTTTTTTAAGAAAGTATTTCTATTTTAATTTAAGCTTTAAAATGCTATTTTATAGAAATGTGTTATAAAATTATTCCAAATGAATTTCTGCCATCTTCATAATATGCCAAGTGAAATTATACCAAATAAAATTCTGCCATCTTAAAATGACTTACGTAAATGTGGACATACAAACATTCGGCCAAACAATAATTATATTAAATATTTTTATGCCTTAAGAATATTCGTTTAAAGAATGTTATGCCATGTGTGTTATGCCAAATAAATTTCGGAGTACCTATCTAGATTCTGCCAGATAGAGGGAACCCGCTTTATGTTACCTCCCCGTGTATGAATACCTGTAAAGTCATTCAAAAAGATAAATATTATTCAAAAGTCTAATAATAAAATATTAAATCCATCACATCTGCTATTTCTGTTTACTCAACAGAAACTATTACTGGAGCGTCTGGAGCTTGCCACTGCCAGGCGTTTGTTTTCTATTTCTGAGATACTGCGATGACGAGCGAATTTTTATTTGCTCTCCAGCTTTGTTGAATTTGGCCAACGAGACGACCTAGACCTTTACTTAAGTCGACTGCAAAATAAAGAAAAACAAAGACTTATCTATGTTTGTGAGGTTGTAAGGGGTATTCTCTGGACCTACTGTACCGATTTAATATGAAATTTGGCATGGAGATAGTTTGAGACCCTGGGAAGGACATATGATATAGGGATAGGATGGCTGCGGCAAAAGAAAATGGGAAATCGTTAGAACACTAAACGTTTACCGTACTGTGTTGCACATAACCATAAAGTTATTTTATAGTGGGCATTATGACGCGAAATAAAGTTAGCGACGCCGAAGCAAAGCAAAACATATAAAGGAAATGACTTGTTCTGCAGATAACGTTGCTTACAACAATAAACAAATTCACATTCGGTGTTTCTACTGTTGGAAAATACTAGGTTAATATAATTATAATATATCTGTAAGTGGTCTTGACTGACTTTGTTGGGAAAACGGCATAAACTATTCCTATTTATCCCAAAATTTGAATTATAAATATGATCGCCGTTGAATAAAATTGTACTTTAAATCTCCCGCGGGATGTTGTTGAAAGTTCTCGGAAGCGTGTGCCATAAAATAAATATGACTATTATAAATAGGAACTAGGGAAATGAGTAGGAGTACGTTGGGGTATTGTTGACTGCCTGTTTCAAAGAAGGGTCCATTAAAAATGTTTGTGCGGGAACTAGACTGTGATAGAGAGCGCACTCACCGTCAGAATAGACGTTTCCTTTGCCTGTGTGAGTTTCACGTTTGTTTTTCGCGCGTTAATCACCCGCGGTTTTTCCATCATGGCTGCTCAGAAAATAGAAAAATAATTTTATTTATTGTGCTGTGGGAGTTTAATATTGTCTGCCGCACACGTAATCTTCAATTTTATTACTTATTACGACAGCCAATGTGGCTACGATCTAGAGTAGACAATATATTGCGCGTAATTCTGAAAATTATAAATGTGTGTGGCCAAACACCTGTTTTCATTCCTTCGATCGTGTTTTTGTATGAATTGTGATAGACTTCAAGCAATTAATGGAGTTATAATAGTATGTAAAGTCGAATTTTGAAACCTTTTTGCATATAGTATCTATCTAAGGACGTCTGCCGTCTTAAGTTCTGAATTATGCCACCTTGTACTAGGTATTAGTCGCTGAATAAGACATTTGCATGTTAGTGTCATAAGTTTGTACCCTAATTAAACACTCATCTGCCGCAAACCTTTTGTTTATCAACCATAAGTGTTTATCGTGTTTCTCGTCGCAGCCCCGAGTTTGTATTTGCGGGTTATGGTCGTACGCTTGCCGTGTCACGTGGGACATAAATGTAACTGGTGAAATTGGCCAAATGCTTGCCCCCATCACTTGGACTTGGGACTTTGTGATATGTGGGTGACCTACGATTACATGCCTGTCCAACCCTTAAGCTGGAACTAGCGTGTGTTATGATGTCATTTTCTCAACTGGACTATAACTGCTCTAACTTCGTACATTATAATAACAGCAGGAACTATTAGAAGATCGTAGTTTTAGTTAAGAACCCCGTTATTAAGTAAATCCATTTTACAAATATTCCTAATTAAAGGGTAGAAGGACGGACATGATAAAACGAACGATAAACGTAACAAATGAGGATACTGTTAGAATACTCTATAAGGTTAACATAATCTCTTTAAGAATGTCCCTCATCCCAGTATATTTTGGAGAGCCCGCATTGCAGTGGCAGAACTCACAAAATATATTCGTGAATTTAGAAATTATATCTAAGCTATAAATGATTGTGTACATTGCTAGATTTAAGAGCACTTTTCGTCGGATATATTGTCTGCTGCAATTAGGGTCAAGTTGCAGTGCGACTGAAAGTCTCGTGCCGCATTTTTCGAGCATTTGTTTGTGACAACGAGTAATTTATATTTTAAAAGCAAGTACTAAACATAGATAATGAGTCGCAACTCCCAGTGTATCTTGACTTTAAAAGTGTTAAGTTTTATCTTGACATGTCATGTTTCAAAACCATGTGTAAGTGCTAGACTTTGTTGTGCAAAGCAAGGAAACAAACAAAAGTTTTGCTCAAAGCTTGAGTTTGAAGTTAGCATGAAACATTCTTACTGAAAAGTATGTAGGATGAATCTTTCAAGGTAGGGTACAGTCGGTAATAGCTGTTACCTGACCCACCCTAAAAACTGAACAAGACATGTTTTTATTCCGTCAATGAATTTTTAATTAATACTTTTTGATATTGTAATTAAAATCTTAATAATGATATTAGTACTTTGACATTGTAATGCTTTTATTTTTTTGACGTTACGATTTATATTTTGACATGATGATTAATTATTGACATTTTTAATTAATTTTTTGCCATTATGATTTATTTATTTTTGACATTATGATTTATTTTTTGATATTATGATTTATATTTCGACATTATACAACATTTCTTAAATTTATATAATAATCTTTTAATGTACCTAGTTTTGATTTGCATGTACCTAGCTTATTATTTCATATTTCTACACCAGCAATGGTAGTATGTGTGAAACAATGTTAAATGTAAGATCTCAATGTACCATATACTGAGAAATAAATATTTACTTTACTTTACTTTAACGAATTTGAAGCCTCCGCCTGTAACATTAAGGATTATTTAATTTGTATGAGTTTGATCAGATTAGCGCTACGCGAATACACAAATACATAATATCACCCAGAATTCACCACATAGCACTGTATTTTGATAGATAAGAGGGTTTTTTTTTTAATTCCGTTTCCTGCGTGGTAGCTGTGCCCTAAAACTTCGCTTGTCATTGCTTATTTTAACGATTATATTCAAGTAGATCAGGACTCGTGGTTCATGTATAAGGCTGAGCCGAACAATATGTGAACTCGCATCTTGTTCGGCTGCGTCGAGAATATTATTGTATTTCTTTCAATTTTGAATCTATTCAATAATAAGTATTTCTTACATTATTGTAAAGAAGTATAGACGGACACATTCTTCAAATATAAAATTTCTAAATTGGTAATATTTTCGCCTAACTTGTAATAAGTGGTAATAAATAAGTTGAAAGACAAATATACGTATTCATTATAAAACTTGTAGACAAATGTTACTAAGATTAAGGATATAAAAATAAAAATGAACCGTGACAATAAAAATAAAAGCAAGTCTTTGTACAATTGCAGTGGCTACGCGTGATTTTTTTTTCATCCTTCCATCGCGGAAAGAGTATTTTTGCACTTCAATACCTGAGTGCAAAAGCCGTAGAGGATAAAGTAAATTGAATTTAGAACATCGTGTGCACTAAGTTTATGAATTCAAAACATCATTAAACCTATTTACTTCTACCCCCATGGTGGCGAATTTATCAGACTTATAACCTTTTTTAATTTGTTAAAATCTCAGACTCCGAAACTTCGTGGTGGACTTGGTGATTCTAGCGATATGTAAGTTTATTTGACGCCAACAGAATTGACAGTGAAAGTGTTAATAATGCGCAAATGAGCTTTCTCCCTCAACAATAACGCGAGAAGTATTTGAAACAGTACGATATGTTTAACACGTGGCGACTAGCTAAAGGAGCCATAACTTTCTCAGAAAACGTTTTGCTGGTATATTTTATTGAGTTATCCGAGACCAAGAAATCAAGCACTCTATGGAGTACGTATTCAATGCTAAAAGCAACAATAAAGATGAAAAAGACCTACCAAGTGCGTGTCGGGCCACGCGCAGTAATAGGGTTCCGAAGTTGCATAATAATGCGGACTAAGAAGAGGGTTTTGTTGTTGTTACATGAACATTAAAACGGTTTCAGCGGCACACGTCTAAAACTGTGATGATGTTTTTTTTTAATCTATATGCTCGCGTTTGACCACTATCTGGTCTACGGTGAAGTACGCTTGCCTAGATGTAACCTATTCACTCTTGACTTAAACTAAATAAGGATTAACTGGTAACTGAAGGAGTTATAAAATCCAACTTCGCAACTGATTAGTAAAATATGATCTATTTGAGTACCACCGCGGATGCGAATTGCGATACGAGCCGTCGGGAGCCGATACGAGCGCTAGTTAGAGCCACGGGGAATGGTATGGTTCATGCCTGGATCGATGCGCGCACGCTCCTTGTTTGTTTCTCTTTCGGAATTTGAAAAATTTCGTTTGTATTCACCTCTAATCTGCGGTATTCACTATTTCGTTCTGGAAAGTTTTACGCTACTCAATTAGTGATATGGTCGGGTCGAATATTGACTTTATAGATGGATATCGACAAAAGAAGATAAGTAATTTGCTTGGCAATCGAATCTAATTTGACTTTAGATTACAAAACGTCGAAAATACTTCTGCACTAACACAAAATAGACTACCCCGCGCGCATGCGCTGTATGGACTACGGACCGGTACAGCCAACGACTCCGGCCACTCCAATGCGTTATTCGATTTTAAACATTATTAATTTAGAAATCATTATTATTAAGGATGTGATGATTTTATTTTTGTATATTTTTACATGGTTCATAAGCATATATTTACTTTCTATTTTACACAGCTAACAACGTTATTTAAGTAATTTTTCAATGGCATTTGTACAAAATTTTTACTGTTCCAAGTACATTTTATAAGTTGGTCGACTATTACTCGTAAACTTGTAAAACCTACTTATCTGTGATAGTTTACCTTTTAATTTCGTTATATTTACTACTGCCGTGAATTGTTTCACATACCCAAGAGCAACCATTTCGCTGGCAGGGGGGGGGGGACATTTGAATCTAACATAAATTTGCAATTCAAAGCTTAATTTTATGCAAATAGATCTCTGAATCAAAAACTGGTTTTAACAAACCCATAATATTTTTGAATGGCCTATCCAAAGAAAGAAAGAAAGAAAAGAAAGAAAACATTTATTGCCAACTGTAACAGAACATGAAAAATCACAAATTAGCTCTGAAGCACAATAATAAATCAGTATGGCAAAAGGAGCGGGCTCAGCATATGCTGAGCAGTGTAAAGCCCCGACACCATGGGAAAGACGAGAAAAAAAAAATACATCCTCACTTTAAGTCTATGGGAGGTTCATGAAAAAAAATTTTTTTTCTTGATTTTATTTTACCACTGTCAGAATTATAAATATGTATATCCATGCCAAATTATAGCTTTATTTGAGCTAAGCTGCGGACGGACAGACGGACAGAGCGGAAAAATAAGGGTTCCTTGTTGACTTCGGAACCCTAAAAAGACATACATATCGACACCTTTCCTAAATTAGTGGCATTTTTAAAAAGAGCCTCATCTGTTCATCAACCAAAAAAATCGAAGGTTTTCACAGCATCTGAAATTGAAAAGTTTCTAAACGAAGCGTATATTTGGTGGCAAAAGTAATTCAGCGTCTACTTAAGTATATTAATCAACTACTTAACATAATCTAATACGTACTTAGTAGATGTTGATAGGCATAATTATGCATGCATATAAATTTTATTAATTTATCTATTAAAATACTCTTTACGTTACAGGTTGTTCTTATTATTGGTATAAACGGAGCATGTCGAACTAATGAACTAACACAACTTAATGTCAAAAACATTGAGAAACATTCAGATGACTTACTATTTATTAATTTAACTAATACAAAGACAAAAAGAGACCGAAACTTCGTCATTCGCAAGGAATACGTAACAATTGTTGAGAAATATCAAGCCTTACGCCCGCCTAACACTCCAATCAATCGATTTTTCTACAAAATCGCAACGGAAAATGTTTTAGACAGCCTGGGTGCTAATAAAATTGGCAGTATCCCACGAGAAATAGCAACATTCCTTGAACTTCCAGAACCCCTGTTGTACAAGGATCATTGTTTCCGACGAACTTCAGCCACACTTTTGGCCGATTCAGGAGCTGCAGTCGTATTGCGTAAGTGCGCAAAGAAGTTAAACTTTATCCAACCGGCCAAATCGACCAATCACATGCGAGATGAATGACGCGATGTGGATTTCCGTTTTGTGTGATTGGCCAATTTGGTCGGTTGGATAGAGTTTAACTTCTTTGCACACTTACGCAATACGGCTGCTTATCTCCTGTCCTTTAAGCGCCATGGAGGCTGGAAGTCCAATGCGGTCGTAGAGGGATACATGGAAGATTCCATCCAAAATAAGTCTAAAATATGTAAAGGCATCGTAGGAGCCATTACACTAAAAGAGAATCAGTCAGATCCTTGGACTGGCCCTTCTACATCAAAAATGAGCCTTTCAAAAATGAAACACCTAACCATCGCTCTCTATCGCCAACATTTACGCCAAGGGAATCCGATGAATCGGTACAACTAGGATAGGATAGGATAGGATAGATGGACCACTTTTCCGCACTTAGACTCGCATTTGGTCCATTGTACGTGCAGGCCTCCTCTCTGTGAGAGAGAATGGGCCGTAATCCACCACACTGGCCCAGTGCATGTTAGTGGATGTCACATGTCTTCGAATTTTTGGTTCTAAGATATGCCGGTTTCCTCACGATGTTTTCCTTCACCGTTTGAGAGCAGTGGTGATGTAATAATTTACACAAAGTAAAGCGCCTGCCTGGGTTCGAACCCACGACCCACAACTTGTAAGTCGCGGTCGTTACCACTGGGCCACCACTGCTCTATCGGTACAACTATTAAGTATGATAGATAGTTTACCGAAAAGCAGTACACAAGTCACTAACAACTACATTACAGTACCTAACAAAAATATTACACTCAACTTAAGTAACTGTAACAACGTTACTTTAAATTTTTCTTAATTATAGGTAAGTATTATTTGTTATAATTTAAAGATTATGCTGTAATACTTACCTATCATAATGTAGTAGTTAATACCTAAACTGAAATAAAAGTATCTTGTGATTGTAAATGTTTTTTTTTTTGCATTTAGTCATTTCCTCGCTGAGGTGGGATGAAAAGTTACGTGTTGCACTCGAGTGCAAAGATTTTTCACCTCGAACTCTTTTGATACCCTCGCTAACGCTCAGGATTCTAATTTTTGAATCATTCGCAACTTTGCACTCTTGTATAAAAAATAACTATTACCTTGCCTTGCGAAATACAACGTCTATTTTCCATTTTTTTATATAACGTTATCATAATCATTATTGTTTTCATTTCTGTTGTTATTTGTATTTAAATAGTGAAATATAAAAAAAAAATATAAAAAACAAAAAAAATATAATAAATAATTGAGTATTGTAAACAAAGCAACAAAAAGGGGTAGGTTAGTTTTGAACTCGCAACCATGTTCACATAGCTTCACTGATGCAACCCCTAGACCAAATCGACTTAGCAAGTATAATTGAAATTACAAGTCCATCATGGTGACACAACAGTATTCAAACGCTTACCTACCCTAACGTTACGTATTAAAGATATAATTTGCAGAACTGTATTTTCCATAATATTTGCCTATCTTGAACAAGTCGTTCTAGTTCGATAAGCTCATGCGTTTCGAATAACACTTATCTACTGCTAATTGCAATAGGTTCAAAATCGTCTAACTTTTAGTGCGTCGGCTAACGGCAGGGTGGGTCAGGTAACAGCTGTTAAAGACTGTACGGAGGTACCTTGTATAGTCATGCTTTGTCAAAGCAATGTTTTGTGATAAAACCACACGTCACATACTCTACCATATTAATATAGCTTATACGCACAGGCACTTCTGAATTTAAATTTTAGGTTTTATGTTCATAATATTGTGATGACTATAATGGTCAATATTGCATAAGTCGGAAACAGAGGTCGCTTCAGGAAAGGAGATCGTTCCGTTAATTGCAAGTTATTGATGGCGAATTTGCCAACAATGTTTGGCGCCAGATATGTTAATATCTTTAGGTCGTAGATTTGGTAACGTGTCACCTAGCAGTTTTTCCTTAATTGTAGATATAGAATTCTTCTGGTAGGTGGATTATATTCTGCATTAGTAAGAGTACATAATCTGAAAGAAATTCATACAGCATTTTACTCTCCGGTGGTATTTTTTCCTTCAAAAGTGAGATTGCCAAATGTTTATCCAAGGCCCATGTATTTATTTTCTAAAATATGCTATCCACTCTTTATCGTGTGAAAAATAATAGTCAGCCACTTTGAAAACGCAGTTGGTCATTAAATAAACACTTTTGTAAATCAACACTAACAAGAATTTTCTTCATGTTCCCGCCAAAACAAAACTCCATTTTTATTTCGTCGATCAAAGCTAATGCTGTCGTTTTCCGGCGCGTGAGCGAAGAGGCACTAAAACCAGCATGTTCAGACGATCTGTCCGTCCGTCATGTCCTTCGATATCTTTTGATACGGCGTTTACGACAAACGTTTTTATTGTGCGACTAGTTTTCGGTCGTTACGGCAGCATAAAGGCAGAATGAAGTATGACGTTCGACCGTGTTGCTTTTTCATTTAAAAAAGGTTATTTCAGCTGTCCATAGAACGAGTTGTTTGTTTTTTGCGGTATTTTTCGTTATTTGGAAATGGAGCGTTAAATAAAAAGGTACAAAATTATTTTAATGAGCCCTTTGAAATGAACGGTACACGGAGAGGATTTTGTAGGACATTTTCCTTGAACGGCTGTAAAAGAATTACTTAATACCATTTCAGAATTTTCCGATTTATAGTGAAGTAATTAGAAAATTAGAAAGCCGGGTTTTAAAGTCTCAAAATAATAGAGAAACAACGAAAATATCTGGCAGACTGGACGCACAAATAGCACGTCACACTGCGACATTATTTGTACCTACATATTTTTTCCGTGTTGCGTCACATAATATCAATATCTATTAAATAAGTGTTTTTTTTATTTTTAATACGTATTATAAAGAGTGTTTCGATACGTGCCAAGAGCTATTAAAATGATATACTGTTCTGAGCCTACCGAAGAACTTAGGTACGTATGTTGTGTGAATAATGTTTTGTTATACCGGGGCTTTTGAAAATTTTCAACAATAAAATAGGTTTGACGCAGGTTCCATTTTGCGGTTGACGTGTGCTATTTTAAATAGGAATTTCAATATTAGATACATTGTGTGATTACATTGTGTGATTTGCGTGAAATTAGGAACAGTTCATGAACTTGTTCTACACGTCATATTCTTCGACGTAGGAAAGGTCACTTTAATATTCTTTTTCTTTTGTTTAGAACTTAGTGTAGACCTAAAGTCTAGGCTCTATGACATATTCTATCATTTATGTTTACGTTAAGAATAGGGGTCGGGATTGCATCATGGCATGACACATTATTTATGTGCTGAACTCACAAAGACAAAGATATTTTATTTCAACTAGGCCACCAAGCGGCACTTTTGAACGTTAGGTGCATTAAAATTAACAAGGAATAAAAATTGATTCTACCGTGCATTCGGAAAGTAGCTTGTTATGAAGAAGAATGCACAAGAAACGCCACGAAAACTAAGTATGCTTTTTGTTAGGGTTCCGTAGTCAACAAGGAACCCTTATAGTTTCGCCATGTCCGTCTGTCCGTCCGCAGCTTAGCTCAGAGACTCTTAGCACTAGAAAGCTATAATTTGGCATAGACAGGATACATATTAATCAAGCCGACAAAGTGGTAAAATAAAACCATGCTACAAAAATTCTTTTGGTGTACCTACACGTAAAGTGGGGATGTTTTTTTTTCTCGTCTGTCCCATGGAGTGGGGTATAGTTGGATAGGCCATTCAAAAATATTACCGGTCTGTGAAAACCATTTTTCGATTCAGGGATCCGTTTGCGTAAAATTAAGCTTTAAATGGCTAATTTTTGTTAAAACCAAGTGTCCCACCCTGCCAGCTAAATGGTCGATTTTGTAAATGTGAAAAAAATCACGGCAGTAGTATATATAACAAAATTAAAAGGAAACTTATCACAGCTAAGTAGGCTTTACATGTTTACGAGTAACAGTGGACCAACTTATAAAATGTACTTGCCAAGTAAAGCACGGCAAAAGAGGGGTGTTATAAGTTTGAGGCGTGTTGCTGTGTATCTGTGTGCCTGTCTGTGGCGTCATAGCGCCTAAACGGATGAACCGATGTTGATTTAGATTTTTTGTTTGAAAGGTGACTTTGTCGAGAGTGTTCTTAGCTATGTTTGAATAAAATCGGTTTAGCCGTTCAAAAGTTATTCGCATTTTACTCTTTGAATCTGGATTTTTTCGCAAGATATTGTGACATTATTACGTGTTTCGATAGATTGCCGATTGAAGCGTGTCTGCTACTAGGTATATTGTATGTAGTTTAAAAAGCATGAAATAAAAATTAAAATCGGGGGTTTTTTAAATTTGTAATTTTATCTTATATCTAAGTTAAGTTTATTTGGCTAAGTAGGTACATGGGTAAAATTTGTGCAAAGACCGCGAGTTTATGTTTGTATGTAAAACTTAAGACTCGTTAAACGGATCATGCCATATACCTAGGTTCCTAACATAACTTTAAAGTATGAAGGTTTGGCACACCTAAAGTTCGTAGATGCCAATAGCTAAGGCCATTATTAAATGTAGGACAATACGTACCCCGTATTAATTTTATAAGTGCTTCGTGCCAGTTTCAGTTATTAAAAGTCTTTCACACGCACTGTGTTCCGTTGTTTTGGGGTTATTCTACTTTTTAGCGCGAGTCCGACCCGCACGTGGCCGGTTTTTATATTGATGTATGGGGATAATAGTTTCCTATTAAACAGCCGAGCAATGAAAAAGTTCCACCCACAAAATGCTGACAAACACCTTAATATCTCCTAAGATATAGAACCTAGCTTCATAAATTAAAAAGTATAATGAAATCTATTTTATTATGCAAACTTAAACTCTTTTAAATACTTTGTAGTCTTTTTGAAGCCATGGATAAAAAAGTAGAAAAACTAAATTTTGGGGTTTGAAAATTTTGGAATACATTTGTTTCGTTTTTTGTTTTGCTTTTAATTTCATCCTTATTTTCGCCGTTGTGAAAGAATTCTTAAATTGTAAATTCTTACGGCTCTCGTACCCATAAATCATGCCTCTATCACCCGAGGATTGTACGAGAATCATAACTATGGTGGAATTCGGGACTAGCCAAAGAAATACGGCCAGAATAATGGGCGTGACACATACTACTGCCCCACGAGTGATCCAAAGGTTTAGGGAGACTGGATTAAACATGAGAAGACCAGGTACTGGCAAGCCAAGGTGCACAACAGTCCGAGAAGATCGTTTTATTGCGGCATCCATGTTAAGAAATCGACTTCAGACGGGAGTTGCGGTTCAACAACAACTTCTGCAAGTTCGAAGGGAGCCAATAAGCGAGTGGTCAGGAGACGTCTTGCCGAATGAGGATTGAAGCCTTACAAGCCAGCAAATGGCCCAAAACTGGAACGGCATCATAAAGTTGCCCGATTGCGATACGCCCGCGAGCATACAGAATGGGGTGAGGACGAATGGGGCAGAGTGATGTTCTCTGATGAGTCAAGATTCATGCTGTACCATCATGATGGGAGGAAAAGAGTATACCGACGACCAGGAGAACGTTTTGCACAAGCATGTTTTGAAGAATAAGTGTCACACGGCGGAGGTACCGTTCACGTGTGGGCTTGTATCTCTGCAGAGGGTCGAACAGCGTTAGTTCCAATCGAGAACGGGAACGGGAACTTAACTGCTGTGAGAACCATCAATGAGATTCTCAATCAACTTGCTGGTCCGTTTTTGGCCAATATGGGCGACAATGCAGTGTTCATGCACGATAATGCACGGGCCCACACTGCTCAAGTTGTAAATGAGTATCTTCAGGACGTAGGAATCCACAAAATGGAGTGGCCAGCAAGGAGCCCCGATTTGAATCCTATTGAGCATGCTTGGGACGAGCTTGACAGACGTGTGAGAAAACGAGTTCCACCTCCAATTACTCTTTGTGACTTGAATTACGTGCTCATCGAAGAATGGGAGAACATTCCTCAGCATATGCTGAGGAATCTGGTATTCAGTATGCCCAATCGCGTAGAAGCTGTATTGAGAGCACATGGAGGAAACACCAAGTACTGAGTTATCTCATATACTTAGAGATTTGGTTTTATATGCCAAATGGCCCCAATTTTTTAAAACATTTAATTTAAAATTTGTATACAATATTTACGTTTTTAGTTGGTAATATTCTAATGCGCTGTTAAATGTACTTCAATATTGCAGACGGCGTCATTAAGCTAGCCTTGCCCGTTTAGGAGTAATTTGGTGCTATGTCACTGGAACTTTTTCATTGCTCGCGAGTGTAATATAACTAACAGTAATATTGGGGATTATAGCTTCATTGCAGGATAGGGGATAATCTCGTAGCTTGTTAAGGTAGGTACAAGAAGATCCAGACAAAATGAAAACGATTCTCGAAAAGTACGAAAATAAGCCCTGCGCTACCGAAATCACACGTTGTCAATTTCATACATATAAAACATTTTGACAGTCTTTAAAAAAAGATTTTTAATCTTTAAGTCACTTTGTCTAGAATTAAGCTTAAGGATCTTTAACCGCCTGATTAAAATGCCTAGTTCTACATGGTTCTACAGCTTGGTAACTTTAACCGATAACTGGATCGATATGGTCCGCCGGCCGAAGGTCTTTGGAATACCGCTTCGATGTTAAGTCGTGTGAACGGTCTCTAACACAGGTAATTGTAAGGAAGCTCGGCATTCGGCGGAACCTGAATAAAACAATGGGTACTACGTGCCACTATAGTACTTACTACTTGTACATTCTTAGTACCTTCTCTTAGGTCGCTTGTATACGCAACGAAAATTCACCGGGGGTACGTAAGAATTCATGTCATACACGACCATGTATGACGTAAGTACACAACAAGAATTTTGTCGGACCTTGGCACAAAATCTTACCTACTGCAGACTGCAGACGAGGTTTTTCTTGTTCTGCACCGTGGCGTTGTACACTGTTCGTGTGTAGAAACGACACGAATTCTTGCATAGGCCCGGTGACTGCCCTCCCGGTGGGTTCCCGCATTGTCGAGTCGGGGGTGCTCAGTAGTCGTGGCTTGGTCACCCACGGTGAAGCGAAGAGGAACCCGAGGAGAGGCTTCTCGTCAGGGCTTTTAACGATAAGCCGACAACGTAGCGGCCAACAAGTAGGTTGTGGTGCCGCTTGGCAACAGAGGCATTATCGCAACAGAGGCGAGCCGCGATGTCGTATGGGAGGCATCGCGGCTGAGGGTAGGAGGCCGCGGTGGCGGGAGAGGAGTGATAATGGACGCGGTGGGCTGCAGGGGAGATCCCTATCCCCTGTGGCCGAAATTGGTAGGTGGCGGGGCCACTGCCCTGACCTGTCACATGGGACCAAGGGCGCTATACACGGGGTCGTCTGTCGCCAATGTGCTGCTTTGGTCCTTGAGGTGGTCACGGCGGGCAATGTGTTCTGGTGCGCCGGTGATTGGGGGTTCACACCAAAGGAGGGTCCAGCGACGGACAGCCCATGTTCCCGCTATAAGCGGCATAGTAGGACACCGTGGAGTTTTAGTGGGTTGGAGTTCCACATACCTGCGCTATCTCCCCGTGGTAGCACAGTTTGCATGAAATTTTCTCCACGCTAAAAAAAACAAAAAAAAGGCCCTGTGACTTTTCTTAGCGTGTACTAGCGGCCTTACACTTGTGTTCGTATGTATGTACAGTGAATGTTTATTTACCCTCAGTAATGGTAGTTGTAGGTACGAATTGTATTTAGTTATTGATGAAAAGAAGGATGGTATGGGTTTGGGTAATTTAATTAATAGTTAGTGGAGGTATCAATAATGAAGCTTTTTTTTGTTCTCAACCTAAGAAACATTCTTATGTGTGGTAGAGTAGAGAGAGGGACCTTACTATGACGTGTCAAACCGTAAAGGTTCCGCTGTGAGAGGGGGACAGAGCTATATAAGACGAAGATCACTATACCTTTTTTCAGCGAAATCTTGATGGCATTGACTTGTTATATTACCGCCCCTGTAAAGGGTTAGAAAAGTACTACTGGTTTCATTAACATGTTGAAGTTTATCAGCCGGGCAATTAATAAAAGTACCTATATTATATGATGGCGATCTACACAACTTACAATAATAACTGCAAGACTCAATAAACACTAAATGAACACTAGGAAATCCTAACACTTCCTGTTATGCGAAATGGATTTTCAGCTCAAAATTATTTCTAAATAAATATTATGCATTTATTTTGGCAGCTGAGTTTTCTAAAGCTAACTTCCGTGTTCGGGAAACTGGAGAGTCGATGAGACGAGGCGTCTAGTATAATCGAACTATTCATACGGAAAACCTAACAGCACAGAATAAACTAACAGTGGTGGCACTATGTAGTACAGTAGGCAAAGTAGATAAGTGAGTTTACAAATAGTCAATAATTATTTTATTTTAAAAATAAATGTTGATGTGACTATTGTTTTAAAAAGGTGTACGTCTTTAGAAAGTGTTTTCTCTGAAAGGCTCCACGAGTCGATCGATAAGGTTAAGCTAAGCTTATCAAAGTGAATGGGTGACCGTCCTTTTCATATCCAGACCCTTGGAAACGTGTCACGTTAAGCTTTTGGTCTCAATTTCCATTTGAGGATCTCTGACGTTGCAGTCAGGGTAGTCAGAAGCCGGAAGTTTGACAACCAGTCTTGCGAAGGGTTATTGTGTAATCCTCTGCGTACGGTTAGACTGGAATCCGTCCAAAATCTTTTTGTAGCAATATTCTGCAAGCTTCATTTTCAGAGGGGTAGCCAGGTGAGAAGATCCGGCCCCTTGCATAAGCAGTAATTAAAAAGAAGATAGAATCAGTAATTATGCCGCCAGACGGGTCATATAACAATTACGCACGCATTTTAATGACCTTTATCCCTGTCCAACTAATTGGATGACCATTACTTACATACTTACCTGCTAAGCTAACAATTTTATCGTGTGTACAGTGTATAATCCATAGCACAGGTCGGATTAGGTGTCGGACTCGTCTCACCGGCGGCGGTGGTGGTGTGGCTGCTAATGTGGAGCGGTCAGGAGTGCTGAGCGCAATTATTATGTCATAGGTAAATAAATCTATTAGGTAAATCTACTAAATAGTCTATTTGTCTGGGGTCATATTATTTATCCCTGACATGTAAACTACTCAGCTAAACCTTATATTTTTTTTGCCTTTTTAGGGTTTCGTACCTCAAAAGGAAAAATCGGCACCCTTACAGGATCACTTGCTTGTCTGTCTGGCTGTCCGTCTCTCACAGCCAATTTGCTCCGAAATTACAGGACCGATTGAGTTGAAATTTGGTACACTTATGTAAGTCGGTGACCCAAAGATGGAAGTGTAACGTAAATAAATTAATTTTAAAGTTGGTGACCACTTTTGGGGATAAATTAGAAAAAAAAAAACAAATACAAACAACAAATGAAAGGGCTTGTTGTGAGAATCTTAAGAAATTTCTCAATATTTGTGCCATATTTAGAGCAATATTCGGTGCTTTCATAACTTATGAACTTCAGTAATGATGCCAAATTATTTTGATGAATGTAGTTGTTTGTACGGACCCTCGGTGTGCGAGTCCGATTCGCACTCAACTGGTTTTTAACATAAAATTCATTTCATTAAGCCATTGCAAATTTAGTGTATTAAAGAACATTAGTGGTCGTTTCATTCCAAAAATGTTCAAGTAGACCATAAACCACAAGAGAATAAAGCTCATTTCAATCAAAACAAAGTTTTTTCATCAGCCTTATAATGTTACTTAATGAGAGAGGTAATAAGAGAGGTAGGCCTTAATCCACCACACGGACCCAGTGCGGGTTGGTGGATGTCACTTGTATTCGAATTTTTGGTTCTAGGACATGTCGGTTTCCTAACGATGTTTCCTCCTTCACCGTTTTAAGAGACCACTGCTCTTAAAACGGTGAAGGAGGAAACATCGTGATGAAATAATTTACACAAAGTAAAGCGCCTGTCTGGGACACTGGGTTCGAAAGCACGACCTACGACACGTAAGTCGGGGCCGTTACCACTGGGCCGTTACCACTGGGCCACCACTGCTCTTCAAAAAACAAGTTTGCAGAACTATAATTATCAATATGCCTTTTCCAACAATCTTGGGGTCGGCATCCAGTGTGTATTAACGCTGGACGCCTGTATTTTTCCAAGAGCGATTGCCTATCTGATCCCCACAAACCAATAACAGGGTAATACGATATTCCTTGGCAAGACTTTTCTCAGGTTTTAAGCTTTTATCTACCCATTACGACTGTCAATGATGTTCAAAATGACATCCAGCACCTATAGTTTAACCATTCTGCTCGACAAGATGCTCATCGGCAATGAGGCACTGGTTAATTCAAAGCTCCAGAGCCTTGAACATCGTCGACGAGTTGCCAGCTTGTCGGTTTTTATCGTGTACATTTCGGGGTTTGTGCGATGGAATTGCATGATTTAATTCCGTCTAGCCAAAAAAATAAAACACAGCAACCCTATTCCAACGGATCGAAAAACGGGCCAAGAGGCTTTTCGGCAATGAGATACTGGTCCAGCCTAGGCTCCAGAGCCTTGAACGTCGGCGCCGAGCCAGCCTGTCGGTTTTAATCGGTTACATTTCGGCGAGTCTGCGTTGGAATTGCATGAACGGATTCCCCTAGCCCGTTCCATCATCGGACTACAAGACGTACGGCGATGCGCCATCGATACTGGTGGACAACCCACCCATACGCACTAAACGTTTTGGAAATACGTTCATTATGCGTACAGCTAAGGAGTGGAATTCCATGCTGGATTCTGTGTTTCCTGATAGCTACAACCTCGGGGTATTTATGTCAAGAGTGAATTGAATAGGTTACTTCTAGGAAGCGTGCTTCACCCTCGACCACATCATCGCTTACCATCAGGCGAGATACTGGTCAAGCGCGAACAAACTAAAAAAAACAAAGATTTTGACTCATGACATACCAGCTGAATCGCCCCGGCGATTTAGTTGCAAATTATGTCATGAAATTGAGGAATTTACATGAACTTTCAACATTTGAATTTATTCAGAAAAATAAGTTTACGCAGCTATTTTACAGTTTTGTAAAAAATATCTTTATTTATATGTTGAGGTCGGTTACGTTGCTTTCCGAGGCATGCAGGTGTCTCGGTATGTACCTAATGAAGCGCCGTATCCATGAAGCAACCTTGCCAAGCGTTGCTTAACATCGAAGATCGCTCCGCTGTTATTATTTAGCCTTGAACTCCTGACAAAATTTAAACTACAGTCATAAAAATAAAACTTGACAAACAATTTTCAAAGCGATCATTTAGTCAATTACCATAACCTAAATCTGGGATGCTTACACAGCTTAGTAGGTGTTATTAAAGTCAAGTGCGTATCATTAGGAAACGCACGTGTATTTCGTACCAGCTGGTACCTACTCTAAGTAGCAAAACTTTATAGATTTTTTTCCGCAAGTCATAAAGCTGAAATGGTAATTCATGGGCAAAACTTTGCTCGCGACCATGAAAGCTGTAAAGGCTTATTTAATTAACAAAAGCTTTACTTTGGCGGAATACTGGTGACATGGTAACTATATTCTACATCGGTAAAATTATTTGTCGAAACTTTATAGGTATGGTAAATAATTAATTTAAACTTGTCTAAAGCCTAATCATACGAGCGCTTTTTCAACGCGCGTTATAAAAGCGTTTAAATAGAACTAATGCATTCTCACGTATATGTTCATACGTCAGCGCATTTAAAACGCGACGCTTTTTTATCGAGCTCTGTTGCATTCTCAACAGAGCTCGATAGACCATATGAAACTTCTCATTATTATTCACACGAGCGCTAAAAAAGCGCTGGCTCTGTGTTCAGACTACTTCAGACTTCAGTTCGCCGCGCGCTCCCTCAGTGGTCGGATTCTCGTTCTCTTCTATGTATCGCCAAACGCATAGTGTTATTCGAGGCCCCACTATTTCCAACAATCCCTCAAATGTTGATATAGCGAATCGACAATAATTTAAAAAAATCTTAGGATATTGCCTCAAGTCTTCGTACACACAACTGTCCCAAACTGCCCTTTTAAGTATCTCTATTCATTCAGGGGATGTACCCAGTATGCATTTTGTTTTCTTTCTCGTCTTGTAGAAATACAAATTGCTATTGCTAGTAATTAAGCAGTAACCATTTCCACTTCTTTCGAAGCAAGAGAATAGACAAGAGTGATTTCAAAGCGTTCGTATGAACAATTATATCGAAAACGTTAAAAAGCGCTAACGCAAGGTTCGACGCTACGCAACGCTTTTTTAACTCTCGTGCGAATGTGGACTAAGTCAAAGTATTTTTTTTTATTATTTCAATTTCGCCATTAAGTGGCGAAACTTTATTGAACAAACAAGATGGCGGGATCCATGTATCGCTGTAAGTAGGTTAGCCTAAACTCATACCCTACAAACAGTCCACACATTAGGTATTCAATTGAATATATGACCATCTTCAATTGAGTAATAGATAGACTCAAGACCGTATCCTGGTATCCAGGCTATTTGGGACCTAACGTTTGGGGCGTGTATTTTTAACGTAAGTGTCTTGTCGTGACCTCGACCCCCAAATGTCTGAAGGTTTCCGTAGTTTTCTTCGTGTTATGCATATTTTAAGAATCCGTAAATATGTACGGGGAATATTTGCACGTATTCTTGTGGTATTTTAGTAGGAAATGTTCGTTTGTAGAAAAGCCGTGTTGATGGTTGTGAGACGCATTTTTGTGGTGTGTGTAAGGGTTGGTAGAGTAACTAGAGGGCTACCTAAGTAGTTATATTTTAATACCAGCTGCTGCCCGCGACTTTGTTCACGTGGACTTAAGTTTATAAACACCGCCTTCACCTACTTAGGGAATTACTTAATGTCCTACTTATGTCCCCTAGATCGGACAGAGGACGTCCACAGAAATCTGCCGTCGCGATCGTTCTTTATCTTCACGCTTCACCTCGCTCACGTCATTCTCATTGCTCGACGGCCACGCTTCCTTTTCTCTTGGGGATTCCAGTCCAAAGCTCGCTTGGGAATGTGTTTGGGACCCTTTCGGAGCATCAAAAATTTATTTTTTATTTTTCCCTTTTTTAGTTTTACCTATCTAATTGGCAATTTGTTTAGTAAGGTACCTATAACACCAGAATAGATTACCTGAATAACATGAAACTTGAACATAACCGGTGAAATGAGAGATCTGCGTACCCCTTTCAAGCGTACTGGCGTGATGTTATGTTATGAAATCGAATAAACAATAAAGAGACATGCGATTGCAGTAATCCCGAGAGATTTGATTGTCGTTATTTATTGAAGAGTTCTGTTGTATATCTCCGAAGTTCTTCATCTGATCTTCACCAAATTAAAATTGGACCAATTTCGGAACATACTCTTTAAAACAAAAAAAAAGAATTTTCAAAATCGGTCCACAATTGGCGGAGATATCGGTGAAGTCGAACATAGAACCTCCACCTTTTTGGTAAGTCGGAAAAAAAAATAAGGAACATCGTCCGAAACCGGTTGAGTTAAATCAGCCATTCATAAACCGATGAGAACTAGCATCTGTCTAATAACTAAGCACATAGCAGTGCCAATTCCCCTGGTATATAATATTCATCATTATTATATTTCTAGATTATGGGCTGAAAACCTCAAAATTTTTTTTCATAAGCAGGTACATAACAATAAATAGCTGTAGCGGTGTAGCCCGCGGCTTCGCTCCCGTCAACTGCCTACCCTTTTAAAACTATGATAAAGAATCACTACCCCTCTCTTTAATAGTTATTTTTCTTGATTTCTATGCTTTTGTTCCATACTTATTACTGTATATATTTTTCTATATAATATGTATATGTATTTATTTTATAATAGTACACCAAAGAATACCTACAGTACTGTCTTTCCTTTTATTTTTAAAATCCATCCAAAGGTTGTCTTGAAAAGATCGCTTTTAGCGATAAGGCCGCCCATTGTAACCCAGTGGTCACCCAGTGTAATGCTTTCTTTTTCTACACTTTCTGTTATATGGTGTACATAATAAAGAGTATTCTATTCTATCCCAAGGGTGGAATGGAAGGTGGTGGTAGGGACCCTACCTACTTATCTATTCTTTTTTGTAGGGTTATTCTTTCGCGGAGAATTTTAACATCACCATTCAGAAAATGTCGACAAATGCACAACGCCATCTATCGAATATGGAGTTCAACTACCCGGGTACCTGAATTGCGTGTGTTGTGCTTGTGATACAATAAAGCCTGTGCTACACGGTTGCCGACCGCGACAAAAACCAAGGTCACCTTGGTCGGAAGCGGCTGTTCCCGACCGTGTAGACAGTGGTTGCCAACCAAATTTAGCATGACCTTCCAACGCCCTTGGTCGGCGTGCGTGCGTTGCCAACGAGTTGGTCGGCGACTTGTTTGATGCCGTGTAGACGCTTGTTGACAACCACGCGTATGACAGTCGCGCTTCTGCAGGCGGCGAGCGCAGACGCACGCGCAAAAAATGGCTCAACAGAGCGAACGCAATGTAATAACGGAACTTATCGATATAAACAGATACTTGTCCTGTCTTTGGGATTAGACATCAGAGTCATGTATAGACGCAACTGAAAAAATAAATGCAAAGGATATTTTTTTTAAAGTATATTCTTTTACTTTAAATGTACCTATATTAAATATACTAGCTTCTGCCAGCGGCTCCGCCCGCGTGAAGGTGTTTTCTTATCCCAAGGGAGCATTATACCGGGATGAAGAGATGCATACATGTTATTCCAGATTATAATCTATCTCTGTGGCAAAATTCATCCTGATCCGCTCAACAATTTTAGCTTGATTGAGCATCAAACATACATACATCCATCCAAACTTTCGCATTTATAATATTAGTAAGATTAGAGTTTAGTTTTTAAAGTTTATTAGTATATTCTTTTTGAAGTTTTGATAGGCAAGGCGCCATGACGTCGTTGTAATGAATGTACGGTACGAGCGTAAATACGTCCTCTCTGCGCGGCGTTCTAAACAAACTGAGGTTGGGCACTTGTCGCAGACCGTGTAGCCGGCATCGCCCGACGCGCTTCCGACCAAGGTGACCTTGGTTTTTGTCGCGGTCGGCGACCGTGTAGCACAGGCTTTAGTATTTTACTTCTTAAACACTTTAAATTCATATATCTTTTGATAGATTGAACCGATTGCGATGAAACAAAAACTAAGTTATACTTCAAGTTACGGACAATTTTTATGTATAAACGTTATCTACATAAATTCGTACAATTTACATGATGCGTACAAAACTAAACAGACAAACAGACAAAAATGCTGGCAATGGGTTCTGTTGGTTATCTTTTAACACACTGGCTATTTTTTTGGCAATATTTCCGATGTACGAAGAAGACTTTTCTACAGATTTATTATATGTATTGATTGATATTGATAAAAGCAAAAGTGAGGTCGTTTTGCGCGCGTGTAGGTATTTTTTTTCATCGAATCTGGTGTATGGTGCAGGAACCCTGCAAACTAATCAAAAAGGGGGTAACCATTGCATGTAGTATGCCGTAGATACCACAAACAATGATTAGAATAAACTTCGCAGTAAAACGTGAGTAGTTAATTTCACAGTAAAACTGTGCCTTACGTAGATAAAATAAAACTCAATGAAAGGAAGGTCTACATCAGATTTATCGCCGGCGTCAATAAAAGTTAAACCTACAATTAAACCACTTAGAACCTGCAGTAACTCTTCGTTACCAAGTCAAAGGGAATAGAAACGAAGTAATTAAACTAACTTAATGAAAATAGCTTGTACTACTACCAAGGTTCTGTTGCTAGATGGAAAATATTAGTAAAATGAATGTGACAAATTGTAAGCAGCCACCAATTCATCACAGTCAATTTGCATTGCCAATAATTTGTGACAGTTCGATTTCTTTCTAGAAACCGGATGCAAGGCCATTCCATTCAAAGGATATAATAAACCCATTTTCAACACATTTGCTCATAAAGTGGCTCTAATTTCACCGCAATTAGGCACATAATGACACCTGTAATCAAACTGTGACTTTTTCATTGCTATTATTCACAAGTGAGTAATAGATTTTTTTTTAAATTTAATTGGTTGAGTTGCTTTGTTCTTAAAAAAGTTTCGATACAAAAAATATCGTGCTCAATAGTACAAATAAATTAATGTACCTATTGCTTGCTCATTTCAAGCAACTTCGTATTTAAATAGATAATTTCAACTTGTACGTGTTTAATAAATAAAACTTTCACTCAAATATAACTTTTGTTTTCTCTGCAATAAAGAAAACTTGAAATTCCCCATTTTGTCCGTGGCTAAAACGCTTTCCGCGAAAAGCCAAAAAAAGGAACCTCATTCTTATAGTCTATGGCCGATCGCCATTGTTAGATGTGCGCGCATAAGAAAAATGATTATTTTTTCCCGCCATTGCGTTTTTTTTTTCACTACTAACGTTTTCACTGTTGAAAATGATTTTTTTGTATTATTTTCTTCACAAGTGTGTTGAAAAACGTCGTATGATACACGTGTGTATTGATGATAACCGGTTTCGGCTCTCTGAGCCGTTAGGTGAGGGGTCTCACCTAACGGCTCGGGTCTCAATGGCGCCTCAGCGGTAATCACCAACATTACACACTTGTACCATAATGTACTATTATTTCCAATAACCTTAAAAAAACAATATATTTTATTTTAAGAGAATCTATTTTACACAAATGTCGCGCAAACTTATTAAAATATAAATTTCTTAGTTATCTTGCTATAACCGGTGGCGTAACTACGGTAGGGATAGATGGGGTAGGGCCCCGCACCCTCAAGCTCATGGGACCCCGCTGCCTCCATAAATGCCTCCTGCATTAGTACTTTGTAGTATACATTACAAAGTGCTAACTTAGCTTTGGTTTGCTTGATGCCCTTTAGTGGGTGGCAATGACCTGATGGTGAGATTTTCAAAAAAAAAATGTTTAGATTAAATAGGGCTCCATTTGTCTTGAGGTCCTTCGTTACATGTACGCCACTGGCTGGAACCCCAGTCTAGGTAAAGGACTCATCCAGTTTACTTCAAATCTATGTCCCTTGCCATTTGCCATTCGCCATTCCGTTCAAAGATGCACTCTTGAAACTCAATATTGAAAGCAGTCCCAGGAAATTGTGTTTACGATGTTGTTGAAAGGAAGGAAGAGCAGCTAAAATGATTTTAAGCTAAGCTTTCGGAAAGTTCCATCTTTGACGTTTGCTAATATTCTTGAGAAAGGGATGGGATTAGCAGAAGCCACTTGGGCAGTTTCGTGAGTAAAGATTTGCGATTGGAACTCTTTATATTGTGTCTCGCTTTAATAAATTGTTAGCTATTGGCCACAGTTTTCTTCAGTTCGCGGTTTCCAATGTGTTAATAGAAATGTTTCCTGGTTAAAAAAAATCTATTTGGTCCATCAGTTAGATTTATCAAAATATACTGGACACGTACTTTTTGCTTTATCAAATAAAAACAAATACAAAAGTGCATCGAAGTTCGGGAGTGGGGGCTTATGACGTCTCTTCTAGGTAGAAGTATCATCATCATAATATGTTTTTTTATTTATGATGGGTTTGCTCTTGACTCTAGTCTATGTCAGAGGTGGCAGAGACGACGATAGACGAAGCTCACTCTAGCTTAGCCAGAATGAGCCTGTTCACTCTTAAATTTGTAGATTCGGGTTGAAAGCGTTCGGAAACAGACGCAGGTTCCACTCTTTTGCTGTGCGCAATTTCCTTACCTATCCTTACCTATTATCCTTACCTAGTTGCCATTGGTGGAATGGCAACTAGGTAAGGATGGTACCTTGCAGTGCGTCTAGAAGTCCGATGGTAGAAGGGAGCCGGTGGGATTAGGTCGTGGCGTTATTGAGCACACTCACCGAAGTACAGTCTGTAGAAGACCGACAAGCAGTCAACCTTGCGGCAATGAGCCAAGTTGTGAAGCTTGGCATCCACCAGTTTAACATAGCCAATCGATTGAACCATTGATTCCAGGCGAAAGACGTCCACTGCTGAACATATATAAAAAGTGTACCAATTCGTTCGTAACACGAAATTTTAATATTTTTTTGGGACACTACCCTTTTCAGGATATGGTCTGTCTGTACCTATGTCATACTAAAAATAAGGGTTGTTAGATGACATGTGACACTTCATGTGACCGCAATGAACCCGCGTAGTGGATTATAGCCCACTCCCTCTCACATTGAGGAGTCTTGTGTCTCAGCGGTGGGAACATCTTTAGGGTCTTTAAGTCAAGAGTGAATAGGTTACTTCTAGGCAAGCGTGCTTCACCGTCGACCACATCATCGCTTACCATCAGGTGAGATAGTGGTCAAGCGCGAACCTATCAATTCTGCGGTTTCTGCCTACCACCATGGGAAAAATGAATAATAAATAAATTATAAATGACACAATTGTAATACTAGAAATAAAGATAAGTTAGATCAACCATCTTATAGATTAGCTAAAGCACACACTTCTTTCACGGGGTACGGTGGTAAATTCTATAACAAGTTACCTTGTTATATATTAAAACTAAATGAAAGAAATTTTTAAAACATTTGTTAAAAGCATACTGAGAAAACAAACATATTACAAATTAGATGATTATATTCAAGATAATGCTTGGAAACATGCTGGTCCTGCTCCATAGCGCAATCTTTATGTTCACACAATCAAACTGGTTAATCACTCTATATAAATTAGTCTATGGGTTAATGTATATTCATAATTATGTTCGTTTTTATTCCTTTTTTTTTGTTTAAGAAATATACTCACACACTGTTCCGTTGTTATTGAATTAGGTAATATACCTATTTTTGCACGTATATGAATTAATGTATGTATGTAAAAGAATTTGCTTAAAAAAAACTTTTTTGCAACAAAATACTACCGACTTCCAAATAAAAAACTACAAAGTGAAAAATTACTTTATTTTTGGAAATCGATGTCTTTCGTAGGTACCTTCCAAAGTAAGGTTTAAAAGTTTCGTAGGTAACTTCCAAAAATAAGTTATTTTTCACTTTGGAGTTTTTTATTTGGAAACTGGTAGTATTTTTTTACAAAAATGTTTTTTATTTTTCCCTTTTTAGTTTTACATACCTAATAGGCAAGTTATTTAGTAAGTTACCCATAACGCCAGAATACAGATTACCCGAATGACATGAAACTTGAACATAACCGGTGAAATGAGAGGTTTGTGTACCCCTTTAGAGCGTACTGGCGTGACGTTATCCCAAGTAACACAAACGTGCTGAATAAAGATTGAGTAAGAGTAATCATCAAGAGCATAAGCTGAATAGTAAGCTGAATAACGTCTGAGTACCTGTCTATTCAGCTGTTATTCAAGCAAAAAGGGCCCCAATTTTGAATGCTTAACGCTGAATAACATCTGAGCAAGACCTGAGTAGGAGCTTAATAACGTTTCAATTAGCTTAATAACCTTTGAATAACAGCTCACATTGCTTTTATTAAGCTCTTACAACTGAGTTACTCAGCTTAATCGAATTGATTATTGTATTCAGAATTTATTAAGCATTTAAATTATTGTTCACACTTTTACAAACAATATTCATACAAATTGTGAAAATAATTCAATTGGATTAAATATTTTAATGTCGATGTCGAATTTAAATGTGATTTGACATGGTGAACTTATAAAATCGGTAAGTAAATTTTAATTTACAAGTTAGAGCTCTGCTATATGTTAATTGTTAGTGCGCAAGTAATTTTGTCGTGAATAGTATGTTTTTTTTTCATTATTTATTACGCGCCGCGTTAATAATCAAGATAATAGATAGTAAATAGTATTTTCATACATACATAATAGGTCTGACAAAAGTACTTGTGACGAAATAGCTAATACTAGCAATTTTAATCCAACAAAATAACTTGAATCGAGTTGAAAATGTTGTAGTTGTAAGATTAAGCATTTTGGTATCTCGTAAATTCCGTGAAAGTTTATATTACAAAGATTTTTAATGGCGATCGATTGTTTTGGTGTATAATGCTGAATAAAAGTGAACACATGCCTTGTTACTAAGCTATAACTTGAAAAAAGTAGTCTCAGTACACTAACTTCTGAATATCAATTATATAGTTGATCACATTTCTAAATTATTCAGATTTTTAGGGTTCTCTAATCGATTTAACAAAAACCTTTTCTATTGTGGAATTTCACGCCCGGCTTTCACTAAATTCATTACATTTAAAATTATAGCGTCTTTGCTTGCATTTTTTTTCGAGAAAATCTCATTTATGATTAAAAATGTGGTGCACACCACACACACGAAATCTGCTATAGATTTCGCGTGTGTGGTGTGGACTGGGCCCTTGTTTAATCCGTGTGTTGTTATTTGTTTTATGTACAAACGCCAGTACATCAAGCCACCCGAAACTGTCAAATTGAAAACTGAACTGAACCTCAAGGGAAATTGAAAACGTAGCCGTGCAGCTGTCACTTGGCACTGATGGACACCAGACGTACAGACTCTAGAAGGAATCAAGAATATATACGCGAAACCACAACATATTATGGAGAGTCAAGACAAAATCATGAAAAAACTTGAAGAAATTTATGTGCATGTTGGAGAATTAAGAGTCGCAAATAAAATATCTTATCACAACGTAAATTTTATTTTCTTGTACTGTAATACCTTCTGCTAATAAAATAATCATTTCTTTTTCTATTAAAATTGGCCGAAATTCTTTCTAAAGGACTATTTAAAATTGGATGACCTTCCATGTTTATATTCTATGTTTTCTGGCAAAATGTTTGTGTTAATCAATATTTTTTAAGTGTCTCAATGACGCCATTGTGCCAGTATTCATCTTGCTCAATAGACTTTATGTGGACTTGTCTCGGTGTATTTAAAATTGTCCTTGGATCATTAGGTAAAATGTCTGGGAATCTTTGATTTAATATTTCTGCCAAATCCTTTAGTGCTACTTGTGTGATCTTTTTTCGAAAGCCCATTTTCAAATTTTTCTCGAAATATCAAATTTTTCATGTATCTACAGGTCCCGTCACTTAAAAAGAACGCTGGCCTTGAATCTGCGCAGTGAGCGATTTATCGATCAAACTGGTGGTATGAAGGGGGCGCGACGCCAGTGTTTCTGTGCGCGCACGCTATTGGTTCGTCAGTTGACCCATGCTTCCCGCGCAGAGATCACGCTTCGTTCGCTGCCAAAATACAGTCGCACACACAACTTTCTTTACACGACGATTGTTTTTAAAAATGAAGGAATGAAAAATGATTAATTGATTTTATTTATTATTGATGATAGTATCTATTATTTTATGAAGAAAGAAGTTGAGAAAGGAGCAGTTGATAATTTATAATGATAAGATATTTATAATAATAAGATCGAAATAAAAAATAATGCTCAAGTAAACATTATCTAATTTAAATCCAACCTCTTCTAAAGTACTAAGTAACTAGAAAGTACCTATTATGATTCTACAATAAAACAATTACTCTTATATTATAAAACAATATCCTACTACTTTAGAACGCGACAGTATCCATGCGCAGACACATCCCCTCCACTGTCGCTCAGCGTTCTTTTTACGTGACGGGACCTGTACATTGTTCTTCTTCGATATTTGTACACTGCCATCAGATGCATTCTCATCTTGTGTGAATCGCAATGCTGTTTGACTTTTTGGGGGACGGAACCCTCTTCATTGCACGGCAACCACGCATGCTGGCTGGGACCGGGTTCAGTTTTGTTCAAACTATTTTCATAAATCTTTTGATGACCAGAAACACTTGGACATTTACTATTGCTGATATTTAAATATTCTTTTAACAATTTTCTTTTGATGTAACCAGTTCTCTTACGTTTTTTCCACGATTTTCGATTCATATTAAATAACGCAAAAAATAAATACGGTCAATAATATTTTAATTAAGCTGGTATTAAGCTATGGGCGCTATAACAACATACATATGGTCTTTAATTTGAATAAGTTAGTTTCAAACTCTCTATTAAACAGGAAAAAGCTTAATAAAAACATAAATAATATTATTTATTCAGCAGCTGAATAATTAGTAAAACATGGAATCTTATCCAGTTTGAAGATAAAATAAAAGCAATTATTCAGTATCAAGCTGTTTAATAGAATTATGTAACAATATTATTCAGAAGGTGATACTTTATTCAGCATTGAGCTGTTTCAAACGCTAATAGCTTAGTAATGCTTTTATAATAGCAATACAGATTATGGATATTCAGACAAATGCTACCGACGGGGCTGTTTTTCAGCTTTAAGCAACCTGAAACGCGTAATGCTAAATAACGTCTGTATAATAATCCTACGGTGACTGGTTATTAAGCGTTAAGAAGGTAAGGACAGAAATACAGAATTTATTAAGCGTTAAGAATTTTAAGGGTCCGAACTCAACCTAATTCAGCATTTGGCTATTCCCAAAGCTCTTATACAAACTATATTCATCTTTGAACTGTATAATATGCAAAATGTGTACTTTTATCTTGCTTATGTGTTACTTGGGATGTTATTCAATGGTATAAACAATAAACAGACATGCGATTGCAGCAATCCCGAGAGATTTGCCGTTATTTATTGAAGAGTTCTGTTGTATATTTCCAAAGTTCTTCATCAGATATTCACAAAATTAAAATGGGACCAATTTCGGAACATACTCTTTCAAACAAAAAAAGAATTTTTAATATCGATTCACAATTGACGGAGATATAAAAAAACATTCATAAAGTCGAACATAGAACCTCCTCCATTTTGGTAAGTCGGTTAAAAAGAGTAAGTGTGGAGTTTCTTGTCCGTTTTTCTACATAACAAGTTACTTTTCCGAATGGAGCCGTCCATTCAGAAAAGTACCTTGTTATCAATTATCATTTCTATAAAAAAAAACAATTATCATTTTTTTACCTTTGAAAGTGCCGCTTAGTGCCTAATTGAAATAAAGAAATTTTACTTTGAATTCAACTAAGAGTTTATGGTATGTTTTGAAAGTTTTCAGATTAGAATCTTCAGTGACCTTGGGCGAGCCTTCAAAAATGTAAGTAACTGGTTACTATGTAGTTTGGCACATTTGCTATGTAAATGTAAACGGATTACCTGCGGACGGACAGACTGCTTGTTTCTTTGAAACTGTCTGACATATGTATGTACTGGGAGTTATAGTATGTTTGCGTAACGAAAGTTTTTGTACATATTAGATAAGTATAAAGTTTTTTTTTTAAACATGCTTTTAGTACTGAAAGCTACTAAATGTAATAATAAATGTAACTTGGCAATGCAAGTCCAATGAGCCGAAACATGGTGCAATCTCGTGTAGTTGAGAGAGTAGAGGAGTTGCTTTGCTACCTCCCGGCTCCATCAAGAAACCAGCTCTAATACCATATTATTTAAATGTTTTCGTAATTATATAAGTATGCCAAGTTACAGGTTATTCTGATTCCAGGAAGTGGATTACTTACTACTTAATTAGTAGCAGGACACACATACAAAAACAAAAGTTAACAGGTTCACTGTCCAATTAGTAAAACAATAGTTACAAGTAAAATTTCATAATTTAAAAAACCCCCGGCACATTTTCATTTCATGCTGCATAATTTATCTAGTACATAGTAGATACGCTTCGATCGGCAATCTACTGTACACGTAATTATGACACGATATCTTGCGTAAACACTCCGATTCAAACAGTGAAACGCCCATAACTTTTGAACGGCTGAACCGATATTATTCAAACATAGCTAAGAACACTCTCGACAAAGTCACCTTTCAAACAAAATCATCCGTTCATCCGTTTAGACACTAAGATGCCACAGACAGACACACATATACACAGATACACAGCCACACACATCAAACTTATAACACCCCTCTTTTTCCGTCGGGTGTTAAAAACAATACAACAGACCATTATATGTGGCTCATGGGACTGTGAACCTGTTAAGCCCCACACTACACACATCACCTCTTGAAAGCCTTCATTTTGATACCCCACTCGATGGGTTTGGAAGAAATTGTGAACACCACAATATGCCGCCCAAAACCCGCCATTTTTTTTTAAGTTCGCATATCTAAGAACATTTGGGCGGTGAAAACATATCTAACGATGTCTTAATTATATAAATCCGTCTAGCGGTTTGCAAGATAATTATGAGGTAATAAAGAATATTACATATGAAAAAAGACATAACCCTTTCCTTGCAGTCGGGTAAAATGTAATATTATCATGTTTCACACATTCCTACTATCATTTCTTTACTCAAAACTTTCCTCACGACATTTTCCTCACTTCTCTGCATCACATGCTCATACAACAACAACAACAACGGATTTCACGCAGCTTTTCAGTTATCTACCGCATCGTTATCGGCTAATCGATGCGATGTTGTGCTGTAGTCAAAATATTAATTGTGTCGCTTGCAAATACCTAATAAATTAATCGCCGAAAACCTTATAAGAGGGTAATAGTTTGGCTACAAACACTTGCTCACCCAAGCGGGAGGAGATGACATAGGTTCCCGCCACCCTTGTCGGTAAATCATCCCTTAGTAATACTGGGAGCTTAAGTTATCTGTCAGGGGGCAGCCCGCTTACCGCGTTATGACTTGACTAAGGAATTATGTACGGTAATTAATTATGGCTTTCTGCGGGCTACGTTTTGAAGGGCTTTTGATATTATTAGGTTATAGATATCATTCAAAATTAGCGCATAATGTTGTAAAAAATTGAGTCAATCAGCAAGGTTCGAAATTTAGTGGCGTGAAATTCTAGAAAATAATATATTTTATACATTTTGAACTCAAATTAACAATTAAGGGACTGAAGAGTAAATATTAATTTATGTAATAACTAGCTTCTGCCAGCGGCTTCGCCCGCGTAAAAAACGAAAATTATCCCGAGGGAACATATTCCCGTTTTTTTTTTTTTTTTTTTAAGTGACGTCTCGCAGTTTACAATCCAAATGATTGGTTACTGCTTAACCGGGCTATCCTGTGAAGACTAAACTAAGCCTCCAGCCAGGCACAAAGTTCTAAACCTAAGCGACTACGCTGAGGGCTACCCCAGGTGGGGTCGAACCTCGGCTCAGGGCGTCGCTGGAAGGGACAGCAAGGGGACAAGCTGGATCTTGATTATTATTGCTAATATTGATTTCGATATTGATACTACCATCAGTTCGTAAGGTACCTACTGTGGAGAAGAACTGACAAGAACATATTCCCGTGATAAAAAATAGCCTATGTGCTATTCCTGACTATAATCTATCTCTGTCCCAAATTTTATCCAGACTCGTTTAGCCGTTCTGGCGTGATTGAGTAACAAACATACACACATCAAAACACATCCAAACTTATCTTACTTACCTATATATTATAATATTAGTAAGAAGTAAGATAAACACAGGTCTGTCAAGTATAATATGAAATCTTTAACAACAATATTTACCTACAAACAGCTCGGTTTTTGAAGTGACGTCTGTCACACAGTTACAATTAGTGTGACACCTGCCTCTTGTCACGCAGATAAACATTATGAATACAATCATATTAGCGTGAAAACGTTACAAGCTAAATGTGTGTAAATTTAAGAAAATATCATATCTGGTACGAGTAGTAGTAAAGGTGAGGGCACTGGTTACTTCTCATACAGAGAAGGCACGAACATTAATCAACACGTTTGCTCAATGCGTTTTGGCGAATTAAAAACTTATATTTATTTAATTTATTTTTGAAAAAACTTTGCCCCGTACTAGGAATTTCTTCCTGTATCGTGGGTGCGTTTACAAACATTTAAACTCACATACACAAGACATCCAGATCCGGAACAACTATATGCAAGCCATATAAATATGGGAATAAATATAATGACCACCAAAAAAAACTTTGTGACGATAACCCCTAACCACCAAATCTAGTAATATACTGACAAAAATAGTAAATGATCACCAAATTTAGTAAATTGATCACCAAATTTTAATAGCAAATTATTGCGCTATTTAATGTTGTAAAATAGGTTAGGTTAGGTTAGAACTGTGACCAACCGCGCGCGAGCCGAGCGAGCAAAGCGAGCGGTGCCGCGGCAGCGGCCGGCGAGCGCTACTTCCAAGTTGCTCCCAGAAATTTTATAATCTTTTTGGTCATTGGTTTAATTTTGGTGATCATTTACTACTTTTGGTGATCATTTACTACTTTTGGGTTAACAATGATTTATTTGGAGTCATTTTGCCTAAACAGGATAGCGAGATGTTAAAACTTTGGTTATAATTTTACAATAAGATGCGGGTTTAATTTTGGTGATCATTTACTATTTTTGTCTGTTATATGTTACTATATCTGGTGGTAAGTTAAACATAAGCCTATAAATATTTGTTCCGTGCGCGAATCGAACCCGCAGGTTTCTTCTCCATAGTCAACGATGTCTAATTAGCTATCTCTTTATAAACATAAATGTAACACACAAAAAACTTTTCTAACAATAAATAAACCGACATCTAAAGCAAAACACAAAAAATTGCAAAAATAGATAAAGATATGGTGTTGAAAAAACCGCCAAGTGCGAGTCGGACTCGTACTACGTACGTCGTACAGGCGAAGGGTTCCGTACCATTATCACAAAAATCACGTTTGTTGTATGGGAGGCCCCACTTCAATTTTTTTTTTTTTTTTTTTTATCTATTATAGGCTCGCGCTTGACCACTATCTCACCTGATGGTAAGCGAAGATGTGGTCCACGATGGAGCACGCTTGCCTAGTAGTAACCTATTCACTCTTGACTTAAAGACACCTAGATTGTAGCTATCGGGAAACACAGACTCCGGCAGGGAATTCCACTCCTTAGCTGTACGCATAATAAAAGTATTCTCAAAACGTTTAGTGCGTATGGGTGGGATGTCCACCATGTACCGATGGCGCATCGCCGTACGTCTGGTAGTCCGATGATGAAACGGGCTGGGCGGAATTAGATCATGCAATTCCATCGCACACTCCCCGAAATGTAACCGATAAAAAACCGACAAGCTGGCAACTCGGCGACGATATTCAAGGCTCTGGAGCTTTGACTTAACCAGTGCCTCATCGCCGATGAGCCTCTTGGCCCGCTTTTCGATCGACTCTAGTGCATCAAGCTGGTATTTGGCAGATCCTTCCCAGAGATGAGAACAGTACTCCATGCATGATCGAACTTGCGCTTGATACAAACTGAGCAGCTGTTCTGGCGTGAAGTACCTTCTCACCTTTGCAAGGACCCCCAACTTTTTGGCAGCCAGTTGAGCCTTTGCCTCAATGTATGGGCCAAAATTGAGCGTCGATGTCAACGTAACGCCAAGAAGCTCAAGATGGTCAGTTATTGGCACGGTTACATCTCGGAAAGTTGGAGCCGGGTGAAATTGGCTCTTTTTAGCGGAAAAAAGACACGCCTGAGTTTTAGCAGCATTAAACCTGACCAGATTGGCATCGCCCCATTCGGAGACTGCCTGCAAGGACAGGTTCAAGCTCTCTACCATGGCCTCCCGCAGAGACTGGATCTGAGGTCCGGTAGCACGAGCGTTGGACACGTATCTCTCAGCAACTGTGCTGTCGTCTGCATATCCAAAGGTGCCGGGTTTTAGCAGATCGTTAATGTGCAGCAAGAACAAAGTTGCTGAGAGCACCGACCCCTGAGGGACCCCGGCATTAATATCCAAGCGGTCCGACGAGCAGCCATCGATAACCACTCGAATGGACCGATCTCTCAGGAAGTCCGCAATCCAATCACACAGACCACCGGGCAAACCGAATGAAGGAAGCTTACCAATAAGGCTTTCGTGCCAGACCCTATCAAAAGCCTTTGAGATATCTAGGGAGTCGGCAAGCGCTTCCCCGTGCCTCTCAATGGCCTCACTCCAGATGTGAATGGCATACGCTAGAAGATCCCCAGTAGACCGATTACGGCGGAAGCCGTATTGACGGTCACTTAGGATATCGTTTGCTTCTAGGTATGCCAGGAGCTTAATATTAAGTACACGTTCCATACTCTTACAGAGTATGGAGGTTACAGATATGGGTCTGTAGTTGGCCGGGTCAGCTCGACTTCCCTTCTTGGGCACGGGCTGTACGTTAGCCTGCTTCCAAGCATTCGGCACTTTTCCAGCCTCATACGAAAGGCGGAATAGGCGTGTCAAGATCGGAGACAGTTCAGGCGCACAGGTTCTAAGAACAATTGCTGGTATTCCGTCAGGGCCGCTAGCCTTGTTCACGTCGAGGTTGCGCAGCACCCTACGGACGTCCTTCTGATGGATACGAATGTCCGACATACTTGTCTCGCATCCATCAGAAGAAGGAGGGGGCCGCGCGTCACCAGGATTTAGACGTGAAGATTCCGCAAAAAGAGAGGCAAATAAATTTGCCTTCTCCTCAGCATATTAATTTTATTCTGTTTTTAGTATTTGTTGTTATAGCGGCAACAGAAATACACCATCTACGAAAATGTCAACTGTCTAGCTATCACAGTTCATGAGATACAGCCTGGTGACAGACAGACAGACGGACCGCGGGGTCTTAGTAATAGGGTCCCGTTTTTACCTTTTGGGTACTGAACCCTAAAAAATATAAAAACAAGAGTAACAAAAGACACCGACTTCTAAAACGAAAGTTATTTTAGCACTTTTTAGTGTTTTGCTTTAGAAGTCGGTTTATTTTTTGTGAAAGCGTTTTTTTACAAACTTTATATCTCTAGAATAAGGATGAAGACTAATGCATATGTATGGATCAAGAAGACAATTGTTACGTGGACCCCAAATAAATCGGATTAAAAGCAAGATAAAGATGGTACCATTGATTCCACCAGCATTCTTTTTGAAGATCAAAAGTAGGTATTATTCCATAATTGTCTACGTATTAAACCTCTTTGCTCAAGTGTCTCAAAATTGGCCTACCTACATCTATATATATAAAAGAAAGTCGTGTTAGTTACACTATTTATAACTCAAGAACGGCTGAACCGATTTGGCTGAAAATTGGAAGGGAGGTAGCTAAGAACCAGGAGAAGGACATAGGATATATATTTTTATCCCGTTTAGGGTAGGGTAGGGTAGTTAGGGTAGGGTAGGTAGGGTAGGGTAGGTAGGGTAGGGTAGGGTAGGGTAGTTAGGGTAGGGTAGGGTAGGGTAGGGTAGGGTAGGGTAGGTAGGGTAGGTAGGGTAGGATAGGGTAGGAAGGGTAGGGTAGGTAGTGTAGGGTATTTAGGGTAGGTACAAATACATAGTGTAGGGTTGTTAGGGTAGGGTAGGTAGGGTAGATGAATGTTTGGTGTTTTTATGGCAAAACAAAGTTTGCCGGGTCAGCTAGTATTATATATGTCGGGTTTAGTCAATAGTACGGACGTCAAAACAAATCGCAAGCACGCCATCTGGCGGCAAAGCAAGAACAACTACGCTTTGGCGCGCTTTCTCTAACCACTTGCGTGGTGGGGATAATAGAATGTAGCAGTTGAGCTAAAATGTACTAGCAGTTGAGTACTGACAGCCGTAGAGCTAACACGTCGTAGAATCAGTGTTGATCCGTAATATTAGTAAGCAAGAATGTAACTTGTGTCTATTTGAATATACTCAGTGTATCGAATAATTTGTGTGATTTCATTTTCACGATTGTACCCACCGACCTGCCCACACACGATGTCTTAACCTAAAGGAATACATCCTGACTTCCCGATGGTTTACATCTATCGGCCAGCCTTGATGCGACATATATAATTACACTAATTGGACTAGGAAACCATGAATCCTTAATAGTCTCTAGCGGTGAGTTTAATTTTCTACGGCATGCTAACAAATTGGTAGGGTTGACTTCGATCAACTTCGATAGAATAGTCATTTATTAGCATATTCGTTAATTAATTGGCGGATAGAAATGACCGATCGTGGGCTCATTAACTATGGTAATCATTTTATAAATAACAAAACAAACTTACATACAAAAGGGAGAGGGAAAAGGGCTCATAGCGCATCCAAAAATTCGTCCACATCGATGTTAATGGGAAACGTGCCCAGAACGCTGGCAGCATTGCCACGTTGAATGGCAATGCTGATTCTCTGGCTGAAGAAAAGGCCAGCCCTCTGGTCACGCGAACAGTCGACTAACCGTTTACTTATGTCTCGAAACACTCGATGAGCACTCGGACCCCATGGACCTAATTTCTCAACCCCAAACGGCTCAAACATATAACTGCCAATAAGGTTGTTATATTTGCGCCGTTTGAGTTTTTCTGCACCAGCAGCAGCTGCCCCAGCACAGCCCCCCATGCTAAGAAGATGGGATGGCGCAAGGGTATCGACACATGTTGCATCCCACACCAAAGGCCTACCCAACTTCCAAGGCATTATGTTCATCCCATCCGGTCTCTTCCCATCGTCGCGTGCCAAGCCATTGGGTTCTAAAACAGCTGGCAGCCCGGCGGTGTCAAGAGCTCGAAGTATGATGTCATTAATGCAGGCGTGCCGTGCTATCCGACCAGCGCTCCTACTGCAAGATAGGCAATGGTGTCCGAGGCGCTCGACTGCTTCACCACATTGACAGCGATGTGGAGCTCCGCTGGGAATACCTTGTCGCAGACATGTAGCGATCCGGAAGGTAGTATCACTCAAAATTGTGCCTATGTTGGGTGACGGTAAAGCCTGTAGCCAGAGGCTACATAAATGAGAATGGTTTGTCTCATTTTATGATAGTTTTAAATTGTACTAACACAGGGCTGTACTGAGCACGGCCCGCGGCTTATATTTGTGCGGCCCTTCAATCTATTTAGTCATTTGTCTATTTAGTTATTGACTTTCGATCGTATCTGGTTTCGAAAGCTTCGTATTAAAAGCTCTTCAAGTATGTAATCTTACTTTTTACTTATTCTACTTTCTACTAATATTATAAACTAGCTGTTGCCCGCGACTACTTCTGCGTAGCATTAGTTCTTCGAACAGCCTACTTTTTATGTCGCGCAATAATATTGTAGGTGTATGGGCCGCCTTAGGGCTCCCACACATAAATGCGATGCGATGCGGTGCGTTGCCGCATCGCAAGAATTTGCGACGCGAATTGCTGCGATGCGATTTCGTCCGGTAAAGCGTTGGTTCCATACGGTCTTTGACTTTGATTCAACGGTAGTTAGCCGTATTGGACGTGTTTTTAGGAATAGTGACATGGATCGCAAAAAGATTGTTGCACTGTTGTTATTGTTAATAAACGAACGAAACTTACGAACAAAACGAAAAGAACGAACATGCCGCGAAGTTTTATGTTAATTTTAGTAAGATCTGTAATCAATCACTTATTCGTGTCTATAAACAATAATTCATTAAATTTAGCAAAATATGACATTTAAATTATTGTAAAATGTTTTATTGATTGATTGTTTAGTTAATTTGAACGATTGTACTAGTTCGGAGCGTTCTGTTCAGCGTCCGAGTAAAAACAAGTCGAGTCAGAGAGCGGACTAAACGTGGCGTCAACAAGTGTGATGTCATTATAAAATCGCAGGAATGCGCGATGCTAATCAGATTGGAAGTTCTTGTGGTGCATTCGTGCGAGCTCGCAGATACTTGCGATGCGTTGCGAATTCGCAATTATGTGTGGGAGACTGGGAGCCCTTACTCAGAAATGATTCGTCATCATAAAAACTTCCACCCCCTTAAGAATCCGAATCAGAATGCTTTATGTGTAAACATAGGTCAAATTACAACAATGTACGAGATTTTTTTTATTATTTATAGGCTCGCGCTTGACCACTATCTCACCTGATGGTAAGCGATGATTTGGTCGACGGTGTAACACGATTGCCTAGAAGTAACCTATTCACTCTTGACTTAAAGACCCCGAGGTAACAGATAGGTAGATCCTCGAATGTTTTGCACAGAGGCGTACAAATATATGTTATTAACATTGTCGAGTTCAAAATACATCAATTTCAAATTAAATTATATATTAATGTCCAATAGATTATGTTACATGTCATACTAATACTATTGTCAAACAAAATTCAAAATCAATCAGGGCGTACAAATATTTTTAAATCACATTGTCTAATTTAAAATACAATCAATTTCAAATAAAATTATATATAAATGTCAAATATATTACGTTACATGTCATATTAATGCTATTGTCAAACAAAATTCAAAATCGTCAAAATAGGTGAGGTGATACACAATTATCTGAAGCAGTAATTATAGAATTGTCGTCCAAATATGCTTGTAGTGTAGTTCCTGTAGCATTTAACATTAAAAACCTTATGATACCTTAAGATATCCTATGTCTTGCCCAGAGTTTCAAACTACCTTCATACCAAATTTCATCTAAATCCTTTCAGCGGTTTAAGCGTGAAAAGGTAACAAACATGCAGACAGAGTTACTTTCACATTTATAATATTAGAATTTGGATACGAAAGTTTGGCGAAAGATTGCCACGTTGGATGGCAATGCTAACAAATATAAATGAACAGGTTTACTAGGTCTGAAGGCGAGAACATCCAACACAACACACACTGATTTAATTAGGAAAATTAAATTTTCAAGGAATCATAAATATTTTTTTTGTGTGGCTTTTCGATCAACCCGAGTCTATGGCTACTGCTGAACCGGGCGATCCTGTGGAGACTAAAGTATAGCCTCCAGCCAGGCAGAATTCTCTACAAAAACATCTAAAACTATATATCGCCGGCCCCGGGCAATAAAGCGGTAATCGCCGGTTACGCCCTTTTTAATGTTATTTGATTTTTGGCTTCTCTGAGTATCAATCTATCACTCCAATTTTTTTCGGATTTTTTTATAAATATTTCTTTAAAATAAATGAAAATAACGACTTTATTGCATGGGAAATTCTTTTATGACTAAGTTATGTATTATTGCATTACTCTAAGAAACATAACACAAACAACCAGTAAACATCTTTACACTAAATTTGTAAACGATGAGAAACAGTAATATAATTAACCACGTTTTTGAAAATAAGCTTATTATATATTCTTCCCGTAAATTTATTGTAGCCCCGGCGACGTATTGTCATGTTACGCTGAACGAAATACGCAGAAAGGTTGGGGTTGTATAGATATGATGTAGAAATTCTCTTCATGAAGCTGAAATTTGGCAGATGGGTAGTTTAATAATCTTCATCAACTTCCTGCCTCTGACCCATGTTACTTGGGATCGACGCAACACGTTTTCTTCTTCCATACAGTCCTGTCCCCCGTCACACCATCACTGACTTCCTTTTCTTTCATATCACTCCTCACACAATCCGTCTATCTTTTCTTTGACCGTCTCCTCCCTCTCCATCCACATTTATATTCATAACTCTTTTAGTAACATGCGTTTCATCCCGCCTCATCACATGCCATACGAGAACAAACGGTTTCCTGACGCCGCTTTCAAACTACCTCAATATACTCATTTCTCACTTTATCCATTCTCGTCACTCCTCACATCCATCTCAACATTCTCATCTCTGCTACATGCAATCTCTTTTCATCCATCTTTTTCATAGCCCAACATTCTGATCCATACAGTACGACAGGTCTAATCACGCTCTTGTAAATTTTCTCCTTTAACTTAAGGGGCATCCGTGGGTCGCAAGTTGTTCCAGTGACCTGTCGCCATTTCATCCTTCCCAAGTTGATTCGGTGCGTAACATCTCGGTCTATCTCACCGTCCACGGAGCTCGAGAGATCGCCAGAATCACAGACCAAGTATTCTGTTTTATTTCTGCTCAATTTCCAGCTCTGTGCCAGCCCTTCACTCTCTTGTCTGTACCACCAAACCTCCAATCTGGAGGTTCTAGGCCACTCTCGGCAACCAGCACAATGTCGTCGGAAAACATCAGGGAGCCTCTTCCTGTATGTCCGACGTCTGAGCGTCCATTATCATCAGAAAGAGGTAAGGACTGAGATCCGACTCTTGGTGCAAGTCGACTGCCACACTGAAGCTGTCAGTGGTGCCCATTGTAGATCGGACTGGGGTACTGCATCGACTCTACATCCCTCGGACCAACTGTACATACTTTCCAGGTACACCTTTCTTCTTAAGGGCCCACCACAAAACCTCACGGGGCACCCGCTAGTATGCCTTCTCGAGGTCAATGAACACCATGTGCAAGTTTTTATTTGCACCTCTGTTTTTCTCGCACAACTGGCGGATTGCGAAAATGGCATCCGTTGTACTCCGACCAGGCACAAAATCGAATTGGTTATGCGATATTTCACTCTCTTCTCTCAGCCGCCTTTCAATAACTTTCTCCCAAGCTTTCATACTATGTGACATTAGCTTTATTCCTCTATAGTTGTTGCACTCTAGCACATCACCTTCGTTTTTAAAGATGGGCACCAGCGAACTATTGCACCATTCATCAGGTATAGCTTCTTCCCGTAACAAATTATTGAAGAATAAAGCTTACCACGAACATCCATCGACGCGCAATATCTTGCATACTTCAACTGGTATCCCGTCCGGACCGACTGCCTCACCATTCTTCATTCCATTTACTGCTATTCTTCAATCTACTCCTAAAAGGGGTTGAAGTGGGGTACTATAGTTTTATGGGGAAATTAAGAGTACCGGTTATGTTTATGTGAAATATTGATTATGAAATGCGACTTAATGTGTATTTTACACAATAAGGACAAAATAAATAATAGATGCTACTATATTAACAGGTATGAGAAAAGGGAAAAGCGTGTTCATTCGTCGAATCCCAATAATCTCCACTGATCTTCCATTTCAATTTAAAAGACTCAAGTTCCCAATCAATAGCAATAGCAAAACTAAGTAGTAATAATTATTAACCACAGCTCGCGGGTAGCAGGTAGCAGAGGTGCATTTGAAAAACCATGGTACACCCACGACCAGCTATACATAGCATATGCCCTTATGTCTAGGGCCCAGAATGTATTATCGCCAAATGGAAGGACATAATACCTAGTATAAAACATTGTACCCATGTGTAGCGTCCTAAAATGTTGTGCCCATGATTAATGACATAATTAAGGAATGTCAATTACCTGCAGATACAATTTAAGATAGAGTGGTATCTTCAATTCGCGGTCAAGCAGAACCTATGATTCTGTAGATTTTTTTTCCCTTATTTATAAGTATTTAACATCTATCTGTTATTTAATTCTATTATATTAATTTAACGATTAACTTATTTAATTCTAGACGTTGGTCAGTACCAACATTTAAAATGAAATAAGTTAATCGTTAAATTATGTTAATGCTTGCTGTACCTGGATACACTATACAGGCTGAGTTTTCCAAGTGGGCGTGGATGGTCAAATCAGACACTATGAAGAATAGCGAAAACACTCAAAGGGACACACGGGGCCGATTTTGATGAAAACTAAAACTGCAACATTGAATATTGCTCTCTCCTGTATATCGACAACCAGAATTGCGTTAAAAAATTTAGTAGTTAATAAATAAAGTAGTTTATAAAAATTATATGAATTTATTCAAGTTAAAGTAGCATAATGTTTTTATTTTTTTAATGATTTGTCTGTTGTATTTTTATTTGCAAAGTTTAATACTTAATACAAATTAACAAAAATAAAAATACATTAAATACTGTTTAAAATGATTAAAAATAAAAATAAATTACAATATAAGGTCAGTCTGTTACGATGGTTACATAAAAATATGTTTCATTGATAGCATTCTAAAATAGCGATTATTGCATGATACAGCTAAGCTTTGGCTATAAAATTTCCCTGAAAAAGGTGGTAATCGGCCATTACGCTCGAGATCTAAAGTGGAAATTACGTCGTATTACATACTTACATTCCTAAATCTCAGTGGTCGGTGTGTCTATAAAGTCGTTAATGATGTTACAATTTAAACGGTATCGTCTATAATTTGTATTATACATTTTTTTAATTATTTCTTTAATTTTATATACCATTATCTTATCTTATCTTATGGAGGGGCCGAGAACATCTCGGACACTTCGACCCATTGGGATCTATTGTGGTCCCCTAGATAACTTACTCCCCCCCAATCTCGTTGAAAACCGTTTTCATGAGTTTTACAACGAGACTAGGAGATATGAGCCTATAGTCTTCTGGTTTTGGGTATCCAACCCCTAGGAGACCCATTCGCTTACCAGCCAGTGCATCGCATGTGCACAGAAGGTGCTCCATGCGTTCCGTATGTTCCCCACACAACCTGCACACGGGAGTCGTAGTTAAACCCATCTTCATGAGCATGTCGTTGGTTCCAAAGTGCCCAGTAAAGGCCCCAAGCAGGTAGCGGATTTGCCCCCTGCTCATGTTCCAAATGCATTCCCGGGCTTTGAACGTAGAGCCTAGGAATTTCTTGGAGTGTTGCAGACCGGTGTTAGACAGCCAATAAGTTTGTTGTCTGTGATCTGCAAACTCCCTAAATGCGGCTTTTACGATACACGTCGAAATGCCTACACATGGTTCTGGACCCACAAATTCATTTGCTGAGCCCTCTCTTGCCAGTTCATCAGCCACTTCGTTACCATGGATTCCTTTGTGCCCAGGGACCCACATCAGTCTCACCCTGTTGTGCTTCCCAAGCCTGTTTAGGGCCTGGATAGCATCCAGAATGAGTCCGGAGTCCACTTTGTAGGATGCCATGGCTTTGATTGCAGCCTGACTGTCACTAAGAATATATATAGATTTACCTCGGGTTCCTCTATCTATATTCTCTTGAGCACAGGTTATTATGGCAAATGTTTCCGCTTGGAATACAGTTGCCATCTTCCCTAAGCTTTTGCTACATTTGTAACCTTTTGCGTATATGCCCGCTCCTGTACCTGATTCCATTTTGGATCCATCAGTGTACCACACCAGACTGTCTTGTTCTGGTGGATCGAGTCCCTTCTTCCAGTCCTCTATTGTAGGGATTTAGACCTTAAAAGACCTTTCAAACACAAATTTAGTTTGCATTTTATCGGATAACATGCTTGTTACCCGATCCAGGCCTTCATTCTCATCGAACTTTGTATGGTTAGTCTTTGGCTTAGAGGCATCCCATAGTCCAGCAACAGCAAGACGATGTAATGTCTTCCTTGCCTCGAATTCAACCATCATATGCAGAGGAGGGATATTGAGGTATCTCTCAATCGCTGCCGTTGGTGTTGTCCTGAAAGCACCTGTGATGCCGAGACACACTGTTCTTTGTAACCTGGTGAGTGGCGCTTTGCACGAAGCAAGCTTTGTTCTTGGCCACCACACTAGGCTGCCGTATGTGATAATAGGTATTATCATTGTCCGGTACAGCCATCGTATCACTTTGGGCTTTAACCCCCAAGTTTTACCGTAGGTGGAACGACACATGCCGAACACTCGTAAGGCCTTTGTCGTTATATTTTCCACATGAGTTTTCCACCTGAGTTCTTTATCAAGCGTTACGCCCAGATATTTAACTTCGGTGGACCAGGGCAGCTTTATTCCATTGAGGGAGAGCTCTCCTAGGTGTTCTAGTTGTCTCTTCCTCGTAAATGGAACAATGACTGCTTTGCTTGGGTTGATAGAGAGGTGGTTCTTTGTACACCATTCCTCTGTCATCCTCAATGCCTGTTGTAATAATCCAGAGACTATGTTCGGGAATTTACCATTGACCATTATTGCTATGTCATCTGCATAGCCTACTGTGTAGAATGGTCCGGTATTGAGTTTGGTAAGTAGCGAGTCTACTACCAAGCACCACAATAATGGTGACAGCACCCCGCCTTGCGGGCAACCTCTTGTTGTTTTTGCACTAAGTCTGTCTCCCATCAGTTCCGATCTGACTATTCTGCTTCTCAGCATATAGTCAATCCAGTTGCACGTGGTATCGTTGATGCCATGTTCCTTTGCAGCAATGCGTATGGACTCAAATGTTGTTTTGTCGAAGGCTCCCTCTATGTCGAGGAAAGCCCCGACACAAATCTCTTGTCCCTCTAGCGCAGCCTCGGCTCGACTCGCAACAAAGTGCAATGCCGTTTCCGTAGATTTGCCCGGGCTGTAGGCGCACTGTAGTTTATGTAGAGGGAATACTTTCAGTGGTCCCTCTCTTAGATACCTGTCTACCAGTTTCTCCAGAGCTTTTAAGAGAAAGGATGATAGACTGATGGGCCTGTAAGCTTTAGCTTCTTCATAAGTCGGTCTACCCACCTTCGGTATAAAAGTGACTTTGACCTCCCTCCATGCCTTGGGTACGTACCCAAAGGCTATGCAAGCTCTGTAGAGCTTACTCAAATGGGGTACCAAAACAGATGCCCCTTCTTGCAATAGTATTGGGTAGATGCCATCCGGACCAGGGGATTTGAGAGGCTGGAAGCCCGCTATGGCCAGCTTCAGTTTGTTTTCATCTACCACTTTCTTTGCCGTGAGCCAGTTACTTTTGGACGTGTGCCTTGTGAGCTCATCCCTTGTGACTGGTTCCTCTTCATCGCTATTGCGCAGTATACATTCCGGGAAGTGGGTCCTAAACATCACACCCAGAGTGTCCTGTCCAGTTTCCGTGAGACACCCATTCTCATCCTTTACAGATGATAGTGGGTTTGTCTTAGTCATGGACATTGCTTTGCACAACCTCTTCCTTATATACCATTACAATTATTTTTAAATGGTTAAATTGGTAAAAAAAATTAGCTTTCATTTGACACATTGAACTCCTGTTTTGGATTACTTTACGCTGTAATATAAATAAATTAGCTTCTTTTATTTCTCCTGTAAAATTTGATTTTTGATATTACCGCTTTATTGCCCGGGGCCAGCGATATGTTTTGTTCGGTAAAACCCTAGCGCGATCTATTTCGATCCCAACGCCATCTAGGGAAGCGTCAGCTATTATTTTAATTATCATACTTACGAATCAATACGAGAGAAGAAGCGAAAAGATACATACTAATTGAACCAATTTCCAAAAGAATGAAACCAAACATTTATTAAGAAAAGTAAACACTAAAAGCGATTACATAATTGAACGTCTTGTCCGAACATAATGGATTCAGTGAGTCGTTGAATAATAATCTATCGAATGAATAATTTATTGAAATGCTTCCAACTGAGCCATGCGGCATGCGCCATGCGGCCATGTTTCTGTTACATTGTTGGAGTCAAGTGGAACGATTTCAGGATCTCTTTGTTGAATGTCTTCCGAACTATTATGATAACTGTCTTATCCAAGTTATACGGATTTATTTGGGACAAACCCACCGCACTATTCCCAAACCACTGCAACTCCTGAAAGCCAGAATCAACAGTGGCGACCACCAGAAAAGCGCCGAGGCAATGAAGCTCGACGAAGTCCCGGAGAATGAATTTAACTGTCTTGGATCCCGCAACGAAATTAATCAGAAAAGAATAACGGAGGAGTAGGAAAAAACATAAATTTCCACTTCCCTCCATATCAAGCAGGAGACAGAACAAACAAGGCCACTAGGCACAAAGGGTCGTTAGGGGTTTTTTCAAGTTATACGGATTGCGGTGTATTATTATTTCTATAAATGGCTTGTTCATCTTGAAGGCTTTGGTAATGGACTGCATGGAAACAACTAAACTGGGGCTACCCATCTTTCATGCTCTTGCACTTCAGGCTCTGCAAATGGTGTTAAAATTACCTACCTTCATACAGAGTTGTAGAATGTGCCTGCCTGCTTTTAAGCCTTCCGTCAAAGCCTATATCAGAACTTCAATTTATTTTTGTATTCATTTTGTTATTATTATTATATTAATATACATAGTTAACACAAAATTCACAGTTTTTGCGATCATAAAACACGAAGAAACTTATAATATCCTACAAGTGCAATTTTATCCTCAATCATTATAAAAGTGTTTAAATGGTAGAAACATTTAATCGATCGGAAAAACTAGGACAGCAGAGAAAGCAGCCGCTCATACCTTACCGCGATTACTCAAGCAGCACTATGTTTCTGAAAGCCTCATCCATTCAGCTGCTGTCAACCCTGCCAATCTATGATTGGTTCATTGAGTCGCGGTATTTTTGCTGACCAATCACAACGGGTCATGATTTACTGGATATTTCCGCGTGATTACCATAGAAATTGCCTGCTTTGTTTGACGACAATAATCGGGCTTTCCCAAATTCACGCGTGAGTTAAAACTATAATTAAATATAATACAACGCCTGTATTGCCGTATTCCAAGGGTTAAGCAGAGGTGTTGAAGTACCTGTAATAAGGGAGCGAGTAATTTTGTGTAAGTGGACCTGTCCAAACAGGACAAACATTTGTCAGTAATCGTGAAGCTCAACTCCGAACTCCTTGGGTATTCAACGGAAGAAAAAGTCAACACCTACTTAAAAAAACCGGTTTCGGCAATCAAACCTCATTCTCAGCGGTAGCGCTTGCAGTGAAAATACACCATGCAGGCATAGGCAGGCAGTACAAAAAACCATTAGCAACCAAGGAGTAACAATACAGTCAACACGAGATGAAACCAGGCATGAAACGTCAAATTTAAACTCCCTAAAACCGTTAATCAAAAGCGAGATAACACAGCCGCAAAGCTATCAGCACACACAGTATCAATTAATCAGTAATTATTACAGGGGTGTCACGTAATGCCTTGTCCATCCATCACAAACGTAATTAATTATCGCCAACCCTACAGGCTCGTGTAAAAGAGGGTACTTCGTCTTAAGATGGATGGCGTTGATGGGTATGGCTGAGATGGGATGACGTCACTTGGTTGGTTCTTTTGGGACGTCATAATTTTACGAGGATAATGATGTTATGGTAAATTTGCTTCGTGGTCCTGTTTGAATTGCTTTAAAAGCTTCGAAAAGGGGCCATGCCTGAATATTGTTGACAGCTGTGGCAACATTAATGTAAAAATTATTTTTATATTCATGGCAGGCAACACTGATTGGTGCTGCTCATTATAATTCACTCTTGTTCATTCATTTAATTCGATTCGTATCATTCTTTTGACTTTATTTTCTACTCATTCTTCTTGCAATGGCGAAATAAAGAACAGCCCCGTACCATGACGTGTCTAAACTATATAATGGTTTGATTGTGAAAAAGGGACGGATGTATAAAAGTCATATACATCTGTCCTTAACGCACAATGGAAATAACCTTGCTCTAAGAGGTTATGGTCATACCCCAGGTTACGAAATAAGTATTACTTTTTTTAACAGCCCACCCGACATTCAGCCTCCATTTGGTAAATATAGTACACTCATCATCATCATCATCATCATCACACAGACCTCCTCTCTGTGAGAGGAAATGGGCCGTAATCCACCACGCGGGCCCATTGCGGGTTTGTCTCAAATGCCTTCGAATTTTTGGTTCTATGACATGCCGGTTTCCTCACGATGTTTTCGTTCACCGTTTTGATAAAATAATTTACACAAAATAAAGCGCCTGCCGGGGTTCAAACTCACGACCTACAACTTGTAAGTCGCAGCCGCTACCACTGGGCCACCACTGATCTCGTTGGTTCATTGTCATTGACTAGTAAGCCCTTTATCACCTTACTGTCTTCCTAATATTTTTAAACCCCGACGGAAAAAGAGGGGTTTTATATGTTTGACGTGTGTCTTTCTGTGCCATCGTAGCTCCTAAACGGATGAAGCGATTTTGATTTAGTATTTTTTCTTAGCTATGTTCGATGAAAATCGGTTGGGCCGTTCAAAAGTTATGTGCATTTTACTCTTTGAAGCGGGGTATTTTCACAAGATTTCGCGTTATAATTTTTTCGGATTTTCGAACGAAGCGTGTCTACTACTAGATACATTATGTAGTTTAAAAAGCATGAGTTAATAAGCTTCGGGGGTTCTTTATTTTTTTAATTTATACAGTCAAAATCAATCTGTCTAGCCTTTTTAACCGACTTACCAAAAAGGAGGAGTTTCTATGTTCGACATTATGTATGTTTTTTTTATTTATGTTCACCGATATCTCCGTCAATTGTGGACCGATTTAGAAAATTATTTTTTTATTTAAAAGAGTATTTTCCGAAATTGGTCCTATTTTAATTTTGTGTAGATCTGATGAAGAACTTCAGAGATATACAACAGAACTCTTCAATAAATAACGGCAAATCTCTCGGGATTGCTGCAATCGCATGTCTGTTTATTGTTTATACCATTTCATAACATAACATCACGCCAGTACGCTCGAAAGGGGTACGCAGATCTCTCATTTCACCGGTTATGTTCAGTTTTATGATATTCGGGTAATCTATTCTAGCATTATGGGTCCCTTACTAAACTACTTTCCCATTAGGTAGGTACAACTAAAAAGTAAAAATTTAAAAAACTTTTTTACAAAAAAATCCCACCGACTTCCAATTAAGAAAACTACAAAGTGAAAAGTAACTTTGAAGTCAGTGTTCATAACGCAAAAAATGGTACTCGTACCTACCAAAGACACCGACTTCCAAAAATAAAGTCCATCAACAATAGGGATTGCAATCCGGATTCTTCGAAATTCGAAAACAACTGAAAAATCCGGATTTTCGTGAAATTTTGAAATCCGATTTTTTCGGCTTTATTTCAATACTAATTTTAACGGATAATATTTCTATTTATCAAGCAAATTTTCATTTTAAGTAATCGGTAGATCGATATTATTATTACTATTCTAATGCGCAAATCCGAATTATATTTGAATTGGTAGGCTTAGGTTTTATTTTTATTTTTATTCTATAGATATACTGAATGACCGAAAGAGCTTTTTATTCTGCAGGCATATTCTGTAACAAAATAAGACCGCGCCTTAACAATGAGACACTTGACGCAATCATTTGGGAAGCGCTTGCTGTCTCCCTGGACATCTCGAAGGCTTTTGACAGGGTCTGGTATGAAAGTCTTATTGGTAAGCTTCCTTCATTCGGTCTGCCCAGTGGTCTGTGCGATTGGATTGTAGACTTCCTGAGGGACCGGTCCATCCGAGTGGTTATTGATGGCCGCTCGTCTGACCAACTGGATATTAATGCCGGGGTTCCTCAGGGGTCGGTACTTTCAGCAACATTGTTCTTGCTTCACACAAACGATCTGCTAAAACCACGGCACTCTTGGGTATGCGGACGACAGCACTGTTGCTGAGAGATACGTGTCCGACGCGCGCGCTACTGGGCCCCAGAGCCGGTCTCTCCGAGAGGCCATGGTTAGGCGCTTGAATCTGTCCTTGAAGACATTCTCCGAATGGGGCGATGCCAATCTGGTCAGGTTCAATGTTGCTGTTCAAAGCTGAAACAGGCGTGTCTTTTTTGCCGCTATAAGGAGCCAGTTCCACCCGGCTCCTTCTTTCCGAGGTGTGACCGTACCGATAACGGACCGACTTGAGCTTCTAGGCGTGACATTGAATCGGCCCTCAATTTTGGTTCATTCATTGAGCCAAAAAGTTTCAGCTCACAGCTGCACTTGACCACTATCTATTTTTGGGGGTCGAGTCACCCACGTCCGTAGGAATTTAGAGGTTGCTGATCGTGTGAGGTTTCTTGTGCAATGAAAGACGAATGAGTACAGGAATCAATTGACGTTTATTTTCATAAATCATAGCTTATATATTAGATTAGGGTAGCATACGAATAGTGGTGGTACCGAGGAGCTATACGACCAATGGTTGCGATCCAGGTTGGATACCGGCAGAGGATGACGTAGCAAACGTGCGCGGTGCGACACGTAAATACAGGCTCGGCCTCCAAGCTTCAGTGCTCGATGGTCATCGACGCAGGGTTGTTGTCGCTACTCGATACGGCTCGCCAGCGCGGGCGCGCAGGCGCAGGCCGGTGTCGCAGTCGGCGCGGGCGCGCTGAGTCGAGTGACTCAGTACGCTGTGCGCTGTGCCGCCGGCCGGACGTGTGATGTGCTTGTATGCTTATTATGTAATGTGTAGGTCACTACAGGAAAGTACCTTTTATGATACCCTACACGTGGTCCCCGGGTGGTGCCAATCAGGTGACAATAACTGGTGGTAGACTTCGGCCGAAGGCTTGCGACCACCCACCGGGCAAAGACGTACCGCCAAGCGGCCCAGCCGTGTTCCGGCGCGATGCTCGGTGTAGCCACTTCAGGAGATGGGTCGAGAAGGCGGTTCAATTGCAGACAGACCAGCCTGACGCGCGCTGTTATGGACGTATCGGGCGACTGGTCGCGGAGGGTAGCGGGATCCGAGGCACGGTGCACCGCTGGCCGACCGCAGGTAGTTGGGGTAGTGTGCCAGCCCCGGCCATCGGCGAGGCAAAGAAGCGGGCCAGGGAGGAGATGTTGGAGACTCTAGACAGGGATCCGTGGGGGCGCCCTTATCGAGCGGTTCGAGGGAAACTTCGCGCCGCCGCGCCTCCACTTACGGAGAGTCTCCAACCCGAGCTGCTGGAGGAGGTAGTCGCAGCCCTCTTCCCGGCGAGAGCGGAGCATATCCCGCCGCCGATGGCTTTGCCCACGGCCGCAGAGTCTACAGAGGAGGACGCCATCACCGTCCCAGAGGTGACACAGGCAGAGATGGGGGCGGCCGTGATGCGGCTCCGGGCCAAGAACGTGGCTCCGGGGCCCGACGGAATCCACGGCCACGTATTAGCCCTCGCTCTGAAGGAGCTAGAGCCCTGGCTGAGAGGACTCTTCACAGCGTGCCTTGAGCGGGGCCAGTTTCCCACTCTATGGAAATCTGGTCGTCTGGTCCTGCTCAGGAAGGCGGGGCGCCCTGCGGACTCACCGTCCGCGTACCGGCCCATAGTGCTGCTAGACGAGGTGGGTAAGCTGTTCGAGCGGATAATCGCTGCCCGCCTCGTCAGCCACTTGTACAGAGAGGGGCCGGACCTGGACGAAAGCCAGTTCGGCTTTCGGCATGGGCGCTCCACCATCCACGCGATATCGCAGGTGAGAGTCCTGGCGGAGGAAGCGGTGTCCCGGGGTGGGGTGATGTTGGCGGTGTCCTTGGACATTTCCAACGCCTTCAACACCCTGCCCTGGAGTTGTGTTCGGGAGGCACTGCGGTATCATCGAGTGCCTCCCTACCTCCGCCGCATCGTCGGGGCTTATTTGGCGGAGAGGTGTGTCACCTACGTGGGACGTGATGGCGTCGAAAACCAGCACCGCATGTCGTGCGGTGTTCCACAGGGCTCGGTCCTGGGCCCGCCCCTGTGGAACATCGGGTACGACTGGGTGCTGAGGGGCGAACTCCAACCGGGCGTAGACCTGACGTGTTACGCGGACGATACGCTGGTCACCGCCCGGGGGAGTTCGTACAGGGAGGCAGCGTTGCTGGCGACGGCTGCGGTCTCACAGGTGGTGAGCCGCATACGGCGCCTTGGCCTGGAGGTGGCCCTCAACAAGTCGGAGGCCATGGTCTTTCATGGCCCCCGGCGGGCGCCACCGCCCGATGCCCACATCATCGTCGGGGGGGCCCGAATTGCTGTCGAGTCAACCATGAAGTACCTGGGATTGGTGCTCGACAGCCGGTGGGATTTCGGCCCCCACTTCCGGCGGCTGGCGCCTAAGTTATTGGGCGCGGCTGGGGCGCTGTCAACGCTGCTTCCCAATCTGGGGGGCCCGAGCGCTGCCTGTAGGCGGCTCTACGTGGGGATCGTGCGATCAATGGCCCTGTATGGGGCCCCGATCTGGGCGGCTGACCTGACGGCCGGCAGCATCGCTGTTCTGCGAAGGCCGCAGAGAGCGATGGCCGTCAGAGTCATCAGGGGGTATCGCACGATCTCCTACGAGGCGGCTTGTGCACTGGCTGGATCCCCGCCCTGGGACCTGGAGGCGAAAGTACTCGCGTCACTATATCGGTGGCGCGAGGAAGCGCGGGCGCGGGGCGAAGGGCTGATGCAGCGACATATAGAGTTGCGTCAGTCTCAGCTTCGTGAGGTCCTGGTGGCGGAATGGCGGGACAGGCTTTCACGCCCTACCGCCGGCCTCATTACCATCGAGGCGGTCCGGCCAGTGCTCGAGCGCTGGCTCGGGAGGAGGCACGGCTCCCTGTCGTTTCGGGTGACGCAGGTGCTCTCGGGGCATGGTTGCTTCGGGAAGTACCTGTGTCGCATAAACAGGGAGCCGGACGCCCGGTGTCACCACTGCGTCGACTGCCGGGAGGACACGGCGCGGCATACGCTGGCAGAATGTGCCGCTTGGGAGGAGCCACGCCGTGCCCTCATCTCTGAAGTAGGCAGTGACCTGTCGCTGCCGGCCGTAGTAGAGTCTATGGTCGGCAGCGAGGAGTCCTGGGACGCGGTGGTATCCTTCTGCGAAACAGTCGTCTCGCAGAAGGAGGCTGCGGAGAGGGAGAGGGAGATTTCATCCAATCACCCAATCCGCAGCAGACGCGCCGGGCGTCGGCGGAGGGCGGACAGCGCCCTCTTCCGGCCCCCCTAAATGGGTCCAGGGGCGACGGACTCGGGGACATCCGTTGCCCTCCACACATCTGGACCCGAGGTGGTGGCGCGTAGTGTTCCACGCGCGCCCCTCTTAGACGTTGCGGGGGAGTCAAACACCTCACTCCCCCCAAACCCGAGATCGGGGCCCGGAAGCGGGCCGGCACTAGCCGGGGGTTGCGGAAGTATCGTTGTTCCCGCGACCCCCGGCGTAGGTGTGAGATGGAACACCGGGGTGGTTTTTAGTCAGTAGGAGTCTGACAGACCCCTCCGCCCCCCCCAGGGCGGAGGACATCCAATGAGGATTTTCCACCCCGGAAACAAAAAAAAAAAAAAAAAGTGTGCCAGCCCCACACGAAAGGCTGCCCCGCCAACTGACGAAAAATCCCGGAATGCGCCATCGTGCTGGTTGGCGACCAGGAGGGAGGGCCCGATGGACATTCCCGGGGGGGGCTCGGGCGTCCCCGCAGTCTCCAGACTAGTCCCCCAATGATGGCGTCCCTTCAGTGCGTGTCTGAAGGTTAGCAGCGTGGAACCGTATCTCACTTCCTTCTCCTCACCTTACTTCACTCGCATTAGTATGAAAAAGAGAAAAAAGTGCAAAGTTGAACAGCGGCTGCACCCCCTCGCACTCAAAGTGCACCTCACTAACATCCGAGGTCTGCACTCCAAGACAAAGACAAAGATATTTTATTTCAACTAGGCCACCAAGCGGCACTTTTGAACGTACATAAAAATGATTCTACCAACCTCATAGCAGTCCATCATCACCTAGAGACTGATAAGCCGGCTCTCTTTTTCCTTTCAGAGACGCAGATCAGATGTCCGTCAGACGTATCGTACCTAACATACCCAGGGTATACCCTGGAGCACAATTTTAAGCAATGTGGAGGTGCACCGCTGGCCGACCGCAGGTAGTTGGGGGCCCAAGTAGTGTGCCAGGCCCACACGAAAGGCTGCCCCGCCAACTAACGAAAAATCCCGGCATGCGCCATCGTGCTGGTTGGCGACCAGAAGGAAGGGCCCGATGGACATTCCCGGGGGGGCTCGGGCGTCCCCGCAGTCTCCAGACTAGTCCCCCAATGATGGCGTCCCTTCAGTGCGTGTCTGAAGGTTAGCAGCGTGGAACCGTATCTCACTTCCTTCTCCTCACCTTACTTCACTCGCATTAGTATGAAAAAGAGAAAAAAGTGCAAAGTTGAACAGCGGCTGCACCCCCTCGCACTCAAAGTGCACCTCACTAACATCCGAGGTCTGCACTCCAAGACAAAGACAAAGATATTTTATTTCAACTAGGCCACCAAGCGGCACTTTTGAACGTACATAAAAATGATTCTACCAACCTCATAGCAGTCCATCATCACCTAGAGACTGATAAGCCGGCTCTCTTTTTCCTTTCAGAGACGCAGATCAGATGTCCGTCAGACGTATCGTACCTAACATACCCAGGGTATACCCTGGAGCACAATTTTAAGCAATGCGCGGGTGTATGCATGTATGCCCGAGAAGACATCTGTTATCGGCGTCTACGAAACCTTGAGGATTCTAGGTTCTCTGTGCTGTGGGTTATGCTGGATCCTGACACGCCTGTTTCGCCTTTCGTATGAGACGGGAAAAGTGCCGAATGCTTGGAAGCAAGCTAACGTTCAGCCTGTGCCCAAGAAGGGCAGTCGGGCTGACCCGGCCAACTACAGACCCATATCAATAACGTCCATTCTCTGCAAGACTATGGAACGAGTGCTCTCTTGCTGCACGTAAATGATCTGCTAAAACCCGGCACCTTTGGCTACGCGGACGACAGCACTGTTGCCGAGAGATACGTATCCGACGCGCGCGCTACTGGGCCTCAGATCCAGTCTCTCCGAGAGGCCATGGTTGGGCGCTTGAATCTGTCCTTAAAGGCAGTCTCCGAATGGGGTGATGCCAATCTGGTCAGGTTCAATGCTGCTAAGACCCAGGCGTGTCTTTTTTCCGGTAAAAGGATGGATTCCACCCGGCTCCTTCTTTCCGAAGTGTGACCGTGCCGATAACTGACCATTTTGAGGTTCTTGGCATTACGTTGACATCGACGCTCAATTTTGGTCCATTAATTGAGGCAAAAGCTCAGCTGGCTGCCAAAAAATTGGGGATCCTCGCGAATGTGAGACGGTACTTCGCGCCGGAACAGTTGCTCAACTTGTATCAAGCGCAAGTTCGATCATGCACGGAGTACTGCTCTCATCTCTGGGACGGATCTGCCAAGTACCAGCTGGATGCACTTGAGTTGATCGAAAGACGGTCCAAGAGGCTTATCGGCAATGAAGTACTGATCGAATCTAGGCTTCAGAACCTCGAACATCGGCGCCGAGTTGCCAGCCTTTCGGTTTTTTATCGATTACATTTTGGGGAGTGTGCGTTGGAATTGCATGAACTAATTCCTCCTAGCCCGTTCCATCATCGGACTACAAGACGTACGGCGATGCGTCATCGGTACATGGTGGACATCCCACCCATACGCACAAAACGTTTTGGGAATACTTTTATTATGCGGGAGTGGAATTCCCTGCCGGAGTCTGTATTTCCTGATAGCTACATCCTGGGAGTCTTCAAGTCAGGAGTGAATAGGTTTCTTCTAGGCAAGCGTGCTTCATCGTCGACCACATCATCGCTTACCATCAGGTGAGATAGTGGTCAAGCGCAAAGCCTAACAAAAAAAAAATAGAACTATCTCACCTGATGGTTAACGATGTGGTCGACGGTGAACATTCTTTTATTCGGTCATGCGTCGAAATTGAGCGTATAAAATATGCACATTTTAAATAATTTGTGCTATTTTATTTCAGTTTTATCGAATCTATTAAAACACTTTAACTTAGATAGTAGTCAAGCGCGAGCATATTAATAAAATAAAAAATAACCTCAAAAACCGGATAATCCGGATTTTAATCGGACAAGAAAACAGATATCCGGATTTAAAAGAAATCCGGATTTTGCAATCCCTAATTGGTAGTCGGTAGGATTTTTTTGTAAAAAGTTTTATAAATTTTTACTTTTTAGTTGTACCAAGTTTTTTTCCCAACTGTGTTGGGGTCGGCTTCAAATCTAGCCGGATGCTGCTGATTTCCAGTATTTTACATAAAACCACTATCTATCTGACCCCAACATCCAGTAACTGGGTAACACAATACCACTTGCCAAGAAGGGTGGCTTGAGAGTTTCTGGCAGCTCGTACAAATGACAGCTGCCAGAAGCGGCTTAATATGCTTTTCTTTATGCTGATACGAGAGATTTTCATTCAAGGATAACCCAAGTCACAGAGCGTCTTCATTCTAATATACGAACAGCAAAATTGCGTTCCAACTGCCATTACATATCTAAATCTTATCCTAGTTTCATTCCAATGTTGAATATAGGTCAGTCGCTTCCAGAAACACTTTGTTATACGTTATAGGATAGTGCTAACCGCATCGCGGCGCGTTTCAGTTTTAAGTGAAAGATTCATCGCTCGGCGGAAGATCCAGTGATCGGACAGCTGGAGTGCTATTTGTTACTAGGATTACTGGGGGATCGCGTTTGCTGGACGAGTTTTTCTGCTAGATTTATTATATCTATCCTTCTTAAATTTTATTCGATTTTATCTCGCCTACCCAATAAAAAATAGAAACAGATTCAAATAGATAAGCTGTAGAAAAGTCAGAAATTATACGAATGTCGACCAGAACCAATTTACGAGCACGCGTGCCCAATAATTATAATTGTTTAATATGAATCTAAACTACCTATAGTGTTATATATCCATAGTGTTCTACTAGGTACTAAAAGAACACTGCAACTACATAACATGGCTGATACATTTCTAGACGTTGGTAACAATAATAACTTCAAGAGTTTATTCAACCCGGAAGAGGAAGGTTCTTTTATGAAAACCAGCGTGTAATATCAAGTCTAGAGAACCTAGTACTTAATGAAAGCTTTTCATTAACATGCAAGTAGGTCGCTTGTGCATGCATGAATGAATTTATTAAATGACATAAACTAAGATACAGGCACGGCAAGCGAGGTAATTGCGTTTTGTGTTATGTTTCAATTTGAATAGCTGATGTTCCAACAACAGCCGCAACATGTGCAAACGCTCCTTGTGAAGATTCTCTATTCATAAGATAAACTCACGCCTTTGTGAAGGCAGAAACTACAGAACTCCACAGTTTATTTTTATTTTTATAGTAGCTCTTTCCTTCTGCAATCATGGATGAATTCCGAATTCACCTTAGCTCGTCGCTGATTAAACTTTCACAAACTACAGGTTGGTATGACATGATTATAGATAGCAATATCCAGCGAGCTCCCCAGGCGAAAATCAAAAATTCCAAGTCACGATAAAGAAAATTGGCCGTACGCTTAACAAAGGGAAAACTTGAGTAACACGCATTCTTTGTCAGAATTCGGGACATGGCGACATCTAGCGAAACTTATTACGAAGTTCTTGCTCAAGTTGTATGATTAATGAGAATAAGACGGTGGTATAAGTATCAAAAGTACATCAGTAGTTCGGTAGAAACGCTTTTGCGAAAATTACGTTTGTTTAATCGCAATAATATTTATAAATAATATTTTCATTTCTTTTGCAAGAGTTTAACCGAAAAGTTGAGTTTTTCGGTCTTCCATAATACAGAAGAATTTGGAATTCGTGATTTTGGAGGCTGCCTCCCCAATATGGCGGTTGTTCAGGGAAAAATGCCTGCACCTGAAAACGCAGAGTCAGAATGGGAATGAGTGGGAATGTTATCTTGGATGGGCCTATACAGTAGACACACGTATAATGTTTTCTACCTTAAAAATGCAGCGTTATTTGCAGATACGCGTGTTGACAGTGCGTAAAAAGGCCGAGGGCGTAGAGTTGCACTCTCTCTTTCCCATTCAATTCTGTTTTCTGCTAGAGCCCATTTCTCATCTGTCAATGCGGCAGATCTAACCGAAATGCAACTTTGTATGCAATAACAACTAAATGTGTCAATAGACTCGTTAATCAACCAGAACAATTAAATGAAACATTCACAAACAGGCAGACCTCACACCGTCAATTTGTCGCATAACGACCCCAATCCCAGCGAGGCAAATGATTAGATTATTCATTGATTGCCCGCTCCGCTAATTACACAATCGAGGTCCCTCTAAAGGACAATGGGGCATACAACGACCTCAACATTATTTATTGACGTGTGGTTTCATTACGAGGGTAACAGATTCATCAAAATTGTTATTTCAGTGCTTAAATGTACGCATAGGGATATAAGTTTTCAGGGAAAGCAGTTTAGTACTTTTGTGTTTACTTACTGTAACCTACCGTACCTACTGATTTTGAAGCAAACTTACGCAATATCCAACGACCTTTTCAATACTGACTGAATTAATGAAAATTTACGTCATCATCATCATCAAGCTTTTAATATCCTCACTGCATCCCCAACACAGGCCTCCTTTCTGTGAGAGAAGGAATGGGCCTTAATCCACCACGCGGGACCAGTGCTGGTTGGTGGATGTCACATGTCTTTGAATTTTTGGTTCTAGTGTAAGTCGGTTTCCTCACGATGTATTCCTTTACCTTTTTGAGAGCAGTGGTGATGAAATAATTTACACAAAGTAAAGTGCCTGCTGCGTTAGAACCCACGCCCTACGACACTCTGCTAGGTAGAATAAATTGCAGTTATTTCTTCGGCTCTTCCTGTTTTCTCAGTTTAAAGGATGAATTATATTAGACCGTGCCTATTATACCGATTCAAGACTTCACGAACATTTTCGCGTCCGAGCGTGTCCGGGACGCGGGTGCTGCACGGTATAACATAAACCGTATCATATAAAATGTTCGTGAAGTTTTGAATCGGTGCCTCGTCCGTGGCGGGCGCGGGGCACGGCCCGCGCCCGCCACGGTCTAGCATAAGTCATTCTTTAATAGAGAAAAACTGTTTGCAGTTGTCACCCCGATCAAAATTATTGATTGAAAACTTAACATTAACTTAAAATAACAGGTAGCAAGGTGCATTTTCTTTAGAAAATTATAAGACTAAAGGTAGAGTTACTTTTATCTTCTTCATAGTTTCTTAACAAAGCTTTCATCTTCACAAAGCATAACAGAATGTGAAGTTCAAAGACTACGTTACGTTACATGACTACTTGGTGTTTTGAAATACGCTTTTCCCTCACCAGATTGTATATTTTATCTTTCTCTAACACGGTAAAGTAACTTCATCATAAAAATACTTCAGTAAAATGCTGTGGAGACAACTCGCTGTAAAAATTGATGAAGTGTAATAATGTGTTGTGTCTTTCATGCTCTATTACGTGGTAGACAATACGCCCCTCGATGGTTTTCTATTATTAGTTGGAAGGTTACTTTGATTATAATAATGCATCAGTGCCCAAGGTGTTTTGGCCCATCGGTCGTAGGCTTGAAACCCATGCATTTTGCTTTTTAACCGACTTCAAAAAAAGGAGGAGGTTCTCAATTCGTCGGTTTTTAGGGTTCCGTACCCAAAGGGTAAAAACGGGACCCTATTACTAAGACTCCGCGGTCCATCTGTCTGTCTGTCTGTCTGTCAGTCACCAGGCTGTATCTCATGAACCGTCATAGCTAGACAGTTGAAATTTTCACAGATGATGTATTTCTGTTGCCAAATACTAAAAACCGAATAAAATAAATATTTAAGTGGGGCTTCAAAAAACGTGTTTTTTATTAGCATTTTTTGCGATAATGGTACGGAACCCTTCGTGCGCGGGGCCGACTCGCACTTGGCCGGTTTTTTTATGTATGTTACCTAATTACTCAAATACGCCTGAACCGATTTAGAAAATTCTTCTTTTGTTTGAAAGGGTATACTTTCTTAAAGGGTGGTCCCATGGTCATGAGGTTAGGATTTGATGATGGGATCCTGGAGAAATCAAGGGAAATATGGCGATTTTGGTATTTTCATCAACAATGCAAAAATTTGCACTCGGAAAGTATCATTTGGCGAAGTTGGAACTGAAGACCTTAGATGGCCACCGGACCAATAGAAAGATACATTATTCCTGAGTGACATAGGATATTTTTTTATCCCGAAAACGGGTCCTGTGGGGTGGTCCACGGGAGCGAAGCCGCGGGGAACAGCTAGTGTATAATAATTTGGTGTGATCCATTATGCCATGAGCAACTGAGCGAAATAGACGGATTGCAAGTGGCGTTTAATATTAAAAAGTTGTTAACATGGTATTGATCCAAATGGTACCATCGCTTACCATCAGGTGAGATGGTGGTCAAGCGCGAGCCTATATCAAATAAAAAAAAAACAAAACTGATCTGGGGGGCAGGGGGGGGGGGAGCAGCTGCCCACCCCTGGAAATCTCGCAGAACATGTATGAACTCGCCTAATTACTAATCAAAGTGTAATAAATTATTTGAAAAAAAAAAAATCATTTGACATGTTATTGTTTTGAAGGAGCTAAAAAATATTCATTCAGTGTCTATGTTAAAGTATAGCAATCATTCTGCTGAGCAATAATAAAGATAGATATGAACATTCGAAAATTTACTTTTATTTATATATCTACCTATGGTACAAAGCAGGATCATTTGCGACTGTTTGCCCTACACACTACACTACATATACTTAATGTTTCATGTACGTGTGTTTGTGTAGTGTGTATGAAATAATGTCGAACATAGAACCTCCTCCTTTTTTGGTGAGTCGGTTAAAAACAGCCGCAGACGATCTGACCTAAAAAATCTGAATTGCCACCCCCTAGGCCAGAAGCTGGGTACCCAGCTGCCCATGACTGAAACTCCGAAATAAAACAATGTATTCTGGTCGTGTTTGGGCTTATTGGAATCGATTGGATGTACCTACCAAAACTAAAAAGAGATAAACTTTTTAACAAAAAAATCAAACCGACTTTGGAAAAGAAAGTTATTTTTCGTTTTGTAGTGTTTTGTTTTGGAAGTCGGTTTCATATTTTTGTTAAAAAGTTTTTATTTATCTCTTTTTAGATTTGGTAGGTACATCCAATCGATTCGAAAAGTTTTTTCGTAAGCATTGATGATGAAGAAAATCATCGTGAGAAAACCGGGATGACCTAGAACTAATTAAAAAATCTCCACCATCCCGCAGTACACCCTCGCGGGGGATTGCAACTCATTCCCTCGCACAGAGAAGAGGCCATTAGATCAGCTGTGTTAGTACAAGCCTTTGTTTAGTTTCACGTGTCCCACAGTGTGTGCAATCAAAGCCTGCAAGTTAAATTTAACCCACTTCCCGCTGTTCGATTTAGCTAAAATGTACACACGTTTGTTTCTCCTTACAATGCGATTTTTACCCGACTGCCGAAGGAGGAAAATGTATTTATCAGTCTATGTATGTATGTTTATTCCTATGTGGCTTTCTAGAGAACAAACGCGTTAGCCGATTTTGATGATTCTTACGTCAATCGAACTTCACATTCACGTGCTGGGTGACCAAAACCAGATGTATCCTCCGACTGCACAGCATGATTTTCTTCTTTTTAACGTCTTTTTAGTTCGCTTCTTAAGCAGTCGGGTTTTTTGAATTAACTTTTTTTATTAATACAAGAGTGGGATTAAAAAAATATTTTTTATATAAAAGCTTATTTATGGAGATTAATACATGTTTTTAATCTGCACAAAAATAACTTTGAACGTTGATAAACATTATTGTTTCAACTGACGTGCTGGAATAAATCTGATTCAGCTTACTATTGAAATGTGAATCATATAAAATGTAAAATATTCGCGAGAAGGCTTTTAACTCAGTTGCCAATGAAAAAATATATATATTTTTTAAATAATGTAAATACTATTTTATATAAGTTGCTTACAATGGGGTTCATTAGAACGGTTAAAGTCACCCAAGGGGCAATGGATATGTCCGGAGTTTCCTTGCGTGCTCGCATCAGAAACGAGGATATCCGCAGGAGAACCAAAGTAACCGACATAGCACGAAGAATTGCCAAATTTAAGTGGCAATGGGCAGGGCACATTGCTCGCAGAACGGATGGTCGTTGGGACCGAAAAGTTCTGGAGTGGCGACCGCGAACCGAAAGACGCTGCGTTGGAAGGCTTCTCAGTAGGTGGACCGATGACCTGGTGAACGTTGCGGGGATCCACAGAATGTGAAACGCATTTGGGGGAGGCCTATGTTCAGCAGTGGACGTCTTTCAGCTGAAATGATGATGATGATGAATATAAATAAAGTGATACTAAAAATAAATAAATAAAAAGCTTTTTACAAAAAAATACTACCGACTTCTAAATAAAAAGACTACAAAGTGAAAAATAACTTTATTTTTGGAAGTCGGTGTCTTTGGTAGGTACCATTTTATTGCGTTATAGACACCGACTTCCAAAAATAAAGTTATTTTTCACTTTGTAGTTTTTTAGTTGGAAGTCGGTAGATTTTTTTTGTTATATATATATAAAAAGTTTTTAAAATTTTTACTTTTTAGTTGTACTCCTACCTAATAGGAAAGTAGTTTAGTAAGGGACCCATAATTTAACTTGACACTTGATAACAAAATTCAACGAGCATAAATAATTTTTTATTTATGCTCGTTGGGTTTCTTGAGTAACTAGTAATGTGGGAAGCTCAGTATACTGTCTTGGAGCCGATAACTTGTGGAGTGATTGCTTGTCTTGTTCCACTCCTTGATTTAGCCTTTGCACCAATTGTAGTTAGCTGAGTTTGCGATAAGTCATGCTCCACATTTAAATGAATGTATGGGTGGGTGTGTTTGTGTATGTGAGTTTATATGTTTGTAAATGCACCCATGATACAGGAAGAAATTCCTAGTGGGGGGCAAAGTTTAAAAAAAAAAAAAAAAAATTGCCTACTTCTATGTTCCTTAACAGCTATGAGCCCTCAGCCTTCAAAGCAAGAGTGATCAGACATCTTCTAGGCTCGCTTGTTCTATCATAGAAAATGTCCATCACCTTCCATTAGGCGAGAAAGAGGACGAAAGCTGGTTTATCAAGAAATAAACAATAAATATAAAGTAAGCCATCCTATTACCTTTACTGCCTGCTTATTCAGCGCAAAGAACATAACTTCAGTGTTTTTCATTTAAGATGGATTTAACTGTCCACCGTCCAGCTTTTCTGCAATACCTTTGGGAAGGGATTAGCTTTTTAAGCGGGTAAGATTTGGGAAAATAATAAAACCGCTAATGGGTTTTAGCATCGAGTAAATACAGTATTTGAAAATTGTATATTATTGAGCTCATGTTTGCTAATATCGGCCTGAAATAATAAAGTTTGAGTTTTGGCGACATTAATACTGTTATTAAGTTGAGTTGCATCCGTTTAGATTGGAAGCCACTCCCAAAATAATTAGGTTAAGGTGAGGCTGTGGCAAGATAATGATTTGGGCGTCCTTGGCGATTTCAATTTAACTACTCTCGTTATTTTCTAACACCTTGGCATTAAAATAAATAAAAAAAAATACTTTCAAAGTCGGCGACACACTTCTTCACCTCTGGGTGTTGACAAACTCAAATAAAATTGGATAGGTACCTACTATATACCCAAATATTAGATACATAAGTTATAAACTAAGTACTTCTAACATGCGTAAACCCATAACATTCAAACAACACACACGTTCAAGACACGGAGAACTACAGAAGCCAGCGAATCGTGCCCTCAATAATACAGCGTCCATAAAATGTTAACATTGGCCAGAAATCAAGCCTCGTACATAACCTGAAATGATCGTAAAAACTGTGTGAAGGTTCTGTACACATTACTAGGGTTATTTTGGGGTTAGGTTATGTCGGTTACAAGTGAAAGAGTTTTTTGTGTAAGCATGTTTACAGAGAGTATATTATCAAAAAAGAAAAACACTGTCAAAGATTGAATATTAAACATTGTCATGAACTAACTAAAGGTTTCTGGTAGAGAGTATTGAAGTTAGTTAGTTTCTGGCCTAGTGTTGACCTTACTGCCCAAAACTTTAGTAAAGAAGTTAGTTAGTGTCTGGCCTAGTGTTGACCTTACTGCCCAAAGCTTTAGTAAAGAAGTTAGTTAGTTTCTGGCCTAGTGTTGACCTTACTGCCCAAAGCTTTAGTAAAGAAGTTAGTTTCTGGCCTAGTGTTGACCTTACTGCCCAAAGCTTTAGTAAAGAAGTTAGTTAGTTTCTGGCCTAGTGTTGACCTTACTGCCCAAAGCTTTAGTAAAGAAGTTAGTTAGTTTCTGGCCTAGTGTTGACCTTACTGCCCAAAGCTTCAGTAAATAAGTTAGATAGTTTCTGGCCTAGTGTTGACCTTACTGCCCAAAGCTTTAGTAAAGAAAGTTCGTAAATAATATATCTTCTTTTCGTATTGACACCAGGCTTACCCTTTGGCAAATCCAGTTGAGTTGGTATTATATGAATAAATAGGCAGTGCATTCGCAATATTGCAGTTTTTTCATTGTTGTTATCAGACGTTTACATGAAACGTGTGTGTATGAAAGTGTGTACCTAATTATTTTCTTATGCACTTTCTAAGATTATCTTGGACATCACAGGCAACGGTGAAGGAAAACCGCGTGTGGAAACCTGGACTTATATAGTTAATGCAAGTCTAAAATAGCCAAGTCAGAGGCCTGTGGAGTCCCCAGAGACGGTTTCATTAACTCTGACACCAGAGATGGCCATACGAAAAAGAGGAGTATTTTCAGACAAGGATTTGCCGTCGTTTTTGGCTTTTTGCATCAATGTTGGAAAAAAAGTCAGTTGAGCGAGTTATTATTGTAGTTTTAATAGCTCCCAACCGAACATTTCAAACAATCGTTTGGTAAAGAAAGACATACGGACATAAATCAGCAAGGAACACATAAAACCAGAACACTATCTGGAATTCATTGCTGCAATAAATCAACGTTGCTTCTCCTAGAAAAACGATACAAATCAAGAATACTGCACTACAACAAAATATATCTTTCTATCTTCGGTGCCACAGAGTACGGACTCACCGACCGGTCTAGACCGGGGCCTTGCGCTAACGGGTCATCCGTCATGGTTCATCTGTAAGAGAAGGACGGAGCTATACTGGTCGAAGAGTACTATTGCTTTTTCGCAGTGGAATCATGATAGCGTTATAGTTATATTATGGGCCCTGAATCTATACATAAATGCGCAAACACTGCATTGAGCGCGCAACTTCTTTCAACAACTTCTTTCAAGTACCGCCTTCTTCATCAGAGTCTATACGGAATTTGCGGCTTCGCCCACATGAAAGTCGAATATTATCCTGAGTTAACATATTCCCGGGATAAAAAAGTATCCTATGTGCTATTCCAGACTATAATATTTTTCTGTGCCAAATTTCATCCAGATCCGTCCTGCCGTTTGAGCGTGAAGAAGTAACAAACACACACACTTACAAACTTTCGCCTTTATAATATTAGTGTGAAGTGTGATGTGATAGCTGCCGCCCGCGGCTCTACTTGTGTGGTATTAGTACTTTTCCCAATATCTTAATAAATTATAGCCTATGTGTTATTCTGATTTATTAAGTTATATTTCTGTAAAGTTTCATTAAACTCCGTTCAGTAGTTTTTGAGTGAAATAATAACAAACATCCTTCCATCCTCACAAAGCAGTAGGATAGGATAGGATAGTAAGACGATTAATCGCCGGTTATCTGCTGTGATTGGCTGTAGAATATTCATACAACCACGCTAAATTAACGCAGAATTAAAAATTGTCACATTAATTCTGCGATAATTAGCGTTGAGAAACCCGGCCTGTATGTGCTGTGCTTGGAAAGAAGTGTAGTGAACGGTGCTGAAAACTTTTGTTGCTGTGAGTTATTTTTAACTGGAATAGTGAAAAATGTAGAGCTTTATTAGTTGTAACTGAGATTCAGCATATTTCTCCAAATCATAGAAATATGCGATGCGTTAAACTCAAACTTGATTCAAATAATCCAACACCTATAGCATTATTTTTTCTTAATTACTTGCACATTTTTTAGAAAAGTGTAAATTTCTGAAAGTTTTATAAAAAAATTACCGAACTGGGCATTCTGATTTACAAGTGACCCTGTACGTTTAGCTGATTAACGTTTTTGACTTAACTTAATTGTAGCCTTCCAGAAGGTGAATAAGAATAATCTTTACTATAGGACAAACACTGAACTATTCAAAAAATATTCAGCTGTTCATTTCAGGTTCAACACATCACAACTCCACAAAAAGTAGCTAGTATCATCTCATGTTAACTGCTATAGTTGGATGAACAAGCTAACTAACAGTCAAACATCCATCTACTTATTGGATTGTTCAAAGTTTGCTAGTTTATAAAGGGCTAAAAAGGGCTAAACAGGGCTCTATTTTCCTTACATTCAAACAAGCGTATTAGTACATTGAGAAAGTAGTGACATTGACACATCCGCAGAAACAGAACGCTGGCACCCTGCCTAGTAACACATTCGTGACATCTCCCCCGGTTGGCGGTTTCCTTAGCGCGATACATCCCTTTTTCTTTTGTTTTGTGAGGATAATAATCAAAATATTTACATAGAGTACTTCATGCGCGTTTCTCTTGGGAGTTGGCAGAAATAGGACGTAGAAAATGCCGAGGGCTTATGACATTACTTTATCTGTTTCACTTCTGTAAAATTCAGCCCTGTTTTTGGTTTTCGTACGGTATCATTCAGTTCATTTAGCTAAATACATTCGTTTTTCTTTTGTTTTTATAAGGATTTTTAAGATATTTACATAGAGTAACTTCATGCGCGTTTCTCTTGGGAGTTTGCAGAAAATGCCGTGGGCATACTTTATCTTCTTCAGTACTGTAAAATTTAGACATGTTTTCACACAATCTGCAATATGTGTAGAACCATTTATATTATTTATGACCTTTTTTACACCACACTTTCTGCAAAAATAAAGAAAAATATATTCTCGTTCAGTTTACTGTTGGTGCAGCAATTTTAATAAGTGAAAGAACGTCCCAATGAGTACCTAAAGTGGATCTCAGCCTAAGACAAATGCTACTTGTGTAGGCAGTCGCATTTGTTTAAACTCTAACTCGAAGCATATATTACAACTAAACCATTAATTAACTGTCACTTTCAAACAGTTAAGGAGACCGATTCACTGTCAATGAAACTATTAGCACGGCCGTGCACGAGGACGTCTGTAAGGTTTTTTTTCATTGCTGTGGCAAAGTTAGCTGACACTAAGAAGATAGGGAGATCGTAAGTAAAATAGGTACCTATTACCATCCCCGATTGGTATTACGCAAAAGGTCTTTTGAAATCAGCCACTTGAGTGCCTGAAAGGTGGATCCACGCGATACAGAATGGCTTTTAAATTGTTTCGGTAATAACGTGATCAACTGGTTTATCTTAAAATCGTAACACAGCATTGCTGCTAGGAATTGAGTAATTTAACACTTCTATTGTAATCTTTATTTTCATGAAACCCCATTAAATATAAACCGGTCAAGTGCGAATCGAACTCGTGCGCTAAGGGTTCCGTACCTACCCATTATACCGCCATAATAAAATTGGTATCATTTTTATTGGTGGCTAAGTTTGAAAAATATGGGCAAATTTAGATTTTCGCGATAACTTGTAAGTACCAAAATTTACCTTATTTTTCAATTTGTTTTTTTTTTATAATTTTTCCCTTACTTGTTCTGTAAGACCTTACTTTTTGCCAAATTTCGTGATTCTAGATCAACGGGAACTACCTTAAGGGTTTTCGACCCAAAACCTATCGGGTACTTCCGGTTGACCTAGAATTGTTGACTTAGTTAAATTAAAAGCAAGGTCATACAGCACAAGTAAAGGGAAAATTCCGAAAAATAAAAAAAAATAAAATTAAGGTAAATTTTGGTACTTACAAGTTATCGCGAAAATCTAAATTTACTTATATCTTTTTATCGTGTTGACTCAGGATCTTGATTTTACCTAATAGGGACTATAGACTTCAGTATCTGGTATAAATTTCAACTTGCTATACTCCATTTACTATAGCATTAGACAGAAGTTAAAAAAGGCTCTTTTACGTGCACACTTTGTAATAAAAATACAACAAACACTATTACAGTCAAGATTGATGTGAAGTTAAATATAATCAATTTAAATAACAGCTGTCACACTTAATTGCATCTATTTAACCTATCCACCTTCTGAAATTACAAGGCCTTAATTTAATATCATTTAGTTTTTACATAAAATAATGTCGTGTCAATGTTTAAAATCTAAAAGAAGCAGGGGTGGACAGTACCGGTAACGTTTTTCATGTCACTATAACTCAACCAAATCTAAAATGTTACCTGTTCCGTTCATAAGTTGTGGCTGCACATGTTTTTTTATTTTGTCGGTTTATGATGTCACCTATCCGTCAAATTGCGTAAATAATCTGCAGTTGTCAATTGTCATACTGTCATTCGCTTGTTGATACTAGTGAATGCTACGCCTTTTCCCGTTGTTATTGCTGAATTTTCGTGGTTTAGTTGTTATTTGTTACTGTTTTTCTGTTGTTATTGTTTTCTTATCGTTATTAGTGTTAGTTTTGTGTTGTTCGTACAAAGCGGTACGTTTTATTGAAATATTGACAGGGACGATCCCGGTGCAGGCCCGAGTGGCTTGCAAGTGCAACATGTACGGTCTGTAACTGTTAGTAACGGTGATCAGTGTCAACAGCGAAATATACGTGGCCCCAACGTTGATCCAGACGTTAAAATATTGTCTCCCAAGAAAAAGAGAACAAAGCAAACACCGCTTCGTGCTGTAGAAAAAAAACCAGTCATAAATATTTATAAAGATGTTAAGGGGTCCAGGCCCGAAGGTACTCCTGCTTTTAGGACGCAGTTATTTAACAAAACTGCAGAAATTGCAGGTAAGGATCATAAAATTATTATTATAAATAAATGTATTTGAAAGTAACATGCTTTGTGAGTTATAGATAACCTACATTATTAATCTTATTTTATAGGCATATCTCGTGCAACAGTCTATAATGTACTGAACAAGTACAATACAGAAGGTCGCCTGCATCATCCCTCCTGGCCAACGGAAATACTCAAAATCTGACGATTATGATGATATAACGTTAAGTGGAATACGAAGTAAAATTCATTCTTTTTTATTTGATAATGAGTTACCAACGTTGGACTTGGACGTTACCAACGTTAGATTCTGGAAGCCGTTAATAGCGATGAGTCTCTACCTGATTTAAAAAGAAGCACTTTATACAAATGAATCAAGAACAAATTGGAAGACGGCTCATTGGCCATATTGGTAAAACTTGATTTAAATGTATTTATTTTGATAATTTCAAAAGAAATACATTTAAAACAAGAATTGATCAACAAGTGATCACTTTCTTATGTGACATTACCAAACCATTAATAAAATGATCACTCCGTTCTCCGTCACTGAAAACTGGTTAAGTCTTAATGCCTCACCTCGGAGAAAGATGTTTATGGTTGTAGATTAACCTGTTCAATGACAGTAATGATGTTAATTTCGGTTGTTACTTAAAGGTTAAAATCTTTTTCCAGTGATTAAGTAATCTACCCCACCGGTACACAATTATTGATTTGCTTTTATTTCATTTCACAGGATCAACGGGTGGGTTTTTGATGGATGGTGAATTAATATTTGAAGCCAAAAAGGGTGATGGAGACTAAGAGACAGACTATTCTGAAATGGATGCACACAATTTTGAAAAGTAGTTTTAATTAATATTATCAGAAGTCGAGAGTGGTGCAGTTATTGTTATGGATAATGCGCCATATCATTCGAGGAAATTGGAGAAGCTGCCAACTACAGCCACACGAAAGGAAGATATTCAGTAGTGGCTAAAAAGCAAAAATATTCCTTTTGAGGAAAAACATCTTAAGGCCACTTTATTATTATAGTTAAAATTATGACTTTTGTTACCACCCATGTCAATTAATTATTATCATTTGTGATGACTGATGGTAGCAGTGACTAAATTGTTAAGTAATGTTTTGTATCGTATTTATTTGGTATATTGAAATTGTATTATACATATTGTGATAAAGTTGTTTTTAATAAACTGATTGTTACTAGTTTTTTTTTTATTTCATGTACCTATCCAAGCATCGTGAAGAGTAGATAGACAGAATACGCTTTATTGTATGCCATACATTGTTACTTACAAAAAAATCACATTCTTACGTTATTTATTAAAATTGTTTGAACTTGACTTGAAAATAAAAGGTTTCGTACTCCTGCTTCTGCGAGCCTCTTTTGTCTAATGCTATAATAAATGGAGTATAGGTCCACACGTTCCTGAGAAAATCGGTGGTGACACACGGACAGACGGACAAGAAAGTGATCTTATAAGGGTTCCTTTATTACATTTTGAGGTACGGAACCCTAAAAATCAGCTTAGTACCTAGTTTAAGTAATTTCTACAACAAACATTTAAACACACTGGTAAACTCTCAACCCTACCATTCGGTTTCGCCGGCTTTGGTAAAAAACCAGCCAAGTGCGAGTCGGACTCGCGCACGAAGGGTACCGTTATCGCAAAAAACGGCAAAAAAATACGTTTGTTGTATGTACACGTATGGGAGTTCCACTTAAATATTTATTTTATTCTGTTTTTAGTTTTATTTGTTGTTATATCGGCAACAGAAATTCATCATCTGTAAAAATTTCAACTGTCTAGATATCACAGCTAGCTATTTCGGCGCACGGTTGGCGCAGTGGTTGAGCAATTGACTGCTGCGCTGCGTGTCGCGGGTTCGATTCCCGCACGGAACAAAAATATGTATGACCTACAGATAATTGTTCCGGCTCTGGGTGTTTGTGTATGTGAGTTTATATGTTTGTAAACGCACCCACGATACAGGAAGAAATTCCTAGTGTGGGGCAACGTTTTTTTTTTAAAAAAGAAAAAAAAAAGAAAAAGAAATCACGCTTCATGAGATACTACCTATTGACCGACAGACAGACAGACAGACACATAGACGGACCGCGGAGTCTTAGTAATAAAGGTAAAAACGGGACCCCGTTTTTACCCTTTGGTTACGGAACCCTAAAAAATACGCTAAGTGTGTCAGCGACACCTGACAAGGAATTTACAAAAAATATATACGACGCTGCGGCACTGAAAGTTCCAGCTTCTAATTAACTGTTAATAAGCAGAGCATTAAGTTGCATCTACTTAACTTTGCACCTTCATAAGCTTGGTTTAGGATGTTAGAAGCCGGCTAAAGTCGACTGCAGTAATATAGTGGCAGGCAGCTATTGCAGCTAATAACGGCGGGCGGCGGCAACAGCGCAGAAACTTAGCTTCCGCCTTCTGAGTCCCAGTTCGAATGAGAGAATTTTGATATTTTTAGGTGAACATAAGTTAACAAGTAACACTTTATTTGAAAATAGTAACTATGAAGTTTCTTATCTGTTCTTCTCCACAAGACGAAGAACATTTGGAAGGGACAACGAAAATCATTTAATGTTAGTTTTAACTGTAAATCGTGTCTAATTGTAATTAATTATTTGACTTTGAACAATACTCCTGAATTTCTATGGCAAACCGATGTATTGGTTAATTAAGTCTAGATCTACATTCATGTGTATACTAACTTCTGCCAGCGGCTTTGCCCGCGTAAAAATATTGTCTTATCCCAAGGGAACATTATACCAGGATGAAAAGATGACAGACTATAATCTATTTCTGTGCCAAATTTCATCCAGATCCGTTCAACCGTTCTAGCGTGATTGAGTAACAAACATACATCCATCCATCCAAATGTTCTTATTCTTAATATTAGTAAGAAATGTCTGGCTTTATAACCGCTTTGTGCAACCGTGGGCATATCATTCTCTATACAGGAGCCTTTGTCCTTTTGAAGTTGTAATTATTCATGAGTTTAGTGGACACAGACGTGGTTTGGTGTTAGTTTGATCCCCAGCGGAACTGACTTAATTGGTGTTGCTATATTAAATTAATTTAACCAACTTAGGTATTACAATGTTCACTGGTAATAGACGAGATATCTACCTATATATTGAGTTGTTCATGTAAAATCATTTGGCAAGTATCAGAACCCAATAAAATTGAATGGAAGAACAACCAACATAAATCATATTTTACAGCTTCAAATAGTAATATCAATCAATGGCTTTCAAGTAATAAAATAGAGAGCATAACTTTATTTCATCGGACATTTTAACGTTAACAACTCGTAAATATGTTTGAATTTTTATTGCCCAATGGATTATGGACGTCAGCGTCATAGTAAAATGCTTTCATGTTAGACAAATATTGGTAAAGTCATTTACAACTGTGATTTTGAAAGACTCTAGAATAGTATTAGATAACTATATAATCGTAAATCATACCAATTTTTTTTAAATTAATAATAGGCTTGCGCTTGACCATTATCTCACCTGATGGTAAGCGATGATATGATCGACGATGAAGCACGCTTGCCTAGAAGAAACCTTTTCACTCTTGAATTAAATACTCCCAGGTTGTAGCTATCAGGAAATACAGACTCCGGCAGGGAATTCTTTTGCTGTGCGCATAATAAAAGTATTCCCAAAAGGTTTAGTGCGTATGCGTGGGATGTCCACCATGTACCGATGACGCATCGCCGTACGTCTTGTAGTGCGATGATGGAACGGGCTAGGGGAATCCGTTCATGCAATTCCAACGCAGACTCGCCGAAATGTAACCGATTAAAACCGACAGGCTGGCAACTCGGCGCCGACGTTCAAGGCTCTGGAGCCTAGGCTGGACCAGTATCTCATTGCCGAAAAGCCTCTTGGCCCGTTTTTCGATCTGTTGGAACAGGGTTGCTGTGTTTTATTTTTTTCGCTCCCTGTTACCATCTGAAGCCCTGTGCTAACCCTGGCTGAACATCATCAGGTCGTATACTTGCACCATACTGTCACGTGATCAACCCCTTTACATTTTGGCATTTCGATCATCGCCATCGCTGACATCGAATCACACTTGTCAAGCGCCCGCCAAGAGGTGCTTCATTTATCTAAACTTGAGATTATAAAGTGGCAATCATTTGTTTGTCCGTAAGTATAGTGACATGGCTGTGAAAATTCTTTCTGTGATGACACGACATTATCTCTGTGATCATCATCATCATTTTAATGTTCCCACTACTAGGAGTAGGACACAGGCCTCTTCTCTGTGAGAGAGGCCTTAATCCACCACGCGGGCCCAGTGCGGATTGGTGAATGTCACATGTCTTCGAATGTTTGGTTCTAGGACATGCTGGGTTCCTCACGGTGTTTTCCTTCACCGTTTTGTGAGTAGTGGTGATGAAAATACACAAAGTAAAGCGCCTGCCTGGGTTCGAACCCACGACCTACAACTTGTAAGTCACGGCTGTCACCACTGGGCCACCACAGCTCCTCTATCACAAAATGCCATTAGCTAACTACATTTTAAGCACGGTCCGTGTGCCACACGGGTATAAGCCACACGGGAGCTAAGCCGCAGGAAAAGAACTAAAGAACATAATAATAATTTTCTTTTATCTTACTAATATTATAAATGTGAAAGTTTGAATGGATGGATGTATGTTTGTTACTCAATCACGCCAATAGCATAGCACAGGGATTATAGTCTGGAATAGCACATTGGCTACTTTTTGCCGGTAAAATATTCCTTTGGGTTAAAAAAACACAGTAGAACAAGTGAAAAGTACAACCACAAATTGCCCATCCAAAAGGGATACCAACTCAGCATTTTCTGGTCGTCAGACATCCAGCTATATATAGGAAGCTAAGATGAACGAGGAGATATTTCATACTCTATAGTGTAGGGCGCCGCAATAAACGCTTAGAAGGCGTTGACGATGATTGATGATCCGCTCCCAAGAATTCTCGTTGAACACTCATTAGTATTTATCATTTCGACATTTGCCTACCGTAACGTATTTTGGAAGTTCTAGGGAAAAATAAATGGCGGTAACCTTTTCCCAGCCGGTCATTAACCTTAAAGGTCAATGACCGGTTTCAGGGTTACTTGGGTTAATGTCCTAATCATGACGCTTGGTTTGATGAAAGTTGAACATAGAACTGGGCTATACTGCTGTCTGGATTATACGGTGAGTGGGCCCAACTAACTTTAAAAACTACTTACCTACCAAAGATTCGAAAACGATTCTTGATAACGCACAAAACGTTAATCAATCAATTCTAATCCAAATCCGCAATCATTTTCGAATCTGTAATAGTTACCTACGGTGTGGATGTGCGCTGCGCTGCTGCAGTTCTGAAGTCACATCTATTGAACAAGCGTAAAAATCAAATGGTTTGTTTAAAACGAGCTGTTTTTGTCAGGATATCTCGTGTATTGTGGGTTCCGTACCATTATCGCAAAAAAACGGCAAATAAAAAACGGTTGTTGTATGGGAGCCCCACTTATATATTTATTTTATTCTGTTTTTAGTATTTGTTGTTATAGCGGCAACATAAATACGAAAATTTCAACTGCCTAGCTATAACGGTTCATGAGATGCAGCCTGGTGACAGACGGACAGACAGACAGACATACAGACAGACGGACGGACCGCGGAGTCTTAGTAATAGGGTCCCGTTTTTACCCTTTGGGTACGGAACCCTAAAAAACGGCCAACATTATCTGCAAGTAAATGTACATTTTTATTATTGCAGGAGCCAAAGCCGCTTACATTGACAAAAAATCAGTCGCTTAGCTAATGCGATAACTAGAACTCACAAAAAAAATATACATGCCCCTATATCTCTGCCCATGCCCCAAGATGCCACAACAAATCGCATCTGTCCCGTAATCCAATAGAACAAAGAATCTTAAGTAAATTCAATTACTAACTAATGCAATACTGTTTGTAAATAAACGCGGCATTTAATGTGATTACGTAAACGTAACGCAAACGTAACGTAAACAGTCTGAATCTCAGGGCTGCGAGAAAGTAATTGGCTGATTTATGTGGTTCATAGTTATGATGCGACAGATTCTTAGATCGCACTAGTTTATTTTGTTTTTTTTTTATTTATAGCCTGATCAATAATGATATAACAACTTAAATTAGATTTCGTTAATTTTTTCGAAAAGTTCTCTGCCAATTTTTTTTCAATTTTCACTTTCCATTGCTAGCCTAAGTTCAAATTTTCACTTTCATTCCCCACATTCCCATAGTTTCCCTGTATGATTTTGTAAAATTGCTGAAACTCGATAAGAAAAGCCATCTTACAAGGAATAGTTCGAAATAGGTTTAGTACTTGCTGTTTGCTTTTGTTTCAGGTTTATATGGAAGTTAAAATAAATGATAGGTCGAAATTAGTTCATCCTATTAGAGGCAGACTACAGCTTCACAACACCTCTTCCAGTTTTTACACCAGAAATAATAAAGTTTGTTCAATTCAACTGAGACCACACGCCAATCCTTGGTGTCATCCAGTCTGCGACTCACCTCTCGCGAAGTTTGGGTGGAAAAACACCCAAGAGGTGTGCTAATACATGAATGAGAACAATGGGGCTGAAATACGTTTGGTGGTAGTAGTCCTTTTATATATGTTTGTTTTGTGTACAATAAATAATATGAATATAAAAAGAAATCCTTTTAAAATAACGTGTGAGTAACTTAACGCAAATTTGTACGACCCAGTGAAAAAACGCTTCGAAATGTATATCCCTTCCTAAGCTACCATGATACAAATAGACAAATATAGTACCTCTCCCACTTCTGACGTCGGGTTGAAACAAATACAATTCAACTTAGACCACACGCCTATGCGTGGTGCCATACAGTCTGCGACCTCCGCTCTCGCGACGTTTGGGTGGAATAACACCCAAGTGGTGTGTCATCCCATGAATGAGGACAATGGGTTACTCGCGTCTGTTTGCGGGCCGTGACACAGTTGTTAACTTTGCCAAAATTGTGTGGAAACAACCTACCCTAACATAACAGCACAGCATGCTTTTCACGCTGTTATGTTAGCTTATTATTGTGTGAGATTATGTTATTTTCTTTTAACATAATACAAAAGATGGAGCTGCTGTAATCATTTTTTTTACTTGTTGTTGCTACTAAATAAAGATTTTCTTATTTAATTTGAATGCTATTTTAATGCTAAGATGTTTTTCTTTATACACAAAATATACTTTGACTTTGGCTTTGACTTTAGTAAATCGTACATTTGATTTGAATATCACTTGACACACAGATGTATCTAAAGATACGGTTGTATGTACAAGACGTAAATTATTGCAAAATAATACCAAAATAATCGCAAATAAGTTTCAGACAAAATCAGTTTGAAACGTAAAGAGTTTAGTTTTGGCCATTTTTAGGGTTCCGTACCCAAAGGATAAAAACGGGACCCTATTACTCAGACTCCACGGTCCGTCTGTCTGTCTGTCTGTCTGTCACCAGGCTGTATCTCATGAACTGTGATAGCTAGACAGTTGAAATTTTCATATGTGATGTATTTCTGTTGCCGCTATAACAACAAATACTAAAAACAGAATAAAATAAATATTTAAGTGGGACTCCCATTTAACAAACGTGATTTTTGTGCCGTTTTTTTGCGATAATAGTACGGAACCCTTCGTGTCCGAGTCCGACTCGCACTTGGCCGGTTTTTACTATTGAAGAATCCTAACCAGAATTCCATATGCAGGTATATAAAACACTCTCTAAGGGGATAGGCCGCGCAAAATCTGCAAAGTACAAGGAAAAGTAATATTTAATTTAATTACAGGACTCCCTGAAGACTTCCAACAGTATTGTTTTAATTATCCCAAGCACGGAACTCCGACAGAACGAATATATTCTTGTTTTATGCTGTCATCGTGGAGTTTCAACAACCATCCTACTTCTGACGTTGAATGTTTCTGCGAAGAGAAATCAACTTTTAAGTGGTTTGAAATTTCTGTCAGTTTCATGGGATAGATAGAATTAGGACTGTATACGGGTGTAATTTGTATTTAATTAATTTCTGGGATAGTAACAGCTTAAAAGGTCTTTACAATAAAACGTAAATGTGAGGCGCTTAAATGAATTTAGCGAAAAAAGTAGAAATTATATTGCTATCACAATTGGTTTGTTGAACCATTTTATTTTTTGTAAGAAATGCAAAGATCATATATAAGTTTTCATACAAAACTATTTTTAGTTTTTTTTTTTTCATTGTAATTACAAAGTAAAATCCAATCGAAAATATTTTTTTGAATCCAGTACCGAAAACACCCCGACAATTTTCCGAACAAACCCGAGCCCGTGTGACGTCACAACGTTCATTTCTACTCATTGTGGCACATAGCATATACAGTGTTTTGACTTTTTACCGATTCACTCTTGTTATTATCGTCAATATATTGATGAATATCGAATTATTGATCGAACCTTAAAAGTTATCGTGCTTGCTTCGAATCATTATGTACGAACACTACAAAAAGATCCCCATTATATGTGTTTCGCGCAATAGCCAAGTACCTAGCAATCTGTACTAAATTTGAGAAATGTTCTATGTCTAACTAGATTCCAATTATAATGTGTTTATTATGTTGTTATCTTGTTTTAATTTAGTATTAGATCCGTATTAATTTCTTACTTTGATCATTAAAGACTGAGAAAAGTAAATTTTTAAGGGAACTTTCGAGCAAAGTTGACATTTTGTTGTATAATTACGTAAATTGAAAACATGAGTTTTTGTTTATGGAGATATATTCATTATTTTATTCTTAAATGACAGATATAGGCGTAAAACTAATATTTCTGTTTGAATTATGAAAATCGGTCGATGCATTTAAGAGATATTTACTGACGAATTAGTGTAAGGAAAATCTACCAAGTTAATATTTTCACATTAGTATTTTAATACCTCAATGTATTTTCACGTTTCTGTTCTACAAACTTTTTAGTGTTTGTAAATATGTAATATAGATATTAGTGTTTAATATTATTAAGGGATATGTAAATAATGTGAATTAACGAAAATGTTATGTTTATGTGTATCATATCTAATGAAATTTTTTGATATGCAAAGTCGAAGTTTCGCGCCAATCGTGTTTGTTTACTTTTTATTTTACACCAATATCACCTACCCATATGTAAAAAAGATTAAGTTATGACAATTATGTTTCTAAATGTACCTGGTAAACAACAATAACTAACATAGGTCCACTAACACGACCCATCCACGGTCCATTACGACTACTTTATTTATGCTCAAAACTTCCAAATCGTCCATCAGGTGGATATATTATCGACATTAGCCTTTATGAATCCTTTATCACACAAGACTAAATAAAATTTGTTGTTTAATAATATTTTCGCACTAATTTTCGGATATTTTTAGTCAATTCACGTGCAGTTGACACTGTATTATCGTGAAATTCCTTGAACGTTATGACGTCACCAACATGGCGACTGATCATGGCCCGTTTGTAGACAGGTGGTTCTTTTGAAAATTTTATCGATTTTCAATTGCTTATAATAAATTGAAAAAAAAATATTTAAGAGATTTCTGGAACGAAAATATAATTTATGATATGTAAAGTTTCAAAATAAATTTAAAAAATCGTATTTTTTTTTAAATTCAACAACCCAATTGGCAGACAGCATCACTGATAGCATTTTGTTGTAAAAAAGTACGTAAACCTACTTTAATAATTCTTAAGTTACTTTACGTATATTTAGATGCAGATAGTGTCAGGATTGACGTAAACCACGATTTTTCCTAATATTGAGAATTAGGAAAAATCGTGGTTTTATATCGAAAACAAAGGATATATGTAAACCTTTTTTCCAACTAAGATAGAGTTGTCTGCCAATCTCAACGGATGTACCAGTGACAGATATACCAGTACCACCGATAATATAATACTAACATACAATCTCAACGGATGTACCAGTGACAGATATACCAGTACCACCGATAATATAATACTAACATACAATCTCAACGGATGTACCAGTGACAGATATACCCAAAGACCTTATATAAGAAGTATAAGGTCTTTGGATATACCAGTACCACAGATAATATAATACTAACATACAATCTCAACGGATGTACCAGTGACAGATATACCCAAAGACCTTATATAAGAAGTATAAGGTCTTTGGATATACCAGTACCACAGATAATATAATACTAACATACAATCTCAATGGATGTACCAGTGACAAATATACCCAAAGACCTTATATAAGAAGTATAAGGTCTTTGGATATACCAGTACCACAGATAATATAATACTAACATACAATCTCAACGCATGTACCAGTGACAGATATACCAGTACCACCGATAATATAATACTAACATACAATCTCAACGGATGTACCAGTGACAGATATACCCAAAGACCTTATATAAGAGGTATAAGGTCTTTGGATATACCAGTACCACAGATAATATAATACTAACATACAATCTCAACCGATGTACCAGTGACAGATATACCAGTACCACCGATAATATAATACTAACATACAATCTCAACGGATGTACCAGTGACAGATATATCAGTACCACCGATAATATAATACTAACATACAATCTCAACGGATGTACCAGTGACAGATATACCAGTACCACAGATAATATAATACTAACATACAGATGCCCCATTCCATACAAAGAAATCGTGCCGACGTAACTAGCGTTTTTTTTCTGATTAAGATGATTATTTTTATAAGTACTTCGATCGCGTTCGGTTACGTTCCACGGCTATAGAAGGTGTTAGCAGCAACTTGCTAGTAAAAGGGTTCGCTCGGTTCGTGACAATTTTTTCTTTAAATACAGTGACGATTTGTTTTATAGTATTTTTTTTGCAAGTTTTTACAGTTTCATTGTAACAAAATGTGTTACAATACAAATTAAAAAATTCGAGTGGCATGCCTCAGAAATTTAAAACAGTGCCATCAATTGGAATCAATTTTAAATGATCCGTTCAAATAATCTTTGCTTAGGAGAGTTGATTAAAAAGGACCATAATTTTTAAAAGATCAATTCTAGAAAATGTTAATTTACACACATTTAAATAACAAATCGACGCATATCGCGCCATCTAGTGACATTTATTTAAAAGCGCTGGGACCCCGTGCCAGTACGATACATGGATCGACCGCCTATGTGACCTTCATCGCAAGACTGGTTGACTTCTAACTACCGTTAACGATTGTCAATGCTAGCCGGGAGCAGCGGCTTAACGAGCTTCCCGAGGCACGGAGGGGACTGTAATGTACGGTCACCCCATCCACAAACAGACCTTGGCAAGCGATGCTTAGCCTTGAAGACCGACCCGTGCGTTTGTTATTATTATACCCTTACGAAAACAAACAATACATCTATAAGATACCAAGAACTTTGAATAAATAAATAGCTAGGTAAGTACTGTCTTGCGGACTCCAGACAAGTGTCATTCTACCAGCGAAGGCGATGCTCGAAATGCCAAAATGTAATGATGTTAAAGTCCTCGCCAAACTTCTTGGCCGCCCTGAAGATGGTTTACCAGATGCGTGAGGCACGAAACGGTGCTGTTTTTGTATGAGATTTACTACTGCGCAGCCATTGTAGCCAACTTCAGGGTGGCCCAGAAGTTTGGCGAGAACTATACTATACTTGGCCTATTTGTACAAATATTTGCTCCAACAATATTTGCTTTTTTATTACTAAATTAACTTTATTTCAATAGTAGTAAGGTTCGTTTGGCATTGTCAAAGTTTCGCAAATATTTTGCATAATATGCCTAAGTGTAGGGTAGGACATTTCGATAGCACTTGTAATTCCCATAAATTCTTGAGTTTTTTCAATACCTATCTAATCTCTGGCAAAGTTGATAGAATGTCGAACGCGAGTTCAACAACGGATTATAAAAAAAAAAAAACAATTGTCTAGAGTCTCAGAACCAATAAAGGCACGCAGGTGTCACGCTTTGCAATGAAAGGTGAACCCATCCTCCAACCGACCTTAACAAGCGTTGCTTGACCAACATTTATTTTTATTTTTTATTATTGATAGGCTCGCGCTTGACCACTATGTCACCTCTCTCATATAACCACTCGAGCGTCTGTTGTTGCCCCTGTTTCGTAAGGGTATAAATAATAACAGTAAATTCAGAGAAGGGATAAACAAACTGTACATCTAAAAGATTTATCAAGAACATTGAATAAATAAACAACCTACTGTCTTGAGGATTCCTAAACTCTTGTGACCCAGTTTGTTTCCAGTTGAACAAAAACTGCGGACGCACTTAATTTCTCTTTCATTGTCGCGTAACTGACAGATTGAGCGAAATAACATTAGTGGAGAGAAGAAGGAAAAACTGGGAGGAGAGATTTTATTACCTATGTAGCGGCACCGACACCGCCACTTACAAAGTAATAACATGACGTCACACAAATCCTACATCGCGCAAGCAAAGTTTGCGGCGCGATTTGAACGTATACAACAGTCCGACGATAACCGTTGGGCAGTTGCCCGGACCAGACATAACCAACCGTCTGGTCGGAGGATCCTCCCTTTTCTATGGAGGTTTGTGGGACTTTACACCCTGTTCCGTATACCTCCAAACCTAGTTCAAGTAAGTTTCGGGAGACAAGTGTTTGTTATTGAATCACTAACTTTATTACCTAGTTCAAGTAATTTTCGGGCGACAAGTGTTTGTTATTGAATCACTAACTTTATTACCTAGTTCAAGTAAGTTTCGGGAGACAAGTGTTTGTTATTGAATCACTAACTTTATTACCTAGTTCAAGTAATTTTCGGGCGACAAGTGTTTGTTATTGAATCACTAACTTTATTACCTAGTTCAAGTAAGTTTCGGGAGACAAGTGTTTGTTATTGAATCACTAACTTTATTACCTAGTTCAAGTAAGTTTCGGGAGACAAGTGTTTGTTATTGAATCACTAACTTTATTACCTAGTTCAAGTAATTTTCGGGCGACAAGTGTTTGTTATTGAATCACTAACTTTATTACCTAGTTCAAGTAATTTTCGGGCGACAAGTGTTTGTTATTGAATCACTAACTTTATTACCTAGTTCAAGTAATTTTCGGGCGACAAGTGTTTGTTATTGAATCACTAACTTTATTACCTAGTTCAAGTAAGTTTCGGGAGACAAGTGTTTGTTATTGAATCACTAACTTTATTACCTAGTTCAAGTAAGTTTCGGGAGACAAGTGTTTGTTGTTGAATCACTAAGTTTATTACCTAGTTCAAGTAAGTTTCGGGAGACAAGTGTTTGTTATTGAATCACTAACTTTATTACCTAGTTCAAGTAAGTTTCGGGAGACAAGTGTTTGTTGTTGAATCACTAAGTTTATTACCTAGTTCAAGTAAGTTTCGGGAGACAAGTGTTTGTTATTGCATCACTAACTTTATTACCTAGTTCAAGTAAGTTTCGGGAGACAAGTGTTTGTTATTGCATCACTAACTTTATTACCTAGTTCAAGTAAGTTTCGGGAGACAAGTGTTTGTTATTGAATCACTAACTTTATTACCTAGTTCAAGTAAGTTTCGGGAGACAAGTGTTTGTTGTTGAATCACTAAGTTTATTACCTAGTTCAAGTAAGTTTCGGGAGACAAGTGTTTGTTATTGCATCACTAACTTTATTACCTAGTTCAAGTAAGTTTCGGGAGACAAGTGTTTGTTATTGCATCACTAACTTTATTACCTAGTTCAAGTAAGTTTCGGGAGACAAGTGTTTGTTATTGAATCACTAACTTTATTACCTAGTTCAAGTAAGTTTCGGGAGACAAGTGTTTGTTGTTGAATCACTAAGTTTATTACCTAGTTCAAGTAAGTTTCGGGAGACAAGTGTTTGTTATTGCATCACTAACTTTATTACCTAGTTCAAGTAAGTTTCGGGAGACAAGTGTTTGTTATTGCATCACTAACTTTATTACCTAGTTCAAGTAAGTTTCGGGAGACAAGTGTTTGTTGTTGAATCACTAAGTTTATTACCTAGTTCAAGTAAGTTTCGGGAGACAAGTGTTTGTTATTGCATCACTAACTTTATTACCTAGTTCAAGTAAGTTTCGGGAGACAAGTGTTTGTTATTGAATCACTAACTTTATTACCTAGTTCATGTAAGTTTCGGGAGACAAGTGTTTGTTATTGAATCAGTTCCAGTTCGTCCTGCCTTCTTCTACTACGGGGTCTATGGGGACTATGGGGTCTGCCACGACGCCTTCTGGCTTTGTCACAGCAACCATTTTTAACCATTAAATCTACCACCAACGCGCACTGGGTCCGCGTGGTGAATTTCGGCCCATTTCCTCTTCCAAAGAGAGGAGTCCTGTGTCTCAGCAGTTCATCATCATGATCAGCCTATAGCACTTCAGCTTGCTTATTCTGTGAGCTATGTCGACAACTGTGCTTCTCTGCCGGAGCACCTCGGCATGTCTCAGCAGTGGAAACATCAAAGGATGATGATGAAGTAACCCTAATGTAAAGAAGCATGTTAAAGAATCTGTTTGTAGATAGTAATATCTCGATGTATGGAACCGATTACAAAAACTATTGTCCTGATCGGATGCTTGTCTATCGCTAAGTGGCGTACGCTTCTTTTTATACCGATAACATGCACAATACCAGTGGGATAGCACACGGAAGCAAAGCCAAGGGGAAATCTAGTAAATGCATAAATAAACAGACTGTCTAATATAATCCTTTATCTACTTGTAGGAGCCAAAAAGAAAATTTTAAAAGCTTATTTGGATACCGTCAGAATTCGTTATGATATTTGCCGCAGTGAGCTCAAACTTGGCTTTACGAAAATACCGGTTTTTTAAAACTAATTAATATTTAATTTCTCAAGAATAACAAATTCCATATCGGGTTGAAGAACCTCGTCTTGATAACGGAAATAACCATCGATTAATGTCAATAAATAACAAGCTGTAACTGTCAATTTGATGATTAGAGGTGAACTCTAGTTGGAGGACATACTCTTGGAATATAGAGGAAATAATACATTACCTTCTTTAATTCTTGGGGTAAGATGAGATTAAACTGACCCCAAGTTACAAGCAAGAAAAATATCCTAGAATTAACACGACAAATTGTCATCCGCATAATGTGATTGGTTGAATGAATTGTCAACAGCCAATCACAGCTAGCGTACGATTGACAAATTGTCACATTAATTAGGGTTACGTACGTCCGAATGAAAATACGAAATTTTAGGGTGGTTGAGCACTACAAGTCCGTGTCCGTGATCCGTGTCCGTGAAATTTCGGTTTCAAAGTAGCCGTAGTCCCGAGACTCCTCTATCCGTCATAATTCATATCATTTTGAAATCGGCACGCAAATCACGGACACGGACGTGTAGTGCGAAACCGCCCATATAGGATCACTCGTGTGTTACAGTTACAGCCAATTTTATTTATTTATTTGTATTGTTCCAGAAACTAAGTCTTCATTTATTAGAAGTTAATTTATTTTTAACCGACTAAAAAAAAACGATGAAAAGCTTTTTCAAAATCAAAATCAAAATTTCTTTATTCAATTAAGCCATTAAGCGGCACTTTTGAACGTCAAAAAAGTAATAATTTAAAAGTAACAATAATTGATTCTACGTATTCTTAATTCAAAACGTATATTTTTACTTTATTGCAAAACAATATCAGTGTTGTTAATGCAAAAATGGGCATGGCTATTAAACATAAATAAAACCCCTGACTTCAAATTAGGAAAATCGTATATTTTGAACAGTTTTCTTTAGTGTGCCTAAGACTTACGAAGTTAATTATTTACGGCAGCATTTTTGATCAAAGACCGCAGCTCTATTCGAGAGGCAAGGTAAGCTTGAGTTAAATAAGTCAAACTCTGATCAGGTTTCCAGGAGTTGTGCAGTGAAGCCCGGTGGCTTGTTTGTTTACCAAGAGACTCGGTAATTTGACCTACATCTAGGGAACGGTAATCAGAATTGCTTAATTATTTAGTTAGCTAGCTCGAACTTCTTTTCGGGGTAGAAGTTTGTGTTGAGAGTAATTGAAACATTGGCTTTAGTAGGAATCTATCAGTTTTTAATTGATTGGTAAATATAATATCTTTTCCCATGAGGTTAAGCAGTACCTACAGAACGTCACCTGCTACGATCCTTATATACTTATATACTGGTATAATTTTGCTTGGAAACATGAAATGGTTGTATTGTATCTTGTATTCAGGGTTCTACATTCCTGCTTAGGACAATAAAAGTGATTCCTTGGTTACTACTATCGCTAGTAAGGACTTGGACAAGGACAAGAAAGAATAAGATAGATTTATTTATATCTGTCGCAAACGCAACATCATTTATTTATTTTATAGTCGCTATTAATAGTCGAATTAACACAACAATGTCACAAATGAACATGACTTTGATATCACTTCTAAATCTGGCACGATGTAAAATTCTTGAGTTGGAAAGGACGAATAATGCAAAGTATTTTGATGGTAGACTATTATGGTAAATATTTTATTGGTATTTTATTCAATCAGATAAAAAGCATATTTTCTGTAGGGTTTACAAACGTCACTATATTTTCCAAACGTATCTTAAACTGTAATCCTCTACGATACCCCTTTGTTTATAAACTTCTTAGGTTACGAGTATCTTAATACCTTTAAATGTATCTTCTTATTTTTCTTTAGTAGTGAAATGAACCTCTAACTTAAAGTAAATTATTTTTATACACATGCCAAGATTTTCATGTTTACATTAGTTTACAGGAAAACGCTGCCCCGAGTTCAGAATAAAAAAATTGAAGTTAAGTATTTATCAAACACTATTTTAGCCTGATAGGCTATCATATGGCATCAAAGTGGAGACACGTTTTAATTCTAAATAATCAATTCAGAAAACGGCCGGCGGTCTTGGCCGAAAAACACTGCTCTTGTCTTTAAAAGAACGATTGGACCACTGCGGTATCCGTAGCAAAACTACAGTCTGACCCAAATAAAAAAAAGAAAACAATAAAACCTCTTTCCAAATTCAGAATGGAAGTGTTCCATATTCAAATGAAGTTTAGTTTTTAATGTAATCAGCCAGGCTGCATCAAACTCGTTTAGTTTGTTCCCGGTTTAAATTTGTGATAGTTGCATGCAGCGTTTATTATGCAGATAGATTCCGTTGTGCCTACTTATTGTTTTATAAGCTTTATTTATACTGCAGTAATAAATCCGGCTTTATTATAGAAAAGTATTAATTTTATTCGTATGATGAGCGGTTGATTGGTAATCGTAGTTTTATTTTCAGAACTTTTTATAATTGTCCAAAACCAAAATAAAATATATTTTATTTAAAACTTACCGAAAGAAAAAAATAATTTAAAACTTAATTTTATCATTGGCAATTTATAGTATTTCTACTTACAGTTCCAATTTCAAAAATTCCATTGTTTGGAATCCTTTATAGAGGTCGTGTTCATAAGTAAGTAGAGCGAAAGGTTGAGTTTATAGTCTGAACGAGTATTGTCGGCATTTCTACGTTTGAGCAAAAAATGTAACGTTAATTTTAAAACGTAAAACAGATGCCGGTTTCTGTTAGGTTAGATTTTATATTTAGTTTTTATTGTGTTATAAATTCTTTACATGTTTAGAACAAAGCTGTAATAAAACAGCGAACAGTAGATAATAAAAAAATATTATACTTCCTGTGACGTAACCAGATCCATAAATACAAAACATTTTAATTCATGATTCACTGAAAATATGAAAACAACCTATCCTGGAAAAACAACAAACTGTATATGAGCCAACCACACCAATACCACCTTAATAAATCGAATAACAGCACTACCACCTGTTTAAAAATTATTAAAAAATAAAAATGACAGTTGGTGATGATTCTAAATTCGAATTGAACTCACCGACGAGAGCCGCGAGTGCCGCGAGCGTGGCAGCCGCGAGTGCGGCTGTAGCGGGCGCGGCGCGGGGCATGACTGCCGGATTCACGCCGGGATGTTGCCAGACGCGAATGGACAAATGCGCCAATTTTCCGGACGGGAAAATTGTACCAATTTATCGGTGAATTATGGTTATCTATTCATATTAAGTGTAGTTGCAAACGTATATTATGTTGCGTGGGGGTTCACTTATATTAATTAAAAAGGGTATTAAATCAAAACCTCGTAAAGATATAGTAGACCTATCAGTTGAACAAAGTGTTGAACTGTCCTGTGTTGAGCTGGATAAGCATGTCATAGTGTGCGTCTACAGACCCCCTAATTATAAGAACTACTCTATATTCGAGTCAGTGATGGAAGATGTTTTGGCAAAACTTGCAATGGGTAATAAACTAGTAATTGTCTGTGGTGACTTTAATATTAATATTTTAGAAGATAATTCAGATAGCAGTAGGTTATTAAATCTCTTTAAATCATTTAATTTGTCACATGTGTTTATGGAACCAACCCGAACTACACTGACTTCTGCTACATGTATTGATAATGTTTTTTGTTGCTGCAACTACTTGGACAAGGCCATTATAAATTATCTGCCTTCGGATCATAGTGGGCTATTGGTGACATTTGAGTACATTATGCGAATAAAACAAGTGCAGATTCAATCCAGACCAATAACAGCCGGTAAATTAAATAAATTTAACAGTACTTTAATCTGTAAGTTAAGCGATCAGGACCTCACAGTGAATAATGGTAATATTTTGTATGATAAAGTTTTCTCAGTGGTTCAAAAAGAGTTCAATAACACTTTTAAGAAGAAAACTAAAACTATATGCCCTAAGTTTTTATTCAGTGACTGGGCGACTACAGGACTTAGGAAAAGTAGGGAAAGACTTTACGAGCTATATGGCCTTAAGCCTTGTATTAACACTGAAACTTTTAATAAGTATGTTGCTACTTACTCAAGAATTTTTAAAAATACATGCAAGGCAGCTAAGGCCTTGTACATTAGCAATAAGGTTAAATTAGCAGAAAATAAAATCAAGACGGTTTGGAAAATTATAAATAATGAAACGAATAGGAATAAAAGAAATAATACTGATTACACGCTTGAGACCACACACGGACTTATTAGAGATAACAAAAAAGTTGCGCAAGAATTTGTAAATTTCTTTACCAACATCCCAATTAAAACGACTGAAACCTTAAATTCTTCGCCCTCGATTGCTTTTGGATTATTAAACGCGAACGTTTCAGCCTGCCCGAATGTATTTAACTTTTCACATATAAATCCCATAACAGTAATAAAAACTTTTAAGCAAATCAAGGTTAAACCGACTGAAGATCTGTGGGGAATGTCCATCAAAGCTTGTACCTCCATTATTCAGACTATAGCGCCATACTTGGCTTTGATTTTCAATTTGTGTGTGGATCAAGGAGTTTTTCCGGATCTAATGAAATATAGTAAAGTTATACCACTTTTTAAATCTGGGGACAGTAAAGACACAAATAATTATAGACCAGTATCCGTGTTGCCGGTTTTCAGCAAGGTATTTGAGAAGATAATGCTAAATCAAATGCTCATTCATTTTAATACGAATAACATCTTGCATGATAAACAGTATGGTTTCACCAGAGGACGTTGTACAACTGACGCTGGTGTCACCCTATTGAAACACATCTTTAATGCGTGGGAAGAGTCGCAGGATGCCATAGGTATCTTCTGCGACCTGTCGAAGGCGTTTGATTGCGTTAATCATGAAACATTACTTCTGAAACTTGAGCATTACGGGCTAGGTCAAGCAGCGTTAAGTTTGGTTAAATCTTATTTGAATGATAGACAGCAATTAGTTCAGATAAACGGTGTGAATTCGTCGGGGTTAAACGTAAAAATGGGGGTACCCCAGGGCTCAATTTTAGGTCCTTTCTTATTTTTAATATACATAAACGATTTACCCCGTTTATTGGAAAACAAACTAAACATGGTGTTATTTGCTGATGACACATCTTTAATTTTTAAAATAAATAGACGTACTTGTCGGGTTGACGACGTAAATAACGCGCTTCGGCAGGTTCAGGATTGGTTCACTGCCAATAATTTAGTTTTAAATGGTAATAAAACCAAGTGCGTAAAATTTTCCTTGCCGAATGTCAAAAGTACTGATTGTGACATTATATTAAACAAGGAGAAGCTAGAATTCGTCGATAAAACGGTTTTCCTGGGGATCACGCTGGACTCAGGGTTGCAATGGGGTCCTCATTTGGTATCCCTTGCAGGGCGGCTGAGTTCGGCAGCGTATGCGGTTGCAAAGATTCGTAGGTTAACCGATGTGGATACCGCGAGACTAGTCTATTTTAGTTATTTTCATAGTATAATGTCTTACGGTATCCTACTATGGGGAAGGGCTGCAGACATTGAGTCAATTTTTATTCTGCAAAAACGAGCCGTCAGAGCAATATATAATCTTCGCCGGCGCGATTCTCTAAGGGAACTGTTTAAGGACATTAACATTATGACGGTTCCTTGTCAATATATTTATGAAAACATCATGTACGTGAGAAAAAATTTACATCTTTTTAGTAAAAACGGCGACAGACATAATTACGTTACTAGAAATAGGGACCAATTAGTTCAACCAGGTTTCAGACTGGCTAAAGTAGCCTCATCTTTCATGGGGTACTGTACAAAATGTTACAATAAAATTCCTCCCCACATTCTTGAACTGAATGAGACTAAGTTTAAAACCTGTATAAAACGCACACTATGTAGGCTGGCATATTATAAGTTGGGGGATTACATCGCTGATAAAAATGCTTGGCTCAATGCTAGTCCTGCTCCACAATCCACAACCACTAGGGCGCAATAACAAGTGATATGCAGAACATTATTGTTTTGAGGTATTGTTGGACCTGCTGAAGACTGTATGAATTATTAATATTTGCATTGTATAAACTCAATTTCTTTAGTATTGTATAACTGCACAGCACGTGTGTGAGTACTATGTACCCAACTGTAAATCTACCATTTACTGTACCTATGCGTCGTTCGTTGACTTGTGTGTGCCCTGGCCGTTGAGTGTGTCATGCTCTCTCAAATGTCTCTCTGATGGTGGCGCGTGTGTTGGATCATCCGGTTCCCTTCATGATGGTTGAGCTGGGTGGTGCCAATTCATGCGTCATGTTCGTGAACGGACGCCGTCAGTTGGGATTGGTCATAACTTGACTGCTTCGGATGTTATTTTTTTTCTAGTATCTATTATATAACTGCGCAGTACATGTGTGAGTACTTCTAATACTTTGTCTGTAGGTGGTATAGTGGGTAGTGCTATTCTGGGTGCATTGTCCTCACATGTATGAATTTAATAATGTATGTTCCTAAATATTGTAAAAAAACAATTTTTTTTTAAAAGAGTAAGTATGGAGTTTCTTGTGCATTCTTCTCCATAACAAGCTACTTTCCGAATGCACGGTAGAATCATTTTAATGTAACGTTCAAAAGTGCCGCTTGGTGGCCTAGTTGAAATAAAATATCTTTGTCTTTGTCTTTGTCTTATGTTCCAATGAAGATTATGGGTGAAGTAGAATTGTAATGAGCTGTGTGGTATAAGTACCAATAATATCTATTTTTAGGTATTCTTTTATAAGATTCTGGTTTCACCACCTACGGATATCATAGTAAATAACTTTTGAGTACGCTCAATTAGCGTTTTAGGTATTCGATTAACCGAGTTAACAGTAGTGTTATGCTCTGTGTTTAAACACGCTACTTTAGATGTATAAACAGCTTGTCTGCTATCGCAACTTATCACTCCAAGTATTTTATAAAAAGCATCAAATCTCACGACAGACACGAGCTATTTTTAGCCAACTTTAAAACGTAGAAGGTTTCACGTTTCTAGTTCTACGCCCGGCGGTAGCTGGCAACCCCGGCAGCGTCGCACGCTCGCCGCACGCGGCCGCAGCTCGCCCCCCGCGCCCCCGAATGCGGCACTGCGCTCTGTGTGACGACTCCACGCCTGCACCAGCTCCATTATCTCACGGCAAGCGTGAACTGTTATCTTATGATGAGAGCGAAGTGTGCCATATCAGAGCATCCGAATTGAGTCGAGCAGGGCAATGTGGAATGCACCAGAGGACAAGAGAGATCGTGAGAGACCGACCAAATAAGGTCTACTATTGGCGGTCCCTTGCATAAGTGCACCAGAATGTCAGCAGCCAGCCAGCAGGGAGAAGTGAGGATCGTAAGATGTATCAAAGCCGCCCCTACAGAAGTCGCACTTTGTTTTGAGAATCACTACGAGGAACAAAAGTAATCAATGCTTGATTCTGGGGCTAATTCGGAAAGGAATTATGGTTCATTTATAAAACACATTATGTGTAATAATTATGGTCTCTACAATAAGCACATTAAATATCGCTTCAACAAAATACCAAATTCAAAAAGGTGTTCTGCAGAAAACATTTACAATGCTGAAATAAACTTGTATAAATATTAAAATCAAGCCATTAAAATCAGCATTTTTCTCAACACCAAATATCATCCGTTGTTCCCCTGCAATCAAAACAGCCGAAGTAAACTTTGTATAAGTGACAGTGGACACTCGCTCTCTAGTGTGTCATACAGCAACATTCATCTCACACAAGCACCTAGTTACCACTCTCTGCTTGACACCTTACCGCTGCTAGCGATATGGTTGGTCGGGGAACTAATATTATGGATATCAGTGCTTATATTATTGCGGTATATACAATATCATCGAACGCTTAATGAGTATTTCTCTAACAACAGACTGTCTAGTAGCACATACGGAAAAATAAGAAAAAATTTGCTTTGAATTGGAACAATAAGTTCTTCATTTCGTTTTGATGATAATGGTAAAGAAATTAGGTAATTCTTTAATCTAACTTCGTTGTTGCGTTGAGTCGAGAAGGAAAGCAGTTTGAATATCGTTTACTCCTTGGTAATACTTATAACGGTTTGGACACCTAATAATTGGCGACCGACAGATCAATCGTCGTACGAGGAAATGGCTGAGTCACACGCTCCGAAGGGAATCCAATAACATTACCAAACAGGTCATGGATTAGAATCACCAAGGGAAAAGAAAGCGTGGCTGTCCCGTCAAACCTGGCGACGCATCGTGATGGTAGAAGCTACGAGCTCGGAATTACGAGGAGCGAGATGAAGCGGGGAGCTCACGACCGGTCGCGATGGAGGACTACTGGGGACGCCCTTAGTCCCCTACACATAGGATCTTAAGTAAAACCAGCACTTAGTACCCAGTACTTTCATTATGCGTACAGCTAAGGAGTGGTATTCCCAGCCAGAGTCTGTATTTCCGGATAGCCACAACCTTGGAGTCTTTAAATCAAGAATGAATAGGTTTCTTCTAGGTAAGCGTGCTACATCGTTGACCACATCATAGTTTACCATCAGGTGAGATAGTGGTCAAGCGCGAGTCTATCAATAATAAAAATAATGAAAAAAAGAAAAATATAATTAAAGCCGCCTTAAAGATGTTCAAAGAAATAGGAAGTTTTACTTACGACCATTATAACTATTACAAAAATATACCAATAATCGTGCAGTTTATTGAGAATTGTACTATTCACTTTCGCTGGCCAATTTACCCACGTGAATGCAAAAACTATCTCACGGCATCATGCTACAGGGATATCTAATCCACGCCATGGCGATGGCGTACCCGTGCTCCAAATTAGATGCAAATCCGTTCAGCCGTAAAGAAATGATTGATGAACAAACATTGACATAACAAGACTTTCATACCAATTATAGCAAGAAATAGGATATATTTCTTGCAACCTACCGATTTACCGAAGCATTGCCAAACTAAAGTGGCAGTAGGCAGGCCACATTGCTAGCAGAATAGATGGTCGGTGGAGCTGGAAACTCAGTCTTGAAGGTCTCCCACTAGGTGAACCGATGAGCTGGTGAAGGCTGCGGGAATCCGATGGATGCGAGACGCACAGGACAAGCCAGCAGTGGACGTCTTTCGCCTAAAATTATAATGAGGATAACCTACAAGACTCGGGTAGTCAATTCAATATTATACTATAGGCATTCATATCATTAACAATAATACTTATGTTAATCTGCCCATTTAATCTCGATGCGCTTTGTGATTGGAGGCTCCATTGTTGTGTGATCGCCTACTAATTGATGCCACAATCTCTGAGTGGTCGTTGAATCAAAGATAATAAGGCACATTATTGGGTCAAGAGAACAGAAATCCGTAGCAGTTCGTAGACGGTCTACGAGCTCGTAGCACGTCTACGACATTCGACAACTCGTAGCACGCTACGAAGCGATGTTACACCACACATTCATTTTATTATTGCGTTACAAATATTGTTTTTCAAGATACGTCATCGTGTTTCGTGTTCATTGAAATCGTCTGTACTGTAACTACTTTGTGCTTTGATTATATTATTTAAGTATAGTTTAAGCTTTTACATATCACTAATGCTCAGATCGGGAATATATAAAGGCCATACGAATATAAATATCTGTTCCATGCAAAAATCGAACCTGCAATCAATCCGTAGCCCAGAAAGGCTTCATCTTTAATGTTCGCTTACTACGCATAAAGACACATTTATTCAACCATAAGATATCAAACTAACAATTAACCCTAACATTATTTCGAAACAAGTGAAATTAAAGAAACACCCGACACATTTTATTTCATGCTACATAATTTATCTAGTTATAGTAGATTCGCTTCGATCGGCAATTTATTGAACACGTAATTATGATACGATATCTTGCGAAAACACCCCGATTCAAACAGTAAAACGCCCATAACTTTCAAAAGTTATGTTAAGTTATCTAGAGTGTTCTTAGCTAACCTGAGAGTCTGGCAAACGAAAGTAGAGACTGAAAAAGCGCGGCAAATTTAAAAAATATCAGCATAGCAACCCCAAAACTAGTATGAAATACCTGGAATAACCTAATTTGATACTTTAGCATTATTTATTTTATTTCATCTGAATAAAAATACTATAGCTAATTGAGGTAGGTAATATTTTAGACATTATGTATCAATCTCAATAAAAAAACAACAGTATTCTATAATAATTTTGGTTTATTCAACTTATTACCGACATACTAACTGATGAAATCCAACACCACACGTAAACAATCTTGTTTTTATTTGAATTCGAAGACTTTCTCCTGAGGTTTTTGTTAATATTATGACATCTCCCGTAATCCACTTTTAATTGTTTTATTAATTTTTCACATAATAAATGCTATTATCAAGACCACAACAAATCACCAAAAATTTAAGTTGACATTAGTATAGCATTGCCATATAAAAAGTTTGCAAATAATTCGAGTGTCTACTTTCGTTTGCCGGACTCTAAGAAAACTCTCAATGAAGTCACATTCCAAACAAATAAAAAATTAAATCAAAATCGGTGGATACGTTTAGGAATTATGATGCCACAGACAGATACACAAATATACATTTACACAAACACACAGGTACACGCGTCAAACTTATAAAACCCCTCTTTTTCCGCCGAGAGTTAAAAATAACATCCACCATGATCCACACTCATAAAAGAGACAAAAAAGCTTCCAGTCTCGATTGTCTAATGTTTTTAATGACACTTTCTAATTGCAGCCCTTTCAGCACTTTACAGCTGAACTTAATGAAACACGCTCAAAGGGATGAGGCAGCTAGCAGCAGCTTTTGAGCAGCGCTTTCTTTAGCTTTCCGCTTTTTTTACATCGGATCTTTTTTGGTCCAACGTTAAAAGGAGATGTTTTTTACGCTTCTTTGTGTTTATAAGTTTGGTCTTGTTACAAGGTATTTTTCAGGTGATTAGCAATGTACCTCAGTTTCAGGAGAGAAATTATCTGTGAGGAATTATTGTTTGTTATGTTGGTTAAACGCAAGTCAAGTGATACAATTGTCTGTTAAAAATAAATGCATCCAATTCGTCAAATCATTGCATAACAATTTATCCCATTCATTTTGAAACAATTTTCGTTTCAGAACTGGGCCTGAATACAAATAATCTTTATAGACATATTTTTTTACAGTAGTTTAGTACAGTTATTGATAACAGGAGTCAGCGCCCTTCCAATTTATATTATTCTAATGATAAATAATAAAAATCATAATAACAATAAGTCAATAAATTATGAAGTTAAAATTCTAACTGGGCCTGAATAGAACTTAGTATTGTTCGTCCTATCTAAAGATATAGTAGGTAGCTACTACAGAGAAAAATGACTGACACATTGCATGGTTTCTGAATCACACCAACGCATTCACTTTATTTATTTACCAAAAATAATCCAAGCTTTTAATTAACTTGTTTGTTTGTTTCTTGTTTGCATTGTCTTATGGTCTGGATCAAAGAGTAAAATTATAATATAGGAGGTCTGGATTGTCTGACTTGTCATTTCATTTGTATGCAAATCCATGGATTTAATAAGTACAAAGTGTTTTGACAGCTGACCAGTAAAACCTATATTTATTATTATTTGTATTTATTTCCCGCCCGAATTGTCTCACTCCTGCAGTGCAAGGGCAAAGTCCTCTGTTTCCTGTTTCCATTTCACCCGGTTTTGGGCAAGTGTAAACCAGTCCTTTCTGTAGGTGTCAAGCTCGTATCGCCATCTACGCCAGGGTCTGCCGCGATGGTACAAACACAAACAAACCTATGTATTATTAAATCATTTGGATTAGTAAGTAGGTACAAGAGTTACTACATATGCAGGAGCGCATATTCCGGTATATTTTTTAAATAAAATTACTTTGTATTAGCTCCAGTCATTGTCTAAAAGAACCCGCATAACGGCCCGAAATATCCCCTATTATCATTAACACTAACCCGAAATGCTATTCTGAACCAGACGCTTCAGTCCCACAATCGAACCCCAACCCTTGTCACAAAAAGCGTTCGTTCCACTACGCTATTGGGTCACCAAAAATAACCATCATATTTATGTCATCCTTTAAGTGTGAAGGTCTGTTTGTTAGGATGTTCGAAAATCAATCACGACTAAACATATTAGTATGAAACTTGGGATCTGGATTAGAACAGATACTATTTATTTATTCTAGTATTACGTACCCATGGAATAATTTCCGAGGTTAATTTTGAAAAACTTTATTGTTAAAAATAATAAACAATTGAAGCTATTGTCATCATCATGTCAGCCGAAAGACATCCACTGCTGGACATCCACCAGGTGTCGCCATTGACCGGTCCCGTGCCTCTCGAATTCAGCAAATTCCCGCTTCCTTCACCAGGTCATCCACCTCCTCGTGGGAAGTGGTTGAAGCTATAAGTATTAAATAAATAATAAAATATTAATAAGTAGTAAAATTGTTTGTTTGTTTCTATTTTTTTAAGATTAAATTTCTGGAAGTAATGATCCGACAATTAAAATGAGTTCACTGATAAAAATAATACTACCGCTGAGTACCAAAGGCCATCCTTTTTATCCCGAAAAAATACACAATTGCTAAGCCATGTTCCACGTGAACAAAGCCGCGGGAATAAGCCAATCTCAATTTTTTTTTGTTTAACGGTAGGCTCGCGTTTGACCACTAGCTCGCCTGATGGTAAGCGATGATGGGTCTGTTCGCTCTTCACTGATAGACCCCTAGATTGTAGCTAATCCTACTTATATTATAAATGTGAAAGTTTGGACGGATGGATGTTTGTTTTCAATCACGCCAGAACGGCTGAACGGGTCTGGATGGAATTTGGCACAGAGATAGATTATAGTCTGGAATAGCATAAGATACTTTTTATCCCGGGAGTATATTATGTACTCTTACGATAATTTTAGAATTTCTTGCGGGCGAAGCCGCTGGCAGAAGCTAATAAGTACTAAATATTCACAACCCCAAAAATAAGTAAAATATTTAATCGACTTATTTAAACCATTGACCTCCGAGGGTTGTTTATTGCGCGTTGCCTAGCGACGCAATGCCCTTAGCAACCGATTGAAATATTTCAATGACAAGTCCGGAGTTTTGCAATAATTATTTAGTACCAAAGGATATTTATTTGTGTAGAAGCATAAAATGGCAGGAGTTACGAGACCCATGAGTCAGATGCGAAAGCTTGAAACTGTGAGTTTATTATTTTATTCAAATACTAGCTTCTGCCCGCGGCTTCGCCCGCATAATAAGTGTTTTATCATCCCAAGGGAAGACGCTAGCAGGCTAAAAACTATATTATGTGTTCCTAGAAGGCCTACCTCTAGGGACTCAAACTATCTCCATACCAAATAGTTTCAGCGGTTTAAGCATAATAAGGTAACAGACAGACAAAGCTACTACCGCATTTACAACATTAGTATGGATATTCAAGTTCTTTACGTAATGACTCCACGTGGTTTCCTATAGTACATTGCTGCTTATACCACTTATTATAGTGGTTCTTTGCCAATGTTACATTAATTTTTGTAAAAATTCCTTGTAGCCCTTTCTCACATCTTAGATTTCCCCCTATTCCAAGTTTTTTATGGTTAACCTACACTGCTATGAGCGAGTAGTAACTACTATTTCGCTATGAGCGACCATGTTTTTTTTAGTTCATCTATGATTCTATAAGTGTTAGTGTAGATTTTAATTTTTTTATATTAAACTACTATGAGCGTGAAGGTAGATAACTACTTTTTAGTGCAATGTGCAATTAAGTCGCTATGAGCGAACATAAGTTTTGAAGTGCAAAGTGCACAATCATTGATATATCATTTATGATTCTGAAAACTGAAGTTTTTGATATACTCTATATACACGATTTAAGTAAAAAGTACTTGATTTGTGTGTAATTTATAATAAATATTGCACATAAATGTTTAGTTATTTTGCGTTGTTTAAATAAAATAAGTCATGAATTCTATTGAAATGTTTTGGTTGTTTCGGAAGTTTGTATTAAAACTAATATTAATTATTGTTAAACCTATACCATAAAACATGTTGATTTTTATGTGGATTTTCTGAATATGATTCCATTTTAAGTTTGTTATATTTTTTTATATTTTTCATTGTAAGTAGCTCAATGCTGACTTCCGGACAAAATGTCGTGTTTATTTTCCATTGGCTGATACTGGTCTTTTTCCTCGGTGTCAACGAGGAAAGGACAGCCAATCACAATCAATCATCATTGAGCTATGAAAGAGTCTGGATCATGAGAGTCAGAAAAAATGGAGATGTTCTGTAAAGCCGATAACAAAGTATTACAATTATTTGATGAAGTACAGTCTTTGAATTATTATATCCCAAAGTTTTTAACACTATAATATATCATCATTCAAAGAATCGTCTCTTTGGTTTTCCCTTACTCTTATAGCATCCACATTCTTACTCAAAAACTTATTCACGTTGTGCCTTTCCTTAGCATCATCAAAAATCATTTATTTGCTTCAATAAGGTACAGAAAGTTCTTAGGCAGTAAATACAGATCTCTTATTGTGCCTGTAATTTCGGCGTGCAAATTAGTCATAGTAGTTATTATTTATCACTAAAGTCAAAATACATGCAAGCAGTCAAGTAAATTAAGTTTAATTAACATAAATGATTATTAAATTAAAAATAAATTATATCACATAGATTGAAATTGGAACATTAAAATTTTAAGTATAATTATTATCCTTTACCGCTTTACAACTTATACTCTAAAAACTCTAGTACACTGTAAAAGCATTTATCAATAAGTAGATTTGTTAAACTACGCTTAAATTTAAAGAATGGTAATGTTTTTATGGCACTCGGAATTTTATTGTACAATTTAATGCACATAATATAACAGTTGTTGGATGTTAGCGTGAGATTAGTTTTTGGTTGATGCAACATGTTAACATTATGTGATCGAGGGGCGTAATAACTTGTCGCTTGCTCAAAAAGTCCCTTATGTTTAAAAACAAATATACATGATTCCAAAATACAGATGCATGGTAAAGTCAAAATTTTATATTTTCTAAAGAGTGGACGACAAGATTCTATTTGTTTCAACCCGAATATGGCTCTTAAACACTTTTTTTGCATTATGAATGCTTGATCAATTTCAACACAGCGACCCCGAAGAATGAAACCATACCGCAATATGGAGGCAATATAGCCGTGATAAGCAGTAATTGCAGCGTTTCTAGATATTTCACATCTAATACGTCTGAGAGGGTAAATAAAACTATTCATCTTACCGCAAACATCATTTACGTGGTTCTTCCAGGAGCAAAATTTAATTACATTAATCCCAAGAAATTTAATTGAGTCAGTTTCTGTCAGCGCTACCCCTTTATAAGCTACCTTTAGATTTAGTGCCTTACCTCGTATGAAATTGCATAAATTTGGTTTTTCCAATGTTGGCCTTTAAGTTGTTAGCTTCTAACCAGTCTATAGATGTTTGGAGAGCAGCGTTTATTTCGTGTTCGTACATATTTTTGTCTTCACCCTTTATCACAATAGAAGTATCGTCCGCGAATAGTACACATTTGTGATTTAAAATATTAGGAAAGTCGTTAATGTAGAGCAAAAACAACGGAGGACCCAAAATACTGCCTTGTGGCACCCCAAACCTATTTATTAAAAATGAGGACTGGAATAGTTCCCACTAAAATATTTATTTTATTCTGTTTTTAGTATTTGTTGTTATGGCGGCAACAGAAATACATCATCTATGAAAATTTCAACTGTCTAGCTATCACGGTTCATGAGAGAGACAGACAGACAGACGGACCGCGGAGTCTTAGTAATAGGGTCCCGTTTTTACTCTTTGGGTACGGAAGCCTAAAAAAGATGAATATTATCATGTATGGTTAACGTACCTCAACGTAGCAACGAATGTTTACACAAAATACCAAGGATCAAATTAAATAGGCCATTGCATCGCATTTGTCCTGATTCCCGAATCGAAAGCGCGCCCCAGAGCTTGGAAGACAAATGTCTAATCAGTGTGCCAAGTAGAGCAACGAATGTTTACTATGTAGGTCGCTAGCGTGGCGTGTGGTCTCCATTGGAATATAGGCCATTCCCCTTCCTTGTATGGGGGTTGAAAGGGATGGAGTTAGTTTTTGTTATCAGTTCTGGGATGGCTATACAGGTGTAAAAGCAATGGAATGCTGCTGAAGAACTATGAATGACAGCTGGATTTTTAACAGTGCGAGCCGTATGGTCTCGTGTTGGCAACATTTTACATGAAAATGTTTTTGGTGGGATTAATTAATCGAAATTATTCTCTAGCCATGCAAGTATCTAGAAACAATGAACATTTGAATATATTATATAAACTCCGGTAAAGAATCTTCTCAGACCTCAGAAACCAAGCTAAAGTAAACTTAAAACACGCTTAGTTATCAAAGTAAATTAAACATAATAATAATATTGAGTAAAAAGTACATTTATTATGCCATTAGAAAGAGTTAAATTTTATTTTTAATCCCCGACTGAAAAAGAGGGGTGTTATTAGTTTGACGTGTGTGCTTTTGTATGTGTGTATTTGTATATTTGTCTGTGGAATCATAGCACCTAAACGGATGAACCGATTTTAATTTAATTGAAAGGTGACATTTACGAGTGTTTTTTGCTACGTTTGATAAAAATCGGTTCAGCCGTTCAAAAGTTATAGTCTATTTACTGTTTAAATCGGGGTGTTTTGGTGTCATAATTATGTGCTCGATATATTTTCGATCGAAGCGTGTCTACTACTAGATAAATTATGTAGTTTAAAATGTATGAATTAAAAAAGAACGAGGTTTTGGAAATTTTAAATTTTTACTTGATACATACATACATACATACACGCCTTTTTCCCATGGGGGTAAGTAGAAACTTAAGAACGCCACCTGTCACGATCCTTACAGACTCCTTTTTCTTCATTTACGTACTTACCTCTAGTCATGCACGCTCTGATATGATGAGTACTGCGTACCTGACCTTTCTGGTTTTTTTATTCCGGAAAAATAACTGTTCTTGAGGAAAATGTCACGAGAGCGAAGCCCCGGAAAAAAGTCAATTATCAATAAAATAGACTGAAAATTCCCCAATAAGCCGATTGAAGGAATAACAGATGGGGTTGAAGATTGCATTATGCTAACTTCGGGGTCACCCTATTATCCTGAATTTTATAGTGCTCCACGATATTTCTTGTCTCATATACACACACATATGAATAAGGAAATTTCCTGATTTCACGACGAAATTTTAATTATATAGAAAGCCAATACCATGCAACACAATACATTTAAACACATGTGACAGCTAGTGGCTAAATATTAACAGCCGCACAGGTCGATCTTCAAGATTAAGCAACGCTTGCCGAGGTCAGTTCGTGGATGGGTGGCCATTTACGTAGTGAGTTTCTTCCGTGCCTCGGAAAGCACGTTAGGTCGTTGGTCCCGGCTGTCATTTAAGATCTTTGACAGTCGTTACGGGTAGTCAGAACCCTGAGATCTGACACCAGTCTAGCCAAGAGGTATCGTGTTACCCAGGTTACTGGGTTGTGGAGGTCAGATAGGCAGTCGCTCCATGTAAAACACTGGTACTCAGCTGAATCCGGTTAGACTGGAAGCTGACACCAACATAGTTGGAAAAAAAGGCAGGCAGATAATGAGGTAGCCAATATCGATTCCAAGAAAATTTCAAGTGCAAATCGGGCAAATTGCATCGCATTGCGTCCATGTACATACTATTCGCTTAGTAAATATCGCTTATCGGTGTAGTATTAATCGAATTTCGTCGAGCCATTAGGAAGGTCGCTAAAATAGCTACAGCGCTGTATATAAGCAATAAAATAAAATCAGCAGGCGATACGATAAAAACAATCTGGAAAATAATAAATAATGAAACAGGGAGAAAAAAACAGCGTAATACTGAAATTAATTTAGCGACTGCACATGGTCCCATATAATCAGATGTAGAGGTAGCTCAGGAATTTGAAAACTTTTTTGTTAATATTCCTCTTAAAACTACAGCAGCTTTAAACTCCTCATTTGCGCTCTCTGCTGCCTTACTCAGAAATAATGTAAATGCGTGTCCTTCGGAGTTTAAGTTTCAACATACAAAACCCCAGGATATTTCAAAAGTTTTTAAAGATCTTAAAATTAGATCAACAGAAGATCTTTTGGGACTTTCTGTAAAAGTATGTAAATCATTGAAACTATTGCGCCCTATTTAGCTTTTATATTTAACACTAGTGTCGATCAAGGCGTTTTTCCGGACCTTATGAAACACAGTAAACTAGTTCCATTGTTTAAATCCGGGGATAGCAAAAAAGCCAATAATTATAGGCCAGTGTCAATTCTGCCGGTTCTCAGTAAAGTCTTTAAAAAGTTAATGCTCAAACAACTGTTGCGTCATTTTAACAAACATTCCATCTTGCATGATCAACAGTACGGTTTCACCAAAGGGCGTTGCACAACTGACGCTGGTGTCACCCACGAAACGGGACTGTGGGAAGAAGCACAAGACGCCATTGGAATCTATTGCTACCTCACGAAAGCGTTCGATTGCGTTAACCATAAGACACTATTGTAGAAACTCGAGCACTATGGACGGCCCTTGAGATATTTAAATCGTATTTGAAAACCAGACAATTTAAAGTTCAGGTAAACGGCGTAAACTCTCTAGGGTGAAATGACAATGGGCGTTCCTCAAGGCTCTATCTTGGGTCCATTCCTTTTTTTAGATTACATAATCGATTTGCCCCAATTATTACAAAATCAACCGAAGATCGTGTTATTATATTATATATATTACACATCTTAAATATTTAAAATAGATCGGCGGTCACAAAATCTTGATGATGGGAATAATTCTATTCATCAGGTCTAAACTTGGTTCACGGCAAACAATTTGGTACTAAATGAAAAAAAAAACAAATGTATTAGATTAACATTGCTGAATGTCAAAATTAGCGAATGCTACATCATATTGAATGGGGAAAAGCTGGACTATGTCAAACAGTTTTCCTGGGCATCACTCTGGACGATAAATTGCAATGGGGGCCTCACATAACACCTCTTGCGGGTCGGCTAAACTCGGCCGCTTAAGCTGTTGGAAAGATAAGACAGTTGACGGATGTGGAGACCGCGCGTTTGGTCTATTTTAGTTACTTTCACAGCATTATGTCATACGGTATTTTACTGTGGGGTCGGGCGGCTGACATTAAATCAATATTTATATTGCAAAAGAGAGCTGTGAGAGCCATTTATGAGTTATGTCACCGAAAATCTCTTAGGGAGCTATTTAAAAAGATTAATATTATGTTCCGTTCCATCAGTTTCTTGCCAATTCATTTATGAAAATATTATGTATTAAATCTCTTTAGTAAAGTTAGTGATAGTCACAATTGTAATACTAGAAATAAAGATAAGTAAGATCAACCATCTTATATTTAGATAAGCTAAAATACACACATCTTTAATGGGGTACTGTGTTAAATTCTATAACAAAAAGAAAGTTAATAAAAATATCAAAAAACCCGACTGCTTAAAAAGCGAACTAAAAAGATGTAAACAAAAAGAAAATCATGCTGTGCAGTCGGAGGATACATCTGGTTTTGGTCAGCCAGCTCGCGAACATGTATCCTCCCACTGCACAGCATGATTTTCTTCTTGTTTGCATCTTTTGAATTTTTTATTAACTTTTTTTATTTATAACTTTTAAGTTATCTTTTTTTAGAATTAGGTACAATTAAACATATAAGTGTTATATATTTTTGGAATCACCTCTTAAAGCCCTTTATGATATTTGATACCCCATACGATAGATACAGAAGAAAAAAATAATTAGGACCCCCACAATATGGCGCCCTATTTTCCAATTTTAATGTAGCCAGTGACACTCGCACGGGTTAAGACGAATCGATTGACGTAAGAACCATCAAAATCGGCCAACGCGTTTGGTCTCTAGAACGCCACATAGGAACAAACATACAAAGACTGATAAACACATTACCCTCCTTCGGCAGTCGGGTAAATACCTTGTGAGATATTAAACTAAATGAAAGAAAATTTAAAACAATATTTAAAAGCACACTTTGTAAACAAGCTTATTACAAATTAGATGATTATATTCAAGACTAGCTGTTTTCCGCGGCTTCGCTCCCGTGGACCACCACACAGAACCCGTTTTCGGGATTAAAAAAAAATAGCCTATGTTACTCAGGAATATCGTAGCTTTCTATTGGTGAAATATTTTTTTTAATCGAACCAGTAGTTTCGGAGCCTATTCGGTACAAAAAAACAATCAAGCAAATATTTCCTCTTTATAATATTATAAGTATAGATAAGAATGCCTGGAAACATGCTGGTCCTGCTCCATAGGGCAATCTTTAGTGTAGACAAAATTAAACTGGTTAATTTGTATACGGTATATTCATAATTGTTATAGTAACGCTTTATTTTTATTATTTATTTTTTTCTCTTTTTGTTTAAAAAAAATACTCGCACACTGTTCCGTTGTTGTTGAATCAGGTTGCAAACATAGGTAAATTACCTATGTTAATAGCCTACATTATGTAGCCTAATATTTTTTAAAAGACGGAGTTGGAGTATGGAGTTTTTTGTGCATTCTTCTCCATAACGAGCTACTTTTCCGAATGCACGGTAGAATACATGTTTATTACTTGTAAATTTTAAATGTTTAACGTTCAAAAGTGCCGCTTAATGGCCTAGTTGAAATAAATTCATTTGACTTTGACTTTGCTAAGGATTTCTGTGGCCAACGTCTATCAGTCGGCTTTTTCCAACTACATCGCAGTCAGCTTCCAGTGTAACTGGTCCTGGCTACGGCGTAGCAAGATGTCGTAGCACTAGTAGCCGGCTACTAGGCACCAAGTCATCTTTGGATTATCCTGACCAGGAAGTTTCTTGTACACTTGGAACAGTACATACGACAAACCAAGATTAGGAAAAGATTGTTACATAACAATGAGTGACAGGACGTCGTTTTTTTTTTAGATCTCTTTTTGCCATAATTACGGCAATTAATTATAATGTTTATAATTAATTGACATAATTTAAAATTATGTGTGCTTGCTTTTATATTATTTTAATTTAATTAATTTTACTTGTTATGCAAATTTTTTTTTTTTAGATAATCTCGCGCTTGACCACTATCTCACCTGATGGTAAGCGTTGATGTGGTCGACGGTGAGACACGCTTGCCTAATTTATAATTTAAATTGTATTCTTATTAATTAACAATAACTATCTATATATACAGTTAAATTAAAATAAAATAAAACTACGGACGCGTATAAAAGGGCAGGCGTCATAGGGCGTCAAAACAATTCGTCCAAATCAATTGTACGTCCGATACCTACTGTTTAATGCTGATTATTACGAACGCAATGTAAATTGTTACTGAGTAAATGAATTGAATTAAATGAATTGTTATTAATACATGTAATATACATAAATGAATTGTTATTAATACATGTAATATACATACAATTACGCTTGTATGCTACGACGGGTTAGGTAGCAGAATTATCTAGTACACCAACAAGTAGTCTGCTTAAGTCCCATGCTATAGAGGCGAGCCAAGTGCGATTAACTTGGCACAAAATCAGACTTCAAATAGATCATTCAATTATTTATTAATCATTCATATCAATCATCATAAGGTCATTAAAGTGTATAATATTTCTTAATTATCTAGAAAGAAGCTCTGTTCCGCGCCAGGAAGCGTATCCTCAAGTACCTGGTGCTGGGCTACCTGAAGCAGGAAGGGTTTTTTCACACGGCTGAGACCTTCGCATCGGAGGCGGCCCTGACCGGCGAGTACGAGGTCTGTGACAATATAGACCTGGATATCATTCTGCAGGTAAGATTAAGATTTAGACAACATCCTGAGAAAAATACATGTTTTAGAACTAAAATTGGACAAACTATTGGACTTGCGTACCGGAAGGCTTAATGTTGCATGGCTTTCGAAAAGGCGGTTTCCTGACCCAGTGAAAGATATAAATTTACCTGAATACGAGGAAAACGGGAACAGTCGATGTGGCGACGCTTGGTGGTAGACTGTGTTCAGCAGTGGACGCTTTCAGGCTGAAATGAAGATGATCATAGGACCTGCATAGTGCGATAACGAAACAACGTCTTTCTCAGGTCTGGATCCCAGCAGTAGGAAATTCATTGGCTGATAAGGCAAGGTTGTCGCAAGCATACGTAGACTTTGACCAGTTCACTCGTGGATATGGGTATAAAAGTCAGATGATGACAAAGTCGTAAATTTTCACTCTCCTCAATCTTATTTTAATATTATAAATGCGAAAGTTTGGATGAATGGATGTATGCTTGTTACTCAATCACGTCAGAATGGCTGAATGGATCTGGATGAAATTTTGAAACAGATAGATAAAATGAATAGAACTATGGCACGGAACAACAACAACTGAACAGCACCAACAGCAGCAACAATTGGGCTACTTTTTATCCCGGTATAATGTTCACTTGGGATGATAAAACACTTTACACGCGGGCGAAGCCGCTTGTAGAAGCTAGTTTTCTATATTCCCAGAAGCTCTAGTTGTTTAATAAAACGAATTCTAAATACACACGACACAGCGACATACAGCCATTGTTTATCCAGCACGGCACTCAATTAGGATGTCACGAGGGACTCAAACATGGTGCTGCAGCGTAAATGTACCTCGAAACACAGAATAGATAATAGTGTTCTGTGTCAGTATGTATCTCGCCTAAAGGCGTCACTCCACAGCACACACGGTTAAGCTCCGCACGTATACATAGCTTAAGTTTCCGTATTTCGAGAAGCACATTAAACCGTTAGTCTGCTGTTAGATCTTTGACTGTCTTTATGGGTATATAGAAGCCCGAAAGTTTTTCAACCAGTCCTGCCATTAGGGTACCTATCGTGTTACCCAGTTACTGGGTTGTGAATGTCAGGTAGACAACTGCTCCATTTATAATGCAGCTCCATCCAGTTAGGTTGGAAACTGACCCCAACGTGGTCGCGAAACGGCTAAGCAGATTTAAACTTAGCTAACCTTTGTCTAAAAATGTCTGGATGGATCGTCCAGTGCGACCCTTGGCAACTCTGGGCACGGCTACGCTACGTGGCTGGCAAACAAATAAACCACACAGCTTACTTGTAAACCTCTCCGTGCACATCCTACGTAGCATACGAGTAGCAGTGGAGGATCGACTTAACGTTACATGTTATCATTCCCCTGGGTGTCCCGGCAGTGTTTTGGTAATTTACTTTGGAGTCAACATTCGTTCATTCACTGTTCTCGAAAAACTGTTTTAACTTAGATGCATATTTTAAACAAGATTTGTAAAAGATTTAGTTGTAAAATTGTACAATCACGACTTTGCTTTTCTGTAATAGATAATGCTGGTTAGTCGAATCTAAAATAGTTTTCTTATTACAAATATGTAAATAAGTACGTAAATAATATTTTCTGTATCTGCCCGTTGAGCTTTGGGTTTTTCTCTGGCAAATTTTTGTCCATGCAAACAGGCAAAAGTTTGCAGCTAGCCTCAACTCGCTATTTACAGCCTCATTAACAACCTCGTATTCCGAAACCCCGGATGAGGTGTTTCAATAGCAATTCATCTACTACTGCAAGCAAGCAATCCCACGGGGCACTTAAACTCAGGCAAGTAGACTGGAGTCAAGGTAGTAAGCGTGGTGATGGAACAGAATATTTGGACAGAAGTATTTTATGACATAAATATACCATTATTTGCTGTAAAAAAATATACATTATACGCCAGGAATTACTCTTGCGTCATGTGAGCGTTATCAAACAAACAGATCAGATATAACTAACAATTTTAGTATTTCGAGGGGGTGTTTATCCCATAACTAGATACAGCAGCCAATCGGTTAACCATTGCTAAACCGATTGGCTGCTGCGCGTCAAACTTTCAACTTATTTTTAACGCTCACGGTGGTACGTGTTGTGTTAGTCTAATTTAAACATTTCAATTTATTTTTATTCATTGGTTCAGTTTTTGTACGACATGAATATCTTTTATTGCAATTTCAACCACAGCCTAATGTTTAACCCACCAGAAAATTCTTTAAAAAAAGTTTCTTATTACTTTCAATAGCTACTACGAGTAAGCTGAGGTTTTCTCCCCGGAGAGGTGCACTTAACTATCATTGAGTTATGTGAGTGCGGCGTGGACCCGCGCCAGCCGCCAGCCGCCAGCCTCCAGCCTCGTTACCGAAAGGAAGTATTTCTCGCGCTTATGCGCCTCTGGGGGGTAAGCAGATGTCCAAGGTCGGCGGGAATTTTTGTGTGTTGGCTGTAAATTGTGGGTATTGCTTTCAGGAGGTGTTCTAGTCGTATTAATTTTTACGTTTTTATTTCGTTGAGTTGAGTTTTAATATTTTGTGGGGCCCTGGCCTGACGTAAGACACAATGTCCTTCGTCAGGCCAGGCGCGACAAGGCGAGGGTGCGCGAGACGTGCGTCGGCCTCCGACTCATGATAGCGGTATATAGGAACTGTGAGGTTTGAGTCGGTAGAAATCCGACATAACCTTCCGTATTCCTCAGACGCAGGATATCCATCAAGATTTCGCCACATAAAAAAAGTTAAAGTATTTAAAAAAATTGTGATAACTGCAAATTCCCTTGGTCCCTGCAAATTGTGATAACTGCAAAACTTTCAATATTCTCTTGGATCCATTTGGCAGATTCCAGATGGCATTTTCTTCCATACATTTTAAGAAAAGTACTGAACATCATTTTGTCAAAACTATTGCGATTTTAGAACAAATTCTTATATTATTATATATGGCTTGTCTTGCATTATGTATGTTCATGGTATAATTAAAACAAATGCTTTGTGTTTGAGTTTGTTTCTGAAACAAATCATACTATCTCGTTAGGTGTTAAAATACGAGTAGCAGCATTAGTATTTAAAGTTCACCCTCTTCATAAAATCCAGTCCAGCAGTGGTCATGTCCTCCACTCAACACATTCGTGTGCCTTTGTCCTTTGTAATTGACGTGAACACGTCGCTTGTTAGTGGTCGCACGTAATGGTCACGTTAGCACGCCGCCGTGACACGCTGCCGTGACACGCTGCCGTGCTTTGTATGTAGCTGTTAGGAGTTTCTAACATGCGCCTGGTATTCGATAAAAGTAGGTTAGCACAGGTTTACCATACACAACTTTGTAAATCCTTATCGACTAACTAGGTTCTGCCAGCGGCTTCGCCTGCGTGAACCTATCCCAAGGGAACATTACACCGGGATGAAAAGCAGCATATGTGTTATTCCTGACTATAATCTATCTCTGTGCCAAATTTCATCCAGATCTGTTCAGCCGTTCTGGCGTGATTGATTAACAAATATACATCCAAACTTTCGCATTTATAATATTAGTAAGATATTGCTTCTAGGCAAGCGTGTGCTCCATCGACCACATATCGCTTACCATCAGGTGAGATAGCTAATGCTTGCATTAATACTATCAATAAAAATACATAATAGAAAAATATGGCACACGACAGTAACTGTTGGTTCAAATCAACAGTAAGTGTAGTTTTACGACAGTAACACTTTCGTGGCTGATCGAACCTACCTATATGTTTGGTACATTTTGGTTCCGTACCATGATCGCAAAACACTGCATAAAAATCACGTTTGTTGTATGGGAGCCCCCCTTATTTTTTTTAATTTTTTTTTAATTATTATTTTTTGAAGTAAATATACAACTAAACATTCTGTGAATATTTCAAGCGTCTACCTGTTGCCGTTATTAATATCGAGCTAAAAACGGCTAAAATATCACGAGGGAGGTTTGTTGTATGGGAGGGGCTCCCATACAACAAACGTGATTTTTATGCAGTGTTTTGCGATCATGGTACGGAACCCTTCGTGTGCGAGTCCGACTCGCACTTGGCCTTGGCCCTTAATATTTATTTTATACTGTTTTTAGTATTTGTTGTTATAGCGGCAACAGAAATACATCATCTGTGAAAATTTCAACTGTCTAGCTATCACGGTTCTTGAGATACAGCCTGGAGACAGACGGACAGACAGACAGACAGACAGACAGACAGACAGACGGATCGCGAAGTCTTAGTAATAGGGTCCCGTTTTTACCCTTTGGGTACGGAACCCTAAAAAAAAACTGTCTATTTTAATTCTAACCTACCTGTCTGAGTCATCGTTCAACAATCAACATACTCACACGCACGCCCCACATTCCGACAGCTCTCGTTTGTGACAATATGGCGGGTAAAACTTTTAATTTGAACAAAATGTTCCGACTCCCTCACAGTTCTGTTTGTTGGGACTAAATGAATATTATTCCTCGTTTAGTAGGAGTAAGTTGTGGCGTTAGAAAAAAACTGGTTTCATTTGCAGGGAATTTAATTTGATACTCATGATTTTTTAATACAGTCGTGTTAGAATAATTATTCTTAGCTTACTGTTAAATAGCATCGATTTAGGGTTTCTGAATTGAGTATTTGAAGTTAGAGGTAAAACCCTATTGCAAAGCCGAAGTTTGACAGGTTTCCTGGATAAAGTAGAGTTAAACAAATATGTTTTCGACTTCAAACTTAATTCAGGAATCAGATGTTATTAAATTAAATTTGAAATAAGTATTATTTGGTATTGATCCTGTTGATAAAGTAATGAACTAGTTTTAACCGACTTACCAAAAAGGAGAAGGTTCTATGTTCAACATTATTTATGTTTTTTTTGTTTTTTTTTCGATGTATGTTCACCGATATCTCCGCCAATTGTGGACCGATTTTGAAAATTCTTTTTTTTTGTTTGAAAGAGTATGTTCCGAAATTGGTCCCATTTTAATTTGGTGAAGATCTGATGAAGAACTTCGTAGATATACAACAGAACTCTTCAATAAATAACTGCAAATCTCTCGGTATTGCTGCAATCGCATGTCTGTTTATTGTTTATACCATTTCATAACATAACATCACGCCAGTACTCTCGAAAAGGGTACGCAGATCTCTCATTTCACCGGTTATGTTCAAGTTTCATGTTATTTGGGTAATCTATTCTGCCGTTATAGGTACTTACTAAACAACTTGCCTATTAGGTAGGTAAAACCAAAAAGGGAAAAATAAGAAGTCGGTAGTTTTACTAAATGTCAAAAAATATACAAAGTGGATTTAGATACTTGTTCCACCGCCGTGCGCCGGCGACGAAGCGATTAGCTATCGACATTTTTTTTTGCTGAAGTAAAGAACTAAAGATACACATCCTATGTCAATAAAAGAAACACATATATTAATAGTTGATCGCTGGCTGTTCACACTGCCGGCGAGTACTCTCTCACCGCAAGTTTGTCGCAGCGACAAGAGGTATCAAAGATAGTACTCGCTCAGCTATACTCGCCCGGCGATGCTCGCTTGGCGGTCAGAACTCACGCCGAGAGACCAACCAACCAAAGCGTGCAAGCGAGTGGTGCGAGTGATCGCCCGTCTATAATATAGGTTCTAGCTCAACTCGCTGCTCGCTATTCGTCGTCGGTGGGACAAGTGCCTTAGTGAATTATAAATGTACTAATACCTAACCCCGAAAGAATGTACCTCGGTAAGCTTTTCGTATGTAAGTAACTTTACGTAAACATGACTCGTAATTGATTCCCTCCAATAAACTATTCCGGTTAACAAAAAACTCTTCCAATCTTGTTCGAACATTGATTTACCCTATTTACATAACGCGTGGTCATGGCGTGTAAGAAGATTTAGAGTGAGGCGGTATTGTGAGTTCATAGCCTTATTTATGGCAGCTTGGAAATTGAGCGGCTGAGAGTCAGGGCTGGCAGAGAAGGCAATTACTCGTAAAAGAAAGAGTAAATAAAGCAAAGCTTGATCATTCTATCTATATTATAATAATATATATATATTATTATATTATAATATAATAATATATAATAATATAATAATAATAATAAAATAATAATAAATAAAAATAATAAAATAATAATAGTAATATATATATATATTATATTATAATAATATATATATATTTTATTATTCACTAATATTTATCTTTTCACTCATTTTTCGCATGGCTGCAGGCAGGCACCACCTGCTTCGATCTAAAGGCGTGAGTTTATTTACCCATGTACCTATCAGGGTTGTTGCAAACATCAGCATCCACGGAACATCAGCATCATTTCCAATATCAGCATCAGTATCAGCATAGAGAGATGCTGATTATTAATGCTGATGGTCCAGTTGAGGGAGGGGGCTTATGGCACGTGTCCTTTTCGATTGTGACTTTTTACCAATGGTGAAGTCGAGTGCGCCGATTGCGATGGTAAACAAACACAAATTGTCTCATCATTATTATTAATTACGTTAATAATACATCATCGCGGATGAAAGTGCAGTTATGCTTTTTTCGTATTTTTTTGTGAATGGCGCCGTCCGCCGTTGAACGGTGGAATAGTCCATATGTCACTTTAGGTTATATTTTTATATTATTGAATCAAGAAACCGCAATCTGTAACAGTAATAAACCGGACAAGTGCGTAATACGCAGTACGGCCACGCGCAGTAATAGGGTTCCGAAGTTTCATAATAATGCGGACTAAGAAGAGGGTTTTGTTGTTGTTACATGAACATTAAAACGGTTTCAGCGGCACACAACGTCTAAAAACGGGCCCACATAGGATGATGATTTTTTTAAATCTATATGCTCGCGTTTGACCACTATCTCGCCTGATGATAAGCGATGTTGTGGTCTACGGTGAAGCACGCTTGCCTAGAAATAACCTATTCACTCTTGACTTAAACTAAAGTAGGACTAACTGGTAACTGAAGAAGGAGTTATAAATTCAACTTCGCAACTAAAGTTATCAAAATATTATCTATTTGCGTACCACCGCGGGTGCGAATTGCGAAATGGGGAATGGTATGGTTCGTTCCTGGATCCTTGCACGCACGCTCCTTGTTTATTACTCTTCCGGAATTTGAAAAATTTCGTATGTATTATATAATCTATTCTATAATATAAGTATACCTCTAATCTGCGGTATTCATTATTTCGTTCTGGAAAGTTTTACGCTACTCAATTTAGGGATGTAGTCGGGTCGAATATTGATTTTATAGATGGATATCGACAAAAGAAAATAAGTAATTTGCTTGGCAATCGAATCTAATTTGACTTTAGATTACAAAACGTCGAAAATATTTCTACACTAACACAAAATAGACTCCCCCGCGCGCATGCGCCGTATGGACTATGGACCGGTACTGCCAACGTTTCCGGCCACTCCAATACGTTATTCGAGCTTAAAAATTATTAAAGATGTTTTGATTTTATTTTTGTATATTTGTACATGGTTCATAAGCATAAATATTTACTATCTGTTTTACACAGCTAACGCTAGCTTTAAGTAATTTTTCAATGGCATTTGTACAAAAATTTTACTGTGCCAAGTATTTTTTTTAAGTTGGTCGACTATTACTCGCAAACTTGTAAAGCTTGTTATGATTTTAATTTTGTATATTTTTATATAGTTCATAAGCATATATTTACTCTATTTTACATAGCTAACAACGTTATTTAAGTAATTTTTCAATGGCATTTGTACAAAAATTTTACTGTGCCAAGTACATTGTATAAGTTGGTCGACTATTACTCGTAAACTTGTAAAGCCTACTTATCTGTGTTAGTTTTCCTTTAAATTTCGTTATATTTACTACTGCCGTGAATTTTTTCACATAGCCAAGAGCAACTATTTCGCTGGCAGGGGAGGACACTTGACTCTAACTCTCTCACTAAAATTTGCAATTTAAAGCTTAATTTTACGCAAACGGTTCTCTGAATCGAAAAATGGCTTTAACAAACCCATAATATTTTTAAATGGCCTATCCAACGATACCCCACACCATGTGATAGACGTGAAAAAAATTACATCCCCACTTTACGTATATGTATAGGAGGAACCACAAAAAAAAAATCATTGTTTTATTTTACCACTTTGTTGGAATTATTAATATGTATATCCATGCCAAATTATAGCTTTCTAGTACTTAGATTCTCTGAGCTAAGCTGCGGCCGGACAGACGGACAGAGCGAAACTATAAGGGTTCCTTGTTGATTTCGGAACCCTAGAAAGGATTATTCACGCAAAGGGCGTACCTACCCTACCTATCAATACTTCACTTAAAAATCACTAGAAGAGCAAACATCCTGATTAGAGTTTAAAATGTTTAATCCAGTGAAAAAGATAAAAAAAGCTTTAAATTTCTTTGTTTTTTAAAAGAAATTTTAATTATCTTTCTAAAATAATAAATATCAGCATCAGCATCCGTTGATGTCAATGACAAAATAACAGCATCAGCATCAGCAGGTTCTGAAAAAAATGTTCAACCCTGGGACCTATGTATGTGTTACTTAACCTTCTTTAGTCTGGCCCTCAATTATTAATAGAGCGGTCACAAACACATCATCTACGTTTAACGTAATTGGTCGATTTCAATTTGTGGATACTTGGCTATTGGCCATGATGTGGTGTGATAAACGAAAATTAAAATGGTTTTCATCGAGAAAAGTGCAGAAACTCTGAAAATCGATTTAGTAGATCTCAAACCAATTTTCAAAGTGAAAGCAAGTCTATGTAATGAAAGCATCGATTGGCAGCTGCATCAGTCCGGATTGACCGGACGGACGTTTCATTTCCACCCACGTCTCATGCCGGACAAATAGCGTCATAATCGGACCGGTCGATTGAAAACCGGACGCGGGACAGCCCTGCCGGAGAGTAGCCGGTCACTCGTGTATAATATAATAGTGTGTTCCACTACATAAACTCAAGGCTCTTTCAAGTTGTAAAGATTGGTTTTTGAGTTTAACACTTTGTTGGAACGAGGAGTATTTTTTGTGGGTTTTTACTGCAGTTTATCGTAATTGCTTAGAGATGCGATCTCTATTGCAATGTAAATTTTACTAAAAACGTTATCCTACGTTGACATTTAGAGATCCAGTTACTTATTTAATCTATGGCTTCATATCAATCAATCAATCAAATCAATCAAATGTTTTTTATTTCACATAGGCCTACATGGGCACTTATAAAACGTCGACAAAAGGTGCACGGTTCGGGTTAGTCGTTTCCTGTGGAGAAGAACCGGCAAGAAACTCCACGGTTACTCTTTTAAAAAAATTGCTTTGTTTTTACAATATTTCCATGTTACAGTATTAGTGCTTAGATATGGGGGGACAACGTAGGCCCAACAATAAGTCGTAAGAAACTAAAAAAAATATGTATAAACGAGAGAATTAACAAGCGTCTAGAAATCTAGAAGGCCTACAATGTTCACACATTCACAAAACAATCAGTAAAAGAATCTATACAAAGGAAAAAATAAATAAAAATATATAACAAGACTAAATTTAACATGTGGCACAAATGTTGTTATCAGTGCTGTAACTATTCATAGCAAAGGGCTATAAAGATTATTGAAATCATTGTAAAAAGTCTAATTAAAAGAAAGAAAAAAAGTAAAAATGAGATTGAGAATAGTTAGACACATCCACATATTTGTGCCATAGTAATCTATCATACCAAATATCAACCTATAATGCTAGACGAGCCGAGCACTTTAGGTACTGTACTACTGCACAGCACTGGCCTCTTCTCATTCAGAGAAGGGACGAGAATTTATTACATTGCTTGCTCAAGCCAGATTATCGATTTCAAACTTCTATTGACTAGCTATAGGGGCAGCCTAATAGAGGGCAGTTGACAAAAAAATATCTATTTAGTACGTTACACGTATTTTTCTTTTGCCACGTAAACAAAAAGTTACGACGATACAGTGCGTTGAAATACCGTGTGACGTCACGGTGTAATACACTTTATACTGACAAAGTGACGTCACAATCCCTCACTCCTGAACTTTGATGCGTTTTTTCTTTGTAAATTTTTATTTATTTGATAAAGCAAAAAATACGGGTCCAATATTATTTGTAAATCTCACTGACGGACTAAATACAATTGTCATTTTCTACCCAGGAAACATCCCTATTGCGTAAGTGAATGAGTTGAATTTACATATCCTTTCCATGACCTATCCCTTTCGAGTGTATTACAGTCGTTATTTTAAAGCTCCTATACATGTTCTTTGCCAAATTCACTTACGCAATTAGGCAGCGGGTTTTTCCACGATATTTTCCTTACACCGATATCAGTGATGTCTAAGCTAAATAAAACTATCCCTAAACACTCTTGATTCCTATAAAAATCTCTATCTGCCGTCATCGCAATAGTCACCTACTGTCTGCCTATATTGTCCCATAACTATCACAAAAGCCCTCCAGTTATTTGGTCTTCCTTATAACCATCCACATTCCTACTCAAAACTAAGTACATACAAGTAACCAAGTGCATGTACCTGCACTCTAGAGGTCCTAAAGAACGCCACTAACACTGCTATTGTCGTGGTTGCCTTCTGGTCCAACAATATCTAAAGAGTTACCCATCGACTTGAAAAGAAGAAGTTCATACAATTACAGTTAGTATACGAACTCGGGACATCTAAAGACTTCAAAAACACCTTTAGTAAAGCTCGCTGCTCACAAAATAACTGGCGCAGGTCATTAGCTGGCTTGAATGAAGATCTGTGTGCCGTGTCAGTGACACGACGCGACGGTTTGACGTCACTTCTATGACGGAGTGACCTCACGGAGCGGAGTGCATTATTTAGGGTGCAGGGTTATTTTTAAATGAATGACTTACGAAAAACTAGATTTTCCCCGCGGCTTTGCTACCGTCGCCGTCGTCTCCCGCAGGTACTGTTAATTTTCTTGATAAAAAAGAAAGAATTATAATTAAAAATAAAGTTTACTTTTTCTTTTTAACCCCCGACGGAAAAAGAGGAGTGTTATAAGTTTAACGTGTGTACCTGTGTCTTTGTTTATCTGCCTGTGGCATCATAGCTCCTGAACGGATAAATCGTTATACCGTTTGTATGTAGTGGTGGCCCAGTGGCTAAAACCTCGCCTGTCGTGCTTGAGGTCGTGGGTTCAAATCCGGGCAATCACAAATGTGAATTTTTCAAATTCATATGTACTTTCTAAGTTTATCTTGGACATCACATGCTACGGTGAAGGAAAACATCGTGAGGAAACCTGGACTTATGTAGTTAATGTAAGTACATAATAGTCAAATCAGAGGCTTGTGGGGTTCCCAGAGGCGGCTTAATTAACTCTGACACCAGAGGTGGCCACATACTCACACGAAAAGAAGAATAACGGATAAACCGATTATGTTTGAAAGGTCGATCGAGTCGGTGTATCGAGAGTGTTCTTAGCTATGTTTGATGAAAATGCTCAAAAGTCATGGCCGTTTTCTGTTTGAATCGGGCTGTTATCGCAAGGTATCGTGTCATAATTACGTGTTCCATAGATCGAAGCGTGACTTCTACTAGATAAATAAATTATGTGACATGAAATAAAAATGTGTCGGGGTTTTTAAATGTTACTTATTGTTTGTATATTGTCTCGTTGGTCTAGTGGTTGCAACCACTACTGCAGTGCATGAGGTCTTGTGTTCAATTTCTGGGTCGAGCAAAGTTATTAGGTATTTCCATCTGGAGTTTCTAAATAGCAGCCCGAAGTCTGGATACACAGAATAGGTGAATAAGAATTAAGAGTGAATAGGTTTCTGCTAGGCAAGCGTGCTTCATCGTCGACCATATCATCGCTTAATTACCATCAGGTGAGATAGAGGTCAAGCGCAAGCCTAATAAATAAATAAATACACGGTTGATGGCAACAGGCTCGTCGCTCAAGTCTGCCTAACACTTCGGGGTACACATGCACGATGTTACATAATTATGTTATGTATTTTCAAAGTCATAGCTAATAGTCACTATAACTTAGCTGCACTCACTATCCTACTATTATTATAAACGTTAGAGATTGTGAGGATGTTTGTTACTCTTTCACGCAAACACTACTGCACGGATTTTGATGAAACTTTACAGAAATATTGCTTACTAGCTTACTGCTTCTGCCAGCGGCTTCGCCCGCGTGAATGTCGAAAATAAGCCCGAGGGCACATATTCCCGGGATGAAAAGCATCCTATGTGCTATGCCAGACTATAATCTATCCCTGTGCCAAACTTCATCTACATCCGTTCAGTAGTTTTTGCGTGAAAGAGTAACAAACATACAAACACACTCACAAACTTTTCAAAATCAAAATATTTTATTTTTTATTTCACCTAGGCCTACATAGGCACTTATAAAACGTCGACAAAAAGCGCACGGTTCGGGTTGGTCGTTTCCTGTGGATAAGAACCGGCAAGAAACTCCATGGCCTTTCGCCTTTATAATATTAGTGTGATGTGATTATATGAGAATAACATCATCATCATCATTTCACCCAAAAGATGTCCACTGCTGGACATAGGCCTCCCCAAGCGTCGCCATACTGATCGATTCTGTCCTGAGAATAACATAGGCTATAACTTATAAAGATATTGGGCGAAGTACTAATACAACGCGGGTGGAGCCGCGGGCAGCAGCTGTGATTTCTAAATTTTATCTTGTGTATTAATAAAACGTTTTCCGAGATGTCGTAAATAATTTTATCTACACTCACAACGTAATGTTCTAAATACGAATTCGAAAAATATTGTATAAAAACGTACTTTATATTCGTGGATAGGTAAAATTAAAAAAAAAACCATTATAGTTCAACATTTTCCTTCGATTTTCAAACAACTGCATCATAAAATAACTTTTTAATTTTTATAGCACACTTTTACTTTTTAATTTTCTGGCGCGTATGGGCTCATGTCATTGTCAGTTGTCTTTGGATGCGCGCGCTGTGCAATGAGAATCTAAATTGCCCGCCATACCATACCACATATTTTTTCCCTTTCCACTTTTGTTTTATTTCAACTGTATGAGTGAAGATAAAGTAGTGTATGCAATAGCATATAATTAGGTATTAAAACACTCGCGTAATATTATTATCAAATTCGGCTTCGCCTCATTTGATAAACCTACGCTCGTGTTTTAATAACCCCTATTATATGACCATTGCATAAACTACTATTAATTTGATGAAGACATTCGAACGAGCCAAGATAATCGGGTATATGATATCTATTTATGCTCACGTTATTTACTAGCTGTTGTCCGCGATTTCGTCTGTGTAACATTAGTACTACTTCAAATACCATATTATTGTTTATTAAAGTAGCAAAAATACTTTACTTGTCTATGATTATATGGTTTTTTTGGTGGATTATATGATTATTTTGCTCACCATGTTTTAAATATGCATACCAATCAAATACACTGCTTATAGACATGTTTTCTCTGCTGATCAATCATGACATCTTGCTGATCAAGTACGTATTCTGCGGACTGAATGTATATAATGCAAACTCATGTTATTGTAAGCTGCCTATTTAGGATTAAATTTGACCATTATCACAATTATTCACGGAACAAGGATTCCTGCCTGATTTTTTAAATTGCAAAGAATTTCTTTGTATGCCGCAACCAAATTATCTTAATGCTGTTTTTTTGTGGCTCACCAAATTTTATAATTGCTAAACATAATAATTACTTCTCATAATTAAATATGGGCTTTTTAAAGGTGGTTAGATATTATCAGGTCATGTTCTAATCTAGTTGCTTAACATCTTTCTGATGTTAGCCCATGTTCCTTGGGATTGGCTCGACAAGTTTTCTCTTTACATCCTATATTATAGGTAGGTACCAGCTGACTCGTCAGACAAATCCCATAAAAAACTGAATTTTCCAATTTTCTGGGCACCAGTCTTACCGGATTCTGCTGATTACCAGTATATTAAGCGGATGATTAAAACAATAAAAAAAAAAGACGTGTGGCACTCGGGGACTGCCGCGGTAAAGCTATTGCATAGCATTTTTTATCAACTTATGCAATTTTAATTATTTATTTATTTTTTATTTATGCTAAATCGCAATTAAAAAATGTTCATCCATCAGTTGTAAAAACTTCTTTAGCAAGAATAAAAAACTTCTTTGTCAACCGGAACCGAACCTCCGAACTGGAAAACGCGGCACCAAATTATGAGTGACCCTTATTACCACTGGCATAAGGCCACTTTTAATTGCCACGCAAAAGTGACCCGTATTCTAAGGGGAATAAGGTCGTTTTCTTTGAATACCAATATTATTAAACGCCAGACGTACAAAATGCTCCATCACAGGACGACCCGAACCGGCACTTTTCTAGAACCGACCTCGAGCCGCCACCAAGAATGAAACGGCGACCAAATCATAAAAACTAAAAAGTCCCATATCTTGGAAACGGCTGGAGCTAGCTCAATTCTAAGAAAATTTTTGCCCCCCTGCCGCCCGTCACTTCAAGCCGGAGAACAAGATAGCATAACCCGGGGGGGTTATGATATCAGTAAGATTTACTCCACCTATCTCTATCCCCTCCTCTTCATCTATCTAAGTACAGGCGTAATTCATACTTAGCTTAGTGCAAGCGAGTAAAGATCTTAACTTATTGTGTAGGGAGTTCTCGTTTGATGTATCGTTTACCACTGAAAGCTCATCAGTGCGTTAGCAGTATAACCTTGACATTTTTTCAAAATAGTGTGCAATATTGTTCGTTAGCGTCAGTGATTTCATTTTTAGGATTCCGTACCCAAAGCCTAAAAACGGTGTAGAAGAAACTGAGTGAAATGTATCAACCACTCACCTGCACTTGGCGATCCACTTTCTTCTCCTTGGGGTACCCCGGCAGATGATGATAGCTCGCTGGTTGCGTTCTAGGACGTGCTGAATCTCGTGTTGGCCTTGTATTTATAGTTTATGTCGTTTTATCGCGTTTTTATAATTAATTCGGGAGCGCCAGCTAAAAGCAGCGAGTTGGTTCGCGACCGGTTGACTAGAGAGAGATTTTACATAGGTGGCAGCACTTGTCGCTGCTTAAGGTGCGTTCGGATATATTGTGGCTGATACATTAAATAAAGTGAAAGTAAATTATATTTCTGTAGTCTTGTGCTAGCTAATAATATTGAAAATATTATAATTAAAGAATAGTACGAAACAAACGGGATCCTATTACTAAGACTCCGCGGTCCGTCTGTCTGTCTGTCACCAGGCTGTATCGCATGAACCGAGGTAGCTAGACAGTTGAAATTTTTACAGATGAAGTATTTATATTTCTAGCCTGTAATCTAATACCTTTAAACGAGCAATTCTTGTATATATATATAAATATATATATATATAATCTGACTCTCGGCAATGGCTCCAACGATTTTCATGAAATTTAGTATGCAGGTGGTTTCGAGGGCCATAAATCGATCTAGCTGGGTGTCATTTTTAGAAAACGTCGCTTTCTGTATTTTCACCCGAGCAGAGCTCGTTCGCCCAGGTACTTTGCTTAATGTAACGTATTCTGCATGTTTTATTAATTTTATTTAAATATAGGTGTTGGTCTTCTATCTAATAAATAAATAAAGAAACATTTAAAAACCATAATAAACTCAGTTGCATCACAACAATAGGTACAAACTGTGGTACAAATCACCCCACCCTCCGTGTTTACGTGCCGACCTCGCCGCTTGGAAGGGTGTCGGTATCGCGAGACGCGCAGACGCCGATGACGTCACACCCGCCATGTTGCGTAACAAGGTCGGGTGCATTTCCCGCTTTTTGATGGAAATGTAATATTTAAGTGGTCCATGCTTTGGGGTTTTTGTTCTTTGAATAGAACGGATTCATTTCATGGGGCAGGATTTTTCTGTATATAATTTATAATATTTCTTCTGAATTTTTCTGAATTATAATTTTAACCTACTAGCCTGTTACTCTCCACTGCATGGCAGAAGCCGGTTCTCAGAAAGAGAAGGCACACGCATTAATATTTCTGCTGGATTTTTCTGAATTATAATTTTAACCTACTAGCCTGTTACTCTTCACTGCATGGCAGAAGCCGGTTCTCAGAAAGAGAAGGCACACGCATTAATATTTCTGCTGGCTTTTTCTGAATTATAATTTTAACCTACTAGCCTGTTACTCTTCACTGCATGGCAGAAGCCGGTTCTCAGAAAGAGAAGGCACACGCATTAATATTTCTGCTGGATTTTTCTGAATTATAATTTTAACCTACTAGCCTGTTACTCTCCACTGCATGGCAGAAGCCGGTTCTCAGAAAGAGAAGGCACACGCATTAATATTTCTGCTGGATTTTTCTGAATTATAATTTTAACCTACTAGCCTGTTACTCTTCACTGCATGGCAGAAGCCGGTTCTCAGAAAGAGAAGGCACACGCATTAATATTTCTGCTGGATTTTTCTGAATTATAATTTTAACCTACTAGCCTGTTACTCTCCACTGCATGGCAGAAGCCGGTTCTCAGAAAGAGAAGGCACACGCATTAATATTTCTGCTGGATTTTTCTGAATTATAATTTTAACCTACTAGCCTGTTACTCTCCACTGCAGGGCAGAAGCCGGTTCTCAGAAAAATAAGGCACACGCATTAATATTTCTTCTGGATTGTCTTGAATTATTCTCAAGTGTCCTAAACTAAGTATTTCCTCAGCAGCAGCTAGACTGACAACTAAACAGCGAATAGAGCAGTTTAGAAGAGTCTCATTTCAGTAATGAACTTAGGCATCTTCTGAGTTGTATCTGACTAGCTTTTTGATTTTTCCCGCAGCTTTACTCCTGTGGTCTACTACAATAGGATAATAAGTATGTCCTATGAAACTCAGCTATATTTTATACTTCTATAAAAAAAGTTGTTTTCGTAATCGGATATTCAGATAACCTAATTACTTACTTAGGTACCTGTTAAACACATAATAACAAACAATTTACCTAAGTTTAGGAGTTTAAATGAATGAACATTAAAAAATATTTAATCTTTGGCAACCACTAACGGATGTCAAAGTTTTTCGATTCCCATCGTAAATTGAGCTCGCCCAATACAGACTTAGTTAATCTTATGTTCGACTAGAAAAAGTTTCTCGGACCTTTGTAGTCACGTTAGATATTTGTCAGGCTTGCGACCGGACGCTGGACGGTCCGGTAATGCCGTGATATGTGGCCAGAGTTACTGTTATTTATTTCTGTCACTTGTCTGCGGGACCCAGTTCGTAAAGTAAATGTGTAGGTACTGTCCGCAACAACATTCGATTAACACAGAAGCAACAATAGTGGATCAATGTTTACTGTTCAATCCACAATTTTTCATTTTACATTTTTGTTCTGTTCTGATTTTATTTTAATTCTTTGCTAAATAATCATCTTATATTAAGGGCCGATTTCACCAATGAAACTAATCGCGATTAGTTCAACTAAACTCAGTTTATACAGCGTTAGGATTGGTAGTTTCTCAGCGGTCTCAACCAATCAGATTGCTGTATTTGCATAAACTGAGTTTAGTTGAACCACAGATAATATAATACTAGCATAGTTGAACAAAACGCCGTTAGTTTTATCGATGAAATCGGCCCTTAGAAAAGTGATGTATCGATATCCACTTTTCTTACTGACTGTTGTCACTGATGTACCACTACAAACTTTAAATGCCTAGGAGTTTTATCTTAACATGTACTTTCTGTAGTTCCTACATGGAACATAATTAAACAGACATTTGGCTAATTAACGAATGAGGAAGAACTTCGATGAAAACTTTTATGATACCACTTGGCATATGCCAGCGAAAGTTCCGAGCTGAGTGAATTTTAATTGAAATATAAATATTATATTTTCACATCACGACCAAGTTATAATAAAATTAAAAGTATGTTTGCTAACATCCACTGAAAGACGATCTCATCATTCAACAGAATTTATACCATTCCCCCTCTAAAAAGCTTATTTTATTCACTGAAAACAGTGAATAAAAAGCTTTTAATCACTGTTTATGTGTTTGAACTTAGAACACACTAAGGCGGTTTACACACGGAGACACAGCACCGCGCACCGCCGCGGACGCGGAGGGGAGAGCACCGCTCGACCCGCGCGGTCGGGCGGTGTACGTGTAAACGGATTTATTAGAAGCCAATGCGACATGAGATCCGCTTTAGTGTATACTTATTTGGATTGAAATTCTAATATGAATTACATTGATGTTTAATTAATTATAGTTATGTAACGAAACGGAGGCGGTCACTGGTCCCTGAAACACAGGTGCTGTTACCTAGCTCAGCTTCAATTTACAAAAAATGTGAAACCCTGAGGTTTCACATTTTTTCAAGTTTTGTAGGTAGGTAATAAACCATTTATTTATTTATTATTATTCCTTGTGTTTTTCGCTAAAATCTTTCTTTTTCTCGTAGTCATGGTATAAAATATAGTATGCAACTCTTGAATAAAACGGACTTAAATCGAGGGCCATGAATCACTCGCCTCGCTCAGGATTCTAACACTTGAATCACTCTCTATGCTCGTGATTCAATCATCATGAATCACTCCCTACGGTAGTGATTCAGTCGTTAGAATACTTCACTCGCTCGTGGTTCATCTATGGCCATCGCTTTAAATCCGTCCTTTATTCACTAGTTGCATAATATACTATTGTCCATATTACAAATAGAAAGAAACAAAAATAAATAGTAATATAATATACTAGGTACCTACATTTTGTATAAAACAGAACTAATACTATTGAATGGCCTTCAATATTCTCGTTTTAAGTTTTCTAACTTTTGGAGGTCTCGTGCGCTGAAGTAATTAAGTACCTAATTTTTAAATTTTCTGCCGATCCAATACAGAACAAAAAGTTGAAAAACTTCTTTAACATTTCTTCTCTTATTGCATAATCAGCCTATAACTATTTCATCACCACTGCTCTCAAAACGGTGAAGGAAAACATCGTGAGGAAACCGGCATGTACTAGAACCAAAAGTTCGAAGATATGTGACATCCACCCACGTGCGCTGAGCCCGCGTGGTGGATTACGGCCCATTGCCTATGACAGCGAGGATGCCTGTGTCCTAGCAGTGGACACATTAAAAGGCTGAACATGATCATGTAGGGCAGGGCAAACCCCTTTCTTCCTAATCCTTTGGGAACGGGACGAAGTCATCTCGCAATCTGCTTTTGGTCCTACCTACTCCTCTTTTTAAAATCACCCGGCTTTCTCTCCAGGACTACTGCAGCTACTACCTGATCCGCTTCAACAAGCAGCCGCAGTTCTGCCGCAAGCTGGAGGAGCAGCGTCCTCCCACTAGGAGACCTCAGACCAGGAAGACCAGAGAGCGAACAGAACCAGTGGTCAGCGCAGAGTGCGTGTGTGCAAAGGGAGATGCTGACCTGCCTTCCACTTTTACTGTTACTAAGCTGTTGAAGGTAAGTAATATAATATCGTTTATTTATAACATAAGGCACATTTTACAATAAAAGTATCTTAAAAATATAAAAGAAGACAGTTGGTTATTTCCCTGAACTAGGTTGAACCTGTGTTTCAGGCTATAAAGTGCTTAAAACTTATAATAATAATAATAAATTAACAATGGTATATCTTGTATATGAATACTTAAACTAAAGACAAAGTAAAATTATTATTTTGTTACAGTCAGGAGATCTTCTGTCTCTCCGTAAGATAAACTAAGTAGATATGTTCAAGAATAGTCTTTTTACAGCTAAAATAATTTAATTTATAGATACTTAATTTTCTATTTAATCTATTGTACAGAAATGGACCTAAGAATATAAATAATCTATTTACAAAGACATATTTTGAGGATGCATTAGAATCGCAGACAATGTCATTTCGTCTCTTATTATTTATGTATTCGGCGTTGTAGGAAAGCATGGTGTGTTGTTTTAATACTAAGTGCATAATGAAAAGCTGGCGAACAGTCAGAACGTTGCAGGATTTGTAAAGCAGATCAGTGGGGTAGAGAAAAGGGTGGAAATTGGCTACTTTTAAAATAGCTCTCTGAGCCCTTTCAAGAGGCAGTAGATGCGTTTTTGGTGCTCCACCCCATGAGGTGATACAGTATTGGATTACAGATTGACCTAAGGCCAAATAGACTTGTTTGATCAATTTTGAATCTGCAATCGTTGTCAACTTTTTTAAAACATAAATTAATTTGCGCACTCTATTAACTAGGCTATCAATATGGGGTCCAAAGGAGAGTTTTTCATCTATAATAATCCCGAGATATATTATGTTGCCTGTTTTCAGGATAAAAGGACAATTATACATGCTAACTGGGTGGAATCCACATTTATGGGCATACAGATGAAAGTTAGTAATGTTAAATTGAGGCTTGCGCATGGAGAAGTGAATATATTTTGTCTTGTCAGCATTTAGTGTTAATAAATTGCTTTGTAGCCAATTAGCCACAGTATTGAAACCTTGTTGAGAGTATTCGTACAATTCTTTACTGGTTTTTGCGGTAAAGATTAACGCCGTGTCGTCGGCATAATATATGAGTTTGCCTTGTTGAATATCTAAATCACACAGATCGTTAATGTAAATCAGGAATAGGGTTGGGCTCAGAATGCTTCCCTGAGGAACACCATAACCAGTATTTTTTTGCTCATCGCTAGTAATATCGTCTATTTTAACATATTCAGAATGTTCATCTAAGTAGTCAGCAAGAAGTTTGAGCGGTGTTCCCCTAATTCCTAAAGCCTCAATTTTTTTAGAAGCATAGGAACGGACACCGTATCAAAGGCTTTTGCTAGATCAAGGAAAACTCCCAGGGTCGGGTTTCCTTTGCCAAGTTCTTCTGCGGTATAATCTGTCAGACTATGCACCGCATCGGCTGTGGATAATTTGGCTCTGAAGCCAAATTGCGCAGATGATTGATTTCTAGGTAATTAACTAGTAAGTGGCTTTGTGGTCCCTACAACTAAGAGAAAGGTTGATCGATATGTTATGATCAGTAGTACTATTCGTCTCACCGTGGTGACTTACGTGTATTGAACTCGAAGTCAGTTGTTAATCCCTAGCATATTGGTTACAATGACAGTTCACCTCGAGCACATTTCACCTTAATCATCATGGTGAGATGTCTACAGAAAAGACCGGCTGTAAGTAAATGAACTGGCTTGTACCTACGAGGAAGTCCTGCCGATTTCTGTTACCAAGGTTGGTGGGCTTGGTGTCAGCGTTGCCATAATTGTATGACGCCTTAGGTGTCTAACTACCCTAGGCTGTAATGTTATACATGTAAACATAAATAAAAAAAATTATCAGAAAAAAGTAATCCAAAAAACAAAAACCCGACTGCTTAAGAAGCGAACTAAAAGGACGTAAACAAGTAGAAAATCATGCTGTGCAGTCGGAGGATACATACTCGTATTCGCGAGCTGGCTGACCAAAACCCATAGAAATATAAAACTTGTTTATTATATCTATGCCAAAACCAGATGTATCCTCCTCTATTGTTTACGTCTTTTTAGTTCGTTTCCTAAGCAGACGGGTTTTTTGAATTTACTTTTTTTATTTATAACTTTTTAGTTAAACACATTGCCCTCCTTCCGCATTCTAGTAAAAACACTGGTTATCACAATCATGTCCTTACAGGCTCCTGTTTAATTATGTTTATGAAATAATTTAGCTTTGTCAATGCCTATATGGTGTCAATGCACCTCACCTTCACCTGCAATGGCCCTCATAATGCAGGTATTCCTACACTTATGCGACTTAGTTCACTGGCTATCATAGGTACTCTACTGCTTGCTTGTTAGCTACCCCGTAGCAAAAATACATTGGCAGTTCATTGTAGAAAGTTCCGTGCTCTATATCTGATATTTCTTTAATAGCCTACAACAACAGGAAGCCGGAAGCACACGTGAGCGGGTGAAATTAATCAAAACCCATTTGTGCCAACTAAAACAGTCAAACTAATGAACATTGCGGTTTTGATATCCATTTAAAATGGAATTTAGATGTAGGAAATAGTTTTATAACGGTAGATATTCTGGCAAGCTTCCAGCCATTTGTCTCAGTGTGTCATATCTCAGGGTCATAGCAATGACTTTAATATGGGCAATAATAATAAAGTAGCTATTTGTAGCTATTTATTCCACACAAATTAATAATAACAATATCCTAAGCATTAAAAGGAATTCAACAATAATCCTACTAGTCCTACTAGTCTTACTAGTATTATAAACATGAAACTTTGTGAGGATGGATGGATGGTGTTTGTTACTCTTTCACGCAAAATCTATGGAACGGATTTTGATGAAGTTTACAGAAATATAGCTTATATATCTGAATATAATATAGGCTATTATTTAAAAAGATATTGGGAGAAGAGCTAATACCACGCGGGCAGCAGCTAGTTCTTCATAAATAATAGTCCGACTTAGATTGTCCTGCCCGCATCGAGTTGCCTATTTTATTTTTATTCTGATTTAATATATATACCTACTTATAATATACGTACATATCACACTAATATTATAAAGGCGAAAGTTTGTGATTGTGTTTGTATGTTAGTTACTCAATAACGCCAGAACGGCTGAACGGATCTAGATGAAATTTGGCATAGAGATAGATTATAGTCTGGAATAGCACATTGGATACTTTTTATTACTTTTTAAATTTTCGACATTCACGCGGGCGAAGCCGCTGGCAGGAGCTATTAATATTATAAATGCGAAAGTCTATAAGATGAAAGAAGTTTGTTGTCTGTTACGTTTTCAAGCCTAAACCAATGTTGATGAACTTTGTGTTTTTAGAATAAGATAAAACCTTAGAAAAGGACAAAGCATACTTTTTATCCCGGAAGTACCTACGATCCCATAGGGTAGGTAATAACCCCCACTAACTCGGGCAAAGCCGCTGGCACAAGCTAGTATAGTGACATTAGGTATAATTAAACGTGCTAAGATTCCCACATCCCTGCGCACATATAGCATATCTATATTTCTGTTTTATTTAAAGCAATGTTATGTTTTCTAGGACGAACCAGCTCTCCATACAATCCCAGCTACAGAAAGCAAGTCCCTCGCTGGTTTCCTGAACCACGCGACTCCTGACAGGAAGCAGCTGGTAGAGCTGTTGTACCAGGACATCATCAGACCCACAGGGGTGTCGTGGGACGACGTGAAGGGACTGGCTTCAGCCAAGAGCTTGCTCATGGAGTCCGTTGTGTATCCTGTACGGTAAGCACTGGCTGAAAATACTTTTATCTCGTCAAACAAATGTCTCTGTGCTTTTTTATTAATTTCTGATGAGTCGACTCTTAGCCGCGATCTTGCCTGATGGCAACCGATGGATGAGGTCGTGAACCCAGAATAAGAACCGAACATTTGAAAGTCTATGCTCGCTGTTTGTCTGTAAAAGCAAGGTGGTCCGATGACCTGGTGAAGGCCGCGTGATTCCGCTGTAAGCGAGAAGCACAGGACTGGGAACCATGTCCAACAGTGGTCGACTTTCAGCAGAAATGATGAAACAAACGCATAAACAATAGGCACAGCTATCAGTTTTTCCTGGTTGGTTCATAACATTCTGATCGAAATTTCGTATTTTGTACCAGTTATCCAGAAGTATTCACTGGTCTTCTGGAACCGTGGCGCGGGGTGCTCCTGCACGGTCCGCCTGGCACCGGCAAGACGATGTTGGCGCGAGTCGTCGCTGGCGAGAGCAGCTGCACCTTCTTCAACGTGTCCTGCAGCACCATCGTCAACAAGTGGCGAGGGGAGAGCGAGAAGATTGTAAAGGTAAGAACTATTTCATCATCATCTTTTAAGCTGAAAGACGTCCACTGCTGAACATAGGCCTCCCCCAAGTGTCGCCACATTGACCGGTCCCGTGCGTCTCGGATCCAGCAGCTACCAGCAGCCTAATTGCGTAAGCGAATTCGGCAAGGCAAAGCGTTTTGACGCTATCAATCGATGCGCGATGAGGTATCGCGTCTTTCCGTCTATGTGACTGGTCGACTGATGGCGATCATGGCTATCACGGTTCATGAGATACAGCCTGGTGACAGACGGACAGACAGACAGACAGACGGATCGTGGAGTTGTGAGAGTGGATTAATAACTTATTTGCAGTTGGTAAACTGACCGCAACAGTTTCCAACGGCAAAGATAATTTAGTCCCTCAACTCTGTTTATCTTATCGTTAGAGCAATGTACGGCGCGGCGGCGCGGGCGGTGTCCTCATACTTTGTGAACTTCAGTACCTAATATTATTTAATTATTTTGGTGAATGTAGCTGTTTGTACGGAACCCTCAGTGCGCGAATCCGACTCGCACTTGGCCAGTTTTTAACCGACTTACCAAAAAGGAAGAGGTTCTATGTTCGACATTATGTTTGTTTTTTCATGTATGTTCACCGATATCTCCGTTAATTGTGGACCGATATGGAAAATTATTTTTTTAAAGAGTTTGTTCCGAAATTGATCCCATTTAAATTTGGTGAAGATCTGATGAAGAACTTCGGAGATATACAACAGAACTCTTCAATAAATTACTTTCGGGATTGCTGCAATCGCATGTCTGTTTATTGTTTATAACATTTCATAACATAACATCACGCCAGTACGCTCTAAAGGGGTACGCAGATGTGTACAGTTCACCTTGGTACACTCTCATTTCACCGGTTATGTTCAGTTTCATGACATTCGGGTAATCTAATCTGGCGTTATAGGTACCTTAACTACTTGCCTATTAGGTAGGTACAACTAAAAAGTGAAAAATACAATTTTTTTTTGCAAAAAAACATTTTTGCAAAAAAATACTAGTTACCGACTTCCAAATAAGAAAACTACAAAGTGAGAAATAACTTTTACTGGAAGTCGGTGTCCATAACGCAAAAAAATGGTATTTACCAAAGACACCGACTTCCAAAAAAAGTTATTTCTCACTTGGTAGTTTTCTTATTTGGAAGTCGGTAGTATTTTTTTGCAAAAAAGTTTATTTATTTATTGTGTATTACCACAATCTTTAATGCTGGTTTTCGAGACAGGTTATCTCATATATTTCATTAAAATCATATTCCTTCATTCTTCAACAAAACTGCTGATAACTGTCTAGTTATTTCCAGGTCCTTTTCGAAATGGCTTCCTACTACTCCCCCTCAATAATATTCATGGACGAGGTGGAGACACTGGCATCAGACCGGTCTTCTCCCGGAGAACACGAGGCATCACGACGTCTGAAGGCACAGCTTCTCACAGAACTTGATGGCATCGGGGGACGAGAAGGGATCATATTCATGCTAGCTAACTCAAATATGCCTTGGTAAGGCAACTTGTAGGTATTTATTAGATCGCTTTGTTGTTATATCAGCTGCTCAACTTGTATCAAGCGCAATTTCGATCATGCATACTGTTCGTATCTCTGGGACGGATCTGCCAAATACCAGCTTGATGCACTAGACTCGATCGAAAAACGGGCCAAGAGACTCATCGGCAATGAGGCACTGGTCAAGTCAAAGCTCCAGAGCCATGAACATCGTCGCCGAGTTGCCATCTTCTCGGTTTTTTATCGGATAAATTTCGGGGAGTGTGCGATGGATCTAATGCCGCCCAGCCCGTTCCATCATCGGACTACCAGAATACGGCGAGGCGTCATCGGTACATGGTGGATATCCCACCCATACGCACAAAACGTTTTGGGGACACTTTTATTATTCGTATACAGCTAAGGAGTGTTTCCCGAAAGCTACAACCTAGGGGTATTTAAGTCAAGAGTGAATAGGTTGTTTCTAGGCAAGCGTGTTTTACCGTCGACCACATCATCGCTTACCATCAGGTGAGATAGTGGTCAAGTGCAAGCGGATAGACGATAAAAAAACCGGCCTAGTGCGTGTCGGGCCACGCGCAGTAATAGGGTTTCGAAGTTGCATAATAATGCGGACTAAAAAGAGGGTTTTGTTGTTGTTACATGGACATTAGAACGGTTTCAGCGGCTCACAAAGTCTAAAAACGGGCCCACATAGGATTTTTTAATCTTTCTCGCGTTTGACCACTATCTCGCCTGATGGTAAGCGATGATGTGTCTACGGTGAAGCACGATTGCCTAGATGTAATCTATTCACTCTTGACTTAAACTAAATAAGGACTAACTGGTAACTGAAGAAGGAGTTATAAAATCCAACTTCGCAACTGAAGTTAGAAAAATATTATCTATTTGAGTACCACCGCGGGTGCGAATTGCGAAAGGAGCCGATACGAGCGCGCGTTAGAGCCACGGGGAATGGTATAGTTCGTTCCTGGATCCTTGCGTGTACGCTCCTTGTTTATTTCTCTTTCGTAAATTAGAAAAAATTCGTATGTATTCCTCTAATCTCTATTTCATTCTGGAAAGTTTTACGCTACTCAATTAGTGATGATGTCGGGTCGAATATTGACTTTATAGAAGGATATCGACAAAAGAAAATAAGTAATTTGCTTGGAAATCGAATCTAATTTGACTTTACTTTTACGTTTTAATTACAAAACTTCTGCACTAACACAAAAAAGACACAACCGCGCGCATGCGCCGTATGGACTACGTTCTGGTACTGCCAACGACTCCGGCCTCTCTTATGCGTTATTCGAGCTTAAACATTATTAATTTAGAAATCATTAGGATGTTATGATTTTATTTTTGTATATTTTTACATGGTTCATAAGCATATATTTACTATCTGTTTTACACAGCTAACAAAGTTATTTAAGTAATTTTTCAATGGCATTTGTACAAAAATTTTACTGTGCCAAGTACCTTTTATAAGTTGGTCGACTATTACTCGTAAACTTGTAAAGCCTGTTATGATTTAATTTTTGTATATTTTTACATGGTTCGTAAGCATTATGTTTACTCTGTTTTACACAGCTAAACTTTATTAGCTCAACTTTATTTTAGTAATTTTTCAATGGCATTTGTACAAAATTTTTACTGTTCCAAGTACATTTTATAAGTTGGTCGACTATTACTCGTAAACTTGTAAAGCCTTGTTATCCGTGATAATTTTCCTTTTAATTTCGTTATATTTACTACTGCTGTGATTTTTTTCACATAGCCAAGAGCAACCATTTCGCTGGCAGGGGGGGGGGGACACTTGACTCTAACATAAATTTGAAACTTAAAGCTTAATTTTACGCAAACGAATCTCTTAATCTAAAAATGGTTTTAAAAAACCCATAATATTTTTGAATGGCCTATCTAACGATACCCCACACCATGGGAGAGATGAGAAAAAAAAAAATACATCCCCACTTTATGTCTATGGCAGGTACCCGAAAAAAAAATAATTTTCATGATTTTGTGTTACCACTTTGTCGGAATTATTAATATGTATATACATGCCAAATTATAGCTTTCTAGTATTTCGGTTCTCTGAGCTAAGCTGCGGACGGACAGACGGACAGAGCGAAACTATAAGGGTTCCCTTGTTGATTTCGGAACCCTAAAAAAAAAGGATATATATATATATATATTTTGGCATCGTCATCGTCTTTCCTGACTGGTCGATGTGGTGACGCTCGGGGAGGCCTAGAGGCTTAGCCTATACCTACCTACTTAATGTGTGGACATAATTTTTATAGAAAACTATAGTAGGCCACAGGTCTCGCCAATGAGCTTTATCTTTCAATTATTTCGGTGTTTTCTGGGATTATATTTCTTCTTGGCCCTCATCTGTAGCCAAGTTATAATCTACAATCGATAACGCCAATAGCAAACGAATCAATGTTTGAGAATGACACATCTGAACGTTAAGTCACGTGGTCAGACCATACAAATAGAAGGCGTTAACGATTGTAGAGAGATTCGATACGAAACGTTTGTTACTTGGCTAGGGGGGCGGAAGTTGGGTTTCCGCTGCGCAACGCAAGGCGCGGATAGGTGCTGTTTTTGTATGAGATTTACTGCGCTGCCATTGTCGTTAACTTCAGGGCGACCAAGAGGTTTGGCGAGAACTATACGTAAGCTAAACTTCCACCTGCTAAAAGAAAACTTAATATTTCACAGGGAAATAGACCCAGCTATGTTACGACGACTAGAGAAGCGAATCTTCATTCCTCTCCCTGACTTGAAGACTCGCGAGGAGCTGTTCCAGAAATACCTAAACTCAAAAAATGTAGAGCTGTTCCCCAAAGTGGACTTCAAGGAACTGGCCACAAAGACTGAAGGATATTCCGGCAATGATATCAAACTGGTCTGCAAGGAGGCGCTGATGTCTACTGTCAGGAAGATGCTGCCCTCTATGAGTGGGAAAGGTTAGTATTACAATCTTATTGGAGGGCGAATCAGGTATAGTCCTCGCCAAACTTCAGGGCCACCCTGAAGTTGGTTTACCGGATGCGCGAGGCACGAAACGGTGCTGTTTTTGTATGAGATTTATTACTGCGCAGCCATTGTAGCCAACTTCAGGGCGGCCAAGAAGTTTGGCGACAACTATAGCTTTAAACGTATTTGCGAAGCGAGCTCGAACATTTTATCAGATTTTTAATTTTTGTACATACATATTTAATTGAAATCCAGGTGAGTGCAAATGCATCCCCTCCCGGCGCTCATGCTGCAGGTGATGATTTGTGCACGTCCGCATACTAAGGCGAGATACTTACTCAGAAAAAGAACAGGCCAAGTGCAAATCGGGCTCGCGCACGAAGGGTTCCGTACCATTATCGCAAAAACGGCGAAAATATCACGTTTGTTGTATAAACCAGTAAAATAAATATTTAAGTGGGGCACTTAAATATTTATTTTACTGGCTTTATTATTTGTTGTTATAGCGGCAACAGAAATACATAATTTGTGAAAATTTCAACTTTCTAGCTACCCACGGTTCATGAGATACAGCCTGGTGACAGACGGACAGACAGACCGACAAACAGATAGATAGACGGACCGCGGAGTCATAGTAATAGGGTCCCGTTTTTACCCTTTGGGTACGGAACCCTAAAAAGCTTGAGCCTCGTGCTGGAAACCCGAATACAACTTTCAGTAGGTACTCTGAGCGTCTTAAAGACTAATCAGTCTAAAACGTTTTCACATGAAATATTGATTTGTCCAACTCTATTCTACTAAGTAGTCGGACCGTGGTCCAGCCGTGGGCTTCTCTCTGTGAGAGGGAGCGAGCCGTAATCCATCACGCGGGCGCAGTGTGAGTGGATTCACAAGGGGGTGTTTTTCTACTGTATTGTTATTTTCTTTCAGGTAACGTAGCCAATCGCAAGGATAGACTGGACCTGACCGATATACTGACAGCCATCGAGAAGACCAAGCCGGTCTCCAAGAATTTAACCAAAAGGCATGTTGAATGGCAGAATGAGATGGGATGTTCTTAGTTTTAGATTAATGGATAAATCTGGGTGTATCAACGATTTTATTTAGTAGGCAGGTAATGGTAGACACCATATTCCTTAAAGGGTAATGCAGAGTTGTACTGCCCACATTTCGTCAGCTATGTTTAACTAAGTCCCTTGTAAAAGGTAGCGAGGTTATTATTACCAATTGGGCACAAATCCAAATCCCAGAATCCAGGCTGCCACTCAAATGAAATACCACTGCCAAACCCGAAAATCGAACCCAGGACAGTAGCGCTTACTATCGCTAGACCAACGAGGCAGTCGTAGGCAATTTTAATCACATTATTTATTGAAATGTAGTTAGTTAATCGTCGTAGTTAATAATTATTGATATAATAGTGGTATTTTTAATAGAATGATGGTATATATTATCAAATTTAATTGCCGTAATCACAGTGTGTTATAATATCAGAGCTTTTTGGCTCTAAGCTTAGCCAAAATGTGGCAAATATTGCTGTTTCATACTAAATATTTGATATTTTTTTTGATATTAAGTATTGTAAAATATTTTAAAAATGTCTCGTATTTTTTGGAATAGTACTGAGATTGATTTGATTGAAACATTTTGTTCCTCATTTTGTGCAACTAGAATATGTGTATGGTTTTACCTCAAATAAAACAACAATTTTATACACTGTTATTATTTATTGACGACATCTAGACCAACATCAGTTCCTCTATACAAAATATTGTTTCATTTAGATACACTTCTTACGCTACAAACACAGCTCAATTCCTGCATTGGCTTCCACATTCTAAAACAAGCTTTATACAAACACAATAACGTCTAAAATAAGTTACAATTCATCAGTTGTTTATAATAAAATAATACTTTATAACCAATCGTCTGTCACTCGATATAGTAATTTTGATCTAAAAGATTAAGGATTCCGTTTGACGCTAAATATAATGGCAGCTTGCTAGATAGCTGAGAAGGAGGTAGATGGGTATTATGGGCAAGATTCACTGTGAATTTAGGGTTCAAACGAAAATACACAATATGCTTAACGAGAATAAGTATTATTTCGTATAAAACGTTTGCTGACAATCTGTTACACGAATATGAACATTGATACCTTAAAAAAAGGTTCATATTCCTATAATACGCTAACTTTACTCAGCTATTTACGACGTGAACCTTGCCCTAAAGGGTAGGAATGTAGTTACACTAGTACTAAAACGTGGTGTATAGCCCTCGCCAAACTTATTGGCCGCCCTGAAGTTAGTTTACCGGATGCGCGAGGTACGAAACGGTGCTGTTTTTATATGAGATTTCCTACTGCGCAACCATTGTAGCCAATTTCAAGGTGGCCAATAAGTTTGGCGAGAACTATACACGGGTAGATTTAACGGTATAGTACACTACCGTAAGTAGGAAGGTACGGAAGTAAGAGGTAAATAATTAGGGCACTTTACACGAGGTGGGTAATACATACATACAGTCGCAATCACACAAAGCTAGTGTCAAATCTTAACTAATATTATAAAGAGAGCCCGAATTCTTTGAGTTTATTCTCACGTGTAGTGTTATCTCTAGAACCACTACAACTATTTAAATAAAAACTTTCACCATTTGAAATGTACATTATTCGAGATGGTTATAGGCTGTTAATTATTATGACACAGGCAAAGCCAGGGCGGGCCACTAGTTACTTTGTAAAATAAGTTCAATGGCCCACAACTGATTGAATCTATAGTACAACCTAAACTGGTCTTGGACCATTTACCTTCTTCTTTAGGCACTATAGCTTTGAGCGATTGCTACTGCACTTTTGACCTTTGATTGTACAATAGGCAATTAAACGGAACCCTTTAGGCTTGACGTGCACTATTGCATGCGCGGATTAAACGAGAGCCTCGTGTTTTTGAGACTAGGACAGGATCATTGTGCTAGTATACTCATAGTCACTTTCGCCTCGTGTTTACAGGATTATCTTCATTTGGATGTGGACCAAGATCCCAAATGTCCCAGACATTACTCATAGATTTCTACAATTTGTGGCGGGCACCGATCACATTTCCGAATATTTTTTGTTCGAATTTCATTTTACCGAAAACTATTGACCGACGTCTTTTTTGCTATATGCGTTATTTGACATAATTTAAGATCATCGAAGATTCAATTGCAATAAATATTATTTTACCGAACCACGTTTCGCCGATTTACAAAATAACTTTTTGCTTTTGGCCGAAGCCACTTATGAACTTTTTTCATTTGCCTTGCAGAACATCTTAAATATTATGAAAGGTAACCATTTGTGGCATAAGTAATGCTAGCAAGTACTTTGTACGTACGCATATTTGCTAGTTTGTTTCGACGGACAATTTACAAGTATCAGGTGCTAAAGGTACAAATGTCGTGTAGCAAGCTGTGAGTAGTATCGTATCTGGGGCGTCCGGGATCTCGATCTATAGCTTTGCGTAATCCGGACAGTCTATCTGGAGATCACAAAGTTACTTTTGGGAGCTAGATACAACCACAAATGAAGATATTAGTGTAGCGTTTGTTACTAGCACAATGTTGCTGACTACTGACTACTATAGACTGGACCACGTTCGGAAGCTGTCTCTATACTTCATAAAAGACAGCTTGATCTCTGCGACATATGTCAAACTGACGTATACGTTATTGTTAGCCTGTCATGCGCTATTGTTACTGTATTGATACTGACAGCTGTCGCAGAGATCAAGCCATCTTTTATGAAGTATAAGAAGAATATGAACCATGATTGAGATTGAGCTATCGCAGAAGTGCACGCCTACCTTGACCATTGATAATAATTTGACTAGAAAGGTACCAATTCAAACAACTTTCTTACATTTTAATGATGATCAACTGAAAAATGTTACAAGTTTTTTAAATTTGATTTATTCAGGTATTTAGTTGTCATCTTAGGATAATAAAATGATTTCGAAACAAGTAATTTTACCGAGTTTTGTCTTATCTATGAATTACATTTTTAAACCCCTGTTATTTTCGTACACCGTAAAATAAAATATCTTACAAAAGCGCAACTCGAACAAGTGGTCACAATTTACATTTGGGTAATTTTATAACAAACTTTACAATTTTATTTATACAAAATGTCCACGGTGTTTAGCAACTGCTTAGCAATTGTTTAATACAAATGTTCTATCATCATCATATCAGCCGAAAGACGACCACTGCTGGACCAAACCCGAGTGTCGCTAGACCGAGCCCGTGCGTCTCGCAAATGCTAGATACACAATTTTAATTTAGAATCTTTTATGGCCTGCGCACATTAGCGGACGGCACGGCAGAGGATTTAAAATTGATCAAATGAATTTATAGCTATCCAATCGAAATAAGATATATATTTCAATGCTCGGTGATCGGTCTGTTTTCTCTGGAGCACCGAGCATTTAAACATATACCTTATTCCGATTTTATAACTATTTAATTAAATTGAAAAATTTAAAATCCCCGCCGTCCCGTCCGCTAGTGTGCGCAGGCCATTAATCCGTTGCTAAACACTGTCGAGATTACTATAAATAAGGTCCTTAATGTTTACTCGTCAATCCTTCGCTAACATAGTATTTTATAACCCTCTATACAAAGACAAATAATAAAGCATAGTAATATATTTTTTGGAAATATTTTTTCACTTTACATAGTATTGTTTGGCACTCCGCTCAAACGAAGCTCTATAAATAATGTATAACCTGTCAAAAAAATGCGTTTCCAATATTTTGTATTTCAACTTTTCAAACTTGGCAGAACATTACGAAACCAAAAACAGACATGGAAAAGGGACTGGGCAACAACACACAATTGATATCTCTGTAGAAAGAGTCAAAGCGACTGTGCGGCCAATTCGTGTCCCTTTTCACATTATCTAAGGCTATTTGCAAAACTCATCCGCGCCTGTGAAGTGACCCATCAGAATTTAAGAAAAAGATGTAGCGACATGTAGACATACGAACTATAATAGATCACAAAATCCTGCAAGCAAAGTTTTCAGCATATCATCATTTCAACCGAAGAACTTCCACTACTGCAGCCTAATAGCGACAATGAATTCGGCAAGGCGAAGGATTTGATCCCATCAATCGACCAATCAAGTGTTCCGTCTATGTGGTCTCTCCCAACCCAAGTGTCGCCACCTCGGCCGGTCCCGTGCGTCTCGCATCCAGCGGATTTCCGCAGCCTTGACCAGGCCATCGCTGTACCTAGAGGAAGGCCTTCCAACGCTGCGTCTTCCGTTACGCGGTCGCCACTCCAGAACTGAGAGTTTTCAGCGTGATAGATTGATGAATGACAACACCTGTCTGTCTGATCGGCAGATTCTTCCTTTTCAATGAAGGTTGCGGGACTTTCCACCCTGTTCCACATACCTCTATAGATACAACTACTGGCCGCACGATCGCTTTATCTCTCTCACTGTTCTGTCACTTTATTACTATTAATGCTTATGAAATGTAGCCTCACCTGATAGGCCTTTGGCTCTGGTTGGCGCCGGAATGGAGGTTTTCCCTTAATTTCTGGGTAGGAACTGTATATTTGTACGGCAAAACTTATGCCAGTACCAGGACCGTGGTAACGGCCCTGTCTAACGTGTCGTAAGTCGAGGGTTCGAACCCACGCAGGCGCTTTACTTTTTGTGAATTATTTTCTCACCACGGCTCTAAAAACGGTGAAGGACAAACGTGACATCCTCCAACTCGCAATGGGCCCGCGTCGTGAATTAAGGCCCATTCCCTCTCTCACAGAGAGAAGGCCTGTGGCCCAGCAGTGGGAACATTAAAAAGGCTGATGAAGATGATAAATCACTTCATAAATAAAGTAAGGAACTCTCAGTTCATTCTGTCTATGGACGAAACGCATTAAATCGACAGATTATATAAGATTTAAATCAAAATCATTACAATAAATAAGGCAGCTTACAACTAAAGCTAATAAGATTCATATTAAAGGAAATCTTTCTCACTCGTGATTTGAAGAAAGAGACCAAAGTAATGTGGTCCCACCACTATAGCTACCACAAAGTCAGCGAAATTAATTGTTTACCACTTTTGACAAGTTAAATAGAACTATAACACGGTCAAAATAACTGTGCACATCGACAGGCATCGACCCATTAAGAAGTAAGCTATTCACTGTTGACTTAAAGACTCCTCCGGTTGTAGCTTACGTGGTGTAGGTGGTAAATAATTAATTTCTCCGACTGTACATATAACAAATAAATCCATACTTCACACACAAACCACAAGCCTATCACAGATGTATCTATAGAACAGGGAGATTTTAAGGCCTATTCATAATACTTTGAGATTTACTATTGATCCTATACTATTCTTCGAATTTTGTTTAAATTTAACAGAATATTCACAAACAATCAACTGCATTCTGCTTAGAGATTTAATATTATAATATTCGTTTTGAGAACAGGCCCTCAACAAGACTTGAAAATATTAAAACAATTTCTATCAGTAGAAGAAGTACAATATCTTGTTTAAAAAAATGTTAATTCGGTCGAAGCCTCAGCTATCATGCTATTTGTTTTTACTATTCAAGTCCCACAATCCATACGCATATTAATAGCACAAAATAGATAGGTACAGAAGGCCGTCTTCATATAATGAGCACGAGAAAACAGGCGCACGTAACGCGTTATCAAACAAATCGCACCCTGAGATTGAAAGTGATCTAATCCAAAATTCTGAAAAGCCAAATAAACTGACCATAAATAAAGCTTACTTACTCTAAAACCCTGTGGTGAAAAAGAGCCCGAATTATGAGTAAGAAACGGACAGCCTTTACACCAACAGTATACTTTTTGAAGACTTTTTTGCTTATATCCTACAAATAGAATTTGTTGAGTTAGGTCTCTTTCATTCTGAGTGTGCGAAATAACAGTCCGAGTGCGCTCGCATTCGCTGTACGTGTTTTTGGATGCGTGTGATTTCGTTCTTTGTGTGAAGCCGTCCTTTTGTACGAACATATTTATTTTAGGTCAATAGTCCGAACAAAGAAACTTGAGTTTTGTTTTCTGCGGGCCTAGACAAAATATGTACATTTGTATGCTTATTCCGAGCAAGAGATCGTTAACGTTATCACGAGTGAGTACGTTGAAAGACTCGGAATAAGCACACTGTACGTTTTCCCGCACACGCTACGGAGTGAACGTGAGAGGCGACTCTGGCAATTTGCGGAAAGGTTTTAAGCGCCGTGTAACACGCGTCGCTTACGAGTCTGAGTCAAAACACTTCGATCGCAATGGTGCGTGACATTCCGTGCGTACGTACATACATTTTGACGTAAGCATCTGGCGTTAACGCTATCAGAATAGTTTTTTGTCTAGACCTGCTATTGCATTGCGCAAACGTTTGTACGCAATGAACTTTCATTCGCGGCACAAACAGTTTGGGGAGAACGAACAAATAAGCCAGTGTTACCGGTACCTTATACCCACACTAACACAAGCGTTGTTGCCATGCGCAAGCCATGTTTCGTTACAAGGACTATTACTACTACACAATTCTGTTACAAAAATTTGCTTACGAGGGGTAAGAAATAAACTTTTAAGAATGTAAGAAATCATTCTTTAAACCGCAAGAGTTCGTTCTAAAAGAAGGATTGTTGAAAGCAGTTACGCATTATTATACACAAGGCGATAATTACGACACTAACTTTCAAAATGATACGGTTTTCACAATAATATTGTAATTTACGAGTATGTTGTGACTATTTTTGTTCATACTTAGCCGAGAGAAACTCTGATGCCCAATAAACAAATACCTGACTTCTGAATTAAGAATTGGATGTTCAGAATTTGTTTTTCTAACTCTACTTTAACCCAAAAACCTCTCAAACTCCAAAATACTCAATTCAGAAATTGGTAATCATACTAATAATGAGGTTTTTAATTATTTTTTATATGAAAATACTGAAAAAGCTATACAAATGTATTGTAACCCTGCTTTACTATTGCAATCACTACTATTAAGAAGAAATATATTATTTAATAGTGGCAATACTGTAACTAAAATCTACCAACCTTCAAGTATGAATTCCTATTTTTACGATTTTTTAAGCGTGTAACACTGGTAATTTAAAAATTTAATATGTTCGTATTCTTTCATAAAAAGGATTTTTCAGCTGTTTGTGATCTTTTAAAGTCACGTTTTGAAGCATGAAGTTGATATGTTTTAATAAAATCACTTCTTTTTGTTTGCAGTTTAACTATTTTTTTTAGAGATGTTACAGATCTAATTTAAATCAAATGTATTTTTTAAATGGTAAATATTAGGAGTCTAATTTTTAACTGATGAAAATGTGTCAGCCGATACATTTGTTTACTAAGCACACACGAATTCAGCTTCAGACTACAAATCTCGATGTTAGTTATATTAAAAACGTGTTCTTAAAGGCCTGTTTCATTGTCTTACGAAACAAAGGGAACCATTATAACAATTAAACAGTTACATATCCTAGTACCCGGGGCCGAGCGTAAATATAGCACATCGAGTTTAAGAAAGAGACGGCGCTCTACAAAGCTGAACTTTATCCAAATCCCGACGTGCCATATATACGGCAAGATACTCTAGAATCCTTTTCTATCACTGGGATTCTAAACAACCAAACAGGCCGTTAAAAACGCCAAAATTACCAGCCTCAAAAAAATGTTGCCAGCCTAAAAAATAATTTTAAACACCGGCTCTATAAATATTGCCAGCGTTTAGGTGGGATTATATGTAGAAGATGATGGCCGGTATTTGGCCGTCCTCTACCGATGTTCCGTTGTTATTGCCGGCGGCATATGAGAATTGGAATACGACCTTTTCACCGTTGTTGCAGTCGACTGTCACACGACGGAGACCCTTCGTGCCGTAGTACGAATCGGTGCCCTGGAACAGATATTTAAAGGGTAAGTGACATCATAGTACAAGTATTGCAGCGTAGAGTAACAGCGAGTGGAACTGTGTTTAGATATAGAGTAATGGACTAAGCGTGGTCTATCGGCTTTCAAACTTCACAATTTAGTTGAAAACGATCGCTCTTGGCCAGACCACCTTCGCGATGGCGTCTCGAAGAGACTTTAATGAAGGTATAATTATAACCACCTAGTTTTTCTATTGCATTAATTATAAACGGTTACTGCGAGCGATTTATTTTTTCCAGACAAAAGAGATTTCTCACACCGTGGTAATTTCTCGTAGCGGGCAGAAAAAACAGCTAATACTACAGAAGCCGGATACGCCGACTACGAAAGTGGTCGGAACATGCCTTATGTCTATGACACACTACAAAGCTACGAATAGATGACGTCGCCGGAAAAAAAGTCTAACAAACATAATACCAACTTTGGTGAAGCTAATCATTCAGTCCTTAAATTGTTCTCATCATTTCGTGTCATAGACATTACAATTGTTCAACATTTTCAAGTCTCTACCGATACGACTGGTAAAAGCCAGAAATAATCTATGATAATGGATAATTTCTGGCTTTTACATAGGAATAGGATAAATCCTAAGATTTATCGTGTGATTCCTAGTAAAAGCCTGAAATAATCTATGATAATGGATAATTTCTGGCTTTTACTTAGGAATAGGATAAATCCTAAGATTTATCGTGTGATTCCTAGTAAAAGCCTGAAATAATCTATGATCTAATTAATATTAATAAGTATTTCGCAACATAACTTAAGTGTAACTATTAAATATAAATTATATACATTGGGTAATTTGTTTTACAAAATAATTTAATTATGTTTTACTAATTTCGAATAGACTTGCTTTGTAAGTGCATATCGTTGTATGCAATGTTTGTAATTAATATTATTGGTATAGTTTTCAGGTGTCAAGAACTCGAGAGTGATCAGACATTATTATATTCCAATTTTTAATGATGTTTAGGAAAGTATTCTTTGATATAATACGAAATTTTATTTAAGTTTTTTTCTTTGGTTTTTTGTTTGTGGTGCTAAAAACTGGACCAAAACAATCCTGTGTATAGTGACTTTACCTGTTGAATTTGTAGTGTTTGTGCTGTAAAAACAAAATCATAGCAAAATATTAGAGCCCTGGTCTCGTGCGCTGAACACAAAATAAAGATTAACACGAAGATTCGGCAAAAAATATCATTATATCCCCTTTTTTTTACCCGACTGCCAAAGGATGTGTTTATCAGTCTATGTATGTATGTTTGTTCCTATGTGGCGTTCTAGAGACCAAACGCGTTGGCCGATTTTGATGATTCTTACGGCAATCAAATCGTCTTAACCCTACGAGTGTCACTGGCTACATTAAAATTGGCAAATTAAACCCATCGTGTGGGGCATCAAAATAAAGGGTTTTAAGAGGTGATTTAAAATATATAACACTTATAGGTTTAAATTTATCTAATATAAAAAATAAATAAAAGTTATGAATAAAAAAAGTTAATAAAAAATACCCGACTGCTTAAAAAGCGAACTAAAAAAACGTAAACAAGAAGAAAATCATGTTGTGCAGTCGGAGGATACATCTGATTTTGGTCAGCCAGCTCGCGAACATTGTATCTTCCGACTGCACAGCATGATTTTCTTCTTGTTTACGTCTTTTTAAGCAGCCGGGTATTTTGATTTTTTTAATTAACTTTTTTTGTTGGTCTGAGCTATAACCTAAAAATACCGTTGGTGCATACAAAGATAAAACCGTTTATTGATATTGAAATCAGTGCAGAGCGCAGCGCCATCTAGTAGCAAATATAAAAAGAAACCGCACTGTTTTATCGACAAAACACTGCTGCTCACTACTGCCATCTAACGGCTCCTAAACTAGCTAAACGGAACATATCGCCCTTGTCGCATGCAATATCTAATTAATTACATACGATGTTTAGCACCTTGTTCTCCAAATCTTGGTAGCTATTTCATCGACCCCAAAAAACAGAAGATTATTTCTTCTTGATAGTCTCCCAACATTGTCTATTACCTTTTTTTTGCTGTTTTTGTTCTATATTTTATTTTCTAGGATTTTGAACGTGTAGTTGAAGTTATTGTTAAGTGTTTTTATAACCTCTATTTCATATTTAGCATTTGCACTTTTTACTGCCTTATTTATTCTTGCACATTTAGAAGCATAGTTTTAATTTAATCCATAGTGAACTTTAGAGTAGCGACCTCTGTCGGTAATGAAATGGAAAGATAAAGATGGCTGGTCGATTATGGTACGTAAGCTTCTTGATTAGTTAATTTCTTAGGGAGGCGATAGTTGGCAACAGTGTTTTGTCGATAAAAACAGTGCGGTTTCTTTTTTTATTTCCTACTAGATGGCGGTTGCTCTGCATTGATTTGAAATAACGGTTTTCTTTGTATTCACCAACGGTATTTTAAGGTTATAATGATAATGTTTTGCTGAATCTTTGTCTTAATCTTGATTTATTTTATATTTAGCGAGACCAGGGTCTCGTCAGGTCTAATCTTATGTTATGATGTAATTTTCACAGTACATAGACAACAAATGTAACAGGAAATGTCATTATACACTGGGATTACTTTTGACCAGTTTTTTAGTTTTGTCCACTATTTCATGATTTTTGCTTCGCACTTCGACTTCAGACGACATTTATTGGTGTATGGTCACTTTTTGACAACTTTGTATCACTAAGTTTGCAGCAAATGAATTTTAACCTTCGGCATACAAGGTGGGGTTATTTTAACCCCAACAAATTTAAAGTGCGTTCCTTTTATATTAAAACGCAACCTAATAAGTTGATTGCCTCAGTAACTGGAGTTTAAACATGGCCTCGAATCACAGCATTGGATCTGTACTGGATCTGGGGTGTTTTTAACCCCGTGTTGTAAGAGACGTCGTTAGAAAGTACGTAAAATGTTGCATGAAGAAGTTCCAGAACCACCACAAAAGCAACCAAGAATGTCTCAGAGATTTGTCTTCTGTCCAAGAAACAAGGATAGGCAGACTGTACGGTTGTTTCAAATGTTCAACTGCGATATAATAAAAATCTAATCGTCGTATCAATTTAATAAAAAAGTAAAATAATTGTATTTCTTTTAAGAAATACTTTTGTCGATATTTTATTATGACATAATAACAGTTTGTTGGGGTTGGGGTTTTGTGGGGGGGGGGGGGCGGCGGGGCTTGGACCATACTATTTAAAGACCGTTAGAAGGCTATGGGTGACCTTTTCCCACCAGTGGGACAATACAGGATAATTAAAAAGAATTACAATTTTTTGATTTCACATGGGCACGTAATTACGATTGTTTTTATTATAACATAAAAAAACGCATGCAAACTTGATGCACGCACAAAGTGCCTTGTATGGGTAAGGATTTTTTTCACCTTGTATGCGGAAGGTTATAATTTTTTTATTTATTAGAAACTTGCAACCAATTAAAAATATGTCAGCACCCCCATGCCAATGAGCACACACTTCTTAACTATAAACTTATGAATTATCTTAGCATTAATGCTTATAGGATCTATAAACTTAGCATTAGTTCTTATAGGATCTATAAACTTAGCATTAATGCTTATAGGATCTATAAACTAAGCCTTAATGCTTATAGGACCTATAAATTTAGCATCAATGCTTACAGGAACTATAAACTTAGCAATAATGCCTATAGGAACTATAAACTTAGCATTAATGATTACAGGAACTATAAACATAGCATTAATGCTTATAGGAACTATAAACTTAGCCTTAATGACTACAGAAACTATAAACTTATAAAAAAAACTAAGCCTTGATGCTTATAGGACCTATGAATTTAGCATTAATGCTTACAGGAACTATAAACTTAGCATGTTTACAGGAACTATAAACTTAGCATTTATGCTTATAGGAACTATTAACTTAGCATTAATGCTTACAGGAACTATTAACTTATCATTAATGCTTACAGGAACTATAAACTTAGCCTTAATGACTACAGAAACTATTAACTTATAAAAAACTAAGCCTTAATGCTTACAGGAACTATACACTTAGCATTTATGCTCATAGAAACTTGCAACCAATTAAAAATATGTCAGCACCCCCATGCCAATGAGCACACACTTCTTAACTATAAACTTATGAATTATCTTAGCATTAATGCTTATAGGATCTATAAACTTAGGCTTAATGACTACAGAAACTATAAAATTATAAAAAACTAAGCCTTAATGCTTATAGGAACTATAAACTTAGCATTAATGCTTACAGGAACTATTAACTTAGCACTAATGCTTATAGCAACTATAAACTTAGCATTTAGGCTTATAGGAACTATAAACTTAGCATTAATGCTTACAGGAACTATTAACATAGCATTTATGCTTATAGGAACTATAAACTTAGCATTAATGCTTACAGGAACTATAAACTTAGTATTTATGCTTATACGAACTATAAACATAGCTATTTAGCTAAGCTTGCAGGATTTGCATTGAAATTTACGTAAATTATAATTACTTGAATTTTATCGTTTACAAATATGTATGTCTTTCTAGATTGTTATGATTCAATCTATAAGTCGGGCGGGCACATCTTCTGGTTTACTCAGAAATTACAATTAGATGAAAGAGATTCTTCTTTAGAAAGTCACACTTCTTTAGTGGTTATGTCCCAATCGTACGCTGAATGCTATTTTAATCAATTGCCGAAGGTTAACAATTACAACAATAGGTAGCTACATATACAATGTTGACAGTCGCACTGACTTGAATCATGTTTTGACCACTACCTTTATCAAAGTTAACTTACATAATTTAGGCTGTTTGTAAAAGTCGCGTACAATAGGGAATATGCATGTATGTTTATTTGCTGTAGAAATACTTATTAATTACATTAAACAAATATGAAGGATTTAAAAAAATATCTTGATTAGAGAAGAAGTTATAAAGCGTCAAAATTGAGAATTAGAAAAAGAAGCCCAACGTGCCATCTGACGTCAGATGCCACGACGCCCATCTAACGGCGTTTTCGTAGAGAGGGACAGATATAATTTCTTTTAATTCTTATACCTCGTCCGTTTTTCGATCAATTTTGATTTCCTTTCCACTCTTAGTATTCTTTTTTTTATCGATAAACTGATCAAATAAAAAATATATTTTCATGCATATTCCCTATTGCATAAACATACAATTAAACTAAATAATTTTGCATAAAATTTTAAATGGATTGTGACTATCCCCGTTTGATAACTAAACTCAGTCTTAGTTGTCTAACGTTTACAAAGCAGTTTATTCGAAAAAATAAAACATTAGCTCTTAACTTATGTTGCGAAATACTCATTAAGGGTACACTAGTCAAAAATTCTTCCATACAAACGTAGTCTGGCTTTTACTCCACTGTTTGACGATGTACGTTCAAAATAAAAAATGATATCAATTTGTCTCATCATTATCTAGTCCTGTATGGAAGCTAAAAAGTAAAAAAATATTACTTGAAAGTTATGAGCTTCGAAAGTTCCATATTTTAACAGTAATTTTAACGCATCTTTGGGCGCAAATAAGTACCATAATAAGAAGAAAAATTGAAAAACGGCTTCCATACAGGGATAGATTAGTAGTTCAACAATGCAAATAATTTAATTTTGAACAGATACATTCAGCCGTTTTTTCATGATATCCAGACTCCCAAAGGTCTGTATAAAATTTCGCGCGCTCGTTTTTGTTCTAAATCATCATCCATTTCGCAACAAATTTGCAAAAGTGTGTATTCGTACGCGTACTAGCTTCTTACTGCTCATAACAGCATCTATCTGTTCCGCAAGTGTTGTCGGTTGATATAGCACGCATTTTAACCCCGCGCACAAAATAGTTCGTGCCGTCGACTAGTGTAACCTTAATAATAATTTATTAACTAATTTAATATTTTCTACAACGAACATTACCATTTTGTAGCATTCTTCCTAAACGAACATTACACACACCACCACCATTCACCCGCGTCTGGTCACGTTAACATCTCCAGGTATCGGTTCCAAACGTTTTGAACCGCTCGTCGCGAATATCTCACCATTAAATATACGGCGCGGTGACTGTGACCCTTCTGCAGCCTAATTGCGTAAGTAAATTTGACAAGGCAAAGGAATTGACTCCATCAATCGACCAATCACAAGCGAGATGAAAGACGCGATGTGGAATTCCGTCTCTGTATGCAAATACAGCTCTGGTGGCTGTATTTGCGTCTAAGTGTCGTCTCACGAGTGCTATTACGCGATTAAAAAAGTTTTATAAATAGCTTGCACTAAAAGTAGGAGAATCACTAGCAAAACTTTGCATTAAGCAATAAAAAATTGATATCATTTGAAATTAGAAACATTACTGATACTTAAAACAATCCATAACAACTTAGGCAGATTGGTGTTGTACTTCGTAGCACGACTATTAACGCATTCATTATAACTTTAGATGGTACTAAAATCACATGCACATTTAACGTCATCTAGTGTCAAGTATACAAAACACATACTTATAGGCAGAATAGTTATTTATGCTACAAGTGCGGAAGGTAGGTGATTTCCGATGAGTGGCATTCACGAGCGAGCGAAGCGAGTGATTGGATAAATCGATACGAGTCGGAAATCATCTTACGTACGTGTATCATACAATATTTTACTATGCATTGTGCGAGGAAATAAAAAAATATATCTTAACCAAGCAAAAATTAATAAAATGGCGGGCTTATTCAAGCGCGCTCTGCATATCCACAGATTAACTAAAAGTTCCTCGGGCATATCTACTGCGCAAGTGCAAATGTTTGTCACGTCGTAACGCAAAAAGGCACAAGTAAAATATACGTTCTGCCAAACATATTTAATGAATATTTAAAATTAATAATTTATTGATCAAAATCTAAATCTAGAGTAATTAAAAACGCCTTTAATGAAGTATTAGTTTTATTTTACCTTTTATATGAATGATAATCTGTACTAAACTATTTTTTTAAACTTTTCTCAAATAATAAAAACTCTATGCGTCGGGCTGACGTTGGTCATAAAAATTAAAAAAATACAGAAAAGTAAAAAGCACTAGTTAAAAAAAGTGACACTTTCCCCACAGTTTGACTGCTTGGAAAACGCTCTTTTCGAGGACATGCATTGTAAAATGTTTTTTTTTGCTTTTCTAACAATTTACGACAATTTACCAGTAATGAAATAGGAGTACATTATGAGTACAAATTTTTAGGCATGCTCCCGTTTCATCACTTCTACTCGTACGCCAGCTGGAATTTTAGCGTGGTCGTGCTGGGAAACAATCTTGCCAGCACAACCTTTACATCTGCGATAGTTGAGAGGTATAAAAAGTCTAATTAGTGGTATTAAATAGTAGAAATTAAAAGGATTTTAGTACCATCTAAAGTTATAATGAATGTGTTCATGGTCGTGGTGTGTTGTGGTGTGTTGTGGTCGTCTACGAAGTACAACACGCCAGATTGCTATGATTAGGAAAAATAAGTTATTCTTATTTATATTGCAACTTAACAGGTGGCCCTTATTTTGTTTTGGGTAGTTTATATAAATTTCTATTGTAAAACCTTTTTTTAATAGAGTAAGCGTGTAGCGTGTTTCTTGATCGGTTTTAATGTTTAAATATACCTAAATATATTTTCATTAACCGTTGAGCTCCTGTCAACGTATTAACTTTAACCCGTTTATGAATTAACTAGTTGAATGTGTCAACGAAGTTGGTGAATTAATCATCTAAATTCGAAAAAAGCAAACGCAACGAACCTTGATAATAAAATAAAAAATACGTTAATAATAACTTCACAAATTGCGAGCGAAGGTCATGTGATTTTGTCATAGGATTTGAACTTTAGTTGCATCAAAATACTTTATAGATACTCGTTGAACGTGGCAAAGTTGAATAAAAATCGTTGCAGAATGGTTTTAAGCTCCAAGTTGACATTAATAGAACGTTAACTCGTTGACGAATTTAACTAGTTGATTGACGATCGTAACTTTATCAACGTTATCTTATTATCAACGTTAACTTTACTAAAACCGATGTTCTATACTCGGACCCGGAGGTTCAAGCTCCCATACATAATGAAACTTTCTAAGATTACGCCAATTTTGATTATTACTCGGCGGTGCCAGCGAAAATTGGTAAAAATACTCAATTAAGTGATCTTTGGTCCATATCACCTTAAGTTTAGCACTAGCGATATACGATGTGTTGGGCAGGATTTCCACCGGCTCCTTGAACATGGCGCGGAACGTGTCATCCGTGCCGTCGCAGCAGAAGGTGGTGGTGTTCGAGCCACACACCTTCTTCGTCGCCAGGTGGATTATCTGCAATACATCAAATAGAGGATTAGGAAGTGACGCGAACAAACAAAATTTGGTTCGAATAAATTGCACTAGATGGCGTGATAAGCTTCGATTTGTTATTGAGTTTTGTGAAATATTAAGATTTTTTCTAGAGAAGATCATAAAAAATTAAGGTTGTCTCCAAAGCACAAAATTATGGAATATGGACTCTTAATTCACATTTCAAAGATTATTTGAATGGATCATTTAAAATTGATTCCAATAGATGGCGCGGTTTTAATTTTTTGAGGCATTAACTCGATTTTATTTTGTAACACATTTTGGTACAATGATACTGTAACAAAAACCGGCCAAGTGCGTGTCGGGCCACGCGCAGTAATATGGTTCCGAAGTTACATAATAATGCGGACTAAAAAGAGGGTTTTGTTGTTGTTACATGAACATTAGAACGGTTTCAGCAGCTCACAAAGTCTAAAAACGGGCCCACATAGGATGATGTTTTTTTTAATCTATATTCTCGCGTTTGACCACTATCTCGCCTGATGGTAAGCGATGATGTGGTCTACGGTGAAGCACGCTTGCCTAGATGTAATCTATTCACTCTTGACTTAAACTAAATAAGGACTAACTGGTAACTGAAGAAGGAGTTATAAAATCCAACTTCGCAACTGAAGTTAGAAAAATATTATCTATTTGAGTACCACCGCGCGCGGGTGCGAATTGCGAAAGGAGCCGATACGAGCGCGCGTTAGAGCCACGGGGAATGGTATAGTTCGTTCCTTGATCCTTGCGTGCACGCTTCTTGTTTATTTCTCTTTCGGAATAAGAAAAAAATCGTATGTATTTACCTCTAATCTCCTCTAATATCGCAGATTAGAGGTGAACTGAGAACTGGTGAGGTGATCTGTGGTATTCACTATTTCATTCTGGAAAGTTTTACGCCACTCAATTAGTGATGAAGTCGGGTCGAATATTGACTTTATAAAAGGTTATCGACCAAAGAAAATAAGTAATTTGCTTGGAAATCGAATCTTTACGTTTTAAAACTTTTACGTTTTAATTACAAAACGTCGAAAATACATCTGCACTAAGACAAAATAGACTCCACCGCACGCCTGCGCTGTATGGACTACGGACTGGTACTGCCAACGACTCCGGCCACTCCAATGCGTTATTCGAGCTTAAACATTATTAATTTAGAAATGATTATTATTAAGGATGTTATGATTTTATTTTTGTATATTTTTACATGGTTCATAAGCATATATTTACTATCTGTTTTACAAAGCTAACAACGTTATTTAAGTAATTTTTCAATGGCATTTGTACAAAAATTTTACTGTGCCAAGTACATTTTATAAGTTGGTCGACTATTACTCGTAAACTTGTAAAGCCTGTTATGATTTCATTTTTGTATATTTTTACATGGTTTGTAAGCATTATATTTACTCTGTTTTACTTAGCTATCAACTTTATTTAAGTAATTTTTCATTTGGTCGACTATTACTCGTTAACTTGTAAAGCCTTGTTATCCGTGATAATTTTCCTTTTAATTTCGTTATATTTACTACTGTCGTGAATTTTGCACATAGCCAAGAGCAACCATTTCGCTGGCAGGAGGGGACACTTGACTCTAACATAAATTTGCAACTTAAAGCTTAATTTTACGCAAGCGAATCTCTGAATCGAAAAATGGTTTTAACAAACCTATAATATTTTTGAATGGCCTATCCAACGATAGCCTACACCATGGGATAGATAAGAAAAAAAAAATACATCCCCACTTTACGTCTATGGGAGGTACCCGAAAAAAAATATTTTTCATGATTTTATGTTACCACTTTGTCAGAATTTTTAATATTTATATACATGCCAAATTTTAGCTTTCTAGTACTTAGATTCTCTGAGCTAAGCTGCGGACGGACAGACGGACAGAGCGAAACTATAAGGGTTCCTTGTTGACTTCGGAACCCTAAAAACATGCAAAAAATACATTTTATTTTAAATACAGCGACAATAAAAGTATTCACGAACTAAAGTGCCAAATTTCATCCAGATGAGTTCAATCGTTCTAGCGTGATTGAGTTACAAACATACACATATTGGAAGAAGTAGTAGCTAGTCCAATGTAAAGTTATCACAATCAAGTTTCGTACCAAGTGGCATAAAATATATTTCTTCAGTGCAACGTTTTCTCGTCTATTTCTAGGTCCCACTTCGCTTAAAGGTCATGCATTGTATGAAGAGGCAAGCACTCTAAAAATAGTGTAACATTTTTCTTATCACCGTGCACCGTGGTAAGACTGGACGAAGACAACTTATAATAAGCACCGTACGTACGTATTTATTTAATTATTTATTTTAGTACATGGAAGACTTATAGCTAGCTAGCTATAATACAGACAAAAATGGAAATCACCGTATGATGGCACGGTTAGCGTAGTGGCGTGGCTGCAGCGCTGCGTGTCGCGGGTTCGATTCCCAAACCAAACAAATATTTGTATGGCCTGCATATAATTGTTCCGGATCTGAGGTGTCTCGTGTATGTGAGTTTAAATGTTTGTAAACGTACCCACGAATTTATAAGAGCAATTCCTAGTACGGGCTAACACTTATAATTACAAACTTATTTGTGAGAAATAGACTAACTAGCTTATTGCAGCGGCTTTGCTCTCCTGAGCTTAACCACATGCACCGTGGATTTATTGGGGTAGTAGGGGGCGTGGAGAGTTAGTAATTTCTGAGATAATTTAATCTGCTACGGACAAACGAGAAATTTTGAAAACCCCTGACGGAAAAAGATGGGTATTATAAGTTTGACGTGTGTTGCTGTGTCTGTCTGTGGCATCATAGTTTTTAGGGTTTCGTACCCAAAGGGTAAAAACAGGACCCTATTAATAAGACTCCACGATTCGTCTGTCTGTCTGTCCGTCTGTCACCAGGCTGTATCTCATGAACCGTGATAGCTAAACAGTTGGAATTTTCACAGATGATGTATTTCTGTTGCCGCTATAACAACAAATACTAAAAACAGAATAAAATAAATATTTAAGTGGAGCTCCCATACAACAAACGTGATTTTTTGCCGTATTATGCGTTAATGATACGGAACTCTTCGTGCGCGAGTCCTACTTGCATTCGGCCAGATTTTGGTTTTTGAATTTTGATAATTTAACTTAGTTTATTTATGTTACTGTCAGCCTCAGTCGAGGGCATTGGTAATATTATTTAATTAAGATAAGGTGTGGATAACGTCGTGGGCTGCACATATGTTACTGTTAATTGTATGTCTTTGTATTGTTTTGTGTAACTGTTTGTTTTCCCAAAATAAATAAATAAATAACTTTAGCAAAACTGCCTGACCCGGGAATAGAACCCCAGTCTCATTATTCACGCTTACGACAGCTAGACCAACGAAGCAGCCATAAAAAAGTATAAAAAGTATACAACTAACCTGTAAGTGTACTTCATACTCCGTCGGGCCAAAATACGATCCATACATGCCAAAGCCGACCACAAAAATTCTCTGATCAACTGTGAACCGGATCCGGTCGGTGGTGCCACTGTACCCCCATCGGGACTCCGTCTGGGGAAACCTGTTCACCGTCAGCTCTTTACCAGTCATGCAACATCTCGGCGTGTCTAGAAACCCCACGTTAGGCTTAGGATTGACGGTGAAATATAGGAACAACTGCACGATTTCTCGATCGTCTAAGAGCCCGCTTTGGGCCGGACCCATGGCGAATTCTTCAACAGACATGAGAGGAAATCGTATGGCGTTGAAAGCTCTGCCAAGAACCATTCTTTGGTTGGTGGGTGTGACTGGTAGCTGTCTTCTTATGCATTCCGCTTCGGACCAGCGTAGGACTGCTGAGAAGATCTTTGCTTCTCTGATGCGGAGGGTGTCCCTGGAGAAAAAGAGATGGGAATTCTTATATTTATGTAGTACTTTCATATGTATATTATAGAACCCTGAGTCTCTAATAACTCTCTAGACATGTGGTTGTAAGGGATTGTGACGTAGTATGTAAGTACACTATTTTGTGTTTGTTTGAGTGCATATAACATGTATTAATGCACTGTCAGAGTGAGGGTCTGCGAGTATGAAGTGGTTTCCTTAAACCAGAACCGAGTCTTCGGAAGCCACAATCCAGCCACGGTGGAGGCGTTCAAATTTCATTTATCCACAATAAGCATTGTGCTTACCGTCATATTATTATGTACGCTGTTTCTCGGAGTTGCCTACATTTAGATCACATGATTTTTCGGTATCGCTTGTCAATCCCATACAAAAATAAAAATCCCGACTGCTTAAGAAGCAAACTAAAAAGATGTAAACAGGAAGACAATCATGCTGTGCAGTCGGAGGATACATCTGGTTTTGGTGCACAGCATGATTGTCTTCTTGTTTACATATTTGTAGTTCGCTTTTGAAGCAGTCGGGTTTTTTTTTTTTTTTTTTTAATAATTATTAACAATCGCTGTCGCCACGCTTTCGATGATAGAATTTCACTTGTGTGGGGCCTCTGAACAGTTATAATCCCTATCAACCGAATTTTGATCACGGTGACCAATCCAACCGGAGATTAGCGAAGTACCCAGGCGATACTATAGTGCGTGTACACAAGTGCACTCTCTACGTTCCTCTCTCATAGTTCGATGTGGCGGCAATAATAATTATAGTTATGACAATAGCTAAGTTATTTGCGTTTAGATAACAAATCAGATGGAGTTTCTTGTGCGTTCTTCTCCATAACAAGCTACTTTCGAATGCACGGTAGAGTAAATTTTTATTACTTGTACATTTTTAATTTAGATTTAATAATGTTTGACGTTCAAAAGTGCCGCTTATTGGCCTAGTTGAAATAAATATATTTGATTTTGACTTTGTTTATGTAGGTACAGTGTTCTAACGGTTGACACAAATATTTACTTTATGTATTGCTGGCATGGCGTTCTTGAAATATTGTCATAAAGCACGCGAATTGTATTTAGAGACAGTGACAAAATAAGCTGAAAAAATACCGACCAAGTGCGAGTCGGACTCGCGCACGAAGAGTTCCGTACCATTATCGCAAAAAACGGCAAAAAAAAACACGTTTGTTGTATGGGAGCCCCACTTAAATATTCATTTTACTGTTTTTAGTATTTAGTGTTATAGCGGCAAAAGAAATACATCATGAGATACAGCCTGGTGACAGACAGACAGACGGACGAGAAAATTACATTCTAGGTCTTGTTCATATCTTAGACCAGAGAAACGTAGATAATGCAAAAAAATATTAAGGAAAATTAAATGACATAACTTCACTACTGTAGTCCCCGAAGGGTTGGGCAGAGATAGACTCTAGCCAAAACAAAGGAAAATGTACGCATATAAAAAATCAAGCTTTTTTCGTATTCTTCTCAGCAAACCCTTTCATTTGACACCCATATCATGGCAGCGCACAAAAAATAACTAGTCCGCCATATTGGATTCTCGACGTGACTTAGCTAACCATACATTGTCATCCAAACTAAACGTGTATGCAGATAGGTGCTTTAAAATTCAGTTGCAAGTTTTGACCCGAACCCACTTACATACATACATTGCAAGTTAAATAAAAGCTTGTAAAAACAATCTATTACAAATGCCCCGACGCGTCTCGATCGATTCCGCTAACTCCTAACTTCCTCACTTTTATATCCAAACAAACGTTTGTTTTACATTTTCTAACGCAATATTCAATGGAGTAAATTACAAACTTATAATAATATGTAAATGCAACAAAAATTCGTGAGAGTCGATGTTATCGCATTTACATAGACGAACGAATTGCTAATTCACACGTCTAGGAATCAAATAAACCGTTTTGATCCATGTGAGCGGAAAAGTACGGAATAAAATTCTTGATTTCGATGCCCTACGTCAGAAAAACCAGCCTGCAATCATCTTCCTGCCCCTGTCCCATGTTACTTGGGGTCGGCGCAACACGTTTTCTTCTTCCAAACCGTCCTGACCCCGCCACGTTATCACTGACTGCCTTTTTTTTCATATCGCAAGCGTAGTGCAATCATTTTAAATCATCATCATCATCGGCCTTATAATGTTCCCAATCCTGAGACACAGGCATCCTCTCTCACAGAGAGGACTAACCCACCACGCGGGCCCAGTGCGGGTTGGTGGATGTCACATGTCTTCGAATTTTTGGTTCTAGGTCATGCCGGTTTCCTCACGAAGTTTTCCTTCACCGTTTTAAGATCAATGGCACAGATAATATAATACTAGCATACAGATACCTCATCCCATACAAAGAAACCTTGCCGACGTAACTAGTGTTTTTCGACTGCTTATTCTGGATTTTTTTTGTACATCGAACGCATTCGGTTCTGTTTCACGGTGATAGATAGCTGGTGTTAGCAGGGACTTGCAAGTAAAAGGGTTTACTAGGTTCATGAATGTTTTTTTCTTTAAATACAGTGAAGGTTTGTTTTCTAGTATTTATTTGCACGTTTTTACAGTTTTTTTTGCACCAAAATGTGTTAAAATGCAAACTTTAACAATCGAGTGGGATGCCTCAGAAATTAAAAAATGCGCCATCTATTGGCATCAATTTTAAATGATCCGTCTAATAATCTTTGAAATGTGAATTAAGAGCCCAATATTCCATAATTTTGTACTTAGGAGAGTTGATTAAACAAGAACATACAATTTTTGTATTCAATGCCAGAAAATGTTAATTTTACGCACATTCAATAACAGATGGAGGTGCATATCGCGCCATATAGTGAGATTTATTTGAACCAAATTTTCTTTCTTAGCAATGAGACCCCGTGCTAGCAATCTAGCATAGCAATGGTGATGAAATTATTTACCTATATAAAGTAAAGCGCCTGTCTGGGTTCGAACTCACGACATACGACACGTAAGTCGGGGCCGTTCACTGGGTTTTAAATATCTCGCCTATAATGAAGACTCTTTTGTTGATTGCACCTTTGTGTAATGTAAATCATAGTGCTCATAGAACTCTTACTCATGATGCATGTTAGAAGAGACAAGTAACATTTCAAAATTTAAAAACCCCCGGCACATTTTTATTTCATGCTTCGATCGGCAATCTATTGAACACGTAATTATGACATCTTGCGTAAACACCCCGATTCAAACAGTGAAACGCCCATAAGTAAATAGAATGATTGCAGTTTCCTAAAAGAAGACAATAATAATTGTGAACGTGACAAAAAAGAAAAGACCGTGTGAAATCGGAATGGTGTATGGTCTCGTATTGTTATTAGCTCCAGACAAACAGTTATGGAAACAAAAGAAGACAGATAAAAGAGGCATAGGACATTATAAAAAAATGTTTATTGTGTCTCAAACATTGCATTTACATACACAATTGAGGCAGCCGCAGTAACTAATTACCAATACTTTTGTTGGGTTTGTCTCGATCTCTCCCTTATTTTTTTTCTTTATTTTTTTTGCAAAGCTCTACCAAGCAGGTAATATTGCATTTACATAAACAAATTGAGACAGCCCGAGTAAGTAATTAACAATACTTGTATAGATGTTGTCTCACTCTTTCCCTTTTTTTTCTTTTTTGGAACAACTGGAAGACCAAGCAGGTAGCTTGGCCTAAGGCAAGCATAGCGAGGGATGTGGACCACACCCGTCAATAGAATAACTTCATTGTCCTAGACTCGAACAAAGCAGGCCTGGTGGAAAAGGACTTAGCAGTGTCCTACTGTCCTACTAATATTATGGACGCGAAAGTTTGAATGGATGTTTGTTTGCACGCCAGAACGGCAGAACTGGATGAATACAGCACAGAGATAAATTATAGTCTGGAATAACACATAGATATTGATCCCAGTATAATATTCACTAGGGAGTGCGAAGCCGCGGGCACAAGCTAGAAACTTCATTACCAAAACAACATCATTAGTGTTATCAATACTAACAAACTGTTAAGTGGAACAACTGTCAGGTAGAACTTGACTAGCTACTTGTTATTATACAAGCTGTATGTATGGGACAGTGGCACGTGTACAGCCGTGTTACGTAAGGGTGGAGCGATAGTCGATCAAATACAAGACGTCAACAGGTGTACTGCGAACTTGCAAGTTGGAAATCTAATCGCAAGTCACCGATCAGTAGACTCAAAATCGGGTTATTGGACGATTCGCCCCAATCAGTCGAGTCGACCACTATTAAAAATATTCATTTTTCTGTGTCGATTCACCCGAAGTTAATTTTAGAGAACAAAAAATAAAAAAGTACAGTCGTGCTCACCCGTCTCGGAAATAATATGAAGAATTAATCAAAGTTAATAGATATTTTATTACCCAAACTACCAGGAGGCCAGAATCATAAAGAAGTATTTGGAGGGCTAGAATCATTAGCGGTAGAGACTAACGTAGTACTAGGACTTCAGAATAGAAAATTGCCCGGTACCATTTTTAGTGCTCACTGACACAACTCTGTAGAACTGTGGGATTTTAGTCAGGAGACCAACATAACCCTCCAATCCCCCTAATAGAGGTTATTCGTGAGAATTTTGCCAAAAATAGTGTGAGTTAAAATAATTGCAGCCACTACAAGCCAAGTTTAAAACAGCTCTTACATATATACTTAGACTGCATTATTAGGTAGTAGTAGTAGTAGTAGTAGGGACTCCCTTTTCCGCACTTAGTATTACTAGGTATATACTTAGTATACATTATTAGGTATACCTCTTTACTCAAATCTGTCCCACATACACAAACGCCATTTTCACATGTGCACTAAAGTACACCATGTTGCCATGGAAATGAGGGAGCAAAAATTAACATGCCAGTGTAAACAGACTAGTTTACTACACAGTTATTCTAGCATTGGCCCACAGTGAACCAACTGTTGGCATGTTGACAATGGCCTTCCAACATCACTGTCGACAGATAATGTAATGTATTGATTGCAGGTAATACTCAAAATAAATCTTGTTGCTTAATGGAGAATCATAACATAATGTGAATATCACTTAAGGTGAAAACAGACTCTCGGGCATTTACTTGTAGCAGAACACCGAGCATGTGGCATTTTTTAATCACACTGTGTTCAAAGTGCAGTTAAAAATGGCAAACTTCGACAGATAATGATTGCAGGGAATACTCAAAATACTTGTTGTTAATGGAGAATCATTAGGTAATGATAATGTAAATATTACTTAAGGTGAAAATAGACTCAAGCATTTACTTGTAGCATAACAATGAGCAAGTGGTATTTTTAACCACACTGCATTCAAATTGCAATTAAAAATGTCAAATGTCAACAGATATGAGTGGTATTGATTGCAGGGAATACTCAAAATACTTGTTGCTTAATTGAGAGTCATTAGATAATAATAATGTGAATATTACTTAAGCTGAAAATAGACTCGAGCATTTACTTGTAGCAGAACAAAGAGTAGGTGGCATTTTTTAACCACACTGCATTCAAAGTGCAATAAAAAAACGGCAAATGCTCTATGTTCTGTTACAAGTAAATGCTTGAGTCTATATTCACACCTTTAGGCAATGAGACTATGTTAATTTGTTCAATGAATTCCTGAGACATTTCTTAATAATGAACACTCTTATTAATAACATATTTGAACTGTTTAACACCTTTCAACCAAGTGATTATCAGTCCTTATATTAGAAAACACACTATCTATGAAAGTTCAATACCAAACTGAAGTAAAGTAGGGTAGATTGTTTTTAATATGAGATTAGTTTTAAATCCTACAGTTTCATTATACAATATTCATTATTTTTGCTTGGATTACAAGGCATACATTTATGTTTCCTGAATAAATGATATCTTGCAATAAAACATGAAGGAGCCACACAAAGTTATGTTACCACATGTTTAAGTTTTTTTATTTTTTATTTTGATATAGGCTCGCGCTTGACCACCATCTCACCTGATGGTAAGCGATGATGTCGTCGTCTTCATTTATAATTTAAAATTATATTGAGATCACGCAAACAAATAAATATTTATTTCTGTCATTAAAATTGTAAGCTATTACAAAATAATATAAAAACCAACATACCTCTCCAAAACTGCATTTAGCGTATCCTGATCAATATCCGTAAATCCTTCAGCGTTCAATGCATCAGCAGTATTCTTATCTATCATCTCCAAGCATAATGCAGCTAGCTGTGGTTCATCAAACAAACGAGCCTGCGTCAACAAGAGAAACGCATTGTCCGTACCCAAGTTACTTTTCAGGAATTCTACACAATGCTCCTCTAATGCTGCCACGGCATATTTTTTTGCAGTGTAAAGGGTCGTCATCACGCTCTCCGGACCAATCCGCACCTCATCGGAGTATAGGAACTTTAGTAAATGTAGGAATGCCGCAGGCTCCACGTCAGGTAACTCTACTTCATCAGACTTAGTTGCTAGAACGCCATTGAACATAGCATCGAACACAGCACTGCCCACAGACAACACAAACTTGTGGGCTGGTATTACTTGTTGGTTGGCGTCCTTGCCGACGATGAAATGTACGTCGCATAAGATTTCGTTGTTAAAAAGGAACGATAATCTTTCCTTTACGGTGGTTTTTGTTGCCTGCCAGTTGTGTAGGCGTCCGCCTGTATTGTTAATCGGCTGGAGATTTTCTATCGTGGAGGACGAGGTGGAAGGCTCGATCTCCGGTCCATTGTAATCCTCCACCACCACATTGAGCTGCCGCACCTGCTGGTTTAACGGCAGCATGTTCTGTGGCGGCAGCTCGTCTCCGCCGCCTGCGTCGTCCAGCCTCACGTTGAGCAGTCTATTAACTATATCATTTTTAGACCCAGATGCCATAACGCGTGGTATTTTCAACTTTCACACATTACACGGAACGCCGGTCGTGCTCGAAACACGTTGTTTATGTTTGAAAACGGCTGTCTATATCAACAACGTGGGTGTGAGACACAATTTCAAGTGATTTGTTGTATTAATTAGCCTCAATTTTTGTTTATCACAGCACAAAAGCACAGACAAAAGTGTTTCGAAGATTTTTTGACGCGCGACAGGAAAATTTTGGTGTTGCCATATTAAAGAGTTAAAAATACTACCACAAATTAGGATCTTTGTGTTATCGTAGTAGATTTACTGTCTAACCACATGAATAGTATAACAAGTAAAATGCCAAAATTTAAAAAACCCCAATATATTTTAATTTCATGCTACATAATTTATATATTACATAGTAGATACGCTTCGATCGGCAATCTATTGGTTAAAATTTCGACTACGGGCCGTTGATTTTTGGCGCGGGGATGGTGGAAGGGGGAGGGAGGGAGGTTTGGCATTCCCCCAGTACCATCCCCACTACTCTGAGCCCCATGGTTATGGTGATATCCATGGTTAAAGTTATGAGGAGGGAGCATAATGGAAATGTTAACCTTTGAACGGCTGAACCGATTTTATTCAAATTGTAGCTAAGAACACTCTCGACACAATCACCTTTCAAACAAAAAAACTAAATCAAAATCGGTTCTTCCGTTTGGACGCTATGATGCCACAGACATACACACATATACACAGATACACAGCAACACACCTCAAACTTATAACACCCCTCTTTTTCCGTCGGGGGTTAAAAATGGAGGAAATTTAATTCCCTAGGGATGGTAACAACGTGTGTGACACAAAAACAAAAAAAAAAATTGTTGGTTTATTTTCTGGAATTTCCATATTATCATGTTATACAGCGTGCGTTTTTCAAGTGGGCGTGGATGGCCAAATCTGAAACTATGAGAAATAGCGAAAAACACTGAAAGGAGTCCGATTGGTCCGATCACGGGGCCGATCTTGATAAAAACTAAAATAGTACCATTGGATTTTTGAAAAATCAATATTTTTAGCCAGGAATCGAACCGGTTTATTTAGGTAAAAAACACACGCTGTATTATTTTATTACACCATCAGACAGTGTCGCTAATAAGGATCAAATTATGGGAAGTAATGGCTAAATATGGCAAATTTGTTAAGGTTACAATGTACAGAGTATGCAGTCAGTCAGCCCAACTACCATGACCGTGACTTATGGAAAATATACCAACCACATACAAAACTTTTTGGGGTTGCCAATTTATTCTTCTGCAGAGTTATCGTGACCAGGCTATACTTTTAATGTGGTGAAATAATTGTTTTTCATTTAATCATGATTTTTTAAATATTGTAGTAGACAGATGGAAGTAGTGGATAAGACAACAGGCAAGGCCATTCTTCAAGGTCATGGCTTTCTTTTATAATAAACCAAGTTAGGGAAAGAATATTCTAGCAAAGGATGAAACTATTGTTACTTCCACTCGAAACATATCCTACTACTTAGTACATATTATAAACGCGAAAGTATGTGAGGATGTATAGATGGATGTTTGTTACTCTTTCACGCAAAAACTACTGAACGGATTTTGATGAAACTTCACAGTTATATAGCAAAAAGGTACATCAGAATAACACATAGGCTATAATTTATAAATATATTGGGGACATACCTATTAATACCACGCGGGTGGAGCCGCGGACGGCAGCTAGTTGGTCATAAACCAAATTCCACACTGCGTCCAATACAGGAAATACAAACTATTTCCGAATTTTTTTTTATTTTTTTTAGTAACATTATTAAAAAAAAAAGTCGGAGGATACATATTGGCGAGCTGGCTCACCGAAACCAGATGTACCCTCCGACTGCACATCATGATTTTCTTCATGTTTAGAGTCTGGCAAACGAAAGTAGACACTCGAATTATTTGCAAACTTTTTATTTGGCAATGCTATACCTACTAATGACAACCTGATTTGTTATAGTCTTGATAGTAGCATTTATTAAGTGAAAAATTAATAAAACAATTAAAAGTAGATTACGGAAGATGTTGTTTTGCTTGATGTCTAAATATCAAGAAAAAGAACAGGAGAAAGACGCCGAATTCAAACAAAAACAAGATTATTTAAGTGTGGTGTGAATAAACCAAAATTATTCTAGAATACTGTTATTTTTTTTATTCAGATTGATACATAATAACTAGAGTATTACCTATCTAAAGTACCTATACTATTTTTTATTCAACGAAGTAAAATAAATAATTCTAAAGTATCAAATTAGTGTATTCCAGGTATTTCATACCACTTTTAGGCAGTTTTAGGGTTGCCATGCTGATATTTTTTAAATTTACCGCGCTTTTTCAGTCTCTACTTTCGTTTGCAAGACTCTGCTTCTTTTTAGTTCGCTTTTTAAACAGCCGGGCTTTTTGATTTTTTAAATAAACTTTTTAATTTAGGTACAACTTTTTAGTTATTTTATTTTGAATTAGTTACATACAAACAGTCATATAAGTGTTTTATATTTTTAAAATCATCTCTTAAAAGCCTTTATTTATATACACAATGGGTTTGAAAGAAAAAAATAATTGTTCACCTTCAAAATGGCGCCCAAAATCCGCCATTTTTTCTTTTCCAATTTTAATGTAGCCAGTGACACTCGCTAGGTTAAGACGAATCGATTGACGTAAGAATCATCAAAATCGACCAACGCATTTGGTCTCTAGAACGGAAATATAGGAACAAATATACATACATAAATACATAGACTGATAAACACATAACCCTCCTTCGGCAGTCGGGTAAAAAGGAGGAGGTTCTCAAACCAACTGTATTTTTTAAACCACGACGGAAAAAGAGAAGTGTTATAAGTTTGACGTGTGTTGCTATGTATCTGTGTGTTTGTCTGTGCATCATAGCGCCTAAACGGATGAACCGATTTAGATTTAGATTTTTTGTTTGAAAGGTGACTTCGTCGAGAGTGTTTTTAGCTATGTTTGGTGAAAATCGGTTTAGCCGTTCAAAAGTTATGGGCTGTTTTCTGTTTGAAACGGAGTATTTTTGCAAGATATCGTGTCATAATTACGTGTTCGATAGATTGTTCATCGAAGCGTGATACACTGCAACTTTTTCCGTAACTTTAATTTCAGAAGTCGGTGTCAAAAAACCGGCCAAGTGCGAGTCGGACTTGCGCACGAAGGGTTCCGTACTATTATCGCAAAAAACGGGCAAAAAATTCACGTTTGTTGTATGGGAGCCCATTTGAATTGTTATTGTTGTTATAGCGGCAACATAAATACATCATTTGCGAAAATTTCAACTGTCTAGCTATCACAGTTCATGAGATACAGCCTAGTGACAGACAGACGGTAGAATCAATTTTTTATTACATGTAAATTTTTAACGTTTAAAAGTGCCGCATAATGGCCTAGTTGAAATAAATACATTTGACTTTGACTTTGAGACAGACGGACCGCGGTGTTTTAGTAATAGGGTCCCGTTTTTACCCTTTGGGTACGGAACCCTAAAAACGAAATCAGGAACACCGACTTCTACAAACTACGACTATAAATGCGACAGTTTGGATGTTTTTTTTTTTTTTTTTTTTTTTATGTATAGGCCTGTGTCTGACCACAATCTCACCGTGGTCAGTGATGATGTGGCCGATGGTGGTAAGCACACAAAGCCTAGAAGGGAACTGGCTCTCAAGTGCTGCTGTCGGAACACACCGGAAGGTGCTTGGCGACAGATTTTCAACTTGAGGGTGGTTGCCAGCCAGGCGGGTACTACAAAGTACCCTACCACCGTGCTATGGTTTCCTCACGATGTTTTCCTTCACCGAAAGCTCAAGCTCATTGTAGGATTCGAACCCGCGACCTTCGTCTCGGTATCCGACGTCACTACCACTGAGCTATCATCGCCTCATGGATGAACTGATCTGGATGAAATTTAGCACAGATATAAAATATAGTCTGCAAAAACAAATAGCCTAATCCTGGTATAATGTGCCCTTTGGAAGACACTTTACACGCGGGCGGAGCCGCTGGCAGGAGCATACCGTAAACACTGCACGCCCGTACTACTTAGACGAAGATTTACATAACTGCGGTTTGCGGTGTCAAATGGAGCCACTCAAACACCCGGCCGCCTCCCATGAGCGTCGTAATAGTAATGAGAGGGTAGGCAGTAGCAGTGGGTAGTAACATTATACTGCGGTCAATTTAAAAATAATCAAAAAACGTATTGCTAGATTCTGATTAAGGGCATGTTTGATAGTCGTCTAATATATTCCTATGTATGATTTCATGCATCTTAGGAATGAAAGCGTAGACTGAGACGAGAGAAGTCTTGCTGTATGCTCGCCTCCAAGTGAGAACAAGAGAGTCTTGTTGTATGATCGCCTCCAAGTGAGAACAAGAGAGTCTTGTTGTATGCTCGCCTCCAAGTGAGAACAAGAGAGTCTTGTTGTATGCTCGCCTCCAAGTGAGAACAAGAGAGTCTTGGTGTATGCTCGCCTCCAAGTGAGAACAAGAGAGTCTTGTTGTATGATCGCCTCCAAGTGAGAACAAGAGAGTCTTGCTGTATGCTCGCCTCCAAGTGAGAACAAGAGAGTCTTGCTGTATGCTCGCCTCCAAGTGAGAACAAGAGAGTCTTGGTGTATGCTCGCCTCCAAGTGAGAACAAGAGAGTCTTGCTGTATGCTCGCCTCCAAGTGAGAACAAGAAAGTCTTGCTGTATGCTCGCCTCCAAGTGAGAACAAGAGAGTCGAAATCGGCAGGTGCTGAAAAATGGTTTCTGTAACCAAAGGTGCGCCATTTTTTAACAGAAATGCTGTTTTTCAGATTTAGCATCATCAGCATCACCTTACACTGACCGAAATTGTTTCTTTGCGGGCCTTCTCCAAGCATCTTTACATATTTTAGAGACCTTTTAATAATAGGTATCTGTTCCCCCACAGTTAAAAGATCTGTACAAAAAGAAACCGGCCTGAGATACAGCCTGGTGACAGACAGACAGACATACAGACATACATAAGTGCAACCCCATGTCGTGTCCAGGCTATCTCTCCATTCTGGGTTTCCTGGAAGAGATCGCAGAACGCGATAGGGCCGCCTGTTGTATGTTTGTTGTTACTTTAAGGTTTCCGTATGTATCTAATGTTTTTATCTTGGTACAATAAAGTATATATAAATAAATACAGACGGACAGTGGAGTCTTAGTTTAGGGTCCCGTTTTAACCCTTTTGGTAAGGAACCCTAAATTAGTAATAGTGCCCCGATTTAAAATAATAATTAATAGAAGATCAATTTGGTCATAATACTCGTAAGGTTGTTTAATCGAAGCGTCTCGAAAACTTATGGCTTCTCTAAAAGGATTCCTAACTTCCCAAACACAAGAATAAGTAGCAGTATTTTATTAATTGTTTTATTTGAATCATTTGCTCTGAGCAATGTCATAATAATACTAAATCAAATAACGGCCCGACATTGGCTGGTTCGCTATAGCTACTATTCTAGTAATAGCGTGATGTTATGGAAGTTGTCGAGGCGAGGGCGCGTGTGACATAAAGATATGGTGGGCACGGGAGTTTTATTACCGCGGAAACTGCGACTCACTGAGCACGCACAGGGCTAGGAAAGGGACAGTGTTTCCGTGAATACTTTCACTTTTTAAGCCCCGACGGAAAAAGAGGGGTGTTATATGTTTGACGTGTGTTGCTGTGTATCTATGTGTCTGTGGCATCATAGCTTCTAAACGGATGATCCGATTTTGATTTAGTTTATTTTGTTTAAATCATAGCTAAGAACACTCTCGACAAAGTCACCTAACTTTGTCGAGAGTGTTCTTAGCTATGATTGAAATCGGTTCAACCGTTCAAAAGTAATAGTAATTCACATTTTACTCTTTGAATCTGTTTTTTTTTGCAAGATATCATGTCATAATTATTACCTACGTGTTTCGGTAGATTGTCGATTGAAGCGTGTCTACTACTAGGTAGCAAGAAATAAGCCTCGTACCTACTCGCGTCGGGGAACCGCTAAGTAAATAAAATAAACTGCTGTAAACGTTGGCGGTTCCCCGTCACGGGTACGAGGCTTATTTCTTGCTTTTTAGAGGGTTTTAAATCGGGTTTTTTTATTTTTGGACGAGACTCACTTCTTCAATTTCGTGTTGATGGTACAAATATAAATTTAGTTGGTTCAGTTATTCGCCATTTTCGGTTGCGTATAGGTTGCCTTGGAACTAGGACCGCTTATTACACACAGTGTTGGAGGGAGCCATTCCTACCGAATAAATAAAACAAAATTAAAATTATCAGTGGATTTATTAAACTGAACGTATCCGGCGCGGGCGGTCGTAAAACAGCACAGAACAACATCGCTATGATTGTTAAGGTAGTCCGTAGTTCTCAGTGTAAAGTAAGTACTAAAATAATTCGATTTTGGAATGTTCATGAATTTCAGTTTATTCTGTGCGTTTAGTGTGAGTATTGTCTCACGCTCAATCGCGTTAACGTTAACGTAAATTTGTATTGAAACGGGATTAGCGCCGTCTGGTGACAGTAAGGAGAAACCTCTTTTTTGTATACAAATTGACATAGTTTACGTTATCACGATCGAGTACGTTAAGCAACTCGGCATACGCACACTGGTCTCGAACGTGCTTGAAGCCTAGGAAGGGCCAACATAATTATATTCCGGATATAATCCACACTTTTTACCCGACTGCCGAAGGAGCGTTGTTATTTATTAAGTAAACAATAATCTTGCAAATGATTTACATACTCATTTAATTAGGCAAAACAATCTCTTCTCCGTTCTATGGCGTTTCTCGTACGTCATCAAGGGCACGCACGCGCGCAACGGTCGATTCAGCTACAGGTGCTGTCCCGGCAGTCGAACCGTCGCCGTCTGCCACGCACCACCTCGCAGGCCCCGGCTGGACCCAGACAAACAAGGCGATACCGACTATGACAGACTGATAACCCAAACATCATTCTAAACTTAACAAAACGCTTATTTAAAACCTCTAAAGCCTGTTACAATAGTGTAAGCAAAACGTTGTGTCAACAAAACTCATTGCGTTTACAAATTCAACAGGCGCTCATAACATTTCGTGCTCGAGTCTTATGACTAGTGTAAATAATCTTTAAATTTTAAATATTAATCGTTGTCTCGTTTTCTCTACTGTTGTTATAAAGTGTTGTCTGTTCGCCTATTGACTTGTGTGTGATCTAAGTGTTCACGTTCTATAAATAATGTTGTTTCCATTGTTGTTGATCTTGAACTGGATGTTACTTGATTATAGTCGTGAAGTGAGTGTAACATAATTGTATTATAATATGAATACGATAAAGTAAAGGTAAGTGTTAATCGATAGTTTGACGGTATGTTGTAAGATTATAAAGATAAACATAAGTCCCACATGATGCTATAAATACGAGGTAGGTAGGTAGTTGGCCAGGTATCGTATTAATAAATAAGCGGGATGGAGTGGCGAAGCTGTGGCCATTGAAGTAAAGATAATACTTGGGTACGTAGCAGTGTACCTAATTATAGCAGACCTTTACATTAATCATATTTTGGATCGACCATAATTCAAGTTATCTATCTAGGTACATAAACTTAACTTCGAGGTAAAAGGTCATATAAAATATTAATGACGATCTTTCTAGAAGCTTTATTTCAACTGCTTTTGTCGACATTAGGCCGTAAAGCTTAGGCACATATAACATTATCAACCAGCAAAATTTAAACTTAGTCCAATCACAATGATGAATTTCTATTTCTACAAGGCCACCATACACACACACCCTGAATCTTAGCGCACTCCTATTAGAAACCTCTCAAAGCAGAACTTTAAGATGTAACCGATTGTTCCAGATATCAAGATGATGCTGAGTCCAAAGATGCAGCGGTCAGTCCGCGTGAACGATGGCCAGCTACTCGCACTCTCCGACAGGGCGCAGTATGACCATTCGCAGGTTGGTAGACCGACGGCTTACTTTTAATATCATTAGGTTAGGTAGAGTATGAAAGTTATAAAGGGGAACGTCAGCTTAAGTATTATAACTAGTCTGGGTCTGGAACAGTGTACCTTTCAAATGGTGAGAGATTTATTCATATAGGTGTAGTGGTTCCAGAGATTGCCCTACACATAGGAACAGGCTCACAAAATTCGGGCTCTCTCTTTAAAATATTAATTAAGATTGGAAAAAGACCGTCAGTGTCACACTAATTGTGTGATAGTTACTGGCTAAAAACTAAAATAAATAAAAATACATTTTTGTTTTCGTTTTTTTAAACTAAGTACATAGTTATATAATATTAGTCGAGACATGCTTCGATCGACAATCTATTGAACACGTTTATATTCGAACGCAATGTTAATTGTTGCTGAATAAATTGAATTGAATTGAACGTAATTGTGACACGGTTTATACCTACACGATATTAACACATACGAAAAAACCATATTTCACAAATAATGTACAAGAAATAATGATATTTTTTCAAACCTTTTAATGCTTTAGAAAATCATTTACGGCACTGAAGCGGAGTAAGGGCCTTAATAGAAAACAGAATAGTGTAGAACAGCGAGAGGAAGGCCTTTGCCACTAAGCCACCGAGCAAAAAAAAAGTATAAGTACAAGTGAGTGGAGGTAGGTAATCGCTAAACATGAATAGCATGTAAATCTACATGTCACAAAATAGTTCAGGGTGATTTGAGAAGAAAGCAGGGTTGATATGATTTAAATCACTTGGTTTATGACTTTGGTGCACAGCAAAATAAGAAATAGATTAGGCACCGAGAAAGCAGCCAAATTAGTCTTCCTTTTAAAAAAACTAAATTCGAAAAAAATATAAGGTTAATAAAAATATCTATCCGGTAAAACCCAAATGGCTGTATGTCCTTATTCATTTAAAGTCTATTTTATTTTCCTTGTTCATATTTAATAAATATGACAAAAAATTGTGTGATTAAAAAAATATTGGATTTGAGAAGAACTTTTTTATAATTTCATAATATTTTTTTAAAGTAATACTTATGTTTTTTTTTTAACTTTATTAATAACTAGCTGACCCGGCAAACTTTGTTTTGCCATAAAAACACCAAACATTCATCTACCCTACCTACCCTACACTGCCTACCGTACCCTACCTACCCTACCCTACCTACCCTACCCTAACTACCCTACACTACCTACCCTACCCTACCTACCCTACCTACCCTACCCTACCCTACCTACCCTACCCTACCTACCCTACCTAACCTACCCTACTTACCCTACCCTACCCTAAACGGGATAAAAAGTATCCTATGTCCTTCTCCTGGTTCTTAGCTACTTCCCTACCAATTTTCAGCCAAATCGATTCAGCCGTTCTTGAGTTATAAAGTGTGTAACTAACACGACTTTCTTTTATATATATAGATTAAAATAACCAAATATTATGTTGTATTTTTTTAAAATAAATAACTGACTTCCAAATTAAAAAAGATCAGAAAGTAAAAAAAAACAAAAAAAGCCGATTTAAATCAAATAAATCCGATTTAAATCAAATAAATCCGATTTTTTTAAATAAATCGTGATTTTTATCAACCCTGGCAGAAAGTAAAGTACGGTAAAACGGGGTGAACAGGAACGCAGGGGTGAATGGGAACAAAACTTTGATTAGGATTTTAACTTTGATACCACTTTGTGGTTTCAAATAAAGCATCGTGTTTTTTAAATAATTATTTAATATATTGGAGTACCTACTAAAATGCTGCAAATAATTTTTAAATAACGTGAAAATTCCCTTCAAAGTTTTGTTCCCAATCACCCCTGCAGTTCTATTCACTCCATTTTACGGTAATCTCTGTCTGGACGACCTCAGCATTGGTCAGCGATGATCTTCGCGATTCAGCCGGTAATGGCTAGGTTAGTTAGACTAATGGCTTGCGATTGGAGAGACTTACTTATATCAGATGAGAAGATACTTTATATAACACCAAAAAGTTACAATTCTCGTTTACAAAAACTTAACTTACTATGGGTCTTATCGCTGACTGCGATATCTACCAGACAATCGTTGGATGAACTAAAAGAACATACAATAAAAAGCAACATTTTCTATACATTATTTACAGCTCAATAAGGCATAAAAATGGCATTTTTCTAGATTTCGGAGGATTTCCGGTGCCGATAATGCTAAATGAAAAGCTCAGATTACGAATTGATCGTAACTTTACGGCGTTTTTGGGAACGTGAAGTACATACAATCGCGTCGTCTAGGTAGATTCATGTCTGTGTACGGTGTACCATACATTCGTTGAACACTTTAAATTCGAAACGATGAATGAAGATTCGCTTCCCAAATCCCTACTAACTTACCTACCGCTATGAAAGAGCGTAGAGAGTATTATAAGGTTGATAAGATTTGTGCTAACTTTCATTATTTTTGTAGACTGGCTACCTGCACAAACGAAGCTCCGACAACACCAAATGGCAGCTCCGATGGTTCATCCTCTATCAGGTAAGCGAAACAAACTGACAGCATATTATATTAATCCACCACGCGGGCCCAGTAGGGGCCATTCGAATTTTTGGTTCTAGGACATGCCGGTTTCCTCACGATGTTTTCGTTTACCGTTTTTAGAGCAGTGGTGATGAAATAACTTACAAAGAAAAGCGCCTACCTAGGTTCGAACCCATGACCGACACGTAAGTGGGAGCCATTACCACTGGGAGACCACAGCTCTCACAAACAAAAAATTTAAGGCTTTCACACTGGAGAAGATTATACGTATAGTCGTGACAGTGTTAGTCAGATTACAGCTATAAAACACTTAATAATTATTAAACTTGATGCTTACGAATGTTACTCGTTGTTTTATTGTATGAGGAACAAAGTTATTAATTAGGATTATGAATTTGATTTTTCAATTTCTTACCTACAAAGTTATTGCGGCATGTAAAATGAGAAACGTCATCGGACATCTGAGATTGCCACGATATAATACTTGCTTAGTGATGTTGTTTCGATGAAGGGATTGGACTACGTTATTGGTCTAGATGGGTATTAGTTGAAACCAGTGACTGCATTTCATTTCATTTCATTTATTCATAAAACAATTTACATTGTGTTGAATATAAATACACATGCAGTTTACATACAATATTATGAATTCTTAAAGTAAAGTGCTAAAACAGTTTTTAAACATAATATCCATAAGTTTTAAAAATAATGTCAAACAGTTATAAAATATAATAATGTCAAAACAGGATTAAAATATAATGTCAAAGAGATTTCAATATAATGTCAAACTGCTTTAAAAATAATGTCAAACCATTTTAAAATAATGTCAAACAGATTTCAATAATGTAAAACAGTTTTAAAAATAATGTCAAAAGATTCTAAATTATATAATGTCAAAGAGAAAAAAAAAAAAAAAAAAATTAAATTATTTATTATTGTTTGATCTTAGTTCCGATACATTATACAGACATTTTTCTAATAAAAAAGCTTTTAATTTTGTTTTAAACAAGTGGGTGTTATAAATCAGGATCTTTATCTCAGATGGCAACGTATTAAATATCTCTACAGCTTGGTACTTTGAACAATGCTCTACTATATTAAATTTTGGTGATATTAGTTGCTTAAAAATTTTTCTTCGCGTGCTCTCTCTAATCTCACGTTCTTCTTGTGATTCAAACTCATGTAGATACTTAGCAAAATGAGTCAAGAGGACCAATATATATAGGCTAGGTACTGTTAATATTCCCAACTTTTTAAAGTAATCTTTGCATGAGACCCATTGTGCAATTCTGACTATTGTCCTTATAGCTCGTTTCTGCAGAATGAACGCTCTCTGCCAGTTATAACTGTAGCTATTTCCCCAGAGCACGATGCTATACCTTAACCTAGACTCGACTAGTGCATAATATACAGCCTTTAACTGTTCTATGTTCAATTCATCCCTAAGGCTCCTGAGTGCGTAACATGCTGACGATATGGATGATTCAATGACAGCAAGCTCTGGTTTCCAATTTAAATGCGAATCTATATTAATCCCTAAGAATTTAACCTTGTCCACTAATTCAATCCTGTCTCCATTTATTTGTACATCTAATTTGTCATTATGACGAGTCGTAGTCTTAAATAATACGAGGTTAGTTTTACCTACATTTAGCAATAAGCTATTGGCTGTAAACCATTCGCAAATTTTTTCTATAATTATATTTGTATTTAATGTCAATTTTTCAATGTCTTTTGCCTCAATGATTATGTTTGTGTCATCTGCGAAAACAACAAGTTTTTCATTCGGTTGAGTTTTATTCATGAAGTTGAGTAAGTCATTTGTAAAAAGAATATATAGTATAGGTCCTAAAATTGAGCCTTGAGGTACACCACGTTTTACATATGTCATTTTTGACTTGTAAATCACTTCTTGATTATTCTCATCTATACTTTTAATTTCTACATACATTCGTCTATTTTGCAAGTACGATGTCATAAGTTTTAATGTCTTGCCTCTTATACCATAATGTTCGAGTTTAGTAAGTAGCAGTTCATAATCTATGGTGTCAAAAGCGGAGCTGAGGTCAACAAATAGTCCAGCTACTTTCATTTTTTCATTTAACTTACTAACTATATCGGTTATTAAAGTGTTCATAGCATCCGCGGTACCAACGCCTTTCTGATATCCAAATTGTCTCAGGTTGATAATTTTGTTAATACCTAAATGTGCCATCAGTCTATTTTTTATGATTTTTTCAAAGAGTTTTGATAAGGTGGGTAATAAGGATATAGGGCGATAATTCTTCGGATTGGTCTTAATGCCCTTTTTATGTATTGGAATCACCTTGGCCAATTTCAACTGGTCCGGAAAGATTGACTCATCAATGCATTTATTAAAGAAATCAGATAGAGGCGAAGCTAATATCTCTATATTCTCCTTTATAATTGATATCGGTACGTCGTCGAAGCCACACGAATGTTTATTAGCCATTTTGCTAACCAACTTTGCAATTTCAATTGGTGTAGTTGGCTTGAAAGTTATATCATTTTCAACTCTTTTTGTCGTTTCTCTAAGAAAAGACATAGCTTTATCCTTATCTTTATTAGCTATCGATGATTTGAACAAGAAACTGTCGTTAAATATATTTGCAATATCCTGAGGATCAGTGATTACTTTATTGTCTACATTTAAGATAAGATTTATACGTTGCCTGTTTTTCTTCTTTTTAGTGTGCTCGTTTACTATTTTCCATGTTTCTTTCACTATATTTTTTGCGCTGTTTAAATACCGTGATATAGCTTGCTTTTTGGCTTGTTTAATAACTTTTCTATAAATTCGAACGTAGTTTATTTTATAATTTTTGATGCTGGCATTATTTAATGTTCCAGAGCACAGGACTCTTTTCATTTTACTTGATACTTTAATACCTTTTGTAATCCACTTTATTTTATTGTTATTTCTGGACTTTATTCTAATTGATTTTTTGGGATAACAATCTTGGAATATTTTGTTGAAATTGCTTAGGAACTGATTGATACCCATATTATTCCAAGTTTTTTTAGTAAGGCTTCTTTTGAAAACGGCATTATTATTCTCATTAAAAGATCTTTTAATTACTGTGGTGTACTCGAACTTTTTTGTTTTTTTATTGATTCCATCAAGACCCACATAACAGAAAAGTCCCCCATGACCATCAGCTAACCCATTATGATCCACAAAACACTGATCTATGTAGTCACTATCAAGATTTGTGATTATGTTATCTAAACACGACTGAGTGTTATTTCTGATAAAGGTCGGAGTTCTCACAAGATATCTAAAGCCATAACATGTCAATGTGCTTAAAAACTCAGAAGATTTTTTGTTTTCAACAAGAACGTCAACATTGAAGTCCCCACATATAATACAGTTTTTGTCAATTAAGTGTTCTAACAATTTTTCTAAGTTAGAAATGAAGCTTTCGAAGTTTTTATCATAGGGACTTCGGTAGCAACAACAAATGTATAACCCTGTTGCAACATCTTTTGCACCACATATCTCGAAACTTTCGGCTCTGTAAAACTTACTGATTGATTCAATGTTTTCGCATTCTTTCATCTTATGCGCCAAAATAAGAGTACCTCCCCTTTTCTTGTTCGGCCTTGTGTTACATGCGACTAAATTATAATTCGACATAGTAAATACATTAGCAGATTTGTTATTTAAGAAATGTTCTGATATACATAAATAGTCCACGAGATTACCTGATGTTTCAATATATAATTCGAGTTCAGTTTTTTTATTGCTTATTCCGCATACATTCTGATGAAAAATCTTTAAACAACTAGTATCTGATAATAGGGTGCTATTACTTACGTCATATGGCATTACCTTTTTATTCTCGAAAAAAATCACGACTATTTATAATTGTAGGTGAAACATTTGTTTGTGAGGACGAATTTACAAACACTCTAGATGTAGGTGTTTTACTCGCTTTGAGTACCAAATTAGGAGTAGTTTGTGTAGAAACATTTTTAAACATCCGTTTTGCCTTTTGATCTACAAGCACATTATGCACATATTTTTGGTAGTTGATCCTGTATTGTGACCGCAATATATCCCTATAAATTAATTTGCATGCAGTTAGCTTGTTCAGTAAAGGTCTTCTATTGTAGTCAAAATAATGATTGTCATCAAGTGTAATAAAATTAGAATTTTCACAATTATTACATACAAGTTTTAAAGTACGATTAACATTTGATACATTTAAATATTTATTATTATAAATCTTACTGACAAGGACGTTTGTGTTCTGTATATTTTGCAAAGTGTGATGCAGAGAACTTAATATATTTAATGGATTTTTGTCGCTAATACCTCCAATTATTAAAACAAAGTCAGACTTTGTGAAATCCTTACACATAGTTGCACATGTACTTAATATGTAACTAAGAGGTGCATTGGGTTTGATTACCGACGTAACACTAAAACTATTTCCCACCAATTTTTGAAGTATATCTCTAATTTCATATCCGGTCTGATCAGCGAAGATAGCGATTTTATGTTTTGGTGCCAGTACTTGCAATAGTTGTTTACAGGATCTAATATCAGTCAATTTTTCTACGCTTCCATCAGCGCCCATGTTTTGTTTAGGTGTTGATCGTGGCATGTTCTTGCTTGTTCTCTGTATTTCCCTATCCGTCGATATATGTATACCTTTATTTTCTTGTTCCTCCGCGTTGGATGTAGTTGACTTATGGATATAGCTGACTTGTAATTCTTTGTAACTATTTGTAGGTGACAAGTTCCCTGTCCCTGTGACTGAAGACTTATCTAAATTGTTTTTTATTGGCGACTTATGAATGAGTGCTGCCGACTTATTACCATTTGGGTTCATTGACGTTATGGCATGCATAGTAAACTCTCTAGAAGAGGTTCTCGGTAATCCTGTTTTCATTGTTATTGTCCTGAGTCGACGTTGATATTGAGGCGAATAGAACCTCATAGGTGTTGCCACTTTTTCTGAGGTAGTAGAATCATGTAATCCTACTGATTTAAAAATATTTATTTTGCTTTCATACTTTCTGATTTTGTCCTTTAGTGAAATATTTTCTAAGTTTAAATTATCTATTTCTGAGTTGGCAGACTGTAGTTCCAATTTAAGTTTGTTAATTTCTTCATTCTTTGCCAGGATGTCAATATTTCCAGAGTTATTGTTGTTGGGTAAACTTTGATATGAGACATCCATGTCAAATTCAAACTCGCTTACGTTTAAATTATGTTGCATTTGTGTTCTTTGCGTGACGTACATATTATCATTATCCATGTTTCAACTTCAGAATATTTACAAAAAGTCCAACCCGTATCTAGTTCCGAGACTGCTGAGCTTAGTTCGATCACAGGTACAGGCAATAGTGGTATATGGATTTTCTACTTAGCAATTCTCAATAGGAGCCTCCTACAAGGCTTGAGTTACGTGCCTGGCAAACATTAATACAGGGCGTTTTATAACATGTTATTAATCAACTTGTAGGTAAACACTAGAACTTTACAAACTGACTGGTATTTTCCAATAAGCAAAATTGTAAAAGAATCACAGGCGAAAGCCATTTTTACGGCCAGTTTCATGAATCGTACCACGTTATTTATTATACCTATAATATCTATGTAAGACTTGTCTACTTGCTACACTAAAAAGCATTTACCTACTCAAGCTACCTAAGTACCTACTCAAGAAGGCGTTGACCTTTTAAGTCGCAACGAAAATGCAATACGATTTAAATGGCTGAACTTTTTATTGTAAAGTTCATTGGATATTAGGAAACACCATTTGAATAAATTCTTGTAGAAGAACTCGTGGTTAGGTTAGGTTATTACTGCGGGTAGATCTTCAAGGCTCAGCAACGCTTGCTAAGTTCGCTCTTTGGATGGGTAACCAACTATTACATACCAACCCAAGTAACACATAAGCAAGATAAAAGTACACATTTTGCATATTATACAGTTGAAAGATGAATATACTTTGTATAAGAGCTTTGGGAATAGCCAAATGCTGAATTAGGTTGAGTTCGGACCCTTAAAATTCTTAACGCTTAATAAATTCTGTATTTCTGTCCTTACCTTCTTAACGCTTAATAACCAGTCACCGTAGGATTATTATACAGACGTTATTTAGCATTACGCGTTTCAGGTTGCTTAAAGCTGAAAAACAGCCCCGTCGGTAGCATTTGTCTGAATATCCATAATCTGTATTGCTATTATAAAAGCATTACTAAGCTATTAGCGTTTGAAACAGCTCAATGCTGAATAAAGTATCACCTTCTGAATAATATTGTTACATAATTCTATTAAACAGCTTGATACTGAATAATTGCTTTTATTTTATCTTCAAACTGGATAAGATTCTATGTTTTACTAATTATTCAGCTGCTGAATAAATAATATTATTTATGTTTTTATTAAGCTTTTTCCTGTTTAATAGAGAGTTTGAAACTAACTTATTCAAATTAAAGACCATATGTATGTTGTTATAGCGCCCATAGCTTAATACCAGCTTAATTAAAATATTATTGACCGTATTTATTTTTTGCGTTATTTAATATGAATCGAAAATCGTGGAAAAAACGTAAGAGAACTGGTTACATCAAAAGAAAATTGTTAAAAGAATATTTAAATATCAGCAATAGTAAATGTCCAAGTGTTTCTGGTCATCAAAAGATTTATGAAAATAGTTTGAACAAAACTGAACCCGGTCCCAGCCAGCATGCGTGGTTGCCGTGCAATGAAGAGGGTTCCGTCCCCCAAAAAGTCAAACAGCATTGCGATTCACACAAGATGAGAATGCATCTGATGGCAGTGTACAAATATCGAAGAAGAACAATGTAGATACATGAAAAATTTGATATTTCGAGAAAAATTTGAAAATGGGCTTTCGAAAAAAGATCACACAAGTAGCACTAAAGGATTTGGCAGAAATATTAAATCAAAGATTCCCAGACATTTTACCTAATGATCCAAGGACAATTTTAAATACACCGAGACAAGTCCACATAAAGTCTATTGAGCAAGATGAATACTGGCACAATGGCGTCATTGAGACACTTAAAAAATATTGATTAACACAAACATTTTGCCAGAAAACATATCACTGAATATAAACATGGAAGGTCATCCAATTTTAAATAGTCCTTTAGAAAGAATTTCGGCCAATTTTAATAGAAAAAGAAATTATTATTTTATTAGCAGAAGGTATTACAGTACAAGAAAATAAAATTTACGTTGTGATAAGATATTTTATTTGCGACTCTTAATTCTCCAACATGCACATAAATTTCTTCAAGTATTTTCATGATTTTGTCTTGACTCTCCATAATATGTTGTGGTTTCGCGTATATATTCTTGATTCCTTCTAGAGTCTGTACGTCTGGTGTCCATCAGTGCCAAGTGACAGCTGCACGGCTACGTTTTCAATTTGCCTTGAGGTTCAGTTCAGTTTTCAATTTGACAGTTTCGGGTGGCTTGATGTACTGGCGTTTGTACATAAAACAAATAACAAAACACGGATTAAAGAAGGGCCCAGTCCACACCACACACGCGAAATCTATAGCAGATTTCGTGTGTGTGGTGTGCACCACATTTTTAATCATAAATGAGATTTTCTCGAAAAAAAAATGCAAGCAAAGACGCTATAATTTTAAATGTAATGAATTCAGTGAAAGCCGGGCGTGAAATTCCACAATAGAAAAGGTTTTTGTTAAATCGATTAGAGAACCCTAAAAATCTGAATAATTTAGAAATGTGATCAACTATATAATTGATATTCAGAAGTTAGTGTACTGAGACTACTTTTTTCAAGTTATAGCTTAGTAACAAGGCATGTGTGCACTTTTATTCAGCATTATACACCAAAACAATCGATCGCCATTAAAAATCTTTGTAATATAAACTTTCACGGAATTTACGAGATATCAAAATGCTTAATCTTACAACTACAACATTTTCAACTCGATTCAAATTATTTTGTTGGATTAAAATTGCTAGTATTAGCTATTTCGTCACAAGTACTTTTGTCAGACCTATTATGTATGTATGAAAATACTATTTACTATCTATTATCTTGATTATTAACGCGGCGCTTAATAAATAATGAAAAAAAAACATACTATTCACGACAAAATTACTTGCGCACTAACAATTAACATATAGCAGACCTCGAGAACTTGTAAATTAAAATTTACTTACCGATTTTATAAGTTCACCATGTCAAATCACATTTAAATTCGACATCGACATTAAAATATTTAATCCAATTGAATTATTTTCACAATTTGTATGAATATTGTTTGTAAAAGTGTGAACAATAATTTAAATGCTTAATAAATTCTGAATACAATAATCAATTCGATTAAGCTGTGTAACTCAGTTGTAAGAGCTTAATAAAAGCAATGTGAGCTGTTATTCAAAGGTTATTAAGCTAATTGAAACGTTATTAAGCTCCTACTCAGGTCTTGCTCAGATGTTATTCAGCGTTAAGCATTCAAAATTGGGGCCCTTTTTGCTTGAATAACAGCTGAATAGACAGTTACTCAGACGTTATTCAGCTTACTATTCAGCTTATGCTCTTGATGATTGCTCTTACTCAATATTTATTCAGCACGTTTGTGTTACTTGGGAAGAGTCATTCGTTAAGACTCACTCATTCGGAAAGCATAATAATATTAAGCCGTCGGCCCTGCCTCCTGCCTGTAAGTTTGTAGGTCCCACCTGTTATCTTTCACAGTTGTTACGAAATTCTGAAACCAGTCTTGCCAAGGGGTATCGTGTTACTCAGTTACTGGGTTGTGGAGTTCACACAGGCAGTCGCTCCGTGTAAAATACTGGTACACAGCTGGTGCATCCGATTAGACTGCAAACCGACCCCGACATAGTTAGAAGTAGGCTATGGAGATTGTTTAACCATTCTAATAAATACAGTTAAACGTTCTTTTCGTACATCACCATAAAACTTGCCAAAGTGTTTAACTTCTTATATCCTTTTTATTATTCCCCCCTTGTAACTGGATAAGAACTTTGTAAAGATTTGATGGCTTTACTTCGGCAACTTAAAGATTAAAGTTTAGGTCAGGGGTTGGTTGGTATGTCTTGGTAACCGCGATGATTGATCAATACCTAGTGAGGACCTGCTTTTGTCGCGGTAGACCTTAGTTGAATGACCTTATTTGGTTACCTTATTTGAGGTTTTTGTGTTTCGGAGATCCTATTAAACCGGCCTGGTAAAAGGTGATTTTAGAAGACACTATATGCTGTCAGCGGCTATGCCCGCGTGAAAGTCGATAATTATCCCGAGGGAATGTATTATCGGGATAAAAAGTATCCTATGTGCTATTTTTGACTATAATCTATCTCTGTGCCAAATTTCATCCAGATCCGTCCAGCAGTTTGAGCATGAAGAAGTAAGAAACATACAAACACACACACTCACAAACTTTCGCTTTTATAATATTAGTGTGATTATTTCAACGCCCGAAAGTATTTAGTCTAAACTAAAAATAACGAATAACCTTAACGATACGCTCGCGTTTGACCACTATCTCACCTGCGGCCTATAGACAAGCAAGTTGGTTTTCTACTAGTTTCTACTACTTCGTTTTCATTCTTGAATTATAGACCCCAGGTTGTAGCTAACAGGACACACAGATCACATCTTGAATGTCTACGGATTCTAGCCATGTAGCGTAGTGATTTCGATACTGTTTCATGAACCGCACAGATCCTCCACGGGATTTAAATGACCAAAATCTCACAGAGTATAATTGCTCTGCATATCTACCGCATACGTATAATGGTATGAATCATGGTTTCATTGCGACAATACCTAAGTGACATACCATCAACAGAAGCGTCACTATAGCGATTAGAGCCTCTTATATTATACTCAGGTAGATATCAGTTGACACTCCAAAGAGAGGACATTTGAAGAGCGGTTTACACTCAACAACCATTGAGTTTGAGATCCGAAGTTTATCTGTAAGTGGATTACCGTCGCTCACTGATACCGTTTGGGAGTGTCCTCCTGAGGATGAGGCATAGAGAGGGATTACAGATTACACGGCTATGGTTACGATCGGAGTGCATTCGAGCGAAGGGGACCGCCGAGAATGGCGTCTATGGAGAATGGGAACCATTCTAGAATGACGGATTACCGACTAGGGTTGCCAGACATAATCTAATAAAGAGTATTAGCTTCTACCAGCGGTTTTGCTCGCGTGACAAGTGTTTTATTATCCCAAGGGAACATAATACCGCGATGAAAAGTATGCATGCCACAAAACAGGTTTTTGACTATTCAGATGCCAAGTTTCACACAAATTTGTCCAACCGTTAAAGCGTGGAAGCGTAACGAACACACAAACAAACTCGCATTTATAGGGTTGTACTGTATTTCGCCTAGGTGTACTCAATAATCTACAAAGGTCATACGTGTCCGCAAAAATACTCTATTTATTTGACTATGGCGAATTCAGTTGAATGAATTCCTGTCGTTCATTTCTTTAGACAGTTTTTGTCTTTTCGGTCATTGGTAAGCGAGAGGCAGCGCAAAATTTAGAATAATTGAAATTGATGTCTAGCAATCGTACAGTTATTTTTCAATACAACGAAAACTGCTTATGTTGGCCAAAAAGTTCTGTTTTGAAAATAAAATTACCATGTACTCTTTTTTTATTTAACTTCTTTAAAATTAAAATCAAACTTCATTAAAAAAATAACTAAAAAACACGCTTTATTAGAAAACCAAACTAAAAAGTTGAAAATAATTTTCAATAAATTTAAATTAAGAGTAGTGTGAATAAAAAAAATATGTAAAATGAGCGTGGGGATAATGGGACAAACTATTTAAACTATTGCATTGTCATCGGTCCTTGATAATTGTGCAAAATAGGTACAAATTAATCCGACGTTTTGAAGGGGGTAAAAACCCACGTTCAAAGATGCCGTTACATTCATACATAGACCAAGCTAATAACAGCGTGTTAATAATTAAACCCTATTTCTTCTAAAAACAATTGGTAACCCTAATAGTGACCAAGGGAGAAAGGGGACTGATACTGAAAGATGGGTCGAAACGGAACTGAGAATTTTCGATTAAATCTGATTGTGAATTGTTGATTTATAAATTAACGTTTATGCGTGATTGTCTGTATAGTTTCCTGTTGAACTCTAAACCCTTGTCAAGTAATATAATTGGGTATATTTGATCATTTTTAACCGACTTACCAAAAAGGAGGAGGTTCTATGTTCGACATTATGTTAGTTTTTTTTTTGTGTATGTTCTCGCATATCTCCTTCAATTTTGGACCGATTATGAAAATTATTTTTTAGTTTGATAAAGTATGTTTCGAAATTGGTCTCATTTTAATTTGGTGAAGATCTGATGAAGAACTTCGAAGATATACAACAGAACTCTTCAATAAATTACGGCAAATCTCTCGGGATTGTTGCAATCGCATGTCTGTTTATTTTTTATACCATTTCATAACATAACATCACGCCAGTACGCTCTTAAGGGGTACGCAGATCTCTCATTTCACCAGTTTTGTTCAAGTTTCATGATATTCGGGTAATCTATTCTGGCGTTATGGGTACCTTACTAAACAACTTGCCTATTAGGTAGGTACAACTAAAAAGTGATAAATAAAAAAGCTTTTTTACAAAAAAAATCTACCGACTTCCAAATAAAAAAACTACAAAGTGAAAAATAACTTTATTTTTGGAAGTCGGTGTCCATAACGCAAAAGGTTTGGTACCTAACAAAGGCACCGCCTTCCAAAAATAAAGTAATTTTTAACTTTGTAGTTTTTTTATTTGGAAGTCGGTAGATTTTTTTGTAAAAAAGCTTTTTATAAGAAAATAATTTCAGAGTGTTAGTGGTTTTCCAAGTTATACTGAGGTACTTGATTAGTTACTAGCTTATGCCCGCAGCTACAACCCTTGTGCGATCCTGCAGGAAATGTGTATTTTACGAGATCGAAAATAGTGTTCTTTATTTTTTTAACCATCTTCAAAATGGAGGAAGTTCTCAATTCGACTGTATTTTTTTATATACCTCACAAATTTTTACTAGATGAACCGATTTTGTGAATTATTTTTTATTTGATAGCTGGTACTAGTTAGCCCCATTTAAATTTAGTTAGATTTGATGAAGAACTTCGGACATATACAACATAACTCTTCAATAAATGACGGCAAATCTCTCAGGATAGTACGTTACTGTACGACTGCTGCTGGTTATAGTCAGCCAGCTCGCGAATATATATCCTCCGACTGCCAAGATTTTCTTCTTGTTTACGTCTTTTTAGTTCGCTACTTAAGCAGTCGGGTTTTTTGATTTTTTTATTAACTTGTTTTTTATTTATAACTTTTTAGTTATGTTTTTTTCGAATTTGGTACATAAGTGGTATATATTTTTGAAATCGCCTCGTAAAACCCTTTATTTTGAAACCCCACGATGGGATTGGATTGATTAGAAGCAAAAAAATATTTGGGCCCCCACAATATGGCACTCAAAATCCGCCATTTTTCTATTTTACAATTTTAATGTAGCCAGTGACACTCGCAGGGTTCAGGCGAATCGATTGACGTAAGAATCATTAAAATCGGCCAACGCGTTTGGTCTCTGGAACGCCACATAGGAACAAACATACATACATACATTGACTGATAAACACATTACCCTCCTTCGGCAGTCGGGTAAAATGAAAGTTATTTTTCACTTTGTAGTGCTTTTATTTGGAAGTCGGTAGAATTTTTTTGTAAAAAGGTTTTTGTTGTTTTTCACTTTTTAGTGGTACCTAATAGGCAACTTGTCTTTAGTAAGGTACCTATAATGCCAGAATAGATTACCCGAATACCATGAATCTTGAACCGGTGCAATGAGATTGTACCAAGGTGAATCGTACACATCTGTGTACCCCTTTAGAGCGTATTGGCGTGATGTTATGTTAAGAAATAGAATAATCAATAATCAGACATGCGATTGCAGTCGTCCCGAGATATTTGCCGTCATTTATTGAAGAGTTCCATTGTATATCTCCAAAGTTCTTCATCAGATCTTCACTAAATGAAAATGGGGAAGTACTAGCTATGAAGTAAAAAAAAATATCGAAATCGGTACGCCTAGTAATAGATTGTGAGGTAACAAAAAAGCCCTGTATTTGGCAAAAACATAAAATAGATTTAAAAAGAACAAACAATGAAAAATGATACATTAAGGCGATACATACGCCCCAATGTTAACGCAGTACGGCCGTGCGCCCGCTCGATGCCAAAATATTAATATTGAATCACCTTTTGAACAGTTTTGTTTGCAAAATGTTATTTGATTTACATAATTATGTTGTTAGTTATGAAGAATTTCAGCCATTAATTTTTCTGTGTAAAAATATTTTTAAACATCCAAGTCGCTTTGGAGGAGTTTCCAAAAGATGCGAAAAAATATCGTGTTGTTAATTATTTTTTTAAAGCGAAACTATTAGTTACACGAAAAAACCTTGTGTTCAAAATTATGTACATGAATAATAATAAATATTTTTTTCAAACCTTTTAACCTAGCCGTTACTAGAACCTTCTACACTCTTTTGCACTGTAGCATGGTGCGGGTGACAGTGGTATTTTATTTGTAGACTAGTTCATTCTGGTTTGGTTTAATTTAGTTTACTACAGTTATTAATGATTACATATTACGAATGTGGTACAGCTTAAATACTAAGTCATAATTTGTGAAATCGCGGCAACTTTCAAGAGTGAAACGAAATGTTACGCACCATGCTACAGCGCGTACAGTTACGTTTTGCGTACTAAAGCGTATGTAGGCCCACAACAGACCGAGGCAGCTAAGTTATGTTATGACCAATCCCAACTGATGGCGCCCGTTCACGAACATGACGCATGGATCAGTACCACTCAGCTCAACCATCATGAAGGGAACCGAATGATCCAACACATGTGCCACCATCAGAGAGACATTAGAGAGAGCATGACACACTCAACTGCCAGGACACACAGAAATCAACGAACGACACACAGATACAGTAAATGCTAGATTTACAGTAGAAACATAGTACTCACACGTTTGCTGTGCAGTTATATAATACTAAAAGAAATTGTGATTATACAATACAAATATATTCGACGGATGACGGGATGACCATAATGCCTTGGTTGGTGGTTAGGCCTTTGGTGTCCCCCCCGGTGGGTTCCCGCATTGTCGAGGCGGGGGGGCTCAGTAACCGTGGCTTGGTCACCCACGGTGAAGCGAAGAGGAACCCGAGGAGGGGCCGCTCGTCGCTTTTGCCGATAAGCCGACGACGTAGCGGTCAACATGTAGGTTGCGGTGCTGCCTGGGCAACATCGCAACTGAGGCGGGCCGTGATGTCGTATGGGGTCTCCCAAACCCATACGACATCACGGCTGAGGGTTGGAGGCCGCGGCGGGAGAGGAGTGCCGGTATTGCGGTGCGCCGCTCTCCCTACCTTCCGCGGCCTGGACGGGGTCGCCACCGTCTGATGGCGGACGCGGTGGGGCCGCAGGGGAGGAGGAGTGTCGGTATAGCGTTGGCCGCTCTCCCTATCCCCTGCGGCCGTAACATGGTAGGTGGCGGGGCCATTGACCTTGACCCGTCACAAGGGGATCAAGTGTGCCATAAACGGGGTCGTCTGGCACCCATGTACTGGTTTGGCCCCTGGGGTGGTCACGGCGCACAGTGTGTTCTGGTGCGCCGGTGATGGGGGGTAATCTCCAGAGGAGGGTCCGGCCGGTGACGGACAGCCGCGGCGGGTTCGCGGTGAGTGCTAACGCGTACCCGTGTTTCCGCCATAAGCGGCACAGGAGGGCACCGTGGAGTTTTAGTGGGTTAGAGTCCCACATAACTGCGCTATCTCCCCGTGGTAGCGCAGTATGCATGAGCATTTCTACATGTAAAAAAAAAAAAGGCCTTTGGTGTGGGATGCAACAATTGTGTCGACAACCTTGCGCCATCCCATCTTCTTAGCACGGCGGGCTGTGCTGGGGCGGCTGCTGCCGGTGCAGAAAACCTCAAACGGCGCAAATATAACAACCTTATTGGAAGTTATGTTTGAGCCGTTTGGGGTTGAAAAATTAGGTCCATGGGGTCCGAGTGCGCATCGAGTTTATCAAGAAATTAGGCGATAATCACGTGACCAGACGGTTGGCCTTTTCTTCGGCCAGAAAATCAGCATTGCCATCCAACGTGGCAATGCTGCCAGCGTTCTGGGCACGATTCCCATTGACGAATTTTTTGATGCACAATGAGCCCTTTTCCCTCTCCTCTTTGTATTTGTATATAGGTTTGTTTTTTTTAGAATATTCAATTGTATATATGTTAATATATCTGTCGCCGTTTTTACTAAAAATATGTAAATTCTTTCTAACGTACATGATGTCATCATATATACATTGACAAGGAACCGTCATGATGTTAATATCCTTAAACAGTTCCCTTAGAGAATCGCGCCGGCGAAGATTGTATATCGCTCTCATGGCTCGTTTTTGCAGATAAAAATTGACTCAATGTCTGCAGCCCTTCCCCATAGTAAGATACCGTAAGACATTATACTATAAACGTTAATAAAAAAACCGGCCAAGTGCGAAATCGGACTCTCGCACGAAGGGTTCCGTACCATTATCGCAAAAACGACAAAAAAATCACGTTTGTTGTATGGGAGGTCCACTTAAATATCAATTTTATTCTGTTTTTATAGCGTATTTGTTGTTATAGCGGCAAGAGCAATACATCATCTGTGAAAATTTCAACTGTCTAGCTATCATGGTCCATGAGATACAGCCTGGTGACAGACATACAGACAGACAGACAGACGGACCGCGGAGTCTCAGTAATAGGGCCCCGTTTTTACCCTTTGGGTACGGAACCCTAATAGACTAATCTCATATAATGAGGACACCATTGTAATCTTGAGTCTAGCGTGATCCCCAGGATTTGACATTCTGCAAGGCAAATTATATGCACTAAGTGTTTTTAACCGACTTCAAAAAAGGAGGAGTTTTTAGCATTTAAAACTAAATTATTAGCTGTGAATCAATTTTGAACCTGTCGTAAGACGTAACTTAGGTCGTCAACGTTACTCGTACGTCTATTTATCTTAAAAATCAAAGAAGTGTCATCAGCAAATAACACCAAGTTTAGATTGTTTTTCAATAGATGGGGTAAAACGTTAATGTAGACTAAAAATAAGAAAGGACCCAAAATTTAACCCTGGGGTAACCCCATTTTCAAGGTTAACCCCGACGACACCGTTTATTTTAACTAATTGTGTCTATCATTTAAATAAGATTTTACTAAACTCAACGCTGATTGGCCTAGTCAATAATGCTCAAATTTCAAAAGTCATTACTTTCTTCTACTTCATGATTAACGCAATCAAACGCTTTCGACAGGTCGCAGAAGACCCTTATGGCATGTTGTGCCTCTTCTCACGCATCAAAGATGTGTTTTAATAAGGTGACACCCGCGTCGGTTTTACAAAGTCCTTTGGTAAAACCATACTGTTTATCGTGTAGGATATTATTCGTACTAAAATGAATGAGCATTTGATTTAGCATTATCTTTTCAAATACCTTGCTGAAAACCGGCAGCACTGATACTGGTTTATAATTAAAAAGTGGTATAACATTACTATGTTTCATTAGATCCGGCAAGACTCCTTGATCTACACACAAATTAAAAATTAAAGCTAAGTATTTATCACGTGACATTTTGATAGCGCTATCAATCCCATAGATATTTGACATTTTCTAGAGTATTTTTTTCTATGATCGCTACGTTTTTTAACCCCCGACGGAAAAAGAGGGGTGTTATAAGTTTGGCGTGTGTTGCTGTGTATCTGTGTATATGTGTATCTGTCTGTGGCATCATAGCGCCTAAACGGATGAACCGATTTTGATTTAGATTTTTTGTTTGAAAGGTGACTTCGTCGAGAGTGTTCTTAGCTATGTTTAGTGAAAATCAGATTAGCCGTTCAAAAGTTATGGGCTGTTTTCTGTTTGAAACGGAGTATTTTCTCAAGATATCGTGTTCGATAGATTGTTGACCGAAGCGTGTCTACTACTAGATAAATTATGTAGTGTAAAAAGTATGAAATAAAAAAAAATTGCCGGGAGTTTTGGAAATTTTTAATTTTTACTTGTCGTTGATAAAATGTCACTTGCCAAGGGCCTCTGGACTTGACCATAATTAGATGACTTACCAAAAGTTCCATAAAGTTATTCATAGTGTCAACCTTTCTTACGAGCACGTTATGATAGACCTTCCAATTTCACCCTCGAACAAGCAATAAGTCTGCCAGAAAATGCCCTGAAACTTGAACATAAAGAGCCGAGACATACCTCCGCGTAACTGCGTAAGCATCAAAAGCGAAAGTGTGTCGTACATTTTATCGCTAACTTCAAACGTAAAGGAAATCCTCGGGGGAACACATTCCACGTTCATTCCACGGGAAATTGAACGTGCATAATGCCGGAGTGCCGGAAACGGCACGGGGACGGCACGAGGACGGCAATGTTACGGCAGCCAGTGACTGTTGGTATCGTGTTGTGGAAATAGAAAGTTTGTTCATAAATAAAGTAGTTTATTGCTTTTAGTTACGGAAAATGTTGTTGATCTTTTATTTATTTTATTGTCTGTATGTTCCTTGAGTGTGTCTGTGGCTGCAAACCATTGCAGCATATCAGAATACCAGCGCGGCGTTATTTAAGTATTATTTTTAAATATTGCTGCACTTGCTGAGATAGGAGGCCTCGCACGAGGTTCTTTTTTACCCGACTGCACGATATGATATGATATCTAATTACCGTGCCGACTTTATACTATTTAAATTTGCTTATTTTGCTTTATTGTTAATCCCCGACGGAAAAAGAGGGGTGTTAAAAGTTACGTGTGTTGCTGTGTATCTATGTGTCTGTCTTTGGCATCATAGCGCCTAAAAGAATGAACCGATTTTGATTTAGTTTTTTGTTTGTAAGGTGACTTTGTCGAGAGTGTTTTTAGCTATGTTTGATTAAAATCGGTTTTTCCGTAAACATTTTAAAAACTCCCTCCCAGATAGGGTTAGCGTTAAAGTTTTTTTTGAGGAATCTCACTGCGCAATCTGAATAACATAAAAGATAAATAAAAAAGAGAAGAAAAGAGTGAATAGCATATTTAAGTTGTTCAAAACTCGACCCTCAACGCGGCATAAAAGGGTTGATAAGTTTTAGGGGAGGATTTTACTTTGTGGCGGTAACCTAAAATTTATTATTCTTTAAGTCAAATAATGAATCGTCCCAATCCAATAAAACCTGTATATCTACGATACCCAGTTTTTTATTGTTTTAATAATAGTTTATTTTTGGTCGCCTTCACTAACTGCATATAAGAAAATCATTTATAGGATAAACGAAATCACGCGAACGAAGTCGCGGGTGGATTGCTAGTTTTCTTATAAAAAGCTTTTTTACAAAAAAAATACTAACGACTTCCAAATAAAAAAACTACAAAGTGAAAAATAACCTTATTTTTGGAAGTCGGTGCCTTTGTTAGGTACCAAACTTTTTGCGTTATAGACACCGACTTCCAAAAATAAAGTTATTTTTCACTTTGTGGTTTTTTTTATTTGGAAGTCGGTAGTTTTTTTTTGTAAAAAAGCTTTTTATTTTTCACGTTTTAGTTGTACCTACCTAATAGGCAAGTTGTTTAGTAAGGTACCCATAACGCCAGAATAGATTGCCCGAATATCATGAAACTTGAACAAAACTGGTGAAATGAGAGATCTGCGTACCTCTTGTATCGTTACGTATAGTTCAGATGAGCTATACGTAAGCCACGTTTATAAAAGTAAAGAATTTATAAATTAAAACTAAGAAAAAGGATATAGATAATATAATTAAGGATCGGCTTCGCACGACGTGGTCAGCTAACCAGGAAGGTCCGGCTTCGCACGACGTGGGCAGCTAACCCACAGAGGCGTCTCTAGCGTATGTAACGCCCGTGTGCAATCATTACCCTAGCACCCTCTAGTAAGCGCGCGGTTAAAATGGAAAGGGTACAAATAAATGGATAACATTGTATGGAGATTAAATTGAAAATCTATTAAATAAATTTTACTGTAATTTTAAATGATAAACAACAGATACACTAACGGTAATACTGGGCTTCGCATCAAGCTTTCCACATATCAAATTTATTAATTCCATGGGTTCTATCAGACAGGGAGCGGTCACGCGGTTAACCGTCCAACACAAGAGCGTTCGTTGTGTTGTATTACGTTACATAGATATACCCACACAGGCATTCTGACCGCGTCAACCAGACCGTACGCGTTCGCGCGTTCACTGCTGTTTCGGTGACCAAATTGGAAGGAAGATGGAGACTGATAAGCAGGTTTTCCACATTTTTGACGTCAATATTGGTTGAATAAACCACGAATAAGCACATACTTACATCTATACTAATAATAATATTATAAAGAGGAAAGATTTTTTTGTTTGTTTGTTTGTTTGTACCGAATAGGCTCCGAAACTACTGGACCGATTTGAAAAATTCTTTCACCAATAGAAAGCTACATTATTCCTGAGTGACATAGGCTATTTTTTAATCCCGAAAACGGGTCTTGTGGGGTGGCCCACGGGAGCGAAGCCGCGCGAAACAGCTAGTTAGTAATAAAGTCCATGTAAGATAATAATAAAATCATCACCTACCAGCTGCTCACTAGTAATTTCAAAGTAACTTTAGAAGATACCACTAAGAGCCACAGAAAGAAAACTACTCACATTATGTCTCAGCTAGACGACATCCAATCTGCACAGAAGAACCTAGAAGATTGTTTCTTCAAGAAGATGAATGAGCTTGAGGCGCAGATTCAGTGTGCTGGACCGGCAAAGGAAGGCACCGTCACCAAGATTGCTGAGGAGTTCCGGACGTTCAGGGAGCTGATGTTCGGTATGCTGGGACTCCTTCGGCGGCAGATCACAGAGTGCTCCAGAGCGGTGGACGGGTTGGAGACACGCTCACGTCGTAAGGCGCTGATGTTCACTGGACTGGCTGAGGCTGACAAGGAGGACTGCAAGGCTCTGGTGCTGGACATACTGCACAGTAAACTGGCTCTGCCGAATATTACTGGCTCTTCCATCAAAGCATGTCACCGGTTGGGGGCATCGAGCAAAGGCCCCACGCGCAACACCAGTTTTGGTGAGGTTCACCAGCGTGGACCATAAATCTGCAGTTTGGAGGGCTAAGTCTGCCTTGAAGGGCTCCTCGATTACCGTCAAGGAGTTCCTAACCAAGAGTAGACAGACTGTTTTTATTGCGGCGCGTTCGCACTTCGGGATGCAGGCATGCTGGACCCAGGACGGGGTCATAGTTGTGAGATCGCCCGACGGTTCAAGGCATAAGATTACTTCCATCAACGAACTCAATGTCATGGTGGCGAAGTACCCAAAGACGGCACGAGAACCATCTTCTACAGCAGGGAGTAGGCCAGTTATTGAAGTGCGTAGAAATTAGTTTTGCAGTCTTACAATACTCAGTCATCACTTTAAGAACATTTACACTGTATTATATTTACATAATTCACACTATTTACACTTATCTTGACTTATTTATTCTCGGACGACAAAGATCACGTAAACATTATAAAATTATGTCTATAGTACACTTCTACCCACTTAATATTTTATATTCATTTGCTTACACTTAATTATAATAACTTTGAGGGTATTCGCGCAAGGAAATTAATTATTGTGTTGTTCCATGTTTTGAATTTAAAATAATGTCACTGTTGACTAACTAATTCATAAAAAATCTAAATTATTGTTAATGTGACGTCTCATGTTCCGTTGTTCAATGTTTGTTTTGTGTAATTTATTAATCGCGTTTAGTTCTAGCTAAATATAACTTATTCATGTATCATTTCGTTTCACTTTTGTTTTGTGTTTTCTTAATTGCGTTTCGTACTTGCTGCATGCGACTATTTTAAGTGTCGCTTCTTTTCCCGCTTGTACATATTATGGTTTTTGTTTGCGTTAATATCTGTTTCATGTTTGTTTTGTTTTCTTTTTTATCTTGTTATTTGTGTTGTAGTAGTATAAGTGTATTGTGCTGGTGCAGCTGGTGGGTGGTGCACAGATAGTGGAGGTGCAGCGTCAGGTAAACTTTAGGTATTATTTAGTCGTATATTTGTTTGGTATTTATATTATTTTTATTTTATGTATTCCGATGATGATTCTTTTCACTCGGCTATTGAATCCATTAATTCTTCCGCATATGCTAGTTTTACTTCGATGACCGACACCGTTGGTGACTTTGTGCGTCAGAGCTTCAATCAGCAAAAAGGTCATTTATTTAATGTCTGCCATATAAATGCTCAAAGCGTTCCAAGCCACTACAGTGACTTGTTCGACACCTTCTCTGACGCCAATGTCCACGCCGTGCTGGTTTCGGAGAGTTGGCCCAAACCTCATCTTCTTTCTACCACTTACCCTCTTCCCGGTTTCATTCTTATCCGCAACGATAGAATTGGAAAGGGAGGAGGGGGTGTCGCTATCTATCTCCGTAGTGATATTCCTTTCAAAATCATTGCCTCTTCTCCTTCACCCTACAGTGCTTCTGCTGAGTACCTCCTTTTGTAAATATACATCAAAGGTGTCAAGATCCTGCTTGGTGTAGTCTACTGTCCGCCCGCCGTTGACTACTTTTCCAAACTTGAATTGGCGCTGGAATCGATAGGGTCAGAGTATGCACATTGCGTCATCATGGGCGATTTCAACACAGACCTTAGTCACCCATCTCCTCGTTCCCGTAGACTCCTTCACATCATTGATTCTGTGAGTCTCCATGTTCTACGACTGCAGCCCACTCATTTCAATATCTCAGGCGATGACACGTGGCTTGACTTAATCCTTACTTCCACTCCCTCCCTTGTTTCCTCTCATGGTCCTGCACCTGGCTTTTCTCACCATGACCTCATTTTCCTCTCATATGTCCTAAAACCACCAAAACCTCTCCCTAAAGTTCTGCGCATGCGTTGTTTTGCTCGTATGGATGTTGAAAAGCTACGTCAGGAAGCGTCGGAACTCGATTGGGGACATCTTGCAGCGGCAACAGGCGTTGATGACAAACTGCGTACCTTTAATAGGACGATCCTTGCACTCTACGACAGACATGCCCCTGTGAAGAAAGTTAAACTCAGGCGTCCACCTGCACCTTGGTTGCCGGCGGGAGTACGTATGGCGATGAGACGTAGGGATCGAGCCTTTCGGAATTTTAAAAGGGATCGTAGTGAAGTAAATAGGAACCTCTTCAGAACTGCAAAGAATCGGTGTAATCAAATGATACGCAACGCCAAACGCCGCCATATTCTCAAAAACATTTCATCCTCCTCCCCTGCTGATATCTGGAAATTCTTCGGAACTCTTGGTATCGGCAGGAATCGTCATTTGGATTTTCCCAAGACGATTGGCCTGGACGAAATCAACCGTCATTTCTCAACCATTAGTCATTTGGATTCCCAAATCTTGTCTCAGACGGTTGATTTCATTACTAGCCTACCCGGTCCTATCATAGAACCATTTCGCTTTTCTCCAGCCACCGAGGATGAGGTTAAAAAGATGATCCTATCCATAAAATCCAAGGCTGTGGGCCATGATGATATCAGTCGTTACATGGTCACCTTGATCCTCGACTTCCTTCTCCCACCAATAACCCATATCATCAATTTTTCTCTCGATTCCGGACAATTCCCATCCCTGTGGCGTATAGCATACGTACGCCCACTTCTCTCCCATCTTATGGTGTCTTCCGAGGCGTTGGAATGGTTCTCATCTTATCTTCGGGGGCGTCAGCAGTCGGTTCGCGTCGATGAGAGTTCGTCGAATTGGCGTGACCTCGATGCTAGTGTTCCACAAGGCGGTATTCTATCTCCATTATTATTCTCAATTTTCATCAATTTTATAACTCACTGTCTTCGGTGTTCGTATCATCTTTATGCCGATGATCTTCAACTGTATACAGCGGCGCGAATAGAAGCTTTATCGGACGCCATAGAGGATGTAAACCGGGACTTGAATGCTATTTAGGACTGGTCTGACAGATTTGGGGTGTCCGTAAACCCCTCAAAATGCCAGGCCATTGTAATTGGAAGCTCGCGCATAATGGGTAAAGTGGCGGTAGGCTCTCTTCCACCGATCTTTTTCAATGGCTCCGTCATTCCCATTAGCCCTAGCGTGAAAGATCTCGGTTTGTATCTTGACTCGACACTTAGCTGGCAAAGGTATCTAGTGTTAGTCAGAGAGCCAACGGTACTTTGCGATCCTTGTATCGTTTGAGGCGGTTTTTGCCTGTAAAGACGAAGACAATGCTTGTGCAGGCTTTAATTTTCCCAGTCATCGACTATGCGGACGTGTGCTACTTTGACTTGAACGCGGTCTTGCTGGACAAACTAGATAGGGTCTTGAACAACTGTATTAGATTCATATTTAATCTTCGGAAATATGACCATGTATCGAGCTATAGGTCCGAGTTAAATTGGTTGCCCATTCGCCAGAGAAGAAGATTACGTGTTTAGACCACGCTATTCTCTCTGCTCAATTCACCCACCCCTCCTTCCTATTTTATCTCTAGCTTTCAATATCTAAGTTCTTCACACGCTCGCAATCTGCGTTCTTCCAATAATCTCCTCTTACTCTGCCCCTCCCACACTACTGATTTTGTTCACTCTTCCTTTCATATCCAGTCAATTCTTTTTTGGAATGCGCTTCCTTCCGAGATCAGGGCGGCCACCAGTCGGTACGCATTTAAGCGGCAATTGTGGTTTTATTTTCAACACAAATAAGCTGAGTCATCTCACTTTCTTCTTTTCTGTTACTTCATAAATATATATAATATGTATATTTATATAGATATATATTATAATCAATATATATGTACGTGTATTTTACCTATTTTAGTATTATAACTACTAGCAATTTTTTTATAAAACTATGCACCTGCCATCGGTACATGGTGGACATCCCTCCCATACGCACAAAGCGTTTTGCTAATACTTTCATTGTACGCACAACTAAGGAGTGGTACTCCCTTTCGGAGTCTTTGTTCCCTGATAGCTACAACCTTGGGGTCTTTAAGTCAAGAGTGAATAGGTTTCTTCTAGGTAAGCGTGCTTCACCGTAGACCGCATCATCGCTTAACATCAGGCGAGATAGTGGTCAAGCGCGAGTCTATAGATTATAAAAAAAAAAATTGTCTCTTCACCACCCTAGGTTGACTGGTAGAGTATGCCTAAGGCATTAAGTCCGCCTTTGTACCTTTGTGCATGAAGTCTAAATAAATAAATAAGCTAATTATGGCGATTACAGGCGTTTTTTATACGATGCGTTATCCATACGATTATAAAAACCGAGGAAAAGTAGCACCAATATTTTTTTTGCTGAAATGGCTTTTCTCCAGTTAGTATCTTACTTATCTAAGTCATGTTTAACTTTGTCATATAGTTCATTGAAGGAACCAATTGTCATCCGAAAGGAATTATAAAAAATTCTTCATCTTTAAGCAATTAAGAAAAAAGAAACGCAAAACTGACCTCTTGAACGCTTGATCGTGTGACCGTTCTCTGTCTGATAGAATCCTAATTACGACCGGGAACGTTTGACAGATTTTGGTAGCCCAATGCGAGGCCCACTGTACACGGGTTTACTGTTCACAACAGCTAAAACAAATCTTACTTAAAAGGTATATTTTAATCAAAAGAAAAGCCGATTTACTTCATATTTACTCAAATATAATACTTAATCCATTGCCTTAATGCTTACTTCACAAAATTACTTGTAGCGGTAGAACACAAAGTGCGGCACGCGCCACGCGTACTCACGCTTTTGAAAAATGCCGCGAGCGTCACATTCGTCCATGGCAATTTTAATTTTATTTTAATTCTAATCAGCCGAATTCGGGTTTCGCAATATAATTGTCGGGTTGTAAAATTAAAACAGCACGCTCACACTCACTACTAACCAATATAATCTGTAATAATCTGTTTGTAAAAGCCGCTCGTGGCGCGCCTTGCTTTGCTGTAATTCGACATATATAAGAAGAGCTCCTGATGCCATACAAAATGTATGAAAACCGGAGCTCTTTTTACATGGGTCATTGAAAATGCCGCGGCCGGGGTGCGCGCGAGTTGCACTCGGCGGCGGCGCCTCCTAGGGCGCTGCGCCCGTGTGCTACGCACATCCTGCAGGTAAAGACGCCCCTGCTAACCCACAGCAGGCAGGCAGGCTAGACAGCAGGTCGGTCAGTTTAATGAACCAGTAAAAATGCTCACATTTAAGTTCCACACACAATTAATTATATTTATTGCACTTCAATGATTTGTTAACATTCACAGGCCGTATATTATCTTATAGTTTTAAAGAGTTTTCAGATACAATAGTATACTTGGTAGTATTAAGTAGGAAAACCGACTTTCGGCGTTCAGTTCAAATTCAAAACTAAAAAAGTGACACCCGTTTTTCTTCATTCCGACATGTCTTCTAAATTTTAAATTCAAATATCAAAGACAAAGATATTTTATTTCAACTAGGCCACCAAGCGGCACTTTTGAACGTTACATTAAAATGATTCTACCGTGCATTCGGAAAGTAGCTTGTTATGGAGAAGAATGCACAAGAAACTCCATACTTACTCTTTAAAAAAAAAAAAAATGTTTTTTTACAATATTTAGGAACATACATTATTAAATTCATACATGTGAGGACAATGCACCCAGAATAGCACTACCCACTATACCACCTACAGACATAAAGTATTAGAAGTACTCACACATGTACTGCGCAGTTATATAATAGATACTAGAAAAAAATTAACATCCGAAGCAGTCAAGTTATGACCAATCCCAACTGACGGCGTCCGTTCACGAACATGACGCATGAATTGGCACCACCCAGCTCAACCATCATGAAGGGAACCGGATGATCCAACACACGCGCCACCATCAGAGAGACATTTGAGAGAGCATGACACACTCAACGGCCAGGGCACACACAAGTCAACGAACGACGCATAGGTACAGTAAATGGTAGATTTACAGTTGGGTACATAGTACTCACACACGTGCTGTGCAGTTATACAATACTAAGGTAATTGAGTTTATACAATGCAAATATTAATAATTCATACAGTCTTCAGCAGGTCCAACAATACCTCAAAACAATAATGTTCTGCATATCACTTGTTATTGCGCCCAAGTGGTTGTGGATTGTGGAGCCTGGACTAGCATTGAGCCAAGCATTTTTATCAGTGATGTAATCCCCCAACTTATAATATGCCAGCCTACATAGTGTGCGTTTTATACAGGTTTTAAACTTCGTCTCATTCAGTTCAAGAATGTGGGGAGGAATTTTATTGTAACATTTTGTACAGTACCCCATGAAAGATGAAGCTACTTTAGCCAGTCTGAAACGTGGTTGAACTAATTGGTCCCTATTTCTAGTAACGTAATTATGTCTGTCGCCGTTTTTACTAAAAAGATGTAATTTTTTTTTCACGTACATGATGTTTTCATAAATATATTGACAAGGAACCGTCATGATGTTATTGTCCTTAAACAGTTCCCTTAGAGAATCGCGCCGGCGAAGATTATATATTGCTCTGACGGCTCGTTTTTGCAGAATAAAAATTGACTCAATGTCTGCAGCCCTTCCCCATAGTAGGATACCGTAAGACATTATACTATGAAAATAACTAAAATAGACCAGTCTCGCGGCATCCACATCGGTCAACCTACGAATCCTTGCAACAGCATACGCTGCCGAACTCAGCCGCCCTGCAAGGGATACCAAATGAGGACCCCATTGCAACCCTGAGTCCAGCGTGATCCCCAGGAAAACCGTTTTATCGACGAATTCTAGCTTCTCCTTGTTTAATATAATGTCACAATCAGTACTTTTGACGAAGGCAAGGAAAATTTTACGCACTTGGTTTTATTACTATTTAAAACTAAATTATTGGCAGTGAACCAATCCTGAACCTGCCGAAGCGCGTTATTTACGTCGTCAACCCGACAAGTACGTCTATTTATTTAAAAAATTAAAGATGTGTCATCAGCAAATAACACCATGTTTAATTTGTTTTCCAATAAACGGGGTAAATCGTTTATGTATATTAAAAATAAGAAAGGACCTAAAATTGAGCCCTGGGGTACCCCCATTTTTACGTTTAACCCCGACGAATTCACGCCGTTTATCTGAACTAATTGCTGTCTATCATCAGTGGCGTAGCGTGCCTTGGCGGGGCCCCGTATAAAAATTTGTTTGGGGGCCCTTATGAAGGGTAAAAATTTCTCACAAAAGAAAAAGAAATGTTTGCATAAAATAAAAAATTAAAATTATTCATCATAATTGTCAACTATCTGTCAATTTTTCCAAATTTTTTACAAAAAATTCCAATTAAATATAAACTCTCCTTGTCTTTTTTTCGGCAAACTGATTTATTAAACCATTTATAGCTGATGATGACTTAAAGGCGTTCATGTCCCATCGAAGTTCTTAGGTAATTTTTTATTAGATTTAATTATGAAAAACTTCTTTCAGCAGTTGCGGTTGTAACTGGAAGGGTCAAGAATAAAAAGCATGCTGTTATTACCTCCGGCGAACTGGATGCAAGACTATTGAATTGTTTCAGCAATAATACATAATTTACGTCGGGGGCCCCCGTGACCCGGGGGCCCCGTATAATTGATACGGCAGATACGGCGGTAGCTACGCCCCTGTCTATCATTCAAATAAGATTTAACCAAACTTAACGCTGCTTGACCTAGCCCGTAATGCTCAAGTTTCAGAAGTAATGTTTCATGATTAACGCAATCAAACGCCTTCGACAGGTCGCAGAAGATACCTATGGCATCTTGCGACTCTTCCCACGCATTAAAGATGTGTTTCAATAGGGTGACACCAGCGTCAGTTGTACAACGTCCTCTGGTGAAACCATACTGTTTATCATGAAAATCTAATGAAGAACTTCGAAGATATACAACCGAATTCTTCAATGAATTACGGCAAATCTCTCGGGTTTGCTACTATCGCATGTCTGTTTATTGTTAATACCATTTCATAACATAAAATCACGCCAGTACGCTCTTAAGGCGTACGCAGATCTCTCATTTCACCGGTTATGTTCAAGTTTCATGATATTCGGATAATCTATTCTGGCATTATAGGTACCTTACTTAACAACTTGCCTATTATGTAGGTACAACTAAAAAGTGAAAAATAAAAAGCTTTTTTACAAAAATGTACTACCGACTTCCAAATAAAAAACTACAAAGTGAAAAATAACTTTATTTTTTACCCGACTGCCTAAGGAGGGTAATGTGTTTATCAGTCAATGTATGTATGTATGTTTTTACCCGACTGCCTAAGGAGGGTAATGTGTTTATCAGTCTATGTATGTATGTATGTATGTATGTATGTATGTATGTATGTATGTATGTATGTATGTATGTATGTATGTATGTTTGTTCCTATATGGCGTTCCAGAGACCAAACGCGTTGACCGATTTTGATGATTCATACGTCAATCGATTCGTCTTAACCTTGCGAGTGTCATAGGCTACATTAAAATTGGAAAATAGAAAAATGGCGGCTTTTGGGCGCCATATTGTGGGGGGCCAATTTTATTTTTTCTTCCAAACCCATCGTGTGGGGTATCAAAATAAAGGGTTTTTAGAGGCGATTTAAAAAATATAAAACACTTATATATTTAAATGTACCTAATTCGAAAAAAATGTTAACTAAAAAGTTATAAATAAAAAAGTTAATTAAAAAAATAAAAATACCCGACTGCTTAAAAAGCGAACTAAAAAGACGTAAACAAGAAGAAAATCATGCTGTGCAGTCGGAGGATACATCTGGTTTTGGTCAGCCAGCTCGCGAATATGTATCCTCCGACTGCACAGCATGATTTTCTTCTTGTTTACGTCTTTTTAGTTCGCTTTTTAAGCAGTCGGGTATTTTGATTTTTTTAATTAACTTTTTTATGGAAGTTGGTGTCCATAATGCAAAAAATGGTACCTACCTACAAAAGACACCGACTTCCAAAAATAAAGTTATTTTTCACTTTGTAGTTTTTGTATTTGGAAGTCAGTAGTATTTTTTTTGTAAAAAAGCTTTTTTGGTAAGTCAGTTAAAAACAATTTTCAATAAATTTAAATTAAGATTAGTGTGATTAACAACAATTTGTGTGATTAGTTTGGTTTTCTATTAAAACGTGTTTTTTAGTTCTTTTAATTTATTATTTATTTTTATTTTTTAGATCAATCGCTAATCCTGAAGATCCTGGTAAGGATAATGGGACAATAGTATATTATGCAACTACTGAATAAAGGACGGTTTTAATGCGAGGGCCATAGATGAATCACGAACAAGTGAAGGATTATAACAATTGAATCACGACCGTAGGGTAGTGATTCATGATGATTGAATCACGAGCATAGCGAGTGATTCAAGTGTTAGAATCCTGAGCGACGCGAGTGATTCATGGCCCTCGATATAAATCCGTTTTATTCAAGAGTTGCATACTATATTTTTTACCATGACTACGAGAAAAAGAAAGATTTAAGCAAAACGCACAAGGAATAATAATAAATAAAAACCGGCCAAGTGCGAGTCGGACTCGCACCCGAAGGGTTCCGTACCATTATCGCAAAACACTGCATAAAAATCACGTTTGTTGTATGGGATAATAATTTATTTTATTTTAATTTATTATTTTTTGAAGTAAATATACAACTAAACATTCTGTGAATATTTCAAGCGTCTCCCTGTTGCCGTTATAAATATCAAAAATATCACGTTTATTGTATGGGAGCCCCCCTTTAATATTTACTTTATACTGTTTTTAGTATTTGTTGTTATAGCAGCAATAGAAATACATCATCTGTGAAAATTGCAACTGTCTAGCTATCACGGTTCATGAGATACAGCCTGGAGACAGACGGACAGACAGACAGACAGACTGATCGCGAAGTCTTAGTAATAGGGTCCCGTTTTTACCCTTTGGGTACGGAACCCTAAAAACGAAGTTTCCTATCGTAATATTCTTTATTTTTTTGTTTAACAGTGTTAGGTATTTTTTTACTTTCTTGTTTCTTTAATTTCTGCGCTTCATAATATTTTTTTCTTCTTTCTGAATTAGTTTTAGGTTTTTTAGCTTGTAATTGATCAGTCTCACTACATTCATCTGATCTCTCTGCAGTTATGTTTTGTACCATTATATTTTGTAATTTCTTTCTCTCAAGATATTCTCTACATCTTTGTGCATTTGTCTTTTTCCTTGATGTTATAGTTTGTACCTCAGTAGTCGATGCTTTAGTTGATTCGCTATTGCAATCAAAAAAGCAAAAAAAAATTACATATACATACACACAAACATATATATATATATATATATATAGTATATATATATATAAGTAAGTGGTAAGGTAATTACCACTGGGTGGTGGTGCTTATTGTGGTAAGGTTTCCACAATAAGCACCACCAATAGCTTTCCTTTTACAAAAGTGATTTGGTAAGGTAATCCCCCAGTATCGATGACAGATTTTTTGTGTAGTTGTAATCTAATAGAAGCTTCTTTGTTCTTAATTTTTAGATCCAGTTATTATATCCTTTGCTATTGAGATGACTTGCAAAGTTGTTGTTGTTTCTGTTGTTTGTTGTTGTTGAGTTGTTGTTGTAGTTGTTGTTGAAAATAACAAAACGAAAATAAATGGCTTGCTTTCTATGAGAGAGAGAGAGAGACAGATAGAGAAACACGCGCACGCAGCACGGCTTACAACTATACAACTGTAGCAAAAAGTGTCGTTACAACTTTTGGTCTTAATTTTTTTCGTCTAGCCCCGTTTCGCAACGCGCGATAATTAACTTTTGTTGTTGTTGTTGTTGTTGAGTTGTTGTTGTTCAGTTGTTGTTGAGTTGTTGTTGGTTGCTGTTGTTGTTGTTGGTTGTTGTTGTAGTTGTTGTTGTTGTTGAAAATAACGAAATGAAAATAACTGGCTTGCATTATATGAGAGAGAGAGAGATAGACAGAGAAACAAGCGCACGCCGCACGGCTTACAACTATAGCAAAAAGTGTCATTCCAACTTTTGGTCTTAATTTTTTCCGTCTAGCCCCCTTTCGCAACGCGCGATAAGGAACTTCGTTGCTATAAATGGTTTATTTCCTTCAAAATTTACAAACAATGAGAAACTACATGCGTGCTACATCATTGGACATTCCCCCGGGAATGTCCATCGGGCACGGCTCGGGCGTCCCCGCAGTCTCCAGACTAGTCCTCCAATGATGCCGTCATGTCTGCGCGTGTCTGAAGGTTGCCAGCGTGGAACCTCATCTCACTTCCTTCTCCTCACCTTCCTTCACTCACAATAATAATGCCAAGGAACAAAAAGAAGGCCAAGGAGAAAAGCTGAACAGCGGCAGCACTCACTCTCACATAAGATTCACCTCAGTAACATCCGAGGTCTTCACTCTAACCTTGATGCAGTCCACCATCATCTGGAGACTGATAAACCAGCGCTTTTGTTCCTTTCGGAGACGCAGATCGGATGTCCGTCAGATGTGGCGTATCTTTCTTACCCAGGTTTTACCCTGGAGCACAGGTTCAAGCCACGCGCAGGTGTATGCATGTACGCCCGTGACGACATCTGTTATCGGCGTCTCCGAAACCTTGAAGACTCTCGATTCTCAGTGCTCTGGGCCCTGGTTGACACAGGCCTAGATAAGATTATCTATGCTTGTGTCTATAGGTCGCATAGCGGAGACATGGAGACAACCGGGCTTATACAATATCTTAGTGAGGCGGCTGATGAGGCTCGGCAACGGTACCCAACCGCCCAATTGGCGATACTGGGAGACTTTAATGCCCACCATCAGGAATGGCTCTCCCCGTACCAGTACACTGACCATGCTGGGCGAGAGACGCGAAAGCTTGCGCTAGCGTTAAATCTTACTCAGCTGGTCCAGGGGGCAACGAGGGTGCCGGATGTTGAATCGCATACGGCTAATTGCTTGGACCTTCTGCTGACCACAGATCCAGACCGTCACTCGGTGTCGGTATCTCCACCTTTGGGTAGTTCCGACCACTGTCTGGTGAAGTCTGTATCCGTCTACTCCCCGCCCGATCCCAGCCCAAGAGGCACCCGGTGGGTATGGCGGTACAAGTCAGCAGATTGGGATGGCATGCGATCTTTCTTCGCATGCTATCCTTGGCAGCTTTGCTTTTCTTCGTCTGATCCTACGTCGTGCGCGGACGCTGTGACGGATTTGTTGCGTCAGGGAATGGAGTACTACATCCCGTTCTCTGACGTAACAATGTCTAGCCAAGACCGACCTTAGTTTGGCGCCGAGTGTATTCGCGCCGATGCGCGTAAACATGAGGCGTACCATGCCTGGGTCGACGCTAGAACACGCAAGGCGAGTGACGTTGGTCAGAGGAAGAAAGCTTACAGCAGGGCTGCCAAGTCCTGCAAGAAGGTGTTGCGAAGGGCTCGGTTCGACCACATTAGCCTGATAGGGATCAAACTTGCTTCCTACCCAGCAGGTATTAAAACGTTCTGGTCCCTGGCTAAATCGGTTGAATCGAATTTCTGCCGTCCCTCACTACCACCACTGCTGAAACCCGACGGGTCGCTGGCCCACTCCGCTGAGGAGAAAGCAAACTTGTTTGCCTCTCTTTTTGAGGAGTCTTCGCGTCTGAATCCTGGTGGCGTGCGCCCCCCTCCTTCTCCTGATGGATGCGAGACAAGTATGTTGGACATTCGCATCCACCAAAAGGACGTACGTAGGGTGCTGCGCAACCTCGATGTTAATAAGGCTAGCGGACCCGATGGTATACCAGCAATTGTTCTCAGAACCTGTGCGCCTGAATTGTCTCCTATCTTGACGCGCCTGTTTCGCCTTTCTTATCAGACTGGAAAAGTGCCGAATGCTTGGAAGCAAGCCAACGTACAGCCCGTGCCCAAGAAGGGCAGTCGTGCTGACCCAGCCAACTACAGACCCATCTCTGTAATGTAATAGTAAGCTCCTGGCATACCTAGAAACTTACGACATCCTTAGCGACCGCCAATACGGCTTCCGCCGAAATGGGTCCACTGGGGATCTTCTAGCGTATGCCATTCACGTCTGGAGTGAGGCCATCGAGAGGCATGGGGAAGCGCTTGCCGTCTCCCTCGACATCTCGAAGGCTTTTGATAGGGTCTGGCACGAAAGCCTTATTGGTAAGCTTCCTTCATTAGGTCTGCCCGGTGGTCTGTGTGACTGGATTGCAGACTTCCTGAGGGATCGGTCCATTCGAGTAGTAATCGATGGCTGCTCTTCGGACCTATTGGATATTAATGCCGGGGTCCCTCAGAGGTCGGTACTGTCAGCGACATTGTTCTTGCTGCACATAAATGAACTGCTGAAACCCGGCACCTTTGGGTATGCAGTTGACAGCAATGTTGCTGAGAGATACTTGTCCAACGCTCGTGCTACCGGACCTCAGATCCAGTCTCTCTGGGAGGCCATGGTGGAGCGCTTGAACCTGTCCTTGCAGGCAGTCTCCGAATGGGGCGATGCCAATCTGGTCAAGTTCAATGCCGCAAAAACACAGGCGTGTCTCTTCTCCGCGAAAAAGAGCCAATTTCACCCGGCTCCATTTTTCCGAGGTGTAACCGTACCGATAACAGACCATCTTGAGCTTCTTGGCGTAACGTTGCCATCGACACTTAATTTTGGCCCATACATTGAGGCAAAGGCTCAACTGGCTGCCAAAAAGTTGGGGATCCTTGCGAAGGTGAGACGGTACTTCACGCCAGAACAGCTGCTTAAGTTGTATCAAGCGCAAGTTCGATCTTGCATGGAGTACTGTTCTCATCTCTGGGATGGATCTGCCAAGTACCAGCTTGATGCTCTAGAGTCGATCGAAAAACGGGCCAAGAGGCTCATCGGCAATGAGGCACTGGTCGAGTCAAAGCTCCAGAGCCTTGAACATCGTCGTCGAGTTGCCAGCTTGTCGGTTTTTTATCGGTTGCATTTCGGAGAGTGTGCGATGGAATTGCATGATCTAATTCAGCCTAGCCCGTTTCATCATCGGACTACAAGACGTACGGCGATACGCCATCGGTACATTGTGGACATCCCACCCATACGCACTAAACGTTTTGGAAATACTTTCATTATGCGTACAGCTAAGGAGTGGAATTCCCTGCCGGAGTCTGTGTTTCCAGATAGTTCCAACCTCAGAGTCTTTAAGTCAAGAGTGAATAGGTTACTTCTAGGCAAGCGTGTTACACCGTCGACCACATCATCGCTTACCATCAGGTGAGATAGTTGTCAAGCGCGAGCCTATCTATAATAAAAAAAAAACGTATTCACTAAACATCCATATTTTTTTTTTTTTAGCCTGGGGAAATGCTCATGCATACTGCGCTACCACGGGGAGATAGCGCAGTTATGTGGGACTCTAACCCACTAAAACTCCACGGTGTCCTCCTGTGCCGCTTATGGCGGGAACACGGGTACGCGTTAGCACTCACCGCGAACCCGCCGCGGCTGTCCGTCACCGGACCCTCCTCTGGGGATTACCCCCCATCACCGGCGCACCAGAACACACTGTGCGCCGTGACCACCCCAGGGACCAAACCAGTACATGGGTGCCACACGACCCCGTGTATGGCACCCTTGGTCCTCTTGTGACGGGTCAAGGTCAATGGCCCCGCCACCTACCATATTTCGGCCGCAGGAGATAGGGAGAGCGGCCAACGCTATACCGACACTCCTCTTCCCCTGCGGCCCCACCGCGACCGCCATCAGACGGTGGCGACCCCGTCCAGGCCGCGGAAGGTAGGGAGAGCGGCGCACCGCAATACCGGCACTCCTCTCCCGCCGCGGCCTCCAACCCTCAGCCGTGATATCGTATGGGTTTGGGAGACCCCATACGACATCACGGCCCGCCTCAGTTGCGATGTTGCCCAGGCAGCACCGCAACCTACTTGATGGCCGCTACGTCGTCGGCTTATCGGCAAAAGCCCTGACGAGCGGCCCCTCCTCGGGTTCCTCTTCGCTTCACCGTGGGAGACCAAGCCACGGTTACTGAGCCCCCCCGCCTCGACAATGCGGGAACCCACCGGGGGGGTCACTAAACATCCTAGACCAAAATCCAAATCATTATTAAAATCCTAAATACTAGGAGGGATCAAAAAGTAGTGAGAACGACATACTCCTTGGTAAGAAAAAAAAATACTGAGCTATGCCTGCTCAGATACATATTTGTAATATTAATAAAGAAAAAAATCTTCGATTCTCTTTTGTTTTTTTCTGAATGTAGTCTTTTGTTTGCTTCGTGTCGGAACGTGTTCTCGAAAATGGAGAAAAACGAAGTGCGAGCCGTTATTAAATACCTCTGTTTAAAAAAGTTAACGACGCAAGAGATTCGTTGCGATTTGGAGGCAACATTAGGAGAGTCTGCTCCGCCGTATTCCACTGGCGCAAGTTGGGCTTCTCAATTTCGAGTAGGGAGAACGAGCACGGAAGACGAACATCGTTGCGGCCGTCCATCGACGTTAGTCACCCAAGAAAACGTTGCGAAAGTCGAGAAAATTTTATTGAGCGATCGAAGAGTTACCATCCGATACTTAATTCAAGAAATGGGCATTTCATATGGAAGTATTCAATCCATAGTGAAACAATCTTTGAATATGAGAAAAGTCTCCGCAAGATGGGTGCCGAGAATGTTAACCGACAGTCAGAAACAAAATCGACTTGGCATTTCGAAGATATTGTTGGACAAGTTTCAAGTAGATTCTGAAAACTTTTTGTCTCGTTTCGTAACAATGGACGAAACATGGGTCCATCATTTTGATCCCGAGACAAAACAGCAATCTTCGCAATGGAAACGGGCATCATCACCGACCCCGAAGAAGTTTCGTGTCGTGGTATCGGCTGGCAAGGTTATGGCCTCAATATTTTGGGACTCAGAAGGGATATTGTTGATTGATTACCTGGAGCGTGGAACCACTATTACAGGCCAATATTATGCAGCTTTAATTCCCAAGTTGAGGAATGCCATCAAAGAGAAAAGGAGAGGGAAACTTCAAAGGTTCGTGCTGTTTCATCACGACAACGCACCCGCGCACAGGTCGGCAGTTGCGATGGCTGCCATTCAGCAAGCTGGCTTCGAATTGGTTGACCACCCCCCTTATTCACCAGATCTGGCGGCTAGCGATTTTTATCTGTTCCCCAAATTGAAAAAATACTTAAGGGGAAACAGGTACGAAGACGATAACTAGGTGATGGATGCCGTGGAGAGCTTTTTGCAGGACCAAGACAAAACTTTTTTTATGAAAGGGATTGAAGCCTTGGAAAATCGCTGGACTCGGTGTGTAGAGAGACTCGGAAACTATGTAGAAAAATAAATTATTAAGTTATCAATAGTCATTATATTCTATCTCATTCTCACTACTTTTTGACCCCTCCTCGTATAAACAAACTCAAAATTAAATCGACGAAGGAGTTTGAAAGTCGAATATTCTATGCACAAGAAGTTTGTATCGAGTATTTTATGCGCAAGGAGGTTGTATAGCATTGAGATGGAGGCCGAATATGTATTGGTGTGTTCTAAATTCAAACACCAAAACAGTCATTAAAAGTGCTTTTTATTCACTGTTTTTAGTAAATAAAATAAGCTTTTTAGAGGGGGAATGGTATAAACTAAATTATTGCATTGTCATCGACTTATCGGTCTTTGATAAGTGTGCAAAGTTTCAAATTAATCCGACGTTTTGAAGGTGGCGAAAATCACACATCAAAGATTCCGTTACATAGATTCATAGATACATACATACAAAGCTATAAGAGCGTGTTAAAAAAATAAAAACGCCTTTATTTGGGATGGGATATCCTCCAATGAGTTCACCGCTTTGGGTGAAGCGGGAGGGCGTGTCAGACTTCCACTGACTAAAACACACCCGTGTTCCTTCAGTTGCTTTTGCCAGGGCCGCGGTAACTCTCTTTCAAATTTATCTGCGACCTAGACAGGTATCGTCCCTAGCAGAACCCGTCAGTTCTTAACCGACTTACCAAAAAGGAGGAGGTTCTATGTTCGACTTCAAGTATGTTTTTTTTAATGTATTTTCACCGATATCTCCGTCATTTGGGGACCGATTTTGAAAATTCTTTTTTGTTTGAAAGAGTATATGCCCAAATTGATCCCATTTGGTGAAGATCTGATAAAGGACTTCGAAGATATACAACAGAACTCTTCAATAAATAACGGTCAACCTCTCGGGATTGCTGCAATCGCATGTCCGTTTATTGTTTATACCATTTCATCACATAACATCACGCCAGTACGCTCTTAAGGGGTACGCAGATCTCTCATTTCACCGGTTATGTTCAAGTTTCATGATATTTGGGTAATCTATTCTGGCGTTATATGTACCTTACTAAACAACTTGCCTATTAGGTAGGTACAACTAATAAGTGAAAAATATATAAACGTTTTTGCAAAAAAATACTACTGACTTCCAAATGAAAAACTACAAAGTGAAAAATAACTTTATTCATTTGGAAGTCGGTAGTATTTTTTTTGGTAAGTCGATTAAAAACTACTAAGTGAAAAATAACTTTATTTTTGGAAGTCGGTGTCTTTAGTAGGTACCAATTTTTTGCGTTATGGACACCGACTTCCAAAAATAAAGTTATTTTACACTTTGGAGTTTTTCATTTGGAAGTCGGTAGTATTTTTTTGCAAAAAAAGATTTTTTTGCTGATATCACTTTGAGGCGCGCGTGGAACACTACACGCCGTCGACTCGGGTTTAGTCCATATCAGACGGCGAGCTACCCATTACTCGCCGTCCGCAAGCCCGCTCCTGTGGTTGCCAGGAATCGTCTTGCGGCTCCTGCGGTGGCTAGGTGCATTGTGTCTCCCTCACGCGTTCTGCCTCCTCCTTGGCGAGCATTACTGCTTCGCAGAAGGAGGTGACAGCTTCCCATGCCCTCTCGCTCCGTACCATGGCCTGCACCAGGGCCGGAACCTGAAAAAAATGCACGGTTCCATTGAAGCAAAGTCTAAGTCAGCCTGCCCCCATAATTTTTTTTCCTCTTCTCTGATCAAGCAATAACCTTGGGTCCCTGTCTCTAGAATGTTAAGATTTTTGTTACAAGTTGTTCTTACAAGAATAAGAAAGTAGATAATAGCAAGGCTTGAACATCGGAGTGACATTGACAGCCCCAGGTGTTCAGTTATTTTTACCGTGTATTAAGAACCTGCAGAATAAAGTCATTCGTGACACCCCGTCCCGACACGCATATTTTCACACAACTTTAACGGTAATAGGTGCTCCTTGTGTATACAACAATGTACATTGCAACAATGTTCTTAGCCACTCCGTCGGCAAACTTCGTGTTTCGTCAGTCGTCGGAGTTCTATCAGACCGGACACTCTCATTCAACTTGGAAGTTTATAGAGTTGTTAATACTCTTTTAACTTAATGCAAGTAATTATTTTAAAAATGGGAGGAACACTGCTAATGTCGTTGATTACCGAGGGACATAATGAAAATAGTTGTACTGTAGGTACACCTACTTACCTACACAGTTGTATACAGCTGTGTTAAAATATTAAACAGGCAATTACCTGATTGGAATCATTTTGTAGTTAATAGCCTGAAATAAAAGCAGCCCATCCAATTAAGAAGCTTTGTGCTGTGAGAGAAAAAATTAAAAATGTTTTGTATTAAATTTGATCTACATGTAAAAGTGTTTGTAAAGGGTCTTTCAACAAGGATGGGTCGATGTTAAAATTGAATAAAACAAGATGTGTGTGAGATATTAACGAAATTTATTTTTATTTAAAAGGCCCATTTATGCCATTATGGATGGAATATGACATCGTTCAAATGTCCGCCGCGGCTTCGTATGGTGGCACGAATCCGAGAGGTCCAATTTTTAATGACTCTGCTGCATAGATCGAGCGAGCGCTACAGATCAATGATAAACAATTTCTTTTGGCTTGAATTGAACAATATGGACGTGAACGACATGTGGTTCCAGCAAGATGGCGCTACTTGCCACACAGCGAACGACACAATCGACATTCTGCATGAACGGTTTGAGGGTAGAGTTAGAGTTCCGCTAGACTTTTTCTTGTGGGGTTTTCTGAAGTCGCAGGTCTATGCCAATAAACCACATTCGACCGTTGCCATGAAAGCCAACATAACGCAGGCCATCGCTCGGATTCAGCCGGATGCACCCAAAAATAGCACTACACACTATACTACGTACAGGTATAAAGTAATAAAAGCACTAACAGGTAAATTCATTAATTTGATAAATAGGAACATGGTTCTCACATACTTACAAATATTGCAAACATAGGTATAATACCTAATTCAACAACAACGGAACAGTGTTTGAGTCAAATTCTGAAAAAATATAAAAAATAAAATAAGAATACAATAACTATGAATAGGAATATAAATTAGCTAATTTGATTTTGTCCACACTAAAGATTGCCCTATGGAGCGGGACCAACATGTTGCCAAGCATTCTTATCTTGAATATTATCATCTAATTTGTAATATGCTTGTTTACAAAGTGTGCTTTTAACTAAAGATTTAAATTTACTTTAATTTAGTTTTAATATATCACAAGGTATTTTGTTATAGAATTTAACACAGTACCCCATGAAAGATGAGTGTGCTTTTGCTAGTCTATAAGATGGTTGATCTAACTTATCTTTATTTCTCGTATTACAATTGTGTCTATCACTGACCTTACTAAAGAGATGTATATTTTTCCTTACATACATAATATTTTCACAAATGAATTGGCAAGAAACTGTCATAATATTAATAGGTCCCTAAGAGATTCTCGGTGACTTAAATTATATATGGCTCTGATAGCTCTCTTTTGCAATATAAATATAATGTCAGCCGCTCGGCCCCACAGTAAAATACCGAATGACATAATGCTGTGAAAGTAACTAAAATAGACCAAACGCGCGGTCTCCACATCTGTCAACTGTCTTATCTTTCTAACAGCATACGCGGCCGAGCTCAGCCGACCCGCAAGAGATGTTATGTGAGAACTCCATTGCAACTTGTCGTCTAGAGTGATTCCTACGAAAACTGTTTGATTTACAAAGTCCAGCTTTTCACCATTCAATATGATGTCGCATTCGCTACTTTTAACATTCGGCAATGTGAATCTAATACATTTGTTTTTTTTATCATTTAGTACCAAATTGTTTGCCGTGAACCATTTTGGATCTGATGAATCATTCACATCATCAAGATTTTGTGACCGCCGATCTATTTTAAATATCAAAGATGTGTCATCAGTGTATGATAAGATAATATATATTTATTTATGAGTATATGGTACATTAAGATCTTAATATTAAACAGTTTCACATACACTACCGTAGCCGGAGTAGAAATATTAAAATTAACTTACAAAACAAAATCAAAGTGTCCAAGCTCTAGGCCGCAACAATATAACTGTAGTAAGTTGTTTATCATCGAAACGCTAAGAAAAGGCTATATTCCCCCATTGCGCGTCAATAAGTAGACACAAAAGACACAACAGTAGCTTACGAATACATGGTGTGCGCGCGACGTTTGAGGCATACAATATTATAAATTAGTTTAGATAATTTATATACAATGTTATGATAATTATGAATGAAATGTCAAAATTTAATAATTATATAATGCCAAATGCTTAAAAAAAATAAAAATACAATTCAAGTTAACAAGTGTAAATAAATATTAATAAAATGTAATGTCAAAATTTATAATTTAAAAATTCATTAACTGAATAGAAACAATTGTCTTAAAGCCAGGCAAATATTGTGTTCCTAAATTTATTAGTGGGCAACACTATGATGCGTGGGGGTAAATTTTTAAATATTTTGATTGCCATGCAATATATATGCCTGCTATACAATTGTAATCTCTGGCTAGGTGCAAGTAATTTATTTGGGCTTCTGCTTTTCACTCTTTTAGAAATGCTCTCATACAATGGGAACATGTGCGAATACCTTTTAACAAACATACAAATCTCAAAAATATATAGGCAAGGAACTGGAAGAATTTTTAGTGCTTTGAATAATGGCTTCAATGATCTAAATATTCTGCTCCATACACAGCTCTGACACATTTTTCTTGTGCAATGAATGCACTGATTACATCTATTGAATTACCCCATATCACGAGGCCGTAACGCAGCACTGATGCAACATAGCCATGATAAGCACTTGGGGCTGTTTCTTTACTGGCTATTCGTCTCAGTTTTCAAAGAGCAAACACAAATTTGTCGTGACGAGTGCAAATTTTTTTTACATTTTCTTTCCAATTTAGTTTTTCATCAACCTTATGCCCAAGAATAAGGTTGAAGGTTCAGGTTCCAAAATTGAATTATTGTAGTGTATTTGAGGTGGTTATACTAAAGAATTGTATGTTTGTAATTGTACTAACTTTGTTTTTACAATATTTACACATAAATTATTAGATTCCAGCCATTTGATTGCTTTTAGTATTTCATTGTTAGTGTCAGGTTCTAGGTCATTCCTATTTGAAGATTTTATTGTGAGAGTAGTGTCATCAGCAAATAGTGTACAATTGTGCTTTAGGTTCTTGCAAAGGTCATTTATGTATATTATAAATAATGGAGGCCCTAATACGCTTCCCTAAGGAATACCACAACAATTTTTTTTTAACTCTGAACTGTATGTTTTGTTTGTGTTATTGTCAATTTTTGATACTACTGTCCTTTGCTGGCGACTCGATAAATAACTTTTAAACCAGTCATGCGCCTTGCCTCTTATGCCATATTTCTCCATTTTGCAAAGTAGGCGATTATGTGGGACAAAATCAAATGATTTGCTCATATCTAAAAACACTGACAATACAGGCATGTTGCTATTGAGGCCTTCAGATATCAGTTTGACCAAAGTAAAAAAAGCAAGAGAAGTTGAACTATTCTTCCTAAAACCAAATTGATTCTTAGTTAGGATGCTGTTTTTGTTTAAAAAGTTAATTATTTTCTCGTACATTGCCTTTTCAAAAATCTTTGATAGGATAAGGATCAATGTAATGGGTCTATAATTGGACATATCCGTGCGGTTACCTTTTTTGTATTGCGGTTTGACAATAGATTGTTTTAATCTAGTAGGAAATGTGCCTGTCTCAAATGACAGATTAATTAAATAACTTAAAGTTAGTTAAAGCTAGTTTTATTATTTTTGTGGTTATTTCAACATATCCAGTAGCGTTAGTATCATTTAAAGAGTTGATAATTTTTACAATATCTTGTTCATTTACTGGAGTCAAAAAGATACTGCCAGTGTCAGTGGTAATGTCAATGTTACTTACGTTATTACTATTGCTAAGATTAAATTTATTGGTCATTTCTATAAAATAGTTATTAAATTGATTGCATATGTCATAAGGATCATTAATTATATTATCATTTATATTAATTGTGAATGTGATATACATGTTTTTAAAATTCTGGAATAGTTCAGGTATCTTCTTTTATGAAATTTTTTGCTTAAGGCATCGTGTTGGTAATTATAATATAAAGTTCTCTTTTTTATGGACGATATTTTTATACCTTTGTAACGTTGAATAGTAACGGTCAACGTTCCTAACTAAATCACCATAGCAAACTGCGGTAAAAATAATAACAAGAATCTTACAACCTAATAATTTAAAATAAGTATCAAACAGATAAAAAAACACATTGTAGGCGATACCTAATATTAATAGGATAAATTAAACCTAATTTATGTATAAAAATAAATTAAAGAAAAGATTTTAAAATAAAATCGACTAATCAATGCAATACGTTTCAAATCGATAAATTCCCGTGTGGCGGTAGACACACATTTAAAAAAAAATGAATTATGAAAATCCAACACCACTCGGGCTTCGATCAACGCACCGGACGGGGATTGACACAGACTAACAGATACTACGTATGGGATTGACGATCGGACAACTCAGCTGATGACACGTACACTCGCTTCATAAGTATCGTTCTACATACTAGCGAGTCATTTACGTGTAACTTCATAAAAAATAGTTGATCTTTACCACTACGAGTGTGTTTATAAAAAAAATATAGATTCAGTGTTAACCCCGTATTGGGGTCCAAAGTCCTGGTTTAACCACCTGGGACCTTCACCAGAAGAACCTGTCGACAACCACTTCATCGTCAACTCTGCGGGACGTCCTCCTGCTGGCACCTAGTCCTCGGCCTTCCACGTCATCGTGACCGCTTCTGCTGCCAGGCCAGGATAGTACCAGCGCCTACCTCCATTTAGAAGTTGAGAGATTGAATAAGAAACGGCTTTCGTACCTGCGACCCTTTCTATTAAATTTTATATTGTTAGTGCTGCATATTATTTATCTCTTTCTTAGATAGTTAACCCGCAACGCTACACCTTTACTTATCCATTTATTTTTTATTGGTTTATTATATTTTTTTGTTGCCATTTCTGGGCAACATAGTTTGTAAAAGACAATATATAGGTCATGAAATATGTTAAATGCAATGTTGCAAACTGTTTCCTCATATCTTTCATTAAAACTTAAAGCCGATATACAATCAAGAAACTTTTTAATATTGTTTTTATTGTAATCTCTTTTGACATCATAAAAGAAGTTTGGGATCTTCGGCTTATTATTATGCTTATGAACCATGTACAAATACACAAAAATAAAATTATAACATCCTAAATAATAACGATTTCTAAATTAATAATGTTTAAGCTCGAATAACGCATTGGAGTGGCCGGAGTCGCCGGCAGTACCGGTTCATAGTCCGTACGGCGCATGAGCGCGGGGGAGTCTATTTTGTGTTAGTGCAAAAGTATTTTAGACGTTTTTTTAATCTAAAGTTAAATTAGATTACGAGAAATAAACAAGGAGCGTGCGCGCAAGGATCCAGGAACGAATCATACCTTACCCCGTGTCTCTATCGCGCGCTCGTATCGGCTCCTTTCGCAATTCGCACCCGCGGTGGTACTCAAATAGATAATATTTTTCTAACTTCAGTTGCGAAGTTGGATTTTATAACTGCTTTTTCAGTTACCAGTTAGTCCTTCTTTAGTTTAAGTCAAGAGTATATTGGTTACTTCTAGGCACTTCTACACCGTAGACCATATCATCGCTTACCATCAGGCGAGATAATGGTCAAACGCGAGCATATAGGTTAAAAAAAAAACATAGTCCTATGTGGGCCCGTTTTTAAACGTTGTGTGCCGCTGAAACCGTATTAACGTTCCTGTAACAACAACAAAACCCTCTTCTTAGTCCGCATTATTATGCAACTTTGGAACCCTATTACAGCGCGTAGCCCGACACGCATGCACTTGGCCGGTTTTTATTATTTATAAGGCATACGACCGACGGAAAAGTTCCTCCCAATATATCTGAATTACAAACATATTCTGTACAATTTTCAAATTTAACCGGCAACTACTCTACTACTGTCAAGTCTAGTAACTTGGTCTGTTTCAGTTTTCAGGTCTTGCCGATCTGAAATCTAAAACAGACCATACGAATCTTTCATATACTGTACTCATTAATGTTATTCCCGTGGTTCTGCCTGTTACTATGCTCAAGTTAAGTTTGTTCCATGCGGGCACGTGCCTTATTCTGAAAGCCGCTGCCAATCAAGTTGTTATAAACTTTGAAAGTCTTTTCTACGAAGTTTCAGCGCCCTTACGAATTACAGGGAGGAAAAAACAAGAAGCGTTTTTTGTAAAATGACCCCGTGGTAAATACACGTGCCAGGATGAAAGAACATTACGAAGTATGTTGTAAGAACTATACCTAATCCATTCATGTTGCTACAAGTAATATCAAGTTTGTATTCCTTGAAGGTGGACCTTAGTTCGTCAGTTACATAAGTCTAACGATAAAGGGGGTGAGCCCTTTGCCACTAACCAAATCAAATCTGGACTCTTTGCTGTGATTCTGAATTTCGAATTTGACCCTAAAACTTTGGCTCAGCAGTTGACCCCTAGAACATCCTTGACTAGAAGACTAATGAGGCAATGCTGACAGGTAGACCAAGTTCCTCATCAGATATTTGCCTAGCCTTTACCAAAGTATATCTAAACGGATGAAACTTCCAATATGTCTGTTCCTCCTAACTCAATCAATTTGCCTAGCGTGTTCCCTTGTTGGGTCCTGTTCCTCCTAAGTAAATAACATAAAATATTTTGTAAACAGAACATGCTGTTCTACTATGAGTCGGAGAACAACACACGACCCACAGGCGTGCTCATGCTGGAGGGGTCTTACTGCGAGCGACTCAGCAAGGCGCCCATGGAAAGGAATGCTTCCGTAAGTACTCCACAGCTTAGGTACTATGTTATCAGTACCTAAGCTGTGTATAAACCTCTTTTAACACCTCCCGACCGCTGGATGGTTAAGAAAGAACCGAGGGATTTCCCAGGCATCCCAGGACAGGGGGAATGGGCAGGGCACATTGCTCGAAGAACGGCTGGTAGATGGGGCAGAAAAGGGTCGGCGTGGCTACCGTGAACCGGAAGATGCTGCGTCTGAAGGCCTCCAGCTAGGTAGACAGATGAGCTGGTGAAGGTTGCAGTATCCGCTGGATGCGGGACGCACGGGACCGGTCAATGTGGCGACACTTGGGGGAGGCCTATGTTCAGCAGTGGACACTATGCGACTACTCCGGGATGGCAGCTGATAGTAAGCAACGATCACTGTACCAAGGAAAAGATAAAAATTAGGAGTGCCTAGCGTATATTTTAGTCTTCAGAGTGTCCCATGGAAAAGTTTGAATTACAAGAACTGCTGCCAAACAAGTCCTAAATATTTATAAGCTAAGTTATCATGTAATACTTGTTCCCAGTTCTGCTTCATCATATCTTACCGCCGTGAGAGTCAGCGCCAGTACGAACTGCGAGCAGCCTCGGAAGTGGACTGCGTTCATTGGGTCGACGCCATTCGGGAAGCCAGGTACTGTAGAACTTTTATAATAATGATATTAGTCTGTTACTGTGCTACTGTAGGGCCTAAGGTCTCTTTTCTTAGATAATGCACGAGCACTTGCTCAAGGCGGGATTACCAATTTAGGCCTGTTTGTTGGTCCACTTGTTGAAAGTTATTAGCCCCTTTATTGAGGTTGCATTGGCAATATTCAATACTAGCTGTTGCCCGTGACTTCATCCACTTGGTTATGAAGATATAATAATAATAATAATGTTTAACGCAAACTATTTTTATATTACTGTTAACAGAAAATGACTATCACACTAAGCATAAGTTTTTAAGGCACCAATTAGAAAAAAAAATGGAATATCACAAAATTCTTTCTTAGCTATGTCTCCTACTCATACACTCTAGACTTGCTAAATATCAGGACGGTAGTACAAAAAATAAGCAATTTCATACAAACTTGCGAGAGTGCTTAGACCTCTTTAATCCGGCCCTGACATAAAATCCGTTCTTAGCGAATGTCTACTAACTATTAAATACCTCCCTGCCCAATTTAAAGTTTGTAGCACAAAAAAGTAGGAGTTTCGTACAAACTTGCGAGAGCCCTTAGACCCCCGAAGTCCGGCCCTTTCGCAAAATTCGTTCTTAGCGGACGTCTACTAACTATAAACTACCTCCCTGCCAAATTTTAAGTTAGTAGCTCAAAAATATAAGGACATTCATATAAACTTGCGAGAGCCCTTAGACCCCCTAAATCCAGCCCTGTCGCAAAATCCGTTCTTAGCGGACGTCTACTAACTATAAACTACCTCCTTGACAAATTTTAAGTTAGTAGCTTAAAAAATGAAGGGCTTTCATACAAACTTGTGAGAGTCCTTAGACCCCTAAATCCGGCCCTGCCGTAAAATTCGTTGTTAGCGGACGTCTACTATCTATAAACTACCCCCCTGCCAAATTTTAAATTAGTAGCTCAAAAAATGAAGGACTTTCATACTAACTTGCGAGAGCCCTTAGACCCCCTAAATCCGGCCCTGTCGTAAAATCCGTTCTTAGCGGACGTCTACTAACTATAAACTACCTCCCTGCCAAATTTTAAGTTAGTAGCTTTAAAAATGAAGGGCTTTCATACAAACTTGTGTGTGCCCTTAGACCCCTAAATCCGGCCCTGTCACAAAATCTGTTGATAGCGGACGTCTACTGACTATAAACTACCTCCCTACCAAATTTCATCTTTATACGTCAAGCAATTTTCGATATTTAGTGATAGGTGAATGAGTGACCTTTCGCTTTCTACCTATATCATACCAATATTATAAAGAGGAAAGATTTGTTTGTTTATTTGTTTGTTTGTACCGAATAGGCTTCGAAACTACTGGACCGATTTTAAAAATTCTTTCACCTATGGAAAGCTACATTATTCCCGAGTAACATAGACTATCGTATTGACTGGAGCGAAGCCGCGGGGGTCAGCTAGTTATATATATATAGATAGATAGATGGGGGCAAAAAGTGACAGCAGCCTTTGTTTTACTGACATCTTTATTACTGTTTTTAACCTTCGACGGAAAAAGAGGGGTGTTATAAGTTTGACGTATGTACCTGTGTGTTTTTTTATTTGTGTATCTGTCTGTGGCATCATAGCACCTAAAAGGATAAACCGATTTTGATTTCGTTTTATTTTTTTTTGTTTGAAACGTGACTTTATCGAGAGTGTGAACGTGTCTTTATGTGAGAGCTATGTTTCATGAAACTCGGCTAAGCCGTTTAAAAGTAATCGGCGTTTTACTGTTTGAATCGGGCTGTTTTCGCAAAGTATCGTGTCATAATTACGTGTTCAATAGATTGTCGATCGAAGCGTGTCCACTAGGTACTAGAATTATGATTGTAGCATGAAATAAAAAAGTGACGTAGTTTTTTTATTTTTACTTGTTGTTTTTTATTTATTTTATCAAAATAAAATCAGTATTATTGGTACCTATTGGTAACATTTCATAAGGCCTGACCGTGCACAAATATTTGCCATTGTAGCCAATTGGTTAGAACAAAGATGACACTCATAGTCTTTGGAAACGAAAAGAAAATCGAATATATAAAACTAAAATCTAGACCCTTTTAGGCATACCTATATATAGCATGAAGATGTGTACCTAAATAAGTAAATATTGAACGTTTTGTATGAGCCCCAGGCACGCAATCGCATCATTTGTGACATCCATGACAATCAACCCGTCATATGCGACCTTGGAGTGAAAAGAATTGATTTTAAGCATTTTAGTACGTTATGTTATGGCGTGTGTACTATCTGTGTTGTGATTGTTTCGGCGCGTTAGCTCGTGGATTAAAATAGCTTCCACGATTGACGATACTTAAATGTGACCAGCTCGAGGTGGCTTAATAATAACAGCCGCACAGGTCGATCTTGAAGGTTAAGCAACGCTTGCCGAGCTCGGTCCGTGGATGGGTGACCATCTTTAAATAGCGAGTTTTCTCCGTACCTCGGTAAGCACGTTAAGTCGTTGGTCCCGGCTGTCATTTGAAGATCTTTCATAGTTACGTTACGATACGGGTAGTCAGAAGCTTGAGATCTGACACCAGTCTTGCTATGGGGTATCGTGTTACCCAGTTACTGGGTTGTGGAAGTCAGATAGGCAGTTGATCCCTGTAACACTGATATACAGCTTAACGCGGTTAGACTGGAAAGCAGATTTATTGATTGACGATACTTTAATGTACGTCGTACACTATTGGTGCCCCCACACTGTCAACTTGAATGAAAACTGTCAACTTGACTGAGGGGGCTGAGTCAAGAGATAACTTAGAATATAGTTGTAGGTTTTCATTAGGGTTCCGTATCCAAAGGGTAAAAACGGGACCCTATTACTAAGATTTTTACGTCATTACGTCTGTCACCAGGCTGTATCTCATGAACCGTGATAGCTAGACAGTTGAAATTTTCACAGATGATGTATTTCTGTTTTCGCTATAAGAACAAATAAATATTTAAGTGGGGCTCCCATACAGCAAACGTGATATTTTTTTAGTTTTTTGCGATAATGGTACGGAACCCTTCGTGCGCGAGTCCGACTCTCACTTGGCTGGTTTTTTTTAGCCCGAAAAGGCACGGAAATTGGTGATGGACGCCCAAATCACTATAGGGTGCATCTCGGCAATAAATAATAGGTATGATAATATGACTAATGTCTATATTCTTTTATAAGTAAGTAATTTTTTTTTGCAAAAGAGTTATGTAACTATTTTGCTGTAAAATAAAGTATAATATATTCTAAATCCCACCTATGAGTGTCACAAATCTGGTTACAAAGCAAAGTACATTTCTACAAGATTGAAATGGAAGACGCGTGCCCCATTAAAATCATCCAATTTAGAATCTGAATACACGAAACATCCATTCAGGAACTCCATTATAAGTAAAATTCAATTGAAAGTTCAAAACACCGCTCTTCAAAAATTACTGCCGGTAACCATGGCAACCACAGGATTAGGGTCACAGCGACCCTGACCCGTTTCCCGGGACCGTGGCACTGGAGGGTTAAAATTTATTTTTAAATGACCTGTTACATTTTTATTAAGGCACCTTTTATACCCGGTAAACGCATTGTAGGGTTATTAAAGCAATGAAGCTTAGATGAAAGATTGAGTTGAAGATTTTCAGTTTCTAATCCCGTGATCCTAATTCTTCCTGTAAGGTATAGAAACGACGTGTTAGTAAATACTTTACAATGCATGTCCTCGAAAAGAGCGTTTTCCAAGCCGCCAAACTGTGCGGAAAGTGTCACTTTTTTTCACTAGTGATTTTTACTTTTCTGTATTTTTTAATTTTTAACTCCAACGTCAGCCCGACGCATAGAGTCTTTATTATTTGAGAAAAGTTTTACAAATTAGTTAAGTACAGATTATCATTCATATAAAAGGTAAAATAAAACTAATACTTCATTAAAGGCGTTTTTTATTACTCTACATTTAGATTTTGATCAATAAATTAGAACGAGGTAGAACGTATATTTTGCTCGTGCCTTTTTGCGTTACGACGTGACAGCTATTTGCACATGCGCAGTAGATGTGCCCGAGGAACTATTAGTTAATCTGTGGATATGCAGAGCGCACTTGAATAAGCCCGCCATTTTATTAATTTCTTGCTTGGTTCAGATATTTTTTTTTATTTCTTTGCACAATGCATACTAAAATGTTGTATGATACACGTGCGTAAGATGATTTCCGACTCGTGTCGATTGCGACTCATAGGAAATCACCTACCTTCCGCACTTGTAGCATAAATAACTGTTTGATAATCGCTATCGCTTAAAGAATACTTTTCTGCCCATTGCCTGTGACAGTAAAACGCGCGCGATCACTGCCAGTTTTTAAGAGACTTGTAAAGGAGCACTACTTGGCACTGTGGTCATATTCTTGTATAAGCTGCATTGTTTTCTTGTCTGTATACATAGACGTATGTATGTATCTATTTTAGTATTTAGTATTGTAGCGTGATCGCTACAAGGCCTTTGCCTTTTTTACCCGACTGCCGAAGGAGGGTAATGTGTGTTATCAGTCTATGTATGTATGTTTGTTCCTTTGTGGCGTTCCAGAGACCCAAACGCGTTGGCTGATTTTGATGATTCTTACGTCAATCTTAACCTTGCGAGTGTCACTGGCTACATTAAAATCAAACATAGATAAATGGGGGATTTTGGGCGCCATATTGTGGGGGCCCAATTTTTTATTTTCTCTCAAAACCATCGTGTGGGGTATCAAAATAAAGGGTTTTAAAAGTTGATTTCATAAATGTATAATATTTATATGTTTAAATGTACCTAATTGGAAAAAAAAGTTAACTAAAAAGTTATAAATTAAAAAAGTACTTACATAAAAAAAAACAAAAAACCCGACTGCTTAAAAATCGAACTAAAAAGACGTAGACAAGAAGAAAATCATGCTGTGCTGTCGGAGGATACATCTGGTTTTGGTCAGCCAGATCGCGAATATGTATCCTCCGACTGCACAGCATGATTTTCTTCTTGTTGACGTCTTTTTAGTTCGCTTCTTAAGCAGTCGGTTTTTTTTGACATCGGCCTTTATAAAAATTATGGAACATGTGTCGATGAGAGAGTCCCAACAAAATACTATTAAACCTGAATCTGACACCTAATACACTCCAAGATCATATCGATCCCGACGAGTGGCTGTTATCTTATTTTTATTTAGTTTTTTTTTTTGGTGTTAGAATTATGTAGCTTACCTTTTAAGGTTTCGTAGTTAAAATCTTTAATTACCTTACCTATATTACGTTATGGCATCGAACTTTACGTGTATACTTAAGCCATCATTAAACCTTTGGTTGCAACTGCGTTGAGGATAAGCACGTGTATTCACCTTTAATTATTACGATATTGACTATTGCGGTTCTTCCTGTTTTTTTTTAACCGACTTACCAAAAGGGAGGAGGTTCTACCTCTAGGAGAGGGTACCGATATCTCCGTCATTTGGGGACCGATTTTGAAATTTCTTTTTTTGCTTGAAAGAGTATGTTCCCAAATTGTTCCAATTTTAATTTGGAAAAGGTCTGATTAAGCACTTCGAAGATATACACCAGAACTCTTCAATAAATAACGGCAAACCTCATGCATGTGTGTTCATTGTTTATACCATTTCATAACATAACATCACGTCAGTACGCTGTTAAGGGGTACCCCTTAAGAGCAAACTGACGTGACACAAAGATCTCTCATTTCACCGGTTATGTTCAAGTTTAATGATATTCGGGTAATCTATTCTGGCGTTATAGGTACCTTACTAAACAACTTGCCTATTAGGTAGGTACTCGTACAACTAAAAAGGTGTCTTTGGTAGGTACCAATTTTTTGCGTTATGGACACCGACTTCCAAAAATAAAGTTATTTATCACTTTGTAGTTTTTTATTTGGAAGTCGGTAGTATTTTTTTGCAAAAAAGATTTTTTATTAAATAAAGTGTTTTACTTTTATTTTTTTTTATATATTTGGTGTATTTTATTTTAATACAAAATTATACGTTATCGTTGCGTTAAAAAGTTTTATTCTTATTTTATAATAGTACATTACTGCAGCGGCCAGCAAAATAGGCATTGATGGATGAACGTGTAAATGTGGGCCGAGGCGAAGCCGAGGCACACATACGTAAGTCCATCAATGCCTAGTTGTGGCCAAGGCTTGTATAGTACTTTTCTCAAATAATGCGCGGAAATTAAAACTAAGTAGTACCTAGAACTCATTTTGTCAAAATCAATGACGAACAACAATAATTGTTCCCGCGTTAAAGTGTTCCTTTGTTTTTTTTTCAATAAACAGCGTTCTATTTGCAGGCCAGTTCGAAATTTAAATAAAACCTATGATAAGTTACCTCCTTGGTTGCCATGTTTCGGAGTAAAACATCGTCCCATTTTTAAACTACACGACAGATATGAGTTTACTATGAAATTTATTTGGCCGCTAGACACGACAGATATGGATTTTCATACAACTTTTGCCGGCTGCTGCGCGCATGTATTTGACCAGTACAGCAATTTCGATTTATCTCGAAGAAGGTTGTCAAAATAATGATTACATTTCCAAGCATGTTTGAGAAATAATTATTAGTTGTACTCCTCTGAAGAACTAATAATTGTTTGTTGAAAATTTGCAAAAGTGAAACCCCTCGTGTCCAGCCCATTTCTTTTCCACTCTTGGTAGCTTGGAAGAGATCGTGGAACGCGATAAGGCCGCCTGTTGTATGTTTGTTTTCATTTAAGATTTCTTTATGTATTGTGTTTTTCTTGGTGCACAATAAAGTATATAAATAAATGATAACTGCCGTAAATTTTATTACTGATCACAAAATATAAAATACTAGCTTCTGCAAGAGGCTTCGCTTGCGTTAAGTCCAAAATTGTATCCTAATTTAGGACATGGTCTACACGACACCCGTCTGCCTTGTTTTACCCAAATCTATTTAGCTGTGAGTTTTGGAAAGATAACAAATACAAAAACAACGTAACTTTCGCGTTTAATATGGATTGGTTCGATTGGATTCGATATGATTTCAAAAGCACCAATTACGCAACACTGAAAGCTTTAATTCGTCCAATAAACGTCGATTTCGGACAAAGGAGCTCCGTCTATCAACCTTTGTTCAAACGTACCCTGAAGTGCATACAAGCTGCATTAGTTAAATGAACCCTTATTTCGAGCACACAATAGCTCCTGTCTAGATCGGTTAGCTATACACATAGAGAATGGACTGAAAAATATTTTCTCACAAGTAAAATTTCAAAATTTAAAAAGCCCCCAAGAAAATTTTATTTCATGCTGCATAATGTATCTAATACATAGTAGATACGCTTCGATCGGCAATCTATTGAACACGTAATTATGACATCATTGAACATCATTGAACGCGTATCTACTATGTACTAGATAAATTATGTAGCATGAAATAAAAATTTGTTGGTGGCTTTTTAAATTTTGAAGTTTTACTTGTAATAAAAAACTTTTTTACAAAAAAATACTACCGACTTCCAAATAAGAAAACTAGAAAGTGAAAAATAACTTTATTTTTGTAAGTCGGTGTCTTTGGTAGGTATCAAATTTTTAAGTTATGGACACCGACTTCCAAGTCCAAGTCGGTATTATTTTTTTGTAGAAAAGTTTTTTATTTTTCACTTTTTAGTTGTACCTACCTAATAGGGAAGTAGTAAATACCTATAACGACAGGATAGAATTACCCGAATAACATGAAACTTGAATATAACCGGTGAAATGAGTGATCTGCATACCCCTTTCGAGCCTACTGGCGTGATGTTATGTTATGAAATGGTATAAACAATAAACAGACATGCGATTGCAGCAATCCCGAGTGATTTGCCCTTATTTATTGAAGAGTTCTGTTGTATATCTCCGAAGTTCTTCATCAGATCTTCACCAAATTAAAATGGGACCAATTTTGGTATATATGTATATCTCTCTTTCAAAGAATTTTAAAAATCGGTCCACAATTGTCGGAGATATCGGTGAACATACATAAAAAGAAATAAAAAAGAAGCATACTTTATGTTGAACATAAAACCTCCTCCTTTTTTGGTAAGTCGGTTAAAAAATGATGTTTGATTTTGATACTTTTCTACCCATGTAAGGGAATATAGGTAGAAAAGTATCAAAATCATACATGGAAAGGGAACGCTCTATCCATTCTCTATGTCTTTGTCTAGAGTTAGACACTGCCCGCAAAATTGTGGGCAGAGTGGAGTATTAAGCTTCTGGACATGCTAGTCTTTGGCAGGTTAAAGTACACAGTACCTACGTAAATTTACTAGGTAAGTAGGGATGTCTAATGTTTGCTATTAAAAGCACATTGAACCCACATTTTATCCCTCTATTTTCTCAAGCAAAGCAAACGTCTTTCCTAAGCCAGCCGTGACTTACAAGTTGTAGGTTATGGATTCGAACATTGACATATGACATCCACCAACCCGCACTGGGCCCACGTGGTGGATTACGGCTCATGCCTGTGTCCCAGCAGTGGGCGCATTAAAAGGTGTAACAAAGCTCTAGTGAAAAGGACATTGTATCTCTTGATTCTATTATCTATTGGCGATAATGTAGTACAGTATAGTACAACTGGTATGGTATCTACACTAGGAAATCCTGTTACGCAGATTACCAGGCCCCACAAAACAGTGCGTTTTGAGTAAATGTCCGATCCGCATTTTGGCTGTTGTTTGGCAAACCCAAAGACGAGCGTAAACGGTGTAATAAAATAACCAACTGTGTAGCTGTGCCCAACAAAGCGATATTCGGTTACTCGGAGCTCACAGAGCATGGAATGTAGATGGTATTACCAATAATATTCGTTCTTAAGTTTGAATGTGGGTCCAGTTAAACAATAAAAATACAGAAAATAAGTTGTGTGGTCAAGTGGACTCGCGGGTCCAGTAGCGTGCGGGTCCAGCTGACCAAAGACTCAATAAACACATTACCCTCCTTCGGCAGTCGGGTAATAAGCAGTGCACGATTTTTAGCTGTAACAACCCATTTCTGAATTTAGTATTTTGAGATAAGAATCTGTCGAATAAGTTTGATAGGCTTACATACTAAAGCAAAATTTGAAAAATATTCAACCTCAAATTCTGTATTCAGAATTCAGGGGATGGTCAGAATTCTCAGGCCGTCAGGTTATATAAGTAAACGGTGACACTCGCTGACACGCTTGCTCTGTAAGGGAATTGTTGACAATTTTGTGTCTAGCAGCGGCCCGCGAGTCGTCTACGTGATCTGAAGAGCTGAATATGTTTGAACATACAGGTTCAAACTTAATAGCAGTTCGAAACACGAGGTGAGTCGCTTCACACTGTCGAATTCATGTGATAGCGAGGGTGAGGTACTGCATAGTCAAAAGCGAACTTTACAGCCGCCTTGAAGTTTGAACAGTCCTGTACCATAATGTACTAAACTTCTATATAAAAACTTCAAAAAATTCTATATGTAGATAGAATATTTACCATTTTCCAAGCCTAGCACGTGTAGCATCATAAACAGTCGTTTTGACAACAACAAAATAACAACAAACTATGCAATATACTTAAACAGGCTAAACTAGCTCAACCGAGCAACCTAGCTAGGTGAATGTGTTTAACCCCCGACGGAAAAAGAGGGGTGTATCTGTGTATATGTGTGTCTGTCTGTGGCATCATAGCGTCCAAACGGGTGAACCGATTTTGATTCAATTTTTTTTGTTTGAGTGGTGATTTTGTCGAGAGTGTTCTTAGCTATGTTTGAATAAAATCGGTTCAGCCGTTCAAAAATTGTGTGCGTTTCACTGTTTGAATCGGGGTGTTTTCGCAAGATATCGTGTCATAATTACGTGTTCAATAGATTGCCGTTCGAAGCGTATCTACTATGTACTAGATATATTATGTAGCATGAAATAAAAATATATCGAGGGTTTTTAAAATTTTGTAATTTTACTTGTTTACAAGCTTTTAATTAACTTGCAATGTATGTATGTATGTAAGTGTGTTCGGGTCAAATCTTGCAACTGAATTTTAAAGCAGTTATCCTCCACCGATTAAGATGAAATTTTGCATACACGTTTAGTTTGGATGACAATGCATCGTTAGCTAAGTGATGTCATTCTAAATACAATATGGCCGTCGGCCCAAGATGACGGACTATTTATTTTTGTGCACTGCCATGATATGGGTATCAAATGAATGGGTTTGCTGAGAAGAATACAAAAAAGTTGTTTAAAAAAAAAGGTTTTGTAATGAATAATTTTAGTTTATGTAATCTTTTGTAAGCTTTTATTTAGTTTCACCTGTCCCGCGTGTCTGTAATCAAATCTTTCAAGACCCACTTCCCGGTGTTGGATTGAGCTGAATTTGCACACACTTTTGTTTCTCGTGACAATGCAATTTTAATACAAAAGCTTTAAAAAAACTTTTTTAATATATTAACTTAAACTATTATTAACTAACTAACTATATTAACTTAACTATTATTTATTGTAATACCTGTGTTCACAAATAAATATTGATTGATTGATTGATTGATTGAAACTATCTACAACTTAACTAAGTAATAGTAAACAGAGGTAAAACTGATTATTTGTTGGAGGTGTGGAAGTACGAAGATTGCAAAATTACATTGATAGTAAGTTGTTCTATCGTTGAGTCGCGTAGGTTACTTTGTTTTCCGGCAAAAAGTTTGCTTCCTATGGGATATACCAGGGGTCACCAAATGGCGGACTGCTGATTTATTTTGTGTGGACCTTAATTAAACAGTACAACATAATTTACTTGTGTTATTATATATATACAGTGTATATTACAATAAAATATTCAATATATATCTTTGATAGAATACATATATTCAGTTCTTTCTCTCTCTGTTTATTAAGATAAGTAAGAGAGAAAAATATATTTGATCACATATATCTCATCAAAGTTACGTACAAGATGGTTTTTTACAAGCTTTGAATTAACTTGCAATGTATGTATGTATGTAAGTGTGTTCGGGTCAAATCTTGCAACTGAATTTTAAAGCAGTTATTAGATTTAGATGAAATTTTGCATACACGTTTAGTTTGGATGACAATGCATGGTTAGCTAAGTGACGTCATTCTAAATCCAATATGGCGGACAAGCGGATATGGGTATCAAATGAAAGGATTTACTGAGAAGAATAGGAAAACTTGTTTAAAAATATTATTTTTGTTTGGGCTACAGAGTTGTTCCGGTCTGGCTGTTTGTGTGTGTGAGTTTAAATGTTTGTCAACGCACCCACGATACAGGAGAAATTCCTAGTGTAGTAATGTCCACCACGCAAATCGTGTTTGAAAAACCACTCAATAAATTCTCAAAGTGCTTTTATTTGTAAATTCACTGTACGAACGACAAAAATAAAGCAGTTGGAATAACTGACCTTTTCGATTGGCGCTGTCTATTGTTTGAGCATTCCCTTTGTGATCGGATCGCAAAGTGGAACGGCTGCTGCTAAACAAATGATCCCTATTGTGCTAGCCAGTCGATTGAACTGCATTGTCGAGGAACTCAGGGTTTCGGTTACACGTGCAAGAGTTATGATGCTGATGTTCAAATCGAATGTGGAGTGTGGGCTAGTTTTCAAAGGGTTTTCATTTTGGGGTATTCCTTGTAGCGCACCAACGATGAAACATAGAGAAGAGCATGAAGGATTCGTAATAAATGATATCGATAGATGTTTTAAAATTCAACTGTCCTAATTGTAATTTTTTTAAACTACCAGGACCAAACGCGTAGGCTAAGTAAGAAGTGATAACAAAAATATATATCACTGATATATATAAAAGTATTAGGAAAAAAAAAAAACGCGTTTTAGTTGTAACTAATAGGAAAGTTGTTTAGTAAGGTACCTACTCGTATAACGCCAGAATAATAATAATAACCCCACCGCCGTATCTCTACGTTGACGACGTGGTGGGGCTTGCGTGCTCCAGTGAACCCTAGGTCTGTGTCGGTAGAGGTAACTTTGCCGAGATAGGTCTAGCGTGAGGGGCCAGACTAAGAGAGATACAGATCCAAGCCAAGGTCGCGCATGCCGAGGGCTGCATGGCTAGGGGAGTGCTTCAGTCGCTAGTGCGCCAACTCTGGATAATAGGGGACCTCCAGTTTTATTTACCCTTGCCACAGTGAACGCAGGGCTCTGCTGTGTGCTGACTTTTTAAGTCCCTAGCTACTCGTGGGAATATAATGATTACTAGATCTAAAACAAAAAACAACTTCAGGCAAATATGCCTCAATCGGATGACGAAACTACACAATTCTCTACGTCATCTACCTCATCTCTTTTTCCATCAATTCCATCATCATCACAATCTTTTCGCGTCTCTCCGACGCCATCATCATCATCCATCAGTATACAGTCAGCAGATGTTGTACAGGAGACAAATGTTGTCTACGATACTGTACCCACCGCCAGAACTGCAACAACTCGTAGGAAATGGAGTATTGAAATGAATAAATTCATCCTACGCACTTATCTTCATCTCACTAATTTAGACTCAGACAAAAATTCATATCTTCCATCGCTTCACACTAAGTTTTTAGAAAAATACCCAGCTATGCAAGTAAGCCGACAAAGAATAGGTGATCAGCGTAGAGCCATAATACAAAAGAAGCTATTACCACAAGTCACTATAGACCAAATTTACGAAGAAGTTAGGGCTGAACTACAAATGGTTCACACTCAGATACAGCAACACTCCACACAATCGAATACACAGTCCGGCCAGCGCATGAGGTGGTCCAACGAATACAATGAAACACTAATTAGGATATATTTCACTGTAACACAGTTAGAGACAAATAAAACAGCCTATAGAAAACATTTACACGAGGCATTCATAAATATATATCCAGAATTATCACATATAAGTGAGCAAAGATTATCTGACCAAGTGAGAGCAATAACAAATAACGGATTTATAGACGCAAACAGATTAGAAGAAATAAAAAACCAGGTAGCTGTAGAATTGAGTAGTAGCAACACTAACACACACAATTTTGAAGACCTAAATAACAATCTCTTTACCACACAATCGCAGAATGACTCCGATCCAACTGACCCAAATACTTATAACATCATAGATACTGACATCGTTCCTCAGACGTTCGTAAATACAGATGATAACAACTTCTTGAACCACATAGAGATTGGTCGATTTGAACCAACGGAAACTAATGTAGATGCGATTAACCCTGAAATTGAAGCCATATTTCAACAGGCTCAACTAAATTTTACTGACACACATCCCACTAATAGACCATACATTCCCAAGCAGAAGACATCTAGAAAGTTTTCTGCTATAATTACATATGTAAATACTGTTCTTCTTCTTAAGCACGTAAATGTCGACACCGAATTCATAAAACTGCAAACAATAATTTACTTTGCAGCGTGGACGGCAGCTACATGCAATGGATCTAAAATATTAGACTTTATACAAAACGAACGCCGCACATATAAACAGAGAAAACCAAAGTGGAAAATCAGATTAGAAAATAAAATAGGAAATCTAAGAGCAAACATAGGGAGGCTAACACAATTCATTAATGGTAGGAGAAGTGTAAAATTAATAGCAGAAGTCGAACAAATAAAAATAAAATACCAACTTCACGCACAACACGAGGATTCAAATACACAATTAGAACACTTTCTGGACACTTTAAAACAAAAATTAAAGGCAGCATCTAGTAGACTTAAAAGATATATCACATGCACAAATCGCAAACAGCAAAACATAAAATTTTGTAACAACGAAAGAATATTTTACCGAAATCTTACGTCTAATAACACCTCTAGCATACCACTAGACACACCTCCGCCTGATGTATTACGGGAATTTTGGGCAAATATATGGGAAAACCCAGTAAACCATAACAATGCAAACTGGATCAATGACGCAACTCCAGAAATCCCTGAAATGGAGTTTGAACTCATACCAATAAGCACTTTTATAGAAGTCTTAACACGCACACACAACTGGAAATCTCCAGGAACAGACAATATCCACAACTATTGGTATAAGAAATTCACTAGTATCCACCCATACATATATAATCACCTAAATGAATTTATTAAATCGCCACAGTCGCTCCCAACATACATAACACAAGGAGTGACGTATATGATACCTAAAGACACGAATGATACCACAGATCCAGCCAAATACAGACCAATTACTTGCTTGCAAACCCTTTATAAAATCCTAACAGCCTGTATAAGTGAGCTAGTTTACGATCACTTAAATAAGCATAACATCCTAGCAGAACAACAAAAGGGATGTCGTAAAAACAGCCAAGGATGTAAGGAACAACTAACTATAGATGCAGTTGCTATGAACAGCGCGGTCAAAAGCAAACAAGATATTCATACCATGTTCATCGATTACCAAAAGGCATTTGATTCAGTCCCGCATAGCTGGTTGTCCATCACATGTCCTCAACATCTATAATATTCACCCCACAATTAGATTATTCCTAGATTCTACCATGCAAAGTTGGCAAACTGTACTTAAAATAAATCAAGCATCCACAATTTTAGCCACTGAACCAATTCAAATTAAACGTGGTATTTTTCAAGGCGATGCTCTCAGTCCTTTATGGTTTTGCATGGCACTCAATCCACTATCACACCTACTGGATAAAACTAACAAAGGGTTCCCGATAATATAAGATAACACACAATTCACCTTAACACATCTGATGTATATGGATGACATAAAGTTGTACGCAGCAGATAAACAATCACTTTTCCATTTAGCAGATACCACACAAGAATTTTCTAATGACATCAATATGCAATTCGGTGTAGATAAATGCAAAATTCTATCAATTGTAAAAGGAAAAATTCAAAATAACAACTACACGCTCGGAACAGGCGAAAATATAGAGCCAATGGATGAACACACTTCATACAAATACCTAGGTTTAAAACAATCCAGACAGATAGAACAAAAGATGACAAAACAAGAATTGCTTAAAAAGTTTACATATCGTCTAAATGTAATTCTTAAAACTAACCTTAACTCCAGAAACACAATTAAAGCTGTCAACACCTTCGCAATACCTATTCTCACGTACTCTTTCGGGATCATACGATGGTCAAAAACCGATATTAAAAAGCTGCAGCGAACTATCAATACTCTCTTTACTAAGCATAGAAAACACCACCCGAAATCATGCATACAGCGACTTACATTACCACGACAAGAAGGAGGGAGGGGTTTGATAGACGTACAAAATCTGCACAACAAGCAGATCCTTTCACTCAGATCTTACTTCCATAATAAATCAGAACAATCGCCACTACATAAACACGTAACAGAGACAGATAAAAAACTTACACCACTCAACTTGCAAAATAGAAACACTCAAGTCAATGAAAACATCGTAAGCACACAGCAAAAAATTGCAGCATGGGCTGGAAAAGCTCTACATGGAAGACATCGAGCCAGCCTGAGCCAGCCACACGTCGATAAAATAAAGTCGAACGAATGGCTAAAACGAGGCGAATTGTTTCCCGAAACTGAAGGCTTCATGCTTGCGATCCAGGATCAAATAATAGTAACACGTAATTACAGAAAATATATAATGAAAGATTCCAATCAGCCGACTGACACATGCCGACATTGCAACAGCGCCTCTGAGACCATACAGCACATAACAGGGGCCTGTAAATCTCTCGCACAGACTGATTACAAACACCGACATGACCAAGTTGCCGCAATCATACACCAACATCTCGCATACAAATATAATTTCATAGGTGAGATGATTCCGTATTATAAATATAAACCAGAAATTATTTTAGAAAATAGTAATCAAAAATCTATTGGGACCGAACAATAATTACAGACAAAACAATACATTATAATAGACCTGATATCACTGTACACGACAAAATAAATAAAACAGTGTACCTTATCGATATAGCTATACCTAATTCACACAACATCCAAACTACAATATCCGAAAAACTTAGTAAGTACCAAGAACTCGCTATAGAAATAAAAACTCAGTGGAAAGCGCAAACCGTTCACATCGTCCCAATAGTACTTTCATCTACTGGTGTAGTGCCAAAGGCTCTCACACAAAGTCTTGATACTCTACACATGCCTTCTCACACACTGTACATGCTCCAAAAAGCCACCATACTCAATACTTGTCGCATAACGCGAAAGTTTCTGACTTCCTCTACATTATCATCCACATTTTCAATTTAAATTCCCGCCTACACACTTGGCTCCGGCTCGTGTGTAAGGTCGTATACTCTCTCAAAAGAGAAGCAAAACAAAGAACTCGATAATAATAATAATAATAAAGCTTTATTTATTCCTTACACATAGTTTACATTAATTCTATACATTATTTGTAGTGTTAGTATTATACTTATTCTAGTTTGTTAGTATATGTTATGATACTGCGTTAACGCGTTTTGGTGTAAGGACCGCTCTGGCGGTGAAAGCCTCCTCCATTTCCTTCCATTTCTCTCTGTCTCTTGCCAGTCTGCTCCAGGTATTTCCCACCGTGGCAACTATGTCATCACTCCATCTTTTGAATGGCCTTCCTTTCCGTCTTTTTTTGTGAATAGGGTACCAATTAGTGACAATTCTGGACCATTTGATCTCAGGTGATCTTTGGACATGAACAGCCCATTTCCATTTTTGGGTCATTATGGTTTTTGCTATGTCTTTTGTCCTGGTAATTTTCCTGACGTCTTCATTTCTCACTTTATCGCTTAGCTTAAGGCCCAGGAGACTCCTTTCTATGCTATTTTGGCACACTTTGACCTTATGAGTCTGTTTTGTTGACAAAGGCCACGTTTGGGAAGCGTAAGTGAGACAGGGTACTAAACATGTCTGCATAGCTTTAGTTTTTAGTGTAACTGGTAGATTACTTTTGAATACCTCCTTCATTGCCCAATACTTGTTCCAGGTTATTTTGATTCTTCGCTCCACTTCCCTATCATTGCATGACTTGAAGGACAGTAAATGACCCAAATAAATATAGTCTTCGGCATCTTCGATTTCTGTAGAGTCTGACCTTATAATAATGGTTTGCCTATTTGTCATTAATTTAGTTTTCTTCCAGTTAATTTCTAGACCTACTTTTCTGCTTTCTTTGCTGAGTGACTGTATCATGAATTCCATTTCTTCTGGGTCTTCCGAGAGCAGTACTATGTCATCCGCGAAACGCAAGTGCGAGAGGCGGTTGCCATATATGTTTATCCCTCTATCTTCCCAGTCAAGTGTTCTGAATATTTCTTCTTCATTGCAGTACGCAATGAAGAGTTTCGGAGATAAGGGGTCGCCCTGCTTCACTCCTCTTCCAATTTCAAAGGCTGAGCCATACTCATTTATTTTAATTCTAGCGTTACTTTTGTTGTATATTTTCTTCAATATATTGATATAGTCATGGTTAACTCCTTGCTTTGATAGAGCTCGCCAAATTGCACTGTGGTATATAGAGTCAAATGCTTTGCTATAGTCAATAAAGCATATGTAGAGAGGAAGGTCGTACTCGTTGTATTTTTCAATGACAAGTTTCAAAGTGTGGATATGATCTGTTGTCGAAAACCCCTTTACAAAACCTGCCTGTGTACACCCTGGCTGGTGTTCATCTAAGATACTAGTAAGACGTCGGAGTAGAGTCGATGCAAACAGTTTGTAGACGCACGACGTGAGGCTGATTGGTCTGTAGTTTGATATTGATTTCGGGTCTCCTTTTTTGAAAAGCAAAACGATATCTGAGCACGACCACTGCGTAGGTATTTCTTTTGTTGAAAGTATTAAATTAAATAGGTTTGTTAGTGGTGAAGTGAGAGCGTTTGTACCGGCAATTAGCATTTCGTTTGTCATACCATCAAATGCTGGGCTTTTTTCGGGTTTTAATAACATTAACGAGTATTCGATTTCATTTATATTAAATATTGGTACTTCGTCATTGTTTTGAGAAACTCTTTCCTCAGCTAGTTTTTCCTGGTTTGTGATGCATACAGATGCTGGAAAAAGTTTGTGGCTATTTGCAAGATCCCATCTCTGCTCGTAACTGTAGATTTTTTCTCATTTTGAAGCTGGTTCATTACGTGTTTAGAGTTGGTTAGATATTTATACGCCCTTTTAACTGCTCTAGATTTTCTGATGTGATTTTCTATAATATTGACTCTATATTGTCTCATATTTTTCTTAATCAGTTTATTTATTTGTCTATACAACTTGCTAAGGTGAGTTTTTTCACTTTTTGTTTTATTGTGCTTGTTTTTTAAGTAGTGTCGTTGTTGACTAAGTTCTATAATTTCTGTTGTTATTATTGCTTTCTTTCTGTTGTTATAGTTTGATGATGCAAACTTGATGCTAGTACGTTCAGCGCTCTGTAAGATTGTATTGTCTATAATGTCGTAGTAGTTCTGCACAGATGTTGTCGTGTCTGGCTCTATGAATTTGTTGATTTCTGCTGTGTATATTTCGTAGTAAATTTGATTTCGTGTAGAGAAGTTTTTGCGTGGTAGGTGCCTGCGCTCAATATTGATTGTTATTCTAACCATGCGGTGGTCACTTGGGTGGTGCATGCTATTTATCACACTGCAGTTTTCTATAATGTTCGGTTTGTTTGTGGCAATGAAGTCTATTTCGTTTCGAGTATAACCATCAGGTAACAGCCAAGTCCATCTTAGTTTTCTGGGTTTTCTGAAGAGCGTGTTAGCTATTTTCAAATTATTCTGAAGGCAAAATTGAACAAATCTTTCACCTCTCTTATTTCTTTTACCGTATCCGTAGCTGCCCATCACTCTGTTCTCACCTTCTGCTGGTTGCCCAATTTTGGCATTCATGTCCCCAAGAAATATAAAATTTGGGTTGCTTTTTTCCAATAATGTATCTAGGTTGGTGTAAAACTCTTCTATTTCTTTTTCTCTTGCTTTTAACGCCAGAATAGGTTACCCAAATATCATGAAACTTGAACATAAACCGGTGAAATGAGAGATCTGCGTACCCCTTAAGAGCGTACTGGCGTGATGTTATGTCATGAAATGGTATTAACAATGAACAGACATGCGATTGCAGCAACCCCGAGAGGTTTGCCGTTACTTATTGAAGAGTTCTGTTGTATATCTCCGAAGTTCTTCATCAGATCTTTACCAAAATAAAATGGAACCAATTTCGGAACATACTCTTTCAAACAAAAAAACAAAAACAAAGAATATTCAAAATCTGTCCACAATTGGCGGAGATATCGGTGAACATAAATAAAAAAAACATACATGAAGTCGAACATAGAACCTCCTCCTTTTCGGTAAGTCGGTTAATAAACAAAGACTACAGGTGGGTACTGATGAGGAATTTTAAACTTTCTGCCAAGTAAATCATGATGTAAATCATGATAGTGACGAACACTGAATAAATATGTTTATCATGAACCTGCTAAACAAAAGAAATAAATAATTTGTCGACCAGAGTTGAACAAATAATCTACATTCATAAACTTTTCCTGTATTTCTCCCATGAGGGCAATATTTATAGAACGCCACGTGTTGTGAAACTTTATACTTATTCATAAGCATTAACAAGTTAAACTTGAAAATAAAAAATGTTTATATTTATTTACAACAAAGAGGACAAAGTTTAAAGTAAACCATGTGCGGTTCTATTTCGAATCGAATATAAATGTATACCTATTTACCAAAATGGGTAATGGAGAGGGCTGTGCTCGAAATTTCCTTGCGTGATTACGTCAGTAATGATGATATCCGCAGGAGAACCAAAGTTACCGACATAGCCCGAAGAATTGCCAAACTTAAGTGGCAGTGGGCAGGGCACATTGATCGCAGAAAGGATGGCCGATGGGGCCGAAAAGTTCTGCAATGGCGACCGCGAACCGGAAGACGATACGTTGGAAGACCTCCCACCAGGTGGACCGATGACCTGGTTAAGGTTGCGGGAAGGCGAGACGCACGGGATCGGTCAATGTGGCGACGCCTGGGGTAGGCCTATGTCCAGCAGTGGACGTCTTTCGGCTGAAATGAAAAATGATGATTTACCAAAATAGTACAAACTAGAGTATTTGGGTGATGAAATAGTAAGATAGTATACAAAATACAAAGTGGGTGGTTGATAAAAGTATCCTATACTCTTCTTCAGGATAAAACTGATTAGCGGCTTAGGCGTATACTTACAGAAACACAGACGGACAGAGTTCCTCTCGCATTTAGGTATAATAATTAAGTATAAATAAGCATAGAACAATCAGTACAGTAAGCTTCTTTTTTTAACAAAATCTTGTGGAAACAAGTAAACAGAAAGATACTAAAGGAGACCACAAGTCTCACCACAAAAACTTTACAAATAATATTCCTTAAAAAACGTTTGGTTTTTTAAGGAATCGTGACAATCTGAAGTCCGATGACGTTTCTCATTTTACATGCCATAACTTTGCATGAACGTCTACGAAAAATCAAATTCAATATCCTAATTAATTACTATGTTACACTATAACAACGAGTATCATTCGTAAGCATCAAGTTTAACTTAAATAACTTATTGTTATAGCTGTCAAAGCCGACTTCTTAGATTGTCACGACTTTAAGTGCTCGTCTGACACAAATATGTGAAACATTAATCCCCGAAGTCTGTATTATAAAGTTGGGTATTTGTCAAACACTATTTCATCTTGTAGACCAGTCAAATTTTGGCTTTAAAGTATGTTTGACACGTTCTCAATTCAGAAATTGGCTCATGTGCTCGTCTCACCGACTGATGCTTCACTCAAATATGCCAAGCTTCAACTGCTATAGGTACTCTCTTTGCTAACCTTACCTTTGTCAAGCAAATCAACCTTTTACTGCCGGGACGTTGTTTCTAAGTGCTAACCGACATAGCAGACCGTACTATAATAACTTAGTCTTGCCACATAATTAAGGATTAGCTCTCTGTGCAGTACGGTGCCTGCATAGAGATGAGAGAAGCGAGGAGGTGCAGTGCTGGGAAAACATAACTTGATTTTCACTACTTAAATGCAATTTGATTCTTTGCAGACCCCGCAGGTCATGGGTAAAGTGGGAGCTTTTTTTTTTCTTTAGCTTTAGCAACCAGCTTTTCGCTGCGGCTTAGCTCCCGTGGCGCACCCCACAGGACCCGTTGTTATGTATTATAATAAAAGAATATTCATTATTGATTATAAGCACTTGTATTTTATAATTAATTCCGCACGTTACATATATCCATAGAGTAATCAAGATTCCCCAAGGCACATACTATCTTTATATCAACCATAGATTATATTAATAGTTCTACACACAACATCTCCCTTCTTTTGTAAACTTTAATTAAACATAATCATTTAAATAACTAGGCATGCGCACAATTCTTCCACTTCTTGTTCTATAATTTGTATCTGTATTTTCGTTACAAATATTGTCTCTATTATTTTCAATCACAATATTAATATCATTTGTTTCATTACTATTTAACTCAACTCTATTCTCTTCATCATAATTATCTGTATTATCAATAGTTTTATCATAATATTTTCCATTCCTTATTAAATCTTTTCTGTTTCTTTGTTTTATTATTACCTTCTTCTGTTTTAACTAAATATGACCTAGGACCTTTTCCATAAAGTATGACTTCTCCACTTTTATGTGGTCCTGACTTGCCTTCCTCTTTGATCTTTACAATTTTTCCTTCCTCTATCTTAGGCAATGGTCTTACATGTTTATTATAATCATATTCTTGTTTACACTGTTTCATATGCAATTTTTTGTTATAACTATTAGCTTTAAATTTACTTATACTAGGTATCATGTGATTTATCTTTCTGTTGTACAACAGTTCAGCTGGTGATTTCCCACTGTCAGACACTGGTGTATTTCTATAGATCAATAGCCCCATATAAATGTCCTTATTTTCTTCTATTAACTTTTTCAATATTCGTTTAATTGTTTGAATGTGCCTCTCAGCTAAACCATTACTTTGATGATGTTTTGGACTTGTTATAATGTGAGAAAAATACCAATGATTTGCAAATTTTGTAAAATCAATACTGGTAAACTGAGTTCCTGAATCTGTGTACAATGTTTCTGGCACTCCATGCCGTGCAAATATTTCCTTTAAACATTTAATAGTAACATTAGCAGATAAATCTATTAACTTTTTAATTTCTATGAACTTACTATACGCATCTACAACTAAAATATATGGAATTCCTTTCAAAAAGAAAATGTCTGCAGATAATATTTGCCATGCCTTAACTGGTATATCTTTACAAATCATAGGTTCTTTGCAGTTAGCATTTTGATATTTCTAACAAGTATCACGTTTTGTTATTAAATCCTCAATTTCTTTGTTCATTGTTGGCCAGTACACAGTTTCTCTGGCTAAAGACTTACATTTTACAATACCGAAATGAGCATAATGTATTCTAGACAACATATCTTTTCTTAAACTTTGTGGTATTACAATTTGACAACCTTTCATCACTAAATCTTTAAATTCACTTAACTCATCTCTAAACGAAAAATATATTTTTGCATCAGACTCTACCTCACATTTTTTACTTGGCCATCCATTTCGTATATATTTTAAAACAGACTGTAATTCTTTATCTTTTAAAGTTTCTCTAATAATTAACTTTAATTTCTGATTAGATACATCAAACTTTTTAAATACCATAGCTACATAAGCTTCTAATTCTTCTCCGTGAGTTTTACAATTTTTTTTCAAATAACTTCTACTTAAATGATCTGCAACAACCAACTCTTTCCCTGGTTTATATTTCACTGTGAAATTATATTAATTTAAAGCCATTTTCATTCTTTGTAATCTGGGAGGACATTTATTCATTGGCTTTGCAAATATTGAAACTAATGATTTATGATCAGATTCAACAACAAATTCTTGACCATATAAATATTGATAAAACTTACGCCAAACACAATTGCAAGGCTTTCTTTTTCAATTTGACTATAACATTTTTCTGTGTTACTTAATGATCTAGATCCATATGCAATAGGCCTATTATCTTGTAACAACACAGCACCTAGGCCATCCTTTGATGCATCTACACTTAGTACAATTGATTTGTTTATATCAAAATAAGCTAAAACTGGAGGTTCACACAGCATTATTTTAAGATTTTCATACGCTTCCTGTTGTTCAGTACCCCAAATAAATAAGACATCTTTTTTTATTAGCTCCCTAAGAGTCGAAGTTAAATCAGAATAATTCTTTATAAATCTGGAAACATAATTTGTCATTCCTAAAAATCTTAATAATTCAGTTTTTGAGGTAGGTGTTGCCATATTTGTGATGATTTTAACCCTGTATCTATCTTACCTCTTTCACTTTTATTTAACATTTATCTTTATTTAACTTTATGTTATATTCTCGTGCTCTGTCTAACACTCTTTTTAATATACTATCATGTCTTTCCTCAGAATCTGCATGGATCAAAATATCATCCACAAATATTTCTACTCCTTCTATGTCCTCAAAGATTTTACTGAACAATTTATGAAATATTTCTGGACTAGAATTTAAACCATAAGGTAATCTGTTAAACATGAATCTACCAAAGGGTGTGTTAAACGTTGTAAGTTCCCTACTAGCCTTAGATAAAACAACTTGCCAAAATCCACATGATGCGTCTAATGTACTATAATATTCAGAACCTTTAAGTTTTGAGGTTATCTCCTCTAATGTTGGCAACATATACCGTTCTCTTAAAATTTGATTATTTAAATGTTGAGGATCTAGACAAACTCTAATCGACCCATTTGGTTTTGTAGCAATTACTAATGAATTCACATATTCTGTAGCTTTCTCAACTTTTGATATAAATCCATTTTTTTCCATAGTTTGCAATTCTTCTTTAAGTTTAGGTAAAAGTTTAAAAGGTACATGTCTACATGGTTCTACTTTTCCAACAGCACTTTGTTTTAATTTAATCTTATACTCATAATTTTTTATCTTACCTATACCACTGAATAACTCAGGATAGACTGAAATAAAATCATTTTTTAAGTTTAAATTTTGTACTCTACATAATAAATAAAATTTTACAATAGTTGGTAATACTAATAATGGTTCAAAATTGCCTTTGCATACTTGAAATTCTACTATATTATTATGCCCACCTATATCACACTTTGCTTGTATTTTTCCAACTGTTTCAATGCGAGCCCCATCATAATTACTTAATTTTAAATTTGAAGGCATTATTTCATAAATTTTCAGCAATTTACATTGACTTTTTGATATGACATTACACTGAGCACCTGTATCCAATCGAAACAAGACCTTACTATTACTTTTGCAAAAGTTTACCTCTTCTTGCCATAATTGATTATTACTTTTATTAACAAAATTAATCTTAATTAATCCTAACCTCATAGTGTTTAGTTCCTCCTCTTCTTCCTCACTGTCATTTTCCATTTCTACTCTCCTTACATATTTCTTATTATTTGTCAGACATTTGTTACTAAAATGACCATACTTATTACATTTTAAACACTTTTTATTATATGCTGGACACTTTTCTCGGGCATGCTTGTACCCACATCTTGAGCAATCATTACTGGTTCTTGTAACTGGTTGTTTATACTTTGTACTGCTTGTGGCATAATTTCTTTCATTTACTGTATTTTCTCTATTTATTTTATATATCTCTTTATCATCTTTAAGCTCAATTTTTTTCACCTGTTCTGATGCCAACTCGGCTGTTTTGCATAAGTTTATGCATGTTTGCAATGTTAAGTTACCTTCTCTTAGTAACCTGTCTCGAAGTCTATAGTCTTTTATTCCTGCAACAATTCTGTCTCTGATCAACCTGTCTTTTAATTCACCAAAGTTACACTCTGCTGCTAATTTCTTTAAGTCAGTCACGTATTGGTCAAAAGATTCTTCTTTTTGACTTCTTGTGAAAAATACATGTGAATTTACACACTCGTTCTTTATCGGTACAAAGTTTTGGTTGAACGCCTTTTTCACTTCTTCATATGTACTTTGTTCGTTTACTTGTAGAGTATTAAAAATTTCTACACACGCCTCTCCCATACAGTGCAGGAGCACTGCAACTTGAACATCTTGGTCTTTTTTAGTGACGCCGGTTGCTTTTCTGTAGATTTCAAATAGCTGAATCCACTTAGTAAACCCTTCCGCAGATAAATTTACCAAAGGCTGTGGGGTTTTTAAGCCAACAACTCCTTCACCATCTGGTACAGGTTCCAATCCGGTATTTTGCTTTTGCAACGCCATGTTATGTATTATAATAAAAGAACATTCATTATTGATTATAAGCACTTGTATTTTATAATTAATGCCGCACGTTACATATATCCATAGAGTAATCAAGATTCCCCAAGGCACAGACTATCTTTATATCAACCATAGATTATATTAATAGTTCTACACACAACACCCGTTTTCGGGTTAAAAAATATAGCCTATATAATCAGGAAGAATAATTTTCAAAATCAGTTAAGTTGTTTTTGAGTTTATCCATTACAAACAAACTTACAAACAAATCTTTCCTCTTATTTACCGACTACAAAAAAAAGGATTTACCTATTCTTCGTGTTCTTTTTGTTGAACAAGACGTACAACAACTCTGTATCTACCTCAGTGCAAGCACAGCACAGTTTTCCTACCAATTGAATGTTAGACCTTTCCCTGCTCTGAACAGGCCTTATTTAGTTCAAGAACAGCAATTATACCTACTGAGTTCACTCAGTAACCGTTTAAACATGTTTTGATAAACATCAATAAAATCAGTGTATTCATTCAACAACAACTTCAAGTGTAAGGTACCAAACTATTCATCTTAGTGGTCCTTCGAGCCGGATTCACTGCTCCACTTTACTTACTCGCTCATCGTAGCTTTACGTACTCTAGTGCTTGAGGTCGAGGGTTTAAACCCGAGCAAGTACCAATGTGACTTTTTCAATTCGAATGTACTTTCTAAGTTTATCTTGGACATCGCTGACAAGCAAGTAAAGCAAGTAAAGGAAAACATCGTGAGGAAACCTGGACGTATAGTTAGTTTGTCATAAGCTTGTGCTCCATTGGTGTAATTGCTGCAAGGCGTTCCAGTGTGAGGAAAATTAATTAATTAATTAATAACCTAGGTTAGCTAGATAATACTGCATTGTGCAATGTATGCGCCGGACAGCAATGCCTGATTATTACATTTGCTGGTTAACCGCACGGTGATGAGGTGCTAGACAGACGAGTAAATTAATGTTGTCTTATGTTAGCCATACGTTACACGTGTCATGTCAAGTATTGTTGTTGTGTTATGTGGTCACAGGACATGGCAAATTGGCAAATGCTTGGACGTTAATATCTATACTAATACTAATACCACAGATAATATAATACTACCATACAGATACCTCATCCCATACAAAGAAACCGTGCCGACGTAACTAGTGTTTTTCGACAATTGCATGTTCTGGCAATTTTTTGTACATCGAACGCATTCGGTTCTGTTTCACGGTGATAGATAGATGGTGTTAGCAGCGACTTGCAAGTAAAAGGGTTTACTAGGTTCGTGAATATTTTTCTTTAAATACAGTTAAGGTTGGTTTTCTAGTATTTATTTGCACGTTTTTACAGTTTTTTTTGCACCAAAATGTGTTAAAATGCAAACTTTAACAATCGAGTGGAATGCCTCAGAAATTTAAAAATGCGCCATCTATTGGCATCAATTTTAAATGATCCGTCTAATAATCTTTGAAATGTGAATTAAGAGCCCAATATTCCATAATTTTGTACTTAGGAGAGTTGATTAAACAAGAACATACAATTTTTGTGTTCAATTCCAGAAAATGTTAATTTTACACACATTTAATAACAGATCGAGGTGCATATCGCGCCATCTAGTGAGATTTATTTGAACCAAATTTTCTTTCTTAGCAATGGCTAAGAAAAAAAATTGCAATGGCTAAGAAATGACCCCGTGCTAATACTAATAATAATTGTTTGTTTGTACCGAATAGGCTCCGAAACTACTGGACCGATTTAAAAAAATCTTTCACCAATAGAAAGCTACGTTATTCCTGAGTAGGCAACATAGGCTATTTTTTAATCCCGAAAACGGGTCCTGTGGGGTGACCCACGTGAGCGAAGCCGCGGGGAACAGCTAGTAATTAATAAAGCAAAATATAAAACGATAATCTAGCTCAGAGTGTTAAATTAAACTACCTCTTCTTTTTTCCTAGGACAGAAAAGTAACAGATGCAAAGAATTCAAATCTTAGCTAGTGGCTAAAAACAGACATTACAAAAAACCAATCAAAGATGAGATGGACGAATTGAACTGTGTGGCGTTTCAATAGAAGGACAAAATAATGGATAAATTTAGATGCTTTGAAGTTGTTCATGTTACATACATTCATACATAACACCACACCTGTATTACCCGAATTTCTGGAAAGATTAGGCAAAGATGTTCCTATATTAAGCTCATTTCACCGCCGTGGAAACTGTCCAATTCTAATGGAAAATTAAACTTCCTTTGTCATTTATTTATTTGCATGTACTTACCTGTTGTAGGGAAACAAAAGCAATTTCCCTCGTGTGTACACAACTACTTTACAACCCCTTCTATTTACACCTGTTCACACACCCTTAATATCTGCACACTACGTATTAACAGTTTAATCGAATGTCACACTTTGTACACTTCATTGGTTACCATCCCTTTACTAAGGCTACCGAAACCGTTAGTTTGGAAACACTAATTTACTGTGCGAAAAAGGCACATAAACCCGCCTCTTTATCGGCACAATTTACTCCACAAGTACCTACATACCTAACCTACTGCAGCATTACATATTTACTCTGAAAACTACGACTACTCTGTGCATTATTCTTCAAAAGCTACTCACAGCTTCTGTTTTGTTAACTACTCTGTTACTATTGTATTATGAAAATTCCTTTTTTCCCTCTATTTTACTTTCAATTTTAACAAGGTGTAAAGCTAGCTTATGATTTTTTCATGCAAAAAAGCAGATTGTTTCCTAGAAACAATTAACTGAACACTTTGCTGATAAAATGTCCGTACTTTATGCAAATGGAAGAGAACTTTGTAAGTTTTATGTTTTCTGTTTTTCCCTGTTTGAATAAAATAATTAAGTATTTTAAGTTTTAATGTTTTCTGTTTGTATAAAACAATCGCTTAAATATAATAAGTGTAAAGGTTTGTATGTGTAAGTTCTTGAACAATCTCGAACTGATTTTAAACACGAAACTTTGAACACATGGCTTTGGTTTGGATCTGGACAGTAGGACTTTAATCCTGGTAGTACGTTCCCGTGAGATAATTTTTGACTTTCATGCGTAGCTGCGGGCAAAATCTAGTTGGTGATTTTTTAGGTAGGAATCCATTCAGGGGACAAATTATGGTCTTCATAATGACGTGTTGTCATCCGCACTGCCGTCCTATAACTAGTGTCACTCTGACATTTGACCGTTTTTAGGGTTCCGAAGTCAACAAATAACGCTAAGTTTCGCTCTGTCCGTCTGTTCGTCCGCAACTTAGCTCAGAGAATCTAAGTACTAGAAAGCTTTAATTTGGCATGGATATAAATGTTAATAATTCCGACAGTGGAAAAAAAAAAAAAAATTTTTTATACATTTATGTTTCAGACTTCCTATTAGTACGTTAAGACTTTTGTATAGTGCTTTGGTAGACTCGATTTTGAGTTATGCTCTCGATTGCTATGGACTAACATTTAAATCATACATTGATAAATTGTAGTATTTATATAAAGAAAGAAAAATATTTATTTGTGACCCGCACAGGAGACACGAGAAATAAACAAAAACAAAAAAATAAACAAATATAAAATATAAAACCCCGTGCGAGACCAAAAAGGCTCCTATCTCAGCATGTGCAGCGATACCCAAAAAGCAAATAAATAATGCAGGAGCACGTGGCTAAATAATGACAGCTGCACGGGTTGGTCTTCAAGGTTAAGCAATGCTTGCCAAGGTCTGTCCGGAGATGGGTGACCATTACATACGGGATTCCTCAGTGCCTCAGAAAGCACTTTAAGTTGTTGGTCCTGGCTGTTATAGATTTTTGACAGTAACGGAGTCGGAAGCCATGGAAATCGGACATCAAAATTAATAAACAATGCAGTGATATTATGCGTTAAACATACGTCAGTCAACAGATGTCAGAGCTGTAACCACTTCGTGGAAGCGTGACAATGTTATGTTATGCAAACTGCATAGCAACTTGCGTTACCTAAATAACCAGCCCGCTTCGTCTACTACAATATAATTATACGAGTACATCCTTGGTACATACCTATAGTAAGGCTGAGGCACGCAGGAATTAAGAAAAATTAGGTACTGTGTTACTTACGGTTATAAACTTATGCTTGTGCACCTTGTTGAAGGTTCAAGACTCCACCTTTTCTTTGTAACCTGTTACTTTTTAACACGCTTTTATTAGCTGGTATGTACTTGTATGTATCTATGTAACGGAATTTTTGAACGTGATTTCCACCCCCTTCAAAACGTCGGATTAATTTGAAACTTTGCACACTTATCAAGGACCACAACAATAATTTGTCTCATTATCCTTACCAGGATCTTCAGCATAAGTGACTAAACTAAAAAGTTTCAAATAAATAATAGTTTAAAAAAACTAAAAACACACACTTTAATAGAAAACCAAACTAAAAAGTTGAAAATAATTTAAGAATATTGTGAGTGTTTTTTTGGTTAATCACACTATTCTGAATATTAGTTAAAAAAAATCTTTTACAATGCATGTCCTCGAAAACAGCGTTTTCCAAGCAGCCAAACTGTGCGGAAAGTGTCATTTTTTTCACAAGTGCTTTTTACTTTTCTGTACTTTTTTAATGTTTAGCGCCAACGGCAGCCTGACGCGTAGAGCTTTTATTATTTGAGAAAAATTTACAAATTAGTTAAGTACAGATTATCATTCATATAAAAGGTAAAATAAAACTAATACTTCATTAAAGGCGTTTTTAATTAATCTAGATTTAGATATTGATCAATAAATTATTAATTTTAAATATTCATTAAATATGTTTGGCAGAACGTATATTTTACTCATGCCTTTTTGCGTTACGACGTGACAGCTATTTGCACATGCGCAGTAGATATGCCCGAGGAACTTTTAGTTAATCTGTGGTTATGCTAAGCGCGCTTGAATAAGCGCGCCATTTTATTAATTTTTGCTTGGTTCAGATATATTTCCTCGCACAATGCATAGTAAAATGTTGTTTGATACACGTACGTAAGATGATTTCCGAATCGTGTCGATTTATCCACTCATCGGAAATCACCTACCTTTCGCACTTGTAGCATAAGTAACTATTAATAGATTTTTTTAATTTTTTTATTAAACTATTATTTAACTTGGTGTCTCTGATCACTCATAGCTAATGGGTACCCACCTTGTTCAGGGAATCTCATTCGCAACCTGCCAAAAACATGTTTATGACATTGATTGTTGCTGCAAAGATATATTACATCTTGAATTTGAACCTCTTTTTTTTGATACGAGAATTATTGGTCTTCAAATGATTTGCACTATTCAACAGAAGCTTCTAGTCAGTTTAGCTACCCCCCCGGTGGGTTCCCGCTTTGTCGATGCGGGGGGGCTCAGTAACCGTGGCTTGGTCACCCACGGTGAAGCGAAGAGGAACCCGAGGAGGGGCCGCTCGTCAGGGCTTTTGCCGATTAAGCCGACGACGTAGCGGCCAACTAATAGGTTGCGGTGCCGCTTGGTAACAGGCGACATCGCAACTGAGGCGGGCCGCGATGTCTTATGGAGATTCCCAGGTCCCATACGATGTCGCGGCTGAGGGTTGGAGGCCGCGGTGGGAGAGGAGTGCCGGTATTGCGGTGCGCCGCTCTCCCTACCTTCCGCGGCCCGGACGGGGTCGCCACCGTCAGATGGCGGACGCGGTGGGGCCGCATGGGAGGAGGAGTGTCGGTATTGCGTTAGCCGCTCTCCCTATCCCCTGCGGCCGAACAATGGTAGGTGGCGGGGCCATTGACCTTGACCCGTCACAGGGGGACCAAGGGTGCCATACACGGGGTCGTCTGGCGCCCATGTGCTGATTGGTCCCTAGGGTGGTCACGGCGTGCAGTGTGTTCTGGTGCGCCGGTGATGGGGGGACTCCCCCGAGGAGGGTCCGGTGACGGACAGCCGCGGCGGGTTCGCGGTGAGTGCTAACGCGTACCCGTGCTCCCGCTATAAGCGGCACAGGAGGACACCGTGGAGTTTTAGTGGGTTAGAGTCCCACATAACTGCACTATCTCCCCGTGGTAGTGCAGTATGCATGAGCATTTGTCAAGGCAAAAAAAAAATTAAAAAAAAAAGTCAGTTTAGCTAATCAACTGTACTTTTTAACCGAGTTACCAAAAAGGAGGAGGTTCTATGTTCGACTTCATGTATGTTTTTTTTTTTTACGTATGTTCACCGATATCTCCGTCAATTGTGGACCGATTTTGAAAATTATTTTTTTGTTTGAAAGAGTATGTTTCGAAATTGGTCTCATTTTAATTTGGTGAAGATTTGATGAAGAACTTCGGAGTTCTACAACAGAACTCTTCAATAAATAACGGCATATCTCTCGGGATTGCTGCAATCGCATGTCTGTTTATTGTTTATACTATTTCATAACATAACATCACGCCAGTACGCTCTAAAGGGGTACGCAGATGTGTACAGTTCACCTTGATACACTCTCATTTCACCGGTTATGTTCAGTATCATGATATTCGGGTAATCTATTCCGGCATTATAGGTACCTGAACTACTTGCCAACTAAAAAGTGAAAAATAAAAAAACTTTTATACAAAAAATACTACCAACTTCCAAATAAGAAACTAATAAAACAAAACCGGCCAAGTGCGTGTCGGGCCACGCGCAGTAATAGGGTTCCGAAGTTGCATAATAATGCGGACTAAAAAGAGGGTTTTGTTGTTGTTACATGAACATTAGAACGGTTTCAGCGGCTCACAGAGTCTTAAAATGGGCCCACATAGGATGATGTTTTTTTAATCTATATTCTCGCGTTTGACCATTATCTCGCCTGATGGTAAGCGATGATGTGGTCTACGGTGAAGCACGCTTGCCTAGATGTAATCTATTCACTCTTGACTTAAACACTAAATAAGGACTAACTGGTAACTGAAGAAGGAATTATAAAATCCAACTTCGCAACTGAAGTTAGAAAAATATTATCTATTTGAGTACCACCGCGGGTGCGAATTCCGAAAGGAGCCGATACGAGCGCGCGTTAGAGCCACGGGGAATGGTATAGTTCGTTCCTGGATCCTTGCGTGCACGCTCCTTGTTTATTTCTCTTTCGGAATTAGAAAAAAATCGTATGAATTCACCTCTAATCTCCTCTAATAAACTATTTACCTTTACTATTTACCCTCTATTCACTATTTCATTATGCAAAGTTTTACGCTACTCAATTAGTGATGATGTCGGGTCGAATATTGACTTTATAGAAGGACAAAATAAAATTAGTAATTTGTTTGGAAATCGAATCTAATTGACTTTACTTTTACGTTTTAATTACAAAACGTCGAAAATACTTCTGCACTAACACAAAATAGACTCCACCGCGCGCATGCGCCGTATGGACTACGGACTGGTACTGCCAACGACTCCGGCCACTCCAATGCGTTATTCGAGCTTAAACATTATTAATTTAGAAATCATTATTATTAAGGATGTTATGATTTTATTTTTGTATATTTTTACATGGTTCATAAGCATATATTTACTATCTGTTTTACACAGCTAACAACGTTATTTAAGTAATTTTTCATGTTATGATTTTATTTTTGTATATTTTTACATGGTTCATAAGCATATATTTACTATCTGTTTTACACAGCTAACAACGTTATTTAAGTAATTTTTCAATGGCATTTGTACAAAAAATTTACTGTGCCAAGTACATTTTATAAGTTGGTCGACTATTACTCGTAAACTTGTAAAGCCTGTTATGATTTCATTTTTGTATATTTTTACATGGTTCGTAAGCATTATATTTACTCTGTTTTACATAGCTATCAACTTTATATAAGTAATTTTTCAATGGCATTTTTACAAAATTTTTACTGTTCCAAGTACATTTTATAAGTTGGTCGACTATTTCTCGTAAACTTGTAAAGCCTTGTTATCCGTGATAATTTTCCTTTTAATTTCGTTATATTTACTACTGCCATGATTTTTTTCACATAGCCAAGAGCAACCATTTCGCTGGCAGGGGACACTTGACTCTAACATAAATTTGCAACTTAAAGCTTAATTTTACGCAAGCGAATCTCTGAATCGAAAAATGGTTTTAACAAACCCATAATATTTGTGAATGGCCTATCCAACGATACCCCGCACCATGAGAGAGATGAGAAAAAAAAATACATCCCCACTTTACGTCTATGGGAGGTACCCGAAAAAAAATTATTGTTCATGATTTTATGTTACCACTTTGTCGGAATTATTAATATGTATATACATGCCAAATTATAGCTTTCTAGTACTTAGATTCTCTGAGCTAAGCTGTGGACGGACAGATGGACAGAGCGAAACTATAAGGGTTCCTTGTTGACTTCGGAACCCTAAAAAGTGAAAAATAACTTAATTTTTGGAAGTCGGTGTCCATAACTCAAAAAATGGTACCTACCAAAGACACCGACTTCCAAAAATAAAGTTATTTTTCACTTTATAGATTCTTATTTGGAAGTCGTTAGTATTTTTTCGTAAAAAAGTTTTTTTACCCTAATACAATTAACGAACAACCCAACAATACTTATGGCTTACATTAAGTGTATATTGTTACTAACCAGGCTTCGCTCAAAACTAAAGCTTTTCTATTTTATTCTAATATACCGGTGGGCTGTAGCCACTTCTATAGTTCTATTTTTATTATTAAACCGATCATGTTACCAATGAGACCGGCAAAACAAAAACAATTAAATCAATGAGCAGAAATCAGAAAACATGAAAGCAATAAGACGGTTGTGGAGGACACGTCCCACATCGGTGCCCTTGACCCATAGGACCTAGTTACAGCTATAAGGCAGGGATGCGTTTGTCTCTGGGCAGTCGTTCCGCCAAATTTGATATTAATTAGTTATTGATTTTGTGCGCCCGTATGCGAGATGTGTGCATTTACCTTGGTTATTACGTAAACTAGCAAATGAGAACGTGAATACTGATAGAAGTCTGTGTGTGTATTTTCTGATAACATGGGGTAGTTTAAGCTCGTGAGACATTAAGAAGGAATGCGCTCGCAGACATCCGACTGAATATCCTAAATAAAAGTCATAATTCGAGGTTTGGCTCTCGCCTTTTTACTCCTCCAATATTTTTCTTTTGGTTTAAAGAATTTATTCTCATAAGAACAATAAATAGGTTCACTTACAATGAGATACAAAGTAATTGTTTATATCTAAATAAATACATTTTGCCTCATGCATGCTGGTGAAGTTATACAAAACATATATGTCGGATCATGTCATGATTTGTTTACTTAAAATGATACACAAGTACCTTATTTGGTACTGGGTGGAGTCTGGATGGTATGGTGTCGATATTGTTCATTGTAGAGTGACAGTGATCGTTCGGACGTGGCCGTGACAACATGCTGTCTAGGAATTGCCCGTGTTTTCTTTTAAGCCCAGAGTAGTACAAGTTACAGGAGATATTTCTCTAGTTTACCCGTATCCCAAATTCTGCGCCCACGACTATAATCTAACAGAGGTATGTCACTAAGTAGGTCAAATCATGGTCCTATATACCTGGATCTGACATATATATATAGGAAGTATGTAATTGCTAACATTTAATATGCGGTATGGCATTTCATAAACGTAATTTCTCAGTTTTAGTTTAAATCTATTATCACAATCGTTTGTCATTTGGTAGGTCGTTAAATAGCTGTGCTCCTTCGAACAATATGGTTTTTTAGGTTTCCGTACCCAAAGGGTAAAAACGGGACCCTATTACTAAGACTTCGCGATCCGTCTGTCTGTCTGTCTGTCTGTCCGTCTGTCACCAGGCAGTATCTTATGAACCGTGATAGCTAGACAGTTGAAATTTTCACAGATGATGTATTTTTGTTGCCGCTATAACAACAAATACTAAAAACAGTATAAAATAAATATTTAAGGGGGCTCCCATACAACTAACGTGATATTTTTGCCGTTTTTTGCTCGATATTAATAACGGCAACAGGTAGACGCTTGAAATATTCACAGAATGTTTAGTTGTATATTCACTTCAAAAAATAATTATTATTAAATTAAAATAAATTAAGGGGGGCTGGCTCCCATACAACAAACGTGACTTTTTTGCAGTGTTTTGCAATAAGGGTACGGAACCGTTCGTGTGCGAGTCCGACTCGCACTTGGCCGGTTTTTTTACCGTAGTTTGTCCGACCTTGTCTTCGTTGTAATTGATTGTTATTTCTTAGGTTGTATGATATTGTTTTTTGTGTAATTTTAGCTTAGATTTTACGCTGTTTGTGGGGATTTTTAGGGTTCTGTACCCAAAGGGTAAAAACGGGACCCTATTACTAAGACTCCGCGATCCGTTTGTCTGTCTGTCTGTCCGTCTGTCACCAGGCTGTATCTCATGAACCGTGATAGCTAGACAGTTGAAATTTTCACAGATTATGTATTTCTGCTGCCGCTATAACAACAAATACTAAAAACGGCATAAAATAAATATATAAGTGGGTCTCCCATACACCAAAGTTGCCTTTTTACCGTTTTTTGCGATAATGATACGAAACCCTTCGTGCGCAAGTCCGACTCGCACTTGGCCGGTTTGTTTTTTGCGGTGAAAAAAAAAATTACGTTGTCAACAGATGCCTAGCGTAAAAATTAGGTACTTATAAAAACTTTTAACCATTAGATTAGTTTAAACACTGCTTAATAGATTCTTAATTCAAGTTTTCTATCGCGAATTTCAATTAAGATGTCATCGCCTCAATATTTTACAAGCTTTTATTTAACTTGCAATGTATGTATTTGTACGTATTTTTGTATGTATGTGTGTTTGGGTCAAATCTTGCAACTGAATTTTAAAGCAGTTATCCTCTACCAATTATTGAATATTAAGATGAAATTTTGCATACACGTTTAGTTTGGATGACAATGCATGGTTAACCAATATGACGGACGGCCCAAGATGGCGGACTGGTTGTTTTTTGTGCACTGCCACGATATTGGTATCAGATGAAAGGGTTTGCTGAGAAGAATACAAAAAAAGATTTTTAATTAATAACATTATTTATATAAACGCTTCATATGTTAACTAAGGTTAAGATAATAATATAATACATTCTGTTATCGGAGCTCAGACTCATTATACCAAAGAAAAGAACTATGGCAAATAGGCATTGTATGAAGGTAGGTTTCATAGTCTCTTTAATATACTTAGTATACCTAAGTATGGATTTCGCGAACTCGCCTTAGCTTTATTTATATAAAATATTGTGTAGAATGAAATACCAAGAATGAAAATTGAGATTCAGATTCAGTAAATCAATACATACTTTGCTATCTCTGGCTCAAGTTCGGTTTCATGAAAATGCAGTAAATACAACCAAATATGCCTGTAAATCATCATCATCATATCAGCCGAAAGACGTCCACTGCTGGACATAGGCCTCCCCCAAGCGTCGCCACATTGACCGGTCCCGTGCGTCCCGCATCCAGCGGATCGCCGCAACCTTCACCAGGTCATCGGTCCACCTGGTGCCTGTAAATGATTTAATCGTAATATATGCTTTCAGTTTGACTTAAAATCAAAAAAATATTTTTAGTTCAACTAAACCTAAGGTACTTTTGAATTGTCAAACAAAATATGAATCTAGTTGCACATTCGCAAGCGTCAGTAAATTTATATGCAGAAGATTATTCTTGTTGGAAAAATACATGTGTAAGAACGATCTAAAAAGACGCGCACGTAAAAGCGTCTACAGTAAAAACAAACAATTCATAAATAAAATGAGTACGTAATTAAAAGCAGGCTGAAGCAGTTAAGTTATGACCAATCCCAACTGATGGCGCCCGTTCATAAACATAACGCATGGATGTGCCACCATCAGAGGGACATTAGAGAGAGCATGCCACACTCAACTGCCAGGGCACACACAAGTCAACGAACGATACATAGGTACAGTAAATAGTCGATTTACAGTTGGTACATAGTACGAGTACTCACACTTGTGCACTTAGTTCTTAAAATTAGCTATTGTACGTGACTACTATTGACATCAATTAGATCTCTACTTGTCCCCTCAACCTGTACCTCGATAATACGAAAGCTCTCACCAAGTTTGAACAAGCTTATTTACCCGTGTGGCCCTTTCATAAAATTTTAATTTTATCATCGACTTCGCAAAGCTCGCGGCCAAATAATACTGCGTAACTTTAATAATAAAAGCTACTGAATAATTTAGTCGTGTACCGTAAGTTTCGCTGATTCTGGGATCGACGCCATCTTGGAACTCGCTCTGGAGTCAAAGGCCTCCTGAATCTATTGCTTTTGTAGATAAAAGATGAATGATTAATGTGTCATCTTTTCTTGATCCGGTTGGATGAAACATTGACACGGTATATTGCTTCCTGAGGGTGAGATATTTCGATATCCAAAGCGGGAACAGAGGATGAATTTGTGTGACGTTATAGTGAAGTATTTTAAGCGATTCTTCACTTTATGGCCACTGTCATACATTTGTTGTTATAGACTTGTTTGTTTCGTAAATAAGCTCAAATGTTCCAGCTACATACATACATAAACTCACGCCTTTTTCCCATGGGGGTAGGTAGAAACTACAGAACGCCACCTGCTACGATCCTTACGTACTTCCTTTGCTTCACTCACAGTCATGCATCAAGTCATACAAACACGCCGGTTATGAGAAAAGCGCACCTGGCCTTTCTGAAGAGCATCACATCACATGCATGTCTTTCTAGGGCGTCCCCTCTCGGCGATTCCATTCACGTCTGCCTTGTAAATACCTTTCGTTACTCGCCTTTCATTCATCCTCTCAACATGGCCAAACCATCTTAACATACTCTTTTCAATTTTAGTCACTACATCTTCTTTTAAACCACAACGTTGTCTTATTACCTCATTCCTCAATCTATCATTTAAAGTTACACCACACATACTTCGCAAGGAACGCATTTCTACTGCATTAATCCTATTTACCCGACTGCCGAAGGAGGGTAATGTGTTTATCAGTCTATGTATGTATGTATGTTTGTATGTATGTATGTTTGTTCCTATGTGGCGTTCCAGAGATCAAACGCGTTGGCCGATTTTAATGGTTCGTACGTCAATCGATGTGTCTTAACCCTGCGAGTGTCACTGGCTACATTAAAATAGGAAAATATAAAAATGGCGGATTTTGGGCGCTATATTGTGGAGGCTCAAAATTTTTTTTCATCCAAACCAATCGTGTGGGGTATCATAATAAAGGGTTTTTAGAGGTAATTTCAAAAATATATAACATTTATATGTTTAAATGTACCTAATTCTAATAAAGTAACTAAAAAGATATAAATAAAAAAGTTAATTAAAAAAATCAAAAACCCGACTGCTTATAAAGCGAACTAAAAAAATGTAAACAAGAAGAAAATCATGCTGTGCAGTCGGAGGATACATTGGTTTTGGTCAGCCAGCTCACGAACATGTATCCTCCGACTGCACAGTATGATTTTCTTCTTGATTACATCTTTTTAGTTCGCTTTTTAAGCAGTCGGGTTTATGATTTTTTTAATTAACTTTTTTTTCATGTCTTTTTTGCCATACCCAACCTTCACTTCCATACATAAGTGTAGGCAACAGCACGCTGTTGTGAACGGCGAGTCGAGCTTCCGGCGACATTGACATAAGCTGGTCACAACCGCATGTATAGCACCATTCACTTTCTTCTCTGCATTCACTCTCCTTTCCACATCCTCTTCAATCTTTCCTTCCCTTGTGAGCATACTTCCCAGATAAACAAACTCGTTCACTTGCTCCAAACTATTCAATTGCGAATAAAACATAAAGCTAATCAATAAACAAATGACTAATGTTTTTAAAAGATTTCCATGTTTTTAAAATAAAATAAATTTTCACTTCTCATGCTCTGAAATTGATTACTCGTATTTGTGCAGGATATAGGCTGCACAAAATCGATTTTTGTGCACAAGTGCATTAACGTATCTACTTATAAATGTATCTATATTAAGGCAAAGAAAATGAGCCATACAGCCAAACAAAAATAAAAAGTTCACAGATAGAATTTGTTATTTTATAATATTTACTTTAATTTATTTGCCTTTGTTTTTTTTTAAGACATAAAACAAATATCTTTTTGAAAATTAAAATTAAAATACGTAGTTTATTTAAATAATTTTAAAAATATATATATTACAAAATTAATTTAATAGTAGGCTGTTGCATAGGCCTGCAGCCCAAGCTTAATATCAATGTTGTAAGATTATTAATTAAAGAAATGTTATGTTATACTACTGTTTTATTTCCTCGCAATCGAAATGAAAAGCAGAGTTTATAACTCGTCCACAAAACCATTTTATCCTCGACATTACTATCAGCCCTCGCCTTCGGCTCGGGCTGCTAATAGTCTCGTATAAAAATGGTTCGTTTTGTGCACTCGTTGTAAAATCTACTATTTCAATACAGTTGTTAAACATGGCGTACTTTCAGAGGCTATAATTATGATTCGAAAATTAAATCTTAAGCATAGGCATCTTTCTGTTACGCGGTCATGACTTTTGTTTACGAGCTAGATCATTACTTTTGCAGTTGAGTTTTAAATTTATAAGTCAATTTAAAAAGTTTAGTAGCAAAGAGTTTTCATACATAGAATAAAATGGGATAAATTTTATACGAGGAAAAATGAATGATTCCGTACGTTTTGCGCATTGAACTCTCAAAAGCCTTTTAAATGGTTGTTTAAAATATTTAATTACCAGTTTTAATTTACTTATTTTCACATCAACATTTGTCAAAAATCGAATAGGCTGTGTAGGCTGTTTTCGTTGTAAAAAAAAAATGTGTGTGTGTACCAGAGTACACAGGTAAGAAGTAAAACTTCTTTACGACATATAATTTTTCTACTATTTATTTATTTATTTATTTATTTATTTATGACATGCATACAATTAATGAGTAATTTATATTTATAAATTAATTAATTTATAAATATTAAAATCATGCTCATACGTGTTGAATTTATAAAACGAAATATATAATCACTCACTTTTCTTGTAAATTCACTTAAATTTGAATAAGTCTTTTTACTAAACTTTGATAAAAAAGCAACATGGCGCGTAACCGAAAAACGTGACGATAGAGTCCGTCCAACGAAAGAAGTCCCGTAGACGCGGCGCTAGTTTCTATGCGACTGTACGCTGTCCTCTAACAAATCTTGTTAGTTCCATGTATTTCCGCGGGACTTTTTTCGTTGGACGGACTCTACGTACAAAATTTTCTCCCATACGTCGATAAAGAAGTTTCACTTCAAAAATATGTCCAGTAGCAAAAACGCGCGAAAATTTTATTTTTTTGTGAATAAACGAATCTAATTCTTTTATTTGTTTTACTATTTCCCACAACTGTATTGAAAAATGTCGTGTGATACACGGGTGTGTAGGTTATTGCAAACTTTGTCACAGCTCGTTTGCAATAACCTACTTTCCACCCTTGTATCACAATGTACTATTGGTAAATTAGAATTCTTAGCCAAACAAAAAATATTATGATTTGTAATGGCTAGTACTGCAGAACGGCAATTTTGTAGGTGAAGAACTATTAATATCGGATATGATTATCTTGTCATCTCATAAGCAGACAAGCATAGTAACCGGAGATATCAGTTGCCATGGAAACCCGGTCAAGGTCACCTTGACATTTCTGATATCATGTGACAGAGATTTTATTTTAAAATTTATAGATGGGTGATAGGGCGTTACCTAATGAGGTTCTGATATTATTAGACGCGAGGCCTGACGTCATGTAATAAAGTTAATTTGTCAAGCAGCGATATTTATGACATCCCTAGCACCATCATAGCCTTATAATAAGTAACTATTCAAAGAAATTTATCACTTAAACATTTTATTTTCATAATGTGGTAATATAGTTGAAAATGTTGAGCCATATTTGCGTAAAATATTTCCTAATAAACAGCTTAGTTAGTATTTTGTTCTTAATGGTGCCCAGCATGGGACAGGTAAGGCGCCCAGCATGGGACTGCGTTAGCGCCCAGTATTGAAAAGGTTTGGTGCCTAGCAGCCACATAGGTTTTAGCACTCAGCATGTGTAAACAGCTTGTTTAGTATTTCGTATTTAATGGCACCCAGAGTAGGACTGGTTTGGCGCCCAACATAGGACCAGTTAGGCAACCAGTGTGGACCAAGTTGGCGCACTGTGTTACTGATTTGGCGCCCGAACTCTTATTCTAAATTGTTTGTGTGGTATTTTATTCTTAATGGCGCCTAGCATGGGACAGGTTTGGCAACCAGCGTTGGATCTGTTTGGCACTCAGTGTGGACCAAGTTGGGCGTCCAAACTCTCCCATGTAATATACAGTTAGTTTTGGTCTTTTGTTCTTAATGGTACCCAGCGCGCGACAGATTGGTGCCCAGCATGGAACTTTTTTGGCATCCAGTGTGTGGGACAGGAGAAGCGCCCTGCGTGGAACAAGTTGAAGAGCGCTAACTAAAATCTTTATTCAAACATTTTAGATTGTACGATCCCAAAATGTTCGCATCAAGATTTATATATGAGAGGGATAGTTAGAATGCGGCGCAAAACTTAAATAGCTAAAAGCGTCAGTGGCACCGTAACGCCTACACGTAGTTCTTCGTAAAGGTATTGTTTACCACCTAACACACTTAAGCTAGAAAAACAAACATCCAAACAATGCATTGCAAAGAAAAGATTCCCATCCAACCAACCACAATATTATTATGACCATAATATTCATTCCGCAATTAAAATTTTAACGATTAATTAAACCACAAAACTGAGAATACACGTGAAAATTCAAACGTAACAAATAATTAACATTTTGCATAGCACCTGGCAATTTGCATCATTTTAATTTAAAAAATTCACGAAATGTTTTCGATAACATTGCTGTTACGATTGTACTTATATAGTACAAACTTGTGATTATTGAAAAATACGTCTGAGTGCGCGTTGGAATTGCGTTTTAAGTGTTCCCCGCACTCAAGTAATGTAAAGGTTTCCACTTAGGGTTTAAAACTCAAGAGCTAGTAGCAATATAATTCCTGCCGCATATCTTTAAGAACCACGCTTGACGAAGTCGCGCCATGCATAGGTGACGATCTTTATATAAGGAGATTCCTCCGTGCCTCGGAAAGCGCGTAAGCTGGTGGTCCCGGCTGTCATTTAAAGATCTTTGACAGTCGTTACAGATAATCAGAAGCCTGGAAGTGACAGTTACACCGTGACAAACGAACCAGGAGACGGCGTGGACTTATTGAGAAAGTCCCATAGTTACGTGACTTCTGTGTTGCCCGCACGGTTCGGCAGGGGTACAAGGGCAAGCCCACACTTTAGGCACTTGTTTAAGTTTCGTGTAATAAGAGGCAAGTTGACAGGACGGAATGGAAGTAGAAAACGTGTTGCACCGACCCCAAGTAACATGCCACATGGGCAGGGACAGATGATAGAATAGAATATAATAATTTATATATTTGCACAGGATGTCGGTAGAAAAAAATGCAGATGTTTTATACTTAGAGATCCATAAACAATCTACCTTAAATAAGGCATGCAAACATTTACTAAAAGTTAAAATACTGTCACTATGAAAACTCTTCTAATATATATAAACTAAAGAATTAAAAATGTCAGGATTAATTAGGTAACTATACTGTTTTATCATTTAGAAATTCATAAATGGAATAGTAACATTTATCAATTTTATTAATTGATATTTTTTTTTAAACATTGGAATGGACTCCTTTTTAGGGTTCCGTACCTCAAAAGGTAAAACATTATAAGATCACTCTCTTATGGCTGAACCTAGCAAGTTGCAATTTATACCAGATACTGAGGTATGAGCAGTGGTGGCCCAGTGGTATTGGCCGCGACTTACAAGTTGTAGGTCGTGGGTTCGAGCCCAGGCAGGCGCTTTACTTTGTGTAAATTATTTCATCACCACTGCTCTCAAAACGGTGAAGGAAAACATCGTGAGGAAACCGGCATGTCCTAGAACCAAACATTCGAAGACATGTGACATCCACCAACCCGCACTGGGCCCGCGTGGTGGATTACGGCCCATTCCTTCTCACAGAGAGGAGGCCTGTGTCCCAGCAGTGGGAACATTAATATGCTGATGATGTGATGTGTGATGTGACTGAGGTCTATAGTTCCTATTAGGTGTATAAAAATCAAGGTCCTGAGTCAACACGATATAGATATAAGCAAATATAGATTTTAGAATAAAGGTAAAATTCCAAAATAAAAAAAAGTTGAAAATTAAGGTAAATATTGTTACTTACAAGTTTTCGCGAAAATCTAAATTTGCCCAGATCTTTAAAACTTAGCCATCAATAAAAATGATACCCATTTTGTTATGGCGGTATAATGGGTAGGTACGGAACCCTCGGCGCACGAGTTCGACTCAACGCAATAAAAACTGACAAAAATAAATCACATGAACGTATAGCTTGCTGCTTGCCGTCGCGCGATAATTTCAACGCATTGTATCATCATAATTTTTTGTTTACGTGACATAAGCAAGACATAAGCCTATTTCTCACTAACTCATAAATTATCTTCAAATAGGTAGACAGCATAAGCAGATATTAAAGAAGAAAAATTACCTTCAGACACCCCAATTATACCTAGATGAGCAGCCATTTCAAGACGCAGAGAAAATTATATAACGGGAGCATGATTTCTCCAAGGACTTTGAAAAATAAACGACAGCTGCTCGGCGAAGCAATCATGCAGAAGCTCGGATGTTACGGAAAAATGAGCCTTATTTTGAGGTTAAGTCAAAGCATTTATTTCAATTAAAACATATATTCGTTCTTATTTAAAGCACAATTAAAAGCAAAAGTAAACACCAGCGAAAAACTTTGAATAAAAACAACTTTAATGTTAGCTGTGCAGATTTGGGCTTACCACTTGACGAAGACCTCACAACAAACACCACTATTAAAGATATATCAAGTAATGGAACGACTATAAATAATAATAGCATAAACAAAAATAAAATAGATAAGATAAGATATTTATTTGCCCAAACATGTGTATACATACAACAAATCATTACTCTTGCATGCAGGATGACAAAAAAAAGAAAACAAGGTTCAGCCATGTTTTCCATACTATGGCGTCCAAATATTATTACAAGAAAAATAATTAACTGATAATAATTAATTACTCCAATTAATTTAAAAATAAAATAATTACAACTGTCAATAGAAAAAAAATAAAAAAACAAACAATTATATAGTAACCATGTCAAAAATATAGCAAACGTCAAATCTATGTAAAAATAATTCCAAATGTCAACAGTAAAAGAAAAATAAATAATAACAATATCAATAATATTTAGCAAATGCCAAATCTATGTAAAAATAATTTCAAATGTCAACAGTAAAAAATAATAACAATACCAAAAATATTAAGCAAATGTCAAATCTATGTAAATATAATTTTAAATGTCAAAAGTAAAAAATAAATAATAACAATGTCAAAACATATCAAATAATTAAAACATACATTAACAATAATTTATGTCTAGTCTATGTAAAATATCAATCAAATGTCAAATCTATGGAAAAATATCAATAAATTTTAGAAAAATAAAATAAAAATAATTAATGTAAATCCTTGTAAAAAATGCTTCCCCCATATCGGGATAACAGTAAATATTTAAAAAAAAGTGAATTGGATGTCACGTGGTATTAATATTTGCAGCAAAAAGAAACGTCAACTGCTCTGGCAATATAGGATAAAGCCTAGCCAGACCAATAAAACACATCTTAAAAATTACGCCATGAGATATAAAAAAAATTATTAAGCTGCTCAAAATAATTATAAAATTAAGACATCTACGAATAAATCAAAAACTACATGGCAAATAATTCAGCAAAGTAAATTAAATATACCAAAGTGTTCAATAGATAAAATAAAAACTAATAATAAAACTATTACAAAGCCAAAACACATAACGGATCTTTTTAATAACTATTTTATAGACAAAATTCAACCAATTGCAAATTCTGGAACAAGAGTAACGAAACATATTTTGAGTAAAAGAGATTCTATGTTTATGGCACCCAGTACACCGGATGACATTCTTAAAAATATTTTAAATTTATAACAAACATATTTATAACAAATATATTTTTGTAGCAAACATACACACACTCACAAACTTTCGCCTTTATAATATTAGTGTGGTATTTTGCTTAGGCATACCATATTTTACTTACCAACTTACCAAAAAGGAGGAGGAATGTTTAAATTAGAACCAAAAATTAGACCCATTTTAATTTGGTGAAGGTCTGATGAAGGTCTTCGAAGTTATACAACAGAACTCTTTAATAAATAACGGCAAATCTCTCGGGATTGCTGCAATTGCATGTCTTTTTATTGTTTATACTATTACATAACATAACATCACGTCAGTACTCTCTTAAGTGGTACGCAGATCTCTCATTTCGCTGGTTATGTTCAAGTTTCATGATATTCGGGTAACCTATTCTGGCGTTATAGGTACCTTACTAAACAACTTACCTATTAGGTAGGTACCTACAACTAAAAAGGGAAAAATAAAAAATCTTTTTTTCAAAAAAATACTACCGTTTCCAAATAAGAAAACTACAAAGTGAAAAACTAAAAAGACGTAAACAAGAAGAAAATCATGCTGTGCAGTCGGAGGATACATATTCGCGAGCTGGCGGACCAAAACCAGATATATCCTCCGACTGCAAAGCATGATTCTCTTCTTGTTTACGTCTTTTTAGTTTGCTTTTTAAGCAGTCGGGTTTTTTGATCTTTTTAATTAACTTTTTTTATTTAAAACTTTTTAGTTATTTTTTTTTAGAATTGGGTACATTTAAACATATAAGTGTTATATATTTTTGAAATCGTCTCTTAAAATCCTTTATTTTGATACCCCGCACGATGGGTTTCGAAGAAAAAAATTTTTTATTCCCCCACAAAATGGCGCCCAAAATCCGCCATTTTTGTTTTTTCCAATTTTAATGTAGCCAGTGACACTCGCATGATTAAGACGAATCGATTGACGTAAGAATCATCAAAATCGGCCAACGCGTTTGGTCTCTAGAACGCCATATAGGAACAAACATACATACATACATACATACATACATACATACATACATACTTACATACATACATACATACATACATACATACATACATACATACATACATAGACTGATAAACACATTACCCTCCTTCGGCAGTCGGGTAAAAATAGAACGGACTTCCAAAAACAAAGTTATTTTTCACTTTGTAGTTCTTATTTAGAAGTCAGTAGTATTTTTTTGCAAAGATTTTTTTTTTATTGCTAGATGATATGTCTTAGAAGTCCTTAAGGTTTGACCAATAGGGCTCTGCTGGACCACAATTTTAAAGAACCTCCTCAACCTCAACTAGGTCCATGTGCCTGACAGCAGACAGGCAGAAGGATGATGCTGGACGGGAGATTCGTAAGCTTTCGCTAGCGCTAAACCTCACCCAGCTGGTCCAGGGGGCAACGAGGGTACCGGACGTTGATTCGAACACGGCGAATTGCTTGGACCTTCTGCTGACAACTGATCCAGACAGATACTCTGTGTCGATAGCTTCACCTTTGGGTAGTTCTGACCACTGTCTGGTGAAGTCTGTGTCCGTCTATTCCCTGCCCGATCCCAGCCCAAGAGGCACCCGGCGGGTTTGGCGGTCCAAGTCAGCAGATTGGGATGGTATGCGATCTTTCTTCGCATGCTATCCTTGGCAGCCTACTTGCTTTTCTTCGACTGATCCATCGTCGTGCGCGGACGCTGTAACGGATGTGTTGCGTCAGGGAATGGAGTACTACATTCCGTTCTCTGACGTACCAATGTCTAGCGAAGACCGGCCATGGTTTGGCGCCGAATGTAAGCGCGCCGACGCGCTTAAGCATGGGGCATACCTGGCTTGGGTCGACGCTCGATCGCGTAAGGCGGGTGACGTGGGTCAGAAGAAGAAGGCCTTCAACAGGGCTGCCAAGTCATGCAAGATGGTGTTGCGAAGGGCTCGGTTCGACCACATTGGCCGTATAGGGACCAAACTTGCTTCTTACCCAGCAGGTAGTAAAGCGTTTTGGTCTCTGGCTAAGTCGGTCGAGTCGAACTTCTGCCGTCCCTCACTGCCTCTCCTCCTATTTGCCTCTCTTTTTGCGGAATCTTCACGTCTAAATCCTGGTGACGCGCGGCCCCCTCCTTCTTCTGATGAATGCGAGACGAGTATGTCGGACATTTGTATCCATCAGCAGGACGTCCGTAGGGTGCTGCGCAACCTCGACGTGAACAAGGCTAGCGGCCCTGACGGAATACCAGCAATTGTTCTTAGAACCTGTGCGCCTGAACTGTCTCCGATCTTGACACGCCTATTCCGCCTTTCGTATGAGGCTGGAAAAGTGCCGAATGCTTGGAAGCAGGCTAACGTACAGCCCGTGCCCAAGAAGGGAAGTCGAGCTGACCCGGCCAACTACAGACCCATATCTGTAACCTCCATACTCTGTAAGAGTATGGAACGTGTACTTAATATTAAGCTCCTGGCATACCTAGAAGCAAACGATATCCTAAGTTACCGCCAATACGGCTTCCACCGAAATCGGTCTACTGGGGATCTTCTAGCGTATGCCATTCACATCTGGAGTAAGGCCATTGAGAGGCACGGGGAAGCGCTTGCCGTCTCCCTAGACATCTCAAAGGCTTTTGATAGGGTCTGGCACGAAAGCCTTATTGGTAAGCTTCCTTCAATCGGTTTGCCCGGTGGTCTGTGTGATTGGATTGCAGACTTCCTGAGGGATCGGTCCATTCGAGTGGTTATCGATGGCCGCTCCTCGGACCGCTTGGATACTAATGCCGGGGTCCCTCAGGGGTCGGTGCTCTCAGCAACTTTGTTCTTAACACATCTCACAACGAACAACACACGAACAGGCACATTAACGATCTGCTAAAACCCGGTACCTTTGGGTATGCAGACGACAGCACAATTGCTGAGAGATACGTGTCCAACGCTCGTGCTACCGGGCCTCAGATCCAGTCTCTCCGGGAGGCCATGGTGAAGCGCTTGAACCTGTCCTTGCAGGCAGTCTCCGAATGGGGCGATGCCAATCTGGTCAGGTTTAATGCTGCTAAAACTCAGGCGTGTCTTTTTTCCGCTAAAAAGAGCCAATTTCACCCGGCTCCAACTTTCCGAGATGTAACCGTGCCAATAACTGACCATCTTGAGCTTCTTAGCGTTACGTTGACATCGACGCTCAATTTTGGCCCATACATTGAGGCAAAGGCTCAACTGGCTGCCAAAAAGCTGGGGATCCTTGCAAAGGTGAGAAGGTACTTCACGCCAGAACAGCTGCTCATTTTGTATCAAGCGCAAGTTCGATCATGCATGGAGTACTGTTCTCATCTCTGGGACGGATCTGCCAAATATCTGCTTGATGCAGTAGAGTCGATTGAAAAGCGGGCCAAGAATCTCATCAGCGATGAGGCACTGGTTATGTTAAAGCTCCAGAACCTTGAATATCGTCGCCGAGTTGCCAGCTTGTCGGTTTTTTATCGGTTACATTTCGGGGAGTGTGCGATGGAATTGCATGATCTAATTCCGCCCAGCCCGTTTCATCATCGGACTACCAGACGTACGGCGATGCGCCATCGGTACATGGTGGACATCCCACCCATACGCACTAAACGTTTTGAGAATACTTTTATAATGCGTACAGCTAAGGAGTGGAATTCCCTGCCGGAGTCTGTGTTTCCCGATAGGTACAATCTAGGGGTCTTTAAGTCAAGAGTGAATAGGTTACTACTAGGCAAGCGTGCTCCATCGTAGACCACATCTTCGCTTACCATCAGGTGAGATAGTGGTCAAGCGCGAGCCTATAATAGATAAAAAAAAAAAAATGATAGGGGATGGCACATACTTAAATAGAAAGACATACACATTTTACATTAACCAAAATAAAAAAAATAAAGACAAGAAAATGATAACTGAATTGTTTATAAGGAAAACCTCCCTTCTATCTAGGATGACAAGGTTCATAATTATTTCTGTTGCTTATATTTTACCACCTTTAAGTACCTACATTATGATTAATTGAATTTTATCAACAACTGGTAGCCATTTTAACAAGTTACAACGTAATAAATATGGAACGGAATAAACGTAACAGGCGTAAAAACGACGGAAACAAGCAAGTCATTTAAAAGGGCAGATACACAACATATTTTAAAATGTCACGTCTAAACGCCCAGTCTTACTACTAATACTATTTTAAGGGTTTAGCTTAAGTATGTTCCTATATTGTATGTCGTTTTGTGACAAATAAACACTTTTTCTTTCTTTCTTCTTTTCTTTCTTATTTTTTTGAAAAAACCGGTCAAGTGCGAGTCGGACTCGCACACGAAGGTTTCCGTACCCTTATCGCAAAACACTGCAAAAAAAACACGTTTGTTGTATGGGAGCCCCCCTTAATTTATTTTATTTTAATTTAATAATTATTATTTTTTGAAGTGAATATACAACTAAACATTCTGTGAATATTTCAAGTGTCTAGTTTCTGTTACCGTTATTATTATAGAGCAAAAAAACGGCCAAAAAATCACGTTTGTTGTATGGGAGCCCCCATTAATTTATTTTAATTTAATAATTATTATTTTTTGAAGTAAATATACAACTAAACATTGTGTGTATATTTCATGTGTCTACCTGTTGCCGTTATTAATATCGAGCAAAAAACTGCAAAAATATCACGTTTGTTGTATGGGAGCCCACCTTAAATATTTATTTTATACTGTTTTTAGTATTTGTTGTTATAGCGGCAACAGAAATACATCATCTGTAAAAATTTCAACTGTTTAGCTATCACGGTTCTTGAGATACAGCCTGGTGACAGACGGACAGACAGATAGACAGACGGATCGCGAAGTCTTAGTAATAGGGTCCCGTTTTTACCCTTTGGGTACGGAACCCTAAAAAAGACAATCATACCAAAACCACCGGTCGTATTTTTATGAATTTTTTACCAACTTAAAGACAATTTAATTATGTACATTTTAGTATACGATTTTTTATATTTTAAAATCAAAGAAAATATGGAAAGTTGTATTTGGAACAGCCGATGGTTACTGGCAAGATTGAAGAGAAACGTCCTAGAGGTCAGTCTGCGTTAAACACCGAAGTGCACGATGTAAAGGACAGGCATGATGGCGCAAATTGGTAAAGGAAAAGTGGTTTCCACGTCAATGGGGGAATCATGACCATCCGTAATGAGGAAGACGACGCGAGGAGTGGGAGGGTGTGTAGTGCATGTCCGTTCTTTTACCTCAAGGTCGTTGGCAGCTGTTGCCACTTTAATGAAAACAAGCTACGTTTTAAGCTATCCGTCACCGAGATTGTCGTGGCGATTGTCCTGTATATTAATAACATAATACGGCGTCCCTCGGTATTAATGTTACGAACGTGATGCGACTGTTTCGGATTATTAAATGACCGTGTAATTGTGATTTAAAAAATGTTAGGGAAAAAGTATTCTGATTCTGTGTTGCCATTTTTTCAAAGGGCCTTTCTACGGAATGCTGCGTGGTTTAGGAAGTGTCGTTAAAATATCGATTGTGCCATCTACATCACCCATATTCATTCGTGGCCTGCTTGGGTTTTTTTAAATAAATTTAACAGCATTTTTTTATTTATTTATATTCTCGGGTTTGGCCACTATCACATCTGATAGTAAGCGATGATGTGGGCATCAATGAAGTACTCATGAAGGTACCCAACCTATTCACTATTGGAGTTATTAAGTGATAAGTTGAAGGAATATTCAGAATAAGTTTGGAATATCTTGGGCGATCATGTTTTCAGCATTTGACACTCCCTGTAAAGGCAATTCTTGTTTTATGACTTTTCAATAAATTAATTATCATAATAGTCTCTATTTTATATTTCTATGATATCAGTGCAGTGCATAATGACTGGAAAACTTTTAAACAATTGAATTAGATTTCGCAAAGCAACGACTTCTAAAAGCAAAACTCCTGAAAACTTTTAACAGAAAAATTGTCTGAAATATACAACTGGTTTTGTTTTTCATATTCCTACGTCCATAATATTTTATACATTTTATGATCCAGAATACACGTCAAAGCGATGTTCCAGAAAGAAAATGAGATTATGTATGCTTTTCCTTCAATTTTGCATCTGTGATCCGTTTACGAGGCAATCGTATTCAAACCGGTCGCCGTGCCCGAGGCCCCGAGCCAATAACTGATACATGAATTTGAATTCTGGCTCTCTATCAAATGCAACTTAATTATTTAAATGAAAATTGTAGATAGGTATATGATATTTTCACTTAGCAATAACAATTTTTTGTTTACAGTTTTTGTATGTTGATGATGTTTTTTCTTTTATTAAGGTTTCAAATCTTCTATTTTATTATTATTATATTAGTTTTAGAGGATCGATGGAATGGTATCTAATATTCTTTCACGTTAAAACTACTGTTCTATCCGTTCAAAGCTCAAGAATAAAATGTATTTGACATGTCGATGATACTTTACATAATATAGCTTAATGTACCTACTGGCAGATCGCTACAAGCAGAGCCTTTGTCATAGAGAAGCTTATATAAACGGACAGACTTTGTATACAATGTCTCTGGCTACAAGAAGTATTGCCATGATACCTTTTTTTGGGTTCCGTATCCAAAGGGTAAAAACGGGACTCTATTACTAAGACTACACGATCCGTCTGTATTTCTGTCTGTCCGTCTGTCACCAGGCTGTATCTCATATACCGTGATAGCTAGATGGTTAAAAATTTCACAGATGATGTATTTCTGTTGCCGCTATTACAAAAAGTACTAAAATCAGAATAAAATAAATATTTAAGTGGGGCTGCCATACAACAAACGTGATTGTTTTGCCGTTTTTTGAGATCGTGGTACGGCACCCTTCGTGCGCGAGTCTGACTCGCACTTGGCCAGTTTCTTTGATTTGACAAGCTTGCAGGTTATATTAGACGAATTTTCAAATTTCTATTGACTAGAAAATGTTAATCAAAATACCTGACGGAAAAAAGTGTCACTGCAGTAAAATCATCGTATATGACATTGAGGTAATATTGTACTATTAGTTATTACGGACGTAGATGAAATTAATATTTTGTTGGTGAATCTATAAGCCTACATTTTAAAGTTATGTTGATTGTTATGTCTTCTAGTGTGCATTAGTACCGTCCCGCGTATACAGCGCAGATCATTTAACACATTCGCTGCCAAGGACTGGGCTCTCGAGTCCGACACAATGGCTTGCGAAGTTTTCAAGAATAAACTGGTTGTCACATCACATCACATCATCAGCCTATTAATGTTCTCACTGCTGGGACACAGGCCTCCTCTCTGTGAGAGGGGATGGGCCGTAATCCACTACGCGGGCCCAGTGCAGATTGGTGGATGTCACATGTCTTCGAATTTTTGGTTCTAGGACAATCCGGTTTCCTCACGATGTTTTCCTTCACCGTTTTTGAGAACAGTGTTGATGAAATAATTTACACAAAGTAAAGCGTCTGCCTGGGTTCGAACCCACGACCTACAACTTGTAAGTCGCGGCCGATACCACTGGATACAACTGGTTGTATTCTGGTGTAATTATTCTTTGGAGTTACGCTATCGCTGATATCTCAAAGACTCTTTTTGTATCATAATTTTGATTGTTAATTTCTTCTTCTTCTTCTGTAGATATCAGCGGGCTTATGCTGGCCATACACCATCCTTCCTATCAACCAATCGGCATGCCGCATGACGCGATCGATTGGATCAGTTAGAATTGACCGTGTGTGGGTGTGGATTGGATTGTGTGGCGATATTATTGCCGAATATTTTAGGTACTCATATGAACTCCCTGTTGCTAGAAATCGTAAAGTCACTGTTAATCTCTCGTGTGACGAGATAGCGTCTCTCATAACAGTGTCTTGCTTCTCAATTAGAGAAGTAACTAACGTTAGAAGTTTCAAGTAAGCTTTTTCATTCTTTCGTAAATAATTACAATAATCTTTTGGCGTAATCCTCAATTCTGTTAATAAATTTGTATGAGTAAACTGTTTTCTTTTCATTAACCAGTGTTTGCACCACTCTGCTCGATCTTTTCTTTTTTACCCGACTGCCGAAGGAGGGTAATGTGTTTATCAGTCTATGAATGTATGTATGTATGTTTGTGCCTATGTGCACATCACATCTAGAGACCAAACGCGTTGGCCGATTTTGATGGTTCTTACGTCAATCGATTCGTCTGTCACTGGCTACATTAAAATTGGAAAATAGAAAAATGGCGGATTTTGGGCGCCATATTGTGGGGGCCCAACAATTTTTTTTCATCCAAACCTGTGGGCAAAATAAAGGGCTTTAAGAGCTGATTTCAAAAATATTTAACGCTTATATGTTAAAATGTACCGAATTCTAAAAAAAGAGAACTAAAAAGTTATAATGAAAAAAAGTTAATTAAAAAAATCAATAAATCTGACTGCTTAAAAAGCGAACTAAAAAGATGTAAACAAGAAGAAAATCATGCTGTGCAGTCGGAGGATACATCTGGTTTTGGTCAGCCAGCTCGCGAACATGTACCCTCCGACTGCATAGCATGATTTTCTTCTTGTTTACATCTTTTTAGTTCGCTTTTTAAGCAATCGGGTTTTTAGATTTTTTTAATTAACTTTTTTTTTGTTTCAAGTTTACGAGTAAAATGCCCAAAACGGCTAAAACATCGTCGTCTGTCACGGGTAACGCCATGGCTTCAACTGAACGTCTCTGCCGATTGGACAAATCAAATTGATCGTGTGTGGTGTATATGGAAGAACTGCAGATTGGATCAAGCCTATCGCGTCATGCCCATATTATTGGACGATATGAAGGATGGTGTGTGGCTACCATAACGTAAACGTTAATTTGTATTGAAAGTGGATAGGTGCCGTCTGGAGAGAGTAAGGAGAACCCAATTTTTTTGTATACCATCGTTTATGTTATCACAGAATAAGCACACAGTTAGTTAGAAGCCGTACTCCGGCTTTACCGTACGGGCTAGAGGAGTTAGCCTGCCGAGAGCGAGGTTCCGTACGTTTTCAACGGCCCGTGTTTTGGTATGGGAACTGCTGTAGTAGTACTGACAGCAGATTTTTCGTCAGGAGCAAAGCGCCGACTAGTAATTGACTTATAATTATTTATTTTCATTTATTTTTTAAAGCCGTTGGTCCTGCGTCTGATCTGGTCTCGGACGTGTCGGATAGCTGTCCCATTGGACCAAGAGAACAAAATATGCATTTGTGTTGCGCACATATTTGTACCCTATAAAATCTCCTACGTACTTGCCTAATCCGATCCGAAATCACTCCGTTGTGAGTGGCCACCGTTTCTGAAATTCGGTCGGAAGGATTATTTACTTTAAACAATCTATGTTGTCCAACCAGCTTGATGAATCCTCTTTCCCCAGTTTCAACAAGCTCCTGCTGCAAAAAGAAGAGCTGGAACAGAAGCAGCTACACTTACTCCAGGTGGTGGAGAGCGAGAGGACCTCGCGCTGGCAGTACGCACAGCAGTGTGATGAGTTGACCAGTGAAGTCAAGAAGTTAAGGACTGAGGTAAGCTAATCATAATCACCATCATCCTTTTAACGTTCCCACTACTGGGACACTGCGCTCCTCTCTGTGAGAGGGAATGGGCCCGTGAGCCCATGCAGGTTGGTGGATGTCACAACATGTCTTTGATCTTTTGGTTCTAAGACCTGCCGATTTCCTCACGATGTTTTCCTTCACCGTTTTTAGAGCAGTGGTGATAAAATAATTTACACAAAGCAATGTGCCTGCCTGTGTTCGAACCGACGACCTTTTTTTTGCGTGGGGAAATGCTCATGCATACTGCGCCACCACGGGGAGAAAGCGCAGTTATGTGGGACTCCAACGCACTAAAACTTCACGGTGTCCACCTGTGCTGCTTATGGCGGGAACACGGGCACGCGTTAGCACTCACCGCGACGGACCCTTCTCTGGGGGGTAACCCATCACCGGCGCACCCGAACATATTGCACGCCATGACCACCCCAGGGACCAAACCAGCACATGGGTGCCAGACAACCCAGTGTATGCACCCTTGGTCCCCCTGTGACGGGGCGACCCCGTAAAGGCTGCGGAAGGTAGGGAGAGCGGCGCACCGCAATACAGGCACTCCTCTCCCGCCGCGACCTCTAACCCTCAGCCGCGATATCGTATGGGTGGCCCTAGGACGCTCCATACGACATCGTAACCCGCCTCATTTGCGATGTCGCTTCTGTTACCAAGCAGCACCGCAACCTACTTGTTGGCCGCTACGTCGTCGTCGTCAGCTTAATCGGCAAAAGCCCTGACGAGCGGCCCCTCCTCGGTTTTCTCTTCGCCTCACCGTGGGTGATCAAGCCACGGCTACTGAGCCCTCCGCCTAAACAATGCGGGAACCCACCAGGGGGGTCAACCGACTACCTACGGATACGTAAGTTGGGGATGTTTCCATTGAAAATTCCAATTGAACACAGAAGTGTTTGGCAAGCAGTAATAGATGTCTAAGGAATTTAAAAAAATTATAACTACTCTGGAATTAGTTATAATAGCCTCTCAATTATAGTTTTTTTATGCATCATTTTTGTGAAGGATAATTAATAACGATGATATCTGTAGCTTTTCATGATTGCTAGACATAAATTGTGTGTTTCCTACCACAGTTGTGCACGTACAAGAAGGAGCATGAGCCAGCAACACGGGCCGCTTCCATCTCCAGCTCCTCGCCGAGCCACTCGCCTGAAATAGACCCCGCCGAGCTCCGGAAGATCAAGAAAGTTCAGGTATATTTGTGAAGTTTCTATGAGGCCAATAACGGATTGTTAATCTTCTGATTAGGAAGCTATGTCAAGCTATGAAGTTTATTCTTCATTTACCATTAGACGGGTCAGAACTTATATTACAAAGCTTTTTAAAAAAAACATACTACCGACTTCCAAATAAGAAAACTACAAAGTGAAAAATAACTTTATTTTTGGAAGTCGATGTCTTTGGTAGGTACCAATTTTTTGCGTTATGGACATCAACTTCCTAAGGCATATCTCCGTCAATTTTGGACCGATTTTGAAAATTATTTTTTTGTTTGAATAAGTATATTTCGAAATTGGTCCCATTTTAATTTTGTGAAGATCTGATGAAGAACTTCGAAGATAACAGAACTCTTCAAAAAATGACGGCAAATCTCTCGGGATTGCAATCGCATGTCTGTTTATTGTTTATACCATTTCATAACATAACATCACGCCAGCACGCTCTTAAGGCGTAAGCAGATCTCTCACAAAAAGTTTTAAATTTTTCACTTGTTGGTTGTACCTACCTAATAGGCAAGTTGTTTAGTAAGGTACCTATATACCGCCAGAATAGATTACTCGAATATCATGAAACTTGAACATAACCGGTGAAATGAGAGATCTGCGTACCCCTTAAGAGCGTACTGGAGCGATGTTATGTTATGAAATGGTATTAATAATAAATAGACATGCGATTTCAGCAATACCGAGAGATTTGCCGTCATTTATTTATGAGTTCTGTTGTATATCTTATTATTAAAAAAACCGTCCAAGTGCGTGTTGGGCCACGCGCAGTAATAGGGTTCCAAAGTTGCATAATAATGCGGACTAAAAAGAGGGTTTTGTTGTTGTTAAATGTACATTAGAACGGTTTCAACGGCTCACAAAGTCTAAAAACAGGCCCACATAGGTGATGTTTTTTTTTAAATCTATATACTCGCGTTTGACGACTATCTCGCCTGATGGTAAGCGATGATGTGGTCTATGGTGAAAGCACGCTTGCCTAGATATTATTTATTTATTTATTTATTTATTTATTTATTTATTTATTTATTTACTTATTTATTTATTTATTTATTTATTCACTTAAAACATACAATATCCTTACAGGCTAGACCCAATGCGATAATGTAGTACTCTTAAAAATTAGACAGTGCCACTGCTTGTACCATAACAAATTCTATAGGTAGCTATTCTTACGAATTCACCCAAAGAGCAACAGAATATATCGACGTCATCAGCAATGAGGTTAAGAGTGCGGAGCGCGCTCGTCAGCGGCGCCTCACGCAGCAAGTTAGTTCGCGCGCTCGGCACCGCCAGCAACCGTGGCTGGCGACGACGACCCACATACCCGTCTGGCACGACTAGTTCCACCCTTCGCAATATATCCGCATTGTGTATCTTCCCCCTAACTATCTTAAAGATATAAGTCAAAAGTGTGAGTTGCCTCCTGACCCTCAGTTCATTATATCCGACCATACCTAAAACAAATAGTGTTGGATACATCAACGGATAAAATGGATACACCCCGTATGCCCTCATATATTTATATCTAATAAATTTATTCTGTACGCGCTCCAACATGAGACTATATTTAATTTCATGCGGAGCCCAGATAACTGCATTACATTCTAATTGGCTCCTTACCAAATAATTATACAATGCCGTTATAGCCTTCATATTTGTGAAATCTTTAACCATTCTTCCATTTTCTTTAACCATTATCTATTCACCCTTGACTTAAACTAAATAAGGACTAACTGGTAACTGAAGAAGGAGTTATAAAATCCAACTTCGCAACTGAAGTTAGAAAAATATTATCTATTTGAGTACCACCGTGGGTGCGAATTGCAAAAGGAGCCGATACGAGCGCGCGTTAGAGCCACGGGGAATGGTATAGTTCGTTCCTGGATCATTGCGTGCACGCTCCTTGTTTATTTCTCTTTCGGAATTAGAAAAAATCATATGTATACCTCTAATCTCCTCTAATACCGCAGATTAGAGGTGAATCCTCTAATCTGCGGTATTCACTATTTCATTCTTGAAAGTTTTACGCTACTCAATTAGTGATGAAGTCGGGTCGAATATTGACTTTATAGAAGGATAAAACGACAAAAGAAAATAAGTAATTTGCTTGGAAATCGAATCTAATTTGACTTTACTTTTACGTTTTATATCGTCGAAAATACTTCTGCACTAACACAAAATAGGCTCCACCGTATCACCATATGCTCGGGCATAGGCTCCACCATCCGGCACATGCGCCGTATGGACTACGTTCTGGTACTGCCAACGACTCCGGCCACTCCAATGCGTTATTCGAGCTTAAACATTATTAATTTAGAAATCATTATTATTAAGGATGTTATGATTTTATATTTGTATATTTTTATATGGTTCATAAGCATATATTTACTAATCTGTTTTACACAGCTAACAACGTTATTTAAGTTTTTCAATGGCATTTGTACAAAAATTTTACTGTGCCAAGTTGGTCTACTATTACTCGTAAACTTGTAAAGCCTGTTATGATTTCATTTTTGTATATTTTTACATGGTTCGTAAGCATTATATTTACTCTGTTTTACACAGCTATCAACTTTATTTAAGTAATTTTTCAATGGCATTTATACAAAATTTTTACTGTTCCAAGTACATTTTATAAGTTGCTATTACTCGTAAACTTGTAAAGCCTTGTTATCCGTGATAATTTTCCTTTTGATTTCGTTATATTTACTACAGCCGTGAATTTTTTCACATAGCCAAGCGCAACCATTTCGCTGGCAGGGCGGGGGGACACTTGACTCTAACATAAATTTGCAACTTAAAGCTTAATTTTACGCAAACGAATCTCTGAATCGAAAAATGGTTTTAACAAACCCAGTTTTAATATTTTTGAATGGCCTATCCAACGATACCCCACACCATGGGATAGATGAGAAAAAAAATACATCCCCACATTACGTCTACCCGAAAAAAAAAAAATTCATCATTTTATGTTACCAATTTGTCGAAATTATTAATATGTATATTCATGCCAAATTATAGCTTTCTAGTATTTAGATATTTTGAGCTAAGCTGCGGAAGGACAGACGGACAGAGCGAAACTATAAGGGTTCCTTGTTGACTTCGGAACCCTAAAAATGGGACCAATTTCGAAACATACTCTTTCAAACAAAAAAAGTATTTTCATAATCAGTCCAAAATTGACGGAGATATGCGTGAACATACACAAAAAAAACGTATATGACAGAGACCTTGGCATTTGCCAATGTTGGCAGGAAGTGATCTAAGCTTCTGCCAGCGGATTCACCCGCGTGGGAAGTGTTTTCTTATCCCAAGGGAACATTAAACCAGGATGAAAAGATCTATCACTATGCCAAATTTCATCCAGAACCATTCAGCCGTTCTGGTGAAATTGAGTAACAAACATCCATCCATCCAAACTTTCGCAATTGGGTTGTTGAATTTAAAAAAAATACGATTTTTAAAATTTATTTTGAAACTTTACACATCATAAATTATATTGTCGTTGCAAAAATCTCTTAAATATTTTTTTTCAATTTATTATAAGCAATTGAAAATCGATAAAATTTTAAAAAGAACCACCTGTCTACGAACGGGCCATGATTGGTCGCCATGTTGGTGACGTCATAACGTTCAAGGAATTTCACCATAGTACAGTGTCACGTAAATTGACTAAAAATATCCGAAAATTTGTGCAAAAATATTATTTATAACAGCAAATTTTATTTAGACATGTGTGATAAAGGATTCATGAAGGCAAATTTCGAAAAGATATCCATCTGATGGACGGTTTGGAAAAATTGAGCATAAGTAAAGTAGTCGTAATGAATATTACGTGATGTTTGTCATTGTTGTCCATTGTACACATTACATTTAGAAAAATAATTGTCATAATGTAATTGTTGTTACATATGGGTAGGTGATATTCGTGTAAAATAAAAAGCTAACAAACACGATTGGCGCGCAACTTCGACTTTAGATATCAAAAAACTTCATAGGTACCACTAAATATTATACAACCCGAAATCTGTGGAGCCTTTATTTTTATTTATTTTTTGCATAACATCCTTAAAATTTTCGCTATTTTTAATTATTTGCATATCCCTTTATAATATTAAACACAAATATCTATATAATATAATTACAAACACTAAAAAACTTTGTAGAACAAAAACGTGAAAATATTAATTCGGTACATTTTCAAATATCTCTTAAATGCGTCGACCGATTTTCACAATTCAAACAGAAATATTAGTTTTACGCCTATATCCGTAATTTAAAATTAAAACAATAAATATATCTCCATAAACAAAAAAACATGTTTTCAAGTTACGTAATTAAACAAAAATGTCAACTTTGCTCGAAAGTTTCCTTAAAATTTACTTTTCTCAATCTTTAATGATCAAATTAAGAAATTAATCAGAATCTAATACTAAATTAGAACAAGATAACAACATAATTAACATATTCTAATTGGAATCTAGTTAGACATAGAACATTTCTCAAAACTTTAGTACAGTTTGCTAGGTTGGGTATTGCGCGAATCACATAATAATGGGGAGTAATTTGTAATATTCGTACATAATGATGCGAAGCAAGCACGATAACTTTTAAGGTTCGATATTTATGATCAATGTATTCGATATTCATCAATATATTGACAATAATAACAAGATGCAATTGGTTATAAGTCAAAACACTGTATAAGCTATGTGCCACAATGAGTAGAAATTAACGTTGTGACGTCACACGGGCTCGGCTTTGTTCGGAAAACTTTCGGGGTGCTTTCTGTACTGGATTCAAAAAAATATTTTCGATTGGATTTTACTTTGTAATTACAATGAAAAAAAAAACTAAAAATAGTTTTGTATGAAAACTTATATATGATCTTTCCATTTATTACAAAAAAAAAGTTGGTTCAACAAACCAATTATAATATAAGTAGGATTCTTACTGGTGTCTACGTTGTATTCATGATATTTCCATTGTATAGAGCTTCTTCCGCGGCTGGCTGTGCCGCCGGCGCTGGAAGCAGATCGTAGACGAGTACATCAAGAGTCCGCACGCCGAGAGCATGCGCAAGAGGAACAGCCTCGTCTTCAAGATGGTGGAGGCTGAAGAGGAGTATCTGGAGCAGATGGAAATTATGGTGAGTCTACTTTTGTGTCAATATATAGTTTGTAGTCAACAGGGAGATATTCTTTGTACGCTATTATTGGGAATCGAATCGCGTTTGACCATACCTGATGGTAAGCGCTGATCTGTTCGACGGTGAAGGACGCTTGCCTAGAAATAACCTATTGACTCTTGATTAGACCCCTAGATTGCGGCAACATTATTTTAATTTCTGTTTAATACTCTTTTCGCTAGGTCACCTGCTTCCTCCGCCCCTTCAAAATGGCCGCTAGCTCCAAGAAGCCGCCGTGCACGCACGAGGACGTGAACTCCATCTTTCTGAACAGCGAGACGGTGCTGTTCCTCCACCAGATCTTCTTCAAAGGCCTCACGTCGCGGATGGAATCCTGGCCCACGCTGGTCTTAGGTGAGTTTTATATAAATTTATAGTTTCAGTGAAAAGCTCATCCTGTCATTCAAATTTGATGTGGCTTTTTTGTAGAATGTTTGGTTACACGTTCGGTTGGACAATCCACTACGTTTCCACATGTTACTAATTTATATTAGATACAGTTTTTGTAAAATTAAATTTAAGCAATATACATATAACAACAATACAATTTTTTCGTTGTATAAGTTATGTCCTTTATTCCGTCGCACCTTCTTTTCTATCAAAATCAAAACTCTCAAAGCAACGTTATACCTTATGTTTGGCATTGAAGTTCTAACACCATTGCTCATCTCCCAATACGTTTACCCTGAATACTTTTTTATACTTACTATCTTAAACCATCTACCACTTGTCAATATAAACTCTTTTAACCGTGTCAAAGTAAACAAAGGATTACACTTAGTAGTGCACCTACATACAGGAGACCTATTCGACATGCTGCTGCCGATGCTGACCATCTACCAGGAGTACGTGAGGAACCACCACTACTCGCTGCAGGTGCTCACCGAGTGCAAGCAGAGCGCGCCCTTCGCGCAGCTGCTCGCGCGCCTGGAGACCAAGCCGGCCTGCCAGAGCCGCTCGCTGGAGACGTTCTTGACGTATCCTATGCATCAGGTACGTCTGCTGCTGGGCAAAAGTCTAGCCTTCCATTGTTCCCAATGTGTTGTCTTTTCCGACCAATCCACCTCTAAGTCGGCGACGACACCCGTCTTTGGCTCCCTAAAGAAAACGAGACAAAAGTGTTTCGCTCACTGTCTGCCGCGATTTAACGATGTAGCTTCCGTCAATTTGCAGATTACCTAGTTAATGCGCATATTAACGAATTCTGTATTCTAACGGTAACATATATATTTTTTAAACTTTGCCCCCCCCTCTAGGAATTTCTTCCTATATCGTGGGTGCGTTTACAAACATTTAAACTCACATACACAAGACACCCAGATCCGGAACAATTATCTGTAGGCCATACAAATATTAGTTTCGTGCAGGCATCAAACCCGCGACTCGCAGCGCAGCAGCCGATCGCTCAACCATTACGTCAACCGTGTCGTCTTTGGATAACGTTTAAACTGCGGGGATAAAGCTATTCTTTTATATGATCATATTCTATTCAGTGTAAGTCTGAAGATGACACCGGTGATCGAAAATCAATCTCCTTAGTCTATGTTGGGATCGGCTTCCAGTCTAACCGGACTCAGTGATTTGCATGAGTACCAGTGTTGTACATGGAGCGACTGCCTATTTGACCTCCACAATCCAGTAACAGGGTAACAAGATACCCCTTACCAAGACGACCGTGGTGTCTTGGTAAGACCAGTGACCATCAGTTCACGGTATGCGTGTGGAGGATTGAGGGATATGTCGTGAGGAAAGTTTTAAGTATGGGAGTGTGGTAGGTTATAGGGGTAGAGGCAGGCCAAAGAAACAATACATGTGTGAAGATGAATCTCAATACACATATTTTAAATCAGAAAGAAGTGTTTTAAATAAATAATAATTTGATTGCTTTATTTTAATTATATATTTACATAAGTACCTACATAACAATACAATACAAGTATGAGAAAACATTAATTTTACAACAAATCACAAATAATGAGGTTGATATTTCTGTAAGAACAGTTTTACAGAAGCAAGGCAGGTATAACTTATGGCCCGGTTCTTAAGCTATAATTATTAGTTCTAGACTATTAACACAAATATGTGTGTTAGTAGTCTAGTATGTGAAAATTAATACAATTTGTATTCGATCATTCAGTATACTGGCACGATTCAATATCGTTAACCTTTGTTTTATTTAGCCACATTAATGAAACAATAAATTAAAATGAGCAATTAAGGAACTTTGTTTTTTTTGTCAACTTGCCTCTAAGATCATTTCAAACGAAAGCTGCTGAGTATAGGCTTCTCCCACGTGTCGTCCCACCACAACGATCGGTCCGGACAACAATAGATTTATTTACTTTATACTTCAGCAATCGCAGCTCGACTATCGGCAGGTTCACAGAACATTCCTCCTTGCAAATTGTTATCGTGATTCCTATGCCTTACTGATAACGATCTTTCATATAATTTCTTAACATAGAATTCATGCCATATCTCCCGATTACTCCTTACAACGACGAAAAAAACGTCCAATAGTATTGTATTTAAATAATAAAATACTGTTTGTAGAAGTATTGCTGTATGAACGGGCCATATCAGTTTTATGACATAATTTGTCAGCAGGAGGATATCACTAAAAATAAATATAAACGTGGCTAAGTACAAACGTCGCCAGATAACCGTAATTGCATGTGCGCTTGAATTAAAGCTACGACTAATTGAAAATACAATTATAAAATAAAAGACACTGTTCAGTACCAAAGGTAAAATTAGATTCCCTATTAGCATGATATATCCTAAATCAATCGTAGTCACATATTTATGTGCACAAAAAGACATACCTGATGTTATTAAAGCCAAGCCCCAACCAAAGAGGCTACTTTTAAGATACCTCCGTTGTATATGTTTACTGAAAACTTTAACAATATCTCCGTAAAACATATGACATATAACAACCAACCAATGGTTCTTCGCTGTTGAAAAGTACAAAAATATATGAAAACTAACTTCATGCCAACATAAATTGTCGCACTTTTCATAAACATGTTTGCCATTGTAAACCTTGATCGTTAAAAATGTGTATAGTAAGATATTTGTTAGAATTGTGTTGAGGTATACAAAGTTTTTGATGTTACGGAATTTTCTTATGATGCACCATGATGTCACTCCAAATATAAACGCAAGTAGAGTCAGCACAAAAACAACGAAATGTATTATGGATTTCAAAGTTAATATTTTCTGCCATTCCTGATGAACAGAACTCACTGAAGTCACGTTACTAGTGCCATTATTACACATGGCGAATGCCCTTTGCATAGTTTACCACAGTATTTATATTTATTTATGATAATTTTTTACTGTTTGGAATGCACTGCCGTTCAATAAAGGTGTTTCGCCGAAAGTCAATGAAATAATAACGCTACAAACCGATTGAAAGAACTAAACTTTCAAATTAGAGACAAATTAAATGATTATTATTCCTGTTTTACTGTAACTTTTATCTTGTGCGTCATTAAGTAGCGAAAATAATAAGGAAAATGATTTTAGTTTTACACTTATTAGCATCAAACAGACGCATTTGTGTTAGTCATAAAATAAATAAATGTTATTATACCTAGAAGGTATGCAGAGCAGTCAATGCGTGAACACTGGTTAGCAAGTTCTAAATTTAAATTTGCCATAGAGAATGAAACATACATCACATCATGCCTAAATTGATTAGTCAGAGATACACACATAGACCACCCACACATACATAGAACACCCACACATACATTTCGTCTCTAAATTTGAATAAAGATTCTGTTTATCGGTGCTAAGCGTAAACTAACCTTGGTTAAATAAATTTAAGCTACAATTCAATTTTTCATCGTTACATCGGTCTTTCTTAGCTCTTTTTACCCGACTACCAAAGGAGGGTAATGTGTTTATCAGTCAATGTATGTATGTAAGTATGTATGTATGTTTGTTCCTATGTGGCGTTCTAGAGACCAAACGCGTTGGCCGATTTTGATGATTCTTACGTCAATCGATTCGTATTTCGTCTTAACCCTGCGAGTGTCACTGTCTAAATTAAAATTGGCGAATAGAAAAATGGCGGATTTTGGGCGCCATATTGTGGGAGCTCAATTTTTTTTTATCTTCCTTCCCTTTCGTGTGGGGTATTAAAATAAAGGGTTTTAAGAGGTGATTTTAAAATATATAACACTGTTACCACAATGTTTAAATGTAAGTCATACTAAAAAAAAAACTAAAGAGTTATAAATAAAAAAAAAAAATTAAAAAATCTAGTTTTGGTCAGCCAGCTCGCGAATATGAATCCTCCGACTGCACAGCATGATTTTCTTCTTGTTTACGTCTTTTTAGTTCGCCTTTTAAGCAGTTGGGTCTTTTGATTTTTTAATTTATCTAGCCGAAGTAATTAATAGGAAAGTCGTTAAACATTTAGAGGGCGTATCGTTCTTTTAACAATTTAGAAGGAAATTAATTACCCCAAGTTTTGTCATCGAGTAGCTGTCAAACTGTTATCAGAAGCACATATACGCTCCTCAATTAATTTCGTGATTTGTGATAAATACTGTGAAGTTGAGCCCCAAAATATTATAAAAGCATAGTTGAAGTGTCTCAGAAACAGTGTTATCGTTATCTAGTGTTTTTCTGTCCTAAAAACTTAAAAAAAACTTGTCTAAATCATATAAATTTAAATCAGTGAAAAAAATCTACCCACATTAGAATTAATATTTTTCTGCCTCTTGTCAAAATTTTTAATATGTCATCTAAGCCACTGATAATTGGGTTGCCATCTTCAAACCAGTGCTACCACATAAAAATCTAAATTACTCCGGAAATTACGGATCACGTTACCGAAAACCGCTCAGGAGGAGGTGACCAGGCTCCTGTGTTGGTCAATACTACTGGAAACAATAGTAATAACAAAAAAATCGTGCAACAAGCTTTTTATCCAAGTTTCTATATATCGCGACAAAGGTCCTCATCAGTAGGAAGTACCTCAGCTCAGGCAGCTCCGCCTAGAAATGAGCCTGATAACACCAACTTAGGTAATCCACATTGTGAACCTAATGTTCCTTGCCCCCCAACATGGCAAAGGGTGTGTCTCGACGCCACCTCTTCCTAATGTGTGTGCGCGTGTGGTGAAAAGTGTTAAATCCAGTGCGCTTGTTCGTGTGTCATGTCTTGATTGATATAGTGATGCGTGTTCATTGTGATGTGTACCTAAAAGACGCATCGCATGATTCACGTATTCACCACCGCATGATAGCGGGCGAAGAGAAAAACCAAAGGACAACACAAATAACATGAGACCGTTCAGAGTGGTGATACGAAACCTCCATCCGTCCACACCCACAAGTATAATCAAGGAAGAAATTGAGGCAACGGGGAACACAGTTGTTGGGGAAATAATCAAAGCCAAATTCGGCCCTGAGAAAAAATCTACCCCAACATTCTTTGTTAACCTAGCTGCAGGGCCAAATAACAAAGCGCTAAAAGATCTCAGGTACATCTATCACCAGTCTATTGTCATTGAGGACCCAAAAATATAGAAATCAATTGTTCAATGCCAACAGTATGGACATTCCAAGAATTATTGCATGCGTCCATATCGTTGTGTAAAATGAGGATTATCTCATAAGACCTCGGAGTGCCAAAAGCGTGATCGTCTTACCCCTGCAATGTGTGCTCTTTGCAATGGCCCTCATCCAGCAAATTACAAAGGATGCGAAGTTTACAAAGAAATACTGGCCCGAAGAACCAAAATGCCTTCACACAAAGTAGACATGACCCGGCAAGTTGTTAACATTGGTTATGGAACTTCAACAAATATGCTTGGATACACTACCAAGGAGAGAACCCAAAGGGTTAAACCTACCTTCGCTGAAGTTCTGCAGCAGAAGAAAGATCATACAGTTGAGATAAAGACCGGATCTAACCCAGCTGCTCCTTAAACAAACCGAAAAGTTTGAGTGCATCTTCCAACAAATGAGTACTCTTATAAGTCTCATCATCAAGCTCGTCGATCGTCTTACAAAATGAATGCACTAAAAATAGCTACCTGGAACCTTAATGGACTAGCCCCTAACAAACAAGAGGTCGAGCTTCTAATCTCTGAAGACAAGATTGATATTCTTCTCGTAGCTGAAGCACATGGTACCTGCAACACAAATATCATATTCAAAGAACACCAATTCTATATGACAAACCACCCAGATGGCACTGGGCATGGTGGAACAGCGGTCATCGTCAGCAAGAAGGTGAAACATCACTTAATGCCAGAATACAGAACTGAACACTTTCAGGCAACAACTATATTAACGTGTCGGCATTGTACTGCCCCCCTAAACATAAAATAGACGAAAACATGTTCACACGATACTTCCACCAGCTCAGAAATTGTTTCATTGTGGGTGGTGACTGGAACGCTAAACATATTAGCTGGGGCTCTAGACTCACTACAACACGAGGAAGACAACTTAAAACTAGCATAGATAAAAGCCACTTATTGGTATCCTCCAACTGTGAACCGACGTACTGGCCAACAGATTTTAACAAAATCCCGGACCTCCTTGACTTTTTTGTACTGAAAGGACTACCAAGGCACTAACTTAAGCCTGAATCCTGCTACGACAGCTCCTGTTATATTAACAATAAGCACTATGTTAATAGAATTCGAGACCGTAAATGTGCTTACGTCCAAACACACCGACTGGGAATCCCTCAGGAATTACATTGACAGCAACATACAACTGAATATACCATTGAAAACTCCAGATGACGTAGAAGAGGCAACAAAATACATAAAAACACTTATTCAGGAAGCTTGTTGGATCAATACCCCAGAGAAACAAATAAAAGATCGGCATTGTAACTATCCACTAGACATTAAAAATGCTCTACTCGAGAAACGCTGACTTCGAAGAATTTGGCATCAAAATAGGCTACCAGCAGATAAAACTGTATTTAATAAAGCCGCCGGAAACCTGAAAGAACTCCTACACAATTGGAACAATAAGACATTGGAAGACCAACTGGAGTCTTTAACAGCCACTGCATCAACGAATTATTCATTGTGGATATTCACTAAAAACTATAACAGGCCTCATAATGCTAGGCCTGCTCTTGAAATCGCATCAGAATGGGGGCGAACATCCCAGGAAAAGATAGACGCATTTGCACGGCACCTCGAAAAAGTCTTCACACCAAACCCAGACATAGACATGGAAAATAAGGAACTAGTTGATAGCGTCCAACAACAAGCATTTCAAATGTCGCCACCCCTGCGCCCTATTACAGTATGCGAAGTCTGGCGGGTTAAATTATCACAGAGCTTCATGATAAGAAAGCACTCGGGTACGATCTCCTCACCAAAGAAATACTGAAACAACTACTCAAAAAAGCCATTGTGTTTCTTACATCACTCTTTAATGCCATTTCAAGAATCCAATACTTTCCGCTAGCATGGAAGGTATCCCAAATCATAATGATACAAAAGATGGGTAAACCTCCTCACGAAGTTTCTTCATACAGACCCATAAGCCTTCTGCCAATCCTCTCCAAAGTCTTTGAGAAGCTACTGATGTACAGGATATTACCAATTCTTAATAATGAGAAAATTATTCCCGACCACCAATTTGGCTTCAGACAGGATTCTACTACTGAACAAGTCCATCGGGACTACGACAAGATAAGGAAAAGCCTAGAAGAAAAGCTATACTGCTCCTCAGTGTTTCTGGACATCCAACAGGCCTTCGATAGAGTTTGGCAAAAGGGTCTGTTATACAAGCTGAAAATCAACCTTCCCTACCAGTACTATTGATGAAGGGAGGATGAAGGAATATTTCAAGTAAAAGAAGCAGATGTGACATCGCGATTCTGTATCATAACTGCTGGAGTACCGCAAAGGTCGGTACTGGGACTGGTTTTGTACACATTGTACCCTGCGGATCTCCCGAAGGCTGATGAGGTTACTACAGCAACATTTGCTGATGACACCGCAATACTGGCGAGCCATACAGATCCCGTTATTGCCTCTCACATGTTGCAAGAGAGTCTCGACAAAATAACCACATGGCTAAAAAGGTGTCGGATAAACACGAGCGCAAGCAAATCGGTTCACGTCACATTTACGCTGCGAAAAGGTGACTGTCCACCTGTACATCTCGAGAATGTCACACTATCTCACCACGACAGTGTAAAATACCTAGGGTTACATCTCGACCGACGTTCGACGTGGAAGAAACATCTTAAGACCAAGAGACAAGAACTTAATATCCGTTACAAGAACTTACACTGGATCATGGGACGAAACAGCAAACTGAGTACCGACAGCAAACTTTTAATATATAAAGTGATTTTGAAGCCAGTGTAGCTTTATGGCATTCAACTTTGGGGCAGTTAGTCAATTAGTGGCGTTCCCTGGTTTGTGACGAACGCTGAAATACACAATGAGTTATCAATGAGTACCGTCATGGACGAGATTAAGAACATCACAAAAAGATACCAGGAAAGAATGGAAAGGCACCCTAATGATTTGGCTGCCGCACTGAATACAACAAGTTACAGAAAAAGACTCAAACGGAAAGACATTGTGTAGTCCACCCACACCTGTGTGGACGTAAACACGAATAAGGAGTAGATCACTCGTTGGAGTCACGCTCTTCCCGCAAATGTTTAACCTTCAACTCATCCGCTAAAAGTTTAAAACTGATCGCGGATCAAAAATGGAAAAAAAAGACGTTTTGGCGACGTAGTTAATCTTGTTTTTGGTTGGTAGCAAACATATATGTCTGCAATTCGTAAGTTTTTGTTCTTACATAGTTTTAACGAGCTTTTATTTAACTAGCTTTGTTAGTTAGTTGGTATCTAATCTTGTAACTGAAATTTATAACAGTTATCCACTAACTATAGAGCTGAAATAAATAGACGTTTGTTTTGCACGATTAGATGAGGGACATCATTCTAATAATTCATTTTTTATCCGTAGTCAACTTAATCAATGATTAAATATATATTAGTAACCAATGGTAAACATTTTAAACCATTGGTTACCATATTTAACCATTTCTGGCCTGGAGTTCTAAAATACAGGCCTAGGCTTAGTTTAGACTCCAGATCTCCCACAAATTACACACTTTGCCAATATTTCTGTGTCTGACTGTAATTTGTACTCACGTTGATATGTAATTTGTGGAGATAAATAAAGATTTTTTATTATTTATTATTTTATTATTGTTTGACTAAGAATCAAAAAGTGTGTCTTAATCAATTATTTTTCAAGCATCCCCATGATATGGGTATCAAATGTAAGAGTTTTATGCGTTATTATGCGTACAGCTAAGGAGTGGCATTCCCTGCGGGAGTCCCGATAGCTACAATCTAGGGTCTTTAAATTAATTTTTTAATTTTATTTTTAACTCGTCAAAATAATATGCCAAGTTGACATTAGGTACCTAATTATTCTCTATTCCATTGCATTATTTGAAATGCTTTTAGTCAGCATAAACGTAATGAAAGGTAGAAGGAACTTTGTCGCTCAGCTTTTATATTCCAAGTAATTAAATTCTAAAGGCCAGGTGTACTCGCAACCGACGGCGTGCGTGTATGACTAGATGTATGAAGGTCGAACGAAGTAAAAGGAGTATTTAAGGATCGTAGCAGGTGGCGTACTGTAGTTTCTACCTATCCACATAGGAAAAAGGCGTGAGCTGATATTATATGTATGTATATTCTCTACTATTAAACGAGCAATATTTGTAAATACCTATATAATTATATTATAATCACGCAAAACAGCTCTAACGATTTCGATAAAATTTGCAACATAGGGGTTTTCGGGGGCGAAAAATCGGTCTAGCTACGTCTCATATCTTGGAAAATTCGATGAAAAAAACGATAAAATTGTTGTCTCTATTTTTGGCCCAGGTACTCAGATAAGTACTCATGTTTTTTTGTATATTAATACATGTCTACTCGTGACTTTACAAAGAAACGATGGATTGTGTGACATGGATGTCGGTGAATAGATATATGAAAATTGACTGCCGAACTCAAATAAATGGGATTAAGGGGGCAGGAGGATGATGTAAAGAGCAGGAGGATGATGTATTTTTCCACGCGGTAGGCAGAATCTATCTCTATACAACTAAAAAGTGTTTTGTTAAAAATAAGTTATTTCCTAAAGTTTGCCTTATGTTCATTCCCAGCCTGAGTTTGATCCTCAGGTATTAGCGATACTATTAGATGTTGTAATAATACAGAGTGTGTTTGTTAAGGTTACAGGAATCGAACCCGAAAATCATTGAATTGAATTGAATCATTGAATATCAATATTTAAAAATATTGCAATATAAGTAATGCAATATAAGTTTTCATTTGAAACTGGACACGAGACTCTTTTCAGTGTTTTTCGCTATTCTTCATAGTTTCGGATTTGTCCGTCCACGCGCTCTTGAAAAATTCATCTTTTAATCTTCTTACTTCGACCTGCGTTATATTCCAGATCCCTCGCTACATTATCACTCTACACGAGCTGTTAGCTCACACACCACACGACCACGTGGAACGACGCAGTCTGCAACATGCGCGTGCGCAACTTGAAGAGCTATCTCGACAGATGCACGATGAGGTGAGCTAAACAAGACAGTTTTTCTCTTATTTACTTTTTAAACGAGATCCACACCTTCGCTTACCATCTGGTCAAGCGCGAACCTATTGAGAATAAAAAAAAGATAAAATATTATAATTTGACCTATAAGATTTGGAAATGTGCCACGATGACTTTTTTATAAGGCATAAATGTTTTGTAAGTTATAATTCTTATAATAATTCATACTATTGGTGGACAGGTCAGTGAAACAGAAAACTTGAGGAAGAACTTAGCCGTGGAGCGCATGATCATCGAAGGATGTGACATTCTCCTGGATGTCAATCAAGTATTCATACGCCAAGGTACTTTGATTCCCCCCAAAACATTGTATATTTTTATTGATTATTAAAAAAACTGCTACAGAATTATTGAACCTATAAATAATACATAACTACAAGTTTATTATTTCAGGAACCTTATCCCAAGTGGTAGGCAAGGGTCGTCGTGCAACATTACAAGCTCGGCAGGCATTTCTCTTCAGCAACCATCTGCTGCTTACCACGCGAGCTGCAGGAGGCAGGCTTCATCTCCCACCGGCTGGAAGGTTGCCGCTGCATGATGCTCTGCTCATTGAGGACCCGGCCAATCATGATGATGATGGTAAGCACTGTAACAAAATAACAATAATACCAGCCAGTAACAGTCCCGCTACGAGGCAAAGGCCGGCCAGGTTTTGGTTAAACAATTCGACAGCCTTTACAAAAAATCATATACAGGACGCATTAAAGAACCAATAAGCAGATAGAATCGAAAGCAAGGACTCTGCATAACACCTAGTGTCTGAAGAAATACCAAAGTCCAGAATTTAAAATAGAAATCTATAATAAGTATAAGAGATTCTAAATATATTTCTAAATAATATTAATATTAAAAAAGCTTTTTTACAAAAAAATACTACCGACTTCCAAATAAGAAAACTAGAAAGTGAAAAATAACTTTATTTTTCGAAGTCGGTGTCTTTGGTAGGTACCAAATTTTTAAATTATGGACACCGACTTCCAAAAAAAAAGTTATTTTTCACTTTCTAGTTTTCTTATTTGGAAGTCGGTAGTATTTTTTTGTAAAAAAGCTTTTTATTTTTCACTTTTTAGTTGTACCTACCTAATAGGGAAGTAGTTAAGTAAGTACCTATAACGACAGAATAGATTACCCGAATAACACGAAACTTGAATATAACCGGTGAAATGAGAGATCTGCATACCCCTTTCGAGCGTACTGGCGTGATGTTATGTTATGAAATAGTATAAACAATAAACAGAGATGCGATTGCAGCAATCCCGAGAGATTTACCGTTATTTATTGAAGAGTTCTGTTGTATATCTCCGAAGTTCTTTATTAGATCTTCACCAAATTAAAATGGGACCATTTTCGGAATATAATCTTTCAAACAAAAAAGAATTTTCTACATCGGTCTACAATTGACGGAGATATCGGTGAACATACATAAAAAAAAAAAAAAAAAAAAAAAAAACATACATAATGTCGAACATAGAACCTCCTCCTTTTTTGGTAGTCGGTTAAAAATGTACGATTATTTATTTCAGATACAACATCAGTATGTTCATCACCCGGCGGAGACATCTACCAGGGCAAAGACTTCAAGATTCTTGTCGAAGTCAAGGGAGAGCAGATTTGTGCTCATTTAGGTAAGACCTCCTGACATTTTTTTTTCCTTTCTTACCTTTAATGCAAGCTACTAAATTATGCTTAATAACATTGTATTTGTGTAAATTCGAAGACATGTGGCATCCACCAACCCGCACTGGGCCCGCATGGTGGATTACGGCCCATTCCCTCTCACAGAGAGGAGGCCTGTGTCCCAGCAGTGGGAACATTAAAAGGCTGATGATGATGATGATGATTGTATGTATGTTATAAAATCATCCTTCTTCTTCCTTGATCCCAATTTTCTCTTTCCTCTTGCTACTAAAATGTTTCTCTCTCGCTCTCTCTTGGTCGGTCCCACATATATGAGGATCGTGGTCAGCATCAGGGTCACATCATCACTAAAATGTTTGGGTAATATCACATAATATCGTTTAATAATATCATTTATTTATAACATAAGGCACATTTTACAATAAAATATCTTTAAACATATAAAAGAGCACAGTTGTTTATGGGAATAAATATAATGACCACCAAAAAAAACTTTCTAACGATAACCTCTATCACCTAAAATATATACTAATCAGCAAAAAAAATAAACCTAAACCAAATTTAGTAAATTGATCACCAAATTTCATAAGTGCTAAAACCGTAAGATATCAAATCTAGTGATTTGGTCAATGAATCAGTCCAAGAGCGAGCGAAGCGAGCTCGGGAGCTAAGGGCACCCCGACACGGACAGGTTAGGTTCGAAGGAGATGACGGGAGCTGAAGTGAGCGAGCAAAGCGAGCGAACTCAGCTCCCGTCATCACCTTCGTGTTAGTTTACTTTAGACCCTGTATTCAGAAATAGGAGCCCCGCCCAGCGGGGCTCCGTCGACTCTGTTGCGATTCTAAATTTAATTTTGGTGATCATTTACTATTTTTGTCAGTATATTACTAGATTTGGTGGTTTGTTAAACATAAGCCGTTGTTTATTTGCCTGAACTAGGTTGAACCTGTGTTTCAGGCTAGAAAGTGCTTAAAACTTATAATAATAATAAATTAACAATTAGTATAACTTGTAATGTAGAACTTAAAATAAATTAAATGAAAGACACAGCAAAAATAGTACATTTCGTGTCGAGCATAAAATGTCGAGATTTTAACACGAGCTATTTAACCAATTTCGAAGAGCCGAAGGCGAACGTCGAAAGCTACATGCGAGTGTTAAAATAAAGCCTTTTTATGCGAGACACGAACGATTATTTTTCTACTACCTGATGAGATTACTTAATTAAATGCAAATAAGTTCCAACAACAATTTATTAGAAACTTTCAGACTAAAAGCCACAGGCTATGTACACACAATCAACATAATATGCTACTAGGCGATGAAAACATGCTCATTTTACCGAATTACAGATTGGGTGTTTTTATAGAGAGAGAGGAAAAGTTGGCGCGTGTATTTTAGCAAGAATTATTAATGAATTCAAAGTTCTAAAAGAAGTAAAAAAGCTATCTAAAACTAATTTTATTGAATACTGTGGCGTAGAACTCATGAAACATAATGTAACTGTCGTCTGTATGTATAGGGTTTCGAAAAATACCCATAAAAAGATTCATCTTTCTCTTTTTTTCGAATTTTTTTGAAAATTTCCTTTCCCTTATTACACTTGGGAAACCTAATAAAACTATAATAATTTGCAGGGATTACAATATACATATTCTAAAAAACGATCAAATTGCCAAGACATTTATGAATACAGTTTATGGATTTAACCTCAAAATACTAACTAAACAACCTACTCGCTTATCCAGCGGTACCTGTATAGACAATATATTTCATAATGCTCGTGGTAAAAACGGAGAAGTAATTGAGACTGCACTATCGGACCACATTGTGCAAATATTAAAATGCAATATAAAAAAACGTGTGCAATTCATTCGTGAATAATTTAAATAAGAGACTTCTCTTCGGAATATATAGAAAACTTTATTGAGTGTACTGCAAGCTTAAGCTTCAGTGAGCAAATCTAGCATACGACAACTTTATAGACATATTTAAAGCTTTTTACGATCTATGTTTTCCTGGAAAAAAAATTACTAAGACTATTAATAAAAGGCAAAAATGGCTTTCTGATGGCATAAAAATGTGCAACAAAATAAAACACAAACTACTATGGCAATACCGTAAAATAAAAACAGAGGACAATAAAACAATATACACTTCATATACAGCTCGATATATAAAAATTATAAGGCTAACAAAGTATGTACAAAATAATCATTACATTAAGACATCTAATAATAAAAGCAAAGCAACTTGGAAAATTATTAATGACAACAAAGTTGATTTCCCTCAAGAACCACTAACGAAAATTATTTACGATTATAAAGAAATAGTAAAAACCAAAGACATCTGCAATGCATTCAATGACTTTTATACTGACTAAATTACTCCATGTTGCAGTAAACTGCCGCAGCAAATAAACAGAGTGAAAAATTTGTTTTTTTTAGTCCAACTACACCAGAAGAGGTATCGAGAACGATTCAATCTCTCAAAAATACTAAAAGTACACAGGAAACGATAACATAACAAAAACATTATCAAAAAAGTCCATCATATTATTTGTCATCCACTATCATCTATACTATCTATACTAATAATATAATATTATAAAGAGGAAAGATTTTTTTGTTTGTTTGTTTGTTTGTTTGTTTGTACCGAATAGGCTCCGAAACTACTGGACCGATTTAAAAAATTCTTTCACCAATAGAAAGCCACGTTATTCCTGAGTAACATAGGCTATTTTTTAATCCCGAAAACGGGTCCTGTGGGGTGGCCCACGGGAGCGAAACCGCGGGCAACTGCTCGTATATTGTAAACATATGTTTTGAAAAAAAAAAGGAGTCTTCAAAGTCAAAGTCAAATATATTTATTTCAACTAGGCCAATAAGCGGCACTTTTGAACGTCAAACATTAAATCTAAATTAAAAATGTACAAGTAATAAAAATTGACTCTACCGTGCATTCGAAAAGTAGCTTGTTATGGAGAACGCACAAGAAACTCCATATTATACTCCATTCCCAGATAAACTTAAAGTATCTATTATTAATCTATTGTATAAGAAAGGGGAGAAGACTTCAATAAAAAAATATCGACCAGTGGCATTAATACCGGTATTCTCGAAAATCATAGAAAAAATAATACTCCACCGAATGTACAATTTTCTCGAAAGTAAGAATGTACTGGTTGATGAACAAAAAGGTTTTAGAAAAAATAAGTCAAATAATGCTGCTATTTATGATTTTCTTTAAAAAATTATGTCAAGTGTAGATAAAACACTACCCATCTGTGCCCTTTATATGGACATGTCGAAAGCCTTCGATCATGCTATACTTATCGAAAAACTAGAAAGATATGGCATACGCGGCAACGTTCTTGAGCCGACCGGCAACAATACACAGAAACAACAAATGTTAATATTAAAACCAAGCGGGCAATCTAATATAGGTCAAAACCTAGAACGGTGAAGCACGGTGTACCTCAGGGGAGCGTATTGGGTCCTTCACTATTTCTGGTGTACAGAAAAGATCTTCCAAAACGTATCAATCACCCAACAGTATTATTTGCTGATGATTGTACAATAATGATAAAAAAGATGATTCCTACAATTATGAACGATAAATCAATGACACGCTAAAGCAAACTATATAGATTGGCTGCAGTTGAATAATTGTAAAATTAATTTGGAGAAGACGTGTATAAAGCATTTTAGTCAGTGACAACGACAACAACTACCGGTTAATATTAGTCATAACGGGCAATCAGTTAGAAAAACGGATACAACAAAGTTTTTAGGGTTAGTGATAGACAGTCAAGTTACGTGGAAACCGCATATTGAAGAAATTTGTAAAAAAAACTTTGTTTTGCATTTGCTCTTTATAAATTTGTGAACCGTGACGCTGTGCTTATTGCCTACCATAGCTACGTAGAGTCAGTTCTAAGATACGGAGTCATCTTCTGGGGTAACTCGACAGACAAGAATTACGTTTTCATCGCACAAATAAAAGGCGTACGTCGTGTGCTATATGTATTCTACAATCAAGGGACAGTTGTAAGCCTTATTTTGAATCCTTGAAGCTTCTAACATTGCCATCATTATACATATTTGAGGTGGCAGTGTTTGTTAAAATTAACCTCCGACGCGATAATTGGTCCGTTGCAGGTCCATAAGAAAAGTAGTCGCGGGACGCGACCTGGGCCTATGTGTGGCCATAACTCAAAAGTTCGATTGGACGGTGGTTTTTGACGTAAAAACTTTACTTGCAACACTTTCTGGCTGTATCATTCGGTCAATCGATTCATATTTCACCGACTTTGGTAACATTTAAGTGGTGTCTACCACAAAAATTGAATGACATAAAAAATTTACAAAATGCATCAGTGATCAGTGATTTTTGAGACTCCGCCGCCATGTTTTTTCGTTGTGTAAACAAAATAGTTTTTATTACATTTTATTATTGTTTTGTGTTGTTTATTTGGTATTGCTTGTGTTATAGTATGAGCCAACACTTAAACGGCAAGATTGCAGCGACCTAGAAACAGTGCATGGAAACAACTTTACACGTGTAGCTTAAAGCGCTGACGCCGCACAGTGACGTTGGACATACGATGCCCCTGTTTACCGGATGCAGGTGTTTTTCCAGAAATATGTAATTATGTGAACTAGCACTCATTCTGTATCTAGCATCGATCGGAATAGGAATTCTATTTTTGTTATAATTAATATTGTAATTTTACTTTAATTAAATATAGTTAAAATCATTTTGGTTTTTTTTGGGTCCTCCGACAGCGACGTACATATTTGGCGCAGCCGGTAGGATACTCGAGGCGTCTCGAGTTAAGCTAGATAGGGCTATTCTTATATCGAATACCGTCCCGCTAATTCACTACTGCCGTCGTGAGCGATCGCGATCACCGAGTATCCTGAACAAGAACCTGACATCCTGCGCGGAGGAGAAATCCAGACATCGATCCCAGAGGTACCAAAATGCAGCTTATGTAAGTACACTGACAATCGTTTCTGTGAGTTGCTTTCAATTCCTTTTCCCTTATCTATAGTAGTTAATTTTTAGTAGCAATCATTTTTCACCCTAAGCAATCTACACCAGAAGGGCCATCGCGCTCTAGATTAGCACGTAGGATAGATATAGACCTAAATAGAGATATCAGTGTAGATTTAGATACTACAGTTGATACGTTAGAGAATTCATTAAGGTTAGAGAGTTTCGAACCTGTCATAATGTCCGACCCCGATTTGATTTTTAAGACCTTACGTTTAGTTCCGGATTTCGACGGTAATCCACATATCTTACCAAGATTTATACATCTTTGCGATCAAATTGCTTCTGAGTATCTAGGAGCTAACCCCGAAAATGCGTTGGCTAAGCTATGTCTAATAAACGGCATTTTGAATAAAATAACTGGACCAGCTGCGAGAATTATAAATTCAAACGGCATATCTGAAGATTGGGATAGTATTAAAACGTGTCTTATAAATAATTTTTCTGATCAGCGAGATGAGACCGCTCTTTACAATGACCTTATGCTAGCAACTCAGGGAAACAATTCACCTCAAGAATTTTATGATCGATGCCTTAATTTATTCAGCACCATTATGACGTATGTTACTCTACAAGAGAATATTCAAACAACCATAGAGGCTAAACGTACCCTGAATGAATGAATGAATGAAGAGGGACTCCCTTTTCCGCACTTAGACTCCCATTTGGTCCGTTGTGCGTGGGGTTTCTGGCTAAAGTAGCCAGCCTAGCTCCGTCCAAAAGCACAGAAGCTTCCTGGGGGCTTCACAGGCTTCGCGGAGCGACCTCACTGTTCCGAGGATTTCTTTTCGTTGGGAAGCCACGGCCTCGCAGTCCAGGATGACGTGGGCGGCTGATTCTTCGGCGTTGAAACAGCCCCTGCAAAGTGGGCTGTCCGTGGCGCCTATGTTAAAAAGATGTTTGTTAAGAGGGATGTGGCCCGTAATTGTACCTATGATTGTGCTTAGGTTATTTCTAGTTAGGCTAAGGAGTTTTTTGGTTAATCGCGGGTTTACATTCGGTAAAGCCAATTTCGACTGCCTACAGTCTGTTGCCCGTGACCATCTGTTGTTGTGCTGTTCGGTTGATCTTTTGCGGATCCACGCACGAATTTGCGAGAAAGGGAGAGGGAGAAGTGGGTAGGTACGGGCCTACCACTATCTTCTCAGAACCTCTCCTTGCAAGCTCATCCGCGGCATCATTCCCCAATGAACCACTATGTCCCTTGATCCACTGAAGGGTGATCCGGTTAGATACCGATATACTCTCCAGGGCAAGGTGGCATTCAAATATTAGTTTGCTGTTGGTTTGTTTGTTTTCTAGGGCTTTTAGCACAGCCAGACTATCGGATAGGAATCTGATTCCATAGTCATGGATGCCTAATCGCTTTACAGCTGCTGCGGTTTGTGTTAGAGCGACACATTCACATTGGAAGATTGAACTGTGTGTGCCTAGTGATAAGTGAAAGTTGATGTTGAGGTCAAGGGAGTGTACGCCAGCACCTGAACCGTTATGTGTTTTTGAGCCATCTGTATAGATGCGTACTTCACTGGCTCCAGACTGATCCCTTTCTTCCTCTACAGTTTGTATTGCATACTTTTTGTTGAACATAGGTTGATTAGGTGTTCTATCACACGGGGCAGCGATGAGTGGTTGGTACTCTATCGCCCGGTCCAGGATAACAGCGTGTGGGCTAGCGAGGTTTTTGCCCCATATACCCAGATGCATCAGCCTGATGGCCGCTAGCGCGGCCTCCTGCTGTAAATATAGGTCAAGGGGAGTTATTTCTAGGGCTACCTCCATGGCCGTTGTCGGGGTGGTTCTCATGCAGCCAGTGGTAGCTGAACATGCTAGTCTTTGGAACCTTTGGAGTCTGGCAATGGTAGTCGACAGTTCCGTCCTTGTCCACCAAACCAGAGCGCCATAAGCTAACATTGGCCTGATCACCGCTGTGTATAGCCAAAGCGTGATCTTCGGAGAGAGCCCCCATTTTTTACCTAACATTTTTTTGCATTGATAGAGTGCGATTGTGCTTTTGTTAAGTTTGTAGTCAAGATGCTTGTTCCAGAGTAGCTTGCTATCAAGGATCACTCCCAAGTACTTGACTTCGTCTTTAAGAGTTAGTTCTGTATTGAAAAGTTTAGGGAGCCGATGGGATCCAAGGACTCTTTTGTTTGTAAACATTATTAGTTCCGTTTTCGAGGGATTGACCGATAGTTCATGCTTAGTGCACCAACTTTCGATTATCTTGAAAGCTCTTCTCATGAGGTCGCATAAGACGCCTTCAAATTTCCCAGAGATTAAAATCGCTATATCATCTGCGTATCCCACCGAGTATAGACTGCTAGCGTTGAGCTCTGCGATGAGCTCATTCACAACTAAATTCCACAGTAGTGGTGACAGCACCCCACCCTGTGGGCAGCCCCTACTCACGACACCGCGTGTGGTGGTGTTTACAGTGAATTGAATAGCACGATGTTCTAACATGTTATTTATCCATTCTATGAGCGTTGGCGCAACGTACCCTGTATCGGAAGCTAACCATGCAGGCATTTGTTCGTGGTTTAAAAGAACCGCTGGGTTCACGTGTACGATGCATGCGTCCTGATAGTGTCGAAAAGGCGCTTGAATTTGTGCAAGAAGAATTGAACGTTCTTTATTTGCAAAATCGCCATGATACAGTAACTGATAAAAAATCTAGTATGCAGTTAAATAAGCCATTGCCGATAGTTTCATCGACACATGGTAATCCATATCATATACATAAAACGTTCAATTTTAATGCACGAGCGGAGCCTATTGCAAATTTTCAGCCGCTTCAGACATGGAGACTGAATTATCGGGGTAATCAGTCTATCCCGTTTGGGAATGTTTCCGGAATGCCTTTGCATTCACAGCAAATGTATCGCGCGCCGATGTCGTATACGCAGCAAATGTTCCGCGCGGCTCCGCCAAATTATAACCGTTTCAACAATAATTTCCAAATGCAACCGCGAGTTGCCCCTCAAAGTTCTGGCCCTAAGCCGATGAGTGGCGTTAGCCATTACGTTACTAGAGAAAAGCCAACGTTTGGCCAATCAGGAAATCGTGACTGGCGTATGAACGGAAACCCGCCGCCATCTAATTACTTTAAAACTAAAGAGATGAATATGAACGTATGCGTAGATGACGGTGGCCAACTTTATTATTATCCGGAATATTCTATTGAACCCGGTTACGATTGTTACCCGGAAAATCCTGAATATTTTAACATAGAACCAGCATATTGCGCAAATACTGATTGGAGTTATGAAAATATCGCTGTAGATTATCCAGTCGCTTCAACTAACGAATCTGAAACATCCACATCTAAACCTGCTAGCGAGGAGGATTTTCAGAAACGGACGAAATCAGACAAGTTAAAATAGAACTAAATTTACAGACACAAAGACAGCTTCCATTCATTCAAATTTCACAACCGCCTTTAAGATTATTAATCGATACGGGCGCAAATCAGTCTTTCATTAGTCCGGAAGCCGTACAATCATTTTTCAGTAACTTTCCTTTAAATTTTGATCCCTTCGAGGTCACAAATGTACATGCTACAACAAGGAATAATTATTCTATAAATATTCCCACATTTACTGAATTTCAGGAACACGATGATATTAAATTATTTATTTACAAATTTCATGACTTCTTTGACGGGCTTATAGGGTTGGATCTACTGGAAAAATGGGAAGCTAAAATCGATCTTAAAGATAAATTGTTAATAACGCGTAATTCTACTAACTCAATTAGTATGTACAATTCGCGTAATGTAAACCTATATGAGGATGTCATACCAGCTAACTCGTCAAAAATACTGCGAGTACCGATTAATTTACATGACGGCGATGCGTTAATTTCCGAACAGACTATAGCGAATTGCATTATTAGAGATTGTATAACTACGGTAACAAATAACCGCGGTTTTTTGGAAGTCTTTAATCCCACTTCACATGATTTGATATTTTCAATGGATCGTGCCGTACAAGCGGAGACTTATAATATTCAGTGCGAACGTACCGAACAACAATCTTATGAAATTCAGCACGCGCACGTCGAACAAATGTCAGCAAGAGCACAAGATGTTATATCGCGTTTGCGGACAGACCATCTTAATGATGAAGAATGTATTAACTTAGAAACTTTATGCGGAAATTACGCCGATATATTTTACATAGACGGACAGGCTTTAACATTTACTAACAAAATAAAACATCGTATTCGAACCACCGATGAAGTCCCGATTCACACAAAAAGCTATCGGTATCCGTATATACATAGAGATGAGGTCAGGGATCAGATAAGCAAAATGTTAGATCAGGGCATTATTAGACCATCAGAGTCTGCATGGAGCTCGGCTATCTGGGTCGTCCCAAAGAAGGCAGACGCTTCCGGGAAAGCCAAGTGGCGGTTAGTAGTCGACTTCAGGAAGTTGAAAGAGAAAACCCATGATGACAAGTATCCCATTCCGAACATCAACGACGTTTTGGATAAACTGGGGAACTGTCAATATTTTACAACTCTTGATCTTGCAAGTGGATTTTACCAGGTAGAGATGGATGCCATCGACATTCCCAAGACCGCGTTTAATGTGGAAAATGGCCATTATGAGTTTTTAAGAATGCCCATGGGGTTAAAAAACGCACCATCGACATTTCAACGTGTTATGGATAATGTCCTCAAGGATCTCCAGAACACGGTCTGCCTAGTATATTTAGATGATATCGTGGTCTTTAGCACATCCCTACAGGAACACATAATTAACCTTGAAAAAGTATTCAAAAAATTACGGGAGTCAAATTTTAAAATACAATTAGACAAGTCAGAATGTCTTAAGCTAGAAACATCTTATTTAGGACACGTTATCACAAGAGAAGGCATCAAGCCAAACCCAGATAAAATTACCGCAATACAAAACTACCCTATTCCAACTACTCCCAAGGAAATTAAACAATTCCTCGGTCTAGTTGGGTACTATAGAAAATTCATCCCGGACTTCGCCCGCGTAACAAAACCATTAACACAATGCTTAAAGAAAGGTAGAAAAGTAATACTTAACTCCGAATACACCACCAGCTTCGAGAAATGTAAAGCCCTAATAACCAATGATCCGATTCTGCAATACCCTGACTTCCATAAAGAATTCATTTTAACTACTGACGCCTCTAACGTCGCGTTAGGTGCTATCCTATCACAGGGAACGGTGGGCGCTGATAAACCTGTTTGCTACGCGTCCCGCACACTCAATGAAAGCGAAACAAACTATAGTACGATTGAAAAAGAACTTCTCGCTATAGTTTGGGCCACAAAATACTTTAGACCGTATTTGTTCGGGAGAAAATTTAAGATCATTACAGATCATAAACCACTTCAGTGGGTAATGAGTCTAAAAGAGCCCAGCTCTAGAATTACTAGGTGGAAGCTCAAACTATCCGAGTATGACTTCACTGTAATCTATAAAAAGGGTTCAAGTAACACAAACGCGGACGCCCTTTCCCGCATTCAAATACATAATGAGGAAACCTGCTCTTTAGCAGTAAATACTTCTGAACGCCCGGCTTCAATAGGTAACTCGTCCACGGTATCAGCCCACACCAGTCAGGAAAATCCCATTCTCGAGGTTCCAATTGTTGACCAACCGTTAAACAAGTTTCATAGACAGATTTGCATAACCGTAGTTGGCGATATAAAAAAAACGCCCTACAGCATCCAAGCCCTTTGATACACATACCAGAACAGCCGTCCAAGTATCTCAATCTAATTTAGAATCAGATATTATAAACATTATCAAAGAATATGTAAATCCAAAAGTTCAGACTGCTTTACTTATAAATCCACCCTTGGCAATGTACGAAATCATACCTATTATTCAAGATAAATTTAAAAGCTCGGCAATGAACCTTGTTTTAGCCAAGAGGGAGGTCGAAAACGTTAAGGAATATTTAAGGCAGCAGGAGATCATTAAGCATTACCACGATGGGAAAACAAACCACCGTGGAATAAACGAATGCTACTTAGCCCTCTCCGAGCGTTACTATTGGCCAAAAATGAAAAATGAAATAACAAAATTCATCAACAATTGTACTATCTGTGGCCAAGCGAAGTATGATCGTCATCCTATAAAACAATGTTTTAATATAGTACCCCCGGCTACCAAACCATTTGAGACCGTTCATATTGATCTGTTAACAATCCACAATGAAAAATACCTAACAATTGTGGACGTATTCTCCAAATACGCACAGGCTTATTATATACGAGATGGTACAGCAGTTAGTGTCTTACAGGCATTACTGAAGTTCTGCACGCATCATGGCCTACCTTTAACTATCGTATCGGATAACGGTACGGAATTCACCAACCAACTATTTAACGAATTCGTTAACCTGCATAAAATAATCCACCATAAAACTCTGCCACATGCCCCAAATGACAATGGGATTGTGGAGCGTTTTCATTCATCTCTATTAGAACATTTACGTATCTTAAAACTAACTCATAAAGATGATGACGTAATCAACCTCGTCTCTTATGCGATCTTGGCATACAATAGCGCAATACACAGTTTTACCAAATGTCGACCATTTGATATTATAACTGGACACTTCGACCCGCGAGATCCTTTTGATGTAGATCTATCCAAACACCTCTTACAACAATATACACAGAATCACAAGGAGAAGATCAAGTTAGTTTACAACTTAATAAATGAATCTTCCCTCGCAAACCGTACAAAAATTGTAGAAAACCGAAACAAAACTCGCGAGCCCGAAACCGAATATCAGCCTCAACAACGCATTTTTATCAGTAACCCTTCAGCGAGTCGTCAAAAATTAGCCGCTAGGTACACCCATGATACCGTATTAGCCGACCTACCTATACATATTTATACATCCAAAAAGCGAGGTCCCGTCGCTAAAAGTCGGTTAAAAAGAGTACCTAAAAGCGCTCTATTGTTACAGGGTGCTACTGGTCCTGACTGCTCCTTTGATAGCAGCCCAGGAAACATACCAAAAGATAACACTTGAAAGCTTGGACGATGGTCCAGGAATACTCCCCTTTCGGCTTGGTGCAACTAAACTTATAACTCATTATCATACCTTCTTGCAATATATTCAAATTAAAGACATCGACCTAAATATTAAAACGTTACAGGATCAGATAGATAACCTTAGGCAAAAGTTAGATAGCAATTATGTATACGTTGTACGAGATTCAATTAGAATATCTTTCAAAAAAGCTACACAGTATCGTACACCAATTAGGAACCATGAAACCAGGACGTGTAAAGCGAGGTCTCATAGATGAATTAGGCTCTATTATAAAAAGTATCACAGGGAACTTAGACTATTCAGACGCGGTCAGATACGATAATGCTATCAAAATCCTTCAGGAAAATGACTACAGAACCACTGAAGAATTGAATAACCACATCAGTTTCAGTAAGGAGTGGATGGCCCAGCATTCCGTTGTTATCGAGCAATTAGTAGCTAACCAAGTTAAAATTAATGAAACACTAAAATTATTACTAGACGGAAATGCTTACGAAGATTATAGTCTTATCAGATTTGCAAAATTCGGACAGTGTTTAACTATATAAACATGAACTTTAACTATATTAAGATGAAGTATTAAACGAGTTGGTAAGAATTGAGAACATACTAGCATTTATTCATAGCTCAAGTACACATCATTCCATGATTAGCATAGAAGTTTTACGCCATATGATTGATAGATTAGTTAAAATCTACGGTAGAGATAAGGTAATAGATTTAGAACTCAGAGAATACTATGACGTTATTAAACCAGGATATTATTATTCAGGCAGTCAAATAGTAATTATATTTAAATTCCCGATATTTGCTACAGAAACATACGATCTCTATAAATTGTCAATAGCCCCGAACAAATTTAGGCAATCCCTCATTCCCCCTTATCCTTTGATTGCAACAAGCAGGAAAGGTTACGTGTACATAGAGGCTGAATGCCCGAAGTACGACAACTGGTATCTTTGCGGAGAAAAGATGAGTCACCACCTGCGGCAAGATCCAGACTGCATACAGAAACTTATTATGGACCAGTCTCTCGATGGAAGCTGCGGAATTGTAACTACATTATTATCAAGAATAGCTATGGAAGAGTTGGATGAGAAGCATTACGTCATATCATTTCCCAACACAACACAAATACACACCTTATGCGGACGAGAAGAATACACCCTATTGAATGGGAGTTACCTGGCTACTATACTCGTGAATTGCTTCCTGTATACCCCAGAGTTCACCATCACTAATCTCAACGATCATGTGGAAGGACAACCAATCAAAATTACGAAACTAACTTACAATGCAGAAGACTACCCAGATCCAGTACAAATCAACCTCAACTCGATTGATCTTACTAAACTACACGATGCCCAGTATAAAGCAATGTCGCAGCCTCCCCTGCGGGTGCAACAATCACCAGCGGAATACTTATATCATACAACGATCCCGTTTTACGTCGTATTATCCAGTACACTTGCACTTGGCACATTCATCATCCTAAGACACCGTAAGAAATCAAGATCTGAAATCAAGAAGCAACCTACAGGAGATGAAACTTATGCGGAGCCTGGAGCATCTGGAGTACCGAAGACAACTTCAGCAATATTTTCTCAGTTAAAACTTCAAAAATAATTGCTGATCTGACGGTGGAGGTGTTATAGTATGAGCCAACACTTAAACGGCAAGATTGCAGCGACCTAGAAACAGTGCATGGAAACAACCTTACACGTGTAGCCTAAAGCGCTGACGCCGCACAGTGACGTTGGACATACGATGCCCCTGTTTACCGGATGCAGGTGTTTTTCCAGAAATATGTAATTATGTGAACTAGCACTCATTCTGTATCTAGCATCGATCGGAATAGGAATTCTATTTTTGTTATAATTAATATTGTAATTTTACTTTAATTAAATATAGTTAAAATCATTTTGGTTTTTTTTGGGTCCTCCGACAGCGACGTACATATTTCTTGTCTAAACATTGCCTATACATATTGTTTTATCGTAATGAAGTGTTTTTTTTGGTGAATATGTGTGTGAATTCGATATATTGTGATAAAGTTTTATGCAGCGAGTGAAAGTTTTGCTATTGAATATTATAAAAGTGATAAGTTGCTACCGTATTTCGTCACTGCGAGTTGAGATCAGTTTTATTTGCTTATTGAATTGTATAAATAGTTAGGTAAACTCATAACGAAGTCAAGAAAGTATAATAATATACCGTGCCATAGCAATAAATTGCCGATTACTGAGGGCCGACCTAAAAATAAAAAAATAAAACCGGTCAAGTGCGAGTCGGACTCGCGCACTAAGGGTTCCGTACCATTATCGCAAAAAAACGGCACAAAAATCACGTTTGTTGTATGGGAGCCTCACTCAAATATTTAATTTATTCTGTGTTTAGTATTATAGCGGCAACAGCTGTTATTAGTTGTTATAGCGGCAACAGATATACATCATCTGTGAAAATTTCAATTGTTTAGCTATCGCGGTTCATGAGATACAGCCTGGAGACAGACAGACAGACAGACAGACGGACCGCGGAGTCTCAGTAATAGGGTCCCGTTTTTACCCTTTGGGTACGGAACCCTAAAAACCGCAGTGGGGTCACGTGCCACGGCCTTGACGTTTGCGGGCCGGCCCGCAGGAGAGGTTAAGAAAAAGGGATTCGAACATTCTTTGTGTTGATCGTAGTACAACAGCCCTCCTACGTAACAGTAGTTTATGAAACTGTTACATAATAAGGCTTATTAAAACATGAGTGTGTGTTTAAAAACCGAGCGCCGTAGACGAGGTTTTTAATAGTATTCACACGAATGTTTTACATACATACATAAACTCACTTTTCAGAAATTACCGATATTTCAATTGCGATACTGAGTGATCCAATATCGGAATCTCGGAATCAAAAATATACTTATTTTAGCTCCTTATGAAGCGTCGAGAGAGAAAGCGCGGTTAAGCCCGTAGACTATGGTGATTAGCAGTGGTCGGATAATCTGTTTACTAACCGGGCGCTTATTTACTTAAACTTCACTTCATGAAAAAATATCTTTAAGAGAATAAGTGAATATACAGTTTCATATAACCCGTTGTAACAATGATATTTTCTTTGATTAATGCTTAGGTTAAGGGAATCCACTGGATTTTAGATGCATGGGATCGGCCAATGTGACGACACTTAGGGGAGCTTATGTTCAGCATTGGACGTCTTTCGGCTGTGATGATGACGATAATGATGATGATGATGAAAAATGCTTAGATATTTTATCATATTTTTGAGAGGGCTGTTTTGAAACGAGTGCCTATCCTTATTAAATTTTATTTCAAATTCATAATATGTTACTTACTTGGAAACCTCAATAAATTAAAGCTTAATATTTTTCAGTCTTCTGCTTGTATTGAATACAATAAATTAGTCTGTCCGATCACTAATCTGTTGGATAAATCAACTTCCACTACTTGACTACATTGTCTCTCATCATCATCATCATCATTTCAGCCAAAACACGTCCACTGCTGAACATAGGCCTCCTCTAGGAAGCCTCGCCACATTGACCGATACTTATACTGGATTTATAAATCATTATTACGCACTATACTTATCGGTACTGCTTTCAGATTGTTCGATGCACATTTATTTTCTGTTTTTTTTTAACATTATCCTTTTTAAGAAAGACATGACTTATATTCTTTCTTGGGAACAAATGTGTAATTTAGGTGAATAAGCGCCCGATTATCCAGTCACTGGTGATTAGAGAGAGACACAATAGAAAATCCTATTACGTTGCGGCATAAACGTGTTTTTCTATTGTACTCAATCTAACCTCATACCGAATTTGTGCAATTAACAAAAAAAATAGCGGTTTTAACAAAAGTGCGCAATTCCGATATTAATATCGGAATTCTGATATTGAGATCTAATATCGGAAATCAATATCGGAATTGAAAAACTTCCGATATTACATGCCCTAGGCGGGTCCATGTTTATTAATGATGACGTAGGGTCCATCTCTACGGGGCGCAAATTTTGCGGAGACACCCTGAGCTCCCTTGCTAATGGGATGTAGGTTGCACAAGTTCCTGAGCTCCCTTGCTAATAGGATGCTCATCTTCCTTCTTACCCTGGACCAGAACTGCTCCAGATGCGTAGGTACTGACATCGGTCTTGAGGGTATAAGGCTTTGTTTCGTCTGCCTACCGCAACACAGTCATGGTAGTTAACCGAGTTATCAGTGTAGAATCTCTGCTTTCCCTTCCTACTAACACTTGCTTTTGTGATTATTCCGGAACGTGTGACGTACTTTCTTCTGGACCGCGATAGCGTGTGGACGTGAATTCTGTGTTCGTAAATCTATTAAAATATTAAATAAATTATTTAAATAACTCAGAAAGCAATATTTTAAATCTACGAAAATCGACTAAAGTACCAGGAGCGCAGAACCATCGCAGAGGTGACTCATCATCAGCGGCCGGCGCGGTAAGCTCCTCCCCTCATTACTGGACTTAGACCCGCCCATCACCGAAGCGAGATCTCTAAAACGCCTGCAAAAACATTGTTAGCAAATTGGATTGAACGCAGCATGATAAACACAAGTTGAAGAGATGTTGCGATCATCACCCAATAAGGCTGTCTCTGACTCTGATTTGTCAAAAACTCAGTCAACATCACAACCTGCATATGTGACCGCAAGGCCCAAGCGTAAACACGATGACGTAACTATCACCAAAGAAGACTTTTTTGCCTTCAAAAACGAAATTAAACAAATGTTAAGTTCTTGGAACACTGAGCAAGACCACAAGTTTATAAACATGGAGAAGTCACTAACGCAATTACAAAAAACAACATCTGATTTTGAAAAATCGCTACAATTCATCTCTCAACAGTATGAGGATATGCAGAAAAAGATACTGAACTTAGAAAAGCAGTGCAAAGACAACTATTTATATATATCATCACTGGAAGAGAAGGTGGAAGACCTACAATACAACATGAAGAAAAATAATGTGGAAATTAGGAACCTGCCATCTAAAGAAAACGAAACCACTGCTGACTTGATCCAGTTACTGAATAACTTGTCAAGCGCCCTTAACTTTTGCCTCCAATCAAGTGACATACGCCACATATACCGAGTCCCTGGCAAGAAAGGAGCAAATAGACCAATTATTATGGAACTCAACACTATCGCAACCAAACAACTGATTCTGAACTCTGTCAGACGTCACAACAACTCAAATCCAGCTCAAAAACTGAACACCTCCCACTTTGGATTAAGCGGCACCGCCAATGCAGTCTACATAGGAGAAGACTTAATTAATAGCACCAGGAAACTTTTCTATTTGGCACGCGAGTTTTGCAAAGAAAAACAATTCAAGTTTTGTTGGATTTCTCGCGGAAGAGTACTTATACGAAAAACGGAAGGCCAGTCGGCGACGCTTATTGCAAGTGAAGCTCACATTGAAAAACTAAGACAAGAATGACTAGATTCTACATGGGTGCTACCTGTAAGCTTCTATTTACAACATTTTTGCATGCTACATGTGTTTAATTTTAATGCGAATGTATACATCAATACTTACACTAACATAAAACAATCCACTCGCACTCAACTCATCTACACATACAATCCAATACTCCACTATCACACTCACTCTTCGTACAAACACATTCTAATACTATCTCATACCAATACTACACTTCAATACAACACTAACACTCTGCCTTCAGCGACACTGAGCGAGTATTATTTACACTGGTATCCATGTGTCTCAGCAATATGTATCGTACATAAACTATGTACAGATCACGAAATGACGTCTCAGCTACAACTCCAATTTAACAATGGATAATGTAAATGAAATTATCAGTAATATTGATCAGCTCTCAGTCTCTACTACACTAAATTGCAACCCTGAAGAATGCGCTAGTTATGTCACTAAGCCTTCCAAGCAATTAAAGATAATTACCCAGAACATTCGTTCTATTCACGCAAACTTCGACTCTTTCTTAACCCTCCTTTCTAGAATAAACCTTGACTGTGAAATCCTAGTACTGACTGAGTGCTGGCTGAAACGTTGTAATGACACAATTCCATCTATCAATAATTACACTTATCATCAAACAAAAAAAATCTTCAATCAGAACGATGGTGTAGTCCTTTATGTTAAAAATATTGAAAATTACACAGTCGAGGAACCTGATTTGTTGGACGCCAGTTGTCTAGTGCTAAAAATTGGCACCGATAAGGCTATAATATGCATTTACCGATCACCATCTTTTAGAGACTTAAGTAATTTCCTACAATCTCTTAACTCTCTTTTAGCAAGCCTTACATCATATAAAACCATTTCTATTGTTGGAGACATAAACCTCGACATCGCCAGTACTATATCTTCCAACCAAATCTCGGACTATCTCGATCTCATAGCTTCTCATGGCCTGCTACCCGCTCACGCACTTCCCACTCGAGAGAATGCGTGTCTTGACCACATCATGCTCAAATCTAACCTGTCTGCACTCACCGTAGTAATACACGCCTCTGTCACCGACCATAACCCTATACTGCTGTGTCTCAATTTAAAAAAATATGTCAAACCTCGCTCATACACCACTTTAAGGACTAATTACGAAATTCTTGATACTGAGATGAGCACTACAAATTTCCAATCGATTTACCAACTTACCGATGCTAATGAAGCGACAAAGAGTTTAGTCACCATTCTCGGTAGACTTATAGATACTCATACCTCAATAATTAAGCTTCCAAATAATAAACGTCTTCTAAAACCGTGGATGACCGTTGGTATGCTCCGCTGTATGCGCAATAAAGATGCAATGCATAAAAAACTCAAGCTATCTCCAAACAATGTCATATTAAGTATTACATATAAAAGATACAGAAATTACTGCACAAAAATCTTTAAAAAACTAAAAAGAGACTTTGACAGGAGAGAATTGAGTGAGGCTTCAAAAGACAATAAAAAGATTTGGAAGGTGATAAAGAGAGTAATACTGACAAGCCGAATATACCTAACACCGACTTATTGGCTTCTTCTGCTTCACCTCAACTATCGGTTGACATGGTAAACGATTTTTTGCCAATATAGGCAGGAAACTTGCTGATAACTTTTCATTTCCACCTGGTAGTCATAAAACCCCAACAAATGTTACCTCCACTTTTTCGTCTTTACAATCATTCGCCATGTTAGACACCGACGAGGCAGAGGTTGAGTAATTAATAATGTCACTCAAAACAGATTCGGCTGTTGGCTGGGACAATATTCCAACAAAATTTCTAAAGCGCTATTCTCTCATATTGGTTCCCTTACTCACACATATTTTTAATATTTGTCTCCATACAGGCACTTTCCCCTCGTACTTCAAGAAGGCTATCATACACCCAATTCACAAATCTGGGAGCAGAAAGTGTGTAAATAACTATCGTCCTATTGCAGTGTTACCTTCCATTTCCAAAATTCTAGAACGTTTAATTAATAAAAGACTAGTGAAATATCTGGAAGATAAAATGCTTTTTTCTCCCAATCAGTTCGGGTTTAGGCGCAACAAATCTACGAGCAGCGCTGTAGTTGACCTAATTGACTATGTTACCAAAAATATTGAAAAGAAAAAGAAAGTATTGTCAATATTTCTGGACCTAAAAAAGGCGTTCGATACGGTTTCGATTCCTGACTTGTTGATAAAGCTGGAGGAAATTGGGATTCGTGACCAATCACTTAACATCTTCAGGGACTACCTTCAAAACAGAACTCAGTGCGTAAAAATACAAAATTACCTCAGTAAGTGACTTTCGGCGTGCCCCAAGACAGCGTGATTGGTCCAACCCTATTTCTAATTTACGTAAACCAACTCTGTAATATGAAATTGGACGATGGAAAAATTATAGCGTTTGCTGACGACACCGTCCTTACCTTCTCTGGTGACACTTGGAACGATACATTTGATACAGCTCAGAAAGGACTAAATAGTGTCCTGAAATGGCTCAATACACACATACTGACAATCAACACAGATAAAACTAAAATTCTTACGTACAGCTTACGAAATTCCAGTCAACCTCCAGATTCGTACGCCTTGGTAGCGCACTCATGTTTTCTGTCTGGCAATGTGACATGTACCTGCCCTAAATTAGAGCGTTGTCGAGCTATCAAGTATCTTGGAGTAACTCTTGACGATGGCCTGAGCTTTTCACTACACATAGACTTATTAACAAAAAGAATCAGAAAGCTAATTTTTGTCTTTAAGACTCTTCGCCACATTGCAGAAGCACAAATAATTAGTTGTACATATTTTGCACTTTGTCTTTTAACGTACTGTGTTTGCGTTTGGGGAGGTGCCCCCAAAACAGCGCTGTTAAAGCTAGAACGAGCTCAGAGAGCCGTGCTGAAAATTAGTACCTTTCGGTCCATCCTCTTCCCAACTGAAGAACTATACAGGAACTGTCAAGTCCTTACAGTCAGACAATTATTTGTGCTAAACACAGTACTACATCAGCACCAAAAAACCACCTATGAAAAAATCACCACAAGACGCAAAGACAAGGTATGCCAACACTTCCGTTGTCAATACTCTTTCACACAAAGATTTCCCTGTTTCCAAGGTCCTCATCTCTACAATAAACTCAACAAAATGTTGAACTTTTACTCACTACCTAAAGTGTCACTTAAAAAGAAACTTCATAATTGGCTACTAACTCTTAACTACAGCAAAACAGAACAGTTATTGATGACTCAAAATAACTCCCGTTAAAACTTATCCTATCACAATCGCTCATCACAATCATTACCCATATACATAGAAAATACTCACTTTCTCTCTCCTCAAAACACATACAAACACACTCACGATCACACACACTCACAAACACACCCACACATACACACACATACACACACACACGCACTCATAAACACTACGCTAATCCACTCATTTCATAATTTTATTATTTCCTTTTGTAAATAATTTATTTGTCTGTCTACCTAATCAAAGCAAACAATACGCTATAATTATATAATGAACTATTCGTATGCTTACAGAATATGTATGTAACTACCCAAATACAATAAAGAAGCATCAACTTAAGGGTCGGGCCCAGCATCTTTAACACAAGTTGTCTTGTCAACTTAGTAAGGGTGCTGGTGTCGCCACACTATTGTACAATTTGCCTGATGTTATGTACTACCATGTGTTTAATATAAAATGTAAAACTTGTTATGCAAATAAATTATTATTATTATTCCATTTATTCATTTTATATACATATTTTTACATTTTTAAATATTATTCTATAAAAAATAAAATAAAAAAACATTTAAAAATACAAAAATAGTATCCCACCGGTATCGGGAACAGGGTCCAAGCTACCGGTGGTCAGGGCTCCTGAGAGAGGAACCTCCTGACTATACGCGCCGTGTCCAGGAGTACCGCCTTCTGGATCAAGCCCTTAATCCAGCTGCCCAACGAGAGCCTCCTCAGATGTTCGTCGAGGCTCTTGGCTATTATACCATTGGCCGTCACGACTATCGGCACAATGACTGATTATTATTATTCCATTTATTTATTTTATTTACATATCTTTACATTTTTAAATATTATTCTATAAAAAATTAAATAAAAAAACATTTAAAAATACAAAAATAGTAGCCCACCGGTATCGGGAACAGGATCCAAGCTACTGGTGGTCAGGGCTCCTGAGAGAGGAACCTCCTAACGATACGCGCCGTGTCCAGGAGTACCGCTTTCTGGATCAAGCCCTTGATCCAGCTGCCCAACGAGAGCCTCCTCAGATGTTCGTCGAGGCTCTTGGCTATTATGCCATTGGCCGTAACGACTATCGGCACAATGACTGCTGTATTCACATCCCACATGTCGACAACCTCGCGAGCCAGATCAAGATATTTGCTTTTCTTATCTCTCTCAGCCTTCACGAGGTTCTCGTCATGGGGGACCGCTATATCAACAATCATTGCGCGACGCTCTAGTCGGTCTATCACCACTATGTCAGGCTTATTGGCAACAATAGTCCTGTCAGTGATGATAGACCGATCCCAATACAACGTGACATTGCCATTTTCGAGAACTGGGTCGGGCTCATACTTATAGTAAGGCACTTCCGATTCAACAAGATTGTATTTCAGAGCAAGTTGCTGATGGATAATCCTGGCTACAAGGTTGTGTCTATGCAAATAGTCTCCGTTAGCTAGACTAGAACAACCGGAGATAATGTGACGGATGGATTCCCCCGGCCGGTGACATGCCCGACAGATGTCAACCGTGCCGTCTTTCACAATATATTTCCGGTAGTGCCGTCTTTCACAATATATTTCCGGTAGTGCCGTCTTTCACAATATATTTCCGGTAGTCACAATATATTTCCGGTAGTCACAATATATTTCCGGTAGTCACAATATATTTCCGGTAGTCACAATATATTTCCGGTAGTTATTATTATTATTCCGTTTATTTATTTTATTTACATATCTTTACATTTTTAAATATTATTCTATAAAAAATTAAATAAAAAAACATTTAAAAATACAAAAATAGTAGCCCACCGGTATCGGGAACAGGATCCAAGCTACCGGTGGTCAGGGCTCCTGAGAGAGGAACCTCCTAACGATACGCGCCGTGTCCAGGAGTACCGCTTTCTGGATCAAGCCCTTGATCCAGCTGCCCAACGAGAGCCTCCTCAGATGTTCGTCGAGGCTCTTGGCTATTATGCCATTGGCCGTAACGACTATCGGCACAATGACTGCTGTATTCACATCCCACATGTCGACAACCTCGCGAGCCAGATCAAGATATTTGCTTTTCTTATCTCTCTCAGCCTTCACGAGGTTCTCGTCATGGGGGACCGCTATATCAACAATCATTGCGCGACGCTCTAGTCGGTCTATCACCACTATGTCAGGCTTATTGGCAACAATAGTCCTGTCAGTGATGATAGACCGATCCCAATACAACGTGACATTGCCATTTTCGAGAACTGGGTCGGGCTCATACTTATAGTAAGGCACTTCCGATTCAACAAGATTGTATTTCAGAGCAAGTTGCTGATGGATAATCCTGGCTACAAGGTTGTGTCTATGCAAATAGTCTCCGTTAGCTAGACTAGAACAACCGGAGATAATGTGACGGATGGATTCCCCCGGCCGGTGACATGCCCGACAGATGTCAACCGTGCCGTCTTTCACAATATATTTCCGGTAGTTGTTCGTCATCATAACTTCGTCCATAATCGCAAAGACAAAACCTTCGGTTTCCCCGAAAAGGTCACCAAATCGCAGCCAGGCCACGGACGCTAAAAGATCTACATCAGGCCCATGTAGGACCCGGTAGAAGCGTCCGTGAAGCTCCTTGCTTTGCCATACCTCCCTGCGGTCATTAGTATCTAATACTATAGGTTTGCGCCAGTTCTCGTTAGCCAAGGAGAGCGGGGTTAGGCCCTTATCCACCGCTACCACATCTCGATGCATACCCACGTCAGCTGCCTGGAAATATTCCCTAAGACTGCATACCTCGCGGTTGTGCAGGGTCTTAGCATTTAAAAAGCCACGACCCCCGCACTTCCGAGGGATATACAGTCTCATAACCGATGACCGTGGGTGATGCATACGATTTGCGGTAAGCAATGTGCGGACTCTCCTATCCAGGGCGTCAAGTTCTGTCTGAGTCCATTTGAGTATGCCGAAAGAATACATCAAGACCGGCATGACCCAGCCGTTGAAGGCGCGCACCTTGTTCCCGCCTGATAAAAGACTATTTAGTACTTTTTTCAGGCGGCCAAAGAAGCGTTCCCTCAACGACTGTTTCACGTCAGTTACATTGATGCCTAATGCTTCCGACATACCCAAATACTTGTAAGTTTCGGTTGAGGAAAGGGATCGAAGGTGTATGGAATCCGAGAGTTGTATTCCCACGGATTCCATAATCTCCCCTCGCTTTACATGCATGACAGCACATTTGTCCACACCAAATTCCATCCTGATGGCGTCACTAAAGGTTTCTGTAACCTTCAGTAGCTTCATCAGTTGCAAGTTGTTGGGGGCAAAGAGCTTAAGATCATCCATGTAAAGGAGGTGAGATATTACCTGACCTCCTCTTCTCAACCGATAGCCCAGGCCCGAACCCTCCAGCAGTGTACTAAGAGGGTTCAGGGCTAAACAAAACCATAGTGGACTCAGACTATCGCCCTGAAATATTCCACGCTCGATCCTTATAGGTTCACTGTCCTCTTGAATCTGTCGACATCCTGGATAGCGAAGTACCGTCCTCCACTGCCCCATACACGACATCAGGAAGGTGCGCAGAGTTGCATCAATTTTATACAACTCCAGCACCCTCATGAGCCATGTATGTGGCACTGAGTCATAGGCCTTCTTGTAGTCTATCCAACATGTCACCAGATCCCTTCGGGAACGGCGAACCTGCTGGCTAACAGCAATGTCTATAAGGAGCAGCTCCTTAGTACCGCGGGACCCGTTCCTACATCCATTCTGAGAAGCAGACATGATTGAATTCGTATCAATATGTTGATTAATTTTAGCTCTCAGAATGGATGTAAAAACTTTATAGACCGTCGGTAAACATGTTATCGGTCTATAATTTTTAGGTTCCGCAGTACTACCTGATTTGTGGAGCAGGTGGGTTATTCCTATAGTTAGGAACTGGGGCAGCGATCCTGACTCTAAGGCAGACTGGAACTGAGTTGCCAAACGAGCGTGCGACCTTTGGAACCATTTTATCCAAAAGTTGTGTAGTCCGTCCGGCCCTGGCGATTTCCAGTTAGGCAACGGACGGACTGCACGAGCTACATCTTGGGGGCTGATGGTAATTGCCCCCATTTGTGGTATCGGATCGCACGCTTGTTCGACCTCCCGAGTCCAATCACCCTCGGTGTGACTGACAGGCACCGACCAGATATTGCGCCAGAACGAATACATGGCGTCATCATCTGGAAGGCGTGAATCAGTCACACCTTGGTTGGGTCGCTCCCAATCCCTATAAACCCACCTTTCGTTGTTCTGGAATGTACGATTCTGCGTGTATCGCTCCACTCGCCGCTTGTACCGACGAATACGGTTTGCCCATGCATAGATCTTCTGCTTCAGGAAGTCGATACGCTCTGTGACGCGGGACAGATAATCTCGAGAACTGATATCAGTCCCCGAAAAAGCCCGCCTCACAAAGCGCATCACCCTAGGGCGAGTGTTGCCATCCCTGAAGCAGATAAGCTTGCCGATGAGTGCTCTAGCCTCACCGATACGACGCTCAATCCTGGACTGCCAGGCTGGTACAGCTGGTCGTGTAGTTCTGTCACGTTTTGGGAATTTGACGTTAGCTACACGACATGCCGCAGCAGCCGCACAGTATAGTATTGAGTGGGTATCGGCAAGGTCTTTGCTGCTATCAAAAACATTTGATAGCTGCGAATCAAGAGCACACACCAGCGCCCTATTTTTCTTATGCATGGGCAGACGAGGTAGTCGAGGTCTAAGCTCAGGCGGTGTGGAGCGATACTCACTGAATGCACATTCCAAAGCGCTCCTTAAACGTACATTGCATTGGGTACTCACAGATATAGCCCTGTCGTCGTCATCCTCACCATCATGATTGGGTCGCGGTGAAGCACTGGGTTGCAGTTGCACCGCGGCCGGTGGTAAGGCAGGCGAGACACGGCTATTCCGTGATTCATTGCGCAGTCCATCAAGTACGGCATCATCCAACATACGGTTACGTTGGATGACCCGCACCTGATCCGACAGACGTTGGGCCGAAACGTTGACAGCTGGCTCAAGCACCTGAAACAGAGAGAGCATCCGACCACGGTACGCAGTCAGGTTAATTCCCCCCTCTGTAGCCCCAAAGTATGCGCGCATGACGTTTTCGTTGATCGATTGCGTCCATCGCATGCGCTGCACACTTCCACCGGGAGCGGGGACCCTGTCAGAGGCCGATGGGCCTCGAGGTCCCAAGCTGTCCGGCGGCCGGCGTCCTCCCCGTTGACGCGCAGGTGGTGGTGTCGTCGGCGGAGAGAAGTATTCGTCGCTCGAGCTCGACGCAACTGCAGCGTCCGGGATCGCTTGACTCACGATTGTAGATGGTCCCGGCGGCTGCGAGGCGGAGCTGAGCGACGAACCCGAAGATGTTGGGCGTGTGTTTTTGTCTCGGGCCTGGCTTCTCGTGAACATTTTTTATTCATCTTTAGTTGGCAAATAATTTTTCATGTTGTAGTTTTGATTGGATTACATCGTTACTATTGTAGTTTTCTTTTATTTTCTTGGTTTTTCATTTTATTGGTGTGTTTAGACATTGTTCTATTGTATTTTTCTATTGTATTAATATATTAGTTTATATAGGAAAATTTAGAGATAAAATTTTCATGTCACACTTGACAGGTCATTATTATTATTATTACTTTGGATCGTCTTCTTGCCCCACGTTGGTCGCCAGTTTGTAGGGTAGGTCGTGTTGATGTCACAGGTTCGAAGGAAACACTTGAGATGGCTTGTAGGTGTTTATTCGAAGTACTGAAGTTACAGACTTTGTTTACACTATGTATATTAAAATAAGGCGTAGTACACACAGCCAAGTCCGCTTGGACGAAGGCAGGGTACTTGGCCCTCTAATCCAAAAATACAACTGACAGGGATGTCCCACGTGACCTTTCCAAGTAGGACGAGATCCGCAGATGCACCTTTCTGTTAGCTGGGATTTGCATTGACGAACGACAATAATCTGTCGAAGTCATTAGACGGCGGTAATTCGTAACACCGCGATGTAGGATCGAGACATCAATAAACAGCGACATCTAGTGGTTATACTGCAAACCACTTACAATACTGTCAATGAAGTTAACTAAGTGAGTCCTCTACTACTTACGTTCCTCAAAGGAATCGTAATCGTTAACAGTTGAAAGCTTTAAACGCAGATGGTGCTAGTTGTCAGATACATTATACAATAATAATAAGGTTCATAGCAATGAGGTGTGTTACATTATTTAATTTTAAATGTGTGTCTGTTGTTTCGACACCACTAAAGAACAATGGCGAAATTTTAGCTAACTTAAATTTGAGCGTCTGAAAGTGAGTTATATACGAAAGACATTCTATTAATTGTCTATGTTTTTTAAAGTATAATTAGGCCTGGTCCAAAATAGATTAAAAAAAAACATAATAAATAAAAAGTTATTTGATTTTATAGTTCATTTCTTTAGCATAGTGTTGCCATTATATATTTTATCTGCTAAGTGACAAGTAGTAACTATATTAAGTAATAATATCATTATTGAATTTATTGAAGTAAATGAGTTAACAATACAGTTTATGTCTAAGCGTAGATGTTCCTTGCAGGTAGGTAAGAATATTGTAGTGTAGTAGAAATAAATGAATTACTTTCAATGAATGATTGGCAAAAAGTCTAGTACCCAAGTCTAAAAAAAATATAGCTTGGTTGTTGACGACAACCTTTTGATACACGTCAAAGTCACTTAGTTTAAATAAATATACTCTTTCCAAAGAGTTTAATACACATTTCATGCTAAAATAACTAGGTCAGGGAAATACTAATGCGATATTCCCCTTTTATTTCAGCGAAATTGAATAATATTACCTATTAAACACATTATTAAAAGTTACCCAGACATAACCTACAAAAGTTTATGACTGAATATCTATTATTCTCTACATTCTCGAACAAAAAATCTTGCACAAACTAATTCAGAACATCACCCTGAGTTAAACCAGATATTTTTCATTTAAAGACTTTGGAATTTAATCTCAGCTAAAACAATGTATGGGCACTTGCCATTGTTCTTTGTTTTTATTTGTATGCTCTCGAGTAAAATGTAGCGAACTGACCACCTTATTATAACATCCTATTGTATTGAAACCTACATTTACGAATAAATATGAATTGATTTGATTTGATCAACGCGCGCTTTTTCGAGAGGTAACAGGTTCTGTATCATTCTTCCAGTTACATTGTCGGGGTACTTCGCGAGGTGTCGGTGTTTTTGAGGTGAAACAAGGTTTACATGAAACACTACTTATTTCTTTACACTCTAATGTTCTTAATTACTAAAATGTTACAAGAGGTTGATGAATGTTGTTTGAATACACCCAGCTAACGCGGTAGACAAAAGTGCACTGATTATAATAAAATTAAACTAGGTTAACGCGACAAGCCAATATTGCAAAGTAACATATTCTGGGGCACAAAAGATACGGATGCTGAGATGATACAATGTTATGTTAGTAAAATAATGAAATGATCACGTTTATTACAAGGTGAAAACAATCAAACTTGAAATGTTAGTTGACCTAAAGTAAAATTTATAAAATAGCAAATCACGATCTTATTGTCTTTAAAGGATTCCTAGGTACGCTAGGACAGGCTCTATTCACCACTGTATTGTTAAATTTTTCATAAGTATGAGTATCACTGGCTTGGTCCATGTTTTGACGCGCACTGACACTAACTCTATTCACATTCACATCACTAACACTGCGAGTAGACTGTATGATGATGATGATGGGGATTCCCTTTTCCGCACTTAGACTCTCATTCGGTCCGTTGAGCGTGGGGGTTCTGGCTAACAAAGCCAGCCTAGCTCCGTCCAGAAGCACAGAAGCTTCCTGGGAGCTTCACAGGCTTCGCGGAGCGACCTTACTGTTCCGAGGATTTCTTCACGTTGAGATGCCACGGCCTCGCATTCCAGGATAACGTGGGCGGCTATTTCTTCGACGTCAAGGCAGCCCCTGCAAAGCGGGCTGTCAAATCAAATCAAATCAAATGTATTTATTTCAACTAGGCCATTATGCGGCACTTTTGAACGTTAAAAAAATTTACACGTTATAAAAAATTGATTCTACCGTGCATTCGGAAAAGTAGGTTGATATGGAGAAGAATGCACAAGAAACTCCATACTCTTTTAAAAAAATAAAGGCTTTTTACAATATTAACATAAATAGTACATACATTAATAAATTCTTATACGTGAGAACGATGCACACAGCACTACTATACTTAATATAGGTATAAAGTATTACAAGCACTAACAGGTAAATCCCTTCACTTGATAAATAGGGACATGGTTCTCACATATTTACAAATATTGCAAACATAGGTAAATTACCTAATTCAACAACAACGGAACAGTGTGCGAGTCAATTTTTTAAACAAATAGAGAAGAAAATAAATAAAAATAAAGCTTTACTATAATAATTATGAATATACCGTACACAAATTAACCATTTTGATAGTTTCTACACGAAAGATTGCGGAGCAGGACCAGCATGTTTCCAAGCATTCTTATCTTGAATATAATCATCTAATTTGTAATATGCTTGTTTACAAAGTGTGCTTTTAATTATTGTTTTAAATTTTCTTTCATTAAGTTTTAATATCTCACAAGGTATTTTGTTATAGAATTTAACACAGTCCCCATGAAAGATGTGTGTACTTTCGCTAATCTATAAGATGGCTGATCTAACTTATCTTTATTTCTAGTATTACAAATGTGTCTATCACTAATTTTACTCAAGAGATTAAAATTTTTCCTTACATACATAACTGTCATAATATTAATCTTTTTAAATAGCTTCTAAGAGATTCTCGATGACTTAACTTATAAATGGCTCTCACAGCTCTCTTTTGCAATATAAATATTGATTCAATGTCAGCCGCCCGACCCCACAGTAAAATACCGTATGACATAATGCTGTGAAAGTAACTAAAATATACCAAACGCGCGGTCTCCACATCCGTCAACTGTCTTATCTTTCTAACAGCATACGCGGCCGAGCTCAGGCGACCCGCAAGAGATGTTATGTGAGGCCCCCATTGCAATTTATCGTCCAGAGTGATTCCCAGGAAAACTGTTTGATTTACATAGTCCAGCTTTTCCCCATTCAATATGATGTCGCATTCGCTACTATTGACATTCGGCAATGTGAATCTAATACATTTGGTTTTTTTTTTCATTTAGTACCAAATTGTTTGCCGTGAACCAAGTTTGGACCTGATGAATAGACTTATTCACATCATCAAGATTTTGTGACCGCCGATCTATTTTAAATATCAAAGATGTGTCATCAGCAAATAACACGATCTTCGGTTGATTTTGTAATAATTGGGGCAAATCGTTTATGTAAACTAAAAAGAGGAATGGACCCAATATAGAGCCTTGAGGAACGCCCATTGTCATTTCAGACCCTAGAGAGTTTTCGCCGTTTACCTGAACTTTAAATTGTCTGGCTTTCAAATAAGATTTAAGTAATTCAAGGGCCGTATGTCTAACCCCATAGTGCTCGAGTTTCAACAATAGTGTCTCATGGTTAACGCAATCGAACGCTTTCGAAAGGTCGCAAAAGATTCCAATGGCGTCTTGTGCTTCTTCCCAGGCGTTAAAGATGTTCTTTATTAGGGTCACACCAGCGTCAGTTGTGCAAAGCCCTTTGGTGAAACCGTACTGTTGATCATGCAAGATGGAATGTTTGTTAAAATAACGCAACAATTGGTTGAGCATTAACTTTTCGAAGACTTTACTAAGAACCGGCAGAATTGACACTGGCCTATAATTATTGGCTTCTTTGCTATCCCCGGATTTAAACAATGGAACTACTTTACTGTGTTTCATAAGGTCCGGAAAAACTCCTTGATCGACACTAGTGTTAAATATAAAAGCTAAATAGGGCGCAATAGTTTCAATGATTGATGTACATACTTTTACAGATAGTCCCCAAAGATCTTCTGTTGATTTAATTTTAAGATCTTTAAAAACTTTTAAAATAGCCCTTGTATGTTGAAACTTAAACTCCGAAGGGCACGCATTTACATTATTTCTAAGTAAGGCAGAAGAGAGCGTGGGTGAGGAGTTTAAAGCTGCTGTAGTTTTAAGAGGAATATTAACAAAAAAGTTTTCAAATTCCTGAGCTACCTCTACATCTGATTGTATGGGACCATGTGCAGTCGCTAAAATAATTTCACTATTACGCTATTTTTTTCTACCTGTTTCATTATTTATTATTTTCCAGGTTTTTTTTATTTTATCGCCTGCTGATTTTATTTTATTGCTTATATACAGCGCTTTAGCTGTTTTGCATGCATTTTTAAAGGTTTTTGAATAATTCGCAACATATTTATCAAAAAAAAAAACAAAAAAGCTTGTATTATTCATATGTTGCTTTAGGCCATAAAGTTCATATAGATTTTCTCTGCTTTTACGAATGCCTGGAGTCGCCCAATCGCTAAATACGAACTTGCTGTAAATACTTTTCGCTTTCAGTGGAAATGACTCATTAAATTGGGTGTTTATGACTTTAGAAAATTCGGCATAGAACTCATTTGGGTCATTTTTTTTATTTTTTGTAGAGATATGTAGGTGCTAAAGGTTATTGTTTGACCACTGTGGCGCCTATAATAAAAATATGTTTATTAAGGAGGTTATGATCCGTTATTGTTCCTATTATTATTCTTAGGTTATTTCTGCTCAAGTTGAGAAGTTTATTGGTTAAATGCGGGTAAACATTGGGTATAGCCAGTTTTGACTGTCTACAGTCTGTAGCCCGTGACCATCTGTTGTTATGAAGTTCGATCGATCTTGGCGAATCCATGCACGAATTTGTGAGAAAGGCAGGGGAAGAAGTGGGTACGGGCCTAGCACTATCATATCGGAGCCTCTCTTTGCAAGTTCGTCTGCCGCATCATTGCCCAAGGATCCGCTATGCCCCTAGATCCTCTGGAGGGTAATACGATTAGACGTTGATATACTCTCCAGGGCCAGGTGGCACTCAAATATTAGTTTGTTGTTTGTTTGTTTGTTATCTAAAGCTTTGAGCACTGCCAGACTGTCGGATAGGAATCTAATGCCGTAGTTCTGGACGCCTAAGCGTTTTACTGTTGTTGCGGCTTGTGTTAAGGCAACACATTCACATTGGAAGATCGAACTGTGTGTGCCTAGCGGTATGTGAAAGTTAATCTTGAGGTCAAGGGAGTGTACGCCAGCACCTGAACAGTTTTGTGTTTTTGAGCCATCTGTGTAGATACGCACTTCATTAGCTCCTGACTGATCCCTTACTTCCTCTATTGTTTTTATGATATAGTTTTTGTTGAACATAGGTTGGTTTGGTATTCTGTCACACGGGGCAGCGATTAGGGACTGGTACACCATCGCCCGGTCCAGGATGTTAGCGTGTGAACTGGTAGGATTTTTGCCCCATAAACCCAGATGGATTAGCCTGATAGCGGCTAGCGCCGCCTCCTGCTGTATGTACAGGTCAAGGGGAGTTAATTGTAGGGCTATCTCCATGGCTGCTGTTGGGGTGGTTCTCATGCAGCCAGTAGTAGCTGAACAGGCCAGTCGTTGGAATCGTTGTAGACTGGTAATGGTGGTCGAGAGTTCCGTCCTAGTCCACCAAACCAGAGCGCCATAGGCCAACATTGGCCTGATCACCGCTTTGTATAGCCACAAAGTGATCCTAGGAGAAAGCCCCCAAGTTTTTCCTAACATTTTTTTTGCATTGGTAGAGTGCAATTGTGCTCTTATTAATTTTATAGTCAAGATGCTTGTTCCAGAGCAGTTTGCTACCAAGGAACAACCCCAAGTACTTGACTTCATCAGTAAGTGTTAGTTCTGTGTTAAAAAGTTTTGGAATCCTGTGGGGTCCAAGGGTTCTTTTGTTAGTGAACATTATTAGTTCTGTCTTCGAGGGATTAACCGATAGTTCATGCTTTGTGCACCAACTCTCGATCATTCCGAAGGCCCTTCTCATGAGGTCGCATAAGACGACTTCAAATTTCCCCGAGATCAGAATTGCTATATCGTCCGCGTATCCCACTGAGTACAGACTGCTAGCGTTGAGCTCTGCAATGAGCTCATTTACGACTAAATTTCACAGTAGTGGTGACCTTGCTGAGCTGTATTTTGATTACCTGTTCCCCGCAGATTATTTTTACGGCGTAAGTATTGCAGCAATGGTATAAGAAAAGTGACGGGTTTACTAGAGATGTCAGCTTGTTTTCACCTCTGGACTTTCGTACCTTACATTTGTCTGTGTCTCGGTCGCGGTCACAGAAGTTGTTCTCATTGTTTAGGTGGTATATTGGTTTGTTCCAATCGCACAGAAATATATCATCTGGCTTATGTATGCGTCTCTTTTTAGATCCGTAGCGACGTATTGAACGGGATGAACTCTATCATGGTGTTATTCATCTGATGTGGTATCAGATGGATTTTGTACACTTTACATCGGTCTCTACTGATAAGTGGGAATGTTATTTGGAAGAGGAAGTATTCCTCAGGTATCCGTGCTTTAATGCTTATCAGTGAATATAACTTTCGGATATCGTGGGGATCAATAGGTAATGTTAGGTCTTCTGATAGATGCCCAGAGATAATGTTAAGTTCTTTTTGGAGCTGTTCTGGCGTAAGCAGATGAATGTTAACCTGTCCATGGTGGACATTGGTAAGGATATCCAGTAAAATGTCTTGAGTTCTTTTCTGTTATGTAAAAAATTACTGGCAGTTAATGCTGTCATAGTAATTCTTGCAGTAAGGATATGTTGTTAATTTCATTTCGTAACTTATTTGAGATGTTATCTAGCGTAATCAGGTGTTTGTTGATAAATTTGTGTTGTTTATATTGAGCAGTTTATGATAATTAAACAAGTATTCTTGAGATGTAATTAGATTTAATCACCCACACATTGCACAGAAAAAAACGTACCACCATCTGGTGGAACAAAAGAAATCAAACAGGCAAACGCATGCAGTATTCGGCCTAGCAAGAAAATAAAATGTAATCCAATACTCCCACAAAATTTTATACAAAACAAACCTTAGTACACTTATTTTGCCTGCTTATTTAAAAAAAAACTTTGACAATAATAAACAACTTAGATAACTGACAAAACTTCATCCCTTATATATTCGAATTTAACAGTAACTAAGCCGCCGTGTCCTCATGGAGGCGATCGGTGGTGGTGACCTCTCGCGTCCGGCCTTGGTGCAGGTCAGGGTACGGAGCGAGAGGGCATGGGAAGCTGTCTCCTCCTTCTGCGAAACAGGATTGCTCGCAAAGGAGGAGGCGGAACGCGTGAGGAAGACGCAAAGGAAACGCCCTTAGCCACCGCAGGAGACGCCCCGGGCGTCGGGAGTCGCAGGCCGATTCCCGGCCACCGTAGGCGCGGGCTTGCGGACGGAAAGTAATGGGTAGCTCGCCGTCCGATAAGGACCAAGCCCGAGTTTATGGCGCGTAGTGTTCCACGCGCGCCTCAAAGAGATGTCAGCAAAAGGGACGGGGTCCGGTAGGGCCGATGCCTGTCTGGGTCGCGGATAAATTTGAAAGAGAGTTACCGCAGCCCTGGCACAAGCAACTGGAGGAACACGGGTGGGTTTTAGTCAGTAAAAGTCTGACACGCCCTCCCGCTTCACCCAGAGCGGGAGAAGTCATTGGATGATTTCCCTCCCAAAAAAAAAGGGTAAAGCCTTAGTTAAAATATCAGCCAGTTGATCTGAACTTTGCACATACTTAATAACAATTAACTTAACTCTGACCTTTTCGCTAATGAAATAGAATTTGGCATCAATGTGTTTTGTCTTTTTATGATAAACAGGATTATTAATTAATTTAATAGCACTTTGATTATCAATACACAGAGTTGTACAATCTTGACTGATATTAATATCTTTAAAAAAGCCGGCCAAGTGCGATTCGGACTCGCACACGAAGGGTTCCGTACCATTATCGCAAAAAAACAGCAAACAAATCACTTTTGTTGTATGGGAGCCCCACTTATTTATTTATTTTATTCTATTTTTAGTATTTGTTATTATAGCGGCAACAGAAACACATCATCTGTGAAAATTTCAACTATCTAGCTATCACGGTTCATGAGATACAGCCTGGTGACAGACAGACAGACAGACAGACGGACCGCGGAGTCTCAGTAATAGGGTCCCGTTTTTACCCTTTGGGTACGGAACCCTAAAAACTGTCTTAACCATAAAATATTCTTGGCCGCTTCACAACCAGCCATAAATTCAGTTTCAGTTGTTGATAAGGCAATACAAGGTTGTTTCTGACTACACCAAGATATAGGTCCACCATTCAACATAAAAATATAACCAGTAGTTGATTTCCTTGTATCTAATCTAATTATTCTTTTAAGGTGATTAACATGATGTATGTACTTGGATTGTTTATATATCTATTTAACAGATTTACACCATATGAAATATCTGGCCTGGTAGCTGTAGATAAAAACAATAATGATCCTATAGTTTCCCTGTAAGGAAAATGTCTGCTCATTTTCAAAATTTTTGTTTAACTGAACATTCACATCAACAGGTGTATTACAAGGGTGAGCAGTACTCATATTGAATTTATTAATTAACTGTTCAATATATTGTCTTTGACTGATACAAATAGACTTATCAGTTTTTAGAATTTCTAAACCAACAAACTTATGTTCGGTGCACGTACATGGGTTTTAAAATTGTGTAGTAAGTAAGGAATTGTGCAATACGTAGGTTCGCACCTTTACACTTACACGTGCGACCTACATTCGATTTTATGACAATCATGCAGCAGCTGCAAGCAGAGCATTGATGATGCATTTGTACCATTATTTAATTTAGTGTTCTAATAGACGCGGTTTGGATCCGACAACTTGCATTTTTATTTCTTGATTCCAGCCCGTTGGCACTCATTGACATTTTACATTACATTGACATTTGCATTGCATTTACAATAATTAATGTTAAGGTGTATTTGCATATGCTCCCTACATAATTTTTTTGGTCCTTCGAAATTATTGCAAGTACCGTACAGTCCGATTTATCGGTCAGTAAAACGTCGCGTGTGTCCTGTGTCTTGATCGAGTGTTGCCGTGCAGAAGCAGTCGCAGCGATCCAGGTTCCAGAGCGACACGTTGCATCAGCGTAAAGCGTTACTTGAAACACAGGCACTCTCCGTGCCTGTGTTTCAAGAAAGATCGTTCATTTTTTGGTTACTTCGTTAACAATGGAGGGTTTAATCGCGCGTCAGGCTGAAATCCTGGAGGAGCTGAAGAGTGTCCATACCAACTTCAAGAAGCATTCAGCGAGCAGGAAGACCTCCGATTACATTCAGCAAAGGCTTGAGCGGTTAGATCAGCTTTGGGCGGAATGTAAAAAGAAACATCAGGAGCTGAATGCAGTAGAAAACAAAACGCATGAGTACTTTACCAACAATATTCACGAGGTATTAAGGGATTGGTACCACGGAGTGCGGCAGGAGCTTGTAGCATGCGGGACCAAGGTGCAGAGTGTACCCAGCAACGCCAGCTCTAGCAAGGTACGCGTGGAGTTTGACAGGACCTTGTTCGGGAGCTCTTCGGGAGCAGAAGACAAGCTACTCGAGCTACAGCAGTTGCAAAGTACTTTTATGAAATCCTTGCTTTAAATAACTTACAATTTGATCTAATATTTCATTAGATTGACACATAACTAAAGCATCGTCTACATACAGAATTAATAAAGCTTTTATACTATAAAAGTTACCAGCAAATACACAATTGTCTGCTTGTGCCTGAACAAAACCAAACTTCAACAAAAAATTGAAAATTTATGATTCCAGCAACGAGATGCCTGTTTTAGGCCATACAAAGAGTTGTTCAATTTACAAATTTTATATACTGGAGCCTTCACACCGTCTGGAATTTTCATAAAAATAACTTCATCCAACTCTCCATACAGAAAGGCTGTCTTAACATCTAACCGTCTTATATTCCATTTATGTTCAACAGACATGGATAACAATATTCTTATTGACTCATATCTAGTAGTAGGTGAAAAATTTCATTGTAGTCTATCCCTTGAATTTGTGTGAAACCACGGGCTCAAAGTCTAGCTTTATATCTTTCTACTTGACCATCTAAGTTTCTTTTAACATTATAAACCCATTTGGACGTAATTGTTCTCTGATTTTCATTATCAACAAAACTCCAGGTGTTATTGGTACGATGAGCTTCTAATTCCTCATTTATGGCCTCTTGCCATAACTTGATATATATTGCCATAGAATACGGACTAGAAGAGCTCAATTTAAGACGGGAGGAGGGTAGATCTAGTCTGTTTTTGTAGCGCAACGAATAGTTTGTCTGCATGTCATCACGTCTGTTGTAAGACTCTGGGTATTTGCGAACTAGTTTACATAATTCTAAAATATAAATATTAACTAAGGTAAGGATTTTGTGTTTCTGGAAATAAGGCTTGCAGTTATCTGTTTGTTCAATATTGGTAATTATTCGTATCAGCTTTTTTTGTAGTATAAATAGACTGGGGGATATATATATGGGTAGAGGATAGATATATATATGGGTTAGTAAATTGTTTTGCAGCCAATTAGACAGAGTATTGAAACCTTCTTGGGCGTATTCGTACAATTCATTACTGGTTTTCACGGTAAAAATTAACGCCGTGTCGTCGGTATATGGTATAAGTTTGCCTTGTTTAATTTCCAAACAACAAAGATCGTTAATGTAAATGAAGAATAGGTTTGAGCCCAGTATACTTCCTTGAGGAACACCATAACCAGTATCTTTTTTGCTCATCGCTAGTAGTATCACCTATTATAACAAATTGAGATCGATCGTCTAAGTAGTCAGCAAAAAGTTTCAGCGGTGTTCCTCTATTTTTTTAAAAAAAAACCCCTAATTTTTTTAGAAGCATGGACACGGACACCGTATCAAAGGCTTTGGCTTTATCAAAGAAAACCCCCAGAGTCTGGTTACCTTTGCCAAGTTCTTCTGCGATATAATCTGTCAGACTATGAATCACATCGGCTGTAGATAATTTGGCCCTGAACCCAAATTGCGCTAATGATAAAAGATTGGTTTTTCAAGATAGTTTACTAGTCTACCGTTTACAATTTTCTCTAGTATTTTAGATAAAGAAGGAAGTTAAAATATTGGTCTGTAATTACTTACTAAGTTTTTGTCTCCGGATTTAAAGACAGGTATTATACTGCTTTATTCAGACATCTAGGGAAAATACCTTCAGATAAACAAATACGAAATATATGTGTTAAGGGATGTACCAGGATGTGCTTAAAGATTTTAAGAATCTTATTGCTCCAGATATGACTCGGGTTATTTCGTCTTCGTCAGTGTCTAGCAAGCCAAAAGATTTTTCTGTTATTCAAGCTTTGGCAAGGTGGTTGAACATAGTAATGTTTTCGAATCTGTTCGGCAAGAGATAGCCCAACATTTACAAAAAAGTTATTACCATGGTATGATGATACAAGAGGTGATGACTTAGAAAGCAGTAAGCCCGAATTAGATTCTCGCTGTTTTGGCCTAAAGGTGACGTTTCTAATATGTTTCTAAAGTTGCTTACTGTTTCCTGCTCTAATTAATTAATTTTTATCCTAATTATTTTTCAAGTTCTCAAGGAGGTTGTTTCAAAAAATTCTGCATATATTATAAATTATTTTAATGATTTGATTATCAGGGTTACTCCTCCATACTCCATCTTTGATGAAGTTTATCTTTGTGTCTTAAACACTGAATTAGGCCAGGAGTCATCCAAGGTTTAATATTACGAAGTTTTTTGTTTACTGTAATACCAGTCGTATTACGTAATATTGCTAATTGAACATATTTTATTAAGTACGATAAAGCAAAATTAGCGTCAGCAGTATTGTAAACTGTGTTATAGTCAAGATTGCATAAATGACATTCAAGTTTGTTTGTGTTTAATTGCGTTTTCGTCTGGGGACGTTTTAGCTTAGGCAGCGTTAAGTTTAGGGTTTGTAGAATAGCGTGATGGTCTGTAATTGTTGAGTTAGTAACTAGCGTAACATATGATAAGTTGGATTTGATTATCATATGATCCAGACAGGAACCGCTCTGATGAGTAGGCAATGTGTGTGCGGGGAGAAAACCGTAGTATGAGCAGATATTAAGATAATCTTGGGTCCCAGCGTCGCAGTTTTCAGAGTTAATTTTTATATTTATATCACCTGTTAGAATAACATTCTTAAATAAGCTTAATGCTTGAAAAATGGTTTAAGGATGCGTGACAAGAGTCTCAAGTTTTTAGCGGAAGGTGACCTATATATAGTGAGTATTGCAGTTGTTGTACCAACTTTGATGATCAAACAATTATTCACACACACTTGAAGTGTTGGTCCTTCGATTGTGACCATTAATGATTCCTTACAATAAACAACCACACCATCGTTTTGATTGTTGTTTACTGTAGTATACAAAAAAAATCTGGAAGGTGTTCCTGGCAATTAGATAGCCAGCACTCGGTTAGTACCATTATGTCACAATCAAACTTAAGTCTATGAAGAAAAACGTTTATTTATTTATTTATTCAATAAGGCATGCCAACAACATATTTACAAATTCATTGCCGAGCCAGTGACATACAAGATGGTCCTGTGCAAACATGTCAGTTACAGGCGTGCACATCATTCACAGTCTTTAATTAAAATTTTTATGTTCGCGAATATGAAATTAATTGAGTAATATGTCTAATGATTAAGTTTAATTGAAATGAACTACAATAATTGCACTTAAATTAATGTAGAATTGAATTCAAATTGTTGTAGAACAAAAATTAAAATAAATTACAATTACATAACACATTAATTATTAGTAAGGACAAATATATAAAATTACAATTAGATCAAAATAAAATACTAGTAAGTCAAAGACAAAATAAAATTAAGTTACAATTGTTTCACAAATAAAATACCATCTAGTCACAGTTAAAATTAAATTAAATAACATCACAAAAAAAAAACTAGTGTATCAAGGTTAAAATATAATAAAATGCTAATAAAATTATGTCATACTTAGTTGATAATCTTAATATTTTGAGTACACAATAAATACAACAGATTAAGTCGGGCGAGACTACGGATCAATGTGCGTGACCTTAGACTTGAACCGAGACAGAGAGTCAAAGAAGACATCCATGTCCTCATTGCAAGAGCTGATCTTGTTGTATGTGCTCATCATCCTGTTCAAAGGAGCCGAACGCCCAAGATTGGTACGAGAAGTTTTGCATATGAATGTACTGCGAACTCTCGTTGCCCTAACAAGGCCCCGGCGTGGTACATCAAGGCTGATTTGTTTGAGTAGTTCGGGGGTGCATGTCATGTTATTGACAATCTTATACAAGAATATCATATCTGCTGAGACACTACGGTCTTGTAAGGAGGTCAAATGGAAATGGCACATACGCTGCCTGTAGTCGGCTCTGTAGGGACAGGTATGATCCTTGAATCGCAGATAACGCGTAAAATGTCTTTGAATCCTCTCGATGCGGCTCGTGTGAACATTGTAGGTTGGGTTCCAGACCGGGGATGCGTATTCAAGCGTGCTGCGCACAAGACAGTTGTAGAGAATTTTCATAGCAAGCATGTTATGAAATTCCCTACAAGTTCTTTTTATGAAACCGGACATCCTAACTGCCTTTGCAACAATGTTGTCGATGTGCAAGCTGAACGAGAGGTCACTACTAAGCAGCACGCCAAGGTCGCGGATGGTCTCAACTTTCTGCAGTGGAGTACCCGCAATCGAGTAGCGTGATTGTATGGGTTGTTTTTTACGCGTGAAGGAGACATGGTGACATTTTTTTGCGTTTAGGATCATTCCGTTTGTATCGCACCAGGACTGCAGTGCATTGAGTCGCATTGAAGTAGTTCGGCGTCCTCATGCGAGGCAATACTACGATAAATTTTAAGGTCATCCGCGAATAGAGAGCATTGGCTATGTCGAATGCAGTCCAGTAAGTCTTTGACGAAAACAATGAACAAAACTGGCCCTGCGTGCGATCCCTGAGGCACCCCAGATGTTGCGGTATATTCTGAAGAGTAGTAGCCCTCCACCACCACTCTCTGTCTCCGCTGATCCAGGTATGACCTGAACCACTCCAAGAGGCTGCCGTACACGCCATGACTTTCCAGCTTTAAGAGTAACAATCGGTGATCGACTTTATCGAAGGCGCTACTGAAATCTGTGTAGAGGGCGTCGATCTGCGCTCCAGCGTCCACGGAAGCTGAAAGGTCACTTACATAAGATACCAAGTTTGTAACGGTGGACTTATTGTTGCAGAATCCGTGTTGCTGGGGTGCTATTTGTGATTGTATATGAGCAGTTAGCACGGGACACACAATGGTCTCAAATACTTTTGAGAAGATAGAGAGCATCGAGATGGGTCGATAGTTAGCCGCGTCAGCTCTGTCACCCTTTTTGTACACTAGAACAAAGTTTGATTTTTTCCATTCGCATGGGAAAACGGCTGCAGTTAGGGATTTCTTAAATATAAGAGTGAGTGGGAGGGCAAGGTAGCGAGCACACTTTTTAATAAAAATAGGGGGTATACCATCGGGTACGGCACCCTTGGTTATATCAAGACTTTGGAGAGCCTCGAGGACGTCTCTTTCGGTGATGGATATCTTGCTAAGCGCATGTTGTGGAAACGCGTGAGAGCTTTTAGAAGGTAAACCACTGTTACGATCACTTGGAGAGAACGACGATGAAAATTGCGAGGCAAAAAGATTACAAATGTGAGGTGTATGTACTTATGTGTGCGTGCCTGCACGGTTAAGTTGTGTCCTTTACTCAGTAATAAACTAGCATCCAATAGCAACGGTGGTTTCATTTTGTAGCTGACAGATCACTGGCGACGAGTTACCCGCGTTTTAAAAAAGTTAATAAAAGTTTATGTCGAATATTATCGGAAATCTTACAAAATTTTGATCACGAAGTCCAAGAGTGGCCTATATTTAAAGGTCGGCTACTTCAGTATATAAAACTAAACAGTGTTATAGCCGAAAATAAGAGTGCGTTGTTACTGACCTACCTTTCGGACGGCAGCTACCGCCTTGCATGGAACTTGCTTCATCCTGACATACTCGAGCAAGTCAAGTTCGAGGATCTCGTAGAAAAATTAGACAAGCATTTCACGCCGAAACGATGCACATTTGCTGATCGAGAGAAGTTTTATGAGGCGAGGAGGTCTGATGGCGAGAGCGTTGAAGAATGGGCGGCTCGTGTAAGGGGTTTAGCCGTTCATTGCGAGTTTGGTGATGCTTTAAATATGCTATTGCGTGACCGTTTCATACTCGGGCTCGCACCGTGTCGGGAACGTGACCGGCTATTTGAAGAGGACGCCACCAAACTGACTTTTGCGAAGGCTTTGGAGGTAGCTCAACAGGCTGCGTATGCGAGGTTGGCTCGAACTGCAACTGCAGCAGTAGCTGACTCAGTGGCGCCAACTGCCAAGGCCACGCAGATCAAGGAGGAACCCGTGTACCGGATCAGCGGGCAGCGCGCACGGTGCGAACCGGCCGCAGCTACCCGCAGCTCGAACGATAGTTCAGGGGAGATTCGTCGGTGCACGGTGTGCGGTCTCAGGAACCACAACACAGAAAAGTGTCGTTATAAAAACTATCGGTGCCAAGTGTGCGGTGTGAAAGGGCATCTAAAGAAAGTTTGTAGTAAAAAAAAAGGTGGAATCTCGTTTACATTGTTTGAACACAGAAGAAATCATTTCGGACCAAAGTGACTGTGAGGAATTTTTTTTTTTTTTTTTTTTATCTATTATAGGCTCGCGCTTGACCACTATCTCACCTGATGGTAAGCGAAGATGTGGTCTACGATGGAGAACGCTTGCCTAGTAGTAACCTATTCACTCTTGATTTAAAGACCCCTAGATTGTAGCTATCGGGAAACACAGACTCCGGCAGGGAATTCCACTCCTTAGCTGTACGCATAATAAAAGTATTCTCAAAACGTTTAGTGCGTATGGGTGGGATGTCCACCATGTACCGATGGCGCTTCGCCGTACGTCTGGTAGTTCGATGATGAAACGGGCTGGGCGGAATTAGATCATGCAATTCCATCGCACACTCCCCGAAATGTAACCGATAAAAAACCGACAAGCTGGCAACTCGGCGACGATGTTCAAGGCTCTGGAGCTTTGACTTAACCAGTGCCTCATCGCTGATGAGCTTCTTGGCCCGCTTTTCAATCGACTCTAGTGCATCAAGCTGATATTTGGCTGATCCGTCCCAGAGATGAGAACAGTACTCCATGCATGATCGAACTTGCGCTTGATACAAACTGAGCAGCTGTTCTGGCGTGAAGTACCTTCTCACCTTTGCAAGGATCCCCAGCTTTTTGGCAGCCAGTTGAGCCTTTGTCTCAATGTACGGGCCAAAATTGAGCGTCGATGTCAACGTAACGCCAAGAAGCTCAAGATGGTCAGTTATTGGCACGGTAACATTTCGGAAAGTTGGAGCCGGGTGAAATTGGCTCTTTTTAGCGGAAAAAAGACACGCCTGAGTTTTAGCAGCATTAAACCTGACCAGATTGGCATCGCCCCATTCGGAGACTGCCTGCAAGGACAGGTTCAAGCGCTCCACCATGGCCTCACGGAGAGACTGGATCTGAGGCCCGGTAGCACGAGCGTTGGACACGTATCTCTCAGCAACTGTGCTATCGTCTGCATACCCAAAGGTGCCGGGTTTTAGCAGATCGTTAATGTGCAGCAAGAACAAAGTTGCTGAGAGCACCGACCCCTGAGGGACCCCGGCATTAATATCCAAGCGGTCCGACGAGCAGCCATCGATAACCACTCGAATGGACCGATCTCTCAGGAAGTCTGCAATCCAATCACACAGACCACCGGGCAAACCGAATGAAGGAAGCTTACCAATAAGGCTTTCGTGCCAGACCCTATCAAAAGCCTTCGAGATGTCTAGGGAGACGGCAAGCGCTTCCCCGTGCCTCTCAATGGCCTCACTCCAGATGTGAATGGCATACGCTAGAAGATCCCCAGTAGACCGATTTCGGCGGAAGCCGTATTGGCGGTCACTTAGGATATCGTTTGCTTCTAGGTATGCCAGGAGTTTAATATTAAGTACACGTTCCATACTCTTACAGAGTATGGAGGTTACAGATATGGGTCTGTAGTTGGCCGGGTCAGCTCGACTTCCCTTCTTGGGCACGGGCTGTACGTTAGCCTGCTTCCAAGCATTCGGCACTTTTCCAGCCTCATACGAAAGGCGGAATAGGCGTGTCAAGATCGGAGACAGTTCAGGCGCACAGGTTCTAAGAACAATTGCTGGTATTCCGTCAGGGCCGCTAGCTTTGTTCACGTCGAGGTTGCGCAGCACCCTACGGACGTCCTTCTGATGGATACGAATTTCCGACATACTCGTCTCGCATCCATCAGAAGAAGGAGGGGGCCGCGCGTCACCAGGATTTAGACGTGAAGATTCCGCAAAAAGAGAGGCAAATAAATTTGCCTTCTCCTCAGCGGAGTGGGCCAGCGACCCGTCGGGTTTCAGCAGTGGTGGTAGTGAGGGACGGCAGAAGTTCGACTCGACTGACTTGGCCAGAGACCAAAACGCTTTACTACCTGATGGGTAAGAAGCAAGTTTGGTCCCTATACGGCCAATGTGGTCGAACCGAGCCCTTCGCAACACCATCTTGCAGGACTTGGCAGCCCTGTTGAAGGCCTTCTTCTTCTGACCCACGTCACCCGCCTTACGCGATCGAGCGTCGACCCAAGCCAGGTACGCCCCATGCTTAAGCGCGTCGGCGCGTTTACATTCGGCGCCAAACCATGGCCGGTCTTCGCTAGACATTGATACGTCAGAGAACGGAATGTAGTACTCCATTCCCTGACGCAACACATCCGTTACAGCGTCCGCGCACGACGATGGATCAGTCGAAGAAAAGCAAGTAGGCTGCCAAGGATAGCATGCGAAGAAAGATCGCATACCATCCCAATCTGCTGACTTGTACCGCCAAACCCGCCGGGTGCCTCTTGGGCTGGGATCGGGCGGGGAATAGACGGACACAGACTTCACCAGACAGTGGTCAGAACTACCCAAAGGTGAAGCTATCGACACAGAGTATCTGTCTGGATCTGTTGTCAGCAGAAGGTCCAAGCAATTCGCCGTGTGCGAATCAACGTCCGGTACCCTCGTTGCCCCCTGGACCAGCTGGGTGAGGTTTAGCGCTAGCGAAAGCTTACGCATCTCCCGTCCAGCATGGTCAGTGCACTGGTATGGGAAGAGCCACTCCTGGTGGTGGGCATTAAAGTCCCCCAGTAACACTAATTGGGCGGAAGGATACCGCTGCTGTGCCGCGTCAGCAGCCTCACTGAGGTACTCTGTGAGCCTGGTTGTCTCCTGATCTCCGCTATGCGAACGGTAGACACAGGCGTAGATAATTTTATCCAAACCTGTGTCCACTAAAGCCCACAGCGTTGAGAATCTGGAGTCCTCAAGGTTACGGAGACGCCGATAGCAAGTATCGTCACGGGCGTACATACACACACCCGCGCGCGGTTTAAAATTGTGCTCCAGGGTAAACCCTGGGTAAGACAAGTACGACACGTCTGACGGACTCGCTATCTGCGTCTCCGTAAGGAAAAACAGCGCTGGTTTCTCAGTCTCCAGGTGGAAGTGGACTGCAGAGAGATTTGAGTGCAGACCTCGAATGTTGGTGAGGTGCACTTTGTGGGGGAGGGGGTGCAGCCGCTGTTTAACTCCAGTATTATTTTTCTTTTTCATGAAATTTTATATAAGAGTGAAAGGAGTAGAGGAGAAGGAAGTGAGACGAGGTTCTACGCTGCTAACCTTCAGACACGCACTGAAAAGACGACATCAATGGGGAACTAGTCCGGAGACTGCGGGGACGCCCGAGCCCCCCCGGAATGACCATCGGGCCCTCCCCATCTGGTCGCCAACCAGCACGATGATGCATACCGGGATTTTTCGACAGTTGGCGGGGCAGCCTTTCATGTGTGGCTGGCACACTACTTGGGCCCCCAACTACCTGCGGTCGGCCAGCGGCGCACCGTGCCTCGGATCCCGCTACCCTCCGTGACTAGTCTCCCGATACGTCTATAACAGCGCGCGTCAGGCTGGTCTGCCAGCAATAGAACAGCTGTCTCGACCCAACTCCTCTAGTTGGCTACACCGAGCATCGTAACCGGAACACGGCTAGGCCGCTTGGCGGTACGTCTTTGCCCGGTGGGTGGTCGCAAGCCTTCGGCCGAAACCTACCACCAGTGAATGTGAATGTGAGTTATTTAACCTACAGTATGTAAGTAACTCGCCTATAATTATAAATGTATTAATTGATCATGTAAATGTAGATATGGAATTGGATTCTGGGTCGGGAGCTAGTGTTATATCAGAAACGCTTTACAAGAAATATTTTCTCGATCGCATTCTGGTGAAAAGTAATTTAAAAATGTGTCTTTATAATGGCCATAAGATCTCGCCCCTGGGATATTTCCAGGGTAGAATAACGTACTTAAATAATTCCCATGATATTAATATATTTGTTTTACCGAACGGAGGTCCCCCGTTACTGGGTCGAGATTTTATGTCAAGGTTTAAATTGTATTTTGCTACGGATATCAATAACATCCAAACCATGTCTATGAGTACAACTAAGTACGACATGAAAGAAGTGCAGCAACTTATATCTAAGTACTCCGACTTGTTTGCTGGAGAACTAGGTAGATTCAACAAATTTGAGGTAAAACTTGTTTTAAAAGATGGTACTGAGCCAAAATTTTTTAAGCCGCGTTCTGTGCCATTCGCTTTAAAGAAAAAGTTAGAAGAGGAAATAGATAGACTGGTAGGTTTAGGGATATTAAAACCGATTAAATTTCCTAAATACGGAACCCCTATTGTCCCAGTACTAAAAGAAAACGGAAAGGTCAAGATAGCCGGTGATTATTCAATTACATTAAATAAAGATTTAGAAATAGATAAATACCCAATGCCTAGGATAGAAGAAGTTTTTGCCAAGTTAGGTGGAGGGGAGTGTTACAGCAAATTGGACCTCAGCAATGCATACAACCAATTTGTTCTGGATAAACCGTCGCAAGAGTTGACCGCGATTAGTACTAGTAAGGGTTTTTTCAAATATACGCGACTGGTATATGGTTTGGCAAATGCCCCGGCCATTTTTCAAAGAGCGATGGAGTCATTATTTATAGGTATAGAAGGCGTTAGCATATGGTTGGACGACGTTTGTGTAACGGCACCGACTAGTCAACTACATTTTAGCAGACTTAATGAAGTATTAAGTAGATTGAAAGACGCCGGTTTAAAATTACAAAAAGAAAAATGTTGTTTCTTCCAGGATAGTGTCACATATCTAGGCTATATTATAAATAAACATGGATTACGAGCTTGCACTAAAAAAACTAAAGCAATTACAAACGCGCCGCGGCCGACAAGTGTCACCGAAGTTAAGCGATTTATAGGGTTAATTAATTACTACCGTAATTTTATACCGAATGCATCTGCTAAGTTACACCCGCTGCATGAATTGTTGCGTAAAGGAGCACCGTGGGAGTGGAGCGACCGTCACGAACGTGCATTTAATAGCGTAAAGGACGAGCTATCATCAGAAAGAGTGCTGGCTCATTTTGATCCCGCCGCTCAGTTAGTGTTGACGGTGGACGCGGGGCCAGCTGGGCTAGGAGCAGTGCTGGCGCAGCGCGACCGCGTGCACGCGCATCTCGAGCGACCGCTGGCGTTCGCCTCAAGGTCACTGTCAGCAAGTGAACGTAATTACAGCCAGATTCAGAAAGAGGCGACGGCTATTATATTTGGTGTAAAATATTTTCACCAATATTTGTATGGTCGCCAGGAACCATTCGTCCTGAAGACTGACCATCGCCCTTTACTCTCGATTTTCGGAAAGAAAACAGGTATTTCAGTCATGGCAGCTTCAAGATTACAGCGTTATGCAATAATATTGTCTGCATATAATTATAACGTTCAGTACATAAAAAGTGAAAACAATGTCGCGGCAGATTATTTATCGCGCACACCTTTACTCAACCTGACAGTACAATGGAAGAAAAAAGTGACTTATCTTTTCTAAATTACTTAGATGCGAATGTCGCTCCGCTTACTTTTAGTGATATTAAAACAGAAACCGAAAGGGACGTTACCCTACAAACGGTGATTAAACACATGCAGAACGGCTGGCCGCGTAAAATAAATTGTAAATCCGTTCTACCCTATTTCAATTGCAAAACGGATTTAGAAATTGAAAACGGTTGTATTTTTCGCGGTCACCGAGTAGTAATACCTGCAGTGTATCGAAATAGGTTATTAAAAGAACTACATTCGGGACATTTCGGTGTAGTCAAAACAAAGAGTGCAGCTCGTAGTAGATTTTGGTGGCCTTCCATTGATAAGGACATGAATGGGTGGGGGCATGCCATACCTGCGCCGGCACACGGGCCGCGCCGCCGCGAGCTATCCCCGCGCCCTGGCCCCGCGACTCGGCACCATGGCAACGTCTGCATATCGACTACATGACAATAAATCAACGTGTATACCTTATCGTCATAGATTCTTTTAGCAAATGGTTGGAGTGTTTACATATGAGTTGAGGTACTACAAGCCGGGCGCTTATAGTTAAATTAAAGGAATTGTTTTCTAGGTTCGGCATACCGAGTGTAATAGTATCCGATAATGATGTTAAAATAAAGTCACATGAATTTAATTATTTTTGCTAAATGAACGGTATTCGATACATAACATCCCCAATTTATCACCCTTCCAGTAACGGACAGGCAGAAAATTCTGTAAAAACGTGTAAGAAAATGTTACAATGTATAATTAACGATAACTGTCAGCAAAATGTGATTAACGAAAAGCTATTAGGATTTTTATTTGATTATCGAAACACACCACACTGTGCAACGGGTGAAAGCCCAGCTAAGCTTATGTTTGGCCGAAATATAAAATCAAGACCGGATCTGTTATTGCCAAACAGAAACAATAACACACCTAGCTATAATAACATTAAACCAAATAAACGATTAACGATAGGTGATAAAGTGTGGTTAAAATGGTACATAGCAAGAAAAGAAATCTGGACTTTAGGAAACATTATTAAAATAGTGGGTAATCGTATGTACGAAATACAAGTAAAAGATTATAATGTAAAATGTAAAAGACATATTGACCAGATAAGAAAATATACAGGTGGTAACGTTACTGGAAGCGAGACGATTGGTGCTAGTGCTAATGTCATATGTAGCCCCACACAGCCTGCGCCCTCGCCGCCGCGCTTATGTTCTCCAACGGTGGCAGCGGCGGCGGAGGCGCAGCCGTGTCCAACATTAGTATCAGACAATGGATCGCAGGTTATAGAATTTGAGGGTAATAATGTTGGGGAGGAGGATGAGTGGGCTGAGGCTCAAAGTGACGTCGATGCTTACGATCATACTGAAAGAAATGAGTCTAATCAAGAAGTAGCCAAAGATCGTGACGATTCTGTTGAACCACAGCCTACAAGACCGACCCGTAGTTGTAGACGTAAGATTAACTATAAGGTTTAAATTGTATTAAATATATAGGAGAACACAGACAGAACCAATTGTGTATTAGTGTATCGTAGGTTTGTTATGTATGCATTGGTATGTCGTGGATCTGCATACTTAAATAAATAGCGCGCCTTATTCGGTTCGAGTTAAGACTGAACAATGTTGCGTGGTTATTGATTTATATAACGAGCAGTATGCTGCGTCTCTTATTGTCTGTAATTTCTTAACCAAAACAAAAAAATTGTATCTAACTACTTAATGTTATGTTCTTTATTTTTTGAAAATAGTATTGGAGGAGTGAGGTGTATGTACTTATGTGTGCGTGCCTGCACGGTTAAGTTGTGTCCTTTACTCAGTAATAAACTAGCATCCAATAGCAACGGTGGTTTCATTTTGTAGCTGACAGATCAAAATGTCAGCGCCGTTGGTAACAACATTATTGTTTAGATTATTGACAGAAGGAATTTGTGATGATTGAGTGTTTTTGGATTTCACAACGCCAATGTCATCTGTGCTATTGACAGTTCTGTTGTCATTTGAAGTTGACAGCATTAAATGACTATTCTGTGGTTAGTTTAAGATTTTGTCACTCATTAATTGTGAGGGTATAAAAATGCCCTTGTTCGCATTAGGACAGATTCGCTTTAAGACAGATTCGGTTTACGACAGATTCGCTTTATGACAGATTCGCTTTATGGCAGAAGTACAGTGAACTTGACATTACGCTTGAAAACAGGCGTTCTCTTCGCAGATAACAGCAGGTTGTCTTCTTGCACAGTTGATTACCAGAATGAAGCGATAATATAACTCTTTAGTAAGGTTTATATAAACTTTTTCTTTAAATGTAACGCAGAACGTAAATATAGAACTGACAGCTATCAGTGTTGCCTCAGTTTTTCAGTTAAAGCTATATAATAATATGTTCTTAGAAATACTGAGAATGTTTTGAGTTAGTATGGTTAGTGAGTTTTGATATTCCGAGAGATATTGCCGGCAGTTCTCAACCGCACATGACTTTGAATCTGTACGAAATGCGTTATATATATCGGTAATTAAGTTTGTAAGAAAAATATAAACAATAAAATTAAGTCTAAATAATTATACATTATTTTTTTTTTTTTCAAAACAATCTTTTTTCGTATTCTTCTCAGCATACCTTTTCATTTGATACCCATATCATGGCAGTGCACACAAAAAAAACTAGTCTACCATCTTGGGCCGTCCGTCATATTAGATTTAGAATGACGTCACTTATTTAACATTTTTTTATTCATCTTAATCGGTCGAGGATAACTGCTTTAAAATTAAGTTGCAAGATTTGTCCCGAACGCACTTACATAAATACATTGCAAGTTAATTAAAAGATTGTAAAATATCAATAAGTATGTGGCGCTCTTAGGTGCCTTCATAGTCGATCGAATTTATATACCTGTTTTCGGCAGATTTTTTAGCAGGACACTCTTGATCGCCCGTTTTATCGTTGGCTGGTTTTTTGAAGCGGAGACATGTTGCACATTTTGGCTTCGGTTTTTTTTACAATAAATATAATGTCTAATTATATGTATTATGATATTTCTAAAAAAAACATCATTTCTGAGATCTGCCTCATGTTTCACTCTCCCTTTTTGGTTCCGTACCCAAAGGGTAAAAACGGGACCCTAGTAGTGGTAGTGGAACCGTGATAGCTAGACAGTTGAAATTTTCACCGATGATGTGATAACAAATACTAAAAATAGAATACAATAAATATCTAAGTGATAAAAAAATAAACAAACGTGATTTTTTTTCCGTTTTTTTTTAATATTGTTACGGAACCCTTCGTGCGCGATTAATAATTTAATTTTTTATGTATTTGAATTTTATAACTTTTGACCACAGTCGCCGGCAGCGTCGAAGAGAAAGCCGGTTGGACCAGCGAGCTCGCACAATGTATGGAGAGCGCCGCGCTCACCGAGCTGCTGCGCGCGTGCGGCGCGTGCGGCGCCGCGTCCGCCAGCCTGCCCGCCTGTCGCTCCGACCGCGCGCTGTTCACTGATGACGTGGACATACGGTTCAGGTGGGTTCAGAACCTGATATTAAAAACTTTTTTCTAAACAAGTTTTTAGCTTACCATGCATTGTCATCCAACCCAAACGTGTATGCAAAATTTCATCTTAATCGGTTGAGGATAACTGCTTTAATATACAGTTGCAAGATTTGACCCGAACACACTTACATACATACATACATACAAACATACACACATACATTGCAAGTTAATTAATAATAATAATAATAATAATTTATTTCAAAGTTTCAGACAATTTACAGTCCATATCTTGTTAGTAACAAATCCTTATAAAACTAGTGTTAGTAAAGGTACACTCCAAATCAAATCAAATAAAATTTTCATACACAAATTGAATACAAACAAATTGTCAATTGATTAAATTCAAAGTTATAATCAATAAAAACAAAAATTAAAAATTAACATGTCGTAAATTAAAAATTAAAATGTCAAAAATTAAATATTTTTAAATGTCAAGAAGATGTTATAAAGAATAGAATTTTAAATTGACATGTCAAAAAATAAATAAAAAGAAACAAATATTTAAAGTTAACATAAATTAAATCAAATGACAATAAATGAAGACCGTTCACCAATTATACTCGCTACTTCTTCTCGACATGTAACTTAATACAATGCCACAATAATGGGCAGTCTGCTCGGCTAGCCACAACGCTAAGAATGCTGTTGCCACTGCCGCGGACACGACTTAGCAGCGATGCGGCTCTCTTTCTGAGGATGGCATGAAACCCATCGACACGTGCGTCCGCAAACATGCCCGACGCGCTACAGTGCCGCGGCAGCCGCATCAGCATCCTAAATGCGTTGTTATACTGAACGCGCAGGGCGTTGATTGTCTTCTGCGTATATTTAACCCATAGACTGCACGTGTAAAACGACTGGCAAAACGCCCTAAACAAAGTTACTTTTACTGCCTTGGTGCAGCGTGCAAATCTACGAGCCAACATATTGCATCGGACAGCCAACGCCCGGCGCTCCCTCTCGATATCATCGTGGTCTGAGAGGTCATCCGAGACCCAGTGACCCAGGTACTTGAATTTTGAAACTCTAGGTAACGACACACCATCTATGGAGACGGGTGGAACGTGTAAGATCTTATGGCCAGCGGACTGGAAAACTAAGAGTTCACTCTTCTGTACATTATACCTGAGCCCATGAGCCCCAGCATAATCCACACATATAGCGAGCAGTTTTCGAACAGCGCTTATGGAGGGACCCAGCAGAACCATATCGTCCGCGTAACTGATGTTGTTGATGAATTTTCCATCTATAGAACATCCGACATTGGCACTGCTGAGCCTCTCAATGAGTCCGTTCACGTACAGATTGAAAAGACGAGGCGAGGTTAACCCTCCCTGTCTTACTCCACATTTCAATCTGTACGCGTCGGAGTTGACGCCTGCCCATCTTATAACATTGACTTGGTTGTTGTACCAATAATCAAAAATGTTAATGACTTCTTCGGGGAGGCTGGTTTCAGCCCTCATCTTGTACCAAAGCACATCATAGGACACCAAATCGAAAGCTTTCGAAAGGTCTAGAAAACAGGCATAGACAGGAGTCTTCCTATCGGTGTAGTACCGGACAGTATGCTTGAGGCATAGAACAGCCGTTTCTGTCGACAGCCCCTGCCTGAAACCGAACTGAGCGTCATTCAGCTTTATGTGATTGTTCAAAATACGATCAAGCAGACCGTCCAGCACTTTCGCTACGGTTGTGGCTAACGAAATGGGCCTATAATTGCTTCTGTCTGATGCATCGCCAGTTTTATCTTTGATTATTGGCACAACCACGGTCTTCATACACTCGTCCGGTAGGTACGAGTGTCTTAGGCAAAATGTATAAAACATTGCAAGAACCCTAGGCAGATGAACTCCCGCGTGCTGCAAATGCTCAATACTAATGCCATCGTGCCCTGGAGACTTACCCCTCGTCATATTCATAATAACGGTAGCTATATCTTTAGCCGTAAAAGATGGTATTACTGCTGGCTTTAAGGGTTTTTGCCTGATTTCACTCGCATTGAGCATCCCCAGCCCGCCGGAAGGAGGCTCCATCTGAAAATGATTCCTAAACATGTTCGCAATGTCACGAGGACCAGTTACGCCATTAACATTTATCGGGGCAGTAGGTTTATTATTCAGATTTTTCGTACCCTTCCAAAATTTTTTAAAATTCTTACTATTAAAAGCTTTTAAAAAATAAATAAATCTATACTAATATTATAAAGACGTAAAGTTTGTGGGTTTGTGAGTTTGTGACGTTGTTGGGGGTAATCTCTGGATCTACTGAACCGATTTTGAAAATTCTTTCACCAGTAGAAAGCTACATTATTCCTGAGTGTCATAGGCTATAACATACCCGAATATAATAGATTACCCGAATTTCATGCAACTGGACATAACCGGTGAAATGAGAGTGTACCAAGGTGATCTGCGTACCCCTTTAGAGCGTACTGGCGTGATGTTATGTTATGAAATGGTGTAAACAATAAACAGAGATGCGATTGCAGCAATCCCGAGAGATTTGCCGTTATTTATTGAAGAGTCCTGTTGTATATCTCCGAAGTTGGGAAGGTGAGATAGTGGTCAAGCGCAAGCCTATAAAAGATTTTAAAAAAAAATCTTCATTAGATCTTCACCAAATTAAAATGGGACAAAACAATTTTGGAACATACTCTTTCAAAATACTGTAACCTAATTGGTAATTACAGTTTTGACCCGTTTGGTGTCGAAACGCTTGGGTCATGGGGCCCGAGTGCACGTCTGCTTTTTAAAGAGATCTCTCGCCGACTGATCGACGCTGTGCGTGACCAGAGGGCTGGATCTTTCTTTGCGCAGAGAATCAGCATTGCCATTCAACGTGGCAATGCTGCCAGTCTTCTGGGCACGTTCCCGGATGACAGCGATGTGGAGGAGTACTTCGACGCCTAAGTGTACCTTTCTTTTGTATATAGTATAAGTAGTTAGTTTAAGTATAATTTTGTATAGTTTAGTTTTGTTTATGGTATAAGTATGTACATATTTAAATAAACTTACCTATTGGAACCTCTTTCAAACAAAAAAAGAATTTTCAAAATCGGTCCACAATTGACGGAGATATAGGTGAAAATACACAAAAAAAAAAGGTTGGTTGGTTTAGTTGAAATAAAATATTCTGATTTTAAATGTTCGTTAGTTTTAGTTACAAATTAAAAAATAATTACAGCCTTTGAGGCCTATATCTAGGATATAGACATGGCGAGACGACCTAGACGACTACGTCTGCACAGGTTGAGTCGAGGTGAACAGGAAAAGAATACATGGAAAGATTTGGAGGAGGTCTTTGCACAGCAATTGGACATGATTATACTTATTGTACGTGTCCCAAATAAATATTTATTTTATTTTACGTTTTCCAGTCGCACGCTCAACTCCTGCAAGGTGCCACAGATAAGGTCGGCCACGCCGCAGCGGCTGCTGCAGAGGTTGACTGGTAAGTGATTGATGATATGATTGTAATAGAGAAGATTTTAAACAGGGTTGCCAAGGGACTTTAAAGAAAAGAGAACAAAAATCTTCTGGGCAAGCTCGTTCCACCATAGACATGGCACGCCACGACAGGCTCATTCCGCTTTGTAAAATAATAATAAAGAGGACTCAGATTTTGAATCGAATGAACTGTCATCATCATCAGCAGCCTTTTAATGTTCCCACTGCTGGGACACAGGCCACCTGTAAGAGGAATGGACCGTAATCCACCCCACGGGCCCAGTGCGGGTTGATGGATGTCATATGTCTTAGAATATTTGGTTCTAGGAAATGCCGACTTCTTCACGATGTTTTTCTTCACCGTTTTGAGAGCAGTGGGGATGAAATAATTTACAAAAAGTAAAGCGAGGTTCGAACCCATGACCAACAATTTGTATGTTGCGGCCGTTACCACTGGGCCACCACTGCTCTCACGTGTGAATGAACTGTACAACTAGTTAAAAAACCTTAGAATATGACATATTAGATCATGTTATATATTTACGTCCTTTAAACACGGCAACATCATCATTAATACAAAATTAGCAGTCCACTATTATGATATTTACAACATAATACGACTTTTATGTAAATAATTGCAAATCTCATCTTCCAGACCTGCGCTTCCTGTCGGTGGACTTCCTGAACACGTTTCTGCTGACGTACCGGGTGTTCACGGACGGTGTGACGGTGCTGGAGGCGCTGAAGCAGGTGTTCTACGAGCAGTCGCAGCAGGAGATGGAGCTGGCGCCGCCGCCTGACTCTACGAGGAAGACCAGCGCGGCCAGCTCTGTTTCTGGTGAGGACTTGGATTAGTATAAGTTTAATCCTTCCTACTTGGTAATAATATTATAAATGCGAAAGGTTGGATGGATGTAAGTTTGTTACTCAATCACGCCAGAAATGGCTAAACGAATCTGGATGAAATTTGGCACAGGGATAGATTATAGTCTTAAATAGCACACAAGCTTTTCATCCTAGTATAAAGTTCCCTTGGGATGAGAAAACACTTTTCACGCGGGTGAAGCCGCTGGCAGAAGCTAATAGCAACAATATTGATATTCATAATAACATATTGTATTGCTTAACGTCTAAATAGTACATGGTATACCACACAACAAAAAGTATAGCCTGGCAGAAGCTAATGATATAATATAGGACATAAGATTAGTAGGATGGTTGCAAAGAAGCCTGAAGAATAATTTCAATGAGACCTAGATTCCGTTAAAAATACTTAATCAAAGCTGCAAAATATTTAAACGACAAACCAAACCTCGTTACTGAATTAACAGCTAAAATACTCGTATAACTAATAAAATTTAAGACGCAGCATCAAAAAGATGAAAATGATGATACCCCGTAGGAAAACGAAAGCGAGAAAAATATAAGATTCTAAAAAAATTCTAATGGTATTTAATATAAGCAGGCTTTTACTAAAACTGACAGAAAAAAAGCACAAACTATTTCAGGTTACGGGTCAGAATACAGCGACCGGGATTGGCAGTCCAGATTCTGGAGAGCTTCCCGAAAAAGTAAGTTTATAAATCTACTCGTTAATACTGTAGAAACCCTTGCTTTGAATAGAAGGAGTAAGAAACGTGATTCTATGTGATAAAGTCTGTCGAATTCTAGGCGAAGATGAAGATAAGCTGTCTCCGTACCTGACGGCACCATCGCGAAGAACATCAACAGTCAGTAAGGTAATATTTCTGTTTCCATTTATATTAGTCTTAATTTTACCTTACGAGGTTTAAAAATATGTTAATCTCAAATTTATGCCTAGTTTAGGTGTTTTCATGACCAGATTCTTTAACATTGATATACATACTTTTACTTTTTCGCCTTGACAATGGAAATAAACTTTCAAGTCGAGTACAAAAAATATCAAGCTGAAACTGTCCATTTAATAGAGGGAAGCTGTGTCGAGGTTGAATCAAGTGTAAGAAATTACTTAGAATACCTATGGGTGTTTATAAGATCTAATGGTTTTCAAAATTCTGTACACACGCTTACCAAAAGACTGAGGAGGATAACAGTCACTTAACAATACCAAAAATTATGGCCACATCATCCAGTAATGAGACGTTGAAAGGTAAAGGTATATACCGTTTTTTACGGAGTAAGTTGTATTAATTTTACTGTAAAATTACTTAACATACAAATGGTCATTAGACAAACTTTTCGATTTCCTACTGCTTAGACAATCTAATCTTGATCAATATCGAGTATCCATCTCCACCTGTTGAAATCTGTTATCCAAATCCAATCAAAAATAAACAGCAGAAAATGATGTTCTAAGTATTTTACTCTACTTCAGGCACATCGCCATCTTCGCCTGGAGCAATAAGTTCTGTGACTCTAGTTGGGAGTCCAAAGAAGGTCAGTCCAGTTAACGATCCCAATGGTACAAAGAAGAAACCAGCAAAAGACAATGATGCTGCAGCCGCTGCCTTGATGAAAGATGAGAGTATAGAGATGGTGGACCAGAGCGATGAAGATGTCAAATATAAAGAAGAAGAACAGGAAAAGAATAAGAAGAAGCCTGATGATAAGTTTAAAATATCACAACGGTTTTCTGAGGTAAACTTAGTGCATGAATTGAATGCTATTCTTGTGTTTTATAAAATCTTTAGTCTTTGTCACTATTGGGGATCATGGTCATGCAATAGAGTCATTGGGGCTCATTTCAAATAGCGATCGTTCTAATTAAATAAAACATAATCGTTGGACGATCTTGTAAATATGTCAATATTAAATTGGTATACGAGACCCCGCATAGAATATAAACTCTAAAAACAATGGTACCATAAAAATCACGATCATACCAGCTACGGTACAATGACCATACTAATAAGTGTTTCTCGAATGTACTCTATGGATGCAGCTCGCTATAACCACTAGAACAGCTGACAACGCTTAAATTCTGACTGCTGTGTTCATCGTAAAACTGCGCATCTGCTGTGGTTATTGCTTCACGTAGAGAGTAGAGACAGAAACACAACGAGTTAAACAGTTTATCCAACAGCGCGTCCGTACTATGTCGGAGTCTCCCCGTCGGCTGCAGCCATCGTCGGCTACTTCCGAAGCTAGGCGTAGGTCTGATAGTGCCAAAGAAACTGCTGAGGCAGCCGCTGCATCTGCAGACGAACCTAGGAGAGCGTCCGATTCTGGGACCAGATTTGCTGCTAGAAGGTCGGTGAGGTAAGTGGTGTTACATTGAAATAAACACATTACCTCCCTTCGGCAGTTGGGTAAAAATATGCTGATATATGATGATTTTGGGTGCGCGAAAAATAGTGCTTCAAGAAGAACATTATGGTGATCATCGAGATTTGTTTTAAATAGCTCGTGATGCCAGGTAGAGGACAAGGAGGCCTTCAATCAAAACAGTTTTATTTTATATTACCAACTGCTCTTAATGAAATGGCTGAAAAGACAACAAAGAAAAACAACTCGCAGCAAGTCATAAGGTGCTCTACTTTTTAATATGTTACAACACCTTACTCACTGAAACCACTCACACGCCCACGAATTCACACAACCTTGTGTGTTGTTTATCACTGTTGTTGTTATGGATCACTGGCAGATTTTTCTCCAGTTTTGTGCAAATTCCCCCCCTGTCAAACTCTTATTTCTGAAGGCACCCACAATTCATCGGCAGATTTGACGATTTATGCGTTTTGTGCTAAGCCGCACCCGATCAAATGAAAATGTACGTAAAGTGACGTAAAGTGTACTTTTTTGGAAATCTGAATGTTAACCCCTGACCATCCTCCTATCTGACACTTTTCATATGTATTCTCGGTGTTATCTCAGCAAGCCGCAACTATTCAGTTACTTTTCGCCCAGAACATGCTTGCTTATAAATCCTGCCAGCTCTAATCGTACTGTTTAGTCATTTTAGTTTGTAAAACGAGTTGAATTGGTATGTCTCAGTGAGCGCCGCTACACCAACTCATCGATCAACAGTGAGCGTCGTCGCTACTGGGGCGGCTCCGAACCACGCTCCTCGGTCACTTCTCAAGTGTCACACGCACAGGTATGACTACTTTTGTATCTGTTTCACTAGCACTACAGAGCTTGCAATTCCCCTAGAGCATCTAAAGTGAGTGAGTTTCATTCACTTTAGATGCTCTATAACTAAATTAAGGCTGATAAGTTTAAATACACAGTTTAATTTGGTCAATGAGACCGAAAAGTTATGGAATGATGACCGCTAGATGGACCGGTGCCCTAGTTATGGCTGTGGGAATCCGCTGGATACAAGACGCACAGGAGCGGTTCTTACGATAGGCTCGCGTTTGACCACTATCTCGCCTGATGGTAAGCGATGATGAAATAAATAACCAATGATATGCTTTTATATTTAGAACTATCGGCGCGAAACCAGTCAACCAAAAGCAGGAGTCGTCATCACATCCTTCAGACAATCTCATCGAAGGTAAGATGAATACAATCCTGGTTCTCATCCAAACCATTTTTATTCATAACATATTATGTACCTACTTGTTCTTTGAAGGATTGCGAACTAACTTGATTATTGACCATCTAGCATACATGGGAGCTCAAAATTCTCAATGTTGTGGCATGATACTCACCTTTTTCTTAACCATCTAAAATTCTTTGTAAATTTTATGTAATATTATATACCAAAGTTATGATGCTTTTGCACGACATTCTATTGAGATAGACCTTCTAGACTCGACATAGTTCCTTCATACTTGATGACTGTAAAAATGATAATGAAACTATTAATATTGATTTAACAGCTTTGGAAAAGACCTCTTATGGTGAGTGATTGGTAAGGTAAAAGATGTAGAGAGTGAACCTAGTAGAGATGCCGTAGACGAGTACTTTTAATCATTCTGCTTTACCTAGCATTCTGACGTATCCTTACCCTTTTTATCGATTTTGTAAATCCTACTGTAAAACGTAGACATGACATGACACTACAGCCAACACTACTGTTAATATCGCCAATACTCAACAAGAAGCCAAATACTGAACAACTTACCCCGATCCCAATGCTAATGCCATCCTAAATGGGATATGGATATGCCTGACAGCACTAATAAGAATTAAGAATTCGATACAAACGAACACCATCGTGAGTACAACGCACTGTCCATCACAAAGGACTGTGCTAAGCGAAGCAGGTATTTTTCTAAGTATCTGCATTTTTCGCTGAATCTTCCTTGTATTTTTTTTGTGACTGTTTTCAGGAATTTTGCACATGACTGTGTGCCTTGAAGAGGTCTTTTCAAATGTCAGGATTCTTTTCAGATTGACCTGAGGTGGATATCACCTATTTACTGTCATTCTCTTCACTATCACTTATCATATCAACATCTACAACTATCATTTAATTTTCTTCTTCAAAAAAGAAGTTCACACACAGTAATACAAAATTTTGTAATTTTATATCTTTAGCTTATAATAAACTAGAATTAGATTTTATTTATTTAAAATTACCCCTAAAACTAACGTTTTGATTCACCTCGGTTATTTGAGTAGGATAATAACTGCACTTTCGGTATTATTTGTTAAGTACTTTTGAAATTAGCGATTGAATTGGAAATTGGTATTTTGATTAGATTATTGTTTTTTTTTAATTCTAAATTAAATAGATTGTCAAAATTTGCATGTTTTTTACGGAATATTTCGGGTGATGCGAAAAGAAATCATTTGTTTCAAGAGGAATACCTTTTCTTTCTAACACGATCTCTTTCTTTCCTATATCTTCACTCTGCCTGTCTTTCTGTCTTTGCATGTGTATACTATTCTATGTTAACTTTATATTATATCTTTCTTCTTTACCATCGAATTTTACTCTTTATCAATTCATTCGAGTTTCACTTAAAATCACCACGAACCATTATCAGAACATCGTTGGGTTGTAAATTCAAATGTACTTCGACATCGTAATCAAATCACACAATAATTCACATCAATAATTATGGTGTAGGAGCAGCACATCTACTGCAGCAGTGGCGTTTGCTGTGGCCACTTCAGCTTCTTCGAATCCTAGATCACCTCCACCAAATTCACCACCAGCTACTCGAAGAGATTCTGTTATATCTACAGCTGCTACCATGAGAGTGCTCAATGTTTTGAGGTTAGTGACAAAGTTCTTCATAATTTCCTTTTGATTCTTACTCTATACAATGGTTGTCTGTGCGAAATTGCTGTTAGTGATAAAACTTGCTGTAAGTTTTAATGTATGTTGTGCTGATCTTTTAGTGTAAATCAAGAATAATGTTATAATCTGTCACTTAGTGACATTCAGTTGTTTTTGTTCTTACAATTTCAATATATCTGTATCATATTTCATAGGCACTGGATATCCAAGCATTCTCACGACTTTTGGTCTGAGGAACGTCTACGGGGTCTCACAATGGACTTCCTCAAGGAAATAGAAGGTAGTCCAGGGTTGTTGCCAGCTGAACACAAGGCTGCAGCCCAACTTCTGCGTCTACTGGAAAGAGCACCTGAAAGAACTGTGGATTTGAAGGCGTTGTTTGTTCCTCCTCATGTAAGTTGTTCGTTCAGAATAATTTACGTGTTTTTTTTTTATCGTGGTGGTATGCTTATGCATACTGCGCTACCACGGGGAGATAGCGCAGTTATGTGGGACTCTAACCCACTAAAACTCCACGGTGTCCTCCTGTGCCGCTTATGGCGGGAACACGGGTACGCGTTAGCACTCACCGCGAACCCGCCGCGGCTGTCCGTCTCCGGACCCTCTTTCTTGAACAATGTTGAAACTTACAATATTAATAAATAAAATGATTTTGTAGGTTCCAACCAAGGAAAGCGTCGAGACACTGTCAGCTTTAGAAATAGCAGAACAAATGACTTATTTGGATTACCAAATCTTCAGTTCGATCAACAGCGAGTAAGTTTCACTAAAGTTGAGCTTAGCTATTAAATGGATCACAATAACTCTAATGTTAAAATTTCTCTTGTTGAAGGGAGTTCTTAGGTCAGGCTTGGACGAAGGCAGATAAGGCTGAGAGGGCTCCACACATTCTCATGATGACTTCCCACTTCAATCATATCTCTAACCTGGTTATATCGGAGATTCTGAAGAAGTATACTTTAGCTGGTATGTACAGCAGCTGCATTATTTGCTTCTTGTCCTGTTGCCAATTCTAGCACTAGACCTTATTAAATCTTTGTTAGAGAAAAATGTATGATTATTTTTATTTTAAATCGCGCTTGACTACGTCTCACCTGATGGTAAGCGATGATGTGGTCGACGATGAAGCACGCTTACCTGGAAGTAACCTATTCACTCTTGACTTAAAGACCTCTAGATTGTAGCTACCGGGAAACACAGACTCCGGGAGAGAATTCTACTCTGTTCTCGGTTTTCTTATGGATCATGACCATCTTAACTTGTACGTCAGACTGACACGACTTTTGGCTTTTATAAAAAAGATTTGGAAACAAAAAGTTTTGATTGAATCACATTTAAAGTCATGATGATAGTTTTGAAGTTTAACAAAAATGAACATCGACATAAAGTTACAAATGATAAAAAAAAAGTACAAAATATCCTACCGACTTCCAAATAAGAAAACTACAAAGTGAAAAATAACTTTATTTTTGGAAGTCTGTGTCTTTATTAGGTACCAATTTTTTGCGTTATGGACACCGACTTCCAAAAATAAAGTTATTTTTCACTTTGTAGTTTTGTAGAAGGCAAGTAGGGTACCTATAATGCCAAAATAGATTACCAGAATATCATGAAACAGAATATAACCGGTAAAATGAGAGTGTACCAAGGTGAACTGTACACATCTGCGTACCTATTTAGAGCGTACTGGCGTGATGTTATGTTATGAAATGGTATAAACAATGAACAGACATGCGATTGCAGAAATCCCGAGGGACATTCCGTTATTTATTGAAGAGTTCTATTGTATATATCCGAAGTTCTTCATCAGATCTTCACCAAATTAAAATGGGACCAATTTCGAAACAAACTCTTTCAAACAAAAAAAAGAATTTTCAAAATTGGTCCACAATTGACGGAGATATCGGTGAACATACCCACAAAAAAATAAAAAAATAAGCAAACATAATGTCGAACATAGAACCTCCTCCTTTTTGGTAAGTCGGTTAAAACGAACAAAAAGTATAAACTATGACATACACCAACTGTAAAAATATAAGTACTTAAAATATTTATATTTATACCAGGCCGCGTAGCAGCTATAGAGAAATGGGCAGCAGTGGCAGACATAGCTCGTTGTCTGCACAACTTTAACGGAGTGCTGCAAGTTTGCGCTGCTCTATCAAACACATCAGTTTATAGACTCAAGAAGACTTGGGAGAAAGTCTCAAAAACGGTGTGTTTTGTTTCATGTGTTTTGTTGATGTAAACAGTGAGAAAGCTGATACTAATTTTATTATTGATAATGTTACAGAGTAAACAAACAATAGAACGAATGCAGACGATAATATCGTCGGAGTGCCGATTCAGAATTTTACGAGATGCTTTGCACAGGTAAGTTAATCGAATTACTCCAATATGTCTACAAAGAGCAAACAAAGGTTTGGTGAAAAAGATGAAGAAGAGAAGAAAGCAGTTCTAAGGTATCTTTCTTTTGATTTCCAGGTGTGATCCTCCATGCATTCCTTACTTGGGGATGTATCTATCAGATTTATCGTTTATCGAAGAAGGAACGACTAATTACACGCCTGATGGTCTCCTTAACTTCTCCAAGATGAGAATGGTGAGCTATAAATTTGCTAAAAACTTTAATTTCTTAAATTGGGATTGTAATAGACTAGTCAAAAAAATCTCTCGTTCATTCTCACCGTTTCCTCACTGCTGATGATGTCGTATACGATGCGTTTCCAAGTATTGCGGTCTGCTACAGTGTGGAGCTCGGTACATGGCTGCCTTCAACAGCTTTATTTATTGTGTCTTACCATCTTACCGGTGCTCCTGTGAACCTTGATCGCGTTTTTTTAATATTTCATTATAAACATTGAAATTGTGTGTCAGTCGTGATAACAAGAATATTTATTTATTTAAACTTCATGTACAACTGTGGTACACAGGCGGGCTTAATGCCACAAGGCATTCTCTACCAGTCAGCCTTTGGGTTAAATAGGACAACGTTGTTAAAGGGTACAAAACAATATATAAAAATAACATTATTTATACGAAAATGTGTATACTTACAAATATATTAATAATACACAAATACAAATAAAATAGACTAATATTAATTATTAAGACTCATAAAAATATTTATTATTTATGGTGTTGCAGATAGCGCATGTGATCCGTGAAATAAGGAATTTCCAGCAAACCCCATATAAGATTGATCACATACCAAAGGTAAGTGTACTTAAAAGTGATTCTCCTTATAGTATTTTTCTTTATTTTGAATGGAGGAAGAACCTCTAATATTAATTTAAAAAGTAGTGTTGGACCCAGAAACCCTTGTGAGTGCTCCATTTTAAACACTGAAAACGTTGTTAGAGTTCATTTTTTTATATGTTGATCGTGGTGATAAAATATTTTATTTGCTTTATTAACAATTAATATACAAATTACAATAATAATTACGCACAAGCAGGTATAAAAAGGGGGGTAGGGGAAGAACTCATTGGGCATCAAAAGCCTCAGAGTGAGTTATAATAGTCGATTTGCCTCAGGTATGTGACTTCCTGCTGGACCTTTCCCTCGTCATCCCCGAGGAGCGGCAGTACACCTTGTCGCTGGAGCTGGAGCCGCGCGCTGCCCGCGGCTCGGGCGCCGGCCTGCCGCCGGGCGCGTCGCCGGGCTCCTAGCGCCGGCGCCGCGCCTCCCTGGCCGCGCTCGCTCCGCTGCGCACCGAGCGCTAAGTGCCGGGCGCCGGGCGCCGGGCGGCCCAGGGCAGTCGCACGCATAGCTTTGCTACCACCCCACCATACAACTTTTTATATAGTTCCACTCCTACGTGTCTAGTTTCGAGTGATTTGCGAGAAAGATGCTTGTTGACTTTCGTAGTTAAGTTCTTTTGATGTAAGATGTGTTGCGAGTGTTTTGTTCAATTCTGATAGAATGGCGGCCGAATTCTCAATAGAAGGCCACATTTCCATCAGCTAGAGATTTGGATACAAGTTTACATTGCGGCGTACGATCGAGCGATTGATCACACTATGACAATACTATTACTCATATAATAGAACTTGAATGCAAGCTAATTACAGGTGGAAACGCTCAATTTTCTCTAATACTGTATCTGTCACTGTAAGATCTATCTACATATTTGTACACGACAAAAAGAGTTACAAGTCGATAGAGAATTCGGGAGTGAATGGCACAGTGAGTTTCTGTTACCAAACCGTGTGATGTTAAACCACAGACTTTAATCATTTAAAACCTGCGCACTTAAAACTGACCAATTTGTAGAGATAGGTCTGAGCAAACAACATAAGGATGCTACATGGATAAAGGCAACGATTGTACAAATTGGTAAAGATAAAGATATTTTATTTTGCAAATATGGGTACAGTACAATGGTGATAAATAGGGAATAGGTCCAGCCATATTTTACCAATAGACATGCAAAAATTACAAAATTATAAACTAATCTACTAAACTTTAACATACAAAACAAAGAAAAACAAAAACTAACAACTAAATAATTAAACTCAGAGTAGCTTAGATGTTATCATAAAATTTTAAATTCGATGTACTTAACTAATTCTAGTAGAAGTAGTTAAGTTAGCTTCTTAAATTCTGTGCCGAATACCTGAGTTTGAATAATAATTTCAACAGTAAAAAGATTGAAATAATAATTTCAATAAACTACGGTAAAATATAATACTGCTAAAGCTATACACGCTTCCGCTATGCGCTTAAACATAATATTGAACTTAACTTTAAACACTAAAAACAAAAACTACAATTTGCAACTCAATTCTAAAGATAAATGAGATAATGTATTAGGTACCTAATGAATAAAGTATTTAGAAAACCTATGATGCTAAGGTTAGTCACGTAAATAGGTATAAAAACCTTCTTTATCTTTATGAAATAATAAATTGAATGGAAGAAGTAAAAGATGCCTACAACGGTTCTCTATTTTTGTATGATCTTCATTATTTGTCAATTAGGTAGGTAATAATAATAAGCAAAAACATATCACTGGGAACATCTACTTGGTTCACTCATCATTGCATTAAACTATATGAGTAACTTACTTAAAACTAGTAAGTGGGACAGGTTAATAATTCTCGGAAATAGTACCTACTTACTTTTACTACGCGAGGAATAAATAAATTGATTGAGTTAAAAAACTTGTCTGATAAAAGATGGACTGAAAATGTCTGAAATATGTAATAAAAGGTTAAAATAACATAAAAAATACACACACTATGGATAGTGCAATCTTTTACAATAATATAGAAATGAGAGCTTTTGTAAATAGTTTCCTAAACTATGATGGAGTAAATCATAAGAAAGTGTAAGATAAACTAGCTTAAATATAAAATTGGTGTCTCCCTTTGGATGTCCCATGATTTCAATGACCTCTAGTTAAATAGTAGAATGAAAGTTTCTTATACAAACAAGAATTTCTTGAAATATTGTTATCACCATATGAAAAATATTGATTGAAATACATGTGAAGAAAAGACGTTAAAGAAAGTGATGAGAAACGGAATTATCTTGCCGTGAATGGTTTGTGTGGTTTGGCCTAAATTAAACATAAACATCCAAGATTAGTTTGTAAATCTTGATTAATAAACTGATATTACTTTTTAACCAACTATATTAGAGACGCATATGAAGAGATGCAAGATTTTCAAATAACATACTTTTATGATGACTGCATAATTTATTAATTAATGTTACTTAAGAATCTTCTCACTGTTCCCAAACAGATGGCATTGCTTACTTTTAAAAATGTGGAAATTTTATCAAAGATTGTGATTCCAGCGTGAGATTTGTTCGAAGCGTCTTATAGAGTAAAGTATATGAAACAGTATGAAAGTGGTTGTTACATGTTACTATGGTTGTTATTGTCATTTCGACTGCTTTTACACGATCGTCTTAAATATTTCCCCTGTTATTCTACCGTGCTTGTTAGTTATAATGTATATTAAGACCTTAGGTTTACCACAAGGATCTATTATAAGCGCTGTTTTATCTTAATTTTCTGAAGTATGGCAAAAATACTTCAATTAAAATGTTTCTATTTTAAAAGTATGGTCAGAATGGTAAATTTGATAATTATGGAAAATATTAAAAGTGGTGTGAGTTTAATTTAACGATGAAGGAATATGTTACGAAAAACTTTAAAAATGAATATAAATATCAACTATAACTACTCGTTAGCATTTAATGTAACGGTTTTAGTAAATGAATATAATTTTGACAGTATTATGATCTATAGTAATAGATACTACTTTGATGTTTAATAAGTTCTTTCCTCGAGTTTTAAGAAGGATGAAACTTCTTCATGATGTCTGACGTAACTAAACGTGATTTCAAGTGAGAATACTGTCTGTAAGTCTTTTCTACGTCCTTTTCTATGTCATTTAATGTTAGTGTTATCATAGATTTTAATGTACTGTATTGTGTAGTCGGGATGAGATCATTGTCGTCTACAGGCATTGTTTTCTTCTTAGACAAAAGCAACTTCACAATTTTAAGAATGTTACATCGCGAGATATATCTTAGTCTCTTAAGAAGTATTCGCTTGATTGTGGCAAAGATTAGGGTAGTTAGATATATCTAAAGCATAATAAGTACTGTTATTATCATTATAAATTATTAAATTATTGGCTGTTTTAAATAGGTATTTTAAAATTATTAAAACATATTTTGGTGATTTTCCACTTACCTACCTTTATATGCACAATTTTTAAAAGTATTATCACTAAAGGCTGTCACAATTATCTTATTTAAAGTAAGATTTTAATCATGACTTTTGTAAATAAGAATCTTTTCATTTGTTTAGTTGTTAATAGTCTTCCCTGTAATATGTTTTTTGTTATATGTTCACTAATTTAAGTAGATTAGTAGCCCTAAGATTGAAATATTTTAATCAACGATTGTATTAGATTACAATAAACTAAAGTCCTATAAATTATTGTATTTTAAATACAACCGTTTTAAAATATGTACCTACTTATGAAATTTCAACACGACTACGCTTCGATTTTAATATCTCTTATGAAATATCCAATAAGGATTTATAATGAATACGTAATTGTAAAAAAAATATTTTAAAAAGTAATGTTCGGATCTACCTCTTCAATAAATGTCTAAATATTACAGAATTATATCTTATTTAATATCTAAATTATATTTATAGCGTTGTAACTTTACTGGATCAGAATCTCTGAAAATTTGTATTTATTTTGAAATATTATTGTAAAACAATTTGTGTATATTCTGATTAGTGGTTTTTGTTTGGTATTTTTGTGGATACAAGAAAGAAACATATCATACAGAATTTCTAGGTTCTCCTGAAAATTACATAACAAAAGTCACTAGCAATCGATTCGTGTATTAATATAATTATGCAATGTTAGAATTATATTTATTACATTGTAGGTGCTTACGGAGTAATTATTATTATAATGATTTATTTAAGAGTCCTGTATTTTTTCTATCATTGTAAAGTAACTTTAAGATTTCTTTTGTTAATATGTCCTTGCCCAGTTAACATTTATAAGACATGTCGCGTCATGAGATCCTGCCATGTCTCTTTCTTATTTAGTGTAAGGAACTGCCATTTGATATAACATTTGAACTTTTCCTTAAGAAATTCTGCCACTGTACTTATTTTAACTTTACTAATCAAAAAATAGTTTCACATGTGCTTTAAAAATCTCATACCAATCCAAATCATTGCGACTTTAATAGTATAAGTACGTAAGCACCTGTTGATTTTAATTGAGCAAGTCGATGCCATGTGGCGAGATAGGGCGCACATAATAAACAAACTTAATAGAAAGCCAACAATCACGAATCATCATGATGAAATCGATTAATCATCAGATTTCAAAGGGTTTCTAAAGATATGTGTCAGAAGATAGCAACGCAATAATATTTATCTACTAGTTCCTAAACAGTACGTAGAAGCAATGCATAAGAATGAATGCTATTTTTGGCGTTATTCCAACGGCTAATTTTATTATTGCACCAGGAACTTGAAATGAGAGAGTAAGTGGTATGCTATTAATGACTATTGCCGATAAACTGACGGATTTAGAAAAACTAATGGCTTGATCTTATGGCGCGGTTAGAAAGCTAATATTGGTTAAATGTAGTAGAGATAAGCAATGGTACTTACCTAGTTATATCAGAGCGATCTTATGTTATTGATTCAGAAAACATTCGGTTGTAGGTATAGAATATAGATCAATATATATTTCAAAGTTGCTGCAGCGTCTTGATCGATAACTTTGGTATCGATAGCCAACTCGAATCTTTTCTTTTTGTAGGGTGAAGCTCTTTGACGTTTATGGCTCTGTACAAAATAATAGGCTCTTGTAACCTGCTCGTCTTTACCACGTTCCCTCAATTGCTTTTTAAATAACATAACTGTAATTAAGAGAAAATACAGTAATATTCTTTCTCACCTTGATTTAATTTAGTTATTAACGATTAATAATTGTTTATGAATTTCGACAATATAAGTGATTAGAAAGTACAGAAATATCAAAATATATCATGTAAGTTATCGTGCCGATATAGATGTTTAAATTTACCACCAGAACTTTTATCCCACTGTTGCTCAAGGGGTCATCGGGTCTCAGTATATCACTAATATTTAAATAGTACATAAAGATTAAAGTTTAAAAAAAATAGTAGTTTTGTTATAATAACAGACAACTTCAATAATGAACAACTTAAAAAAATAAGCGTGAGATCTAAAGTAGGTGTCTACTTAAATAAGAAAATGTTTCGACAACTGCGGTCTTATTATCCTAGTGCTTCAATTCAATTTTTAGATTATAGGCTTATAGGAATATAATTAGTTTTATAAACTGGCCAAGTGCGAGTCGGACTCGCACACGAAGGGTTCCGTACCATTATCGCAAAACACTGCAAAAAAATCACGTTTGTTGTATGGGAGCCCCCCTTAACTTATTTTATTTTAATTTAATAATAATTATTCTTTGAAGTGAATATACAACTAAACATTCTGTGAATATTTCAAGCGTCTACCTGTTGCCGTTATTAATATCGAGCAAAAACGGCCAAAAAATCACGTTTGTTGTATGGGAGCCCCCTTGAATATTTATTTTATACTGTTTTTAGTATTTGTTGTTATAGCGGTAACAGAAATACATCATCTGCGAAAATTTCAATTGTCTAGCTATCACGGTTCTTGAGATACAGCCTGGTGACAGACGGACAGACAGACAAACAGACAGACAGATCGCGAAGTCTTAGTAATTGGGTCCCGTTTTTACCCTTTGGGTACGGAACCCTAAAAACGGATTATATTTTTACATTTTTACAAATACCATAAAGCACCATGATTTTGAGTTCAGAAGCAACAGCTACAGCATTGACTAAAGACTGATGAAAGATCAGGGGGGTGACCATAAGCTCTCAGAGCAAGGTTATTTTGAGATCGCGTAAGTGCCAGATGTATACAAGTCATATACATATGTCCCTTACACACAATCAAAGTAACCTTACTCTAAGAGCTTATGGTCACTCCCCTGAAAGGAATAAAGAAACTCAAACATTTTGTTGTACATAATCATGTGTCAAAGTTACATTCAACGGGGTCCAGCACCATGTATGAACATTGTAAGTACGGATATTATTGAGTGTGTGATTGAACTAACTGCAATTTAATTGAAGCTCAATAAATCGCCGATTTATATATTCTAAATAATAATAATTTGGCTGTGAGTGTGACCTCATTTGTAATAAAATTGATACTTAATATAATATCCCGATGACCCCTTAATATATAATATTATTTTGTGTAGTGAAAACTATGGCTGAAGTCGCAAAGTGATAGACTAACTAACACATATATTCAAGGAAACTTCTGCTATAACTGTCAATTTGTTGCGTAATCGTCTACGGGCATTCCACTTTGAACATCAGAATCGATTACAAGTTCATGCTAATCTGTCATAACATTATATTGGGCAGATACATAATGTATTTCTAAAATAAGTCTTAGTTCCTTTAATCTGCCTCTATACTTTACCCCTCCAAACTAACCCAACCTCGGCAAGCGTGCTTCATCGTCGACCACATCATCGCTTACCATCAAATAAAAATATATATATATATATTGAGAGAGGCTATGTCGAGGTGGAGTTGGGTGGAGAAATTCCCTAGTTTGTAGGCGTAAAATAAAAAGGCAGATTAAAGGAATTGTGACTTATTTTTAACCCCCGACGGAAAAAGAGGGGTGTTATAAGTTTGACGTGTGTTGCTGTGAATCTGTGTGTCTGTCTGTGGCATCATAGCTCCTTAACGGATGAACCGATATAGAGATTTGGTTTTTGTTGTTTGAGAGTTGACTTTGTCGAGAGTGTTCTTAGCTATGTTTGATTAAAATCGGTTCTGCCGTTCAAAAGTTATCCACATTTTACTCTTTGAATCTGGGTTTTTTTCACAAGATATCGTGTCATAATTACGTGTTTCGATAGATTGTCAATTGAGGTGGATCTACTACTAGATAAATTATGTAGTGTGAAATAAAAATGTCGGGGGTTATTTAAATTTTTAAATTATACTTGTAGAAATACATATGTTATTACAGATTAGCATGAACTTGTAATCGATTCTGATGTTTAAAGTGGAATGCCCGTAGACGATTACGCAACAAATATGATCAGGGATCAATAACTGAGATAAAGTTGTTGTATTTTCTATTAGCATCAATAAGAATGTATTCATATTCTGCGATGATGTCATGAACTCGTTTATTGATTTTGGTTGTCTCTAAAACGACGCTATTTTAAGCATTATGTAACTCCAAGTAGAACTGACTTTTACGATACATAAGTGCATGCCTTTGTTCCATAAAAATATCTAGAGGTCTCAAATGTGATGGATAGATCGACTGAAACACCACGGGTTTTATTCCCAGGTAGGGCAAGTATTGGGGTTTGCTGAACCAAATTCTTAGTAGCTGCTTGGAGTTTTGACCAGAGAATGACTATTGATTCACGTCCTGTTCCATTTGGCTTGCTATAAGTGACGAAACCTGGGTGCAATAAACCTTTGCCAGCCCCTTCCTCGAAAAAGTTTTGAATCTGTGATGATACAGAAACTTAGTATCTGTGGTCGTGTTTCTATCCTTATCTTCTTTTAAGGCTACTTCCACTTTCCTCACTACAGTGTCGGTATGCAATATAATGACGGCCAGGCAGGCGAACAGGTACAAATATTTACATACCTCAGCGATCTCGTCTGTAATAAAACATATTTGTGTGTCATACGCTTATCAACTGTATAAACATAGCCTTATTGTAATATGCATAAAATAATAATATTTATATAGATATGACACTAGAAGAGGTTGTTGGATAGAAACACGATATATCCGACTTTATACTAATCAATACATTAGCAAATGGTAAACATGGAAAACACGATGAAGTGAATCAATCAAAATCAAATGATCGCAACACGGTTCAGTAATGTGAAAGAGAAAGTGATAGGATGATGATGTAACATCGTCTGTAGCTATACATTATTTATAGAAACATTTATATGTTTCTGTAGCTGGCACTGTATAGGTAGATGGTTGGGTTTTACTTGAAGATTTGATAAAGGACTTATATTATATATAAAGCTTCGAGCCAATTATCTTGATAATTTTATCACTGAGCGACTTCAAAATGACTATATCTGTGAATTAAATGTGTACTTACTTTTACATGTAAATTGTAAGCAAAAATATATGTTTAGATATTTACATTTCATACAATAGATTACGTTCGTGTTCTGTAACCGTAGTTTCCAAGTCTATAACAAATCAGTGCATTGAAATTATGTTAATTTGGGCATATATGACCGTGGTGTCAGAATTATTGGTTTGGTTAAAGACACAAATAATATAAAAGAAAAACTGTAATGACAATCTAGATACTTTAGATAATGATCTACTTATGTAACTGCCAACAAATAAACTCAAAACATTTGTGAAATTATACAAGACTAGCTGTTGCCCGTGGCTTCGCTCGCATTTATATAGATTTTTCAATCAATTCTGGTTATCGATATACAGATATACAGATATACAGGGCGAGAAAAATCTATTGTTGCAGTTTTAGTTTTCATGAAAATCGTGTCCGTGACTCCTTTGAGTGTTTTCGCTATTCTTCATAGTGTCCACGCCGCACTTGTAACTCAGACTGTATAGGTTCAGTAAGCATTAACGTAAAAATGCTTAACTTCTTTGATTCAAGACGGTGATCAATAAAGGTTTATTTATTTATTTATTTATATACACTTTATTGTACACCTTAATAAACAAGAAAAAAAGAAACTTAAGGTTAAATAGTTACAAAAGGAAACGAATATACTACAGAGTTATAGGTTCTGCTTTACCGCGAATTGTAGATACCACTCTATCATAAGTTTGATGTACAGTTAATTGACAATCCTGAATTATGGCGTTAATCATGGGAACACAGTTTAGGACGCTTCTTTTGTCGCTAATTCATGCACATTCTGGCCCCTGGATATACGCGAACATGCTACATATAGCCGTGGGTAAAGCATGGCTATTCCAAATGCACTCCTGCTACCCTTGATTGTATTGTTAATAATAATAGCAAAACTAACTTTGATTAGAATCTGGAGTCATGGTAGTACAGTAGGGATTATTGTGATTCGACATATACATATGAACACGCTTTACCCTTTTCTCATACCTGTTAATATAGTGGCACCTATTATATGTTGCCCTTATTGAGTAATACAAGGCTCCTCCCATTTCTGCCACAGTTTTTGAGGCGATGATAGCTCAGTGGTAGTGACGTCGGATACCGAGACGAAGGTCGCGGGTTCGAATCCTACAATGAGCTTGAGCTTTCGGTGAAGGAAAACATCGTGAGGAAACCATAGCACGGTGGTAGGATACTTTGTAGTACCCGCCTGGCTGGCAACCACCCTCAAGTTGAAAATCTGTCGCCAAGCACCTTCCGGTGTGTTCCGACAGCAGCACTTGAGAGCCAGTTCCCTTCTAGGCTTTGTGTGCTTACCACCATCGGCCACAATCATCATCACTGACCACGGTGAGATTGTGGTCAAACACAGGCCTATACATAGTAAAAAAAAAAAAAAAAAAAATTTCGCATAAATGTCCCCAAATAAACTACTAGCTTCTGCCAGCGGCTTCGCCCGCGTGAATGTTGAAAATGGTCCCGAGGGAACATATTCCCGGGATAAAAAGTATCCTACGTGCTATGCCTGACTATAATCTATCTCTGTGCCAAATTTCATACAGATCCGTTCTGTAGTTTTTGCGTGAAGAAGTAACAAACATACACACTCACAGACTTTCGCCTTTATAATATTAGTGTGATTATTTCGTTTATTTATCTTTTTCCTTATTATTTTACATTTTTAAATATTTAAAAAAGGAAACAAAAATGAAAAACATTTAAAAATATAATAAATAGTAGCCCACCGGTATCGGGAACAGAGTCCCAGCTACCGGTGGTCAGGGCTCCTGAGAGAGGAACCTCCTAACGATACGCGCCGTGTCCAGCAATACTGCTTTCTGGATCAGGCCCTTGACCCAGCCGCCTAACGAGAGCCTCCTAAGGTGTTGGTCGAGGCTTGTGGCTATTAAGCCATTGGCTGACACGACTATCGGTACAATGATCGCTGTGCCCACATCCCACATGTCGACAACCTCGCGAGCCAAGTCAAGATACTTGATTTGCTTATCATTCTCGGCTTTCACGAGGTTCCCGTCATGCGGGATAGTTATGTCAACAATCATTGTGCGCCTCTCTATTCGGTCCACCACCACTATATCAGGCTTATTAGCGATAATAGTCCTGTCAGTGATGATAGACCGATCCCAATACGACGTGACATTGCCATTTTCGAGAACTGGGTCGGGCTCATACTTATAATAAGGCACTTCCGATTCCACAAGATTGTATTTCAGAGCAAGTTGCTGATAAATACAGAGGGAGGAAACAACCTGACCGCGTACCGTGTCCGGATGCTCTCTTTGTTTCAGGTGCTTGAGCCGGCTGTCAACGTGCCGTTATTATTATTATTATATAGTAGGATAGTACCCTACTTCACCCCCATTTAGGAGTATTTAAAAAAAATTAAGTTGCATACCTCAATCATTTGTTATCGAAAGCATTCCTGCAAAGTTCCAACCAAATTGGAAGCCGCAATAAAAAGTTATATATATAGTTCAGCTTCCCCCATTTACTCCCTTAAAATGAGAATTTACAAAAATCCTTTCTTAGCTGAAGTTTACTATCTATAAACTACCCACCTGGCCAAATTTCAGGTTCATGAAGAGAATTCCTACAAGATGTAGGAAATCTTTACAACTTTTATCTTTACCCTGTTTTAGGGGTAGTTACAAAAAAACAAATATACACACTTTAATTATTAGTTATAAACTATACTTCCTCAAATTTCTGCCCCTCAACGAAGTTTCGAAAAGAAGTTGCCGATATCCTTACCAAGGTCTCAAACTATCTCCGTACCAAATTGCATCTAAATCAGCTCAGCGGTTTAAGCATTATTAAGAAGTTTCATATAAAACTAACCCCCCTTCCCATTTCTCCCCATTCGTGTTTTATGGAAAAAAGTATGTCCTTTCCAAGATCTCCATAACAAATTTCATCTAAATCGGTTCAGCGGTTTAAGCGTGAAAAGGTAACAGACAGACAGAGTTACTTTCGCATTCATAATATCAGTATGAATAGATTACAATAAATAATAAGAGATTAACCGGAACAAAGGACCAGTTTATAAAGAAGCAAACATGGCAACCTTTGCTTTTCCAAGCAATAATAATTATTTGTTCTACAACAAAAAAGATCCAGTAAGTATTAATATTAAGGAAAGTATATTGAAGACAGAAATAGATTTTCGAGATACAATAAAAACAACGTACTACATAATGTCCTCAACAAAACAGGCATGGTCTAAGTTATCGAGGTATTTATTATTCATGAATTTAGTATGAGCATTCAATTGTTTGTCCGTCCGCTTGTCCTTTCGTATCGTGTTGCTATGCAAATGAACTCGTGTATTTTCGACGGTAAAATATTCATCTGATGTCCTTGAAAGTGAGTCAATGCTTTTAAATATAACATTGGGTTATTGACTTCCAGATTTAGTTTTATAATTATTAATTTTTAATTCTTGTGGACTTTAAGCTGTGGCGTACTTACTTCTGTAACTTTGGATACAGTGAAATAGTATGGCAATATAGAGTTCCTCTCTTCATGCACTTTACCAAACAAGATAACACCATCATGCTTGGGCTCATTGCATAATGGTGGTGTATCATGGTTACACTAGTCGACGGCACGAACTATTTTGTGCGCGGGGTTAAAATACATGCTATATCAACCGACAACACGTGCGGAAGAGATAGATGCTGTGATGAGCAGTAAGAAGCAAGTTCGCGTACGAATACACACTTGCAAATTTGTAGCGAAAGGATGATGATTTAGGACGAAACCGAAACGAAATTTTATAAACAGACCTTTGGGAGTCTGGATATCATGAAAAAACGGCAAAACGTATCTATTCAAAGTAAAATTATTTGCATAGTTGAACTACTAATCTATCCCTGTATGGTGACTGTTTTGCAATTTTCCTTCTTCTTATCTTATGTTTTTTTTTTGCTTTTTTGTTTCCATACAGGGCTAGATAATGAGTAGTCAAATTAATTTATTTTTTTATTTTGAACGTACCTACATCGTCAAACAATGGAGTTATCGTCAGACTACGTTTGTATGGAAGAATGATCGACTAGTGTAACCTTAATAAGTCCGTTCAAAAAGCTTGTTTAAAAAAACATTTACTTAATACTTATCACTAATATTCTACTTTTATGGTGTACAATAAAGTATATTCTATTCTATTCTATTCTATCAGTACAATCCTCAAGAGTTAGAAATCCCTACGTGCAAGGGCGTCGCCAAGGGGGGGCAGGGGGGGGCAGCTGCCCCCCCCCCCCCTAGAGATTCTAAAAAAGTTGCCAAATGTAAAGCAACCACAGTCCTAAGTCTTTCACTTGACTTGCTTGATTGATCATTCCCGTACGTCGCGAATGAATATATATAAACCAAACCCAACAGATCGAACCGTTGTTGATATCCTAAAATAGGCAACAACCTTCTTTCCCGACACGGAAAAGCGTTGAAAATTTTGATCGCTCTTCCGTGCACAACGTGTACGGTAGAGTTGCGTAGCTTTACACGTTGGACTCTGATTAGTGCTCGCCAAACTTCTGGGCCGCCCTGAAGTTGGCTTTCCGATACGCAAGGCACGGATCGGTACTGTTTTTTTATGATTTACTACTGCGCAGACATTGCAGCCAACTTCGGGACGGCCAAGACGTTTGGAGAAAACTATACCGATATTATTACAATCGCTGTAGATGTAACGCTCGTACTACAAGTGAAAAGCTTCATGTGCTCTCGACTTTACCTACAATTCATACTTTTCTCATTCTCCATATTAACTTGCCCCCCCCCTAGGCCATCGGCTGGCGACGCCCTTGCCTACGTGCAATAAATTTGTCGTGTATTTAGTAGATGCCCGTGACTACCCCCGTAACACCAACGCCAATCACTTCCATATTTGGTCAATAATTAGTACTCAATCGGCACTAATTAATACTCGGACAAAAAAATTGTACCTTAGTAGTTTTCGAGAATATCGACTTTGAAGGTAGTCACGCTCCCTTCAGCAGGACCAACATGAGCACCGCAAAAGGAAGCATGCTAAAGCAATTTTAAGTACTATTACACTTACATAGTAAATAATTAGTACCTTTATATGTGATTCATTTCGTTTAAAAAAAAAACAGAACTGAAACTACCGGAGTTTGAGGAGTTTAACGGAGTTTTGAAGGTAAGGTAGTCACGGACATATGAAGTGGCACTTTTCAGTTTTATCGCTGATATAAAATTTACGATCATGGGTCAGCGTAATCTGAGCCATAAATTCAATCACATTGATGTCAATTCCATTTCCGAGTAGGAACTATTGTGGGACAATACTTTTTTAGGGTTCCGTACCCAAAGAGTAAAAAAGGGACCCTATTACTGAGACTTCGCGGTCCGTCTGTCTGACTGTCTGTCACCAGGCTGTATCTCATGAACCGTGATAGCTACACAGTTGAAATTTTCACAGATGATGTATTTCTGTTGCCGCTATAACAACAAATACTAAAAACATAATAAAATAAATATTTAAGTAGGGCTCCCATACAACATACGTGATTTTTTGTCGTTTTTGCGATAATGGTACGGAACCCTTCGTGTGCGAGTCCGAGTCGCACTTGGCCGGTTTTATTTGTACACTAAAACAACAGTATATTTCATGTGTAACTGATATCTAAAAGTGTATGGTCAATATAAACGCGTGTAGAATTTTATAATGTTTGTTAATAGAGCAGATATTTAAATTTATTACTGACGCACCTAGTGTGATTTTTAACAGCACATTTTACGAAAGCTTGTCAGGAGTAGGCAAGTACATACAAGGCAGGCTGGTTCCCTGACTGTATGTGATGCCCTGGCTGGAGGTGTTAATTTGTTAAGGCCGCCACTGCACATAAGGTTAAGCGGACGGCAACCTCATAGGTACAAGAGGGCACTCCCAAGAACACAGAGGACGAAAAATATATTTCGGTAATGGCAATGAAGAAACGAATGCGAACACCTACTGAACTTATCTGAGTACTGAACAGACAACTTTGTAAGAGTTTACATTGTATAATATATACGCCACGTCCACGTGTTAGTAATTCTACTTTAGTTTTCTTTTGTTTTATTTAACGTTGGACCACTCTATTTTTGTTCTTCTTTGTTAAAACATAAATCTACTGAGCAATCAATGAACACATGTCTGAAATAATTGACTTTATTGATAGTGTTCTATTTACATAAGTACATAAACTCACGCCTTTTTCCCTTGGGTATAGACAGAGTTATATTTCTTCCTTTACGATGTGTTTATTATACCTAACATTGTTTTAAACCCAGGCCGAATAATTATGCTTCATCATCATTGTCATCATATCAGCCGAAAGACGTCCACTGCTGGATATAGGCCTTCCCCTTTGACAGGTCCCGTGCATCCCGCAACCAGCGGATTTTCGCAACCTTCACCAGGTCAATAATAAACAAATTAACTCACACCATCCATGGCTATAACGGGAGTGGCTCTAAGGAATGCCATTAGGAGCAAACACTTTATGGTTTAAGGAGAGAGGGAGAGGCAAGTATATTTCTTTCTCTGTCTTTTATTGGGTCAATATAACATAAAGCTCCGCCTAAAATATAGGTGCAGTCTACATGTCAGCGTGTTCCCTAAACTTAATTGAGAAACATATACAGTCCATGAGTCCATTGTTGAGTTGAGTTGCTCAATGGACTGTATGTGTTTCTGTTTTTAATATATTACAAGCGACTCGCCCTGGCTTCCCACAGGACAGAATTTTATATAGAAACCTTCCTCGTCAATTTTTATATTTATAAAAACCGTATCAAAATTATATGTTTGGTTTAGGAGAAGTAAAAGTAGAAACAGAAAGAGGCAGACAGCGACTTTGTTTTATGCCGGTTACAGACCAAAGCTTACCCCGCTCTATTATGAAAAACTAACTCGTACGTTTATGAAGATTGCAAACTAAATTGAATATGTAGTTAGTATGAAAAAAAACCGGCCAAGTGCGAGTTGGACTCGCGCACGAAGGGTTCCGTACCATTATTGCAAAAAACGGCAAAAAGATCACGTTTGTTTTAAGGGAGCCCCACTAAAATATTTAGTTTATTCTGTTTTCAGTCTATGTATGTATTTAGTATTTGTTGTTATAGCGGCAACAGAAATACATCATCTGTCAAAATTTCAACTGTCTAGCTATCACGGTTCATGAGATACAGCCTGGTGACAGACAGACAGACAGACGGACCGCGAAGTCTCAGTAATAGGGTCCCGTTTTTACCCTTTGGGTACGGAACCCTAAAAATATCTTAGCTATGCGAACTAAGCTAAACTAACTTAGCTTAACAAGTGGTTACTACAAACAATACTATTTAGACTTAGATATTTCTCAATGTATCTGACTTGTTGTAGACTCAACAGCAGTTGTTGACATATCCGATTTCCTCAATTGTTGTTCCCTTCACAATAAAGTTGTTATTGTAAAGTTTCTATTGTGTGCCTTATTCATTTATTTATCCTGGTTCCTTTACATAAACCACATGGTGTGTCCGTTTTTTCGATAGATGCAAACAGGATGCCACTAATGGCCTCCAAGACCGTTAGAAGAGTTTTAGATGCCTATTATAATATAATTTGTGTTCAAGTATGATTGAGATTGAATAGAATTTTAAAATAATTTGGTGGCACCGCTCTATAGCAAGTGTTCCATAATATAGGTATGGGGGGAGGGGGGGGGGGAGGAATAGGTTGGTTTCAATATAGGTATATTTGGGAATCTATTTTGACTATAGAGCAATTATTGGAGCCGTTAGAGGAACTATTAATAAATGTATAAATGTGTTGACAAAGCCGATGGATGTGGTAATCCTGCTAATGGATCTACACAAACAACCGGAAACTGTGAATCATTACAGCAAATGATGATAGCTGTAACTACTTTGTTACTGGAATTTATAATTATATCGCCATTTGCCACACCATTAAAAAATATGCATAATTTATATATGTTTTCATATATATATGCTACTCAGAATCAGAAACGACAAGGGAGCTTATCTATTGTTGATAATGTCGGTAAGTTTATTCTATTTAATTTATTTACCTTACTACCGACGTTGATAAGGTGCAGCACTTTAGGTATCGTGACATACAATAATGTCGTCTGATATAGACGTGGGGCAAATTTTAACGATGCATGTTTTTAGGAAATTTGATCCGCGATTGGCTTTAATTATCGAGGTTGAGTGACCTGACGTGTCAGGGACATATGTAAAAGAAACATTTGTTTTGCGTACACTATAAGTACCCGATATACTTGAGGAACCGAGTACTGCAGCCCAATTGCGCAAGTGAATTCGGCAAGGCGAAGGGTTTGACCCATTGACCGCCATCAAATTGACCAATCACATGCGAGATGAATGACGCGATGTGGATTTCCGTCTGTGTGATTAGTCGATTGATAGCGGTCGAACCCTTTGCGTCGTCGTATTCACTTACGCAATAAGGCTGCTGGTATAAATGTGTGGCCTAAGTAGTGAGTATTATTTGAACTAGACGTCGTTATTTAAAAGGGACTAAAGAAACAAATCCAAATATTTAAAACCCGAATTTATTTATTACGTCATAAATTACAATATCATACTTCGGTGGGGCCGTTTTCAATCCTGGCTTCTTCTGCCTCCTTCATGAGCGGAGAAGAGCCACACAAGCGGAGATCCTTAGTGTACGCAATTACGCCGACGAACAGACCAGATATGACTAGCCAGATACCTCCCATGTAGAATGTTAGGTCCCAGGTGCCAGTGAGATCGTACAGCATACCTGAAAATTGCAGAAAATTCTGCCTTTAATATTGGTCCTTCTGGAATGTGTGATGCGGAGTAGGATTTGAACATTATAATATTGAGTCACTTTGTTTAAAGCTCACACTCATAGCTCCTAAAAATATAACTTTGGATATAGAGCGACATGCCCATCAGTTAACTGTACACGTAAAGGAATACCTTAGTCTATAATCTTTAGGAGTTCAGCTGCGGCCAGAAAGAGAATTCTCAAGTTTGCAAATCATGATGACAAAGTTTGGTCCATTAGGAAAACTAAGTCTGTTAATTGATTCTATTAGTAAACAAGCTCATACTATTCATAAAACAATATCCGTCCAATACTTTTAGCTATTTGTTAGTTATTGCTCAAAACTGGGAGGAATAGAAAGGAGAAAGTGAGGCCTATAGGAGGGATCCGTGGCTTAAAATGGAAAAAAAAATAAGTTAACTCAAGTTATTACCTCCAATGGGCGGCCCAATTAAATGCCCAATACCCTGACTCAACAAGATCAGTCCGTAAGCCACAGTGAAGTTATCAAGAGGCATCAACTCCATCAAAATCGTCGGCGTATACGAATAGGAACTGGCGAAGGAAAGGCCGAATACTGCAGATATGACGGCGACGAGCCAATAGTTGGTGATGAACATGGGGTAAGCGGCCACTGAAGCTCCACAGATGATGAGGCAGACGGCGTAGGTCTTGGTCACGTTTAACCAAGGCTGGTCACCTGCCCAGCCGAGGGCTACCTAGAAGCAGAAGATTCATATTGCTTTAGGCTATCTTTAAGCTCGAGTATGTGTCTATTAGTAGCTATTGTGACTAATAAAACAACAAATATCTTGGCAAATCAACCATGAATCATGATTGATCATAAGCTAGTAACAGTACAAATTACAGCGTTTCGTTTTTATACGGGGCAGTAGCCAACTAAAAGATACAAAAACGTACGTAATCTGAATCCCTTTTTCGTCTTACATAGAAATATTATTCGGGTTTACTGTTTGATTTCAAATGTCATATGCCCGATGGCTAATTCGCCGAAGTCATCTGATCGAACCTCCGAATTCCATAGCATCGATTTACAACAATTTCGAATAGCCATTAGATCGAGCGTCCGTTTCGCCGAAAAGCCATTGCAACGATAGCCCTTATCCATAGAATATCTATTGGCTCGACGTGCCAGTAAGTCGAAAGCTATTCTACATAAAATATTCAAGAAGAGTAAAATAAGAATATACCCATATTATTTATACCTACTTATATCTAAAAGTTTGATGAAATATCTACACCATTACATTTTGGTCATTTAATTCCGTGGCGGGTCAATCCGATGCATAAAACAGTCCGCCAGTCTTTTTTTTTGAATTTTAATGTAGCCAGTGACACTCGCAAGGTTAAGACGAATCGATTGACGTAAGAATCATCAATATCGGCCAACGCGTTTGGTCTTTGGAACGCCACATAGGAACAAACATACATACATACATAGACTGATAAACACATTACCCTCCTTCGGCAGTCGGGTAAAAAGGGTTGTGATGACAACTCATCACACTAGTTACCTAGTCGCCATCTCTAATTCACTAATACGTCACATTATACGTGTAGTCAGTTTCCCAACTCGTCTCAACCGTATTTTGTCTCTTTCCCAACTCGTCCGATACATTTATTCAATGTACAGTAACGTACGATGATGTGATGTGTGTGTGTGTGTCGGACGAGTTGGAAAAGAGACGAAATACGGCTTGAGACAAGTTGGGAAACTGTCTACATGTACAAAGTAACGTATTAGTCAAAGAGACATATTAGAGATAGCGACGAGATAGCTAGTGTGACGAGTTGTCATCGCAACCCTAAAAAGTGCAAAAACAATTTTCGTCGAAGTCGGTGTCTTTGGTACCTCTTGTTTTTTACCATTTTGCAACACCGATTTCCGAAACGAAAGTTATTTTTGCAATTGTTTCTGTTTTGCTTGTATATATATATATAGTAGGTACTCACGATTCCAATACTGCTAGAAACTCCAATGATGGAAATCATCATAGGCCCACCCTGCACATTCATTTCGTTCATGTAGGAGTTAAGGAAGAAGTACGGCACGATGAACCAGACGGAAAGAATCAGGGAAGACAAGTTGAACATCAAGAAATGGAACTCCGTAAACATTTTGAAGTCAAACATGGATTTCATAGTTTGACCAAAGCGGCTGCACCATCTCTGCAAAACAAGAAAAGAAGTATGTTTAAGTCAGTGCAACTTTAAGTAACGGTCCTTATAACATGGAATATAGTATTTATGATCTTACCATTTCATCATCGGATTCAGAATCAAGGGACCACGATGAGTTCCTATACATATCTGGCAATGACGATGCTCTGAGCTTGTACCGAGTGATAGACATCATAGCACCTCTGTGCATCATAGAGGTTTTATACAAAGGCATATCCCTCAAGTAATGATGATCAGTAGAGAACTGTCTGAACCAGCTCTGTTGTTGCTGTTGTTGTTGCTGGTGATGCTGCGACACCTTAGAGTCTTTTGGAGCCACTTTCTGCTTGACAGCATTAATGTTTGTATTTGACTTCACTACTTCAGTTTTCACACCCTCACTCTCACTCTTTTTCGCTTCTCTTTCTGTCCCGTCTTTAGGCTTCTTTGCTTTTATTTCCACAGGTAACTCAGCAGGTGGTGGCGCGTTTGCTGGACTATCAACGTTTAAGTTGACCTCTGAATGCCTCCGTGTTAATACGTCTGGGTAGTTTTGCAGTATGATGTTGTAGAGACGTTTGTTTCTCATCAATTTGTCTATGACTTCAGCTGGAACCTGCGAAAAGTTAAAAAGTGTTACGCACAGTGTATAAAATTATGACATAATTATAAATCAAATTGTGTAGCCTACCTTTTCGTTCTGCTGCACAAACGTCGGTAAATGAATGGCTGAATGCATTCTCTTGTTTGTTTGTTCCGCATTCGCTTGTGTAGTCGCTTCCAATTCTTCAGCCTCCTTTATGCTGGTTGCCAACGTCGCTAGAATGTATTCAGGGCTTTTTCCACATTCCAATAAAGTTTTTAATTCTTCAGCGTCTAAGTAGGCTGATTCTCCTCCAATAGATCTTGACGAAGTAGAACCAGCACTCGATGACCTTCTAGAATTAATTTTAGAGAGCCTTCGCTCTCGTTTCTGTTTGATTTCTAACCACTCCGGGTTCTTCATTAATGCCCCACATACACACATATTAAGTAGAGTACCAGCTAATAAAACAATAGTATTTCTCCAATCGTATATTTCTAAGAAATAATGAGTCATTGGTGAATAAATAAGCGTACCGAAACCTATCCCGCACGAAGCTAATGATACGGCTAAGTTTCTTCTCTTATCAAACCAAAATGCTACAGATACTACAGCAGTTACGTACAAAATTCCCATCGCTAGCCCACTTATAAACCCAAAAGTCAAACATAACATTTCTACTGAGTTACTCAAAGCAGCTAATAGGAATCCAATAGTCGATAGCACTCCAGCAATCATTGTCATAACGCGGCATCCATATCTGTCAACTAAGGCACTCATGATGGGCCCCGCTAATAACGGGGTGGCGATGAACAGACTGCCAATCAAAGATGTTTTTGATTGCGTAGTTTCGAAGTATGAAGTAAATTCCTCATGGAGGAGTCCAAAGGAGAATGCCAGGCCATCAGCACATGCTGATACAAGAAAGGCTGAGGCTACTACTACCCAGCCCCAACCGCCGTCTGGTATCGGAGGTAGCGCTGCATTATCACTTTCATCAGAACATATACTATCTTTATCATCTAGACCTGCGAACTTGACCCTTTCGATGGGTGATTCTGACCCATCTCTAGTATATTGGGCTACTATATCTTTTTCTTCTGATTTAATGGAATTAATTGTGTTGATATCTGTATTGCTGTGAATATTTGCGTGGCCATTGTTGGATTCTTCTATAGGTTTCTCAAATTCCTTTGATTCACCCATTATTGTTTCCTTATTGTTTCATAACTTTGATTTGATTTGTAGATTCCGGCTATCTGAAAACATAAATAAAACAGATGGTTATTCATTGTTCAAGATAATATGTAGAAGGATATTTTAATAATTTATTAATATTAGAGGTAACATTGTACGTTGGTTTGTAATTGGTAATCTCTGAAAGTTCTAATCCCATTTCGAAATTATTTTCGCTGATGGAAAGTTTCAGCTATTTAACTGGTTCTGTGGGTTGGGGGGAGACCGAAGCCGCGAGAAAGAGCGAAACATATCCAAATGCAGGATTCGCATAGCGTTAGGGCCTCGTCTCATTACATTTTATCATCTTCATCTGAATAAAATCCTGGTCAATAGGCCAGCACAATAAATGAGCCTTGGTGGCATAATCACAACGCTTCCTATGAAGATTAGTAATTGTTGTGTGATGTCATCAGACAGGGCGTAGATAGATGCTAGTTTATATTCACCTGCTGATGATCTACTCCTTTAACAAGCATAATATCACCTACGATTTAATATCAACGATATGCTGTAGGTGTAGACGGACCGTCATCAGACGGACAAATGCACAGAAAGTTAGCCAATCTATCAACTTTACAGACTGGTTCATCTTTCCATAAGGGTATGAGTTAATATTGTATCGTTGTCTTGACACAACAGCCAAAGAAGGTGCTGGACAAAAATATGAATATGTGCCCGATGGCTGTTTAACATAATATCTACTATTTGCACTTTAAAATGGCCCAATCACTAGGTTAGATCACTGGCGATGGAAGTAGCTGGTATATAGTGTATAGCATAGGAATCCTTCTAGTTTAAACCAGAGATGCAGTTTTCCTTGTATTCCAAAACTTAATTCTTTGTTCCATTATAATGTTTAAAACTAGATTAAGCATTGTCTAAAGTTATATTCTTGCCCAACGACGAATCCTATCCAATTCGACGGCATACAGTCAACGCCTTACGGTAACGGCTGGGAGTCATCAAATATTTAGATTGACTAATATGTAAATTGTGCTGTTACCCGACCATCTGTCGATCACAATCACCTCGACACTGGTTATTTTTACAGGGTGCATACATATTATAGACCGGACTAATGTCTGGGTAATTATATACTCGTAGATAAGGCGCGCCTTTTATAACCCCTTTACATGAAGCGTGACGACTGCGGGTGGTTATTGCGTGTCCTCAGTTATAAACACAGATGACAAGATTGAAAGTTTTCTCCATATTCTTTATTTTGACATAATTATATCAAGTCATTTGCTATCATCTCTGGAGCAGACCTGCCAAATACCAGCTTGTTGTACAGCGAAGATGTCCGGTTCCGAGACGGAGTCTGTGTTTTCTGACAGGTTACTAGGAAAGACTGGGCCTCAATCGAAAATCTTTGCTATCAGAATATGTAATGATACAACTATCAATACAATCATATTTATTGTTATGACCATATTCCATATGCTAGTAACCTCCTGACTCCTGAGCTACACCAACATGAACGGTTGAAAGTTATCGCTACCATCGATCATTGTACGATTATCGGTAGATCGGTAGGACGGTAGGTGTAGTATGTTTATCAAAATTAATGTGTTTATTGTTTATCGTAATAAACAAACACGTTCGTAGATATCACATGTGTAAGATTTTTTTTAATTATTTTTAGGCTGCCGCTACTTCTACGCTGCCAAACTAAACAAGTTTACTTTTTATCATTTGATTGCATAGCAAACAAATCCTGACGTAAGCGGCCACCACTGCCTTATTGCCTATGGATATCTGCTGTACAATATCGCAGATGGTTAGTAAAACCAAAATATAGATAAATAAAACCAAACAAGACAAGGCTGAAATGAAATATTTCACATGCCTTTGGATAGGACAGGATAGATGGGCTTCCTTTGCCGCATTTAGACTCCCATTTATTCCGTTGTTCGTACAGACCTCCGCTGTGAGAAGGAATGGGCCGTAATCCACCACGCGGACCCAGTGCGGTTTGGTGGATGTCACATGTCTTCGAATTTATGGTGCTAAGACATGCCGGTTTCCTCACGATGTTTTCCTTCACCGTTTTGAGAGCAGTGGTGATAAAATAATTTACACAAAGTAAAGCGCCTGCCCGGGTTCGAATCCGTGACCTACAACTTGTAAGTCACAGCCGTTACTACTGGGCCACCACTGCTCCAAGCCCTCGTATAGTTACATTACATTTACTGTATAATAACAGCCTTTTACTGTACCTCTACAGGGCAAATCACAAGTTCACAACACTTGCTCAATGCTGTTTAAACATTTCAAACTTATATTAGGTAACTATAAATCCGCTTGTCTAGGTCGCGGATAAATTTGAAAGACAGTTACCGCGGCCCTGGCACAAACTACTGAAGGAACACGGGTGGGTTTCAGTCAGTAAAAGTCTGACACGCCCTCCCGCTTCACCCAGAGCGGGAGAAGTCATTGGATGATTTCCCAATCAAAAAAAAAAGGTTTCCTTAAGATGTTTTTCTTCACCGTTGTCAGCGATGTCTAAGATCAACTTGGAAAGTAAATATGATTTGAAAAACTGGGCCACCACGACCCTTTTATTGTATTAGCTCAGTAATACATACCTAGTTGTAATAGTTAGTTACTAGTAGGTTAGCCTATGGGTAGCTAACCTATTAATGTAGGAATGCTTATTATAGAATGATGACTGCTCGTGACCATGGCCGTGACTGCGGGCTGTCGTCATCACTGCATAGAGCGCGTGTAAGGCGATAGCGGAAACATTAATTTACAAATGTTTTATCAACCGTATTTATGAAGGTATATGTTTATTTTGTATAATTAAAATATTTTAAAGTAGAGCTGCCCGGCTTCGCCCTTGACAAACTATACGCAGAGACATTCCTCCTTTCTCACTCTGTCTATTGGTGAAAACCGCATGAAAATCCGTTTTGTATTTTTTTAGTATATCGCGTACAAACGTACAAATGCGGCGCCCGGCGAAACCCATCAAACATTATAATGCAATAGAAACAAAGATAAAGATAAATTTATTCCCCTAGCGAGTTAGTTTCAAGCTTTCAAGTTTTTCTAATACTCATTCTAAACGAGTATTTTGTAGGTAGATTAGATTAGGTTAGGATGCAGAACTTTTAGGGCTAGGCATGATTCATTGATGGGCATAATTAATCATTAACTCAGTATTGGATTTGTTTTAGTGCAGCAGCCAGCAGCCAGCTGAACAACACTAGGAAAGCGCATCTCTATTATAAATACTGAGCGAGTTTGATCTGACCTTCTCTGTCTGCCACCCATTTACAGCGCAAGTATAATATGTAGAAGTAATACTGTTGTCTAGACGGTTTGTCGACGTATGTTACGTCTCCAAAAGTAACCTCTACAATAGTAATGAAATAATGTCAAATGCCCATTATAAAGAGGTAAAGTTTGTGAGGTTGTAGGGAGTAATCTCTGCATCTGCTGAACCGATTTAGATGAAATTTGGCATGGGATAGTTTGATAGTTTGTAATGATAAAACACTTTTTATGCGGGCGAAGCCGCAGGCAGAAGCTAGTTAAGGTGCAGTTACCCCTGAGTGTAGTATTATATGATCTGTGCCCTGAGTAGCTGATAAAAATTAGAATCACGTCTAAACGGATAATCTTTTTTGCAAAAAAAATATGCTACATGAGACCATATTCTTAACAATTTGATCTAAGAAAATTTTGAGTTTTATTCGTATAACATAGTGTAATTAATTTAAAAAGTTATGTCTAAAACGGACAATAACACGACAATCGCACCAAAACCGCTGGGCGTATTTTAATTAAATCGACACCATCACAAAGACTATTTAATTATATACACTTTGATATGAGGCTTTTTTTTTCATAGTATATATAATAAGGAAAGTACAAAGAACTACTAAATTTTGGGTCGCGCGGGTGTGAAACGAGTACGCGTTTTGTGCCCGTAAGGTCATTGGCGTTAGTCGTCGTCTTAACTATAAATTTTCAGTGGAGATGATATATTTCTAGTTCATGGTGTGGAGATGATATATTTCTAGTTCATGGTGTATTCGCAACGCACGAATCTTGACAAGCTGAATCACTAGGATACACACCAGACTGCCTATAAACCCGACAGACAGACGATGCATTACAAATTTAAAATACAAGCTATTATAGAGCGATAGCACATGCAATACATCATATTATAAACGCAGAGATATATAGAGCACACAAAATCCAATTCATGCGAAGTAAAAGTTTTTACGACATGTTAAATTACGTAAGACCGCGAATATAAATTATAATGACACGCTAGGTATTACATAACACATTGTAAACATGACTGACCTTGTTTCCGATAACATTGCGTATACCTTAGATTATGTAAAGTAACAGATATAGCGTACGGAACAAGAGAGCGCAACCACCAATACAAATACAAATTGAAAAACTAATACAATCTCGCGTTAGTACGAAACTACGCATCGCACTGCTTACACGTCACAAGTCATTCCTTATTTTATGTGTAAAAATGCCGTCTTGTATGTTTAAACATTGCAAAAGTTGTTCACAAAAACAAAAAAAAGAAGATGGAATATCTTCCCATAGGTAACTTTTGATTATTTTATAGTTTTGCTATTGATTTACCCACTAATATTTACGGGTCACTCGGAACACAAAATATTGGCAGTAATTGGTTGGTGTTGCCAGTTTACATCAAAATAAGTTTCCTTGAATTAGGGAAATGTACATGAGGCGTACGAAGATCGATTAATTTATACATTTATACAGGAAAATTTTGTAACTAGTGTGCAATTGATTTTAGTGGTTCAGTATCAGTAATGAAACACATTTCTATTAATTGTTCAATACCTTTTTTATATCCGATTTGAAATCTATAAAATATGGACACAATCTATTCGTATAAATATAATTCATTGAACCAGTGACACGCGGTGGGGTTGCGACAGGGGCGCGGGGTACCCGGGAAGGGGGATAAGTGATAATCGTATTGAACCTTCACTTACCATTTTTGCGTTCATTTTTGTTTAGCCGAAATCTTTGGAGCCTTGATTTTTATTAATTTTTTCACATATTCCTTACAAATTTTAGCTTAATAGATAGGGTTTTCCCACGTACTAAATTTACAGTCATAATATTGACACATTTGGCCATAATCAAAAAGTTTCTAGAACAAAAACAGGAAAAAATCCGGTTTGTTTACTTTTTCATTATAATGATTAGCGGTTATCTCGTAAACGCGTGAACCAATTTAGATGATTCAAACGGATATAATGGTTCTAGGCCAAGAACTTTTATTTGACACCAACATCATCAAAATATCTCAACAAAAAAAAAACAATTTTCAAGTTCCTCGCGTAATTCACCTTCATATGTTAACTTAACTAATTCTTAACTTCTATAATAGCCTGGAAACTGCTGTCTCTGCCTTGAAAAATAGCACGTCTGTTCTAGTAATGGGTGACTTGAACGTTGATATTAAACCTGACAACGGGGACCCAAACTCACACAAATATCTTCTACATACAGCGACACTGGGTCTTTTGCCAGCTTTTCTACATCCCACTAGACCAAGTTCAAACACTTGTCTAGATCATATCTTACTAAAAACTAAATCCCCATCAAACTCCTTTATATTAGAAACGAGTATCACGGATCATCATGCTACGGCGTTATGTATAGATAGAACCAAAGTGAACCGCAAATTTGTTCCACAGACAACCACATATATGAACTATACTAATGCAGTAAAAGATGTGGGCAGCGCTGACTTAGCCCCAGTGATGGACGCTACCGATGCTAACATTGCCGCAGATAATTTAATCACTACTCTCAAAGGCATTGTTCTAACACATACCTCACACATCAAAATCTCAAGAAAAACTAGGATAATTAAGCCTTGGATGACACCCGGTCTTATCCGGTGCATCAAAAACCGAGACACCATGCATTCAAGGCTTAATTCAGATCCGCAAAACACTGTTCTGAAAATAACCTACGCCAGATATCGTAATTTTTGTAATCGGCTTATTAATAAACTTAAGCGGTCTTATGAAAAATCTCAATTTACTAGAGCCCAAAATAATAGCAAAGCAACTTGGAAGGTCGTCAAAAAACTCACTCATACAGAAACAATTAACCAACCAGCTATGAATCTCTTAACATTATCCACGGACCCTTTATCCTCTGTTAACTTAGTCAACAATTATTTTGCTAATGTAGGTATGACGTTGGCATCTAAAATAACTACCCCACCTACTGACAGACATATGATATCCAAACACAGTACGCTTAACTCGATCGCACTACTCCCGGTTAGTGCAAGCGATGTCGAGATGATTATAAAAACCCTTCGGGATGACTGTGCCACGGGATGGGACCACATACCAGCAAAATTAATCAAAATGGCTCGAAACGTTCTTGTGCCTCCCATCACTCATATCTGCAACCTTGCCATATCACAAGGGGTATTCCCGAGGGCCTTTAAAACGGCGTTAGTCACCCCTGTATACAAAACTGGAGATAAAGATCGGATCTCTAATTATCGTCCCATCTCAGTCTTAAGCGCCTTGTCTAAAATTATGGAACGAGTTCTTAACAACTGCCTAACTAATTATTTAACTAAATTCAACATCCTCGCCAACAACCAATATGGTTTCCGACATGGTATCTCTACGGAAAATGCCGTGATCGACCTTGTACAGTCGGTTGCTGACAAACTAGACAAAAAACTGAAATGCTATGGCATTTTCCTAGATCTCAGTAAAGCATTCGACACTGTCTGTATTTCCAAACTGATTGAGAAAATGAAAAATGTGGGAATACGTGGTCTAGCTCTTGACATCTTTAAAGACTATCTTTCTGACCGTAGACAATCTGTCAAGATAGACAATATAATTAGCACAGAGGAAGAAATAACCTTCGGAGTGCCCCAGGGAAGTATCTTGGGCCCAACTCTCTTCCAAATTTACATCAATGACCTTTGTAATCTGCCTCTTGTCAACTGTGATATTTTCACTTACGCAGATGACACTGCACTAGTGGCATATGGCAAGTGTTGGGATGACGCTAAATTGCATTCGGAAAACGCATTACGGAGAGTAATGCATTGGTTAGCAAGTAATATATTAACCTTAAATGTTGAAAAGACCAAATTTCTACGTTTTATTCTACCGCATACATCAAAACCAGCTGAAGAAACCGGAAATTTAAGAGTCCATAACTGTTCGCAAAACACTGAAGCCTGTACTTGTCTGTCGTTGACAAGAGTAGAATCCATAAAATATCTCGGAGTGTTCGTCGACGAGAAACTAGACTGGACCACTCAACTGTAGTCTTTAACTTCTCGCACCAGAAGACTAGTATACATTTTCAAAAATCTTAGGTTTTCAGCGGACAAAGACACTCTCCGAATGGTTTACCTGGCTCTGTGTCAGGCAATCCTGACTTACTGTATCCCAGTGTGGGGGGGAACTCATAAAACTGAGCTAATAAAGCTTGAAAGAGCTCAAAGGGCTGTGCTGAAAGTAATTCACTTTAAACCACGCGACTACTCCACATCAATGTTATATTCAGAATGCCATGTCCTAACTGTTAGGAAATTGTATATCTTACGATCCATCCTCTACAAGCACTCTATGATTCCGTTCAATAAGATGCTTGTCAGTCAGCGTCGTCGTGGCTTTCCTTTATGTCCAACTGTCTCCTGTAGGACTGCCTTCGCAAGTCGACAGTTTAATAGCCTAAGTGCTAGGCTCTATAATAAAGCCCACAAACAACTTAATATCTACGCTTTAGCTAAACGTGAGATAAAACATAAGATTAATTCCTGGCTACTGACATTGACTTATAGTGATACCGAGGAGCTTCTAACCACTGTACATTAAAATGAGATAGGTTTACACACACTAAAGGCTTCATAACAAACAAACATAAACTCACTCACTTTCATACACACACATTCTATACACACGCATGCACCTTACACACATTTTTATTTTGTATTCTTATCCTTTGCTTATCCACTGCACGTACCAATATTTTTGTAACCGCAATAAGACTCATTATGTATGGATACTCTTTCCTAAGATACAGACAGGTTTCCTGCCTAGTTTAGGAAAGGGAGTCCAAAGACCCATTTTATATTTATTGTACTGATTTTTGTTTATAACACTTTAAGTATGTAAGACAACTCTGTATGCCATGTACAAACTCTTTGTTGAATAAATTATTATTATTATTAAAAAAAAAATAAAAAAAAAAAATATTCAACATGTATGATATCGCTTATCAATTCTTTAAAAAACTACCTTTATCAACTTTCATAGTAAAATTATTGTAATAAATATTTTGAATTATGTATGTCTTTAAATTATTTTTATACGGAAATTTCACAAACGCGTTATTTTTCAGTAGTTTATTAATAATCATTAAGTGAATTTTAAATAACTTTAATTCTATTAAAATTTATCTGATAACCATTATTCTGTCCAAATACTACAAGTAATTACTGTAAGTAACAATTTGTAACATTCATATTTTTGATAACAATCGAAAAAAATGTGGGAGTTTTTGCCCAACATCTGGCATCCACACACAGATGTACGTGTCTCTACAGTGCCGCTCTTCGCTGTCACGCACACTAATATATAGCGCGGCACCGCTCTCTTGTTCCGTACGCTATATCTGTTACTTTACATAATCTAAGGCGTATACATTCTGCAGCCAATCCTATAATAACTAGGTACTTCGTTATTTAAAATGGAAGGCTTTGTATAGATTTTGGTGGCAACGTGCTCTATGCATGAGGTGTAAAAGAAAAATGCAAGAATGTAATCTAAACTTATAAAGATTTAAAAATTGTTTGTTTGGTTTGTTCGCTCGAATACAGAGGAGGAGTAATAGTTTTAAAAAACACGCTTTAATAGAAAACCAAACTAAAAAGTGGAAAATAATTTTCAATAAATTTAAATCAAGAATAGAGTGATTAATAAAAAAGTATTCATTAAAAGCTTTTTTCGTATTCTTCTTAGCAAACCATCTGATACCCATATCATGGCAGTGCACAAAAAATAACTAATCCACCATTTTGGGCCGTCCGCCATATTGGATTCAGAACGACGTCACTTATCTAACATGCGTTGTCATCCAAACTAAACGTGTATGCAAAATTTCATCTTAATCGGTTGAGGATAACTGCTTTAAAATTCAGTTGCATGATTTGACCCGCTTTGACAAATATATTTTATTGTAAAAACGCGTGGGTGCTTTATAATATATTTATATATGACTCTACTTTTATCAATATCTATCAATAAAATATTATAACAATAAAATTGATATCAAGCACCCCACGCTTTTTTACAATAAAATACATTTTTTGTTAATCACACTGTTCTTAATTAAAATTTATTGAAAATTATTTGCTACTTTTTAGCTTGGTTTTCTATTAAAATGTGTTTATTAGTTTTAAAACTATTATTTATTTTTTACTTTTTAGTTCAATCGCTAATCCTGAAGACCCTGGTAAGGATAATGAGACAAACTATTTAAATTATTGCATTGTCATCGGTCCTTGATAAGTGTGCAAAGTTTCAAATTAAGCCGACGTTTTGATGGGATACATAGATACATACATACCAAGCTAATAAAAGCGTGTTAAAATGGGGCAAACCCAACAAGAAAACAGTTTAGTGTGTGGAAATAGTGTATGACGTGAGTGTGGTAGTACCAACACGAAGTTCACCGCGCCAGCTTACATGTATATGTGAACTTCGCTATTCCTCAAAATTCGAATTTGGCCATCCAGGCGCACTAGAAACAGTGTGAACATTGGCCAGCACTCCAGTACCCATGAGATTATAAAGATAAACCTCCTTCCACTTTTCCAAACTCCTCTCACATTCTTTAATCAAACCAGCAGATTGGACACGCTTCGATCATAAAACAATTGAGATAAGGCCACTCTGAAGCAGTGCAAGAAACACGTACGTATTGTTTGAAGGCCAATAGCAAAGTTTATTGAACAGATTAGCACGATTATGTATATATATCTACAATACATCGAACAGTTCAACGTCATAATCTGGCTGACCTTTTCTCAATTATGTTTAACAAGATGCAGTTAAGACGACGACACTCGCCAACGACCTTGAGGGAACAAAACGCGCACTCGCTTCACACCCGCGCGACCCTAAATTCTGTAGTGTTTGTACTTTCCTTATTACTCTATGACTTAAAAAAGCTTTAGATGAAAATGTATATAATTAAATTGTCTTTGAGATTGCGAAAATTTCATTAAAATAAGCCCGGCGGAATTTGGTGCGGTTGTCGTTTTTTTTTGTTCATGTTAAACATAACTTTACAAATTAATTATACTATGTACGAATATTCACAGATCAGATTATTAAGAAAATGATCTAATCCAACAAATATTTTTTCCAAAAAATTACAACTAGCCGTTTAGACTCGATTCCTATTTTAAAATCAGCTACTGAGGGGTATCTGCGCCTTAAATGCCAGTATTATACACGAAGGACGGGGTGTTTTATTATCCAGTTACTGGGTTATAGGCAGTTGGGATATATAAAGAGTTGTACTTGTCTTTCAAATAGATAAAATATACAAAAGCATTTAAAATAATAAATACTTTTCTCCGACTGCACAGCATGATTTTCTCCTTGTTTACGTTTTTTAGTTAGCTTTTCAAGCAGTCAGGATTTTTGATTATTTTAATTAACTTTTTTTATTTATAACTTTTTAGTTATTTTTTTTCGAATTAGGTACATTTAAACATATAAGTGTTTTATATTTTTGAAATCACCTCTTAAAAGCCTTCATTTTGATACCCCACACGAAAGGTATGGCGCCCAAAAACCCGCCATTTTCCTATTTTACAATTTTAATGTGACAGTGACACTTGAATCGATTGACGTAAGAACCATCAAAATCGGCCCAGGCGTTTGGTCTCTAGAACGCCACATAGGAACAGACATACATGTACATACATACATACATACACACATACATACTTATACACATTACCCTCCTTCGGCAGTCGGGTAAAAAGCCTCATATTAGAGAACCTAGCTTATCGAATATCGAGAAAAAAATCGTTGACGTTAATGGAAAAAGATCTCCCGGATCTATAGTAACAATGGGAGTCCCGTAGGGTTCAATTCTTGGCCCTTTCTTGTTTCTTATTTATATTAATGACTTGCCTTACCTCATAAAGGATAACCATGATATAGTGTTGTTTGCGGATGATACTTCACTTTTGTTTAAACTTAAACGTCAGCAGCTGGTTACTGACGATATAAATAGCGCGATCTCAAAAGTATTTCACTGGTTCAATGTTAACAATTTACTTCTAAATGAAAAAAAAACCAAATGCATTAAGTTTACCCTACCTCACGTCAGGCAGGTGAAAACTGATGTGATGTTAAAGGGCGAAGAATTGAATCCTGAAAATAGCACAGTATTCTTAGGCCTAACTTTGGATGCTAAGCTTCAGTGGGGCCCACATATAGATAAATTGCCAAAGAAGCTAAGCTCCGCAGCATATGCTGTTAGAAAGATTCGAGATTTCAGTACATAGAGACAGCCCGTTTAGTATACTTTAGCTATTTTCATAGTGTAATATCGTATGGTATTCTGTTGTGGGGAAATGCCGCCGACATCCAGACTATCTTTGTTTTGCAGAAAAGAGCTGTTCGATCAATTTATAAATTAAGCCCGAGACACTCTCTCAGAGAGAAATTTAAGGAGATTAATGTAATGACTGTGCCTTCTCAGTATATTTATGAAAATCTTTTATATGCCCATAAAAATACAAAATTGTTTAAAAAATACAGTGATATCCATAACATAAATACTAGGAACAAACACAAATTTGTAGTATCTACAACAAGGCTCAAGAAAATAGGTGGCTCGTTTAGATGTCAATATGTACGCTTTTATAATAAGCTTCCAAGCGACGTACAAGGTCTAAGTGTTAATAAATTCAAATCATTCATTAAACGTAAGTTGTGCCAGAAAGCGTTTTATAACATTAAAGATTACGTTGGGGACAAAAAGGCTTGGGATTGAGCTGCTCCAATTAATTTCGTTTTTTATTTTTTTTATTTTCACCGTGAATTTAGTTTTTTATGTTTTTTTTATTTTTTCTTGCAATGACAAGAATATTTACTTTTTAAAGTATTATATTATTTTATTTTAATTATTGTGAATGTGAAGACTGTGGATCATTCTTTTTTTAATTTTAATTTATCTTAGTTTTTAATCATGGTCTGACAGTTTGAGTATTTATGCGGCCTATCCGAATGTCCTTTCTTTGGTATTGTTCGTCAATTCGTTGAGCTCCTTAAATTCTAAGTTGAGCTGCACGGTTATTGACAAATGCGTGCACTGACTGGACAGGTCCACTCAATCTGGCTGGTTCTTTCCTCAAAAGACTATTTCAGACATCAGTCTACATGGTCTTCATAAGATCTAACCAAGATTTTGTCTGGACTTTAAAAGAGACTGGGACCTCTGAGTTTGTTTCGGCCTTTCTTCTCAGAGTAGTCAGACAGGAAACGCCGACCTCATCTAGTTTTAAAAAATATGATCGACATGTGAAAGTGTTAGTACAAACCAACGTAAAGAAATAAAAATCATTTATCATTTATCCGCTTTTTCGAGCTTGCTTCGTTCGCTCTTGCATACTTCTTTAGTTCTCAAACTTTCCTGCACAAGTTGACACGGTTTCTTCTAAGAGTTCTATCTATGGCATAATATATGAATAGCCAAAAGAATACCTATTCGAGCCGGAGTGCTGGAGATGCACTCCCTGAAAGTAGTTTAGTGTAGCCGGAACCCTAATAGCCACTGATCGACGGACTAACTGCAGCAAGCGTTGGTTATACTTTGAGATAGAATAGAAAATATTTATAAAAAACACATTTCATCATATTTAGAAGTTACCTATAGTAGTAGTATGCTTCTGTTACGATTAACTTCATCATAATTCTTGTTGTTTGGAAGATGGATCCCATTCATCATGAGTGATGGCCAATGTACATAGTTACGCTAAAATTGGAGTCAAGTGTATGCTGGATTTTTTCGGTGAGAAAATTATCTGTCTACTTCGATAAAAACCGGCCAAGTGCGAGTCGGACTCGCGCACGAATGGTTCCGTACTTAGTAAATTGCGGTTTACGATTCATGAAGTATTAAAAAAAACTACTTACTAGATCTCGTTCAAACCAATTTTCGGTGGAAGTTTACATGGTAATGTACATCATATATTTTATTTAGTTTTATCATTCTCTTGTTTTAGAAGTTACAGGGGTTACACACATTTTACCACTTTGGAAGTGTCTCTCGCGCAAACTATTCAGTTTAGTAAAAAAAAATTATTAGAAACCTCAATATCATTTTGAAGACCTATCCATAGATACCCCACACGTAAGTATGGGGAAGCCCCAATATTTTTTTTTTCTATTTTCCTGTGAAAATCTTAATGCGGTTCACAGAATACATCTACGTACTAAATTTCAACAGCATAGTTCTTATACTTTCGGAAGAAAGTGGCTGTGACATACGGACGGACAGACAGACATGACGAATCCATAAGGGTTCCGTTTTTTGCCATTTGGCTACGGAACCCTAAAAAGGGTGTCCAGTTATAATTTTAAGTTTATACAGTATGGATGTTCAATTGCAGCTCAAAAAGTGTTTTAGAATTAGGCACGTGAGTTGGACGTGATCGGTGCTACTTTACCCGCCGTTAACCTGCGCCTGCCCATAAGGAAAAGTGGGTTCTCATTTGATGTCAACTGTAGCTAATTATTTCTGCATGTTCGATATCAACTCTAATTGGATTTAAAACATGAATGCAACTCAAAGTCTCACTAGGAATCACACACGTTTAATTCAAAACAGAAACTGACAATTGCTACCAGTTTTATAGCCACTCTAGCACCTAGTACTGCAGCCATATTGCGTAATGAATTCGGCAAGGCAAAGGGCAAAGAGTATGCAAAATCGACCAATCACACTGACGGAAATCCACATCGCGTCTTTCATCTCGTATGATGGGGATCTTTATGTTTTCAGGCTTCCGTTCCTCGAAGTCGAAAACAAAAACAGTAACCCTGTAAAAAAGTGTCTGTCTGTCTGTGTAACAAGACCTTTGATATAGTCAGGCCTGCAATCCCTTAGACCTGTGAAAATCAAACTTCTAAATCAACGCTATTAAAATATATATTTTACGAACGGATTTCTCGCTCGGGTGCCAACTGCCAAGTGCAAGGATGACTGGAACCTTAAGAGATATAGCTTTAAGACTTCGTTCTGGACATATGCCATCAAATAAATTTTATTACTTAATGAAGAAAGTTCTGTCCCTGAATTGTGATGGATGACTGTGGAGTAGTTGATGATATTGTTCAGATCCTGATGGAGTGTGTCCGGAATGTAAATATAAGAATCGATGTTTTTGGGCGCTGTCAAATTTACGATATTGGCATTTGTAATACAATCCTCGCTTCTCCAGTGTCCGATAAAGCTAAGCAATTGTATGAACTAGGTAGTTTTAAGATAGTTTGTAACTTTTTGTGTTTTTCTGTTTTGGGTGATGTGGTCGCTAAGCAACAAAGCCATTTACTGTGTGTGGTTGTCGTATTCAATAACTTTTTTTTTAGACAATCTTTTTTCTTATTCTTCTCAGCAAACCTTATCATTTGATACCCTTATCATGGCAGTGCACAAAAAATAAATAGTCCACCATCTTGGGCCATCCGCCATATTGGATTTAGAATGACGTCACTTATCTAGCCATGCATTGTCATCCAAACTAAACGTGTATGCAAAATTTCATCTTAATCGGTTGAGGATAACTGCTTTAAAATTCAGTTGCAAGATTTGACCTGAACAGGCGAACACACTTACATACATACATACAAACACATACAAGTTAATTAAAAGCTTGTAAAAATGAAGATAATCACATTAGGTCTGTCTTATCTGCCTGATTAGGTAAGTACTGAAACTTGGGATGTTCATGAACTTATTAGGTATTACTGCACCAGAGGAAAATTAACAACAAAAACAAAAGAGCTACCAAAACGTACTTAGGGAAATACTTTACAATGGTCGATTAAATTATGAACCTAATAATAATTAAGTAAGTATATTTTAGTCATTTATAATTCCTCGATGAAGTGGGTTTACGAATGAGTAGTGTGTAGGTACCGGAGCAGGATTTATTAAAATCTGGCCGCTATGATAAAAAAAATATTTTGTTAAAATTGCAACACACCAGCAGCCTAACTGCGTATATGAGTTTGGCAGGGCAAACATTATGAAAGAGTATGACAAATGCCTTTTAAAGTGCAAAACCGAACTTTAAAAGCGCGGGCCGTTTCGAAAAGTGAATTCTCTTCAGGAATGAAAATGTCCAATAAATTGTGGCAATACCGAAAAAAGGGAAAAATAAAGGGAATTTGGCACAGTCTTTCATGGAGTTGAGAGAATTGATAATCTGTAGGCTAGACCGAGCCAAAACGACTTTGGGACCTTGGTAACTTTTAATGCCAAAGTTTGGCAGGTTTACATGACTGAGTAGAGATAGCCAATTACCGACTCAACATAAAATCCTAATTCAGAAATGGGTTTTAGTGTCAAAAATATTTTTACTCAAAACTCTATAAAATCTTCAATCTGCCAATGTTAGTTTAGTATTTATAGCAACGAAGTCGATAGATCTCATCTGGTAACAAACAGTCTGTGCGCGTCATCCTCGGTAAGGATTGGGCTTACGACCCTGTTGCTGACAAATTTATTAATATTTGGAATTAAAACATAGGATGTGGCTAATTGAAAGAGTTATAATAATGACTAGATTAACCTGCCGTGTGCGATGTGCCTGTGACATTTCATCGACGTTTTAAGCAAATATTTACTGATTTAAAAAAAAGGAGATTATCGATTCAATACGTATGTATGTCATATTGTTGGCTGCACACACACACAATATACACATACATGTTACTCTATGTGGCCTTCTAAACATGTGTGCCAATACGTATGTATGTCATATTGTTGGCTGCACACACACACACACACAATATACACATACATGTTACTCTATGTGGCCTTCTAAACATGTGTGCCAATACGTATGTATGTCATATTGTTGGCTGCACACACACACACACACAATATACACATACATGTTACTCTATGTGGCCTTCTAAACATGTGTGCCAATACGTATGTATGTCATATTGTTGGCTGCACACACACACAATATACACATACATGTTACTCTATGTGGCCTTCTAAACATGTGTGCCAATACGTATGTATGTCATATTGTTGGCTGCACACACACACAATATACACATACATGTTACTCTATGTGGGCTTCTAAACGTGTGTGCCAATTTTCATAAGTTTATGTATGTATGTCCACGCATTCTCCTAATCTAGTAATAGGATCGTGATAATTCTTTTTACCCGACTGCCGAAGGAGGGTAATGTGTTTTTATTTTTTTTTATTGTCTATAGGCTTGCGCTTGACCACTAACTATCTCACCTGATCGTAAGCCTGATCGTTTATCAGTCTATGTATGTATGTATGTAAGTATGTATGTATGTATGTATGTATGTAAGTATGTATGTATGTAAGTATGTATGTAAGTATGTATGTAAGTATGTATGTATGTATGTATGTTTGTTCCTATGTGGCGTTCTAGAGACCAAACGCGTGGGCCGATTTTGATGGTTCTTACGTCAATCGATTCGTCTTAACCCCGCGAGTGTCACTGGCTACATGAAAATTGGAAAATAGGAATATGGCGGTTTTTGGGCGCCATTTTGTGGGGGCCCAAATTTTTTTTTTCTTCCAACCCTTTCGTGTGGGGTATCAAAATAAAGGATTTTAAGAGGTGATTTCAAAAATATATAACACTTATACAGGGTGATTGGAAGTTGGGTGCAAAACTTAAAGGCGAAGATAGTACAGACAATTTAGAACCATTTAAGTCATGGTTGTCTTAGACGAAGTCTTAACAATTTTTTTTACCAAATTTTTATGATTATTTTTGAAAAATCCTAAAATTTTAACTGAACTGCTTATTTATGGTCAAATTGAATAATAAATGAATTAATTTTTGTTTTATTTAATAAAAGTAATGTGTAAGCAATCTAACAAAACATGTTTTAGGCCTCTGTGTCGTTAGACATTTTTTTTACAGGCATGTAAAGTTCATAAAAAAAATTCAAAATCATAAATACATTTTGTAAAACTTATTTAAAAAAAAGACGGGTCGTGTTTTTTTGGTTCAAACTTTTTTGAAAATATGATTGACAATCGCTCTTTCTTTTGAGGAGTCATTTACGCGGATATACAAATTATTGAAATAAGGACCTACAAACAAATTAGAGGGAGAAATTTTAATTTTTGTATTAGTATGTAAAAAAATATTCTAACGACACAGAAGCGTAAAACATGTTTTGCTAGATAGCTTACACATTACTTTTATGAAATAAAATAAAAACGGATTCATTTATCATTCAATTTGACCATAAATAAGCAGTTTAGTTAAAATTTTGGGAACTATCGAAAATAATCATAAAAATTTGGTATAAAATATTAGTAAGACTTCGTCTAAGACAACCATGACTTAAATGGTTCTAAATTGTCTGTACTATCTTCGGCTTAAAGCTTTGCACCCAACTTCCAATCACCCTGTATATTTAAATGTACCTAATTCGAAAAAATAATGAACTAAAAAGTTATAAATAAAAAAAGTTAATTAAAAAAGTCAAAAAACCCGACTGCTTGAAATGCGAACTAAAAAGACGTAAACAAGGAGAAAATCATGCTGTGCAGTCGGAGGATACGTCTGGTTTTGGTCAGCCAGCACGCGAAGATGTATCCTCCGACAGCACAGCATGATTTTCTCCTTGTTTACGTCTTTTTAGTTCGAATTTCAAGTCGGGTTTTTTTATATTTTTAATTAACTTTTTTTTTTTGGATTCAGTATCTCTCAACTTAGGGAATATTGCAAGTTTCATCAAAATTGGTTCAGCAGTATTCAAGATATTATGGAAAAATAAACCGACTTCTAAAGCAAAACACAAAAAGAGCAAAAATAAGTTTCTGAGAGTTGGAAAAGGCTAGGCAGATTTTTCATGTTGTATGCAAAGTAAGTGTTATCCCTAAGGTCTTCAAATCAAATAATTGACATGCATTACACATGTTAGAAACCCAAGTAACACAGGAAGCATTTTAACAAACGAATAGTAAACTTATGTAGAACTTAAGGTCCGTATAAACTCTTATATAAGCTCACCGAGCATCTTGATGCTTTATACTGGCATTTTTAAACCATTATGATGCTTTACACTTTATAACGTTTGGATAATGGCATATGAAAATGCTTTTGTAAAGCCTTTAGTTTTAGTGCAGCAAACCACAACGCAGCTGTACAGCTTTCAGCTGCTTTTAGTGCATTTGGATTTACAATAGCATTTTTAAGTAGTAAGATAATGTCTAATGCTGCTTAATAGCATAAACTTGTACCATTATAATGCACCGTAAATCCGTTATACAGCTTTGAACTATTTTTGGTGCCCTTTGTTGTATAATAGCACTTTTAAGTGGTTAGTAAAAGCCTAGACCTGCTGAACAGCATAAACGTGAATCAATTTAAAGCTTGGCATTTTTTAAGATTAACTGAGTTCTGTTGTACAGCTAACAGCTCTTTAATCAAATACAAGTGAGTTATTGTAATGCGTAAAGCTGTATATAGGTTCATTTTACTATATTCGTAAAACCATTTGAGGCCATTTTGAGGAAAAGCACAATATTCGCTATAAACATGTTTATTTTGTTGACGGCAGCATAATTATTTTAATAAGCCACGCGCAGGCATGTGGAGATCATGCGTTCAGAAAGCTATTTTGTCAACAGACTCTTGGCAAACGGATACAAGTTGTACAAAAATTCTGAAATTGGTATTTTTGTTTTGCTCAAGGATCCCCAAAATTGTGTTCAAGTAATAGCACTATTTCAGTCTACATCAATTCTACTGGTATACTGGTGAACCCATATAGAACTACTTTATAGACAATAACACTACAGTGGTTCATCAAAAGTCTTCTATCTGCCCTCTGGCTTAATAATTGTTCACTTGTGAGTATTTATACTGCTGGCGGCATTAATTAGCCTTTTTAAAAGCTCACCGGGCTGCTACAGACCGACACCATTTTGTAAATATTTTATAACCAAAAAGTATTATCATTCGGACCTATTTATAAAAGCATTAGGCTTATATAGTAATAATATAACTTAATTTAATACTGTCCAACCAATACTATTATGTTAATTATGCAAAATTCGTTCTATACTAAAAATACACATCTTTTTTGGTTATTTTACGCATATATTTATATAATTTTTTTTAACAAAACCACATAATATCGAGGTCCCGTGAAAATTTTCAATGAAACTTATATAGACATTTACAGTAAACTACATTGCGCAGTAATATTTGAAGGCATGAAATAACTAAAGAGTCAAAAACTTAAACAGTATTATATATTTTGTTTTGATGCAAACAAATATGGAGTCACTCCCTCAGTTTTGCCCCTGGTCGTCCATATTAAATTGCGAGACAAAGTAGTTAAATTACAACGATAATTGTATTATAACATTTGTACCGTGGTATTAGAGATGTTTTTGCAATGATGTAGGGTTTAATTAATTTCTAACTGTGAACACTTAAATAGCTCCAATAATTCTTTTACTACATTCTAATGCTAGTCTAATGCTTTTGTAATGCAATTAACATCTTCATTATCAAAAATATTGCTAGTATAATGCTTCTGTAATGCGATTGGCAACTTCATTGACCATAATATAGCTTCTTTAATGCGATAGGCAACTTCATTGACCACAATAATGCTAATATAATGCGCTTGTAATGCAATTAAACAACTCTTGTGAACCTATTAAGGATCTAAAGCCGTATAATTTGTGCCCAAATAAGCATTACAGTAGTCGTATAATTGTTTGTAATGCTACTAAAGAACTAACTCAAAATGCGAAAACGATACAGAAATGCTGTAAGTCGGCCGTTATACTGCTTTGATGTGTTACTTGGGAAGTGTTACAGGTATAATAGGTACATTGTAGTATAACCTAGTGACATGTGCACATTATATATCAGCTTAGGTACCAATCACAACATTGAATATTATACAGAATAAGTTTATGTCCGTGTTGATGGCGCGGCCACGGCGCGGGCGGCGGCGGCGGCGGCGGCGGCGGTGGGTTTCATTATAATTATAAAACCGATAATACTACTGATAGCGTAATTTTTAGGGTTCCGTACCCAAAGAAGAAGATACTTGAACGCCTAATCATTTCGTGCGCTCCGTGCTTGTACCGCAGCATATCTCCGTCACAGCATGGTTTTTCGTGTGGAAAGTCAACGGTCTCGGCGTTAAACGCAATCTTCGACCGAGTTACGAGTACCACGGAAAACTATGTTCAGCTTATTTTATTAGACATCTCGGGGGCCTTCGACAACGCTTGGTGGCCCATGATTCTGACTAAGGCTAAACAGTGCGGATGTCCGCCTAACATATACAGAATTTTAGTCAGTTATTTTACTGGTAGACAAGTCGGACTCTTCATGGGCAGCCAAACGGTGTGGAAGAAGTCCACTATGGGGTGCCCCCAGGGATCTGTACTTGGACCACCCTTATGGAACCTCCTGCTAGACGACATCCTGAAGCTGCCGATGCCAGACGGCGTCAGTATGGTGGCCTACGCAGACGACGTCACGATCGTGATTGAGGCGCCGAGCCGGGCGGCGATTGAGCGGAATGCTCAGTCGGCGCTGGAGGCGGTGTCCGCTTGGGGGACTCGGAACCGTCTCAGTTTTTCTTCTGCCAAGTCGCAGACCCTAACTATGAAGGGTAAGTTTAAGCGTCCCCCCACAGTTCGCATGAACGGCGCCTCAATCGCGCACGTGACACACACCAAAGTTCTGGGAGTAGCGATCGACGAAGGCAGCTCCTACGTGCAGCATGCAAATTTTACCGGCCAAAAGGCTGCGAACTGCTTCGGGAAGGTGTCGAGAGTATCGGCATCGACCTGGGGCATTAAGTACAGGGCTCTTAGAGTCCTGTTTGCAGGGACCTATGTGGCGACACTCACATACGCTGCTGCCGTATGGTGGCGAAGGTCGAGTCACTACGCAGTGAGGAGCGCTTTGCTCCGCACCCAACGTCCAGCTTTGGTGCTATTAACAAAGGCCTACAGGTCGGTCAGCACCGCAGCGTACCGAAAACACTTGGGAAAGAGCAGACGCAAGTACCAGGTGTGTCTCCAACGTTTAGGTCCGTATGCCGAAAGGCGGGCAGGACCATGAGGAGGAGGTGGGTTCCGTACCCAAAGGGTAATAACGGGACCCTATTACTAAGACTTCACGATCCGTCTGTCTGTCTGTCCGTCTGTCACCAGGCTGTATCGCATTAACCGTGATAGCTAGATAGTTGAAATTTTCACAGATGATGTATTTCTGTTGCCGCTATAACAACAAATACTAAAAACAGTATAAAATAAATATTTAAGGAGGGCTCCCATACAAAAATCGGGATATTTTTGCCGTTTTTTGCTCGATGTTAATAACGGCAACAGGTAGACGCTTGAAACATTCACAGAATGTTTAGTTGTATATTTACTTCAATAAATAATAATTATTAAATTAAAATAAAATAAATTAAGGGCTACAACCTTGGGGTCTTTAAGTCAAGAGTGAATAGGTTACATCTAGGCAAGCGTGCTTCACCGTCGACCACATCATCGCTTACCATCAGGTGAGATAGTGGTCAAGCGCGAGCCTAAAGATTATAAAAAAGCATAGGTGAAGACATCTTCATACCCATCCAAGAAGCATACGACACAAAAATAAAATATGCGTAAGACGTCATAAATAAAAAAAAACCGGCCAAGTGCGAGTCGGACTCGCACACGAAGGGTTCCGTACCATTATCGCAAAACACTGCATAAAAATCAGGTTTATTGTATGGGAGCCCCCATTAATTTATTTTATTTTAATTTATTAATTATTATTTTTGAAGTAAATAGGTATACAACTAAACATTCTGTGAATATTTCAAGCGTCTACCTGTTGCCGTTATTAATATCGAGCTAAAAACGGCAAATATATCACGTTTTTTGTATGGGAGCCCACCTTTCATATTTACTTTATAATGTTTTTAGTATTTGTAGTTATAGCGGCAACAGAAATACATCATCTGTGAAAATTTCAACTGTCTAGCTATCACGGTTCATGAGATACAGCCTGGAGACAGACGGACAGACAGACAGACAGACAGACAGACAGACAGACAGACGGATCGCGAAGTCTTAGTAATAGGGTCCCGTTTTTACCCTTTGGGTACGGAACCCTAAAAACCGGCCAAGTGCGAGTCGGACTCGCGCACGAAGGGTTCCGTACCATTATCGCCAAAAACGGCAAGAAAATCACGTTTATTGTATGGGAACCCCACTTAAATATTTATTTTATTCTGTTTTTGTATTTGTTGTTATTGCGGCAACAGCAATACATAATCTGTGAAAATTTCAACTGTCTAGCCATCACGGTGCATGAGAAACAGCCTGGTGACAGACAGACAGACGGACCGCGGAGTCTTAGTAATAGGGTCCCGTTTTTATCCTTTGGGTACGGAACCCTAAAAATAGCTACTGCGCAGGGTATTGCAGCCAAATCAGAGACACACAGATCCGTTGTGAGTGTTATAGTGGGCTCGCTCACAACAAATAGTGCAGTGGATGGAATTCGCACTCTGTCTTCTGGCTTCCTACATTACTTTTTATGGCTGCTTTACTCTTTATTAAGAGGACCCATTTAACACTGATTGCTAACAAAGATATTTTGATAAATAATGCAAGTTTTCACAAACACCTAAATATGGTTGTAGGTACTGTTGGATTTGCAACTCTCGGCAAAATTCCACATCGCGCTTTTTAGGTGCTGCCTAGTTGCCTGTCAGCCACCTGTATATAGGCGGCAAGGTTGGTAGTACTGCTAACTATGGGTGCACCGGAGATACCTAATTAATTAATTACTAAGTATTTGCACATGGAAGCTCTTCTAATACTGCAATTACGTGAAGACAATGTAATCTTGACTTCATAACATACGGTACTTAAGTTATCCTATCTACCACGATCGTCTAACATCACCCTCTAAACTATCTACTTCCTGACTTCAGGCTGCAAGCAGGCGGCAGGCGGCAGGCAGAGTAACTCCCAGCGTAAAATTACGAGTCCATAACAATATAAGTTTACCAACCCCAGATTCAAAGCTAAGTACTCCAACCGATGCAGACACAATGGATGGGGGCTACCGTGTATGAATTCACCGCTAGAGGCGCTGATGTGGCGTGAGGTCTCCGATATGTCAAATTTCATATTTATTGTTGTAAATATTTTCCAAATATGGCAGAATAATATATACTTAGAGTTTTATGTTTCGGAAAATGTTATTCTGGAAAAAAAGGGCTGCGTAGAACTGATTTTAAGTATATAATCGCACTTCTACGGCATTAGAAATATTAATGTAACTTAGTTTCCGTGCGCGTAATAACAACGTTTAACAGCAAAATTTATGGACCTTAGTCAACGTTCAAGTTTAATAGTTCATCGTCATTGCGATCATAGACCGAGGTGTAGAAGTAATTAATTATTGTGTCTATTAAGCCAATAGTCGACGGCACGAACTAATTTGTGCGCCGGGTTAAAAAGCATGCTATCTCATCCGACAACACGTGCGAAAGAGATAGATGCTGTGATGAGCAGTAAGAAGCTAGTTCGCGTACGAATTATCACATCTGTTTTTTTTTTTGCGAAATGTTTGGTGATTTAGGACGAAAACGAGCGTGCGATTATTATATTTTTTGCCTTTAAGGGCTAGATAATGATGACACAAATTGGTATCATTATTATTTTGAATGTACATCGTCAAACGGTGGAGTAGGAAGAATAATCGACTAGGGCGTGTACGTAGGCGCAGCGGAAAAACGTCGAATTAATTAATTTCAGATAAGCAGATAATTAGTGTATGACGTCGTGTAATTGTGTATAGTAAGTACAAATTTGTGTATCCAACCATTGGGGAGCTATTCAAACAAAACTGTTTCCGCTGGAACTACGTCATCCTAGCGGCACCTTTTTTTTCCTATGCACGAAGATAAAAAAATACATTCAGTAATTAGTTTGAAACGAGAGGTAAATGTGTATGCTTAAATGAAATTTGTGTGACATAAAACTGCGAAGATAATCAAGTTTCCGCTGCACTGACGTTTGGCTATTTGATGAAAATCATATAAAACGGCTTAGTGCAGAGTTGATTTTTTTTACGCACTTTGCTTTGAATTTGTGTGTAATGATAGTGAAAACAGAATTTGAAAAAATCATACCGTTCAGAAGATATACACGTATAAGTAAAATAAGGTTTTTAGGTCCAAGTACTTAAAATAGGAACACTAGAGCCTAACTTATAACGTTTATTTGTATCTTGTAAGGGTCTACAAAGTCCTGCCAAGTTTCATGTATGTGTTCTTAGTAATTAATGAGCAGTCGCATAATTTACTACGACTGGACCACTATATTGTATGACAACCGATTTTAGGACATTTTAATGGAAATGCAACGTAAAACATATGGCGATAATTAGTTTATTAATACAACTATTCACATGTAAAATTTCAGCTCATTACACTAAATAATTAAAGAGATATAATAAAAATACCAGAACAACCTCAATTCATGGATAAACCGAACAAGTTTGAATGACTACAAAAAAGCGGCCGTGCAGTATATATAGCTAACGTTCTAAAATTTCCAGTATAGTATCGTTAGTGTGTGTAATAGTTTCGTACAGGTGCGTACACAATCGTTTAGCAGAAAATAAAACAACTGTAAGTATTAACATTATCCTCATAAAAGTATTTATTGGTTAATGACTAATTAAAATGAAAAAAAAAACAATATTATTAACAAAGTAGGTAATAATAACATTAACATAAAAGAATCAGCTTTTTATTAAATAATTAATATTCGATGATTTTCCGCTGCGACTACGTACACGACTAGGGCAACCTTAAGTCCCTGTTTGTAGGTAGAAGGTAGGTACAGTACAAGACTACAGGCTCCACACCGCGCACCGTTACCTGCTTTACCTGTACCCACACAGTCCAACGATGGGCTCTTAAACCTGTTAAGCCTGTGCTACACGGTTGCCGACCGCGACAAAAACCAAGGTCACCTTGGTCGGAAGCGCGTCGGGCGATGCCGGCTACACGGTTTGCGACAAGCTCCCAAACCAACCTCAGTATGTTTAGAACGCTACGCAGAGAGGACGTATTTACGCTCGTACTGTAGGTTCATTACATCGACTTCATGTCGCCTTGCCTATCAAATCTTCAAAAAAAATATAAGTACTAATAAACTTTAAAAACTAAACTCTAAACTTACTATCTTCTTACTAATATTTAAATGCGAAAGTTTGGATGGATGTATATATGTTTGTTGCTCAATCAAGCTTAAATTGTTGAGCGGATCAGGATGCATTTTGCTACAGAGATAGATTATAATCTGGAATAGCACGTATGCATCTTTTCATCCCGGTATAATGTTTCCTTGGGATAAGAAAACACTTTTCACGCGAGCGAAGCCGCTGGCAGAAGCTAGTATATTTAATATAGGTACATTTAAAGTAAAAGAATATAGTTACTTTAAAAAAAATATCCCATGCATTTTTTTTTCTTTTCGTCTATACGTGACTCTGATGTCAAAGACAGGACAAGTCTCTGTATGTATCGATAAGTTCCGTTATTACTTTTCGTTCGCTCAGTTGAGCCATATTTGCGCGTGCGTCTGCGCTCACCGCCTGTAGTAGCGCGACTGTCATACTCGTGGTTGTCAACAAGCGTCTACACGGCATCAAACAAGTCGCCGACCAACTCGTTGGCAACGCACGCACGCCGACCAAGGGCGTTGGAAGGTCATGCTAAATTTGGTTGGCAACCACTGTCTACACGGTCGGGAATGGCCGATTCCGACCAAGGTGACCTTGGTTTTTGTCGCGGTCGGCAACCGTGTAGCACAGGCTTTACAGCTACCTGTCCGCGTGTATGCTCGCCGCCGCCGCCGCCGCCCGGTCGGGACGTATACAATAGCCCTTGCTCTTTACATCAATATACTACATATTATGACTTGTATTTAGCATGTTCTGAAGCAAGATTGAAAGTTGCAGTAGAAGTATTGCGATTCCACCATGACGTTCTATATTTGATTGAGATTGTCTATAAGTATTAAGATACTTTAGACGTTGCAGGTATAGAACAGAATAGAATAGACTTTATTGTACACCCTAAAGGTTACACATCTCTTTTATAAGTAACACCAGCCACCTATTTCATTACGGACGACTCTGGCGCTGGCGCTCTAGTCTAGTGGCCACTGCTGCACTGGGGCGTATATTGGGTCATGTATTCGATGCCCGGGTCGATTGGCGTCTTAAGAAATTTAAGGAATTAACAGCTTGACTGGAGTATCATAGGAGGTTTTATGACATAACTAACCAATTTTATAAAACATAGCTTCTGTCAGCGGCTTCGCCCGCGTGAATGTCGATAATTATCCCAAGGGAATATGTTCCCTATTGTACCCGAAATAAAAGTGTGCAATGTGCTATTCCAGACAATAATCTATCTCTGTGCCAAATTTCATCCAGACCCGTCCAGCCGTTTGAGCGTGAAGAAGTAACAAACACACACTCACTCACAAACTTTCGCCTTTATACTATTAGGTAGGTTAAGTGATAGTTTCATTAAAAAGAAAAGCTCTAATTAAATATGCTACTAATATACCACGTAGTAATTTTACTAAGAGATAAATTAGTAGCTCTGAGCTGATAAACATTTGAAACATTTATTCGATTCAGTCGTTCCACATTGTAAAAGAGTAGATAAAAAATATGACAGAATGATTAACATGCCACGTTAAATAAAATATCATTCGTAGCAATAATAATACCTAATACCAATAAGTATAGATAAAAAACCGGGCAAGTGCGAATCGGACATAATAATTTATCATTAACACACAGTACGTATAAAAATTTAAAAAAGCTTCAAATAACAATAATAAATAAACGAAGAAGCATATTATATATTGCAGACTAAGTAGATTTTTATTGAGCCAGACAATTGTATTAGATATCACATAACTTTATAATACGGATGCAAATGCAAACGGTGTAGGAAACTCCCACGTTTCTGGACTATGAAGATGTTGGAGTTGTTGAGTCGTGTGATTAGAGGGCACTTAGAAAAGTTCCCTCTAATTAATAAGTTATAGGTACCCAGAAAATATTAAGCGTTTAATGGACATTCAGAACCTTCAGAGAAATAACCCCAAAATTTAATTACCACATTAATCTATCTACCGAATTTTAAACACCATGCTTGCCAGTAACCGCTATTAAAAATACCAAAAAACGTTATCAAAACTTACCGTTTATCAATAAAAGAAGTAAAATCCAATAACTTCACACATAACAAGCACCGTTTACACAATTTTTTAGATTAACTAGTACTATCAATTTCGTATAGTTTTTAAATAAAGTAAACAAAAGTTATCTAAACACGACACGTCATGCCGGCAACGCGATCAACACGAGACTGAGTGAACAGTGAAGTGAGTGAGTCTGCTCAAGAGTCAAGTCTGCTGATTCTTTCGACAACGAGTCAACGACTTCGTATTTCGAACGCCCAAAGCTAAGGCCAAAAAGTCAGGCGTTTTTAGGGTTCCGTACCCAAAGGGTAAAAACGGTACCCTATTACTGAGACTTCGCTGTCCGTCTATCTGTCTGTCTGTCACCAGGCTGTATCTCATGAACCGTGATAGTTAGACAGTTGAAATTTTCACAGATGATGTATTTCTGTTGCCGCTATAACAACAAATACTAAAAACAGTATAAAATTAATATTAAAGGGGGGCTCCCATACAACAAACGTGATATTTTTGCCGTTTTTTGCTCGATATTAATAACGGCAACAGGTAGACGCTTAAAATATTCACAGAATGTTTAGTTGTATATTCTCTTCAAAAAATAATAATTATTAAATTAAAATAAATTAAGGGGGGCTCCCAAACAACAAACGTGATTTTTTTTGCAGTGTTTTGCGATAATGGTACGGAACCCTTCGTGTGCGAGTCCGACTCGCACTTGGCCGGTTTTTTTAACTCGCGCTCACAATAAGTTAGGTCCAGAGGACAACACAACCTTCCAAGGGGGAGAAAGCCCAAACATGGTTATTAACTCCTTAAAAAAGAGATAGCTATGTTTAACTTACGCTACTTTTTATATGACATCATAAAACACAATATCACAATAATGTTAGACTACTGGCCAGTAACATGATCACATTTACGTAATTCAACATTTAAAATTATAATAATACTTCTGCCAGCGGCTGCGCCCGCGTGAACGTCGAAAGTTTTCCCAAGGGAACATATTCCCAGGATAAAAAGTATCCTATGTGCTATTCCTGACTATAATCTATCTCTGTGCCAAATTTCATCCAGATCCGTTCAGTAGTTTTTGCGTGAAAGAGTAACAAACATACATCCTCACAAACTTTCGCATTTATAATATTATATATATATCGGAGATAGGAGGGCTATCTTCAATAATACCCTCGGTCTGTGGGCATATCGTGGGTATGCAATGCACAAAGCAGGTAACTTATGCCGTTTTAGAGATAGTTCTTGTTCCAATTTTATCAAAGCAGCGGATTCGGCCACCAATCGTTTCGCTTTTTCCCAACTAAAACACACTTGTTCAAGTTCACACACGCCACTTTAGGCTACTTCTCAACTCCTTTTTATCACAACTCTTTTCAACTCCAAAACAGCGCGTCCGCGCGTATCTTTTCTAACTTCACGACCCAATATCGCGGGAGAACCCACTCAGAGTGCCTCTATGACACCCCTGCTTTTTATTGGCTAAGAGAATCTCTTCCGGCAAATTACTGCTTGTATTATCCAATCCAAATCGAGTATTTTGACATAAGAAAAATAAAGTGTTGTCAATCGAATAAAATCGAACTGAGAATTGATCAGAAGCTAAATGTTACCAATTAAACAAACCTGAAGTAATAAGTTTACAAGCGATATACCTTCCTCCGACACGGCCATCTTGACATTCAAACGGTCCCACGTTTGATGTAAAGCGACGAGCAACATCGTTACTCAATAAAAAAAAAAAAACAAAAACCAAGAGATAAAAAAATAGGTAATAGGTTAAGTTCGGCCGCTCCTGACCAAATAAAAAAAATAACGTGGTCGTAACATCTTCCACATGAAACCTTCAATCAACACCTTATATTACCAGCCTACAACAAAACTCAAGTACATCTTTACTCAAGAAAACTGAATTCTCATAGCTTTCACACTGTTCATTTGTTTTCTCCATGTAAATCTTGGTCTCCACACCATACACCGTACACAACCATCGTCGTACTATCGAACCAGCCACCTCACCATTTAGACAACCATATTAACACATTCTAAATGGTTACCGAAGCACCAGAGGTACCAGGTTCCCAACAAACGCCAAGTCGGTCTCGAAGCACTAAGTGTGCCAGAAACCACCCAAACGTCCAACACAACATACCATGTCACATACACCAAACAACAGGTCACCGAGGCCCCAGAGGGACCAGGCTCCCCCAGACATACAACAGGTCACCGAAGCCCCAGAGGGACCAGGCTCCCCCAGACAACCGGTCACCGAAGCCCCAGAGGGACCAGGCTCCCCCAGACAACCAGTCCTCTCGAGGCAACAAGACTGCCAGATACCCATGCCACATACACAAAACAACAGGTCACCGAAGCCCCAGAGGGACCAGGCTTCCCCAGACAGATAACAGGACTCCAAAGCCCCAGAGGGACCAGGTTCCCCCCTGACAAATCCAGCAATGTTTCTTGGTCCCACAGCAATCGCTGTAGCTCCTGATGGTCAACCCAGTGACCACCCTGCAACCATAGTCATCCTGACCAGGCCTCGTAACCCACCACGGTTACAGCAGTCATCTTACTGACCACTCACCTCGTAACCCACCTCGGTTACAGCAGTCATCTTACTGACCACTCACCTCGTAACCCACCTTGGTTACAGCAGTCATCTCTGACCACTCACCTCGTAACCCACCTCGGTTACAGCAGTCATCTTACTGACCACTCACCTCGTAACCCACCTTGGTTACAACAGTCATCTCTGACCACTCACCTCGTAACCCACCTCGGTTACAGCAGTCACCGCAGCGACTACTCATCACCGTACAGTCAGTCCTTTGACCATACACACGACCTCACCATTGCTAGATTGATTTGAATCAGTCTTCAACACAGTACATTCAGTTACTTCAATGGGTACTTGATCTTTCAGCTTTCCTCTAACTCATCATGATCCAAAGCCTTTAATGCAACACATAGCTGCCACCATTCAGAACTCTAATAACCATAAACAGCACCTCTAAACCAAAATCAAATTAGTTATTTCAATCTTCATTCTCAGTACTGACTACAAAGGCAATCTCAAATTCAGGATTTCTTACCCAGCCAAAAGCATATTCAAGAACTCCATTTTATGTTCATGATTTCATACCAAACCCTCAGTGCGATAGGTATAATAACTACCAACATCAAACATTACCAATTTTGCAAACTAAAATTGAAAATGAAATCATGCACCGCATGTCACCGAGGTTACATCTGCATTAACATTATCTTATCCAACTTGCTCAGATAGCAAATAAAACAAAATTACGTTAGGTATGTTCACAATGACCAGCACAGAACATTCAACAAGTTAGAACACCACAACCATTACTGACAGTATACTTTAAATTCCACATTTATCATTCAAGGTAGGTACTAGCCTACATGACACCACACAATCACACAATTCACAAATTCACACCTTTCTTTAATGAGATGTTACAATTATTAAAACTTCTGAATAATGTTCAAGATTACCGAGGTCAAGCATCGTTGAACAACACAGAACAAGGAAACCATTCCTAGTTTCCACCAAAAAACAAAAGCTCCTGTACCAAGTAAATCAAATAGAACCCAAGTGTCCCATTCATGGTCCACAATCAACAATAACTTAGCAAATACATTCGCTACACAGAATGCACTTTCAACTTAAATGCCGAATCAACTCTTGACTCCGTCATCTCTCTAACCCCAAAACTGAGAAACTGTTCTATGTAAATTAAAATGTTGCCAATTGAACATCTATCTCATCTTCAGCCACAACTTCAAAAGTTCCTCGAGAGGGCCAATCCCTCGGGCAACCCATAATACCTGAATACGTCTTCTAGACACCATCTTAATGTCTAGTTGCACTTTTCATTTGCCATAGTTAATTTAAATCGTTTTATTTGTAGGTATTGTTAGAATGACATGTTATCAGTTGGTTAGTTCCCTACATAGTGATTTATAACAACTACAGACATTAACTTTACCTTTATTCAACCGTTGGTAGCAACAAAACTAAACGCCAACTGTCTAGGCTATAGTAACGTTAATCCTCGTGATATTTCCAGGTTGTAAGATTGCAAAACGAGTCAACCAGCAAACTATTTCACTATACTTTAACACCGGTTTGAAAATAATCTTGATCACATAACTCTTAACTGAAAGTTATCGCAACTCTTTGGAATGAAGCAAAAGTTAAAAGTTTAATCCTCACAGTGACTCATACCTTGTAACGATTTATTAATAATCTAGTCTTTATCTAGTAACTTATAAGTTAAAAATCATATCACAGTTAAAAGTTATTTGTTTTTGTTTTGTCTTGTCCGATTTTTTTCGAACTTTTTCGAATGTTGACACTTACATATGTCACTCTAATAGAGATGAGTAAGGGATGGCGATCTGTTATCGATTAATCGACGAATCGATTTTAAAGACAAAAAATAAATAAACAGTTTTTCAATCGATATCCAGTACTGAAACGATCCAGCGAATGGATATTTCGCCCTAGAATATCGAGATTCGATTTTTCTGTTTTGATATGAAACAAAATATTATTTAAAAATAGTCGAATGTATTACACAAAGATATGTGAATTCAACTTTAACAAAATAAATTTCTTTCCCTTTTACGTGATACTTTAATTTAGTTGTAAAAACAATCCCAATCAGCCAAAGATGTGAAAAGATACACTATTATTACGATTTTTCTTTTTACTTTCCATAACTGGATTCACACTTGCATTAAAAATACCAACGCGAATAGTTAGAATGTATGTTATTTTCAAAGAAAAGCATAATCACAAATTTCCTTGAAGATCAAATCAACAACAAACTCAGTGGTAATAATATTTACGGGCAATCTGAAGTGACACCTATTAATAAAGAATGCATGGCTAAAATGCCTAGTATCTTTACTTCTCGATTATCAGTAGTGAGTAAACTAACAACCTATTCATAAATGTGTGTACTCTTGTGACAGCACTAGTGGTCACAAAACCGTATATTGTTCTAACATCATGCAACATAAAATAATGTAATGAAATCTAATTTCTTTCCGTTTTGTTCTCACATTCCAATGCTCCAAGTACATTAGAAAGATGAAATTGCGAAAATCGTTTCATTGTTTATTTTGTTGGTAAACAAAAAACGATTAAATATTTGAAACAAAATATTTCAAAGCTTGAGCCCGTCAAAGATTTAAAAGATGGCGTGACATGCACGGACTTCTCATTCTGTCTATGCAAAAATTATTTGTTTGTTTTTAAATTGATCACGAAAAAACAACATGCTCGTATTCAATAAGCTCCCCCAAGCAGTAAATCACGGCATAATGGGGTCCCGAATCCAATTTTGATGATTATTGAAAGAAACATACAGTATCAATACCATTACATAGATGGCGCTGTTTGATTTTTCTACTCTTTTCATGTAACTTACATTAAACATTTCCATTAAACAACATAATGCAATAGTTATAAATTGCAATTAATGCAACAATTAATTATAAAACTTAGATACTTCCAAATCCAATACATACTTCGGCTGCCACAAATGTATGCCATTGCACAGATAGTTGAATGCAGATCAAAGTAACATACCTTTAAGCCTGTACTCCCGGAAAGGTCAGGCAGCAGTGCCAACCATGCACATGTCCAGACTCCTAGGTGCTATCAGAAAATATTAAATTGATTGATCACCGCAGCAGCATGTATAAAACCACTAAATTTCCTCTTTCATAACGCTGTAGACTGCAGGTTGTATGTTTTCTCTTGAAATGGAACCTGAGCTCCACACTTATCTTGTAGCACTACACGCAGTCGGTCACAACAGGTCTTGTGGTATCCACAGCCGTGTTGAAGGGCTCAGACGTCCGTGCTATTTGTTGCATATTGTGTGAATGGCTGAAAAATTCATGTCTATGAGCAAGATTTCCACAAGCATAAAGTTTTATTGAATCAAGTTGTAGCTTAGGATGTTTGCTCTCTTGCACTGTATTCTTGGTCTTAATCTCTTGCGGATTCCGCTGGCAGTATGAATCTAGCTGAGTTTCATTTAGCATCATAACGAAAATAACAATTTATTTTAAATTTTAGCCACTATAAACCAAGAAAACCAATATTGTGGCTAAACTTCATAAGGCATTAGATTGGTACTTATTATTGTCGGAATACTTAAGTTTATACTTCCCTGAACATCACCACCACAGTTGCGTTTCCCAAGTATCTAGTCAGGATCGGGCGTCGATGTCATCATTAACTTCATCATTATCTGCAACCCGACTTCGCATATTGTCTAGGATAGGCCATACTATACGGTTGAACTCGGGCAACATGATATTCCTGTCTCTAGTAGCCGGCAAGTTGCAAAACATCTCCATTAGGTAGGTACTTCCATGCTAAATTTCGCGCACCAAAGAGAGCGCGCCAGCCATTAGGTACTTGTCTCATTTGGTCCATCATCGCCTTGTGCTTGCATTGTTTTCACTTCCGATATCGGAGATAGGAGGGCTATCTTCAATAATACCCTCGGTCTGTGGGCATATCGTGGGTATGCAATGCACAAAGCAGGTAACTTATGCCGTTTTAGAGATAGTTCTTGTTCCAATTTTATCAAAGCAGCGGATTCGGCCACCAATCGTTTCGCTTTTTCCCAACTAAAACACACTTGTTCAAGTTCACACACGCCACTTTAGGCTACTTCTCAACTCCTTTTTATCACAACTCTTTTCAACTCCAAAACAGCGCGTCCGCGCGTATCTTTTCTAACTTCACGACCCAATATCGCGGGAGAACCCACTCAGAGTGCCTCTATGACACCCCTGCTTTTTATTGGCTAAGAGAATCTCTTCCGGCAAATTACTGCTTGTATTATCCAATCCAAATCGAGTATTTTGACATAAGAAAAATAAAGTGTTGTCAATCGAATAAAATCGAACTGAGAATTGATCAGAAGCTAAATGTTACCAATTAAACAAACCTGAAGTAATAAGTTTACAAGCGATATACCTTCCTCCGACATATATAATAATTAATTTATAATATTTAATTTCTTCTAGGTTAGGAAGAAAAAAAATTCAAATCAAAATAAAGGATTTTAAGAGGTGATTTCAAAAATATTTTACACTTATTTGTTTAAATGCACCGAAATAAAAAAAAGAATAACTAAAAAGATATAAATAAAAAAAGTTAATTAAAAAAATCATAACACACGACTGCTTAAAAAGCGAGCTAAAAAGACGTAAACAAGAAGAAAATCATGCTGTGCAGTCGGAGGATACATACCCAGCCAGCTCGCGAACATGTATACAACATGAACATGTACATGTCTTTTTAGTTCGCTTTTTAAGCTGTCGGGTTATTTTGTTTTTTTTTTATGAATGGACTAAATAGGCCAGAGATCTCATTAAATGTAATATGGCGGCTAAGAATTACAAAAAATAGTTAATTAAATAGCCTAGTTAAATGGTTAGCTATTGCTGTTAAATGTACATCCTTGAATGGAATCCTAAGCCGAGAAGAAGGCTACTAGCACTCCGCCCGCGACTTCGTTCGCGTGATTTTGTTTATCCTATAAATGATTTTCTTATGTGCAGTTAGTGAAGGCGATATATAGGGTTTATTGGATTGGGACGATTCGTTATTTGACTTTAAGAATAATAAAATTCTCCCCTAATAACTTATCTACCCCTTTTTGCCCAGTTGAGGGTCGAGTTTTGAACAAACTAAATACTTTTTATTTTTCGTTTATGTTAGTCAAATTGAGCAGTGAGATTTCTCAATAAAACTATAACACCCCTTACCCTATCTGGGGGGGAATTTTAAAAATGTTTTATATAAATTTTGATTATTAACTTCATCCCCAAGGAATTAGATTTTTCATACAATCTAATTTTGACCCTTTTCACCTCCTTAAAGGTTGAATTGTCGCAAAATCGCGCCTTAGTGCTCCCCTAGAACCTCATGTCAAAAACAAAACCCTGCCAGTAAGATTCTTAGCTTGAGTTAGTTTCGAAAAACTTATAATGACAACCTTTATTGTTTCCTTAGGTTGGTATTTGTGCCAAGTTTCAAATTTATTTACCCAAGAAATAAGATTCTTCAAAAACACTTTAACAGCCCCTAAATCGTATTTTGGGAATAGATAAGTAAAACTAATAATGACAACCTTTATTGTTCACTGATGGGTATTTATGTCAATTTTCAAATTTATCAACCCAAGAAGTGAGATTTTTCAAAAACACTTTAACACCCTCTAAATCCCCATTTGGGGGTCGTTTCGAAAAACTAATAATTAAAAAAATTATTGTTTATTTAGGATGGTATTTATGTCGACTTTCAAATTTACTAACCCAAGAAATAAGAATTTTCAAAAACAATTTACAACCCCTAAATCATCTTTTGGGGGTAGTTTCTAAAAACTAATAATGAAAACCTTATTGTTTATTTAAGTTGGTATTTATGCCAAGTTTCATGTTTATTGACCCAAGAAATCAGATTCTACCATACAAACTACAACACCCCCTAAATCATAATTTGGGGGAGTTTTGATAAACTAATAATGACAACCTTTATTGTTTACTTAGGATGGTATTTATGTCAACTTCCAAATATATTTACCCAAGAAATAAGATTCTTCAAAAACACTTTAATATCCCCTAAATCGTCTTTTGGGGGTAGCTAAAAAAACTAATAATGACAACCTTTATTGTTTATTGAGGTTGGTGTTTATGTCAAATTTCATGTTTATTAACCCAAGCTAAAAGATTCTCAAAAAAAAATTAAGATCCCCTAAATCATCTTTTGGGGGTAGTTCCGAAAAACTAACAATGAAAGCCTTTATTGTTTATTAAGATTGGTATTTATGTCAAGTTATCAACTGAAGTAATAAGATTCTTCAAAAAAACCATAACACCCCTAAATAGTCTTTTGGGGGTAGTTAAAAAAATTATAAAATCAACCTTTATTATTCATTTAGGTTAATATTTGTGGCAAGTTTCAAGTTTATTGACCCATGAAATGAGATTTCTCCATACAAACTTGAACACCCCTTAAATCATCATTTGGGGGTAGTTTCAAAAAACTAATAGTGACAATCTTTATCATTTACTTAGAATATTTTTTGTGCTAAGTTTCAAGAATTTTGGTCGCAGGAATTAGATTTTTCATACAAATTTCAATCCCCTTTTTACCCCCTTAGGGGTGGAATTTCCAAAAATCCTTTCTTAGTGCACACCTATGTCACTTGAGGAACCTTTCTGCCAAATTTCATGCTTCTAGGCTTAGCAGTTTTGGCTGTGCGTTGATTGATTAGTCAGTGAGTCAGTCAGTCAATCAGTCAGTCACCTTTCGCTTTTATAGATATAGATAAATAAGATTCTTCAAAAATGTTTAGCACCACATAAATCGAATTTTGGGGGTAGGTTCGAAAAACTTATAATGACAACCTTTGTTTACTTAGGTTGATATTTGTGTCAAGTTTCAAGTTTATTAATCTAAGAAGTAAATTTGTTCAATAAATTTATTTATATATTTATTATTTTTTTTTATATTATTATCGGATGCCTACATCATACAAAGAATACACCTTTCAAGTTTCAGGTCTCTACGTTCAGCGGTTTGGGCTGTGCGTTGATCCGTCAGTCAGTCATTCAGGACAAAGCATTTTATATATATAGACTAGCTGTTGCCCGCGACTTCGTCCGCGTGGTTAAGAAGATATAAAGTTTAAATATGATGTTTAACGCAAACAATTTTTATATTTCAGACAACAGAAAATGCCTATCACACTAAGCATCATTTTTTAAAGCACGAATTAGAAAAAAAATTTGAGTATCACAAAATTCTTTCTTGGCTTATGTCTCCTACTCATAAACTCTAGACCTGCTAAATTTCAGGACAGTAGTACAAAAAGACATCCAGACTTTCATACAAACATGCGAGAGCCCTTAAACCGCCTTAATCCGGCCCTGTCGCAAAATCCGTTCATAGCGGACGTTTACTAACTATGAACTATCTCCATGCCAAATTACAAGATTGTAGTTAAAAAAATGAAGCACTTTCATATAAACTTGCGAGAGCCCTTTGACCTCCTTTATCCGGCCCTGTCGCAAAATCCGTTCTTAGCTGACATCTACTAACTATAAACTACTTTCATGACAAATTTCAAGTTTGTAGCACAAAAAATTAAGGACTTTCATGCAAACTTGCGAGAGCCCTTAGACCCCTAAATCCGGCCCTGTCGCAAAATCCGTTCTTAGCGGACGTTTACTAACTATAAACTACCTCCATGCCAAATTTCAAGATTATGGTTCAAATAATGAAGCACTTTCATATAAACTTGCGCGAGCCCTTTTACCCCCGAAGTCCGGCCCTGTCGAAAAATCCGTTCTTAGCAGACGTCTACTAACTATAATCTACCTCCCTGCCAAATTTTAATTTAGTAACTCAAAAAATGAAGAACTTTCATATAAACTTGCGAGAGACCCCATAAATCCGGCCCTGTTGCAAAATCCGTTCTGAGCGTCGTCTATTAACTATAAACTACCTCCCTGTCTTTTACGTTTATAGTTCAAAAAATTAAGGATTTTCAAATAAACTTGCGAGAGCCCTTAGACCCCCTAAATCCGGCTCTGTCGCAAAATCCGTTCTTAGTGGATGTCTAATATATATAAACTACATCCCTGCTCATATTTTAAGTTAGTAGCTCAATAAATGAAGGACTTTCATACTAACTTGCGATAGCCCTTAGACCCCCTAAATCCGGCCCTGTCGCAAAATCCGTTCTTATTGGACGTCTACTATCTATAAACTACATCTCTGCCAAATTTTAAGTTAGTAGGTCAAAAAAGGAAGGACTTTCATACTAACTTGCGAGAGCCCTTAGACCCCCTAAATCCGGCCCTGTCGCAAAATCCATTCATAGCGGAAATCTACTAACTATAAACTACCTCCCTGCCAAATTTTAAAATAGTAGCTCAAAAAATGAAGGGCTTTCATACAAACTTGCGAGAGCCCTTAGATCCCCTAAATCCGGCCCTGTCGCAAAATCCGTTCTGAGTGGACGTCTACTATCTATAAACTACATCCCTGCCCATATTTAAAGTTAGTAGCTCAAAAAATGAAGGACTTTCATACTAACTTGCGATAGCCCTTAGATCCCCTAAATCCGGCCCTGTCGTAAAATCCGTCCTTAGCGGACGTCTACTAACTATAAACTACCTCCCTCCCAAATTTCATATTTATACGTCAAGCAGTTTTCGATATATCGTGATAGGAATGAGTGACCTTTCGCTTTTATATAGATATAAATAATATTCTACAAAAAAAAAATTAACACCCCCTAAATCGAATTTTGGGGGTAGATTCGAAAAACTTATAATGACAACCTTTATTGTTTACTTAGGTTGATATTTGTGTCAAGTTTCAAGTTTATTAACCTAAGAAGTAAGATTCTTCAAAAAAAGTAATCGACTTTTGGGGGTATTTTTGAAAAACTAATAATTGCAACCTTTTGTTGCTTACTTAGTTGGGTAATTATGCCAAGTTTCAAATTTATTAACCTAATAATAAGATTTTTCATAAAAACTTTAACAACCTCTAAATCGTCTTTTGGGGGTAGTTTCGAAAAACTAATAATAACAACCTTTATTATTTATTTATTTTAGTATTTATGTGTGTTTCAAGTTTAGTTACCCATGAAATAAGATTCTGCCATACAAATTTCAACACCCCCTAAATCGACTTGAGGGGGTAGTTTCAAAAAACTAATAGTGTCAATCTTTATAATGTACTTAGATTACTATTTGTGCCAAGTTTCAAAAATATTAGCCGAAAGAATTAGATTTTTCATACAAACTTTGCCCCCCTTTTTAACCCCCTTAGGGGTAGAAATTCGGAAAATCCTTTCTTATCGGATGCCTACATCATACAAAGAATACATTTTTTAAGTTTCAAGTCTCTACGTTCAGCGGTTTGGTCAGTGCGTTGATCCGTCAGTCAGTCATTCAGGACAAAGCATTTTATATATATAGATTACATTGTTTTCGGTTTGTCCCTCTTTTGTAAATGACGTCAAAGACAACTAAGAGGATCTCAAAACATCGGGAGGGCATCAAAACTGCTTAGAACAACTTATAAGTTCGTTGTTTTTGTTCTTTCATCGATTTGTCGTCGCTGGCGTCAATATTTTTGTTTGTTTCGTCCACATTTACTCACTGCTATGGTGAGTCACTATGTGATTCATAGGGGTTGTAGATTATTTTTGCCTAATTCATGTTTTTAGGAACAAACCTCTTTGTCTGGGCCCTTCTTTTGTATCATTGTATGACGCAGGATGCAGGTACAACTCATTTAAATACAAAAGGAGCGTCTTGTCTTTGGTGTACCTACTTCTTAAATAATAAGACCTACTTAGTATTGTTACTAACTAATGGTCATCTTGTACTCTAATAGCCTGGCGCCTTTTGTAATAAAAAAGACAGTACCTACCTAGCAGTGTTTAGTATAGGATAGTGACATAATAGATGTATATTATGCACTGTCTATAGGTTTTTTGTTTTATATGTTATATGTTTTTTTTACCCGACTGCCGAAGGAGGGTAATGTGTTTATCAGTCTATGTATGTATGTATGTATGTATGTTTGTTCCTATGTGGCGTTCCAGAGACCAAACGCGTTGACCGATTTTGATGATTCATACGTCAATCGATTCGTCTTAACCTTGCGAGTGTCATAGGCTACATTAAAATTGGAAAATAGAAAAATGTGCAGTCGGAGGATACATCAGGTTTTGGTCAGCCAGCTCGCGAATATGTATCCTCCGACTGCACAGCATGATTTTCTTCTTGTTTACGTCTTTTTAGTTCGCTTTTTAAGCAGTCGGGTATTTTGAATATTTTTAATTAACTTTTTTTTTACGTAGGCTCGCGCTTGACCACTATCTCACCTGATGGTAAGCGATGATGTGGTCGCCGGTCGACGGAGTTTATAGTAAGGTAGACTTTAGATAGTGCCATCCACACAGATGATATATAACGAATAACAGTTTACAGTTCCAGAGTGTTACTGTTATAGGTTTAGGTTTACAGATATTTATTCTCAAAAAAAGACACAAAGTCACTTACATGAGAACAAAGCTTCAAATTAATTATATAAAATTCGTCACCGACGTCACGGCAGCAATTATGATGCACCCATCCGATGCATTCAGCTTTAAGAAACGGTGTTATTTGTGATTAAATATGCAGTTATGTTGGCACTATAATAAGCTATTAGGAAAAGTCGTGGATTGTAGGTACCTGTGCCGCTATACTATACATACATGCGGAACATCGCATGTGTAGGTAATGTAATGTCCTGCATCCTCCATTGAAAAGAAAGGATCATCCGTAATGATCATGACGGGTGTTTAGTCTGGTGGGGAATCTTCAAATCCCACAAAGAACTTTGATTGCGAGATGTAGGATTTGTGGTCTTTTTTGTTCGGCTGTGGCGGCATAAATGGCAATACATCGATGCAATATAAATAGTAGCCGCCCATGCCGAAAATATTAATGTGACATTCATCACGAGGACCTGACCCTGACGCTGAACTGGGTCATCACTTAAATAGGATATTACGCTACAGATTAATTACTCTAGCTAGACCAGTGGTTTTCAAAGGCAACTTAATCGCGACTTCCCTAACAAAAACTGTTATATTCGGCACTCACCTCGTGCCTATCATGAAGAAAACTAGATATACATAACATATATGAATAGTACCTGTATGTTGCATATTATAACACAAAGTCCCCTGCCGCGTCTGATCGTGATATTCTCTAAAACTACTGAACGGATTATCATGCGGTTTTCACCAATAGAAAGAGTGAAAAACGAGGAAGGTTTTTGTAGGTCACGGTCATATAGTCACGGGCGAAGCCGGGGCGGCTCGCTAGTAAGTAAATAAATAAGAGAACAGTTACAATTGTTTCGCTTATATGCGCTCCTTGGTAATTAATACTGTATTAAAAACTATGTTATGTGCTATTTCTATGAGGACGATCTACATATGTGTATCTATTTGTTTTTTTTTCATTGCAGCTGTAATTAGCATCAGCTTTCAAGACTCACCAGTGGGTAGTGGGTGACCCATAGTTTGGGAAATACTGCTCTAGATTGTTCATAATCATAACACATCTAATCATGAGAACGGGATGAGCGACGCGACTCCATGACAATTAATATTTTGGTAGATAACCTATTTTATACAAGGATTAATGATTCATTTATTTTGGTGAAATGTCAAACCCTACTGAGTTGAATAAGCTGACCCTCACTGCCATGTTGTTTTACCATCTTGTAAAAGTACTGGTAAGTAAACAAGCCGACAAGAAGTTATGGTCGATTAACTATATAAAGTGGAGCGTGTGTGGTGGAATTTCTGAGCTGGTCAAAACGCTGCTACCGAAACGAAGCTGAAAATTTGTGTGAAGAACAAAGTAACTACCTAGGTATTTAGTTAAAAGTCGGGCAGTGTTAGCTTATAAAAACGATTTTGCAAAAATATACTACCGACTTCCAAATAAGAAAACTACAAAGTGAAAAATATCTTTACTTTTGGAAGTCGGTGTCTTTGCGATAGATATATTTTTTTTGCGTTTGTATATCTCCGAAATTCTTCACCAAATCTTCATCAAATTAAAATGGGACCAATTTCGGAACACACTTTTCCAAACAAAAAAAATTCAAAATCGGTCCACAATTGACGGAGATATCGATGAACATAAATAAAAAAAAAACATACATAATGTCGAACATAGAACCTCCTCCTTTTTGGCAAGTCGGTCAAAAATCTTCTCATCATTAGGTTATATGTACCTACCTACCTATCTGTCAGTAACAGCTCGGAGTCTTGGACTATGCCTATTCTTACAATTGTGCAAATGACCCCGTGACTATTCCATGAGACTTTTGTATTGACTTCGGCTGCTCAGCCCTCTAATTGAACTGACAAGCGAAACGTGCGTGGGTGGGCCTCCTTCACCTCAGCCTACTCATTCGAATAATACAGGCGTGATGTTATGTTAAAAACCATTATAAATACTTATGTATGTTTTCCACACACCAAAACTACTTTGCTGTTCATATTATTAATGTAAGTAAGTATACCTAGAACACAATTGCCAGGCAATTCTATAAATAATATAATGGAGCGACCGCGAAAATTCGGATAATGGAGCATAGCATACCCATTACGAATGGTTAGCTATATCCTGTATAAAACACGGATAACATGTCTACAGTCTCGACGAACCGGCGCCAGACACGTGACGTCATCGTATCTCTGATTAAAAACCTCAACGCACCATATTTGCGACCCTTATAGTGACAACATATTGGGCTATTTGGCTGAACCTAGGAATAACCTACTTGCCTAAAAAGTAACGGGTTCATTGCCCTATGCCCTGGATAGCTTCTTGTTTCTTTCTTTGTCTTACTGTTATTAAGATCATGCTTGTAAAAAAAAAAGAATGTAGTACCTATACGAAATCAGGTTCTTTGAGCCTGCATTTTTAATTTAACCGACTTACCAAAAAGGAGGAGGTTCTATTCTATGTTCGACTTTATGTTTGTTTTTTTGTGGTTTCCAAATTGGTACCTACCAAAGACACCGACTGCCAGAAATAAAGTTATTTTTCACTTTGTAGTTTTCTTATTTGGAAGTCGGTCGTATTTTTTTGTAAAAATGTTTTTATTTTTAACCGACATAATAACTTTTCAATCCAACCACTTCAATGGCAAAGGAAAATTAAGTTTATTTTTATACCATTGGTAACACTACCCCACAAGAAAAACCATTGACTTTTTGGCGGGAAGTCAAACGAGGCGGTAATTTTGATTTCGCAAAAAGTTTATAAATAAATAATTATACGGAAATACCACTTAAATAACATCTGAAAAAACTTTTTAACAACCATGAGTATCACCAGCGGTGGTGAGGAGCCACCAGATCCGGGGGAAAACAAGAAAAGAAAATACAATAAAACTCGAAACCCTGACTCGAATAAGTATAACATTTTCACTAAACAAAACTACAAAAGGCTGTTCATAGAAAACACTAATTCTGAGTATGTAGTATACGTCGAGTCAACAGAGCAAGAGAAGATAGGCAATAAAAATCCTATCACACTCACCAATTTAATAGCTGACAATGTTAACAGGTTCGCTGCCACCCACAGGATAGAAATTCATTCGTAAAGCCAAATGTGTTTACAGTATTTAAACATCCAGCACGCACCTGTGCGTGCTCGGCACTGGGAATGAAATTTTCATTACCAGTGCCGAACAACGCACGGGTGCGTTATCAGTTTATTGCAAGATTTTTCGTTAATTACGAATAATACACATTCATTTATTTAAGAGTGGTTTTTATTTGTTACTTGCATATCGCTAATCAAAAAAAACTTCAAAATAAACACTGTCTGATGCTGACTCCTCCTCATCAGGTTGATAGTCGTCCTCCGAATCGTCATCGTACAGTGTCTCCTCTATATCACTGTCATCCAGAGGCGTAAAAACTTGTTTTCGACGCCTTTTCGACCCAGAAGGGCCTTCTCCACAGTCCATTTTTTATTATTTTTTACTAGCACGTAAAAACAAAACCGTTCAAGATACAAAAAAACCACAAACACGTAACGAATTTTTGAAATTTCAAGCATAGTGCCGCTTTAAATACAACGTACCAAGCTGTATGCCTGCACTGCACTGATTCTTTAAACTTTACTAGGCGCGAACACGCACCGGTGCGTGTTCGGCCCCCCACTTCGGCAGTGCCCCTCGCACCGGTGCGTGGATGGCAGCGAAGCTGTTAAAGGAGTCTTAGGAGTACATAGAATAAATGCGCACAAAATAGGAGTAACATTCCGAAAAGCAGCTGCGGCCAACAATTTCCTGAAAATGGAAGACTTCCTATGGAAAAATAAGTTTAAAGCCTTTATACCATCATATCTAACAGAAAGGATTGGTGTATTGACGTTCGTGCCTAAAGAACTCTCCAATGAAGATATATACAAGAACATAGTGTGCGACTCTGAAGTAATTTCAGTAAAAAGATTCATGCGTAAAGTAGAGGGAAAATTAGTGCCTCTCAATACAGTTGCCGTCACTTTTGCAGCAACAGCATTACCGCAATACGCCTACATAAAACTATTTCGATACGAGGTGAAAGCGTACATACCACCATTACTGCAATGTTATAAGTGTCTTAAGTTTAACCATTCTGCTAAGGCTTGCAGAGGCGAACAACACTGCTCTTCTTGTGCTGGTCGTCACTCCTACAAAGAATGCGATGTCGAAGAGATCACATGCATCAACTGTGCAGGTAACCATCTAGCTATTTCAAGAGACTGTCCCATTAAAAAACAAAAAATTGAAGAGAAAAAGGCCAAATTCCTTAAGCAGCAATCATATGCCACTGTTGTGAACTCACCCCCTACATTTAATGAGAAATCTTTCCCTGTTTTACCTAAGGTTACTGATAAGGTTAAAACCAATGATTCTTTAGATATTAAACACATAGCAAATAATGATATTATAATTAGCGCAATTGTTAAATCGTTGGTCACATTAGGAAACAAGAGTGACTCTGATGGGCCACTCACACATAAGAAAATAAAAGAAATATTTTTATCAAATTTAATTTAAACATGGATAGTTATCTAAATATTTTACAGTATAATATACAGAGTTTACAGAGTAAAAAGAGCCTATTACAAAATTTATTAATGGAAAAAAAGATAGATGTCTGTCTTCTTAATGAGACTTGGTTCAAACCTAGTTCTATAATTCCACACTTTCCCACATATAATTTAATCCACAAAAATTCGATAAATTCGCATAATGGGGTAGCCATTTTGGTGAACCATCGTTTAAAATACAAAGTAGTTAATACACTCTTCTCAGAATCGATTCAAAACTTATGTATCACTATAGAAACACAATTTGGAGCAATGTCAATACTTTGTGTGTACAGCCCTCCCAGTATCAGGTTTGACTCAGCAAAACTAAAGGATTTAATCGATAACATACCAAAACCATGTATAGTTATGGGTGATTTTAACGCTCATAACATAGCCTTTGGGTGCCATCGTGACAATAATAGAGGTAGATGTTTATATAACATAATAGATGAATGCGACTTATGTATTTTGAACGATGGTTCACCAACAACGGTTCCTTATCCTAATAGACGAGCTTCAGCAATAGATATTGCCCTTGTTAGCTCTTCAATAGCTCATTTATGTAACTGGTATGTTCATGATGATCCCATGGGTAGCTATCATCTTCCAACCTTACTTGAGATCAATATTCAACCATCTATGTATGACACATCACCTCCTGTGGATCAAGAGAAATATATTTATAGTAAGGCAGATTGGGACGAATATTATAGCCTATCAGAAACTTGTTTTTCCCACTTGGACTCAATAAATGTTTCTCCTATCAATGTATATAACCATTTTATAGAAACTTTAAATGACTTGAGGAATAAAACAATTCCAAAACGAAAATTAGGGGCAAACACAGCTATTAAAAAACCAGTACCATGGTGGAATACAAAATGTAGTGATGCTGTCGCAAAATCAAAGGATGCATTGAAGTATTATTTTTCTCAACCGAACATTGAAAACTGGATTAAGTATAAACAATTAGATGCAAAAAAGAAAAGAATTCTGAAGGAAGAAAGTTCTTGTTCTTGGCGTGATTTATGTAGTAGCTTCAATAGGTTAACTCCAGTTTCTAGAATATGGGGATACATTAAAAAATTTAAAAAAATTGGATCAAATCGAAATAAAAACATCAATGATGAATGGGTTCCAAGATTTTTAGATAATTTGGCAGATTCTACTGAAATAGATGAAAATAGGCTTGAGTATTTGTTCGAAAATGCTATGGAAAATGATGTAAATGTATTTCTCAAAAACAATTTCACAATAGAAGAGTTGAAAACATCTTTAAAAAGTAGGAAAGATACTACACCGGGATTGGATGATGTACCTTACATGTTAATAAAAAAATTACATTTAAATGCGCAAACAACATTACTTAATATTTATAATAAACTATGGGATAAATTAGTAATACCTAAGTCTTGGAAAACACAGTGTGTCATTCCAATTTTAAAACCTAATAAACCTGCAAATAGTGCTTCTTCATACAGACCTATTTCCTTATCTTCTTGTTTGGGCAAACTCTTTGAAAATATGTTGAAGTTAAGATTAGATTATTTTGTTGAATCACAAAGCTTAATTCCTTCTCTACAGTTTGGCTTCAGAAAAGGTAAAAGTTGCTCTGAAAGCTTTGTATCTTTATTATCAGATGTAAAACAGGTTAAATTAAGTCACTCTAATGCAATCTGTGTGTTTTTAGATGTAAAAGGTGCTTTTGATAATGTAAATATAGAAGAACTCATTCAAGTATCTTACGATATTGGTATACCTGGTCATATTCTAAAATGGCTCTATTCTTTTTTAAACAATAGAACTGTATTTGTTAAATATAATAATAAATTACATGGACCTAGGACTGTTAACAAAGGCACAATGCAAGGAGCAACTTTGTCTCCTTTACTTTATAACTTGTATACTTCTGAAATATTAAAATATGTAGATGCACCAGGTGTAAATATCCTGCAGTTTGCAGATGACTTGCTTTTGTACAGCATAAATCAAAACATAGATATAGCAATGTCGAATATCAATAAGGCTTTGACTCAATTATACAGCTATTATCATAATAAACTTAAATTAGAAATAAGTCCAGAAAAGAGTTCAGTTTTAATTATCAGTAAAAATATAAATGCTCATAGCAATGTTAAAATTTCATACAATAATGCAGAAATTCCTGTTGTTAAGCAACAAAAATTCCTAGGCGTCATTATTGATGATAAATTAAAGTTTGATGAACATATTAATCATATTAGTAACAAAGCACTGAATGGTATTAATCTTTTGAGGCATTTAGCAGGCAGTTTTTGGGGATCTGACCCCAAAGTTATGAGTATGCTGTACAAAAGTATAGTGAGAAGCCATTTTGATTACAGCAGTTTAGCTTATATGAATGCCAATAGCATCTTGTTACGAAAATTAGACGTTATTCAAAATATGGGACTGAGACTTATTTGTGGTGCTATGCGCTCCACACCTATTAATTCGTTAGAAGTTGAGACATGTATACCTCCCTTGACATTACGAAGATTGTTGTTGGCTGAGAGATTTTTATTAAAAGTCATGGTATCAAATGATAATCCTTTACTTAAGAAACTCATTATACATCCTGATATCTCACAGTCAATTGCTTTCAATGCCATCTCTGCTTCTTCTTTGGTTGGTGGAACTCTACCTGAAATGCCAACAATTTTTGAACATGTAAATAATAATTCAAAAGATATTGTTAAAAATGATATTTGGCCTATATACAAAATTCCTTATAAGGGTATCATTAATAGTTTAGCAATCCATTTAGACACTGTACACAATAAATTTGATTTGTTACAGTTTAAAGACAATAGACCAGAACACTATGTTATATACACAGATGGATCTAAAACAGATCTTGTTGTAAATGCAGCTTTCTATGATCCACAGTTAGACTTCACTAAATGTATTAAATTAAACAGGGTGTGTAGCATTTTCACCGCAGAATGCTATGCAATTTATTGTGCTCTGCAGCATGTAAATAGTCTTGTACATAAGGTACATAATATTTTGATAGTTACAGACTCCAGAAGTGTTTTGTCTGCTCTACATAATGTAAATATTTCTTTTAAGTTAAATTATATTATTTGTAATATTAGGCTTATAATCCAAAATCTACTAGATATGTATATAAAAGTAGAATTAGTATGGGTACCTTCACACAGTGGCATTCGTGGAAATGAAGTAGCTGACACTGCGGCCCGTTCAGGCCATGACGAGGATCGATCCGAGTTGATCAAGGTTCCATTCACCGATTACTACAGCCTTTTTAGAGAACGTAATAGACAGTTATGGAAGGAATATTGGGACATAACTTTGGAAACGAAAGGCAGATGGTATGCTGGAATACAAAATGAATTACCGATTAAACCTTGGTACTATAACTTCAAATACATCACAAGAAGATTTATAACCATATTATCACGCATGAGATTGGGACATTGCTTAACTCCAGCTCACCTGAATAGGATTCGCATAATTAACAATAGCCGATGTCATCATTGTGGCGCAGAGGATGCCGATTTGGATCATGTTATCCTAAAGTGTTCAAGTTTTAACATCTAACGTTTGATTATGGTCAGTGAATTGAGTGAATTAAATGACAATGACATTAGTGAACATCAAAGTGTTCCCCGCAGCGTTCAGGATTTATTAGTAAATAAGAAATATTTTAGTGTGTTGTTTAAATATATTTGTAATACGGTAGAAAAAATTTAATTAATTTTGTTTACATTTATGTATAAGTAGGTATAATATGAATAGTTGTTAGAAAAAAAAAAAAAAAAATATCTATGTAAAAATGCATTGATATAGTATTATTATTTACTGTCGAAAACGTGCTATAACATTATTATATCTAATTATTGTAAAACGTATTGGTACAGTTCTCTGTGATTGTAATATAAGTTTAACCCATCTATGTATCCGACTGAAGGACTTGTATCTATGGTCATGAATAAAATATTATTAGAAAAACCATTTTAATTTTCTGACAGCGTACGTCACACAGAGAAAAATAATATAGGGTAGTACGTCAATACACGCTTCACAAACAAAAATCCAAGCTGCGAATAGTTTATTGCAAAATAAATTTTATACACAGTGAAAATGGCTGGAATACCACCGGAGGACGGCTACATAGTGGAAGAAGATAACGAGCCTAACATTTTCGAATTTCTGAAAAGGAATTCATCACACACGCAGAAACCAGAGGAACCACAGCAGCCTATTGATAAACAGAAAAGTCCGGCGAAAAGAGTTTTCAAACCTGGGGAATTCGACCTTTGTGGTTTGGATGAACCTGATTATAGAGAAGCTTCTACACAGTTGCATGATTTGGCGCGAAGCGTGTGTGAAGAGCTGGTATCTGTGACGTCTGATTCTTTTAAATCTATCGAAATCGCTGATGAAATTGAAAGCAAAGTAGGTAAGTATATTGTTGTCTGTGTAGAAAATATGTAGCAATGCAATGGCATTTCTATCGTGTCATAACACTACCACAATAGCATTTGAGAAAAAGCCTTAGCAGCACGGCTTCTATTCTATTGTATTAGATAAAACGACAGGCGAAATGTGGGTAGATAAGTAATTCAACTCCACCTACTCTTTCGGGCAATACAGGCATAATGTGATGAAAAGAAATGTTCATTTCTAAAGGTAAGGTAATCAGTTATTATCGTTCAAGGGATTGGGGCTGCTGTTTTTTTACTCAATGGAAATCTTTAAAAAAAAACTAATTTATTTTATAAATGGTTTATAAATGATTGTCTGGTAACACTAACAAAAACGAAAAAAATACACGTTTATCTCACTGGCAACATTGACACTGACAGCAAACGTCAACATTCGCTAGACAAACAAAAATCCAAGCTGCGTTTATTTTATTTCAAAATAAACTTTATACACAGTAAAAATGGCTGAAAAGCCACCGGAGGAAGGCTACATATCGGTAGTAGACGAGGAGCCTGAAATTTTCGAGTTACTTAAATGGGATTCGTCACATACGCAGAAACCAGAGCAACCGCCGCGGCCTATTGAAAAACCGAGGAGTCCGGAGAAAAGAGTTCTCAAGCCTGCGGAGCTCGACCCTTTTGATTTGAATGAACCTGCTTTTATAGAAGCTTATAGACTGTCCAAGGATTTAGCACGAAACTTGTGTGAAGAGTTGAAACCTGTGATGCCTGATTCGATAAAGTCGTATGAATTCTCTGTTGAAAGTAAAGTAAGTACCTTGTTATCTGTGTAGAAAGTATGTAGCAATACAATGGCATGCCTATCACGGCATTGTTAAGTCACGAAAACTTAGTTAACAAACTATGTTGAGTGAGAGTTTCTGGTAACTAATGAATATATTTGCTAATAATTATTATAAGTACTTAGTTTATGTATATTGCTATTGCATTGTTTAGTTAAGTACTTGGATGTTTGGTTATGTATCAAAAACTCTATTTATCAGGTAAATAATAACCTTCTCATACTAGTATGTATGGATATTAATTGTATTCTAAACCTTCAGGATCCAAACATCAAAACTTTGCTTTACCAATACTCCATTTGAAATTCAAACAATCCCTTTTTACATCCTGGTAAACCAATTTTGAGTTCTATTCCATAAACATAGGATGGCATAAAAAGCATAAACCTGTTACGAATACCATCCATTTACTGTAGCTGCCATTTGCCATGTCACCAATGCAATAAAAATCAGAATTTGTTGAATGGACACAATCTGGCCTCACAACTTTAAACAGTAACTATAAACAGATATTGTCAAATATTTCAGGTAATGGCAGCTCTCTCATTCTTTGCACAAGGGAAGTTTCAAAAGTCCATACTGGGTAAAAGCGACCCCAGCATCACGCAGTACTTTGTGTCGACAGCAGTGCAGCAGGTTGCAGAGGCTATGAACCACCCTGCTATAGTCAAGAAGTACATTCACTTCCCACACCTTAGGCAGGAGAGGGATATTATTAAAGCTAGGTAAGACACATACATATGCAGAAACTACAGCATCCTATTAATCAGCTAACATACTTCTTTTGCTTAGATCAGAAACAAGATGAGCATAAATCATGAAACTCAATATGGAATTATCATATCTATTACACTATTCATCAACATATTTTACTTTTTCAGATTCTACATGAAGTACGGCATTCCCAATGTGGTCGGATGCGTGGACTGCACACATGTGCCGATGGCGCGTCCCGACGATGATCAGAAGAGCCACTTCAACAAGTCTTACCATTCCAAGAAGGTTCAGGTTGTAAGTATCCATCCAGTTATACTAAGTTTTCCAAAGAAATGCAGATCTTTTAACTTATAGAAGTTCTAGCTGCCACCCGCGTGTAAATGTATTCCTCAATGTCTTTATGAATTTTAGCATATTATGTGTTATTCTGATTTATAAGCTATATTACTTTAAAATTTTATCAAAATCTAATCAGTAGTATAATCCAAAGAGTAACAGACATCAACCCATCCTTCCTCACATACTATTATTTTTTTCTCAACCTATATTGTCCCACTGCTGGGCAAAGGTCTCCCCCATAGCTTTCCACTCTGCCCGATTTTTTTCCAGCTCCTGCCAATCTCCCGTAAACGCCTCTAAGTTGGTACACCAGCGTTTCCTACGCCTCCCACGGCGACGACGAAGGGGTTCCCAATGACATCCTAGGAACCCAAGCCAACCTCACCTGTTCCAAACCCCCACAAACATGGCAAGCACAGCAATATTATGTCCCAAGTGTCCAGCAAGCTGGCGGTGACGGGCGCCAGCTCAGCACTGGCCTCGCGGGCCAGGTGAATCTCTGGGAGGTATCGATCAACCGTCTAAAGACATGGCATGGCATGGCAAGAATACTCAAGGACTCCAACAATCTTAATATTCTCACCTATAAAGCTCGAACACTGATGAAGAACTATTGTGTTTATACTATAGAATTAGTAGTATTCATTACTTTTTGTATATGTAGAGTCTTATCAAATCAACTTACTTTGATTTACAAACCTTCAGTTTCGAATTTGAATTCAATATTAATATGCCAAAGCTTAGATTATGTAAAGTAACAGATATAGCGTACGGAACAAGAGAGCGGTGCCGCGCTATATATTAGTGTGCGTGACAGCGAAGAGCGGCACTGTAGAGACACGTACATCTGTGTGTGGATGCCAGATGTTGGGCAAAAACTCCCACATTTTTTTCGATTGTTATCAAAAATATGAATGTTACAAATTGTTACTTACAGTAATTACTTGTAGTATTTGGACAGAATAATGGTTATCAGATAAATTTTAATAGAATTAAAGTTATTTAAAATTCACTTAATGATTATTAATAAACTACTGAAAAATAACGCGTTTGTGAAATTTCTGTATAAAAATAATTTAAAGACATACATAATTCAAAATATTTATTACAATAATTTTACTATGAAAGTTGATAAAGGTAGTTTTTTAAAGAATTGATAAGCGATATCATACATGTTGAATAATTACGCGAGGAACTTGAAAATGTTTTTTTTTTTGTTGAGATATTTTGATGATGTTGGTGTCAAATAAAAGTTCTTGGCCTAGAACCATTATATCCGTTTGAATCATCTAAATTGGTTCACGCGTTTACGAGATAACCGCTAATCATTATAATGAAAAAGTAAACAAACCGGAATTTTTCCTGTTTTTGTTCTAGAAACTTTTTGATTATGGCCAAATGTGTCAATATTATGACTGTAAATTTAGTACGTGGGAAAACCCTATCTATAAAGCAAAAATTTGTAAGGAATATGTGAAAAAATTAATAAAAATCAAGGCTCCAAAGATTTCGGCTAAACAAAAATGAACGCAAAAATGGTAAGTGAAGGTTCAATACGATTATCATTTATCCCCCTTCCCGGGTACCCCGCGCCCCTGTCGCAACCCCACCGCGTGTCACTGGTTCAATGAATTATATTTATACGAATAGATTGTGTCCATATTTTATAGATTTCAAATCGTTTTACCCAGTAACCAGTTTGGGCTGATAGGGCCACCATAGGGGCGGTGCGACGTAAGTTGCTTCAGAGTCAGCGTTTGGCTTTGATATTCTTATGCAAAGCGTACAGGACGGTTAGTACTGAGGCCTTACCGGTACTTGCTGGCGTACTTCCGGTCGACCTTGAAGTGCAGCGACGTGCTGCAATGTACTATTCCGCACGAGAGACCACGGACGCAAACTTTTTAACGCGGAGTGACCGTGAGAAAATCTCTAGATTATTTAAACCACCTATTGACGTCTGGGAGGAACTTTTATCCGAATGGCAATGTAGGTGGGATAATTCCATCAAGGGCCGACTTCTCCACCAATTCTTTCCATCCGTTCGCGTTCGGCTGGCCAGGACGTGGCTGGAGGTGGATCACTGTGTTGCCCAATTTCTCACAGGGCATGGTAACTTTAAAAGTAAATTGTTTTCCTTCAAGCTCGTTGCCTCGCCTTTATGTCAGTGTTCTACATCTGACTGCGAATATGTACAATCTGCACATCATATCTTATGGGAGTGTATTCTTTGGCAGAATGAACGTAATATTATGTTGAATAATGTAGAGGCTACCTCAGGAGTTGTTTACTATGCGGACCTTGTGGCAACTAGAACAAATTTCCGTGCGTTCAAGCGTTTTTGCCATACCTATTATTGGAATCAAACATAGCAGCTCACAATGTTAGGACCCATTAATTATTAATTCTTATTTTTATCCGTGGTGCTAGGCAACTGGGCTTATCCCAGTTGTAAACGACCCTTTGTGCCTAGTGGCCTTGTTTGTTCTGTCTCCTGCTTGATATGGAGGGAAGTGGAAATTTATGTTTTTTCCTACTCCTCCGTTATTCTTTTCTGATTAATTTCGTTGCGGGATCCAAGACAGTTAAATTCATTCTCCGGGACTTCGTCGAGCTTCATTGCCTCGGCGCTTTTCTGGTGGTCGCCACTGTTGATTCTGGCTTTCAGGAGTTGCAGTGGTTTGGGAATAGTGCGGTGGGTATGTCCCAAAAAAAGAAAAAGAAAAAAAAAAAAAAAGATTTCAAATCGGATTTACGACACGCATGTTTTGGAGGATATATTGAATATTTTTTATGATAGACTGTGTAATATTTTAGATAGATGTGTACCCCGCAAAAAGGTTAAACATGAAAATTCTCGATACGAATGGTACACCGCAGATATTATAAGAGATATAAAGAATAAAGCTAGACTTCATAAAACTTTCAAAAAAACAAAGCTGGATAGCGATTATGCCGAATTTTCAAAGTGCAGAGCTCGTATTAAAAAATCAATAGAAATGGCACACAAAGAACACAAGTATAAAATACAAAGTCAATTTTCAGAAGATCCAAAATCATTCTGGCAGTATATTAGGTCCAAAAGAAGTAGGTTAAACAGGCAAATTATCATAAAGGATGGTCAACATGTTTCGGATGAGGAGTGTGCTCGACAATTTGCGTCATTTTTTGAGTCGGTGTACAATAAGGAGCGGCCGCGGCTGGGTGTTCGTAGTCGCAGCGGAAAAACGTCGAATTTATTAATTTCAGATAAGCAGATAATTAGTTTATGACGTCGTGTAATTGTGTATAGTAAGTACAAATTTGTGTATCCAACCATTGGGGAGCTATTCAACAAAAACTGTTTCCGCTGGAACTACGTCATCCTAGCGGCACCTTTTTTTTCCTATGCACGTAGATAAAAAATAATACTTTCAATAATTAGTTTGAAACGAGAGGTAAATGTGTATGCTTAAATGAAATTTGTGTGACATAAAACTGCGAAGATAATCAAGTTTCCGCTGCGCTGACGTTTGGCTATTTGATGAAAATCATATAAAACGGCTTAGTGCAGAGTTAATTTTTTTTACGCACTTTGCTTTGAATTTGTGTGTAATGATTGTGAAAACAGAATTTGAAAAAATCTTACCGTTCAGAAGATATACACGTAAAAGTAAAATAAGGTTTTTAGCTCCAAGTACTTAAAATAGGAACACTAGAGCCTAATTTAAAACGTTTATTTGTATCTTGTAAGGGTCTACAAAGTCCTGCCAAGTTTCATGTATATGTTCTTAGTAATTAATGAGCAGTCGCATAATTTACTACGACTGGACCACTATTTTGTATGACAACCGATTTTAGGACATTTTAATGGAAATGCAACGTAAAACATATGGCGATAATTCGTGTATTAATGCAACTATTCACATGTAAAATTTCAGCTCATTACACTAAATAATTAAAGAGATATAATTAAAATACCAGAACAACCGCAATTCATGGATAAACCGACCAAGTTTGAATGGCTACAAAAAAGCGGCCGTGCAGTATATAGAGCTAACATTCTAAAATTTCCAGTATAGCATCGTTATTGTATGTAATAGTTTCGTACAGGTGCGTACACAATCGTTTAGCAGAAAATAAAACAACTGTAAGTATTAACATTATACTCATAAATGTATTTATTGGTTAATGACTAATTAAAATGAAAAAAAAACAATATTATTAACAAAGTAGGTAATAATAACATTAACATAAAGAATCAGTTTTTTAATTAATATAAATAACAAATATGTGGCCCACTGTAAAAGCCTATATGAATAAGTAAATCTTAGGATTTTTACTGGTACCTAACTTTTCGGGAAACTGATACAATTGTTCTATCTCACGAGTCGCGACCGACGCACTGCGTGACTGCGGGATCGTCTTAGTCATGTATGCAGATGCACATTGTTTCTGTGTGCGTAAGCGATACTGAGCGCCATAGAGTTTGTATTATACTAGAGGGAACGTATTTACGACGAAAAAGAAACTGTTAATTCTTTCGTTCTTGCTTATAGAAATTCTATCAAAAAAAAAGAGACAAACATAGGCAAACGCTACCATCCTGAACGTCAAAGAGATAACTTTTATAACTTAAATACGTTACCTCTAGTATAATACAAACTCTCTGCTGAGGGCTCCCGAGCTTACACAGAAACAATGTGCATGTGCACTACACACACGACTAAGACCAACCACCGTCGTGAGATAGGAACAACCTTCTTTAGATTATTCCCTTATCTATCTAATAACTACTGGTGTGTTAATATTTTTTTCTAATTATGATTAATATTTCATTTAATCAAATTTTACTAACATCAAAATATTTCTACGATGGAAGCAGCAGAATATTAAGGACGTAATATTCTGACAAATAAATGCATTTGCTAATACAGAAGTAATTCTTATTGTAATAATTTCGTAAGTTTGAGAAACAAACAAGTGAGCTACTATTTTGATCACGAACATTATTTGTTACTTGGTCAAGAATTGTGTGCTCACCTGTATCAAACCAATAATGGTACGACACTGGAAATTTTAGAATGTTAGCTCTATATACTGCACGGCCGCTTTTTTGTAGCCATTCAAACTTGGTCGGTTTATCCATGAATTGCGGTTGTTCTGGTATTTTTATTATATCTCTTTAATTATTTAGTGTAATGAGCTGAAATTTTACATGTGAATAGTTGCATTAATACACGAATTATCGCCATATGTTTTACGTTGCATTTCCATTAAAATGTCCTAAAATCGGTTGTCATACAATATAGTGGTCCAGTCGTAGTAAATTATGCGACTGCTCATTAATTACTAAGAACACATACATGAAACTTGGCAGGACTTTGTAGACCCTTACAAGATACAAATAAACGTTGTAAATTAGGCTCTAGTGTTCCTATTTTAAGTACTTGGACCTAAAAACCTTATTTTACTTTTACGTGTATATCTTCTGAACGGTAAGATTTTTTCAAATTCTGTTTTCACAATCATTACACACAAATTCAAAGCAAAGTGCGTAAAAAAAATCAACTCTGCACTAAGCCGTTTTATATGATTTTCATCAAATAGCCAAACGTCAGCGCAGCGGAAACTTGATTATCTTCGCAGTTTTATGTCACACAAATTTCATTTAAGCATACACATTTACCTCTCGTTTCAAACTAATTATTAAATGTATTTTTTTTTATCTACGTGCATAGGAAAAAAAAGGTGCCGCTAGGATGACGTAGTTCCAGCGGAAACAGTTTTTGTTGAATAGCTCCCCAATGGTTGGATACACAAATTTGTACTTACTATACACAATTACACGACGTCATATACTAATTATCTGCTTATCTGAAATTAATAAATTCGACGTTTTTCAGCTGCGACTACGAACACGCGGCTGGAGGCGCAGGCGGCGGCGGAGGAGGCCGAAGCGAACAGTGCGCGAGTGCACATTGAGACCCTCAGTCTTCAAGACGTAAGAGAAGCGCTCATAAACCTCAAACCAAAGCGCTCATCTGGCTCCGATGGCATACCAGCTTGTCTGTTCCGAGACTGTGGCAGGGTGCTGGCTGAACCCCTGCATCATATCTTTAATACTTGTTTAAAACAAGCAACGTTTCCGCCTAGGTGGAAAATCACACGAGTGATTCCGGTTCCTAAGGGTAAGTCAGGTTCAGACGTCAGTGGCTAAAGACCGGTGGCAGTGTTGTCGACACCTGCAAAGGTGTTTGAGTCTGCCGTCCAGCGATGCGTGCAGGCTCAAGTTTGCGCACAGCTTTCGGACGCGCAGCACGGGTTCCGACCGGCGCGCAGCACGGCCACTAACCTGCTTAACTTCATGTCGCGGGTGGTGCCGGCAGTCGATGCTGGTGTGCAGGTGGACGCAGCTTATTTTGATTTCAGAAAAGCGTTTGATACCGTCGATAATGACGTACTGTTATTGAAGCTGGCAAAAATTGGCTGTACATCGCATCTTTTACGGTTTTTCGCCAGCTACTTGGAATACCGACAGCAGTATGTTGACTACAACGGGTTCGAATCCGAGCCATACTACACCAGATCCGGCGTGAGCCAGGGCAGCAATTTGGGTCCTCTGGAATTTATTCTAATGATAAATGACTTACCAGACGTAGTCAAACATAGTTTATGTTTATTGTTTGCAGATGACCTCAAATTGCTACTCGAGGTCAAGAGTTTGTCGGACTGTGAGCGATTGCAGGAAGACATAGATAGAGTGGTAGAGTGGAGCCATAAAAATAAACTCTATTTCAACACAGCGAAATGCTCAGTGATGTCATTTACGCGCGCGAAGAATGCCTTAGACTACGAATACAAAGTAGAGGAAGCGCCATTGCAGCGAGTGTCCCAGGTGCGAGATCTAGGAGTACTACTTACCCCAGATCTCTCTTTCCGGGATCATATAGTTAAGATTTGCAAGAAAGCGTACAGAAACCTGGGTTTCGTGCTGAGACAGTCGCAAGGTTTCACAAATATTACCACGCTCAGGGTGCTGTATGACGCTTTGGTAAGGAGTCACTTGGAGCACAGTGCGGTGATTTGGGCTCCTCATGAAGCGAAATACAATGTCATGCTGGAGCGAGTACAAAATAAATTTACAAGACACTTGTATTTCAAACTTTATGGAGTTTACCCATTTTACCCGCTAATGTATCCTACACTGTTTGTACTGGGAATGGTGGAGTACAACGAACTCAGAGTGCGCCGGGAATTTACACTCGCGGCGTACGCACTAAAGCTCCTGCGTGGAGTAGCACATAACCCGGGTGTGCTGCGTCTCCTGAAGCTGTGCGTGCCAGATCGGTACGTGTGGAGCACTGCTGGCCGTGCCTGCTGCTAGAACCAATCTATTGGCAAAAACACCTCTCACCCGCACAATCTGTGTTCTCAACGAGTTACATGAGAGCCTGGACATATTTTCGTGCAATTGGAGTGAATTCGCAAGAGATTTGTTGAATTTTGTTAGTTATAATTAAAATTTAGATAAGTAAAGTTTAATTTTATATTAGTTTAGATGATTTTAATATTGTTAGATGTTTAGGTTTATATTATTATTATACATTTAAGTAAAGTCTAATTTTAGATTAAGATTTTAACCATTCTATTGTATTGGGTTCAACCTGTAAGATAGTGTGTTTAAGTTAAATAAATAAACACCAACCAATTTTTGTGAACAACTTTTGCAATGTTTAAAGATACAAGACGGCATTTTTACACATAAAATAAGAAATGACTTGTGACGTGTAAGCAGTGCGATGCGTAGTTTCGTACTAACGCGAGATTGTATTAGTTTTTCAATTTGTATTTGTATTGGTGGTTGCGCTCTCTTGTTCCGTACGCTATATCTGTTACTTTACATAATCTAAGTGCCAAAGATTCTATGACAATTTTTGACAGATGATAATTGCTATGGAATTTCCTTTTCAATTTGTATTTGTATTGGTGGTTGCGCTCTCTTGTTCCGTACGCTATATCTGTTACTTTACATAATCTAAGTGCCAAAGATTCTATGACAATTTTTGACAGATGATAATTGCTATGGAATTTCCTTTTCAATTTGTATTTGTATTGGTGGTTGCGCTCTCTTGTTCCGTACGCTATATCTGTTACTTTACATAATCTAAGTGCCAAAGATTCTATGACAATTTTTGACAGATGATAATTGCTATGGAATTTCCTTTTCAATTTGTATTTGTATTGGTGGTTGCGCTCTCTTGTTCCGTACGCTATATCTGTTACTTTACATAATCTAAGTGCCAAAGATTCTATAACAATTTTTGACAGATGATAATTGCTATGGAATTTCCTTTTCAATTTGTATTTGTATTGGTGGTTGCGCTCTCTTGTTCCGTACGCTATATCTGTTACTTTACATAATCTAAGTGCCAAAGATTCTATGACAATTTTTGACAGATGATAATTGCTATGGAATTTCCTTTTCAATTTGTATTTGTATTGGTGGTTGCGCTCTCTTGTTCCGTACGCTATATCTGTTACTTTACATAATCTAAGTGCCAAAGATTCTATGACAATTTTTGACAGATGATAATTGCTATGGAATTTCCTTTTCAATTTGTATTTGTATTGGTGGTTGCGCTCTCTTGTTCCGTACGCTATATCTGTTACTTTACATAATCTAAGTGCCAAAGATTCTATGACAATTTTTGACAGATGATAATTGCTATGGAATTTCCTTCTAAACCTGTCTGATTGTGAAAGAAAGTGCACTAGGCAATAGCGAATATGCATGTATTTTTTTTATTTGCTTAATGAAATACTTATTAGCTCTAGTAAATAAATATGAAAAACTTTATTTAATTTTATGTTTTACAATTATTTTATTTATTATTTTTCATTCTGATTTTAATTCTTTTGTCCTCAGAATTGTATATTGTTAGGTACTTGTTGCAATAATACGTGTTGGAAGAGCGAAATGCTCTACTACAGGCTATTTTTGCCTCATAGAACACTTCAATTATCAGATGTTTGTACATACCTAATGAAGTAATAATAAATTATTTGTATTTTTTAAATATCTTGATCAGAGACAAAGTTATAAAACTTCAAATTTGAGAATTAGAATGAGAAGTCTGACGTCAAATAGCACGACGCCCGTACAGCAGCCATAGAAAACGATGTTTTCGTAGAGAGGGACAGATATATTTATTTAAATTGTTATATCTCGGTCCTCAATTTTGATTCTGTTTTCAGTATAGTATTCTATTTTAGTGTTTTATGGATATACTGGTCAAATGACAAATATTTTTTTCATGCATATTCCTTAGTGGGGGTGCTGGTAATACACCTAGGGCTGGCAAAACTTTGTGCCTATGTTCAAGTATTTTTGTCAAAACATCACTATTTTGTTTATATTTTAAATTAAATTTTTGTCCTGCTCACAGATTTGCGACAGTGATCTAACGATAATAAGCGTGGACGCGAGCGCCGGCGGCTCCTACTCTCACTCGCACGTCCTCAACAGACACGCCGTCAGGGTGGACCTGGACAGTCTCAACTATTCTGGGGAACCGTGCTGGCTTATTGGTAAGTGATCCGCGAGTCATCGTCGACTGTCACTGCCGGATACAGCAAGTGATTGACTAGCTTAGCAAGTAAAATTTAAAAAACCTCGACACATTTTTAGGGTTCCGTAGCCAAATGGCAAAAAACTGGACCCTTACGGATTCGTCACGCCTGTCTGTCAGTCTGTCCGTCCGTATGTCACAGCCACTTTTTTCCGAAACTATAAGAACTATGCTGTTGAAACTTGGTAAGTAGATATATTCTGTGTCACACAAAAATAGAAAAAAAACAATAAATTTTGGGGGTTCCCCATACTTAGAACTGAAACACAATTTTTTTTTCATCGTTCCCATACGTGGGGGTATCTATGGATAGGTCTTCAAAAATGATATTGAGTTTTTAATATTTTTTTTTTCTAAACTGAATAGTTTGCGCGAGAGACACTTCAAAAGTGGTAAGATGTGTCCCCCCTCCCCTGTAACATCCAAATTAAGAGAATGATAAAACTAAATAAAATATATGATGTACATTACCATGTAAACTTCCACCGAAAATTGGTTTGAACGAGATCTAGTAAGTAGTTTTTTTAAATACGTCATAAATCGTAAACCGCAATTTACCAAGTACGGAACCCTTCGTGCGTGAGTCCGACTCGCACTTGGCCGGTTTTTATTTTATGCTACATACACGCCGAGAGACCAACCAGCGGCAATATCTAGCGCGTGCAGGGTTGCGCAAGACTGCTGCTGGAGCCGCCCCCAGTGCAATATCTAGCGCGTGCAGGGTTGCGCAAGACTGCTGCTGGGGCCGCCCCCCGTGCAATATCTAGCGCGTGCAGGGTTGCGCCAGACTGCTGCTGGGGCCGCCCCCAGTGCAATATCTAGCGCGTGCAGGGTTGCGCAAGACTGCTGCTGGGGCCGCCCCCAGTGCAATATCTAGCGCGTGCAGGGTTGCGCAAGACTGCTGCTGGGGCCGCCCCCAGTGCAATATCTAGCGCGTGCAGAGTTGCACAAGACTGCTGCTGGGGCCGCCCCCAGTGCAATATCTAGCGCGTGCAGAGTTGCACAAGACTGCTGCTGGAGCCGCCCCCAGTGCAATATCTAGCGCGTGCAGGGTTGCGCAAGACTGCTGCTGGGGCCGCCCCCAGTGCAATATCTAGCGCGTGCAGGGTTGCGCAAGACTGCTGCTGGGGCCGCCCCCAGCGCAATATCTAGCGCGTGCAGGGTTGCGCAAGACTGCTGCTGGGGCCGCCCCTAGCGAGTGGTGCGAGTTATCAACCGTAGCACAAGAACACTCGCTTCTCGCTGACGCTGATCGTCGCCCGTCGGCGGTCCCACCGCCGAAAATCCATAGGAAAAAATCTATAGGTATTTTATCTAAGGTTCAATAGATTGCCGATCGAAGCGTATCTACTATGTATTAGATAAATTATGTAGCATGAAATAAAAATGTGTCGGAGGTTTTTGAAATTTTACTTGTTGTATGAGATTTACTAATGCGCAGCCATTGTAGCCAACTTCAGGACGGCCCAGAAGTTTGGCGAGAACTGTAAGAACACTCTCGATAAAGTCACCTTTCAAATAAAAAAACAATATCGGTTCATCCGTTTAGGAGCCATGATGCCACAGACAGATACACAAACACACAGGAACACACGACAAATTTATAACACCCCTCTTTTTCCGTCGGGGTTTACAGTCAAATTGAGAAACTATAATTATTATTCTGTTGATATTCAGTGATAGCCCAAGTCCTAATATAGTTAAATGGTATGTTAATCTAGCCAGTTCTTAGTTGTGTAGTGATTGTTCTTATTAATTTAACCGTAAAATTTCAGGCGGACCTCACTACGTTCAAAAACCATACATAATGACTCCAATCCCGAAAATAACCAAGAAATCTCCAGTATCACCTGAAAAGTATTACACTAATATACACGCTCAAGCACACGGCGCCGTCGTCGACACTATTAAACAGCTGAAGAGCAGATGGAAATGCCTTCAAGCGAATTGCAACAAACAGTTCGATCCCCATACAGTCAACATGATGATCGTATCGTGCTGTGTCTTACACAACATATGCAACCGGAGAGGGTTGCCCGTAGTTCCTATGACTCAAACGGAAGAACGTCTAGAGGCTATGAAGCAGAAGGTAGCCAACGGCCCCATACCCAGAAAGCAAGTCGAAGACACGAACGGCATCCAGGCGCGCGCCAGGCTCATAGAGAGGCTCTGGGGCGAGCGCCGCGTGGTGCCCGACTGCGCGCCCAAGAGGCGGGCGAAGAAGGACACGCAGCAGCCTCATGCTGCCCAGCAACCGCCGCCGCAGCCCCAGCAACCTCATCACCATCCCCAGCAGCTGATGCATCAGACGCATCATGAAGACATGAGCAAGAGACCTCGTATCTTGTCTATGACTACCCCCACATATAGTTTAGGAGTTCCTCCCGGCTGGGGGCATTACCCGCAACACTGAGGGCGAATTCTTCGAAGGTATTGACTGAGGAAAATACGTCTTGAAGTAAAAAGATTTGCTGGTATACGCATAGCGTGGTGACGTAGTAAGACATACTGTTAGTGCCAACACTGCTAGGGGTCATTGATTCCCGCATCGGGACAGACCTTCAGAAATTTGATACACCAGCAAGTTTATTAAAACTAGATGCTTATTTAGGGCCAAGAATCACTGAAACAGGGTTGATGCGAATCAAATCATTAATAAAAAAATGTGCATATTGAGCCCTATCACCACAACGTAATTGTCGCAGTCATCTGGTTAAGTTAGCCAGCCAGTTGGACGCCTAGACAGTTCATTAAATCCAATTTAATGGCTGAAAGGCAACTAACCAAGTCATTGAGCGCAACTTTTAACCAGTTGGCTGAATGTCGTGTAGTCATTTAGTTAAATTGGGTATTGATGTATTTGTAGTCAGGGTGACTCAATAGTCAACTATTTTAAACTCAAATATTTCGCGAAATCTTGCAGAAGACGTAGTATTATTTTAACAATGTCACACTTTAATTTCACTTAAAATTGCACACAAAAACGAAAAATAACATTCTATATATATTCATTCATTCTTCATAAATTTTAATCACTTGGCTGAGTATAGGTCAGTCATCTTCAAATGGCTGACTTTGAATACGCGAAGTTGTTAAACGTTGAAAGATTCTAGTTGAATTAACTATCGGCATAAGCATTTAATTGGATGCCTTTAATGAACGGCCAATTTAACCAAATGGCTGCGACATACACATTACTATCAAGATATATAAAAAAACCGCGCATTCGCTCGAATACGCGCGTCTGCGAGCATACAACCGATGTCAACTAGAAGTCGCTAACTAATACCGTAACGCGCGCAGACGAACGAATGCGCGCGAAGACGCGCAAAAGCGCCCGCATCGTACAAAATTTGACGCGTCCTTCCACTCAACTCTGCATCAACGTGCTTTATCCCAGTATAGTCCAGTAGCCAGAAGAATATGCCCTTTGATAATTCAAAAGTTTTTTATTTTCGCTGGGTGGATACCATATGTGAATTCAACGCTATGTACAAAAATGCTAACAGTTTAGAGTTATGCAATAGGCATAAAGTAGGTATTTCCTATTATTTCGTGTTATAACAATAATATAAAATTTAAATTTAAATAATTTACTGTTTCTTTATTAGTACTATCTAAACTTTATATTAGTGAAAATGCTAACAGATACATACTGTGGAACAATGGAAAACTGAAAATGGCTCGTAACTCTTTCAATAAAAGATTTAAGTTTTCAAATCATTTCCTATATGCATAGAGGGATTAGTTATACCTTACAACAAAAGTTCTAACAACTAAGTATAATGCTGCACAGGTTATTGTATTTTTACATTGTGATTTGCGAAATATTGAATTTAAGTTTATAAATTTGCGCCTACATATTCGAAATAATAAACTCTGCCACCATACAAAAGTTTAAACACTTATGTGCTATGCTAGTTTAATAAATCAAATACAATTTGGGTATTGCGGAGCGCGGTGTAGGTATGTACGATCAGTATAAATTCTTAGAACCATACAGACCACAGAGGCCCACATCATAAACGGACTCTTCTGATGATTTTTAGAAAAACATTACCGCGCAAATTCTTATTTCAAACTGGCGTCTAGTATCTGACATATCGTTCACTGTTATTTTGCCTTTAAATGCAACCTTATTGCTACGATAATAAAGTTCACTAAAATAGGTAATCTGGCATGTGTTATACAAGCCTTCCCCGTGCTAATCGAATAAATATTAAAATTATGTCTGGTACTGTACGACTGCCCCATATAAGAACTCAGTAGGTGACATATTTTTATAATGGTTTTATACCCTGATAATCTTATTTATATTATTTTAATGAGTTTTAATATGCTGCGATGGACTGTGTAATTTTAACCAGGAAATTTATAATTTGAATTGAGATTTGGTGCTTTAATTAATACATTTTATCATTATTTACAATAGGAAAGTCCCTTCAAATTGTAAAAACACCTTAAATTAGCAAATGTCCGGTACTTAATAGGTATTGAATTATCTTGTTTAGAGATATGTAAAATATTTAATAGATTTAGGACACCATTAATATCATTTGTGTTATTACGTACAGTTCACCCGTAAGCCTTGTTTAGTACTCGCTTATTTTATTTTTTTCGTTTAGTTACCTAACACAAGATGACATTCCATAGGCTAATTCAAATAATATTTTTGCGCTTTCCTGGAATATAATATTTTATGGCATTTACTAGCTTTTGATGTACAGCAATCGTGTGGTAAGGTCACGTGGTGCCGATTTTTCGTTATAATAGAGTTTAAAAACTAATAGATAGGGCGCAATAGACACGGTCATGTAAAATTTATCTACCTTTAAAATAAAAAAATGTTCTAAATCTTGATAAGCGTATCACAAAACTGACACCTAAATTTGCCGGACTCACTAGGGTTGTTACTATATTGATTCTGAAAACAAAAAGAGTAGGTAATATTTTACAAACATAAATACATCGATTTGTATAAGCATACATCATAATATCATGCTTACAGTGTCATCTACTAAGGCTTAATGGGTAACACTGCCTTTATTGTATTAGGTCTTAGGACCAGCGATGTAGTCAATTTAGTTGTGACAGTTGCACCGGTTATAAGATGTTTGATACTTCTACAGTCACATCTGTTTGGAAAAGGCATTTGGTTGGACTTTTCCCTAATATGTTGGGGTTGACTTCCACTGTTTTCAGTCGAACCAGACGCATCTGAATACCAGTGTTTTATATGAAGTGACTGCATAACCTGCCAACCCAGATTATACGGTAATCCTACTGGATAATACGGTACCCTTTTTGTTAGGGTGGCCGCAGACTTTCGGGTTTCTGACGACCCGTAACGACTGTCAAAGATTCACGATACGGAGAATTTTATTATTCTGTCATCTCGATATACTGTCAGCACGGCAGGTACGACTATTCCGTGTTCTGTGAATATTTCTTTCTTATTCTTTTTATAGGAACAAAGAAGTTAGAATCGTATTCGACCTCAACATTAAAAATAACAAATTGTCATAAAATGAGATTTTATGAACGAGGTTTAAATACTGATGTGACAGTAATGAAATGGTTTCGCGCCTCATTCAATACATTCAGAGTGGAGTGTCACCGCGCCCCGCAGTATTTGATTTATTAAACTAGCATAGCACATAAGTGTTTAAACTTTTGTATGGTGGCAGAATTTATTATTTCGAATATGTAGGCGCAAATTTATAAACTTAAATTCAATATTTCGCAAATCACAATGTAAAAATACAATAACTTGTGCAGCATTATACTTAGTTGTTAGAACTTTTGTTGTAAGGTATAACTAATCCCTCTACGCATATAGGAAATTATTTGAAAACTTAAATCTTTTATTGAAAGAGTTACGAACCATTTTCAGTTTTCCATTGTTCCACAGTACGTATCTGTTAGCATTTTCACTAATATAAAGTTTAGATAGTACTAATAAAGAAACATTAATTTATTTAAATTTAAATTTGATATCATTGTTATAACACGAAATAATAGGAAATACCTACTTTATGCCTATTGCATCACTGTAAACTGTTAGCATTTTTGTACATAGCGTTGAATTCACATAAGGTATCCACCCAGCGAAAATAACAAACTTTTGAATTATCAAAGGTTATGTGGACAATAATTGTATCCCTACTGGACTAGTATCTTGTGATACTGTAATATTAGAGAAAAGTTATTTTTTATCGTGATCGCAGACCAAGAGCTAAGCTAAGTTAGTTTAGTCCGCATAGCTGTAGTATTTATCCATACGCGTTACATATAGATTGTCTCAATTAGCAGACACAATAGAAATTACCATTGTTTTAATCCGATTCGGCAATATGGACAATCCCACCAACCACCCATGGCCCCACCGACATCTTGTCATATGGGCCGAATCTCAAGGAGACGGCTGCGGACATAGCCCGCCAATTAGGCGTACTATCACCGCAGTCGCTTCTTGACTCCTTTACAAATCTCGTTCTGTCCCCTTTGTGCCTTCTCCCCATTCTGGGGCGGCCACTAGCGCGTACCCCGCTCACAGTTGAGCGTCAAGATAACTGAGCACCCGAAATGTCAATGTCACTCTGATGCTCGACTCTGGCTATTGGCGCACAAGGCTCGGGCGGCGGTTGTCGGGTGCCGGGCGGCGGGCGAAGGTTGTCGGGCGGCGGGCGGCGGGTGCCGGGCGGCGGGCGGCGGTTGTCGGGCGGCGGGTGCCGGGCGGCGGGCGGCGGGTGCCGGGCGGCGGGCGGCGGCTGTCGGGCGGCGGGCGGCGGGTGCCGGGCGGCGGGCGGCGGTTGTCGGGCGGCGGGTGCCGGGCGGCGGGCGGCGGGTGCCGGGCGGCGGGCGGCGGCTGTCGGGCGGCGGGCGGCGGGTGCCGGGTGGCGGGCGGCGGGCGGCGGTTGTCCGGCGGCGGGCGGCGACCGGACACCCGCCGGTGAGTGCGCGAGACAGACATTTCGGGTGCTCAGTTATCTTGGCCTAACTATAGTTAGTTTCTGCACACAAGTATGAAAACTACTTCAGCTATGCAAGCGACCTAAAGGTGAGTATAGACTAGAGCATTCACTTGTAACAAAACATACCACGGGGTCCCAGCGCTGAGAAAGAAAATTTGATTCATCTCACTAGATGGCGTTTTCGTTAATAACATTTTCTGGAATTGAACATAAAATTGTATGTTCTCGTTTAATCAACTCTCCTATGCACAATATTATGGAATATTGGTATCTTAATTCACATATCAAAGATTATTTGAACGGAACATTTAATATTGATGCCAATAGATGGCGCGGTTTTAAATTTCTGAGGCATTCCACTCGATTGTTTAAATTTGTATTGTAACACATTTTGGTGCAATGATACTGTAAAAACGTGAAAAAAATACCATAAAACAAATCGTCACTGTATTTAAAGAAATAAAAAATTCACGAACCGAGTAAACCCTTTTACTTGCACGTCGCTGCTAACACCATCTATCTATATCCGTGGAACGGAACTGAACGCGATCGATGTACAAAAAATACGTCGGCACAGTTTCTATGTATGGGATGAGGCATTTGTATTCTAGTATTATCTGTGACAGTACTAACTTTTAAGCAGCAAATTCTCGATGTTTTGTTAAAAGTAAATGCTAGTCTATATTCACGTTTAGTTAGCTTTAGACTATTTGAAGCAATAATATTGAATGACTAATGAACGTGTTTTCCGCAGTGAATACTTTTTAAACATACAATGTAACAGTGAGATTATTATGCTGCTAATTTTTATACAGTGATAAGATGGTCACACTAAATCTGAACTACACAAACGAAAGCCTTTTTGGTGCAGTATTCTAATAATTTTTTGAATTTGTGGCAACTGATAATTTTTGGCTATTTTCCTAAACCTTTTTACCATGTCTTTTGTATGTAGGAAGAAGTTTTGTATACGATATCGTTATTCGATTCGAATTTTTTTTAAGTGATCTTGCACAGTACAATTCGAACTTAATGGCGGCTGAGAACTGCACTACTCGCTGCGCAGTACTCCACCCCTCGCCCCGGCTGTTTCACGAGTTTGCTGCTGCACAGACTCGTTTCGTGTTCCGAGCCGCCATTAAGTTTGAATCGTACTGTACTTTTATTCATTATGATAAGCTAAATTATGTTACATTTAAACTTGATTGTTTTTTTTATATTTCTTCAGTAAAAACATAAAAAGACATTTACATCGCACAATGAATGTCAAAACGAAGCGTATTTAAGTGGTTGATTGGAAAGAAACAAAACGTACCTAGAGTAATGGGTGAAGTATTCGCTTCTATCTATCTATCTTCTTCTCTAGGTATGCAGCCTATACAGGCATGATCACAGATATAAATCTAACTATTATACATAATGCAAATCCCTCCATCGACAGCTGTGGTGGCCCAGTGGTAACGGCCGTGACTTACAAGCCGTAGGTCGTTGGTTCGAACACAGGCGCTTATTTGTGTAAATTATTTCATCAGCACTGCTCTAAAAAGGGTGAAGAAAAACATCGTGAGGAAACCGGCATGTCCTAGAACCAAAAAAATCGAAGACATGTGACATCTACCAACCCGCATTGGGCCCGCGTGGTGAGTATGGCCCATTCGCTCTCACAGGAGGCCTGGCCTGCACGGAGCGCACACAGCGGACCAAATGGGAACCTAAGTGCGGCAAAGGGGGTCCATGTATCCTATCCTAAGTTCCTCCATCTGTATGAAAACCAAGCATTGCACATTTTCACACACAATTTACTTACCGATGCAAGAAAATGTTTCCATTGTCTCGGCGAACTTGTTGATGTCCAGTGTCGTTAACGCTATATGAAACAGCTCAACTTAAGAGCATTGCTCTCATTTTTACTTCCTTTCTTGACACACGAAGTACATACGTTCGCGTCATGTATACTCCAGCCATTTTGAAGATACAATGTTTACTAACAAAGTAAAACAGCTGATCAGCAGATTTTTTAAGGCTACCCTCCACTCATCAACAAATGCCTTAAAGTAACGAACCGAATTCGAAATAGAATGTTGAATTTGTTGTACATCGACTTAACTGAGTATTTGGTTTTTTGTAACCCTCCTGTCAGCAGATTGATCTGTCAGTGCTTTTTTAGTAAATTTGTACCTTCATGTTGGCCAGAGTGTAGTTAGATTTATGTCTGTGAGCGTGATGTTACGTTGGAATGAATCTCATAGGATGTATGTATGGATATCGTTAGTTTTTTAGAGAAAATACACACTGTGTACATAATGATAATTGTTTTATTTTTCAATCAGACCTTTTATATAGATTCTTTGTTTCAATATTTAATTTGAAATAGTCGTCACAATTGCATAGTTTGCCTTTATTTTTTTTTTTTTTTTTTTTTTATAATTTATAGGCTCGCGTTTGACCACTATCTCGCCTGATGTTAAGCGATGATGTGGTCTACGGTGAAGCACGCTTGCCTAGAAGAAACCTATTCACTCTTGACTTAAAGACCCCAAGGTTGTAGCTATCAGGGAACAAAGACCCCGGAAGGGAGTTCCACTCCTTAGCTGTGCGCACAATGAAAGTGTTAGCAAAACGCTTTGTACGTATGGGAGGGATGTCCACCATGTACCGATGGCGCATGGCCGTACGTCTTGTAGTCCGATGATTGAAAGGGCTAGGCGGAATCAAATTGTGCAGTTCCGTCGCACACTCCCCGAAGTGTAACCGATAAAAAACCGACAGGCTGGCAACTCGGCGACGATGTTCGAGGCTCTGGAGCTTTGAGGCGACCAGTGCATCGTTGCCAATAAGCCTTTTGGCCCATCTGTCAATCGACTCAAGTGCATCAAGCTGGTATTTGGCAGATCCATCCCAGAGGTGAGAGCAGTACTCCATGCAAGATCGAAATTGCGCTTGATACAACTTAAGCAGCTGTTCCGGCGTGAAGTATCGTCTCACCTTCGCAAGGATCCCCAACTTTTTGGCAGCCAGTTGAGCCTTTGCCTCAATGTATGGGCCAAAATTAAGTGTCGATGTCAACGTTACGCCAAGAAGCTCAAGATGGTCCGTTAACGGTATGGTTACACCTCGGAAAGAAGGAGCCGGGTGAAATTGGCTCTTTTTCGCGGAGAAGAGACACGCCTGTGTTTTTGCGGCATTGAACTTGACCAGATTGGCATCGCCCCATTCGGAGACTGCCTCCAAGGACAAGTTCAAGCGTTCAACCATGGCCTCCCGGAGAGACCGAATCTGAGGCCCAGTAGCCCGCTCGTCGGACACGTATCTCTCAGCAACAGTGCTGTCGTCTGCGTACCCAAAGGTTCCGGGTTTTAGCAGATCATTAATGTGCAGCAAGAATAATGTTGCCGAGAGCACTGACCCCTGAGGGACTCCGGCGTTGACATCTAACTGACCGGACGAGCAGCCGTCGATAACCACTCGGATGGATCGATTCCTCAGGAAGTCCGCAATCCAATCACACAGACCACTAGGCAGACCGAAGGAAGGAAGCTTACCAATAAGGCTTTCGTGCCAGACCCTGTCGAAAGCCTTCGAGATTTCGAGGGAGACGGCTAGCGCTTCCCCGTGTCTCTCGATGGCCTCACTCCAGATGTGAATGGCATACGCTAGAAGATCCCCAGTGGACCGATTTCGACGGAAGCCGTATTGGCGGTCACTGAGGATGTCGTTTGCTTCTAGGTATGCCAGGAGCTTCCCGTTGAGCACACGTTCCATACTCTTACAGAGGATGGACGTTACAGATATGGGTCTGTAGTTGGCAGGGTCAGCTCGACTGCCCTTCTTGGGCACGGGCTGTACGTTGGCTTGCTTCCAAGCCTTCGGCACTTTTCCAGTCTCTATCGATAGGCGATACAGGCGTGTCAAGATCGGAGACAATTCAGGCGCACAGGTTTTAAGTACAATTGCTGGTATACCATCGGGGCCACTTGCTTTGTTCACATCAAGGCTACGCAGCACCCTACGGACGTCCTTTTGATGGATGCGAATGTTCGACATACTCGTCACACATCCATCAGAAGAAGGAGGAGGCTGCGCGCCATCAGAATTCAGATTCAGATGCGAAGATTCCGCAAAGAGGGAGGCAAACAAGTTTGCCTTCTCCTCAGCGGAGTGGGCTAATGACCCGTCAGGTTTCAGCAGTGGTGGTAGTGAGGGGCGACAGAAATTTGATTCGACCGACTTAGCCAGGGACCAAAACGCTTTGCTACCCGCTGGGTATGAAGCAAGTTTGTTCCCGATTCTGCTAATGTGGTCAAACCGTGCTCTTCGCATTACCTTTTTGCAGGACTTGGCAGCCCTGTTGAAGGCTCTCTTCTTCTGACTCACGTCATTTGCCTTGCGCGTTCGAGCGTCAACCCATTCCTGGTAGGCCTTGTGTTTGACCGCGTTGGCGTGGTTTCACTCGGCTCCAAACCATGGTCTGTCGACGTTAGACATTGCTACGTCAGTCACGGCGTCAGCGCACGACGATGGATCGTCCGAAGAGAAGCAAGTGGGCTGCCAAGGATAGCATGCGAAAAAAGATCGCATCCCATCCCAATCTGCTGACATGTACCGCCATACCCGCCGGTAGCCTCTTGGGCTAGGATCGGGCGGGGAGTAGACGGATACAGACTTCACCAGACAGTGGTCGGAACTACCCAAAGGTGAAGATATCGACACTGAGTATCGGTCTGGATCTGTTGTCAGCAGAAGGTCCAAGCAATTGGCTGTGTGTGAATCAACATCTGGCACCCTCGTTGCCCCCTGGACCAGCTGGGTGAGATTTAGCGCTAGCGCAAGCTTGCGCGTCTCTCGTCCAGCATGATCAGTGCTCTGGTATGGGAAGAGCCACTCCTGGTGGTGGGCATTAAAGTCCCCCAGTAGCACTAATTGGGCGGAAGGGTACCGCTGCTGTGCCGCATCAGCCGCCTCACTGAGGTACTCTGTGAGCCTGGTTGTCTCCTGATCTCCGCTGTGCGACCGGTAGACACAGGCGTAGATAATCTTATCCAGCCCTGTGTCCACCAGAGCCCACAGCACTGAGAACCTGGAGTCTTTAAGGTTACGGAGACGCCGATAGCAAGTGTCGTCTCGGGCATACATGCATACACCCGCGCGTGGTTTGAAATTGTGCTCCAGGGTAAACCCTGGGTAGGATAAGTACGACACGTCTGACGGACTTCCTATCTGCGTCTCCGCAAGGAAAAACAGTGCTGGCTTTTCAGTCTCCAGATGATGGTGGACTGAGGTGAGATTGGAGTCTAATATTAGTGAGGTGCACTTTGTGTGGGAGGGGGTGCAGCCGCTGTTTAACTCCAGTTTTCTTTTTATTTCGTGCCTTTATTTGTAAGAGTGAAAGGAGAGGAGAAGGAAGTGAGATGAGGTTCCACGCTACTAACCTACAGACACGCACTGAAAGGACGCCATCTTTGGGGCACTAGTCCGGAGACTGCGGGGACGCCCGAGCCCCCCCGGAGATGTCCATCGGGCCCTCCCATCTGGTCGCCAACCAGCACGATGGTGCATTCCGGGATTTTTCGACAGTTGGCGGGGCAGCCTTTTGTGTGTGGCTGGCACACTACTTGGGCCCCCAACTACCTGCGGTCGGCCAGCGGCGCACCGTGCCTCGGATCCCGCTACCCTCCGCAACTAGTCTCCCGATACGCCCAAAACAGCGCGAGTCAAAAATTTATAATATTTAATAGTTAAACATAGAAATACGTAGTAAAAACTAGAATTGACCTCTGTTATATTTGATTTTCAGATAAATAGTTATCACTCCGAGCTTAAGTTATCGGGCAGCCAGCTCTGTCGACTTTGTTGCTTAAATAGTAATCGTACTTACCTATTCTATATTAAAACCAATGCCAACATTGAAATATAACATTATAATAGTTTTTATCACATTGTCTATTGGGCATTTAACTGATATTCAATTTTGAGCATTAGTTAATTCTAGTTTTAACAAAGGCATTTAGTAAAAAAAGTTATAACTATGGAAAACCCGTTCTATCTAAAAACTGGTTGTAACTGTAACATATATATATACAAGAATTACTCGTTTATAGATATTATAAACTGATAATATAACTGTTAAATATACAGATGCTTTACCTAATTAAATCAAAAATATAACAAAATGCTCTAATTAAATCATTAACTAAAATGGAAGAGTATATTATATAACGCTGAGCAGAGTAAAAATATTCGTCGTCTTTTATCCTACGGAGCGTCGCTCAAACACTGAAGAGTGGCGCGACAGTTGGACCACACAAACACTAAAGAGTGGCACAACAGTTGGACCACACAAACACTAAAGAGTGGCGCCACAGTTGGACCACACAAACACTGAAGAGTGGCGCGACAGTTGGACCACACAAACACTAAAGAGTGGCGCGACAGTTGGACCACACAAACACTAAAGAGTGGCGCGACAGTTGTACCACACAAACACTGAAGAGTGGCGCGACAGTTGGACCACACAAACACTAAAGAGTGGCGCGACAGTTGGACCACACAAACACTGAAGAGTGGCGCGACAGTTGGACCACACAAACACTAAAGAGTGGCGCGACAGTTGTACCACACAAACACTGAAGAGTGGCGCGACAGTTGGACCACACAAACACTGAAGAGTGGCGCGACAGTTGGACCACACAAACACTGAAGAGTGGCGCGACAGTTTAACCACACATTACCGAAACCATTAGTGTCGTATCTCAGAGAGAAGGTAAAGGACACTGCCCTGCATGCTTTCTCTCTCGCTCTACTCTTGAGTGTATGAGCGATGCTCCTAAGGGCCAAAGTACATTAAGACAAGACGAAATGAAGCGACGTATTGGTTAAAAATATACATAACTATATTGACCCCTATATCGACAACATAAAATTGGGGCGACATGCGCATCTTTCATTTCTTATTCTTATTCATTGTCTTCATTTCTGAAGATCGATCCCGTCTTGGAACGCTTTGACGAAGTCACTGAGCAGCTCTACGACTCAGCTACACGGGGCTCCCGAGCTACACGGGGCTCCCGAGCTACACGGGGCTCCCGAGCTACACGGGGCTCCCGAGCTACACGGGGCTCCCGAGCTACACGGGGCTCCCGAACTACACGGGGCTCCCGAGCTACACGGGGCTCCCGAGCTACACGGGGCTCCCGAGTTACACGGGGCTCCCGAGTTACACTGGGCTCCCGACGTACACGGGGCTCCCGACCTACACGGGGCTCCCGACCTACACGGGGCTCCCGAGCTACACGGGGCTCCCGAGCTACACGGGGCTCCCGAGTTACACGGGGCTCCCGACCTACACGGGGCTCCCGACCTACACGGGGCTCCCGAACTACACGGGGCTCCCGAGCTACACGGGGCTCCCGAGTTACACGGGGCTCCCGACCTACACGGGGCTCCCGACCTACACGGGGCTCCCGAGCTACACGGGGCTCCCGAGCTACACGGGGCTCCCGAGCTACACGGGGCTCCCGAGCTACACGGGGCTCCCGAGTTACACGGGGCTCCCGACCTACACGGGGCTCCCGACCTACACGGGGCTCCCGAACTACACGGGGCTCCCGAGCTACACGGGGCTCCCGAGTTACACGGGGCTCCCGACCTACACGGGGCTCCCGACCTACACGGGGCTCCCGAGCTACACGGGGCTCCCGAGCTACACGGGGCTCCCGAGCTACACGGGGCTCCCGAGCTACACGGGGCTCCCGAACTACACGGGCCACGACGAGTGCGATCAAAAGTTCGTCAAATCAAGATACAGTCTCAAATTATTTTTGATAACGGGTTGATTTTATATTTTAACTAGCTGACCCGGCAAACTTTGTTTTGCCATAAAAACACCAAACATTCATCTACCTTACCTACCCTAACAACCCTACACTACCTATCCTACCTACCTACCCTACCCTACCCTACCTACCCTAAAAATAAAAAAAAATAGATGTTAGCCAATTCTCAGACCTACTCAATATGCTCACAAAATTTCATGAGTACACGTTTCGGAGGAGTACGGGAACGAACATTGTGACACGAGAATTTTATATATAAGATTAAATAAACATTGTTATGATGACACCATAATCTATCCTATGGTTTCATAGCATCTTTATGCTCCTTTAGTAAACTGAAGCATGAAAACTTATCCGATGCCAGTCAGGATTCTCTCGTTTTTAAGATCGTATCACTTGTGCTTCATCCTTGTCCCTCAAAACCGTTTAAGTTATCCAAGTGAAGAATTATCCCCGTGTTTCTCAGCTCAAAATGATCGCACAATTAATGTGACAAATTGTCAAGCACGTGTTATCTGGTTGAATGAATTTCCAACAGCCAATCACAGCAGATAACGCGTGCTTGACAATTTGTCACATTAATTCTGCGATAATTTTGAGCAGAGAAACTCGGGTAAATATCCAATTTTATTTAAGTACTAGCTGTTGCCCGCGATTTCGTCCGCGTCAAATTCGTAAAAATATTTATTTAATTTTTTTAGTTTTCCGCCGGAACTATGAATTTTCTTGTGATCAAACGTAGCCTATGTTACTCGTTATTAGGTACATCAGCTATCTACCAGTGAAAGACCCGTCAAAATCGGTCCAGCCGTTTCCGATATTACCCGGAACAAACAGACAGACAAAAATCTTAAAAATTGCTTATTTATTGTTAGTACCGTATATACTTTCACGTGCATTCAATAAAATGTTGTTATTTTGGTATTACATACAGACACTTCAATTTTATTTATTTGTATAGAATTTGTAAGAAACATTAACGATTTTAATATTTCCTGCATTCCGGTAAAATGCACCCGATCAATTTTGAAACAGGGTCCCATAGGACTAGCTAGGCCACTGGGTCGCCGTCCGTCCTGTAATTGCTCTAATCTGTTCTGATCAGCGAGTAGGTGAACGTCCGCGTGGTCTTGTACAATCCATTTTCCCACCACAACCAGTTTTTCGAGGACGTCTGGCTATCTTGGATGTCCATGATGATGATCTTTTACTTGATAGGAATGTCTGCACTACATGTGACACGTTGAGGCCCCTAAGCCCTGGCCAGAGCCTGCGCCACCGCGTTGGCCAGCATGGAGGCGATGGCCATGTTGGCGCAGTTGGTGGTGACGCGGCTGCTGAGCTCGTGCTCGTCACTGCGGACTGATATGAGCACCAGGTCTTGTGATGACATCATGCGGCCGGCGAATCTGTTCGATAAATAAAACATTTATAAAAATACTAGCTTCTGCCAGCGGCTTCACCCGCGTGAATGTCGAAAATAATCCCAAGGGAACATATTCCCGGAATAAAAAAGTATCCTATGTGCTATTCCTGACAGATATTACTGTGCCTTTCATCCAGATCCGCCCAGCCGTTTGAGCGTAATGAAGTAACAAACATACAAACACACACACACACTCACAAACTTTCGCCTTTATAATATAAGTGTGACAACCGAATACAGAACTTCCTTCTTTTTTTGAAGTCGGTTAAAAAGGGTAAAAATTTAAGTTCATAGTAATTCTTTTTATAGGTAGTTTTATTTTGGACGGTCAGTTAGTTTTATTTTTGACCAGTTTGAAGAGATACTTTTAAATATTAGAGGATTTTATTGTTTTCAGACGATGTTGTAGTATATTTCCATTCGAGTTCCTGGCTATCATGATCATGAATGTGCTTGAACACACAATACGTATAACTCAAGACATTATAGAGGTATGCGGCACTTGGTGCAGTGTCGTAACCGCCATTGAACGGAGGATCTTCCGACCTGCCGACTAGACGAGTGTTGGTCTGGTTGAGCGATAGTTGTTGTCAAACTATTGTTATGTTCAAATCACGCGGAGAACTTTGATTGCGCGATGTAGGCGGGACACTCGTAGTAGTCACAGCGGATCTTTGTGTCTCTGAAGTTGGCTCTGCCAACCATGCGCAAGAAACAGTTTGTCATCGAGTATACTGCATACAGTAAGCGAGATAGGACGATGCGACAAACGTAAGCGAGTGAAAGAGACAGTTATACAATGCTATCTTCACCCTTAACATTGACACAAAAAATATTTTTCTATCGAGTTTATCTGTGAATAGTATATTATTTGTATTACCTGAGGAAGTCTCCTGTAGGCGTTATAGCTGACACGTTAGCGGTCTCGAACACACGCCTGCATATAGTTTGATCATCTTCCACCTTCACGGCTTTCTTGTCACACTGAAACAACAATAGCATTCCCAATGATGAAAGAATCCCTATGCCCCATTGTTCATCTATATGTATCTATACAAATAAATAGAATTGAAGTGTCTGTTTGTAATATCAAAATAATAGATATTTTTAACAAATGCATATGAAACTGTATACGGTATCTTAAACTAATATTATAAAGAGGAAAGATTTGATTGTTTGTATGTTTGTTTGCATTGAATAGGCTCCGAAACTCCTGAACCGATTTGAAAAATTATTTAACTGTTGGAAAGCTACACTATCCACGGGTGACAAAGGCTACATTATATTTTGAAAAAAATTTGGGATCCTTACTAAAACTCCAGTAATGGTAAACAAAAGAGTAAAACAATACCTAAAATATTCTTTACATCGCGTGCGTTGCGAAAACTATTGATGATAGAATAAAATAATGTTGTACGACTTTGTAGAATACGTCATTATTTACAAAATATGTCGCGACAGCATATGTCTAACTAATAATAGTTAGACATGCTGTCGCGACAAAAACTATATCTTATAAGTTAAACTTGACCCACTTCCCTTTGTCTGATTGAGCTGAAATTTGGCACACACTGCTTTCTCGTGACAATGACATTTTTAATACAAAAGCTTATTTAAATAAAACTTTTTTAATATGCAATCTTGTATAATAAGGTGTGCACCGCGTGAAAAAAAATCTACAGCATTAGTAACCAAAATTAAACTATTCTTTACTTTGTGAAGTTATATACGCATATAACGCAAACTAATATTTATGTCAATATAATTATACCTAATTGAATAAAATAACACGCTTCATTCTGAATCATTTCAGCCGAAAGACGCCCACTGCTGGACATAGGCCTCCCCCAAGCGTCGCCACATTGGCCGTCTCGCGTAAGTGGATATATTGTATGGAGTTGATGGTAACTTAGTGTGAAGTAGAAAATAAATAAAAGTTCAAAGTCCAAACTGTGTGTTATTGCTGAATTACCAACTACACGTAAGTATTATCTATTCTTGAGTATTTTTCTTTCTTGGCTTGGAGTTCCAAACAAACTATTCAATTTAGTTTATTTTTAAATCGCAACGTTGATAGAATTTCTCTTATCTAGGGCCTCTGACACTGCAACAACAGCAAGAGACTAAACACAAAAAAGATTAAGTGAAGGCATTACCTCAGTCATTCCTCTTAGCTTTTTGTGCTCGGAGTCCCACCTCGCCTGTGACATGGTCACCGACCGCATCAGTTCTCCCACGGGCGGCGTTATCGACACTGGCACTTCACCTATAAACAGATGTATTGATGTAAACTTGCGGCTAAAACTAACTTCTTGTGGGCGCCATATGGGATTTTCCTTCGAGGATGTGTCAAATATTGAGATGTCGGCTTATACGAATCAGGGGTTTTTCACATCCGCTGATGCTGGTATTTTATCATTGACATAACCGAGAAACTGATTTTAATTATTTTCTTTAAAAAAAAACCGGCCAAGTGCGTATCGGACTTCGCACTTAGGGTTCCGTACCAAAGGAAATATCGGATTTTTCAATATATTGGTATTTTTTAGTAAAATATACGTTATATCATACATTTCACGCATTCATCATATTTTTTTTCATTTTCATTTCTTTTTCATTTTATTGTATGTGTACTATTCTAGGGGGCAGAGTCACCCACGTCCGTAGTGGTGTACCCTTTGATTCCCTACACGTGGTCCCCGGGTGGTGCAAATCAGGTGACAACACCTGGTGGTAGGTTTCGGCCGAAGGCTTGCGACCACCCATCGGGCAAAGACGTACCGCCAAGTGGCCTAGCCGTGTTCCGGTTACGATGCTCGGTGTAGCCAACTAGAGGAGTTGGGTCGAGACAGCTGTTCTACTGCTGGCAGACCAGTCTGACGCGACTAGTCGCGGAGGGTAGCGGGATCCGAGGCACGGTGCGCCGCTGTTGGGGCCCAAGTAGTGTGCCAGCCACAGAGGAAAGGCTGCCCCGCCAACTGCCGAAAAATCCCGGAATGCACCACCAATGCTGGTTGGCGACCAGATGGGGAAAGCCCGATGAACATTCCGGGGGGGGGGGAGGGGGCCTCGGGTGTCCCCGCAGTCTCCGGACTAGTTCCCCAATGATGTCGTCTTTTCAGTGCGTGTCTGAAGGTTAGCAGCGTAGAACCTCGTCTCACTTCCTTCTCCTCTACTCCATTCACTCTTATAAAATCATGAAAAGGAAAAATAATACTGGAGTTAATTAGCGGCTGCACCCCCTCCCCCACAAAGTGCACCTCACCAACACTCGAGGTCTGCACTCAAATCTCTCTGCAGTCCACTTCCACCTGGCGACTGAGAAACTTGCGCTGTTTTTCCTTACGGAGACACAGATAGCGAATCCGTCAGACATGTCGTACTTATCTTACCCAGGGTTTACCCTGGAGCACAATTTTAAACCGCGCGCGGGTGTGTGTATGTACGCCCGTGACGATACTTGCTATCGGCGTCTCCGTAACCTTGAGGACTCCAGATTCTCTACGCTGTGGGTTTTAGTGGACACAGGTTTGGATAAAATTATCTACGCCTGTGTCTACCGTTCGCACAGCGGAGATCAGGTGACAACCAGGCTCACAGAGTACTTCAGTGAGGCTGCTGACGCGGCACAGCAGCGGTACCCTTCCGCCCAATTAGTGTTACTGGGGGACTTTAATGCCCACCACCAGGAGTGGCTCTTCCCATACCAGTGCACTAACCATGCTGGACGGGAGATGCCTAAGCTTTCGCTAGCGCTAAACCTCACCCAGCTGGTACAGGGGGCAACGAGGGTACCGGACGTTGATTCGCACACGGCGAATTGATTGGACCTTCTGCTGACAACAGATCCAGACAGATACTCTTTGTCGATAGCTTCAACTCTGGGTAGTTCCGACCACTGTCTGGTGAAGTATGTGTCCATCTATTCCCCGCCCGATCCCAGCCCAAGAGGTACCCGGCGGGTTTGGCGGTACAAGTCAGCAGATTGGGATGGTATGCGATCTTTCTTCGCATGCTATCTTTGGCAGCCTACTTGCTTTTCTTCGACTGATCCATCGTCGTGCGCGGACGCCGTAACGGATGTGTTACGTCAGGGAATGGAGTACTACATTTCGTTCTCTGACGTATCAAAGAAAGAAAACATTTTTATTTGTGACCCGCACAGGAGACACGAGATAAGAAAAACACAAACAATAATAAAAAAATAAAAATAAATAAACCCGTGCGAGACCAAAAAGGCTCCTATCTCAGCATGTGCAACGATATTAAAAAGAAAATAACGCTGCGCTGATATTCTGATAGGGCCCACTGTTGATGCCACGGACAAATTTACAGAAACGGATCATACTTAAGAAATAAAATAGAACAAAATAAATAATAACAAAATAGTATAAATAAACACAGAAGGTGAGTATGTATGCGTATAACATATAAAACAAATATCTAAGTAAAATAACATAAATATATATACGACCAAAATCCCTACGGCTCAATGAACGTTTGTCAAAACCGTAGACAAACGACAGAGCGCGTGTTTAATGTCTAGCGAAGACCGGCCATGGTTTGGCGCCGAATGTAAGCGCGCCGACGCGCTTATCATGGGGCGTACCTGGCTCGGGTGACGTGGCTCAGAACAAGTCCTGCAAGATGGTGTTGCGAAGGGCTCGGTTCGACCACATTGGCCGAATAGGGATATAGAATAACTTGCTTCTTATCCAGCAGGTAGTAAAGCGTTTTGGTCTCTGGCTATGTCGGTCGAGTCAAACTTCTGCCGTCTCTCACTACCACCACTGCTGAAACCCGACGGGTCGCTGGCCCACTCCGCTGAGGAGTAGGCAAATTTATTTGCCTCTCTTTTTGCGGAATCTTCACTCTGAATCCAGGTAACACGGCCCCCTCCTTCTTCTGATGGATGCGAGACGAGTATGTCGGACATTCGTATCCATCAAAAAGACATCCGTAGGGTGCTGCGCAACCTCGACGTGAACAAGGCTAGCGGCCCTGACGGAATACCAGCAATTGTTCTTAGAACCTGTGCGCCTGAACTGTCTCCGATCTTGACACGCCTATTCCGCCTTTCGTATAAGGCCTGTCCACGTCGTCAAAGTCTGTCCACGTCGCGCGGACACCGACACGCCCCCTTACCACTTCTCCTGTATGGTTACAGATATGGGTCTGTAGTTGGCCGGGTCAGCACGACTGCCCTTCTTGGGCACGGGCTGTACGTTGGCTTGCTTCCAAGCATTCGGCACTTTTCCAGTCTGATAAGAAAGGCGAAACAGGCGCGTCAAGATATCACAGCGGCTGTACTATTTTTGCATTAAATACATTGCTTCTTAACCATTACCTAAGTTTGTCGCTAAGTGACTGGACAAGCAATGTATAAATCACAAAACGATACTTCATTCAGCAGATGCATCGCGTAGTACGGCCGCTGCTCCTTGCGGCGAGTTAGTGATTTGCTTGTGCAGATCCACTAACGTAGGCTATAGATAAAAATGTCGATTGACGAATTAAATATTGCTATTATAGTTTATTTTTCAAATTGTCAACCGTTTTCACCCGTTTGGAAAATCGATGTGAAATAATGTTTATTACTTATTTTGATTATTTTACTGCGTAGACCGTAAATGCGTAACCAACTTTTTGTCAAAAAATATCACCCCAATAAAGTCAAGTCAAGTGCTGCACAAATACCTCCACTTTATAGATCAGTGAGTAAACACCATAGCAAGGTTCAACCATACCTCCTGTTTCAATACGCTATGAAAGCCTAAACCAACGTTACCGGATTTTAGATTGTTTTAATTTTTTGATTTACTTAATAATATATATTTTTTAATCTGTCATGGTCACTAACACTAACATTAGAAACGGGATATTTACCATGTTTTCTGTTTTTTGCGAGTTCCCGATATAAAAAAAAAAAAAAATATTTTTAGCTGCATATTGATTATTTATACTATAATATTTTCTGGACATGCCGTTATTATTTATTTTATTTTCAGGAACCCAAAAATAATTTTGTACTATAGGAATAGGAATAGTTAAACCCCTTTTCCGCACTTAGACTCGCATTTGGTCCATTGTACGTGCAGGCCTCCTCTCTGTGGGAGGGAATAGGCCGTAATCCACCACGCGGGCCCAGTGCATGTTGGTGAATGTCACATGTCTTCAAATTTTTGGTTCTAGTACATGCCGGTTTCCTCACGATGTTTTCCTTCACCGTTTTTAAGAGCAGTGGTGATGTAATAATTTACACAAAGTAAAGCGCCTGCCTGCCTACAACTTGTAAGTCGCGGCCGTTACCACTGGGCCACCACTGCTCTCCCATTGTACTATAATAAATGGGCGAATCGATAGCTTTCCGATTTAGTCAATCACTAGCGTATATGTAAAATAAATTGCTTTTGCACAGCACAATGATAACGACCGATGTTTTTGTGAGCGTATGTTGTACGGTGATTGGTATATACACGCTGTGTCTGACAGCAAACCTCAGTGCTAAAGACAGATTTACAAAATCAGGACAGTTAACAAAAGTGCACAACAAATACTAAAAAACACTTCCTTCCTTCATTCGGTTTGCCCGGTGGTCTGTGTGATTGGATTGCAGACTTCTTGAGAGATCGGTCCATTCGGGTGGTTATCGATGGCTGCTCGTCGGAACGCTTATATATTAATGCCGGGGTCCCTCAGGGGTCGGTACTCTCAGCAACTTTATTCTTGCTGCACATTAACGATTTGATAAAACCCGGCTACGACAGCCGGTCGTTCAGTGTTAGAAATATATAGTGTAGGTAAACCAACCAATTTACAAAGTTGAGTCAAGAAGACTCTTTATAGGAACCTATTATATTTGGTTGGGTTACCCTTTTTAAACTCTATTGTTTTGTACTGTTCGATGATGTCTGTCTTTGTAAAACGTTCTCTTGTGAAGCATGTCTTTTTACTACTTATTAAAACTGCTATACTAAAGTACTTCATAACCTTTCATTTACGTATCAACAGGTTATGGGCCCAGTGACCAAGTCAGCCCAATAATGTAAGGAAGTTCCAAAATAAAGTGAAAAGACAAAAGAATACTGCGAGTGAAAAAAAACCGGTTGACAGGTGAAAATTGCGACCGGGAAGGTGTGAAAGACAAGGAATTTTTGATCACGAGCAGGAAGGAAGGCAAGAGCAACGATGGACGGTAACCTCAGCATCACTTAGTTGGAGGGATCCACAAACTGGAATGTTTGGAAATTTCAAGTGAGAGTCGTATTAAGAGGCCATGATTTATTGGATGTGGTCGAAGGAAAACTGGTAAAGACGAAAGAAAATGATAAAACGTGGGATATGAAAGATGCTCAAGCACAAACGTTGATAGTTACACGTATTAGTGACGAAGTTACGATACACATATTATCATGCAGCACGTCTGCTGAAATGTGGAAAAAGTTGATTGCTGTGTATGAACAGAAGAGTGAAACAAACATACATATCATCCAGCAACGTTTCTTCCAGTTCAAATACGAAGAAGGAATTCAAATGTCGATATTCCTAGCAAAAATAAAAGAAATGCAAAACCAGTTACAGCAATTGGGAGAGGAAATATCTGAAAGATTTGTTATAACGAAGGTACTGATGTCATTGCCTGATCGCTATAAGCACTTCGTATCAGCTTGGGACTCGGCCCCTGACGAGAAACAAACATATGACAACTTGGTTGCAAGGTTGTTAGTCGAAGAAGAGCGGATGAAAGAACGAGGTGACGAAACACCGGGAGCATCTGCATTTGTTGTGAAGAAAACAGAGAATAAAAAGAATGTTAAGTGCTATAACTGTAACAAACTTGGACATTATCAATCGGAGTGCAGAAACAAAGTTAAAGACACTGATAAGGCGAATAGATTTGGTAAAAAGTGTTTTTACTGTAATAAACCCGGTCATTTCAAAAGTGAGTGTAAATTTCGTTTAAATAAAGATAGTAATGCATTTGTGATGTTAGACGCTGCCGATAATTCGGACAAACAGTATATGCTTTCAAAGTGGGTGGTAGATACAGGTGCCAGCGAGCACATGTGTCGTAATAAACAATTATTTACTTCATATTCGTCTCTTGATAAGAAATCAGTGATAGTAGGAAACGGAACGGCAATTAGTGCATTGGGTTTCGGACAGGTGGCAGCACAAGTATTTAATGGACATGTGTGGATTGACACGACGTTAGAAAAAGTTTTGTTCGTACCAGAACTCAAAACTAATTTACTGTCTGTGAATCGCGTGACAGAAAAAGGTTATGTCATGAAGACCAATCAAAACAAATGCGATTTTTACAAAAACGAAAGGCTTTGTGCGGTTGCAAATCGATGTGGAAATATTTATATAATGGACTTGCGTCTAAAATGTAGTGCTGCAAATACAGCTCAAGTGAAATTGAACCTTAGCGAGTGGCACGAAAAACTCGGACATCAAAATATTCAACATGTGAAAAAGGTGCTTGCAAATAATAATATTGAGGCAACTGATGACTTCGTTGGTCAATGTCTGGGATGTTTAGAGGGCAAAACACACCGTTTGCCATTTAAAACGAGTCTATCAGCGACTTCAAGGACGTGCGAATTAATACACGCCGATGTATGTGGACCAATGGAAGAGACTTCCATTGGAGGATCCAGGTATTTTTTGCTATTAAAGGATGATTTTTCGAACTATAGAAGTGTCTATTTTTTGAAAGGGAAGCACGAAGTCAAGACCTATGTTGAAAAGTATGTAAAGTTGAGCGAAAATATAACTGGTAATAAGATCTTGTATTTCCGAAGTGACAATGGTTCAGAGTTTGTTAACAAGGATATGAAGTGTTTGTTATCACACCATGGAATTTTACATCAGACTACGGTTACTTACACCCCAGAACAGAATGGGAAAGCTGAACGTGATAATCGGACACTAGTTGAAGCAGCTAGATCCCTATTGTATGCCAAAAGCCTACCAAAGAAATTATGGGCAGAAGCTACAAATACTGCATGCTATGTATTGAATAGAACAGGTTTAAGTTCTGATAAAGTGAAAACTCCATATGAAGCTTGGATGGGCAAACGTTTTGATATACAAGACTTAAAGATTTTTGGTACACCTGTGTTTGTTCATACTCCACAGGAGAAAAAGGCAAAGTGGGATTCTAAAGGTGAACATGGTATAATGGTTGGATATGGAGAAGAAACCAAAGGATATAGAATATATTTTGAAAAGAAAAATATTGTTCAAATAAAGAGAGATGTGCAATTTCTGGAAAGCAAAATATATAAAGATTTGAACATAATACAAGAAAGTTGCGCTGCTGATTGCCAGCCGCAGCTTACTACGAGTAGTAAAGAAATGGACAATGTAAGTACTAATGAAAATAACAACATTAATCCATTGCCTGTTGCAGATTCAACTGATTTGAATAACTCTAATACTAGTACTTCTGATTGTGGCGATGATCCCAATGATGTCACATGGAATCCTGACATGACTGTGGATCAATCATCAAGTGATTATGATGACACTGAAGAAAATGTTAATATTGTGGTTGCCATGACAGCAATTAATGGTCTTGAACCACAGACGATAACGGAAGCGTTGTCAGAAGCTGATAAAGACCAATGGAGAGAAGCCATTGAAGAAGAGTATAAATCATTTGAAAAGAATAAAGCTTGGACTTTAACACTACTGCCTGCAGGAAAGAAAGCTGTGAAATGTAAGTGGATTTTTAAGAAGAAACTTGGACTAGATGGTCAGTTACTTCGTTACAAAGCACGTCTTGTGGCCAAAGGATTTACCCAGGAGTATGGCATTGACTACAAAGAAACCTACTCACCTGTGGTACGATACTCCACTATACGTACTTTAATTGCCCTGGCAGTCAATTTAGACTTGAACATTGACCATATGGATGTTAAGACGGCTTTCTTGAATGGAGAACTACAGGAGACTGTGTACATGGAACAGCCTGATGGCTATAAAATAGATGGTAAAGAAAACCATGTATTTAAATTGAATAAAGCAATATATGGACTTAAACAGGCATCCAAGGCCTGGTATGATAAGATTGATAATGCTTTGAAGGACCTCCAGTTCAGAAAAACACTCAGTGAGCCTTGTGTTTACATAAAATCAGAAAACAGCGGAAACATTACTATAATAGCCCTGTATGTCGATGATATTCTTATTTTTAGCAAGGACATATCAGAGAAGAAGAAGCTGAAGGAGGAACTAATGAAGAGATTTGAAATGAAAGACTTAGGCCGAGCCAAACATGTATTAGGAATGAGATTAAGACAAGAAAAAAATAAAATTACTCTTGATCAGGAAAATTACATACAGAAGGTATTGGAGCAATTTAATATGGTTGCTTGTAAGCCTGTGAATACACCCTTGGAATGTAGCATAAAACTTGAAAGAGGAGACCAAACTGATGCAGACTCTAAATATAGAAGTCTTGTTGGATGTCTTATGTACATAGCCGTATGTACTAGGCCTGACATTGCACATGCAGCAAGTTTATTGAGTCAGTTTAATAATTGTCACTCAATTGTTCATTGGAAAGCGGCGAAGAGAGTCTTGCGATATTTAAAGGGAACCATGGAATATAATATAGTATATCAAAAGTTTTCATTAGAAGTGACAGGATATGTAGATGCGGATTGGGCATCTAGTCAGCTGGATCGACGTTCTTATACTGGTTACGTATTTACAATCGGTAACTCAGCAGTTTCATGGGAGAGCCGAAAACAAAGAACAGTGGCTCTATCAAGCACAGAGGCAGAATACATGGCACTGTGTGAAGGAGCGAAGGAAGCTAAATTTATTAGAAGTTTTCTTTATGAATGTTTAGGGAAATTCTTATCTGTAACCTGCTTCTTCTTATTCTTATCTATAATGATAGTCAGTCAGCGCAGAAAATTTGTAATAGTCAAATTAATCATAGTCATAGTAAACACATAGATATAAGACATCATTATGTAAGACAGATTGTGAATGATAAAATTGTTACATTAGAATATTTGCCTACTGAACAAATGGCTGCAGATGTCTTGACTAAATGTTTAAGTAAAGATAAGCATTGTAATTGTGTTTCTCATCTTGGTTTGCAAATTGTTTAGTTTAAGGGCAGGTGTTAGAAATATATAGTGTAGGTAAACCAACCAATTTACAAAGTTGAGTCAAGAAGACTCTTTATAGGAACCTATTATATTTGGTTGGGTTACCCTTTTTAAACTCTATTGTTTTGTACTGTTCGATGATGTCTGTCTTTGTAAAACGTTCTCTTGTGAAGCATGTCTTTTTACTACTTATTAAAACTGCTATACTAAAGTACTTCATAACCTTTCATTTACGTATCAACATTCAGGCAGACGACAGCACAGTTGCTGAGAGATACTTGTCCAACGCTCGTGCTACCGGGCCTCAGATCCAGTCTCTCCGGGAGGCCATGGTGGAGCGCTTGAACCTGTCCTTGCAGGCAGTCTCCGAATGGGGCGATGCCAATCTGGTCAGGTTTAATGCTGCTAAAACCCAGGCGTGTCTTTTTACGCTAAAAAGAGCCAATTTCACCCGGCTCCAACTTTCCGAGATGTAACCGTGCCAATAACTGACCATTTTGAGCTTCTTGGCGTTACGTTGACATCGACTCTCAATTTTGGCCCATACATTGAGGCAAAGGCTCAGCTGGCTGCCAAAAAGCTAGGGATCCTTGCAAAGGTGAGAAGGTACTTCAGGCCAGAACAGCTCCTCAGCTTGTATCAAGCGCAAGTTCGATCATGCATGGAGTACTGTTCTGTTTTTGGCCTGGTATCTGGTTTTGGTCAGCCAGCTCGTACGTATCCTCCGACTGCACAGCATGATTTTCTTCTTGTTTACTTCTTTTTAGTTCGCTTTTTAAGCAGTCGGGTATTTTGATTTTTTGAATTAACTTTTTTTTATCGGTTACATTTCGGGGAGTGTGCGATGGAATTGCATGATCTAATTCCGCCCAGCCCGTTTCATCATCGGACTACCAGACGTACGGCGATGCGCCATCGGTACATGGTGGACATCCCACCCATACGCACTAAACGTTTTGAGAATACTTTTATTATACGTACAGCTAATGAGTGGAATTCTCTGCCGGAGTCTGTGTTTCCAGATAGCTACAATCTAGGGGGCTTTAAGTCAACAGAGAATAGGTTACTACTAGGCAAGAGTGCTCCATCGTAGACCACATCATCGCTTACCATCCGGTGAGATAGTGGTCAAGCGCGTAATTTAATAGCGTAGCGTAGTAATTTTTTTTTATCTAGTGTAGGACTAGATAAAAAAATAAAATAGAAAAGTACTAGACTATACCATATTTCAGGTAAATAAATGAATCTTATATCTTATATATAGAATAATCTATCTATCATCACCAAATTTCAAGTTCATAGCTCAATAGGAAGTTAAAAATTCTTCGGAACAAAATTGTGTGGCAGGTGACGTATAGACAGACACGTGAGTGACAGCAATAGGGCTCCGTTTGGACCATTCGGGTACGGAACCCAAAAAAAAAAGAAAATTTATACGAGTATGATGATACGTACAGTAACATTTCTAGTGTATGGCGACCCGTTGTTGTCAACTGCACTCACAGATTTTTTGGAAATGTTACTATATGTCACACTTTATAAAGCTCACACTACAATGCATTACTTTGAGTCAAGTTTTTCGGAGTAAAATATACCGTTTGTTCCCACACCTAGTTTGACCATAAATTTTTCGGAATTTAAGTTTGACATAACTTGATTCGCGGTTATTAATAAGGGGGTGAGGCTGAGGGGAATAATTCAGAATGATGACGACTTTCATAAATGTTACCGATAGAGCCGCTGATCGTGAACTCGATGGGCTGTATGGTGTCCGCGAAGTCCACGCCCAGGGTGACGGTCGCCGAGCCTGACGCCGGCAGCAGCTGCACTGGGGAGAAGTCGTGGATATTGCGCGAGCCTGTTAGTGTCTGCGAATGAAGGGCATTGTTAAGTGATCTGTGATATAAACATTTAAACATTGCCTGAATAAAAGTAATTAATTCAAAAAATCAAAAAACCCGCCTGCTTAAAAAGCGAACTAAAAAGACGTAAAGAAGAAGAAAATCATGCTGTGCAGTCGGAGGATACATATTCGCGAGCTGGCTGACTAATACGAGTAGCAGGGTAGAGTAGCAGGCGGGTTTTTTGATTTTTAGAATTAACTTTTTTTATTTATTACTTTTTAGTTAACCTTTTTTTTCGAATTAGGTACATGTAAACATATAAGTGTTATATATTTTTTCTCAAACATGCTTGGAAATGTGAGCATTATTTTGACAACCTTCTTCGAGATAAATCGAAATTGCTGTACTGGCCAAATACATGCGCGCAGCGGCCGGCAAAAGTTTGCGGAGAGGCATAAGTTTTATACAGCGGTGCAACAACCGGGTGAGACGCACTCGCAGTGGGCTGCAAGGTTACGAGGCCTAGCTACTTACTGTGCGTTCAAGAATTTAGAAGATTATCTTCTAGACAAGTTCGTCATGGGCATGCTACCGGGTCATGAACGAGATAAGCTCTTTGCTAAAAATATCGACGACTTAACGCTGAGTAAGGCGGTAGATTTAGCAGAAAGTACCCGCTGTGCACGCGCAGGCGCCGCGATGGCACCAACTGGAAACACCGATGCAAATCATGATGCTGTGTTCAAGATTGATCAAGGAACCAAAGTATCGATTGGTTCGCGTAAGGATCACCATAGTGAAAAATGTTCCGTACGTGGTTACAAGAATCACAAATCGTCGGAGTGTCGGTTCGTTAACTACACGTGTAAATCGTGCAATCGAAAAGGACATTTGCGTAAAATGTGTACAAAAAGTAAAGTGAATCGTATTGGGCAAGGTGATTCCGAGGACGAGGGAGATGATGGTGAGTTACTTTTAAACATTAACTGTTCGAATGAAGTACCAATGACAGAAACTGTAAGTCTGGAGGGTCAAAGTATTAAATGCGAAATAGATAGCGGCTCACCAGTTTGTGTAATTTCAGAAAATTTATACAAAAGTACTTTCTCTGAAATTCCGTTATCAAAACCTATTAAGACCTTGTTAACATACACTAGCACTAAAATGGTAGTTACACGGTGTATGGTATTAAACGTTTCATACTTAGGTCGTACGGTCAGATTGCCGTTTATGTCATTCGCGATGGCGGCCCTCCACTCCTAGGTCGTGATTTTATACGTGCATTTGGATTACGTCTTATATCCACGATCGGCAATTGTAATAATATAACCAATGCCGATAATTTATTGCAAGATCTAGTTAAAGCATACCCGAGAGTATTTTCAGATAACCTAGGGTGTTTTACTAAATTTGAAATTACGTTACCCCTTAAGTCAGATGCAAAACCTGTGTTTTTCAAGTCACGCCCAGTGCCTTTTGCCTTAAGAGACAAGGTAAACAAAGAGTTGGACAGATTGGTCGCTTTAGGTATTTTGAAACCGGTTTCTTATTCAGAGTATGCGTCGCCGATTGTGCCCGTTCTTAAGCGTGATGGTAGTATTCGCATTTGTGCTGATTACTCGGTATCAATAAATAAACAACTGTTAGTCGAAAAATATGCTTTTCCAACCACGCAAGAACTGTTTACCAAACTTCATGGTGGCGAAGAATTTAGTAAATTGGACCTATCAATGGCATATACACAGTTAAGAATACACGAACACTCATAAAACATCACTTGCATAAATACTCCCCGGGCTTTGTTTAATCACACTCGCCTTATTTTTGGTTTAGCTAGCGCTCCTTCAATTTTTCAAAGGGTTATTGAAACAATAGTGGGTAATATGGAAGGGGTTTTAGTTTTTCAAGATGACATCTGCATTACTGGTTCAAATAGGTTTGAGCACTTAAAACGCCTTAAGGAAGTGTTAAAACGCTTGCAAGAATGCGGATTTACTCTAAAAAAGGAAAAATGCGTTTTTTTCCAAAAAGAAATATCGTATTTAGGATACATTATAGATAAAAATGGTATTAGAAAGAACCCACTAAAAGTAGATGCAATCATGCAAGCAAACATACCCAAAAATGTAAGCGAACTGCAATAATTTTTGGGTCTGATCAATCATTATCGGAATTTTACTCCGAACGCATCCTCTATATTGAGTCCATTGCATGAGTTATTAAAAAAGGCACTAAATGGTGCTGGGAACCTAAACACAGTTCTGCTTTCAACAACATTAAAAAGATAATGTCTTCAGATAGGGTTCTCGCACACTTCGATAACAATGCTAAGATTATTTTAACAGTCGATGCGTCACCAGTCGGTTTGGGTGCAATTTTATCACAAATAGGAAGCAATGGCATAGAACAACCGGTTTCATACGCGTCGCGCTCGCTAACTGTAGCCGAGAAAAAATATTCTCAAATACAAAAGGAAGCTACAGCAATAATATTTGGCGTTAGAAAATATCACCAATATCTTTATGGTAGACCTATACCATTCACCTTACGGACAGATCATAAGCCTTTAACGATTATATTTAAGCAAAACCATGGCATTCCCGAAGTATCGGCAAACCGATTACAACGTTATGCTATATTCTTAAGTGCTTATAATTATGAAATTGAGTTCGTTAGCAGCGGTCAAAACACAGCTGATTTTTTATCGCGAGCCGTATCGGTAAACAACTCTGAGTCAGAGCGCCGCCACTCGCCAGGCGTGTGCGCTTAGTGCGAACTGCGAACTGCGACGGAGACAGCTGCGTATGTGAACTTTGCCATCGATGGTTGCTTACCTGTTACTGCGCGGGAATTAAACATTGAGACTGGAAAGGATTCGGTATTAAAATTAGTTATCAACTTCGTTCAAAATGGTTGGCCTCGAAAAGTGACAGATGATTCACTCAAACCATATTTTCTATGTCGTATGCAAATATCTTTTGAAAATGGAATTTTATTGCGAGGTCATAAAGTTATTATTCCACAAGTTTTGCGTAGTAAAATATTGAAGGAGCTTCATAGTTCACATTTCGGAATAGTCAAAATGAAAGCTGAAGCTAGGGCTCGTTTTTGGTTTCCGGGCGTTGATGGAGCTTTAGAAAAATTAGCACATACGTGCGAAACTTGTGCACAGTTACGGCCTTCTCCACCACGCGCGCCACTTGCACCTTGGCCTCACCCGCCGCATGCATTTCACAGGATTCACATGGATGTTTTAGGCCCCATGTGCAATAAAATGTATTTAATAATAGTGGATGCGTATTCTAAGTGGGTTGAGTGCTACGTAATGAACAATAATATAACGACTAAGGCGGTCATAACAAAGCTTAGTGATTTCATATCAAGGTTTGGAATACCAAATGTTATAGTAACTGATAACGGAACTTCATTCGCGTCTCAGGAATTAGCAGAATCAGTTTTGTAGGTTGAACGATATAACACATTTATTTTCACCTGTTTACCTTGCAATGAGCAATGGTCAAGCAGAATCATTTGTGAAAATAATTAAAAAGGGTATAAAGTCCATTTTAGTGTCTAGTTGTAATGATGACTTTCAAAATCGATTATCACAGTACCTGTTCGACTACCGTAATTCGGTTAACTGCACTACCGAGACCTCTCCAGCACAGTTAGTTTTTGGCCGCAAGTTACGCTCACGTTTGGATTTAATCTCAAAATCGGGATTTAATCCTTCCTTGTCATCGGAATTACCAGCCTTAATTAAGCGTAAACAGTGCTAGAATTACGGTGGCAAACCACAGAAAAATTATACGATTGGTGAAAATGTGTGGTACAAACAATTTTTAAATAAAAATAAATTCAGATGGGCAAAAGGAACAATTATAAATTTAATCCTTCCTTGTCATCGGAATTACCAGCCTTAATTAAGCGTAAACAGTGCTCACAGGCTGAGAATTACGGTGGCAAACCACAGAAAAATTATACGATTGGTGAAAATGTGTGGTACAAACAATTTTTAAATAAAAATAAATTCAGATGGGCAAAAGGAACAATTATAAATTTAATCCTTCCTTGTCATCGGAATTACCAGCCTTAATTAAGCGTAAACAGTGCTCACAGGCTGAGAATTACGGTGGCAAACCACAGAAAAATTATACGATTGGTGAAAATGTGTGGTACAAACAATTTTTAAATAAAAATAAATTCAGATGGGCAAAAGGAACAATTATAAATTTAATCCTTCCTTGTCATCGGAATTACCAGCCTTAATTAATCGTAAACAGTGCTCACAGGCTGAGAATTACGGTGGCAAACCACAGAAAAATTATACGATTGGTGAAAATGTGTGGTACAAACAATTTTTAAATAAAAATAAATTCAGATGGACAAAAGGAACAATTATAAATTTAATCCTTCCTTGTCATCGGAATTACCAGCCTTAATTAAGCGTAAACAGTGCTCACAGGCTGAGAATTACGGTGGCAAACCACAGAAAAATTATACGATTGGTGAAAATGTGTGGTACAAACAATTTTTAAATAAAAATAAATTCAGATGGGCAAAAGGAACAATTATAAATTTAATCCTTCCTTGTCATCGGAATTACCAGCCTTAATTAAGCGTAAACAGTGCTCACAGGCTGAGAATTACGGTGGCAAACCACAGAAAAATTATACGATTGGTGAAAATGTGTGGTACAAACAATTTTTAAATAAAAATAAATTCAGATGGGCAAAAGGAACAATTATAAATTTAATCCTTCCTTGTCATCGGAATTACCAGCCTTAATTAAGCGTAAACAGTGCTCACAGGCTGAGAATTACGGTGGCAAACCACAGAAAAATTATACGATTGGTGAAAATGTGTGGTACAAACAATTTTTAAATAAAAATAAATTCAGATGGGCAAAAGGAACAATTATAAATTTAATCCTTCCTTGTCATCGGTATTACCAGCCTTAATTAAGCGTAAACAGTGCTCACAGGCTGAGAATTACGGTGGCAAACCACAGAAAAATTATACGATTGGTGAAAATGTGTGGTACAAACAATTTTTAAATAAAAATAAATTCAGATGGGCAAAAGGAACAATTATAAATTTAATCCTTCCTTGTCATCGGAATTACCAGCCTTAATTAAGCGTAAACAGTGCTCACAGGCTGAGAATTACGGTGGCAAACCACAGAAAAATTATACGATTGGTGAAAATGTGTGGAACAAACAATTTTTAAATAAAAATAAATTCAGATGGGCAAAAGGAACAATTATAAATTTAATCCTTCCTTGTCATCGGAATAACCAGCCTTAATTAAGCGTAAACAGTGCTCACAGGCTGAGAATTACGGTGGCAAACCACAGAAAAATTATACGATTGGTGAAAATGTGCGGTACAAACAATTTTTAAATAAAAATAAATTCAGATGGGCAAAAGGAACAATTATAAATTTAATCCTTCCTTGTCATCGGAATTACCAGCCTTAATTAAGCGTAAACAGTGCTCACAGGCTGAGAATTACGGTGGCAAACCACAGAAAAATTATACGATTGGTGAAAATGTGTGGTACAAACAATTTTTATATAAAAATAAATTCAGATGGGCAAAAGGAACAATTATAAATTTAATCCTTCCTTGTCATCGGAATTACCAGCCTTAATTAAGCGTAAACAGTGCTCACAGGCTGAGAATTACGGTGGCAAACCACAGAAAAATTATACGATTGGTGAAAATGTGTGGTACAAACAATTTTTAAATAAAAATAAATTCAGATGGGCAAAAGGAACAATTATAAATAGAATTGGAAGAGTAATGTACAAAATAAAAGTGTTTAGTGATAATAAATACATAATGAGGCACAGAAATCAGCTCCGTTCCTATAAGGCAAACGGGATCACTGATGAGTGGGATGTAACTTAACCTCAAGAAGAGGAGAATCCAGAGGGCAGCTTATTAGATACAAGTAGTATGTCATCAGCAGTGGAAAAATCACCCATACCGTCCACTGACACTAGTACCAGTGTCACCTTAAGTCAGGATGTTACAAGTAGCGACAACACAACAGAGATCACAACAGCATCGCCAGGCATCTCTGAGGCACCTAAAACACCTGTAACGCCTGATACGCCGTCAAGTTTCTCCGCAGCGGATAAAAGCCTTGAGTTCAGTACTCCACAGCCTTCACCAGCTGGCAATGATAACGCCCAATTGCCTTTGCCAGACTGAGTTCGTAGGATTAGACCAAACGTAGATTATAAGAAGTTATTTTAGGTATTTTTATTTTGTTTAATAAATTGTTTAATATTTAGCTTCCTTGCTTTAAGAAGGGGGAAAAGTGTTCTAGCGAGCTCCTCCACATGCCCAAAAAGGTCAGCGTCAAAACGTAGTGAGCTCTTCCACATGCCCAGCAAGGTCAGCGTCAAAACGTAGTGAGCTCTTCCACATGTCCAGCAAGGTCAGCGTCAAAACGTAGTGAGCTCTTCCACATGCCCAGCAAGGTCAGCGTCAAAACGTAGTGAGCTCTTCCACATGCTCAGCAAGGTCAGCGTCAAAACGTAGTGAGCTCTTCCACATGCCCAGCAAGGTCAGCGTCAAAACGTAGTGAGCTCTTCCACATGCCCAAAAAGGTCAGCGTCAAAACGTAGTGAGCTCTTCCACATGCCCAGCAAGGTCAGCGTCAAAACGTAGTGAGCTCTTCCACATGCCCAGCAAGGTCAGCGTCAAAACGTAGTGAGCTCTTCCACATGCCCAGCAAGGTCAGCGTCAAAACGTAGTGAGCTCTTCCACATGCCCAAAAAGGTCAGCGTCAAAACGTAGTGAGCTCTTCCACATGCCCAGCAAGGTCAGCGTCAAAACGTAGTGAGCTCTTCCACATGCCCAGCAAGGTCAGCGTCAAAACATAGTGAGCTCTTCCACATGCCCAGCAAGGTCAGCGTCAAAACGTAGTGAGCTCTTCCACATGCCCAGCAAGGTCAGCGTCAAAACGTAGTGAGCTCTTCCACATGCCCAGCAAGGTCAGCGTCAAAACGTAGTGAGCTCTTCCACATGCCCAGCATGGTCAGCGTCAAAACGTAGTGAGCTCTTCCACATGCCCAGCAAGGTCAGCGTCAAAACGTAGTGAGCTCTTCCACATGCCCAGCAAGGTCAGCGTCAAAACGTAGTGAGCTCTTCCACATGCCCAGCAAGGTCAGCGTCAAAACGTAGTGAGCTCTTCCACATGCCCAGCAAGGTCAGCGTCAAAACGTAGTGAGCTCTTCCACATGCCCAGCAAGGTCAGCGTCAAAACGTAGTGAGCTCTTCCACATGCCCAGCAAGGTCAGCGTCAAAACGTAGTGAGCTCTTCCACATGCCCAGCAAGGTCAGCGTCAAAACGTAGTGAGCTCTTCCACATGCCCAGCAAGGTCAGCGTCAAAACGTAGTGAGCTCTTCCACATGCCCAGCAAGGTCAGCGTCAAAACGTAGTGAGCTCTTCCACATGCCCAGCAAGGTCAGCGTCAAAACGTAGTGAGCTCTTCCACATGCCCAGCAAGGTCAGCGTCAAAACGTAGTGAGCTCTTCCACATGCCCAGCAAGGTCAGCGTCAAAACGTAGTGAGCTCTTCCACATGCCCAGCAAGGTCAGCGTCAAAACGTAGTGAGCTCTTCCACATGCCCAGCAAGGTCAGCGTCAAAACGTAGTGAGCTCTTCCACATGCCCAGCAAGGTCAGCGTCAAAACGTAGTGAGCTCTTCCACATGCCCAGCAAGGTCAGCGTCAAAACGTAGTGAGCTCTTCCACATGCCCAGCAAGGTCAGCGTCAAAACGTAGTGAGCTCTTCCACATGCCCAGCAAGGTGCCACTCACAGGTACAGCGAGTTATGTGAGCCAAGGAGACAACCGTGCGCACCCTTCTTCGCACATAAGCCAGCCTCATTAAGACGACGACTAACGCCAACGACCTTGAGGAAACAAAACGCGCACCCGTTTCACACCCGCGCGACCCAAAATTTAGTAGTTTTTTGTACTTTTCTTATTATTCTATAACTTTAAAAAAAAGCCTCAGATCAAAATGTAGATAATTAAATTATCCTTGAGATGGTGTCGATTTCATTAATATACGCCCAGCGGTTTTAATGCGATTGTCGTGTTTTTGTCCGTTTTAGACCTAACTTTACTAATTAATTACACTGTGTTATACGAATAAAACTCAAAATGTAATTAGATCAAATTATTAAGAAAATGGTCTAATGTAACATATATTTTTTACAAAAAATTACGACTAGCCGTTTAGACGTGATGCTCATTTTAAAATAAGCTACTCGAGGGAATCTGCGCCTTAAGTTATTTTTTGCCTTGTACCTATAAAGGGGTACTTCGCTCGCCCTTCTCGTAGCGCGCGGGCTTATTCTACTCACTTGTCTCGTGTAATATTTACCTTCTTATGTATCCTAATATTGGTGACGTCGTTGGCGCTGTGGTTGGTGAACAACAAGTCGATGGCGCACATGTTCTGCGAGTACAGGTGCGGCGCGCGCGACCAGCGCAGAGCGCACGACACGCCGTGCCACGACACGCGCCCCAGCAGCTCGGTGCGCGCCGCGCTCGTGTGCGCCGGGCCGCACGGCGTGATGCTGTCCGCTGCAATACGGGAACATCATCATGACGACTCGTCTAGTTCTGACATTGTACAAGTGTGACATTACTTACCATCTCCGATCCCTGCGTGCGGCGGCATGCTGGGCGGCGACAAGAACCCGCCACACGTGGGCGTCATAGTCGGCAACGAGCTTGGCGACTCGTCTAGTTCTGACATTGTACAAGTGTGACATTACTTACCATCTCCGATCCCTGCGTGCGGCGGCATGCTGGGCGGCGACAAGAACCCGCCACACGTGGGCGTCATAGTCGGCAACGAGCTTGGCGACTCGTCTAGTTCTGACATTGTACAAGTGTGACATTACTTACCATCTCCGATCCCTGCGTGCGGCGGCATGCTGGGCGGCGACAAGAACCCGCCACACGTGGGCGTCATAGTCGGCAACGAGCTTGGCGACTCGTCTAGTTCTGACATTGTACAAGTGTGACATTACTTACCATCTCCGATCCCTGCGTGCGGCGGCATGCTGGGCGGCGACAAGAACCCGCCACACGTGGGCGTCATAGTCGGCAACGAGCTTGGCGACTCGTCTAGTTCTGACATTGTACAAGTGTGACATTACTTACCATCTCCGATCCCTGCGTGCGGCGGCATGCTGGGCGGCGACAAGAACCCGCCACACGTGGGCGTCATAGTCGGCAACGAGCTTGGCGACTCGTCTAGTTCTGACATTGTACAAGTGTGACATTACTTACCATCTCCGATCCCTGCGTGCGGCGGCATGCTGGGCGGCGACAAGAACCCGCCACACGTGGGCGTCATAGTCGGCAACGAGCTTGGCGACTCGTCTAGTTCTGACATTGTACAAGTGTGACATTACTTACCATCTCCGATCCCTGCGTGCGGCGGCATGCTGGGCGGCGACAAGAACCCGCCACACGTGGGCGTCATAGTCGGCAACGAGCTTGGCGACTCGTCTAGTTCTGACATTGTACAAGTGTGACATTACTTACCATCTCCGATCCCTGCGTGCGGCGGCATGCTGGGCGGCGACAAGAACCCGCCACACGTGGGCGTCATAGTCGGCAACGAGCTTGGCGACTCGTCTAGTTCTGACATTGTACAAGTGTGACATTACTTACCATCTCCGATCCCTGCGTGCGGCGGCATGCTGGGCGGCGACAAGAACCCGCCACACGTGGGCGTCATAGTCGGCAACGAGCTTGGCGACTCGTCTAGTTCTGACATTGTACAAGTGTGACATTACTTACCATCTCCGATCCCTGCGTGCGGCGGCATGCTGGGCGGCGACAAGAACCCGCCACACGTGGGCGTCATAGTCGGCAACGAGCTTGGCGACTCGTCTAGTTCTGACATTGTACAAGTGTGACATTACTTACCATCTCCGATCCCTGCGTGCGGCGGCATGCTGGGCGGCGACAAGAACCCGCCACACGTGGGCGTCATAGTCGGCAACGAGCTTGGCGACTCGTCTAGTTCTGACATTGTACAAGTGTGACATTACTTACCATCTCCGATCCCTGCGTGCGGCGGCATGCTGGGCGGCGACAAGAACCCGCCACACGTGGGCGTCATAGTCGGCAACGAGCTTGGCGACTCGTCTAGTTCTGACATTGTACAAGTGTGACATTACTTACCATCTCCGATCCCTGCGTGCGGCGGCATGCTGGGCGGCGACAAGAACCCGCCACACGTGGGCGTCATAGTCGGCAACGAGCTTGGCGACTCGTCTAGTTCTGACATTGTACAAGTGTGACATTACTTACCATCTCCGATCCCTGCGTGCGGCGGCATGCTGGGCGGCGACAAGAACCCGCCACACGTGGGCGTCATAGTCGGCAACGAGCTTGGCGACTCGTCTAGTTCTGACATTGTACAAGTGTGACATTACTTACCATCTCCGATCCCTGCGTGCGGCGGCATGCTGGGCGGCGACAAGAACCCGCCACACGTGGGCGTCATAGTCGGCAACGAGCTTGGCGACTCGTCTAGTTCTGACATTGTACAAGTGTGACATTACTTACCATCTCCGATCCCTGCGTGCGGCGGCATGCTGGGCGGCGACAAGAACCCGCCACACGTGGGCGTCATAGTCGGCAACGAGCTTGGCGACTCGTCTAGTTCTGACATTGTACAAGTGTGACATTACTTACCATCTCCGATCCCTGCGTGCGGCGGCATGCTGGGCGGCGACAAGAACCCGCCACACGTGGGCGTCATAGTCGGCAACGAGCTTGGCGACTCGTCTAGTTCTGACATTGTACAAGTGTGACATTACTTACCATCTCCGATCCCTGCGTGCGGCGGCATGCTGGGCGGCGACAAGAACCCGCCACACGTGGGCGTCATAGTCGGCAACGAGCTTGGCGACTCGTCTAGTTCTGACATTGTACAAGTGTGACATTACTTACCATCTCCGATCCCTGCGTGCGGCGGCATGCTGGGCGGCGACAAGAACCCGCCACACGTGGGCGTCATAGTCGGCAACGAGCTTGGCGACTCGTCTAGTTCTGACATTGTACAAGTGTGACATTACTTACCATCTCCGATCCCTGCGTGCGGCGGCATGCTGGGCGGCGACAAGAACCCGCCACACGTGGGCGTCATAGTCGGCAACGAGCTTGGCGACTCGTCTAGTTCTGACATTGTACAAGTGTGACATTACTTACCATCTCCGATCCCTGCGTGCGGCGGCATGCTGGGCGGCGACAAGAACCCGCCACACGTGGGCGTCATAGTCGGCAACGAGCTTGGCGACTCGTCTAGTTCTGACATTGTACAAGTGTGACATTACTTACCATCTCCGATCCCTGCGTGCGGCGGCATGCTGGGCGGCGACAAGAACCCGCCACACGTGGGCGTCATAGTCGGCAACGAGCTTGGCGACTCGTCTAGTTCTGACATTGTACAAGTGTGACATTACTTACCATCTCCGATCCCTGCGTGCGGCGGCATGCTGGGCGGCGACAAGAACCCGCCACACGTGGGCGTCATAGTCGGCAACGAGCTTGCCACCTCGTCTAGTTCTAGAAGAAGTTCCAAGTTTGACTTCTCATTTCTCTTCTGTTCTTCTTTTGTTTCCTTTATAGGCTGTTGGGCGTTTTGCTAAAATGGAAATACAATTAGTAATAGAAGTAAAGATCGTTGTATCGTTGTAGCATGCTAAACTGTGAATAGTGGAAATAAAAAAGAAATCTTTGTAAATATTTTTACTTTCCCCATTGTCCCTTTTTAATCCCCAATGGAAAAAGAGGGGTGTTATAAGTTTGACGGGTGTACCTGTGTGTTACAAACGCTGTATTTGTATTTGTGTATCTGTCTGTGGGCTCTGTGGCATCATAGCTCTTAAACAGAAGTTTTTTTTGAAAGGTGACTTTATCGAGGTGTTCTTAGCTATGATTGATGAAAATCGGTTCGGGCGTTCAAAACTTATGGGGGTTTTACTGTTTCAATCGGGGTGTTTTCGCAAGATATCGTGTCCATAATTACATGTTCAAAAGATTGTCGATCGAAGCGTGTCTGCTGCTAGATAAATTATGTAGCATGAAATATTTATTATATTTATATTTATTAATTATTTTTTATTAATTTTACTTGTTTGCAATAGTACTTTTTCGAAGAGACATGCAATAATGCAACATGATTTTGTTTGGTGCAATTTTAATACAGTACAAACATTCTCTTAATGTCCCTTCCCTCGGCAAGCTTCGTCAGTCGTTGGGTGTCTATCAGTTGCCCTTTGCGCTTGGTGCAGACCGGACGCTCTCAATCAATTTGGAAGTATATAGAGTTGTTAATACTCTTTTAACACAATGGAATTTATTTAAAAAATGGGAGGAAAGCCGCTATTTTTACTGCGATATTTCACACGGAAATCATAACAAAACAAAAATTAAGTACTTAATTCTGAATTCAAATTATTATACACGATAAATCTAATAATTGATGGACCCGGAAATTAGCACTCGTTTGTATTCGGAAATGCGATGATTGCCGAGGGATATAAAGAAAATAGTTGTATTGTATATCATTTTAATAATATAATACAATGATATATTAAACTAACTCGCGCGCTGTTAAGCATTAAAATCAATAACAAATAAAAGGATAGTACCCAGCATGCGATAGAAATTAAAATAAAAGAAGCTAAAAAGTGCTCACATATTTATTGATAAAATAAATAAACATACACAAATACATAGAGATACACCATAAATAATATTCCTAACGGCATATAGTACACACTACAAACTAAACCACAACCAAATACTCTATAAATAAATAAATAATCCTACCATATTCTTCTTATAATAATAAGTCTTCTGTGTAACATACCTTCTTCTCGCGACTAACGTCAATCTTCTTATTAGTCTCGTCTTCACTACTTTCAGCCGACTCTTCCGATGCGCTATCGGATTCGCTTTCTGATTCGTTGCCCGACTCAGTGTCCGAAGTACCAGAGTTTGATGACCTAAAAGATATTATATTGTTTCATTATGGTCGTTTTTCCATCGAAAAATAACTGAAATGAAGTTGGTGTTTTGCAGATTTTTATCGAAAAATTTGGTAAACATTCTATATGTCGTACGTCGAAGCGAAGTGACGCATCAGTCTTAAAATATATATAGGATATTGAACCCTATCTCCAACTAGTAATGCACACTTTCCTACGAAAATAAAGGATATCCTACAGAAGACCCTGCTTCGACTCGACTTTACTAAGTGGAGAGATAGGAATCAATATACTATGTACATTTTTCGTCCGACGCGTTTGTCTCAATGTGCTTTGACCCATATGGTGACGCCAAACGAACGTAATTTTGTGAGTCGTGAGTCGCGTAACATGCGTTGCGGAATTTACGCTTTATTCGGTTCAGTCCTGTTTGTGCCACACGGCTACGCAAAATGAGTTGTCTGCTGACTTACATTCATTATTTCAACCGAACTGCGCTCGAATTTAGGGAGGCGAGCGAGGCAAACGTCACTTCACGGTCTAAGAGCTGATTCAGAATAGGGTTTTTTTTTGCGTGTATGCGGTCGTTTCAGTGGTTTTTTTTACTATGTTTAATAATTCTTTTAAAACATGCAATGGCATATTGGTAGTATTTTCCAAATATATCTGGATTTGCACATAAACGTCTATTTATGTTATGGATCTGTCCACACATCAGTGTTGCCCTCAACACTGATGTGTGTAGTGTGTAGTGCCTTTACCCAGCTTCTCTTTCTCTTTCTGACGTCTTCTCCTAATGCTTCGTATGCACAATATTTTTAATCCTCCCTTTTAAACGTAGAATAGCAATTGAAATTAAGTCCGTCCGTCTGGCAACCTAACCGAACAGTTTCAGTTGAACGTAAATGGCGCGACTCATAAAATTACGTTCGTTTGGTCTCACCCAGGTTTCGAATTTGAAAAATAAATTAAATAAATAATCTGCTCTATAGATACATAACAATAAAGCTGCTTTTCCAAAGTAATACAAATAATGCTGAAGATCTATCAAATAAACTATTCTCAATGTCTTACCTGTAGTTGTTAGTTTCTTTCGCGGGTTTCTCTGGCTTCTTGTCTTCAGTAGTGCTCTCTTCTCTAATAAATAAAACAAAATATTAAATAACGGTGTTACTACTTCCTCTTTATGAATATTTTATCTACTCTCATATCGTAAACTTCAAAACAAGTTTATATTGACATACTTTATAAACACAATACCAAAATTTTAAAATAGAATCTTATTATAACACTTTTTCTCTAACAAAATAATGCTATAGTACATTTTTTTTTCTATTGCGATACAGGACAAATCTAAGAAGTTAATCACTAAGGAGTTTTCATCAATAATTTTTTTGTATTGCCATTTTTATAGTAATTATTTAATAATTAAAAAAATCAAAAAACCCGACTGCTTGAAAAGCAAACTAAAAAGACGTAAACAAGAAGAAAATCATGCTGTGCAGTCGGAGGATACTTATTCGCGAGCTGGCGGACCAAAACCAGGTGTATCCTCCGACTGCACAGCATGATTTTCTTCTTGTTTACGTCTTTTTAGTTTGCTTTTCAAGCAGTCGGGTTTTTTGATTTTTTTAATTAACTTTTTTTATTTACAACTTTTTAGTTATTTTTTTTTAGAATTAGGTACATTTAAACATATAAGTGTTATATATTTTTGAAATTGCCTTTTAAAACCCTTTATTTTGATACCCCACACGATGGGCTTGGAAGAAAATAATTTTTTTTTTCCCCACATAATGGCGCCCAAAATCCGCCATTTTTGTTTTTTACAATTTTAATGTAGCCAGTGACACTCGCAGGATTAAGACGAATCGATTGACGTAAGAATCATCAAAATCGGCCAACGCGTTTGGTCTCTAGAACGCCACATAGGAACAAACATACATACATACATACATACATACATACATACATATATACATACATACATACATACATACATACATACATACATACATAGACTGATAAACACATAACCCTCCTTCGGCAGTCGGGTAAAAAGATTTTATTCCAATTTTTACTTGTCTATGACAATGCTCGCTTTAGGCTTAACACGCACTGCGATTTTTTATTCGCGCGAATTTTGTCTCTTTCTACCTGTTCATAGAGCTCAAAATATTTGCGCGAATTAAATTCGCACCGCGGTGCGGTTGATTCTGTGACAAAACACGGATTTCTTGCGGTATTATTTCTTCACTATTTTTTTACCGCAATGCGAGCAGCAAGACATGAACAGCAGCCTGGATCAGGGTCATCAGGTCTTGGCGCTGTTCATCGACTACATAAAAAAAGTAAATTAAAAAAATCAAAAGACCCGACTGCTTAAAAGGCGAACTAAAAAGACGTAAACAAGAAGAAAATCATGCTGTGCAGTTGGAGGATACATATTCGCGAACTGGCTGACCAAAACCAGATGTATCCTCCGACTGCACAGCATGATTTTCTTCTTGTTTACGTCTTTTTAGTTCGCCTTTTAAGCAGTCGGGTCTTTTGATTTTTTTAATTTACCTTTTTTATTTATAACTTGTTAGTTATTTTTTTTTAGATTTCGGTACATTTAAACATATAAGTGTTATATATTATTGAAATCACCTCTTAAAACCCTTTATTTTGGTACCCCACACGATGGGGTTGGAAGAAAATAATTTTTTTTTCCCCCACATAATGGCGCCCAAAATCCGCCATTTTTGTTTTTTACAATTTTAATGTAGCCAGTGACACTCGCAGGATTAAGACGAATCGATTGACGTAAGAATCATCAAAATCGGCCAACGCGTTTGGTCTCTAGAACGCCACATAGGAACAAACATACATACATACATACATACATATATACATACATACATACATACATACATACTTACATACATACATAGACTGATAAACACATTACCCTCCTTCGACAGACGGGTAAAAAAGGCTTTTGACACTTTGGACCACGAGGTGCTATTGCAGGCCATGGACGAGTGTGGGATTAGGGGCCCCACTAACAGGTGGTTCCGGAACTACCTGAGTGGTAGAACCATGCAGACCTGCATAACCGGTGTGGTAGGTAAAGAGACTGCGGTTGATCTGGGCGTACCGACTGGTTCCGTATATGGACCGGTTGGTTATATAATGCATGTTAATACAGTCAGCAATGTGGTGGGGAAGTGTCGTGTGTACATGTATGCGGACGACATGTGCCTTATGTACTCCTCTAAGGATATTCAGGCGGTTAGGGCTGTTTTGCATGCTGACTTCGATAATATTACCCGGTGGGCCCACGATGACGGTATCATACTTAATCTTACTAAGACGAAGGTGATGCATGTGCACTCGCCGCATAACCACGTAGCAAAGAATGTCTGTAGTGGTGATATCGGTATCGTGGGCCACACTTACGAGTGTATGCACATAGGGAATGTTATTGTATTTGTCAGAGTATTGAGTATGTCGATAAATTTAGGTATCTGGGTTTGTGGGTGGACCGCAACATGAACTGGAAGACGCAGGTTGGCGCAGTGTGCACAAAGCTTAGGTCAGTCTTGAGCAAGTTCTATGTCCTAAAGGCGCCTTTGAGTAGGAAAACGCTGCGAGTTATTTATTTTGCCCTCGCCGAGTCCTTGCTCAGTTATGGATTGGAAAGGTATGGCCGCACCTTTAAAACTTATCTTAACAGCATAAGATCGCTGCAAATTCGTTTCTTGAAATATCTGGTTAATCGCAAGGTTAAACTTGAGTGTAAAGACAATTATGAAAGGCTTTTTGTTGCATGCAGGGTGCTTCCTGTACATGAGAAAGTCAGATACTTGGTGGTTCTCGAGCAATTTTATAATGACCAAGATAAGGTACATGTGCAAAACACTTACAATACCAGAAGCGTGAGGGAACGTAAGTTCGTGCGAGCACCGGTTAAAAATTATTATGGTAAGAGAACCAACAAGTATCTGACCCCTACAATTTTCAATGACCTAGATTGGCTACGTAAAGAAAATGCGAATATGACTAAAAGAACCCTAAAAAATAAATTGAAAAATGTACTGCTCAAGGAAATAGCCGCTAACTGTGATGAATGATAATAAATAACACTTGAAATTGAAATCCTGCCAAAACCACTAAGCCTAGAAGCATGAAAATTGGCAGAAAGGTTCCTCGAGTAACGTAAGTGAGCACTAAGAAAGGATTTTTGGGAATTCCCCCCCTAAGGGGGTAAAAAGGGGGTTGAAAGTTTGTATGTAATTTCTATAGTTTGTAAGTTGGACACGTGAAATTTTGGATTTACACTCTTGGTTGATACAAAGAATTAATGTGTTTTTTGGTTTTTGGAAATTCGACCCCTAAGGGGGTAAAAAGGGGGTTGAAAGTTTGTATGAAATATTTACAGTTTGCAAGTTGGACACGTGAAATTTTGGATTTATGCTCATGGTTAAAAAAATAATTAATGCATTTATTGGTTTTTGGAAATTCCACTCCCAAAGGGGTAAAAAAGGGGTTGAAAGTTTGTATGTAATTTCTACAGTTTGTAAGTTGGACACGTAAAACTTTAGATTTTCGCTCTTGGTTAAGAAGAATTAATGTATTTATTGGTTTAAGGAAATTCCACCCCTAAGGGGGTACATAGGGGTTGAAACTTTATATGAGATTTCTTCGGTTAGGAAGGTAAAACATCTGAAATCGTAGGTTTACGCTCTTGATTAATAAAAAAACAATGAGTTTTTTTATTTCCGGAAATTCTACCCCTAAGGGGGTTAAAGGTGGCAATTTGTTGGGCTTATATATTTGAAACTTGGCATAAATACTAACAGCAAATAGTAAAGGTTGTCATAACAAGTTTTTCAAAACTACTCCTAAAATACGATTTAGGGGGTGTTTAAGATTTTTGAAGAATTTTACTGTACAAGGCTTCTTTTTATGATGTAGGGGAGCAAACAAGAGAGATTTGTTTGAATGAAAAGTCTAATTCTTTGGGAAAAATAATAAAGGTAACATTAGTTTTTCGGAACTACCCCCAAAATACGATTCAAGGGATGTTAAAGTTTGTATGGAAAAATTTATTTCTTGGATAATAAACTTGAAACTTGGCACAAATATTAACCTAAGTAAATAAAGAAGGATCTCATTATTAGTTTTTTGAAACTACCCCTAAAAAAATATTTAGAGGGTGTTGAAGATCTTGGGTTAATAAACTTGAAATGTGGCACAAATACTAAACTTAGTAAATAATGTAGTTTGTTATTAATTTTTCGCAAATATCCCCAAAATACTATCAAGGTGGTGATCAAGGTTTTTGAAGTATTTTCCTGCACATAGCTTCTTTTTATGATGTGGGGGAGCACAAAGTAGGGATTTTTGGAAATTCAACCTTTAAAGAAGTTAAAAGGCCGACATTTATTTGTATACAAATCTTATTTCTTGGTCAGAAATAAATTGCTATCATTAGTTTTTCAATATTACCCCCAGAAGATGATTTAGGGGTGTCAACGGTTTTTTGAAGAATCTTACGGTACTAAGACGACCTCTACCTCGATTTGGAACTACCGAACTGGACCGTTTGTTTCGGGCCAAACAATCAAAAACAAAACACAACAAAAAGTCAACAAAAAGTGTAAGGCCAAACAAACGAAGGTAATTTTATGAGTTGTGGGTGACGTTTTAGTGTCGCGTAATTTACGCAGCATTCGTTTTCATACTAAAGTAATTTTAGCTCCACCCGAAATTATGCGACTCAAAAATCGCGACCGGTCTTCGGATTCAGCAGACTCACGGCTCTCGCCAGGACATCAGTTAAAATTGTGCGAGGCCTTGCAATGTTGCATCTTCCAGTAACGACCTCGCCACCCCAGAACCTTTCAGTCCCTTAGGCCATCTGTTCAGCAAACAATCTGGTCTGCTAAATGCAACCAAAGTTTGGTCATTCTTAGGGCTATGTCGGTTACGTCAGTTTTCCTGTCCGTGTTTCCGAGTCGGATTCAATTAATACCTTCTGTAAAGTCACCGATTTTTCAAGAGAATGGGTGATACATGGGTATTTAAAATGACCTCAGTTCCATATTTACCGTAAATCTCGTGCGGAAGCTCCACGGCACTGTCTTCTTCATAGTATTAGATGGGGAGTGGTGTATTGTGTGTATTTGTGTGTGTTTCGCTATGGATCTTATTGTAAAGCCTCATGACTGAAGTTTTGATCGAATGACCGGTGTGACTGTTATTTACCCACAATCCCTTTATTTAGCTAAAACTTATCGGACACGTCATTAAAGTTTCGTAAATCCTAACTTAAACAATAGCTTATTTTTAGTCGCCTTCACTAACCGCACATAATAAAGTCATCTGGACCTACTTAGTTGAATAAAATACGAAATTATGCGAACGAAGTCGCGGGCGGAGTGCTAGTTTTATATAATTGATTTTATCTTATCTGATTTTAATGATTAATTATAACTGATTATTTATTTAATTTTATTGTATTGACATTGTATTTGAATAATTTAATTTTATTGATTATTTAACTGATTATTTATCATTTAATCGGATTTGTGTAATTTTCAATGCAATGGATTAACAAAATTATCAGAAAATTAATGAATTATTCTTATTATTAGTAACCATTGGATCTAAATTTTATATACCTAAGATTTAATACGAGCGCTTATCCCGCCGACAAACTGTTACGCAGTTTGGTGGGTATAATTAAATGTGTAAAATTGTGTGATCCAAAATAAACGATTTATTTATTTTTTATTTATTTATTTTTTATTCATACAATTCCATAGGTTGCAGAATGGGTGGAAAAATTCGCACGTTTAAAAACCGCAGTGCGTGCTAAACCTTAGCGCATGCGCGGTGAATGCGGTGATGTGCTGGGTTTTGGCGCCATTCATATGTTTTGCAGGTTTTTCTGTATTTAATTTCATGAGTTTTTTTAATTCTTGCTTAAATGTTTCTGATATCAGTGATCATCATCATCATCATATCAGCCGAAAGACGTCCACTGCTGGACATAGGCCTCCCCCAAGCGTCGCCACATTGACCGGTCCCGTGCGTCTCGCAACCAGCGGATTCCCGCAACCTTCACCAGGTCATCGGTCCACCTGGTGGGAGGCCTTCCAACGCAACGTCTTCCGGTTCGCGGTCGCCACTCCAGAACCTTTCTGCCCCATCGGCCATCCGTTCTGCGAGCAATGTGCCCTGCCCACTGCCACTTAAGTTTGGCAATTCTTCGGGCTATGTCGGTAACCTTGGTTCTCTTGCGGATCTCTACATTTCTGATTCGATCACGCAAGGAAATTCCGAGCATAGCCCTCTCCATTGCCCTTTGAGTGACTGTAAGTTTTCTGATGAGGCCCATTGTAAGCGACCACGTCTCAGAGCCATATGTCATCACTGGCAACACACACTGGTCATAGACTTTCGTCTTGAGACACTGTGGTAAGTTGGACGAGAAGACACCGCGCAACTTCCCGAACGCTGCCCAGCCGAGTCGGATTCGACGGTTGACCTCTTTCTCGAAGTTGGCCCTACCCAACTGGATCGTTTGTCCCAGGTAGACATAGTCGCCCACAACTTCGAGTGTAGAGTCTCCTACCTTGATAGGAGTGGGTGTAACATGGGCATTCAACATCACCTTGGTTTTGTCCATGTTCATTCTAAGACCCACTCTTCCGGAAGCTCTACTGAGGTCATCGAGCATTGCACTGAGGTCCTCCATGGTCTCAGCCATAACCACTATATCGTCAGCAAACCGAAGGTGAGTGATGTACTCGCGATTGACGTTGATGCCTAGACCTCTCCAGTCCAGAACCTTGAAGACATCCTCCAGTGCAGCGGTAAACAGCTTCGGAGATATGACGTCTCCCTGTCTCACACCTCGCTGCAAAAGGACTGGTTCCGAGGTCTGATCCTGAAGTCGAACTGACATGGTGGCGTTTTTGTATAAACACTTCAACACTTCGATGTACCGGTAGTCAATTTGGCACCGTTGGAGAGACTGCAGTACAGCCCAAGTCTCGATCGAATCGAAGGCTTTCTCGTAGTCCACAAACGCTAAACAGAGAGGCAGGTTGTACTCTTCGGTCTTCTGTATAACCTGCCGCAGCGTATGTATGTGGTCTACGGTGCTGAAGCCTTTACGGAATCCGGCTTGTTCGGGAGGCTGGAAATCGTCAAACCTGCGCGCGAGACGATTCGTGATGACTCTTGAAAACAGCTTGTAGACATGGCTAAGAAGTGTGATGGGCCTATAGTTCTTCAGTAAGGCATTGTCACCCTTCTTGAAGAAGAGTACCACCACACCCCTGCACCATGCCTGTGGCGTTTTCCCTTCGAGTATGACGGAATCAAACAGCTTCTGAAGGGCCTTAAGGATTGGTTTTCCACCCGCCTTCAGGAGTTCGGCCGTAATTCCGTCGTCACCCGGTGCCTTGTTGTTCTTAAGCTGTTTCAGAGCCATCCTAATCTCATACAGGCTGACGTCCGGAATGTCTTCGGTATAGTGTCGGGTCAATCTAGCTCTAGGGTCATTCGCTAGATTCGCGACGGGTTTACTGGTTGACGTGTACAGCTGCCCATAGAATCTCTCGATCTCCCTCAGAAGCTCTGGTTTGGCGGAAACGATCCTGCCATCATCAGTCTTCAGTTTCGTGAGCTGGCTCTGCCCTATAGACAGATCTCTTGCAAAGACCTTGGAGCCCTTATTCCGCTCAATCGCGTATTTTATACGCTCAGTATTAAAGCGGCGGAGGTCGCTTTTCAAGGACTTTGAGATCCGTCTATTTAGCTGCCGGTATTTCACCGCATCGTCTGAAGACTGCAGGATCATCTCACGCCTCTCCTTCATTAGCTTGAGAGTAGGATCAGAGAGTTTTTTGTTCCTATCTGTACGGCGGGTCTTGAAAAACTTAGACCCGACCATATGGACAGCTTCCACGAACCCATCGCTGTAATCGTCCACGGAGCTTCCTAGGCACTCGAAACGATTCTGGAGTTCGAGCTGAAAGTTCTCGGGGTTTTGGACCTGGATCTGTGCTGGGCGGAGCGTGGACTTCACCAGTCGAGACCTTTCAAGTTTAACATTAATGTTCAATGTGCCTCTTACCATGCGGTGATCGCTCCCGGTTTTCACCGAATTGATCACAGAGACATCATTGAACACTTGCTTCTTGGTTGACATGATGAAGTCGATCTCGTTTTTAGTTGCACCATCGGGGCTTTGCCAGGTCCACTTCCTGTGCTCACGCTTTCTGAAGAAGGAGTTCATCATGTAGAGGCCCTCCTTCTCCATAAAACTGGCCAGTAGGTGACCCCGGTGGTTCCGGCGTCCAACTCCAAATTGCCCCACTTGCAGCTCATCCACGTCTCGTTTGCCCAGTTTTGCGTTGAAGTCCCCCATGACAACGGTGAAGTGAGTTTTGAAACCATGCATGGCTCTAGAGATATCCTCATACATATGGTCTCTACCTCGTCGTCGGGGTGTGCCGAGGTCGGGGCGTAGACCTGTATGACCTTCAGCGAATATCTTGCGGATATTCTGAGTATAAGGTACGCCACCCTGGTCGACACACTCTCGATCTTCACCACGTTGTTCACAAGGGACTTGTGGACGATAAACCCGACACCACCCTGGGACTGTCGGTCACCCTCTCGGAAATAGAGCAGGTTACCGGATTTGAGGATTATCGAGTCCTCCCCCTCTCTTCGGACTTCAGATAACCCTATAATACTCCATCGCAACCTACTCAATTCTTCCTCCAGTTCGGCTATCTTCTCGTCGGTCCGGAGTGTTCGCGTGTTATATGTTCCCAGGTCCAGTCGTCGGTGTTTATTGGGGTAGCCGGGTCCACTCCGGGGATTCTTAGCACCCCTTGCCACGCCATCGCCTCGACCGCTACCGTAGCCGAGGGTAGACGGGCTGCCGGGCACTCGGGGCCGTTTTTTCTTTGTGCTGATCATAAGGATTGGGGGGTTTTGCCATAATCGCCACGCTTGGCAGGCGGGTTGGCGATCGCAGTTTGTTGATAAAGTGCACAGAGAACGCTGCTGCCCATTCTCTGGTGTGTCCATTAGTCGCCTCTTACGACACCCACGGGAAGATATGGGATGGTGAAATTCTTTACGTCCGTCACCATACGGAACACTATTAATTAATGCGGCGAACAAAATTACACATAATCTATTACCAGCAAAGACGAGAAAATTATATGATACATGCTATCACTACTTTATGGCATTGATAATGCAAAAATAGTTATTTATGCTACAAGTGCGGAAGGTAGGTGATTTACGATGAGTGGCATTTTTGTTCACGAGCGAGCGAGTGAGTGGATAAATCGACACGAGTCGGAAATCATCTTATGTACGTGTATCATACAACATTTTACTAAGCATTGTGCGAGGAAATAAAAAAATATATCTGAACCAAGCAAAAATTAATAAAATGGCGGGCTTATTCAAGAGCGCTCAGCATAACCACAGATTAACAAAAAATTCCTCGGGCATATCACTGCGCATTATGCAAATAGCTGTCACGTCGTAACGCAAAAAGGCACGAGTAAAATATACGTTCTGCCAAACATATTTAATGAATATTTAAAATTAATAATTTATTCGGCATTCGGCTTCGCCTCATGTAATAAACCTACGCTCGTGTTTTAATAACCCCTATTATATGACAATTGCATAAACTATTATTATACATATTTGTATACTCACAAAACTCTTTCAAGAGCAGTGATAATAGTGTTAAGGTGTTCCCTCACTTGGAGCATTCACCTTGCGTTCGTAATGTAATGTTACACAGTCGAGCATTACATAAGTGTGAGAGGAGAACTGAGCATTACAGTGCGCAACCAGTAATATTACAAATTCGAGCATTACATTGGTGAGGGAGGAGAACTGAGCATTTACATGTACCATGCAGCTACATTTTGAGAAAATCGAATCTGAAATGTTACATTACAGGCGAATGCTCGTCAAGTCAGGGAGGCAGTACTGTAATATAATGTTCAAAATCGAATCTCAAATGTTACATTACAGGCGAATGCTCGTCAAGTCAGGGAGGCAGTACTGTAATATAATGTTCAAAATCGAATCTCAAATGTTACATTACAGGCAAATGCTCGTCAAGTCAGGGAGGCAGTATTGTAATGAAATGCTCAAAATCGAATCTCAAATATTACATTACAGGCGAATGCTCGTCAATCAGGGAGGCAGTATTGTAATGTAATGCTCATAATCAAATCTCAAATTTTACATTACAGGCGAATGCTCGTCAATCAGGGAGGCAGTATTGTAATGTAATGCTCATAATCAAATCTCAAATTTTACATTACAGGCGAATGCTCGTCAGTCAGGGAGGCAGTATTGTAATGTAATGCTCAAAATCAAATCTGAAATGGTAAATTACAGGCGTACGCTCCAGGTGAGGGTGCGCCTTTAGGAAGAAGATACAAAATTAGCGATTATTTTAGTTACAAGCACTCACTCTTCAGAAGAATCCTCTGAGCTGCTAGCTTCCGAAGATGATGAGGCAGATCCGGAACCACTGCTTTCCGGCTCCGAGTAGAAGCTTTTGTTTTTCTGTGAATGGTTAGATACATCACAATAAATCGCCGAAACATTTGACCAGTGTCTGAAAGATTAACTCTTGAGCTATGGGTCTGAGGCAAATCTCTGCAATCATGCCATTGTAAAGGTTTGGGCATAATTTGACCCGCTTTGCGAAGAGTGGCGGACGTTAACCAAAATAGTTTTAAACTAAAGAGAATGTGACCTTTCATTGCATATATTTATTTGATTAATAAAAAAAAATAATTATAAAAATCAAAATACCCGACTGCTGTGAAGTCGGGTATTTTGTGAAGAAAATCATGCTGTGCAGTCGGAGGATACATCTGGTTTTGGTCCGCCAGCTCGCGAATATAAATAAAATAACCGGCCAAGTGCGAGTCGGACTCGCGCAAGTAGGGTTCCCTACCATTATCGCAAAAAACGGCAAAAAAATCACGTTTGTTGTATGGGATAAACTTAAATATTTAATGTTATACTGTTTTTAGTATTTGTTATTGCGGCAACAGAAATACATCATCTGTGAAAATTTCAACTGTCTAGCTATCACGGTTCATGAGATACAGCCTGGTAACAGATGGACAGAGAGAGACAGATGGACCGCGGAGTCTTAGTAATAAGGTACCGTTTTTACCCTTTCGTTACGGAACCCTAAAAATCAAACGATCTAAGAGGACTGGTCCGTACAAATCACCTCTTAAAACCCTTTATTTTGATACCCCACACGAAAAGAAAAAATTTGTCCCCACAAAATGGCGCCCAAAATCCGCAATTTTTTTATTTTCCAATTTTAATGTATTCCGTGACACTCGCAGGGTTAATAGGAATCGATTGACGTAAGAATCATCACACATAGGAACAAACATACATACATACATAGACTGATAAACACATTACCCTCCTTCGGCAGTCGGGTAAAAATCAACAGGTTCGATTCCTGGCTAAGAATATTGAGTTTTCAAAAAAATGTGTGTGTGTACCAGAGTACACAGGTAAGAAGTGAAACTTCTTTACGACATATCATTTTTGTACTATTTGCAACTTCACGAAAATGGGGTAGATAAGGCTTAAGCCTTAAGAAAAACAATTTTTTCCATATTAAATTAAAGCTATTTTATTATTATAGACATGCATACAATTAATGAGTAATTTATTTTATCATTGTTCTTATTATAATATCATTGCTATTGTTGTATTTCATCAATAATGATAGCATCATTATAACTATTGTTGTAAAAAAAAAAAAAAACATAAAAAAAAATCTCCCATACGTCGATAAAGAAGTTTCACTCAAAAGCCCATAATGCACTTTTGTTTTTATCAAAACGGTCCCGAGACTCCTTCCAGTGTTTGTAGCTTTTCCTCTTGGTTTCGGATCTGGCCCACTTCAAAACTCAACCTGTATACGATAATTTTATATATCGGAGGAAGGTAAATGATTAATAATTAGGAACAAAGAAATATCGCTTGTTGTTCAATGTTAACCTTTGAACATCGAATCAGCACTTGGCCCGGCGACGACTACACGAGCGGCCTAGTTAAAATAATGACTGAGTTGCATCTTACACGCATGAAACACATACAACTTTGTATAATAGTGTGTATTAAGTTAAATTAGTATATAAGCTGTACATCTTGTAAAATAAAGCAGATTTGAATTTTATATTCTTGTCTCATTACCCCTCACTGTGGCCAAGACACCTTTAGCCATCTCTGATCAGTCCCGTGAGTCTGCGGGCTGGCAGTGAGTTTATCCTTCCCGAACCTGGACATCCTGTCTACTATCCGTCTGTAACCTTAGGTCGCATGGTGCAGACATCCTGAACTTATTTATATATTTATATATCACTACTAGGTATATGGTAGGTTAGGGCTGTAGGGCTTATAGGGATTATAGTCGTAGGGACTGTTAGGCTTATAGGTTCAGTAGGCGCGTGACGTATCATATCCCTACATGTACTAACGCACCCTCAACAGTATTGCGACTTCACGTGACATCTGTTTGGAGTGGTTAGACATTTTGGTCCTTCGAGCCGGATTTTTTGACGTAGGTAAGCCAGCAGGTGTGTAAACTTATTAATTCAGGTTTGTTCAATTGGCAACATTTAGCTTCTGATCAATTCTCAGTTCGATTTTATTCGATTGACAACACTTTATTTTTCTTATGTCAAAATACTCGATTTGGATTGGATAATACAAGCAGTAATTTGCCGGATGAGGTTCTCTTAGCCAATAAAAAGCAGGAGTGTCATAGAGGCACTCTGAGTGGGTTCTCCCGCCATATTGTGTCGTGAAGTTAGAAAAGATACGCGCGGACTCGCGTTTTGGGAGTTAAAAAGAGTTGAGAGAAAAAGAGTTGAGAAGTAGCCTAAAGTGGCGTGTGTGAACTTGAACAAGTGTGTTTAAGTTGGGAAAAAGCGAAACGATTGGTGGCCGAATCCGCTGGTTTGATAAAATTGGAACAAGAACTATCTCTAAAACGGCATAAGTTACCTGCTTTGTGCATCGCATACCCACGATATGCCCACAGACCGAGGGTATTATTGAAGATAGCCCTCCTATTTCCGATATATATATTTTTCGACATTCCCGTGACTCAAATGAATGTGATTAATGCCGTAGTAAATCAGAGTCATATATCAACACATTCTGCTATATTATGTTTGTGAACGCCAAGGGTATGGTTTCCATTCTAACCCCGAGTTTCTCAGCTCTAAAGTACAGCAGAATTAATGTGACAACTTGTCAATCACGCGTTATCTGCTGTGATTGGCTGTTGAAAATACATTCAACCAATCACAGCGGATAACGCGTTCTTGCGCGCGTGATGTCACTGGACCTTTAGATTTTTGTTTTCTCGCAACGTTTCTGTGCGTTTACATAGGAGTCCCGTGCGTTGCCAATGTTTGTCACGATTTCTTTTAATTACGGCAAAGATATTGTTGAAATCTGCACACAGCAAAAGTGCTTTGGACGAGGTCAATACGACAGCATCTTGAAATAAAATTATCAATTAAAAATCTTTTTTTAAAACAAGCTTTTTTACCCGACTGCCGAAGGAGGCTAATGTGTTTATCAGTCTATGTATGTATGTTTGTTCCTATGTGGCGTTCTAGAGGTAGAGACCAAACGCGTTGGCCGATTTTGATGATTCTTACGTCAAACGATTCGTCTGAAACCTTCGAGTGTCACTGGCTACATTAAAAAAGGAAAATTTAAAAAATGGCTGATAATGGGCGCCATTTTGTGGGGGCAAAATTTTTTTTTTTCTTCCATACCCATCGTGTGGGGTATCAAAATAAAAGGTTTTAAGAGGTGATTTCATAAATATATAACACTTATGTGTTTGAATGTACGTAATTCTAAAAAAAAATAACAAAAAAATTGTAAATAAAAAAAGTTAATAAAAAAAAATAAAAAAAGCTCGTCTGCTTGAAAAGCGAACTAAAAAGACGTAAACAAGAAGAAAATCATGATGTACAGTCGGGGGATACATCTGGTTTTGGTCCGCCAGCTCGCGAATATGTATCCTCCGACTGCGCAGCATGATTTTCTTTTTGTTTACGTCTTTTTAGTTCGCTTTTCAAGCAGTCGGGTTTTTTGATTTTTTAAATTAACTTTTTTTATTCGTATTCTTCTCAGAAAACCCTTTCATTTGATACCTATATCATGGCAGTGAAAAAAAATAACTAGTCCGTCATCTTTGGCCGTCCGCCATATTGGATTTAGAAAGACGTCACTTAGCTAACCGTGCATTGTCACCCAAACTAAACGTGTATGCAAAATTTCATCTAAATCGGTGGAGGATAACTGCTTTAAAATTCAGTTGCAAGATTTGACCCGAACACACTTACATACATACATTGCAAGTTAAATAAAAGCTTGTAAAATGATACATTCTAAAAGATTGTTTATCTACACTCACAACGTAATGTTCCAAATACGAATTCAAAAAATATTGTATAAACACGTACTTTATATTCGTGGATAGGTAAAATTAAAAAAAAAAACCATTACAGTTCAACATTTTCCTTCGATTTTCAAACAACTGCATCATAAAATAACTTTTTAATTTTTATAGCACACTTTTACTTTTTAATTTTCTGGCGCGTATGGGCTGTAGTAAAGAAGTTTCATTGTCTGTGGATGCGCGCGCTGCGCAATGAGAATCTAAATTGCCCGCCATACCAAATATTTTTCCCGTTCCACTTTTTTTTTATTTCAACTATGTGAGTGTAGATAAAGTAGTGTATGCAACGGCATATAATTAGGTATTAAAACACTCGCGTAATATTATTATCAAATTCGGCTTCGCCTCATTTGATAAACCTACGCTCGTGTTTTAATAACCCCTATTATATGGCCATTGCATAAACTACTATTATGGCAAGACCACAAGGGAGGTGTTTAGAATTGAATCGATCCTGCTTATAGCGACCTTTGCTTATAGAGTTTACCTGTGAATCATCATGATTGTCAGCCGGCGCGTCGTGCTTGGCGGGCACGATCTCGCGGAGGTGCGCCGCCAGCGTGGCGCGCGGGTTGCCGGGCAGGCCGCGGTAGCCGCCCGCGGCCGAGCCGATGTATTGCGAGAGAGAGCCCACTGTGAATGTGCCGCGGTCTGCCAACCAAGCAGAGTGTAAGTGTAAGGCAAACTTTGTAACGATTGAAAATAACATAATAAGGTCAGTAGTGTCCTCAAGTGATAAAAATTAGAATTTTATATTACAGTTTAATATACATCAGAAAGATGGCGCTAATGTCTAATCTATTTAACAATATTATTTAGATATATTGGTACCCTACCTATGTAGGTAAGGTACCAATGTCATTTTTTCTTAATTTTTTTTTCATATGATCCTTCTCCGTACAATAACAAATACAACAAAAGAAAAATTAGTACAAAAAATAAAAAAACGAGTACAAAAAAATTAGTACAAAAATTAAATGCGAACTAAAAAGACGCAGACACATATTCTCTAAGATGTATCCTCCGACTGCACAGCATTATATTTTTCTTGTTTACCTCTTTTTAGTTCGCTTTTAAAGCAGTCGGGTTTTTTGATTTTTGTATTAATTTTTTTATTTATACTTTGATTTTTTTTTCGAATTAGGTACATTTAAACATATAAGCGTTATATACTTTTGAAATTGCATCTTAAAACCCTTTATTTTGATACCCCACACTATGGTATAGGAAGAAAAATAAATTTGAGCCCCCACAATATGGCGCCCAAGAGCCGCCATTTTTCTATTTTCCAATTTTAATGTAACCAGTGACACTCGCAAGAAATAGACGAATCGATTGACGTATGAATCATCAAAATCGGCCAACGCGTTTGGTCTCTTAAAGCCTGTGCTACACGGTCGCCAACCAAGCCAAAAACCAAGGTCACCTTGGTCGGAAGCGGCCGTTCCCGACCGTGTAGACAGTGGTTGCCAACCAAATTTAGCATGACCTTCCAACGCCCTTGGTCGGTGTGCGTGCGTTGCCAACGAGTTGGTCGGCGACTTGTTTGATGCCGTGTAGACGCTTGTTGACAACCACGCGTATGACAGTCGCGCTCATATAATAGTAATCTTTGGTCGCGCTTCTGCAGGCGGCGAGCGCAGACGCACGCGCAAAAAATGGCTCAACAGAGCGAACGCAATGTAATAACGGAACTTATCGATATATACAGAGACTTGTTCTGTCTTTGGGATTTGACATCAGAGTCATGTATAGAAGCAACTGAAAAAAAATTCATGGGATATTTTTTTTAAAGTATATTCTTTTACTTTTAATGTACCTATAATAAATATACTAGCTTCTGCCAGCGGCTTCGCCCGCGTGAAAAGTGTTTCCTTATCCCAAGGGAACATTATACCGGGATAAAAAGATGCATAGGTGCTATTCCAAATTATAATCTATCTCCGAGGCAAAATTCATCCTGATCCGCTCAACAATTTTAGCTTGATTGAGCAACACACATACATTCATCCATCAAAACTTTCGCATTTATAATATTAATAAGAAGATAGTAAGATTAGAGTTTAGTTTTAAAGTTTATTAGTATATTCTTTTTGAAGTTTTGATAGGCAAGGCGCCATGAAGTCGTTGTAATGAAAGTACGAGTAAAGAAAGTATGAAGGTACGAGCGTAAATGCGTCCTCTCTGCGCGGCGTTCTAAACATACTGAGGTTGGGACCTTGTCGCAAACCGTGTAGCCGGCATCGCCCGACGCGCTTCCGACCAAGGTGTCCTTGGTTTTTGTCGCGGTCGGCAACCGTGTAGCACAGGCTTAAGCGCCACATAGGAACAAGCATACATACATACATAGATTGATACATACTTAGGCAGTCGGGTAAAGAAGAATAAGCGAAATCAGTCCAGCCGTTCACGCGTGATGCCGTGACCAAGGGAAAAAGGGATTCATTTATATATAAATAGATTAATTAAATTTTATATTGAAATTAGGAAACTTAATGCATGTCATTGATGAGCGGACTACCAACTTAACAGGAAAAAGAACGCTCAAGGTTTATTTTATTTTAATTTTGGTGGTTTTCGAACACATATAGAAAGAAGAAGTGTTGTATAGATACATGAAGCGTCAGGGATTATAACCGAACTCCCTAATGGCTGGCTTACTGTGTAAATAAGGACCACCCGGTTATGCGGTTGGCAAGATGTACGATCCTTTAGAATGTGCGTCTTGCAGCTTCACTTAATTTCGATATATCCTAAGAAAGTCGATTAAAACCTGACTCGAGGCAGAAAAGGGACCAACAACGTTGCATTTATATGAGGTACGCTATGCGAATCAGTTTAATTTGTCTGAATATCCACGCGTTGTATCAACCATGCGTTATGAATCTCATCATGATTTTTCTTCTTGGCAGGGTCATATTTAACAACATCTTATGAGGATGATGACTTGAGAAAATCACAGCCCAAGATTTAAGCAGCAGGATCCGAATACAGATGTCTTCATGGTGTAGTTGATGCATAGATACAACTGCACAGGCTGAACGATGCTGTTTGTGACAGTATATCTCCAGTGTTGAATCTTAAGGGTATATGTATCCCTTCTAATATAAGTTGTGCTTATTTAGTAATATTCATCAAAACTTCAGTGACAACTGTATTTGTGAGAAGAATAAATTAGTTGAGAAGACCAAGTGAAAGACTTTACTTTAATCGATACCTCATGCGAAACCATCCCCATTAGTCTCACGCATTTAACCACTGGCTAAGTTGGTGAGTAAGGAAAAATTAACCTACAAGTTGTAAGAGTCAAGGGAATTGGAACTCACCCTCGGTTTTTGTCAAGAAACTATAAGCGCATCACTAAATAAAAGCAAATTCATTTAAGTTACCACAGTAGTTAACCAACATTTCACAGTTCGCGCCAAACTTCTTGGTCGTCCTGAAGTTGGCTACAATGGCTGCGCAGTTGTAAATCTCATATAAAAATTAGAATTAAAAACTGTAAACCGACTAGGGTCTTTTATCCTATTTTACCCGAGCCATAATAACGAATCGATTGATACCTTATTTATCAAAATCGACAGCTTTTCATAATTTTATCCTTAACATTGAATTTTTATTTGATTAGAATTATTTATATATGGATTATTATTTTAAAATTTTAGTGATATTTGTGACATATTGTGTCATTTAAAAATTTTTCTTAGACATTGAATATTTTAATTGACATGGATAATTATTTAGAATTTGAGACATATTATTGATTTTTTTATAATTTTATCTTTTTCATTGAATTTTTAATTCACTTGTATTTTTTGTTTCGGATTATCATTATTTATTACCTGACTGCCAAAGGAGGGTAATGTGTTTATCAGTCTATGTATGTATATATGTATGTATGTTTGTTCGTATGTGGCGTTCTAGAGACCAAACGCGTTGGCCGGTTTTGATGGTTCTTACGTCAATCGATTCGTCGTAACCCTGCGAGTGTCACTGGCTACATTAAAATTGGAAAATAGAAAAATGGCGGCTTTTGGACACCATATTGTGGGGTCCCAAATTTTTTTTCCTTCCTAGCCTATCGTATGGGGTATGTAAATAAAGGGCTTTAAGAGGTGATTTCAAAAATATATAACACTTATATGTTTGAATGTACCTAATTCTAAAAAAAGATAAGTAAAAAGTTATAAATAAAAAAGTTAATTAAAAAAATCAAAAATCCCGACTGCTTAAAAAGCGAACTAAAAATATGTAAACAAGAAGAAAATCATGCTGTGCAGTAGGAGGATACATCTGGTTTTGGTCAGCCAGCTCGCGAAATATATCCTCCGACTGCACAGCATGAATTTCTTCTTGTTTACATCTTTTTAATTCGCTTTTTAAGCATTCGGGTTTTTTGATATTTTTAATCAACATTTTTTTTGTTAATCTATTATAATCACTACATCCGGCTTCGGTTTCTCCGGCAAGAATATATCAGCGACATAGTGATGTAGGACCTTCCCAGCTTGTGGCTCAATGATACTACAGACAACTTACCTTTAAAACTACTCTGTATATCAGGCTTCGGTTTCTCCGCCAAGAATATATCAGCAACATAGTGATGTAGGACCTTCCCAGCTTGTGGCTCTATGATACTACAGACAACTTACCTTTAAAACTACTCTGTATACCAGGCTTTGGTTTCTCCGGCAAGAATATATCAGCGACATAGTGATGTAGGACCTTCCCAGCTTGTGGCTCTATGATACTACAGACAACTTACCTTTAAAACTACTCTGTATATCAGGCTTTGGTTTCTCTGGCAAGAATATATCAGCGACATAGTGATTTAGGACCTTCCCAGCTTGTGGCTCTATGATACTACAGACAACTTACCTTTAAAACTACTCTGTATATCAGGCTTTGGTTTCTCCGGCAAGAATATATCAGCGACATAGTGATGTAGGACCTTCCCAGCTTGTGGCTCAATGATACTACAGACAACTTACCTTTAAAACTACTCTGTATATCAGGCTTCGGTTTCTCCGCCAAGAATATATCAGCAACATAGTGATGTAGGACCTTCCCAGCTTGTGGCTCTATGATACTACAGACAACTTACCTTTAAAACTACTCTGTATATCAGGCTTTGGTTTCTCCGGCAAGAATATATCAGCGACATAGTGATGTAGGACCTTCCCAGCTTGTGGCTCAATGATACTACAGACAACTTACCTTTAAAACTACTCTGTATATCAGGCTTTGGTTTCTCCGGCAAGAATATATCAGCGACATAGTGATGTAGGACCTTCCCAGCTTGTGGCTCTATGATACTACAGACAACTTACCTTTAAAACTACTCTGTATATCAGGCTTTGGTTTCTCCGGCAAGAATATATCAGCGACATAGTGATGTAGGACCTTCCCAGCTTGTGGCTCTATGATACTACAGACAACTTACCTTTAAAACTACTCTTTATATCAGGCTTTGGTTTCTCCGGCAAGAATATATCAGCAACATAGTGATGTAGGACCTTCCCAGCTTGTGGCTCTATGATACTACAGACAACTTACCTTTAAAACTACTCTGTATATCAGGCTTTGGTTTCTCCGGCAAGAATATATCAGCGACATAGTGATGTAGGACCTTCCCAGCTTGTGGCTCTATGATACTACAGACAACTTACCTTTAAAACTACTCTGTATATCAGGCTTTGGTTTCTCCGGCAAGAATATATCAGCGACATAGTGATGTAGGACCTTCCCAGCTTGTGGCTCTATGATACTACAGACAACTTACCTTTAAAACTACTCTGTATATCAGGCTTTGGTTTCTCCGGCAAGAATATATCAGCGACATAGTGATGTAGGACCTTCCCAGCTTGTGGCTCTATGATACTACAGACAACTTACCTTTAAAACTACTCTGTATATCAGGCTTTGGTTTCTCCGGCAAGAATATATCAGCGACACAGTGATGTAGGACCTTCCCAGCTTGTGGCTCTATGATACTACAGACAACTTACCTTTAAAACTACTCTGTATATCAGGCTTTGGTTTCTCTGGCAAGAATATATCAGCGACATAGTGATTTAGGACCTTCCCAGCTTGTGGCTCTATGATACTACAGACAACTTACCTTTAAAACTACTCTGTATATCAGGCTTTGGTTTCTCCGGCAAGAATATATCAGCGACATAGTGATGTAGGACCTTCCCAGCTTGTGGCTCTATGATACTACAGACAACTTACCTTTAAAACTACTCTGTATATCAGGCTTTGGTTTCTCCGGCAAGAATATATCAGCGACATAGTGATGTAGGACCTTCCCAGCTTGTGGCTCTATGATACTACAGACAACTTACCTTTAAAACTACTCTGTATATCAGGCTTTGGTTTCTCCGGCAAGAATATATCAGCGACATAGTGATGTAGGACCTTCCCAGCTTGTGGCTCTATGATACTACAGACAACTTACCTTTAAAACTACTCTGTATATCAGGCTTTGGTTTCTCCGGCAAGAATATATCAGCGACATAGTGATGTAGGACCTTCCCAGCTTGTGGCTCTATGATACTACAGACAACTTACCTTTAAAACTACTCTGTATATCAGGCTTTGGTTTCTCCGGCAAGAATATATCAGCGACATAGTGATGTAGGACCTTCCCAGCTTGTGGCTCTATGATACTACAGACAACTTACCTTTAAAACTACTCTGTATATCAGGCTTTGGTTTCTCCGGCAAGAATATATCAGCGACATAGTGATGTAGGACCTTCCCAGCTTGTGGCTCTATGATACTACAGACAACTTACCTTTAAAACTACTCTGTATATCAGGCTTTGGTTTCTCCGGCAAGAATATATCAGCGACATAGTGATGTAGGACCTTCCCAGCTTGTGGCTCTATGATACTACAGACAACTTACCTTTAAAACTACTCTGTATATCAGGCTTCGGTTTCTCCGGCAAGAATATATCAGCGACATAGTGATGTAGGACCTTCCCAGCTTGTGGCTCAATGATACTACAGACAACTTACCTTTAAAACTACTCTGTATATCAGGCTTTGGTTTCTCCGGCAAGAATATATCAGCGACATAGTGATGTAGGACCTTCCCAGCTTGTGGCTCTATGATACTACAGACAACTTACCTTTAAAACTACTCTGTATATCAGGCTTTGGTTTCTCCGGCAAGAATATATCAGCGACATAGTGATGTAGGACCTTCCCAGCTTGTGGCTCTATGATACTACAGACAACTTACCTTTAAAACTACTCTTTATATCAGGCTTTGGTTTCTCCGGCAAGAATATATCAGCAACATAGTGATGTAGGACCTTCCCAGCTTGTGGCTCTATGATACTACAGACAACTTACCTTTAAAACTACTCTGTATATCAGGCTTTGGTTTCTCCGGCAAGAATATATCAGCGACATAGTGATGTAGGACCTTCCCAGCTTGTGGCTCTATGATACTACAGACAACTTACCTTTAAAACTACTCTGTATATCAGGCTTTGGTTTCTCCGGCAAGAATATATCAGCGACATAGTGATGTAGGACCTTCCCAGCTTGTGGCTCTATGATACTACAGACAACTTACCTTTAAAACTACTCTGTATATCAGGCTTTGGTTTCTCCGGCAAGAATATATCAGCGACACAGTGATGTAGGACCTTCCCAGCTTGTGGCTCTATGATACTACAGACAACTTACCTTTAAAACTACTCTGTATATCAGGCTTTGGTTTCTCTGGCAAGAATATATCAGCGACATAGTGATTTAGGACCTTCCCAGCTTGTGGCTCTATGATACTACAGACAACTTACCTTTAAAACTACTCTGTATATCAGGCTTTGGTTTCTCCGGCAAGAATATATCAGCGACATAGTGATGTAGGACCTTCCCAGCTTGTGGCTCTATGATACTACAGACAACTTACCTTTAAAACTACTCTGTATATCAGGCTTTGGTTTCTCCGGCAAGAATATATCAGCGACATAGTGATGTAGGACCTTCCCAGCTTGTGGCTCTATGATACTACAGACAACTTACCTTTAAAACTACTCTGTATATCAGGCTTTGGTTTCTCCGGCAAGAATATATCAGCGACATAGTGATGTAGGACCTTCCCAGCTTGTGGCTCTATGATACTACAGACAACTTACCTTTAAAACTACTCTGTATATCAGGCTTTGGTTTCTCCGGCAAGAATATATCAGCGACATAGTGATGTAGGACCTTCCCAGCTTGTGGCTCTATGATACTACAGACAACTTACCTTTAAAACTACTCTGTATATCAGGCTTTGGTTTCTCCGGCAAGAATATATCAGCGACATAGTGATGTAGGACCTTCCCAGCTTGTGGCTCTATGATACTACAGACAACTTACCTTTAAAACTACTCTGTATATCAGGCTTTGGTTTCTCCGGCAAGAATATATCAGCGACATAGTGATGTAGGACCTTCCCAGCTTGTGGCTCTATGATACTACAGACAACTTACCTTTAAAACTACTCTGTATATCAGGCTTTGGTTTCTCCGGCAAGAATATATCAGCGACATAGTGATGTAGGACCTTCCCAGCTTGTGGCTCTATGATACTACAGACAACTTACCTTTAAAACTACTCTGTATATCAGGCTTCGGTTTCTCCGGCAAGAATATATCAGCGACATAGTGATGTAGGACCTTCCCAGCTTGTGGCTCTATGATACTACAGACAACTTACCTTTAAAACTACTCTGTATATCAGGCTTTGGTTTCTCCGGCAAGAATATATCAGCGAAATAGTGATGTAGGACCTTCCCAGCTTGTGGCTCTATGATACTACAGACAACTTACCTTTAAAACTACTCTGTATATCAGGCTTTGGTTTCTCCGGCAAGAATATATCAGCGACATAGTGATGTAGGACCTTCCCAGCTTGTGGCTCTATGATACTACAGACAACTTACCTTTAAAACTACTCTGTATATCAGGCTTTGGTTTCTCCGGCAAGAATATATCAGCGACATAGTGATGTAGGACCTTCCCAGCTTGTGGCTCTATGATACTACAGACAACTTACCTTTAAAACTACTCTGTATATCAGGCTTTGGTTTCTCCGGCAAGAATATATCAGCGACATAGTGATGTAGGACCTTCCCAGCTTGTGGCTCTATGATACTACAGACAACTTACCTTTAAAACTACTCTGTATATCAGGCTTTGGTTTCTCCGGCAAGAATATATCAGCGACATAGTGATGTAGGACCTTCCCAGCTTGTGGCTCTATGATACTACAGACAACTTACCTTTAAAACTACTCTGTATATCAGGCTTCGGTTTCTCCGGCAAGAATATATCAGCGACATAGTGATGTAGGACCTTCCCAGCTTGTGGCTCTATGAACCTGCGCAGCATGCGCGCTCGGTCGCGCACGTCGTAGCTGACGTCATAGCGCGCGAGCGACACGACGTAGCGGCACACTGGGGTGGTGTCGGGCTGCGTGACGGACAGTTTCACTGCGAGGGACAGCAGTTGGAGCTTTACGAGTTCGTCCTGTGGAAGAAATTTTGAGGTAGGTATATTTGTGGTGCGTTTCTTTTTCAGATATTGTACATGTCGGGTTTAGTCAATAGTACGGACGTCAAAACAAATCGCAAGCACGCCATCTGGCGGTAAAGCAAGAACAACTACGCATTGGCGCGCTTTTTCTAACGGCTTCCGTGGTAGGGATAGCAGAATAGAACACGGGTTGAGTACTGACCGCCTTGGAGCTAAGACTTTGTAGAATCAGTGTCGATCCGTAATATTAGTAAGCAAGATTGTAACTGTGAATATTTGAATAAACCCAGTGTATCGAATAATTTGTGTGATTGCATTTTCACGATTGTACCCACTGACCTGCCCACACACGATGTCGTTAACCTGAGAGAATACATCCTGATTTCCCGATGGTTTGCATCTATCTGCAAGCCTTGATGCGACATCAGAATTAGGATTCGGTCGTGCTAATAAGATCATCGTGCCGTATGGTGCCGGCCGTAAAGAATTCCACCATCCCATGTCTTCCCGTGGGTGTCGTAAGAGGCGACTAAGGGACAAACCAGAGAATGGGCAGCAGCGTTCTCTGTGCTTTTATAACAACCATACTGCGATCGCCAACCCGCCTGCCAAGCGTGGCGATTATGGCAAAACCCCCCCCATGAATAGCACAAATAAAAAATGGCCCCTAGTGCCCGGCAGCCTGCCTACCCTCGACTACGGTAGCGGTCGAGTTTACGGCATGGCAAGGGGTGCCAAGAATCTCCGGACGGGATCCGGCTACCCCAACAAACACCGACGACTGGACCTGGCAACATACAACACGCGCACACTTCGGACCGACGAAAAGATCACCGAACTCGAAGAGGAATTGAGCAGGTTGCGATGGAGTATTATAGGGTTATCTGAAGTCCGAAGAGAGGGGGAGGACTCGATAATCCTCAAATCCGGCAACCTGCTCTATTTCCGAGAGGGTGACCGGCAGTCCCAGGGTGGTGTCGGGTTTATCGTCCACAAGTCCCTTGTGAACAACGTGGTGAAGATCGAGAGTGTGTCGACCAGGGTGGCGTACCTGATACTCAGAATATCCGCAAGATATTCGCTGAAGGTCATACAGGTCTACGCCCCAACCTCGGCACACCCCGACGACGAGGTAGAGACCATGTATGAGGATATCTCCAGAGCCATGCATGGTTTCAAAACTCACTTCACCGTTGTCATGGGGGACTTCAACGCGAAACTGGGCAAACGAGACGAGGATGAGCTGCAAGTGGGGCAATTTGGAGTTGGACATCGGAACCACCGGGGTCACCTACTGGCCAGTTTTATGGAGAAGGAGGGCCTCTATATGATGAACTCCTTCTTCAAAAAGCGTGAACATAGGAAGTGGACCTGGCAGAGCCCCGATGGTGCAACAAAAAATGAGATCGACTTCATCATGTCAACCAGGAAGCAAATGTTCAATGATGTCTCTGTGATCAATTCGGTAAAAACCGGGAGCGATCACCGCATGGTTAGAGGCACATTGAACATTAATATTAAGCTTGAAAGGTCTCGACTGATGAAGTCCACGCTCCGTCCAGCACAGATTCAGGTCCAAAACCCCGAGAGCTTTCAGCTCGAACTCCAGAATCGTTTCGAGTGTCTAGGGAGCTCAGTGGACGAATACAATGACGGGTTCGTGGAAGCTGTCCATACGGTCGGGTCTAAGTTTTTCAAGACCCGTCGTACAGATAGAAACAAAAAGCTCTCTGATCCTACTCTTAAGCTTATGAAGGAGAGGCGTGAGATGATCCTGCAGTCTTCAGATGAGGCGTGCAAATATCGGCAGCTCAATAGACAGATCTCTAAATCCTTGAAAAGAGACCTCCGCCGCTTTAACACCGAGCGTATTAAAGACGCGATTGAGCGAAATAAAGGCTCCAAGGTATTTGCAAGGGATCTAGCTATTGGGCAGAGCCAGCTCACGAGACTGAAGACCGACGATGGCAGGATCGTATCCGCCAAACCGGAGCTTCTGAGGGAGATCGAGACATTCTATGGGCAGTTGTACACATCAATCAGCAAGCCCGTTGCGAGTCTAGCAAACGACCCAAGAGCTAGATTGACCCGACACTATACCGAAGATATCCCGGACGTCAGCCTGTACGAGATTAGGATGGCTCTGAAACAGCTTAAAAACAACAAGGCGCCGGGTGATGACGGAATCACGGCTGAACTCCTGAAGGCGGGTGGAAAACCGGTCCTTAAGGCCCTTCAGAAGCTGTTTGATGCCGTCATACTCGAGGGCAAAACGCCACAGGCATGGTGCAGGGGTGTGGTGGTACTCTTCTTCAAGAAGGGCGACAATGCCCGACTGAAGAACTATAGGCCCATCTCACTTCTTAGCCATGTCTACAAGTTGTTTTCAAGAGTCATCACGAATCGTCTCGCGCGCAGATTTGACGATTTCCAGCCTCCCGAACAAGCCGGATTCCGAAAAGGCTTTAGCACCGTAGACCACATACATACGCTGCGGCAGGTCATACAGAAGACCGAAGAGTATAACCTGCCTCTCTGTTTAGCGTTTGTGGACTACGAGAAAGCCTTCGATTCGATCGAGACTTGGGCAGTACTGCAATCTCTCCAACGGTGCCAGATCGACTACCGGTACATTGAGGTGTTGAAGTGTTTGTACAAAAACGCCACCATGTCAGTCCGTCTTCAGGATCAGACCTCGAAACCAATCCTTCTCCAGCGCGGCGTGAGACAGGGAGACGTCATTTCTCCGAAACTGTTCACTGCTGCGCTGGAGGATGTCTTCAAGGTTCTGGATTGGAAGTCGCTTGGCATCAACGTTAATGGCGAGTACATCACTCACCTTCGGTTTGCCGACGACATAGTGGTCATGGCTGAGACCATGGAGAGCCTCAGTACAATGCTCGATGACCTCAATAGAGCTTCCGAAAGAGTGGGTCTTAAAATGAACATGGACAAAACCAAGGTCATGATGAATGCCCATGTAACACCCACTCCTATCAAGATCGGAGACTGTTTACTTGAAGTTGTAGATGATTATGTCTACCTGGGACAAACAATCCAGTTGGGTAGATCCAACTTCGAGAAAGAGGTCAACCGTCGAATCCGACTCGGCTGGGCGGCGTTCGGGAAGTTGCGTGGTATCTTCTCGTCCAATTTACCGCAATGTCTCAAGACAAAAGTCTATGACCAGTGCGTGTTGCCAGTGATCACCTATGGGACCGAGACGTGGTCGCTCACAATGGGCCTTATCAGAAAGCTTAAAGTCACCCAAAGGGCAATGGAGAGGGCTATGCTCGGAATTTCCTTGCGTGATCACGTCAGAAATGATGATATCCGCAGGAGAACCAAAGTTACCGACATAGCCCGAAGAATTGCCAAACTTAAGTGGCAGTGGGCAGGGCACATTGCTCGCAGAACGGATGGCCGTTGGGGCCGAAAAGTTCTGGAATGGCGACCGCGAACCGGAAGACGGTATGTTGGAAGGCCTCCCACTAGGTGGACCGATGACCTGGTTAAGGTTGCGGGAAGGCGCTGGATGCGAGACGCACAGGATCGGTCAATGTGGCGACGCCTGGGGGAGGCCTATGTCCAGCAGTGGACGTCTTTCGGCTGAAATGATGATGATGATGATGATGATGAATAAGATCACACGTAATAACAATGCTAGTGAAAATGGTTACATTCTTGCAAAAAAAAAATCGCGGTGTCTGTTGCGACTACCCTCAGTCTTGAATAATAAAAAACCAGTCCGGAACGGAGCAGCAAGGAGGCTAGCAACAACCAAGGAGCTGGACAGGTCAAGAAAGAGCGTGTGGACGTGTGGAAAGATCCATACACACGGATCTTTATGCCAATCTGGTGAGACGTTTTCATTTTGTTATGATTATGGCAAAGAGTGTTCATTATTCAAAATTTTGGTTTTGTGTCCGGTATGGCGGTCAGTGGATCGTCGGGGTGGCCCGTGTCAGGTCATAATTTCATGTTAGTTATCGATGGTCAAGTTTAGGTGTTGTTGAAGGGTTATAATTCTACTATCACTGGCAATAACCCTTGACTGGTCTTGGCTGACTATTATTGTTTGGAAGTTAGAACGATATGGTGACAGTGACGTACCTACCTTACACTTCACTCTGGAAAATATGATTATTCCAAATTAAATATTTTGATTAGTTTTATAGTGTGATCTTCTTTTGTGGTCGGAGGGCCAAACTATCTAAAAGGTTGTAAACCCTACCAGGCCTCGTTAATTGCGATTTATAAAAAGTGAAAAATAACTTTATTTTTGGAAGTCGGTGTCTTTGGTAGGTACCAATTTTTTGCGTTATGGACACCGACTTCCAAAAATAAAGTTCATTTTCACTTTGTAGTTTTTTTTTATTTGGAAGGCGGTAGTATTTTTTTGTAATTTTTATTTTTCACTTTTTAGTTGTACCTACCTAATAGGCAAGTTGTTTAGTAAGGTAACTATAATACCAGATAATATTACCCGAATATCATGAAACTTGAACAAAACTGGGTGAAATGAGAGATCTGCGTACCCCTTAAGAGCGTACTGGCGTGATGTTATGTTATGAAATGGTATAAACAATAAACAGACATGCGATTGCAGCAATCCCGAGAGATTTGCCGTAATTTATTGAAGAGTTTTGTTGTATATCTTCGAAGTTCTTCATCAGATCTTCACCAAATTAAAATGGGACCAATTTCGAAACATACTTTTTCAAACAAAAAAATAATTTTCAAAATCGGTCCATAATTGACGGAGATATGCGTGAACATAAAAAAAAACAATCATAATGTCGAACATACTCGTAGAACCTCCTCCGTTTTGGTAAGTCTTTTTTATGTATGTTCCCCGATTACTCAAAGACGCCTGGACCGATTTGGAATATTCTAATTTTGTTTGAAAGGGTATACTTCCCAGTTGGTCCCATAGTCATCAGGTCAGGATCTGATGATGGGATCTTGGAGAAATCGGGAACTCTTCAAATATTATAGGCATACATATAGCGATTTTGGTATTTTCATCAACAATGCAATCATTTGCACTCAGAAAGTATCATTTGGTGAAGTGGAACTGGTGAAGAAGACCACAAGATGGCCAATAGAACTCCTTAATGCTAAGTATGTCATGGGGTATATATATCGCAGGGATATGATGAAAACAGGGAATTGATCAAATCTCTCTAAGAGCGAGCGTAGCGAGCTCGGGAGCTTAGGGCACCCCGACACGGACAGGTTAGGTTCGAAGCTCCCGTCATCTCCTTCATGTTAGGTTACTTTAGACCCTGCATACAGAAATAGGAGCCCCGCGCAGCGGGGCTCCGTCGGCTCTGCCACACAAATACTAATTCAACGTACAAAATAAACCTTTAAATTACTACAGAAAAGTTATTTTTGTCATTTCACTGAACCAATTTTGCTTAGAGATTTGATCAATTCCCTGTTTTCATCATATCCCTGCGACATATATAAGATATCTCGAATAGTTAAACGACTATGATGAAGCCAATACTTATAAATAAACTAGCTGACCCGGCAAACTTTGTTTTGCCATAAAACACCAAAAATTCATCTACCCTACCTACCCTACCCTACCTACCCTACCTACCCTACCCTACCTACCCTACCCTACCTACCCTACCTACCCTACCTACCCTACCCTACCTACCCTACCCTACCTACCCTAACCTACCTACCCTACCCTACCTACCCTACCCTACCTACCCTACCCTACCTACCCTACCCTACCTACCCTACCCTACCTACCCTACCCTACCTACCCTACCCTACCTACCCTACCCTACCCTACCTTTCCTATCCTACCTACCCTACCTACCCTACTTACCCTACCCTACCCTAAACGGGATTAAAAGTATCCTATGTCCTTCTCCTGGTTCTTAGCTACCTCCCTACCAATTTTCAGCCAAATCGGTTCAGCCGTTCGTGAGTTATAAATAGTGTAACTAACACGACTTTCTTTTATACATTTTCCATTTTTTTTTTTTTTTTCAATTGTAAATCTAAACCATTCTCGAATCTCCACGAACACACAAAAAATTTCATCAAAATCGGTCCAGTCGTTTAGGAGGAGTTCAGTCACATACACACGCACACAAGAAATATATATATTAAGATACTAATAGTACTGATGAAAATGGTGCCATCGAACTGATAAAAATCAAAATCAAATGTTTTTTATTTCACATAGGCCTACATGGGCACTTATAAAACGTCGACAAAAGGCGCACGGTTCGGGTTGGTCATTTCCTATGGAGAAGAACCGGCAAGAAACTCCACGGTTACTCTTTTAAAATAAATTGGTTTGTTTTTACAATATTTCCATTTTACAACATTAGTGCTTAGATATGGGGGGACAACGTAGGCCCGACAATAAGTCGTAAGAAACAAAAAACAAAAGTTTGTATAAACGAGATAAGAGTTAACAAATGTTAACAAGCTTCTAGAAATCTAGAAGGCCTACAATGTTCACACATTCACAAAACAATCGGTAAAAGAATCTATACAAAGGTAAATAAAAAAAAAAAAAGTAGGTAGTAAATTTTGACATTCCATTCATAAATAACTTAACATTGTATAAAAATTGAGAACAAATTGATACAATTATATTGTTGCGGCCTAGAACTTGGATACTTTGATTTTGTAAGTTAATTTTAATATTTCTGCACCGGCAACGGTAGTGTATGTGAAACTATTTAATATTAAGATCTTTATGTACCATATAGGTACTCAGAAATAAATAAATCTTATTTTATATATATATAACGTTAGTTTTATTATTGATAGTGAAATAAACAATGTGTTGCTCTGTAAACAAAGAAACGACATTTAACGTTCATTATTCAGTTGTTTAACTTTATAAATCTATCTACAATATTATAATAATGTTTAGTCGCATACACAATATTTTCATAACCTTTAAAACTTCACCATTGACAGCACTACCATACTGACAACGAGTCACGGCAGAATTTAAATAAAGAAACGTTATAATCATTGCTACTGGTAGGTGGTGAACATATAGTGGTGTTGCACCTTTAGGCTAAAATTTACCCTTAGTTAATTGTTTTATTTATTTTTTTATTATTTATATTGTATTTTATGGTATCTGATGACGATTCCTTTCACTCTGCTAATGTTTCCTTCAACTCAACCGCTAATGCAAGTTTTAGTTCTCTGACTGATACCCTTAGCGACATTCTGCGTCGGAACTTCAGCCACCAAAAGCGACACTTGTTTAATGTCTGCCACATCAACGCCCAGAGTGTGCCAAGTCACTACACTGATCTGTACGACACCTTTTCCGACGCCAATGTACACGCTGTTCTGGTTTCTGAGAGTTGGCTCAAACCACATCTCCTTTCTACCACCTACCCCCTTCCACGTTTTATTCTTATCCGCAATGATTGAACTGGGAAGGGAGGGGGTGGTGTTGCTATCTACCTTCGCAGCGATTTGCCTTTCAACATCATTGCTTCATCACCGTCTAACTACAGTGCATCCGCTGAGTATCTCTTTTTGGAGGTTTACGTCGAAGGTGTTAAGACCTTACTTGGTGTTGTTTACTGTCCGCCCACCGTTGACTACTTTTCCAACTTCGAATTAGCACTAGAATCTGTTGGGTCAGAGTATGCACATTGTATAATCATGGGAGATTTCAATACAGACCTGTCTCACCCATCCTCTCGTTCCCGTAAACTCCTACATATCATTGAGTCCGTCAGCCTTCATGTCCTTCCACTGCAACCTACTCACTTCAATGTCTCAGGTGATGACACTTGGCTCGATTTAATCCTTACGTCCTGTCCCTCCCTTGTTTCCTCTCATGGTCAGTGTCCTGCGCCTGGCTTTTCCAATCACGACCTTGTATTCCTCTCCTACACCCTAAAAACACCTAAACTTCCCTCTAAAGTTGTTTTGCCCGCATGGATACAGAAAAACTGCGGCAGGATGCGTCGGAACTAGACTGTAGATGATAAGCTAAGTTTGTTCAATAGGACGGTCCTCGCACTCTACGACAGACACGCTCCTGTCAAGAGGGTTAAACTTAGGCGTTCTCCTGCCCCTTGGATGACGACGGGGGTTCGTATGGCGATGAGGCGCAGGGATCGGGCTTTCCGAAAATTTAGAAGAGATCGCTGTGTTGAAAACAGGAACCTTTTCAAAGCTGCAAGAAATCGGTGTAATCAGGTGATACGCAATGCCAAACGCCGCCATATTCTCAAAAACATACCTTCTTCTTCCCCTGCCGAAATCTGGAAATTCCTTGAAACTCTTGGTATCGGTAGGCCACTTTATGTGGATTTCCCTAAGATGATATCAACCGTCACTTCACACAACCTGTCTTTTGGATTCCCAAATTTTATCTCAGACGGTTGATTTCATTACTGGCCTTCCTGGTCTTATTATAGAACAGTTCCACTTTTCACCGGTTATTTTGGATGAAATCAGAAAGATCATCCTGTCCATAAAATCTAAGGCTGTGAGCCATGATGACATCAGTCGTTACATGGTCACCTTGATCCTCGACTTTCTTCTCCCACCGATTGCCCACATCATCAACTTTTCCCTCGATTCCGGTCAATTCCCATCCCTATGGCGTATGGCCTAGGTACGTCCACTCCCTAAAGTTTTAAATCCCTCCCTACCTAATCATTATCGGCCAATCTCCATACTCCCTTTCCTATACAAAGTGCTCGAGGCCTGCGTCCACAATATTATTATATAAAATAATCTTGTTAGCTCATTCCAGTCTGGATTCAGGCCGGGGCACAGTACTACCTCCGCTCTCCTTAAAGTGACTGGTGACATTAGAGAAGCGATGCAGGATACCAAGGTTACTGTTTTGGTCTTAATTGATTTCTCCTGCCTTTAATGCCGTCAGTCACGATATTCTCCTTTCTATCCTTTCACATCTAATGGTTTCTTCCGAGGCACTGGAGACCACTCCAGTGCCTCCAGAGAACCATCTCTTCCTATCTTCGGGGACGACAGCAGTCGGTTCGCGTTGACGAGAGCTCGTCAAGTTGATGTGACCTGGCTGCTGGTGTTCCGAAAGGCGGTATTCTTTCTCCATTGTTATTCTCCATCTTCATAAATTTTATAACTCATTGTCTTCGGTGTTCGTATCATCTTTATGCCGATGACCTTCAACTTTATGCAGCTGCGCGGGTAGAGAGTTTGTCAGACGCTATAGACGATGTGAACCGGGACTTAGACGCTGTCAAGGATTGGTCTGATAGATTTAGGGTGTCTGTAAACCCCTCAAAATGTCAGGCCATTGTGATTGGAAGCCCGCGCATGATGGGTCGATTGGGGATTAGCTCTCTTCCTCCTATATTTTTTAATGGTACTGTCATCCCCATCAGCCCTAGTGTAAGAGATCTCAGTCTACATCTTGATTCGACGTTAAGCTGGCAAAGTCAGATTTCTAGTGTCAGTCAAAGGGTCAATGGGACTTTGCGATGCCTGTATCGTCTGAGAAACTTTCTACCTGCAAAAACAAAGACCATGCCTGTGCAGACTTTAATTTTCCTTTTAATCGACTATGGTGACGTGTGCTACTTTGACCTAAACGCGGTATTCCTGGATAAGTTGGATAGGCTCTTAAACAACTGCATCCGGTTCGTATTCAACCTCCGGAAATATGACCATGTGTCGAGCTGCAGAACTGAAGTCAAATGGATGCCCATTCGGCAGAGAAGAAAGAACAATGGCGAAATTTTAGCTGACTTAAATTTGATCGTCTGAAAGTGAGTTGTATACGAAAGACATTCTAATAATTGTCTAGGTTTTTTAAAGTATAATTAGGCCTGGTCCAAAATAGATAAAAAAAAACATAATAAATAAAAAGTTATTTGATTTTTTAGTTCATTTCTTTAGCATAGTGTTGCCATTATATATTTTATCTGCTAAGTGACAAGTAGTAACTATATTAAGTAATAATATCATTATTGTATTTATTCCAGTAAATGAGTTAACAATACAGTTTATGTCTAAGTGTAGATGTTCCTTGCAGGTAGGTAAGAATATTCTAGTGTAGTAGAAATAAATGAATTACTTTCAATAAATTATTGGCAAAAAGACTAGTACCCAAGTCTAAAAAAAATATAGCGTGGTTGTTGACGACAACCTTTTGATACACGTCAAAGTCACTTAGTTTAAATAAATATACTCTTTCCAAAGAGTATACTACACATTTCATGCTAAAATAACTAGGTAAGGAAAATACTAATGCGATATTCCCCTTTTACTTCCACGAAATTGAATAATATTACCTATTAAACACATTATTAAAAGTTACCCAGACATAACCTACAAAAGTTTATGACTGAATATTTATTATTCTCTACATTCTCGAACAAAAATTCTTGCACAAACTAATTCAGAACATCACCCTGAGTTAAACAAGATATTTTTCATTTAAAGACTTTCGAATTTAATCTCAGCTAAAGCAATGTATGGGCACCTGCCATTATTCTTTACTCTAAACTATTATAAAACCTAACTTAACAGTATGAGTGCATACAAACGACTGGCGTCCTGTGCCGACTGCCGTATATAATGTAGCGCCTGCGTTAATGTAAATAAACAAACTTATCACGTCAGCAGGGGCGCTACATAGAATAAAAAAAATTGTTTATTTTAATAGAAAGCAAGCAAATAGTAAAACAGTACAACTCTTTGTTTGTGGTTTAAAATGTGACGTCACACGATGCATCAATTATGGCCGCCCCCGTTTTGGATCATTTATTCCATAGATAAAAAATGGCAAATTTGTTTTCCAAAAAAAAAATACTAACATTTAAAATATTGACAAAAAAAAAATGTACATTTATTATTTACCTACAAGCTAACATTTCCAAAACATTCCATATTTTATTGCAATATCTGTCAAATAGCCAATTGGCTAGAGAGCAGTGGAGTGGCATTGGAGGTTTTACTCGAGGGTTTCTATAAGCTTGGCAGCTTTTGCTGCAGCAGAAGTTCTAAAGTTTGTTTGGAATGACTGTGGTACATGGCGCAGGGTAATGATTTAGTTAAAGAGTAGAGCTCTAAAATTTCACTATTTTCATGAAACTAATAATCTAGTTTGGTCAGGTGTAGCCGAACGTTGAGTGGCAACTGTGAGCCTGAGTGGCAACTGTTGGTCTTTATGGCAACTGTAGGCCTGTATGGCAACTGGAGGTCTTTATGGCAACTATAGGCCTGTATGGCAACTGGAGGTCTTTATGGCAACGGAAGGCCTGTATGGCACCTGTAAGCCTGCAAGTCTAGTAAGGAACTTTCTGTAAGGTTAGGAACCTTACAGAAAGTTCCTATTGAGTTATGTGGTTAAAAGAAAGTAAACTCACTTTAGTCGTCTTTAGGCGTGTGGTGAGATTACCATGTTAATAATAATTGTCGGTTTTCTAATTTTGATTACTATGCGTAGATCATATTAGTAAGATACACAAAGCTCAAATACCAATTGAGATAGTAGATGAAGAATTGACGTAACATACGACAGGCTAAATGTCTGTGTGGAACAGGTTTTAAGTTCAGAGAGTTGAGTTGACTCGACATCGTGGGGATGTGCGAGTAGAGCAATTGTGATTGCTAAGAGAGCTATGAGATAGCTAGGAGAGCTATGTGATGGCTAAAGATCGTGAATAAGATACCTGGTGTCTTGTTTCTTTTGTTTCATTTAATGTGACATTAATGACTATCATTGGTACCTACTTGGACTTTGTAATCACGAAGGTTAGGTGCTTTTAGGTACCAAATCAATGATAAAGTTGCTTTTTTTCTTTAAATTGGAAATAGAATTACTCGTTCCTTGTAATAGTGAACAGAGATATTTAAATGATCATGTTTGACTGACTCAAAATGAGAGTATGCGTCAGGATTGGACGAGTAAATACTGTTTGGAAATTTTGTATGTTTCAGAAAACATTTCTTGTATGATGGGAGATTGGTAGGAAGGAGTGGACTAAGAGGACGTGTGGCGCAACACGACATGAGGTGGTATGGAGCAAGTACAAGATGATGATGCATGCGGCCCATGCGGGTGATAGGATGTGGGTAGGTGTGGTTTTAGTCAGTAGGAGTCTGACAGACCCCTCAGCTTTCCCCAAGGGCTAAGGACATCCATTGAGGATTTCCACATGGTTCGATACACTGTTAAAACCTGACAATGAGGAACAGACGAGGACGCCTGTCTTGCAGGAAGGCCGTGTCGGATTTAGTCAATAGTACGGACGTCAAAACAAATCGCAAGCACGCCATCTGGCGGTAAATCAAGAACAACTACGCATTGGCGCGCTTTTTCTAACGGCTTGCGTGGTAGGGATAGCAGAATATGGCTCAATATGGCAGTTGAGTACTGACAGCCTTAGAGCTAACACGTCGTAGAATCAGTGTCGATCCGTAATATTAGTAAGCAAGGATGAACTTGTGTCTATTTGAATATACTCAGTGTATCGAACAACTTGTGTGATTTCATTTTCACGATTATACCTACCGACCTGCCCACACACGATGTCTTAACCTAAAGGAATACATCCTGACTTCCCGATGGTTTATATCTATCGGCCAGCCTTGATGCGACATACATATAAGCACGGGCACCCAACGTGGTTCAAATAAATTGCACTAGATGGCGTGATAAGCTTCGACTTGCTTGTGAGCTTTTGTGAAATATTAAGATTTTCTAGAGGCGATCATAAAAAAAAATGTTCTTGTTTAACTCTCCTAAGCACTAAATTAAGGAATATTGGGCTCTTAACCCATTGAGCGTCTAATCTATATAGATAAAAACCGGCCAAGTGCGTGTCGGGCCACGCGCAGTAATAGGGTTCCGAAGTTGCATAATAATGCGGACTAAAAAGAGGCTTTTGTTGTTGTTACATGAACATTAGAACGGTTTCAGCGGCTCACAAAGTCAAAAAACGGGCCCACATAGGATGAAGTTTTTTTTAATCTATATTCTCGCGTTTGACCACTAGCTCGCCTGATGGTAAGTGATGATGTGGTCTACGGCGAAGCACGCTTGCCTAGATGTAATCTATTCACTCTTGACTTAAACTAAATAAGGACTAACTGGTAACTGAAGAAGGAGTTATAAAATCCAACTTCGCAACTGAAATTAGTAAAATATTATCTATTTGAGTACCACCGCGGGTGCGAATTGCGAAAGGAGCCGATACGAGCGCGCGTTAGAGCCACGGGGAATGGTATAGTTCGTTCCTGGATCCTTGCGTGCACGCTCCTTGTTTATTTCTCTTTCGGAATTAGGTAAAAATCGTATGTAACCTCTAATCTCCTCTAATAATCGTATGTATTCACTATTTCATTCTGGAAAGTTTTACGCTACTCAATTAGTGATGAAGTCGGGTCGAATATTGACTTTATAGAAGGATATCGACAAAAGAAAATAAGTAATTTGCTTGGAAATCGAATCTAATTTGACTTTACTTTTACGTTTGAATTCCAAAACGTCGAAAATACTTCTGCACTAACACAAAATAGATTCCGCGCGATTGCGCCGTATGGACTACGGACTGATACTGCCAACGACTCCGGCCACTCCAATGCGTTATTCGAGCTTAAACATTATTAATTTAGAAATCATTATTATTAAGGATGTTATGATTTTATTTTTGTATATTTTTACATGGTTCATAAGCATATATTTACTATCTGTTTTACACAGCTAACAACGTTATTTAAGTAATTTTTCAATGGCATTTGTACAAAAATTTTACTGTGCCAAGTACATTTTATAAGTTGGTCGACTATTACTCGTAAACTTGTAAAGCCTGTTATGATTTCATTTTTGTATATTTTTACATGGTTCGTAAGCATTATATTTACTCTGTTTTACACAGCTATCAACTTTATTTAAGTAATTTTTCAATGGCATTTATACAAAATTTTTACTGTTTCAAGTACATTTTATAAGTTGGTCGACTATTACTCATAAACTTGTAAAGCCTTGTTATCCGTGATAATTTTCCTTTTAATTTCATTATATTTAGTACTGCCGTGAATTTTTTCACATAGCCAAGAGCAACCATTTCGCTAGCAGGGGGGGGGACACTTGACTCTAACATAAATTTGCAACTTAAAGCTTAATTTTACGCAAACGAATCTCTAAATCGAAAAATGGTTTTAACAAACCCATAATATTTTTGAATGGCTTATCCAACGATAACCCACACTATGGGATAGATGAGAAAAAAAAAATCCCCACTTTACGTTTATGGGAGGTTTTTGAGATTTTATGTTACCACTTTGTCAGAATTATTAATATGTATATACATGCCAAATTATAGCTTTCTAGTACTTAGATTCTCTGAGCAAAGCTGCGGACGGACAGACGGACAGAGCGAAACTATAAGGGTTCCTTGTTGACTTCGGAACCCTAAAAATGAATCCCGATTTCCCTTGGTCACGGCATCACGCGTGAACGGCTGGACCGATTTCGCTTATTATTTTTTTGTTGTGTTTGTTATTATTAGGAGAACGTTCTTATGTAGGGTAGGGTAGGTAGAGTAGGTAGGGTAGGGTAGGGTAGGGTATGTAGTGTAGGTAGAGTAGGGTAGGTAGGGTAGGTAGGGTAGGTAGGGTAGGGTAGGGTAGGTAGGGTAGGTAGGGTAGGTAGGGTAGGTAGGGTAGGTAGGGTAGGTAGGGTAGGTAGGGTAGGTAGGGTAGGTAGGGTAGGTAGGGTAGGTAGGGTAGGTAGGGTAGGTAGGGTAGGTAGGGTAGGTAGGGTAGGTAGGGTAGGTAGGGTAGGTAGGGTAGGTAGGGTAGGTAGGGTAGGTAGGGTAGGTAGGGTAGGTAGGGTAGGTAGGGTAGGTAGGGTAGGTAGGGTAGGTAGGGTAGGTAGGGTAGGGTAGGTAGGGTAGGGTAGGTAGGGTAGGGTAGGTAGGGTAGGGTAGGTAGGGTAGGGTAGGTAGGGTAGGGTAGGTAGGGTAGGGTAGGGTAGGTAGGGTAGGGTAGGTAGGGTAGGGTAGGTAGGGTAGGGTAGGTAGGGTAGGTAGGGTAGGGAAGGTAGGGTAGGGTAGGTAGGGTAGGGAAGGTAGGGTAGGGTAGGTCCAGGGTAGGGTAGGGTAGGTCGGGTAGGGTCGAATTGGCAGGAGGGGAAATCCGGTCGGACTTACACCCAAAGCGCCTCTAAAAGTGAGCCAGTCTGAATAGTGTCAGACTCCAACTGACTAAAAACCCCTCCTGCCTTACATAATCCCGCCAACGAAGCTGGTGGCCATTTTGTGCAAATTCAAATATTTATGGACATCTTTATATATTGATCAAAATATGTAGGTTTAAATAATACAAAAATGCAATAATTTACAAAAAGTGCGGTTTATCTCTAAAATGTGCAAGAAGTGCAGTTTATCACATCAGAATACAAAAGAGCAATTTATCACAGGGAAATTAAATATAAATTTGCCTTACTTTATTTAAGGATAAGAAGCACAACAGTGCTTTTCACCACACAGACAATCTGTTTTTCTTAGGTACTACCCCAGTGCACCGTTTGTCATTGCAGTTTTGTGCGTGCTATTTCTATGCTTCTTACAAAATATTCTCATAATATAGAATAAAATATGAAGCATAGAGCCGCTTCAACGTCGGTTTCGTGCAATGACTGTGGAGGCCACATTTACACAGTACACTAGGAACTTTTCCCTGTGTTGCTTACTCATGAGCCCATGCAGGCTCTCCTTCGTCAGTCTTCTGTCCAGCTCACATTCAAGTTGGTAGCGTTCCCTGATAAATAACGGGCAATCTACGAGTATGTGCTGGACGGTCTCTGCCACGCCTGGATCGCAGACGCACGATGGGCTCTCCTTACACTTGAAGCGATTCAAGTATTCAGAGAACCCGCCGTGCCCCGTCAAAACTTGCGTGAGAACGCCTGTGGGCCGCACCTGTTTTATAATATGGAAAGCCGCTATTGCATCCGGAAGAAACATTTTCGTCACAGAGCCGTCTCGCCCGACACATATCTTCGATTCCATTCATTAAGCGATTCCAAACGGATCTGTCGCTTGATAAATGAAACCGGACACCGGTCGTAGTTCGGCTTCCTCCGTAACGACAATGCTGCCTCCTTCGCTAACTCGTCCGCTCGCTCATTCCCCGGCAGGCCCGCGTGGGCCTTGATCCAGAACAAAGACACAGCTTTGCTCTGGCCCAGGGCTTGAGCCAAATTTGCGCGCGCACGAACCGCCAGGGGATGGAGAGAGCCATGGTTTGCAAGCGTCTGCAATGCTGACATTGAGTCGCTGTACAAACCATAGCTCGTCTCTTGCCGCGTGAGGATCACGTCCGTCGCTTTGTAGATGGCCAGTAGTTCCGCCTGGTAGACAGTGCAGTACGCGGCTAAGCTAAGTTTGAGCTTCCGGACTTCGCCTTCATTATCCCATATGGATAATGCGGCTCCGACCTTCCCCTCAATCTTGCTGCCGTCGGTGAAAATTCGCACCGCCTGCACGTTGTTGCTGTCTAGCAAATGTTGGTCTGCCAGGCACATGAACTCCAGGGGCATTTGCGTAGCTGGATGAGGAACCTCTGCAAACCTTACCGCACCCTCAATCTCCCTATCTCCTGGCACAAACCGGGATGGCCCTCTCCTCGCTTCATACAGGGCGGCTGCCTCCTGTATGCGCAGATCTAGAGGTAGTATTCCGGACAGTACCAGTGCCGAGTTCAGGGAGACAGTACGGTAAGATTTTCAGATCTTCTGGACGAATCCCAGCTTCTTCGTAGCGGGAGCCCAGGCTGCGGCCGCGTACGTTATTATGGGCTCAATCATAGCAGTGTAGATTGTGTGTATGATCTGTGCGTCCAATCCCCAACACACTTTAGCCGCGCGGGACAGCTGCTTATAAATGTTAACTGCCTGCAGACGTTCGCGGTGTGCTCGTTGAAGGTGAGCTTCTCGTCTATGGTTAGACCCAACAACTTCATCTTCTTAACCATACCAATGTCGACCCCGGCCATGCTCAGCCATGGGGTATCATACTTGCGCTTGTTGGTTACGACCATCGCACAGGTTTTGTGCGGTGCGAACCTCAGCTTGTTTTTGTCGCCCCAACTCTGAACACGGGCGAGGGCTGCATTGGCAGATGTTGAAACTTCGGTCGCTGAGTCCCCATCCAGAACCAAGACCATATCATCGGCGAACTGACTAAAAAAACTGACTAAAAACCCCTCCTGCCTTACATAATCCCGCCAACGAAGCTGGTGGCCATTTTGTGCAAATTCAAATATTTATGGACATCTTTATATATTGATCAAAATATGTAGGTTTAAATAATACAAAAATGCAATAATTTACAAAAAGTGCGGTTTATCTCTAAAATGTGCAAGAAGTGCAGTTTATCACATCAGAATACAAAAGAGCAATTTATCACAGGGAAATTAAATATAAATTTGCCTTACTTTATTTAAGGATAAGAAGCACAACAGTGCTTTTCACCACACAGACAATCTGTTTTTCTTAGGTACTACCCCAGTGCACCGTTTGTCATTGCAGTTTTGTGCGTGCTATTTCTATGCTTCTTACAAAATATTCTCATAATATAGAATAAAATATGAAGCATAGAGCCGCTTCAACGTCGGTTTCGTGCAATGACTGTGGAGGCCACATTTACACAGTACACTAGGAACTTTTCCCTGTGTTGCTTACTCATGAGCCCATGCAGGCTCTCCTTCGTCAGTCTTCTGTCCAGCTCACATTCAAGTTGGTAGCGTTCCCTGATAAATAACGGGCAATCTACGAGTATGTGCTGGACGGTCTCTGCCACGCCTGGATCGCAGACGCACGATGGGCTCTCCTTACACTTGAAGCGATTCAAGTATTCAGAGAACCCGCCGTGCCCCGTCAAAACTTGCGTGAGAACGCCTGTGGGCCGCACCTGTTTTATAATATGGAAAGCCGCTATTGCATCCGGAAGAAACATTTTCGTCACAGAGCCGTCTCGCCCGACACATATCTTCGATTCCATTCATTAAGCGATTCCAAACGGATCTGTCGCTTGATAAATGAAACCGGACACCGGTCGTAGTTCGGCTTCCTCCGTAACGACAATGCTGCCTCCTTCGCTAACTCGTCCGCTCGCTCATTCCCCGGCAGGCCCGCGTGGGCCTTGATCCAGAACAAAGACACAGCTTTGCTCTGGCCCAGGGCTTGAGCCAAATTTGCGCGCGCACGAACCGCCAGGGGATGGAGAGAGCCATGGTTTGCAAGCGTCTGCAATGCTGACATTGAGTCGCTGTACAAACCATAGCTCGTCTCTTGCCGCGTGAGGATCACGTCCGTCGCTTTGTAGATGGCCAGTAGTTCCGCCTGGTAGACAGTGCAGTACGCGGCTAAGCTAAGTTTGAGCTTCCGGACTTCGCCTTCATTATCCCATATGGATAATGCGGCTCCGACCTTCCCCTCAATCTTGCTGCCGTCGGTGAAAATTCGCACCGCCTGCACGTTGTTGCTGTCTAGCAAATGTTGGTCTGCCAGGCACATGAACTCCAGGGGCATTTGCGTAGCTGGATGAGGAACCTCTGCAAACCTTACCGCACCCTCAATCTCCCTATCTCCTGGCACAAACCGGGATGGCCCTCTCCTCGCTTCATACAGGGCGGCTGCCTCCTGTATGCGCAGATCTAGAGGTAGTATTCCGGACAGTACCAGTGCCGAGTTCAGGGAGACAGTACGGTAAGATTTTCAGATCTTCTGGACGAATCCCAGCTTCTTCGTAGCGGGAGCCCAGGCTGCGGCCGCGTACGTTATTATGGGCTCAATCATAGCAGTGTAGATTGTGTGTATGATCTGTGCGTCCAATCCCCAACACACTTTAGCCGCGCGGGACAGCTGCTTATAAATGTTAACTGCCTGCAGACGTTCGCGGTGTGCTCGTTGAAGGTGAGCTTCTCGTCTATGGTTAGACCCAACAACTTCATCTTCTTAACCATACCAATGTCGACCCCGGCCATGCTCAGCCATGGGGTATCATACTTGCGCTTGTTGGTTACGACCATCGCACAGGTTTTGTGCGGTGCGAACCTCAGCTTGTTTTTGTCGCCCCAACTCTGAACACGGGCGAGGGCTGCATTGGCAGATGTTGAAACTTCGGTCGCTGAGTCCCCATCCAGAACCAAGACCATATCATCGGCGAACGCCTGCACGAAGATTCCGCGCTGATCCAATTCCTGCAATAGTGGGTCTAGAATAAGATTCCACAGGATGGGACCACCTATTGACCCTTGAACACAGCTCTTGCTAGTCACTCGCATGCATTCCTCCCCAGCGTAATGAACCTTGACTTTCCTACTGTCGAGGTAGCTGTCTAGCAGCCGTCTTATGTTCACCGGGCACTTTTCCTCAGCCAGTCTGACCTTGATGGCAGGCCACCAAGCACTATCGAAGGCCCCCTCTATATCCAGCGACACCTGGGTACCGACACGGTAGGTAGGTAGGGTAGGGTAGGGTAGGGTAGGATAGGGTAGGTAGGGTAGGGTAGGGTAGTGTAGGTAGGGTAGGGTAGGGTAGGTAGAGTAAGGTAGGTAGGGTAGGATAGGTAGGGTAGGGTAGGATAGGTAGGGTAGGGTAGGTAGGGTAGGATAGGTAGGGTAGGGTAGGTAGGGTAGGGTAAGGTAGGTAGAGTAAGGTAGGTAGGTTAGGATAGGTAGGGTAGGGTAGGTAGGTAGGGTAGGGTAGGTAGGGTAGGGTAGGTAGGGTAGGTAGAGTAAGGTAGGTAGGTTAGGATAGGTAGGGTAGGGTAGGTAGGTAGGGTAGGGTAGGTAGGGTAGGGTAGGTAGGGTAGGGTAGGTAGGGTAGGTAGGGTAGGTAGGTAGGGTAGGGTAGGTAGGGTAGGGTAGGTAGGGTAGGGTAGGTAGGGTAGGTAGAGTAGTGTTTGGTGTTTTTATGGCAAAACAAAGTTTGCCGGGTAAGCTAGTTACAGATACAATAGAACAAGTAAAATTTCAACATTTTAAAACCCCCGGCACATTTTTATTTCATGCTACATAATTTATCTAGTACATAGTAGATACGCTTCGATCGGCAATCTATTGAACACGTAATTATGACACGATATCTTGCGTAAACACCCCGATTCAAAGAGTGAAACGCTCATAAATTTCGAACGGCTGAACCGATTTTAATACAAGCTTTTAATTAACTTGCAATGTATGTATGTATGTATGTGTGTTCGGGTCAAATCTTGCAACTGAATTTTAAAGCAGTTATCCTCCACCGATTAAAATGAAACTTTGAATACACGTTTAGTTTGGATGACAATGCATGGTTAGATAAGTGACGTCATTCTAAATCCAATATGGCGGACGGCCTAAGATGGTGGACTATTTATTTTTGTGCACTGCCATGATATGGGTATCAAATGAAATGGTTTGTTGAGCAGAATACAAATAAAGCTAGTTTCTAAAAAAGATTTTTTAATGAATAATTTATTCAAACATAGCTAAGAACACTCTCGACAAAATCACGTTTTTTTTTTTCGATTTTCTCGCGTTTGACCACTATCTCGCCTGATGGTAAGCGATGATGTGGTCGACGGTGAAGCACGCTTGCCTAGAAGTGTGCAGTTCCATCGCACACTCCCCGAAATGTAACCGATAAAAACCGACAGACTGCTTGAACATCGATGCCAAGTGGCCATGGCCACTTGGCATCGATGTTCAAGGCTCTGGAGCTTTGAGGCGACCAGTGCATCGTTGCCGATAAGCCTCTTGGCCCGTTTGTCAATCTACTCAAGTGCATCAAGTTGATATTTGGCAGATCCATCCCAGATGGAAGAGCAGTACTCCATGCATGACCGAACTTGCGCTTTATACAATTTGAGCAGCTGTTCAGGCGTGAAGTACTGTCTCACCTTTGCAAGGATCCCCAACTTTTTTGCATCCAACTGAGCCTTTGCCTCAATGAAAGGACCAAAATTGAGAGTCGATGTTAACGTAACACCAAGAATGTCGAGATGGTCCGTTATCGGCACGGTTACACCACGGAAAGATGGGGCCGGGTGGAATAGGCTCTTTTTTTGCGGAAAATAGACACGCCTGGGTCTTAGCAGCATTGAAACTGACTAGATTGGCATCGCCCCATTCGGAGACTGCCTCCAAAGACAGGTTCAAGCACTCAACTATGGCCTCCCGGAGAGACCGGATGTCAGGCCATCTCAGGCCCCTTTCAAACAAAATAAACTTATTCAAAATCGGTTCACCCGTTTGGACGCTACGATGCCACAGACACACATATACACAGATACACAGCAACACACCTCAAACTTATAACACCCCTCTTTTTCCATCAACAATAGCTTACGCACACATGGTGTGCGAACGACGCGTCAGGGGTACCCATTTAAAAGATTATTTAAATGGATCATTTAAATTGATTCCAATAAATGGCGCGGTTGCACTTGATTTTTTAAATTTGTTTTGTAATACATTTTGGTATAATGAAACTGTAAAAACGTGCAAAAAAATACTATAATGAGTTAATAAAAAAATCAAAAAACCCGACTGCTTAAAAAGCGAACTAAAAAGACGTAAACAAGAAGAAAATCATGCTGTGCAGTCGGAGGATACATATTCGCGATGTGCTGACCAAAACCAGATGTATCCTCCGAAAGCACAGCATGATTTTCTTCTTGTTTACGTATTTTTAGTTCGCTTTTTAAGCAGTCGTGTTTTTTGATTTTTTTAATTAACTTTTTTTATTTATATCCTTTTAGTAATTTTTAGGGTTCCGTACCCAAAGGGACCGATGACCTGGTGAAGGTTGCGGGGATCCGCTGGTTGCGAGACGCACGGGACCGGTCAATGTGGCGACGCTTGGGGGAGGCCTATGTCCAGCAGTGGACGTCTTTCGGCTGATATGATGATGATGATGATGTACCCAAAGGGTAAAAACGGGACCCTATTACTGAGACTTCGCGGTCCGTCTGTATGTCTGGCTGTCACCAGGCTGTATCTCATGAACCGTGATAGCTACACAGTTGAAATTTTCACAGATGATGTATTTCTGTTGCCGCTATAGCAATAAATATTAAAAACAGAATAAAATAAATATTTAAGTAGGGCTCCCATACATCAAACGTGATTTCCGTGAACCCTTCGTGCGCGAGTCCTACTCGCACTTGGCCGGTTTTTTTATAGTAAGTTGCATTTAAACATATAAGTGTTACATATTTCTGAAATCACCTCTTAAAACCCTTTATTTTGATGCCCCACACGATGGGTTTGGAAGAAAAAAAAAATTTGGGCCCCCATAATATGGCGCCCAAAATCCGCCATTTTTCTATTTTACAATTTCAATGTTGCCAGTGACACTCGCACGAATCGATTGACGTAAGAATCATCAAAATCGGCCAACGCGTTTGGTCTCTGGAACGCCACATAAGAACAAACATACATACTGTATACATACATAGACTGATAAACACATTACCCTCCTTCGGCAGTCGGATAAAAAACAAATCGTAGCTGTATTTAAAAAAAAAGTTTTGACGAACCGAGTAAACCGTTTTATTTGCAAGTCACTGCTACTATATCCGTGGAACGGAACCGAACGCGATCGATGTTCTTAGAAAAATAATCAGTTTAATCAGACGAATATTATATATTTTTACGTCGGCACGGTTTCTTTATATGGGATGAGGATTCTTAAAAACAATAAACATATATATGACTTACCTGGTCAGCAAAGTTAGCAGCCATGTGTGCTAGTATGGCGGCGGCTCGGGGGTGCCGCGCGCCGTGCTCGGCCACCAGCCACACGGCCGCCGCGCGGGCGTTGCCGGCCAGTCTGTGTGTCAGATATCACAAAGTTAGCAGCCATGTGTGCTAGTATAGCGGCGGCTCGGGGGTGCCGCGCGCCGTGCTCGGCCACCAGCCACACGGCCGCCGCGCGGGCGTTGCCGGCCAGTCTGTGTGTCAGATATCACAAAGTTAGCAGCCATGTGTGCTAGTATAGCGGCGGCTCGGGGGTGCCGCGCGCCGTGCTCGGCCACCAGCCACACGGCCGCCGCGCGGGCGTTGCCGGCCAGTCTGTGTGTCAGATATCACAAAGTTAGCAGCCATGTGTGCTAGTATAGCGGCGGCTCGGGGGTGCCGCGCGCCGTGCTCGGCCACCAGCCACACGGCCGCCGCGCGGGCGTTGCCGGCCAGTCTGTGTGTCAGATATCACAAAGTTAGCAGCCATGTGTGCTAGTATAGCGGCGGCTCGGGGGTGCCGCGCGCCGTGCTCGGCCACCAGCCACACGGCCGCCGCGCGGGCGTTGCCGGCCAGTCTGTGTGTCAGATATCACAAAGTTAGCAGCCATGTGTGCTAGTATAGCGGCGGCTCGGGGGTGCCGCGCGCCGTGCTCGGCCACCAGCCACACGGCCGCCGCGCGGGCGTTGCCGGCCAGTCTGTGTGTCAGATATCACAAAGTTAGCAGCCATGTGTGCTAGTATAGCGGCGGCTCGGGGGTGCCGCGCGCCGTGCTCGGCCACCAGCCACACGGCCGCCGCGCGGGCGTTGCCGGCCAGTCTGTGTGTCAGATATCACAAAGTTAGCAGCCATGTGTGCTAGTATAGCGGCGGCTCGGGGGTGCCGCGCGCCGTGCTCGGCCACCAGCCACACGGCCGCCGCGCGGGCGTTGCCGGCCAGTCTGTGTGTCAGATATCATTACATCTCCACCTTATTGTAATTATTATTTATTATCATTATGCATGCCTAACAAGGCCTCTGCGCGTTGGCTTCGGCCCCTGGCACGCCTTTCAAAGGACCGGGACCTCAGAGTCCCGAGATTGTTAAAGTATTTGAAAACACTTGTTTAATCACTTGTCAATACGCATCCAATGAGCCCAATCACCATATAGATGCTCGGACACACATACAAAAGCAAAGTAATGTATAAAAGTTAATTAAAAAAATCAAAAATCCCGACTGCTAAAGGAGCTAACTAAAGATACGTAAACATATTCGCGAGCTGGCTGACCAAAACCAGATGTAGCCTCCGACTGCACAGCTTGATTTTCTTCTTGTTTACGTCTTTTTAGTTCGCTTCTTAAGCAGTCGGCATTTTTGATTTTTTTTAATTAACTTTTTTTTATTTATAACATTTTAGTTACTTTTTTTAGAATTTGGTACATAGAAATATACAAGTGTTATATATTTTTGATATCGCCTCGTAAAACCCTTTATTTTGATACCCTACACGCTGGGACAGGAAGAAAAAAAAATTTGGGCCCCCACAATATGGCGCCCAAAATACGCCATTTTTCTATTTCACAATTTTAATATAGCCATTGACACTCGCAGGGTTCAGACGAATCGATTGACGTAAGAATCATCAAAATCGGCCAACGCGTTTGGTCTCTGGAACGCCACATAGGAACAAACATACATAAGTACATACATACATAGACTGATAAACACATTACCTTCCTTCGGCAGTCGGGTAAAAAGGGGGATATTTTGACGCCAGATACGCCAAGACGATTAAAAAAAAAGAGTCTGGTATATTCTAGCTTTAAGAGCTCATTAATTCAATTCAATTCAATCATTTATTTCGGACCATGATCCATAATTTGTTAGTAAACACTTATGACTATGTTAGTAAATTTACATAATATGAAAGGAAATGTCAAACTAATATAAATAAATAAATAACAAATACATTACGAAATAAGCAAAATCAGTCCATATACCTATTTCCCGTTGCACTGGAGCCGCCACTGTGCAAGCGGGTCCAGTACCCCAGGAAAGGGCAGTCCGGTTTATCCGCAATAACCTTTAGGACACCGTTTACGCTCCCCCGCATCCTGTGCATCAGGGATGCTGACCTCTTCCGTATTATTGCCTGAAAACTATCAGTTTTTGCTTCTGCAAACATCCCCGATGCACTACAGAAACGTGGGAGCCCCAACAGTATCCTAAAAGCGTTATTATACTGGACCCGGAGAACGTTGTAAGCCCTCTGCGTATGTCTAACCCACAGGCTGCACGTGTAGAAGGTCTGGCAATACGCCTTGAAAAAGAGCTGTATACTTTTAGATAGTAAGGCTTATAACATTCCAAAATCTTCAAAATCTAGTCCTTGGTATTAAGTTGGGTACGAATACGGCAGCTCTTGCAGAGCTGGCGCCACCACCACTCTCAAACACAATTTGGTGAAACGGAGTTTTACAGGCCCTTCTGATACACAGTATGAGTACGGTGCCCCCGTGCAGAATATGACACCCAAGCTAGAGTACCCCAAGTTTATATACATCTGCACTTTAGAGGACCTAATGAACGCCACTGATGCTGCGATTAGTGTGGCCACCTACTGGGCCCAAAATATTTGAAGAGTTGGCATCGACTCCAAAAGTTGGGTATGAATTAAATTGAATAGGAGAAGTATTAATCTATCTGTTTATAAGGCATGTAGTCAAGATCTGTGTATTTCTTACCTGTCAGATCGCAGCAACTTTGCGGCTCTGGACACGGCAGCTCTTGCAGAGGTGGCGCCACCACCGACAACTCGCTTCACCACTACCACGGCCTCACATACCACCCACTCTGTAGACAAAAACAGTAATTATAACTTAGAGACAAATGTGTGTTGCCAGTTATGACCTATGGCTCTGAGACGTGGTCGCTCACAATGGCCATCATCAGAAAGTTACAGTCACCCAAAGGGAAATGGAGTGGGCCATGCTCGGAGTGTCCTTGCGTGATCGAATCAGAAATGTAGAGATCCGCAAGAGAACCAGGATTATCGTTACGGGAAATAGCCCGAAGTATTGCCAAACTTAAGTGGCAGTGGGCAGGGCACATTGCTCGCAGAACGGATGGCTGATGGGGCAGAAAAGTTATGGAGTGGCGACCGCGAACCGGAAGACGTTGCGTTGGAAGGCCTCCCACCAGGTAGACCGATGACCTCGCGAAAGTTGCGGGGATCTGCTGGATGCGAGACGCACGGAACCGGTCAATATGGCGACGCTTGGGGGAGGCCTATGTCCAGCAGTGGACGTCTTTCGGCTGATATGATGATGAAAAAGACGAATACAATTTGATAGCAGAAATATTCAGGTAATTACAGTTCGCATTATAGAGGCATGCGGGAGAGGAGAATGTGGAAAGTCGCAAAACCACCATTGCCGGGTGTTGTGTCTGGCATGGCGGGTGCGATGGTATTGATAGTGCGATGTAGGATTCTTTTGACGTGATGGACAGATGCCTACAGCGTTATATAAGTTTGTGTCTCTGAATTAGGCTATAAATGACTGCACCTACGTCAATCTTATTCTAAAACAGCATGCGCCATGTCACGCGCATCGGAATGTCTGACATTAGAGCGACAAACTTATATGAGTGTCGTGGTGGCCAGCGGCTAAGAGCTCGCCTCTCGTGCTTGAGGTCGTGGGTAAGTCCGGGCAAGTACCAGTTTGACTTTTTCAATTCATATGTACTTTCGAAGTTTATCGGACATCGCTGACAACGGTGAAGAAAAATCGTGAAATAACCTGGACTTATAGTGCCTTATTACAAAACCGGCCAAGTGCGAGTCGGACTCGCGCACGAAGGGTCCCGTACCATTATCGCAAAAACGGCAAAAAAATCACGTTTGTTGTATGGGAGCCCCACTTATATACCTTTTATTCTGTTTTTAGTATTTGTTGTTATAGCGGCAACAGAAATACATCATCTGTGAAAATGTCAACTGTCTAGCTATCACGGTTCATGAGATACAGCCTGGTGACAGACAGACAGACGGACCGCGGAGTCTCAGTAATAGGGACCCGTTTTTACCCTTTGGGTTCGGAACCCTAAAAAGCAGTTTAACCAAAACCTTGTTTTCACCGTACATTCTTGGTTTTTAGTAAAGCCGCTTTTAGCAATAAGGCACATGGTGTATTTGTAAGCGTGTGCTCCATTGGTGTAAGTGCTGCAAGGCGTTCCAGTGCGAGGATTAACAAATAAACAAATGACGAGAACTGTACCAAGAATTGTACAAGAAAGTCGATCAAATAGATACTTATTTGCCAGACTCCCTACTAATATTTTAAATACGGAAGTATATTTGTTTGTCCTTGTACACAGCGATGAAGCAACGGGTCGACGAGATTTTACAGCACGGGTCGATTGATGGCGGTCAAACCCTTTGCCTTGCCAAATTCACTTACACAATTAGGCTGTGGGTCCACAATGAGATGTTACCTGGCCCAAAATGAGGTGTTACCTGCGCCACAATGAGATGTTACGTGGTCTACAATGGGATGTTAACTGGTCCACGATAAGAAATTACCTGGTCCGCAGTGAGGTGTTACTTGCTCCACAATGAAATGGTTTGGCCTTCTTTCACACAGCGATGAAGCAACGCGTCGACGAGATTTTACAGCATACAGATAGTTTATGGGACGGAGATTGACCTAGGTTACTTGTTATCACGAAAAAAATGTGCCATTCCTGTGAATTGGACCACGAGAGTAAAATCGGTGGCAAAATCTAGTCTAAAACTTCAATAAAGTCTAAAACTATCTTTACTAGATTTTATTTTTTTATTTTTATTTATTTTCTATTTTTTATAAAAACGTTGCCCCACACTAGGAATTTCTTCCTGTATCGTGGGTGCGTTTACAAACATAAAAACTCACATACACAAACACCCAGAGCCGAAACAATTATCTGTAGGTCATACAAATGTTTGTTCCGTGCGGGAATCGAACCCGCGACACGCAGCGCAGCAGTCAATCGCTCAACCACTGCGCCAACCGTGCGCCCAAACGATGTACAAGCCCATTCAGACACTTCTCAGTCTCCGAATATAACCACGGCTAATCTTCCTAAGTGTGATTGCTCTGAATCTTGTAACACTTTATACATGTACATAGTACAGTAGGCACTTTTATTCTGGATGCATCGTGCTCACGTATATGAATTAATTTATGTAAATATTGTAAAAAACTTTTTTTTTAAAGACATTGTACAGTCTAAAACTGTACATATTTTGCTGACGCGGTGCCGTGCACCATACGTGCGTCATTCCAATAATATTATAAATACACATGAAACACTTTAAATCAATGAGTACGATAACTGCTACGCGGTGACTAACATTAGAGAAAGGAATCGTCAACAGTATTACTTGTAAACACAAAAATACGTAATAAATCTAACAAAAACTGAGTGATCTTTTCTCTTCGTGCTTCAACCTCAACAACAACAACTCTGCAAGTGTACGAACCGTACATTTTTTGGTCCTTCGAGCCGGATATTTGGTGCCACTGTGCCTCTTTACGGTAGCGAATCGGTTTAGCTGGTCTCCCAGAAGCGGGTCGCCCCAGCTAGATTGAGAAGTCGCATAATATCGTGACAGAGGTGCAAGGGTGCTGAGTTCCACTGACCATTTCAAATCAAGTAAGTCAACGATTTCAAGATTTGAAACGGAGAAGACTACAAGCAACGCAGTAGCCTTCGCAATACAACGCAACGCTCTCCTGCCACAGTCAACGACGTGTCAGCAAGCATCAACATGGATATGCTAGAATTGCAGTCAACGTGCTTCGATAACATCAAAGCATTATGTGTCAACTATCGCAAGGATTCATCATCACGAAAATCTGTGGAATACCTGAAGAAACGCTTGTCGTCGCTAGAAAACCAATGGCAAGACTTCGAAGGCAGGCATGCCCAACTGTTGCTCGAACTAGAAGATAAGAACATAGCATATTTCAAGGACGACATCTACGAAAAAACTAAAGAAATGTTCTTATCAACTAAAACAGACATAACTAGCAAACTGACGACTTTGAACAAACAAAACGTGAAGTTCGACCTAGGTGGGACTTCAGAAGATGACGACAGCAACATACAACTCTTGCTTAACAAGCAAGAATGCAATTTCAACGCGATTCACCGTGTCATCTCCAAGATTGACTTAATCACTATATCGGAAAGATGGGAACTGGAAGACCACTTCGCAACCTTGAAATCGAAATGGGAACCCATCGATAAACTTCATTGGGAAATAGACTTTCAACTGAAAGGATCCAACGAACATTACTACAAAATGTTCACGGACATTGAACAACAATATGATGAGCTAAAGAGGAAAATCCATGCCAAAATCTGGTCCACCGTCCACTACCAGAAATCGACACCTAAGATCGAAATCCCTGAGTTCTCCGGCAACTACAGTCAGTGGATCTCCTTCAAAGACCTATTTCTGGAAGCTATTCACAAAAACCCTATGATCAACAACGCGCAGAAAATGCAACACTTAAAGACCAAGCTGCGAGGAGAAGCTGAACGCTTAGTGCAGCATCTGACCATTAGCACTGAAAACTATAACTCATGCTGGGATATATTAATTCAGCGCTACGACAATCGTCGCCTCCAGTTTACTTCATTTATGAACAACATGCTAAATCTGCCGATCATACAACATGCAGACTCATACAATTTGAAGAAGATGCATGACGTCATTACCGAATGCCTGAACGGCATCTCTAACATCGGTATTGATACTTCAACTTGGGACCCGATCATTGTGCACATCATGTCACAAAAACTGGACTCCAGTACTTTGAGTGACTACATGAAAGAACTTCAAGATCACAGAGAACTACAGAACCTCCACGACTTCCTGTATTTCCTCGAAACACAGTTCATGGCATACGAAACGATGAAATCAGCTAAAAGGGCGAACCCTACAGCCACAGAAAAATCATCCAACTGGAAAACATTCAACAAGCAAACCCAGATGAAGAAACATAACTATAACTTCAATCAAAATAAAACAAACAACTATCATGCTATTTACGGTAAATGCCCATTCTGCAACGGAAGTCACGTTCTGCGCCAATGTGACAAATTCCTACAAATGGACTTTGGCAAGCGAAATGACACCGTGTCGAAACTGCAGCTGTGCAAAAACTGTTTATTCAGCCACGGAAATGACGAGTGCAAATCCACGAAAATGTGCAAAGAATGTAACTTGAAACACAACACACTATTGCACAATCCGGACAACCAAACCATAACGTCAGCGACTAGAAAAAACAATGTTGAACAACGCCCTTCATCTCAACAACCAACATCTAACCATTTGTCTAAAGACAACATGGAGGTTCTACTGACTACGGTCCAGCTGAGAATAAAATCTGCAGATGGGATTTATGTAACACTACGTGCGTTGCTCGATCAAGGCTCACAGGTGAACTTGATAACAGAAAACGCTGCACAAATATTACGTCTTCCTCGGCGCGGGATCAACGCATCAGTATCGGGAATCGGCTCTGTTTCCAGAGAATGCAGGGGAAAACTGAAACTTACCTGTCAATCGATTCACTCCGATTATAACTTTGAAACTCAAGCACTTATTATGACGAAGCTAACAAACAACCTGCCTATGAAAACGTTCGAGAAAGGTGCATGGAGTCACTTGAAAAACTTGAAACTTGCAGATCCTGACTTCAACGTATCTCGGCAAATCGACCTATTACTAGGAGCCGACGTATACTCCGAAATTATCCTAGGAGGTGTATTGAAAGGCAATAACAGCTCCCCAGTTGCACAACAAACGCAAATTGGGTGGATTTTATGCGGAAAGATGAAACAAACGTTTAACTGCCACGTTACTGTAGTCAACTTAGAGGATTTAACAAAATTTTGGGAGAATGAAGAAATTCAAAAAACTAAAGATATCCCCAAAGATGACCAGTGTGAACAATTTTATAACGAAACTGTAAGAAGATCATTTGACGGAAAGTACATCGTCAAAATGCCTCTAGTTCCAGACTACAAAGAGAAACTAGGCAAGTCTAGAACAATTGCGGTTTCGCAGTTTCTACAGTTGGAAAAACGGCTAGAGAAGAACGAAAAGCTTTCCTCCATGTACAAAAAATTCATGGAAGAGTACGCGGATCTGGGTCACATGAAATTAGCACCTCAGATACCTACTGACGTCTACTTCTTACCGCACCACGGGGTCTTGAGAGAAAACTCGACAACAACAAAGTTGAGGGTCGTATTTAACGCCTCTCAAAAAACTACGACTGGCGTCAGCCTGAACAACGTCATGGAAAAAGGCGCCAACTTACAAAAGGACATTCAGGCCCTTATACTGAAATGGCGAACGTATAAATACGCATTTACGGCTGACATTGAAAAGATGTACCGCTGCATTTGGATTTCAAAAGAACAACAACATCTACAGAGAATTGTATGGCGGGACTCACGAGATCAACATCTTCGCGATTACCAGCTCTGCACAGTAACCTACGGGACCAAATGCGCACCATGGCTAGCTATGCGAACATTGAAGCAACTAGCCATTGACGACGGTCACAAACATCCGGCAGCTGCCAAGACACTCATAGAAGAATGCTACGTAGATGACGTCATTAGCGGCCATAACAACCTCACAGAAGCGAAAAAACTGCAAAACTCCTTGATCCAACTGTTAAAAGGAGGAGGCATGAATTTACGGAAGTGGACAGCCAATGACCGCGCTATACTGGAAGACTTACGCAAGGATCAAATTTCAACTCAAACCATGTTTGATTTTAAAGGGGAAGAATCAAGCAAAACGTTAGGCCTCGGTTGGAATCCAAACAGCGACAACTTCCACTTTAACTGGCCTGTGGAAAACTCCAAACAACTAACAAAGAGATCTTTACTCTCAGCCATATCAAGATTTTACGACCCATTGGGTTGGCTCTCCCCAGTAACGGTCAAGGCCAAACTACTATTCCAGAAAGTCTGGATGAGTAAACTTAGCTGGGATGACATAGTGCCCAGCAACATTGAATCTGAGTGGCTGAACCTAAAAACAGAACTGCCGTTCATTAATAAAATAACGATAAATAGATGGATTGGCGACACACAACAATGTGTCGAATTGCTAGGCTTCTGCGACGCAAGTGTAAAGGCGTACGCTTGCGTTATTTACAGCAAGGCGTTCAACGAACATGGCCAACCCATCGTAACTCTACTTGCTGCTCGAACAAGGGTGGCTCCACTGACTCAGAAAACAACACTACCAAGACTGGAACTGTGTGGTGCTCAGCTACTAGCTGACTTGATGGAGAAAACCAAGGAAACATTCTGTGGATATAACATATCAACACGGGCTTGGTCGGATTCTCAAGTGGTCCTCGCGTGGATTCAAGGCGAAACATCAAGATGGGAAACTTACGTAGCCAACAGAGTTACAAAGATCAAAAACGTCATTCCTGCAGCTCAGTGGCATTATGTCAAATCAGAGCAAAATCCAGCAGACTGCGCCTCAAGAGGTCTTTTGCCAAGCAAACTAGTAAACTTCAACCTGTGGTGGCGAGGCCCAGAGTTCTTAACAAAACAAGATCCGCCGGCAGATATGCCTTGCACTTTCCAAACGAATTTTGGCGGCTTAAACCACGCTAAAATCACGCAAGAAAATATCGATCATAATATAATTATCAATTTATTGAGCAAATGCAGCTCATTGACACAAGCAAACAGGGTCATCGCATGGATATTACGCTTCATTACAAATGTGCGCAATAGGACGAAATCGGAAACTACGTACCTAACAACAAGTGAACTAAGCGCAGCGCGCATTAGTATCATTATTCAAGCGCAGCGATTGCAGTTCAATTCTGAATACAAACAAATCGTTAACAACGAAACAGTATCAAAGAAAAGCGCAATTTGCAAATTGAATCCTTATGTAAACAAAGCGGGCATCATCTGTGTCGGAGGTCGTCTTAAACACTCAAGATTAACTGGGGATATGAAGAATCCAATAATCGTACCACATAAAGGTAGATTTACACAACTTCTTATAGAACAAGCACATTCAGCCACATTACATGGAGGAGCTCGGCTAACGCTGACTTATATTAGACAGCGTTACTGGATCGTTGGCGGCAACCGGGCTGTCAAGAACCAACTTCGAAGATGTGTACGCTGCCATCGCTTCAACAAGACAGATAGCTATCAACTGATGGGTGACCTACCACCGCAAAGGATCACTCCGTGCCGCCCTTTCACGCACACAGGAGTAGACTTTACCGGTCATGTGGATGTTAAACACAACAAGGGTAGAGGCGTAAAAACTTCAAAGGGATACATAGCCATATTTATATGTATGGCGACGAAAGCTGTTCATATTGAACTCGTATCAGACCTTAGCACAGAAACGTTTATGGCGGCCTTCCAAAGACTATGTGCGAGACGCGGCACCCCGAAACACATGTACTCTGACTGTGGTACAAACTTTATCGGCGCTGCAAAGGTGCTTCGTCAGGAATTCGAAGAGTTCAAACAACTACTGAAACCAGATGTTTTCAACGAACTGGCCAAATTGGAGGTGGAGTGGCATTTCAACGCCCCCGCCTGGCCAACTGCTGGCGGTCTGTGGGAAGCTGCCGTCAAGTCTATGAAGCACCATCTGCGACGAGTACTGGGGGACCAAAAACTAACGTACGAGGAGTTCATAACGATTTTAGCAAAAATAGAAGCCTGCATGAATTCAAGACCTCTGTGCCCGCTAACTGAAGATCCAGAAGAGTTCTACAACTGCCTAACGCCTGGACATTTCCTTACAGGAAGCCCAATATTGTCCATGCCACTCTCGGATTACAGTGACGTAAAAAACATTGATTTACGCCGTAGATGGCAGCTTACCGAGCATATGTTTCAACAATATTGGAAAAGCTGGTCAAACGATTACCTTACCACTCTACAAACACGTAGTAAGTGGAACAAGCCTTCTAGAAACGTTAAAGAAGGCGATGTAGTACTGGTGAAAGAAAACAATCTACCGCCGGGAAAATGGGCCCTAGGTCGGATTCTGGAAACACATCCAGGATCTGATGGATATGTTCGAGTAACTACTGTTAAAACTCAAGCAGGAATCATAAAGCGCCCAATAACAAAACTGTCGCCATTACCATTGAACTCTGAAACTGAGGAAACCAAAGAAAACGAAATGAAAAATAAGCCTCCACAGAAATCGAAAAACGAACGGCGGAAGAAGTCAAAGAATCTTATCTCAACGTTACTAATAACAATGTTATCATTGTTTACATTTGTAACGGGATCTTATACCGCCACCGATGGCACGCGCGGAGCGCCGGCGGCGACCGCTCAGATTACAAGTCTGGAACGCGAGCGGCCCATATACTATGACACCGTCGGCAAAATGCAAGTAGTGCACGATGAATGGATACTAATGATGTACTACAACCTAACAAACTATTGGGATGGGACTCGTCGTACTCAAACTTACTTCGAGAATATTCACAACTTATGCCAAAAAACGAATCTACAACACTGCAGATCAACCATGGAACAATTAAATCATGAACTAGAACTTCTAAACTACTACAACTCTATACTTATAAATCCCCACAAACACCTGAGCAACAGGAAGAAACGGGGTCTAGTCGACGGAGTCGGCTACATAGCTAACAGTCTGTTTGGGATATTGGACCAACAATTCGCTAAGAAATATCAAAACGATATTCAATCTCTGCAAACCAATGAGAACTACTTACTTGAGTTATTAAAAAATCAAACAACGATTGTGGAGCTTGAGAATCAAGTATTGAAACAAACTGAAGACAATATTCAGCGTCAATTCAACTCCATTGATAACTTTATCAATCAAACCAATAAAAATATAGCATCCATCGAAACGGAAATGGAAATACTTTCGGCTACTACCTACCTCAACTCTGCTTCGTTAACGACGTACCTATTGATCAACAGCTTGAGGACGTTCCAGGAGATGCTGTTTAATACTCTAACTAACGTCTACCAAGGTCATGTAGATGTCCATCTGATAAGTCCGGTGCGTCTGATTCAAAAATTAACGGAAATATCCGGAAGCCTTCCGAAATCTTTATCGCTACCAGTTGAGAACTACAAAGAAAACATTAAAGATATCTACAAGCTGATCAATGTGAAAGCACGAGTTACTGAAAATTACTTTCTTTTCGAAGCACATATTCCACTTGTAGCTAACGAAGATTTCGTAATATACCAAGCGATACCTTTACCGGTTAACAATGCTAAGGAAACTACATATGTGCAGTTATCAAACGAGTACATCGCTGTCAACTTCAAGAAGAACATTTACGTGTCTATGTCCAAAGATGACTTGAAACACTGCATGCAACAAAAATCGCAGAATTTCTTATGCAAGAAAAACCTGCCATCATTTGACCTACACAGCAAAAACGCTCCTTGTGAGGCAAAACTGCTATCGCATCAAAACAATGAACCTTGTGACGTCGAACGCGCGTCATGCAAAGACACTTGGATAGAGTTACAAACTCAAAACAGCTGGCTGGCGATTTGCTGCGAAACGTGTGCATTACGAATCATATGTAGCAACGACGTCACATCACAAACCATTGCATTATCGAGCATAGTGACATTATCTCAGGGATGCGTACTGCAATCCAACGACTTAACCATCTACGCTCAACGCCGATACAGCAGTCATATGAAGATGGATTATGAGTTTACAGCTCCAACATTTGATACATCTATTAACAAGATAGTGAACTTAACATATCGTTATGCTCCAAATATCCTTCAGTCAAAGGCTACGGATCAGGAAATTGTAACAATTGATCAGAAAATTGCAACTCAACGGCAAAATGAAGCTTCACTACCAACACTAACAAGTCACGACATTCATCAATATGCCATAAGTTACTCTTTGCTGGCGATCGCCATCATAGTCGTACTTGTCGTGGTTGGGAGAAATCGTTGTCCACACTATTGCACACACAACGCTAAGAACAAAACTTCGAGTCAACCTGAAGATATTGAACTTCAAGTTTTCCGCAAAACAGAGTGCCAGCAGCATGAAACCGTCGCAGCACAAACAACAAAGGACTTGCGGCGGGAGCCTCAACCTGGGAACAGGAACATCGCCTTTCTATTTGATTGATTAATTACTTAACTAACTTTGTGATGACTTTTCCTTTCTCTTCTCGTCGGTTTCTTCTTTTTGGGTTGCCAAGATGTACAGTCTAAAACTGTACATATTTTGCTGACGCGGTGCCGTGCACCATACGTGCGTCATTCCAATAATATTATAAATACACATGAAACACTTTAAATCAATGAGTACGATAACTGCTACGCGGTGACTAACATTAGAGAAAGGAATCGTCAACAGTATTACTTGTAAACACAAAAATACGTAATAAATCTAACAAAAACTGAGTGATCTTTTCTCTTCGTGCTTCAACCTCAACAACAACAACTCTGCAAGTGTACGAACCGTACAACATATTGCGGCGTTTCTTGTTCGTTCTTCTCCATAACAAGCTACTATTCTGAATGGACGGTAGAATTAATTATTATTACTTGTAAACGTAAAATTTTTGACGTACAGAAGTGCCTCTTAATGGCCTAATTGAAATAAAGAATATTGACTTTATGGCCTGTATCGTGGCTCCAGCGAAGACCTTGTCACTGCACGACACATATGTCTGTAACTCCCTGAGTAAGACCCCCGCGCTGGCTTCCGTTGTCAAGTATGTGAGGAACTCTTCCTTGAGCGGTTTTACTTCATAGTCCTACTACTGTTACATATGCAAGTGTGTATGTATGACCTTGTTAAACGCAGCAACAAAGAGACGTATCGATGCGTTTTTTGGCTTAGAGATAAATTATAGGCTGGGTAGTAATATAGGCTACTTTTTATCCTGAAAAAATCGTCTGCACCTGAGCAAAACCACAATTGAAAAGCTGGTAATTGACGGTAACTCACCATCTTTGCTCGAAAGCAGATGTAACAGCCCATTCAGACATGTCTCTGTCTCGGAATGTATAGCTACAGCTAATCTTCCTATGGCCTGAATCGTGGCCCCGGCGAAGGCCTTGTCACTGCACGTCACATACGTCTGGAACTCCCTCAGTATGACCCCGGCACTGGCTTCCGTTGCCAAGTTCGTGAGGATCTCAAGCTTGAGCAGTTTGATGTGGGTCGGGTCTGAGTTGCGCACGAAGAATGATTTGAGGAATGGTTCGAAGAGTGTCTGTGGAGGAAAATAGAATTAGTAACTTTATTTACACTTTTCAATACTTGTTCTAGAGACGAAAATAAAATTGGTTTCCCGACAAATTTTGGACTCAAACGGATCCAAATTTACGATGATCTCGTCAAATGCTTAACATTACTATTAAACTATATAGTACGGATTTGTATTGAATACACAACTCACCCTTCTGGTGACAGTAAGTGATGCTATTGAGTTGAGAACAACGCTTTGAACTTCAAGTGGTGCACGCAATAATCGAACCATGGCTTTTGCAACTGGAGGCAGTTCTTGAGCTAAAACAATACATTAAAATTAAATATACTGATAAGTTAGTAGGGCGCACGGTTGGCGCAGTGATTGAGCAATTGACTGCTGCGGTGCGTGTCGCGGGTTCGATTCCCGCACGGAACAAATATTTGTATGACCTACAGATAGTTGTTCCGGCTCTGGGTGTTTGTGTAAGTGAGTTTATATGTTTGTAAACGCACCCGCGTTACAGGAAGAAATTCCTAGTGTGGGGCAAAGCTTTTTTATAAAGATAAAAAAAAAAAAAAAAAAAAAAATTGAGAATGACTTCGATGGGACAGCTACACCACATCCAGCAACACTTCGGAGTTCCTACTTATATAATAATAATATAATAATATTTATTTATTTGTATAGAATGCAGGTATTACAATAATGGTGTTAGTTTAGATACACTCCCAGTACATTCTGCCTGTTGGCATACAAAAATATAGAGGTTAACTTACAGATAATTTAGAAACTAGGTACTTAGATTCAAAATGAGATCATTAATCAGCCAATTCTAAAATTATTTACATAAAAATTTACATAATATATTAAAAATTATAAAAATTATTACATAATATAATAAAATTATTTACGTAACAATTTACACAATAAATGAGATAAAGTGAAGCAAATTTTACAATTCATCATTTATAAAATCGGTAACAGAGTAATAACATTTCTCTGTCAGCAACGACGATAGGAGTTTCTTGAATTTTACTAAGGACTGATCCTTAATACAGTTTGGCAATTTGTTAAATATAACAGGAGCCATACCAATAATGTTTTGTTTAAGCAAAGCAGTGTTATATCTATCAGTACACAATAGACTCTGATATTTTGATCTCATGGCAGTAGTTCACATCCTCGAATCATTCAATGCAGGAAATAGATGCTTGTTAGTTTTGACGAATATAGCTACTTCGAGAATGTATATACTAGGAAAAGTTAGTATTTTGTGTTTCTTGAAAAAAGGAATGCAACTATCTGTAACCTTGTGATCAAAAATGGATCATAAGCACCGTTTTTGGGATTAAATATGGACTCCCGTTCGGAACAATTACCCCAGAATACTACACCAAACCTTAGAACAGAACCTTACTCTGCAGTAGCTGCTTGGGGGCTCTAACCAACAGACGCACACAGGCGGATTTGCCCATATTCGCGGACAAAACTCAAATTATGAAGTTAGCCATAACAGTCACACGACTTTATTTTTCGAATCTTAAGAATTTCTTTAATCCAATTTTAGTTTGTATAATATTATTCACGAATATTTTAATTGTTACTTTTAATTATGAGCTAAAGAAGCCAAAAAGTTACAAATTCATTAGAATCAGACTGCTTTATAAATAATACAATGAACTGACATGTCTTAGCTTAACATCTGTGTTAGTTGCAGTTGCTACTATGTGCTATTTCCATTTTTATTAACTAATTGAATATTATAATAATATTTTTATATTATATTTTTCCTTTAATTTTAGGTTCATCTTCTGTGATATTTCGAGAAAACATTACAAGATAGAACCTAAAATAAATTAATAACCAAAAGAATAGAAGAGTCTACCTACTACATATGGATATTTAAAAATGAATAATAGTTAAAAATATTACAAACTATTAAAAACTTAAATAAAGCTTTAATATGCTACTCATGTTGTTTCATCAATTCCTACGACTTTTCGAACGTTTTAAACAGTAAAAAGATTTTGGCAATTTTTTTAAAGAAAATCCGTTTTCCATTTCCGTTCTGTTTTTCGTATCCGTTTTCCATTCCATTTTTTTTTTAATGTGAGACGGTAGGTGTGGTAACATCTTAATGTTACCTGGTCCACAATGAGTTGTTACCTGGTCAACAATGAGATGTTACTTGCTCCACAGTGAGATGTTACCTGGTCGATAAAGACATTGCCTGGCCCACAATTATATAAAAGTTGCGCTACAGCCAGCACCACTACGGAGTTCCTACTCTGCAGAAGCAGCTTGGCGGCTCAAGGCAACAGACGATGGTCAGCGTCCTAGCTAGGCGACGTGGAGTAGTGTTTGCGAGGAGTGGTTCAAGATGTTACATGGTCTACAATGACATGTTACCTGATTACAATGAGATGATACCTGGTTCACAATGAAATGTTATCTGGTCGACAATAAGATGTTACCTGGTCCACAATGAGATGTTACCTGGTCCACAACGAGATGTAACCTGGTCCAGAATTATAAATTACCTGGTCCACAATGATAGAACAGCTGCGCCACTGCCAACACCACTCCGGAGTTCCTACTCTGCAGTAGCGGCTTTGCAGCTCTCAGCAATAGACGATGGTCAGCGTCCAAGCTAGGTGACGTGGAGGAGTGCTTGCGAGGAGTGCCGCCGTCGCTAGAAGACTCGTAGAATGGTTTGTCTGTGTCACTGTCGCTGGAATAAGTCTGGAAAAAGGTTGTTTCATAAATAGAAAATCGACCTGTTACGCAATAAAAGTATATTCAAAGTCGAATTGTTACCATAGCCATAAAATATGATTGACTGAAGCAAAGATTAGTCTTCATATCTTTAATGTTTTGTGGACCTCCAATTCCATTAAAAACCTATTTAATGGATTTTTACAGTGTTGTTTAAACTATCGGATATGTTTTTCTATTAAAAATAAGTTTCTACACTTAAATAAAAAAAAATACTATGACTGATGCATTTTGTATCAAAAATAGGTAAACTTGAAGGTTTATAATAACACTCTAGTCATCGTTTATTGTTGTTTAAAATTGTTTTGGTCTACTATAAGCACTAGTCAAGTTATGTTAAGCATAATAATTACTATGCTTACCTCACTGTTGGGATCAGCGAAGCATGTCTTAGCGTAGACAGTGAGTACATTGAGCAATGTGAGCTGTCCCCACTCATCCACATCTGCTAGCAGGGAGCATAGTTTTCTGTTCATGAAATAAATATGGTATTAAAGTAAATATCAAACTCAAAGTAACACAAGCAAAAGCCTTAAATATTAAGTTTATTTGAACTCATAATTCGAAATCAAACCAAAGTTAACACAGTTCAGAGTGAAATTTTCATTAAATACCAATTTCATAAGGATCTAATATAAGGTTACATATAGTTGCTTACAGGAGCTCGTGGCTAAATAATAACAGCCGCACGGGTTGATCTTCAAGGTTAAGCAACGCTTAACGAGGTCGGTCCGTGGATGGGTGACCATTTCAACATACCGAGTTTCCTCCGTGCCTAGGAAAGCACGTTAAGCCGTTGGTCCCGACTGTCATTTGAAGATCTTTGACAGTCGTTATGGGTAGTCAGTACCTTGAGATCTGACACCAGTCTTGCCAAGGAGTACCGTGTTACCCAGTTACTGGGTTGTGGAGGTCAGATAGGCAGTCGCTCCATGTAAAACACTGGTATTTAGCTGAATCCGGTAAGACTGGAAGCCGACCCCAACAATAATTGGGAATAAGGCTAGGCAGATGATGATGTAGTTACTTACCTGTAACTCTTATGTATAAGACTCATGCGTTCCCCACACACTTCAGAGAAGGCCATGGCGGCTGACCCAATGACGAGGGGCGCCTTGTCTGATAGCAACTTGTCTATGATTGATACTAGCTCCTCCTTCTGTTCTGGGTCCAGACTGTTGGGATAAATACATAGATATATGACAGAATATTCTACAGTCATGCAATAGCAAAAGCGCTTGTTAACCGATTTTAAGGAAAAGATGGAGTTAAGCATACAAAATATTTTTAACTCGATAATTGTTGAAATGGATATGCGGAGTGACGAGAATAGAGGAAGTTTGAATGTGGCGCCAGTTACAGAAAAGTTGAAACGAAACCGTTTGTCCTGGTATGGTCATCTGATGAGGAGGGATGAAACGCATGTTACTAAAAGAGTTACGAATATAAATGTGGATGGATGGAGAGGGAGGGGACGGCTAAAGAAAAGATGGATGGCCTGTGTGAGGAGTGATATGAAAGAAAAGGGAGTTAGTGATGGCGGGACGGGGGACAGGACGTTATGGCAGAAGAAAACGTGTTGCGCCGACCACAAGTAACATGGGACAAGGGCAGGAAGATGATGATATTTTATTCCACGGGGGTGACCATAAGCTCTAGAGCAAGGTTATTTTGAGTGTGCGTAAGGGATAGATGTATATGACTTGTATACATCTATCCCTTTTTAACGGTCTAACCATGATAGTTTTGAGATGTCATGGTACAGGGCTATATATACAGTTCTAAGTTTAAGTAATTGGACCGCAAATTGGTAGTTAGCCTATTCTACCTATTTGATTTATTGGCTATTGGTATTTTATTTTTCTTGAATCTCCATCCTAATTTAAGAGAAGGCAATTGCACTTTACAGTATGTTATACAGATACATTCTAGTGGTAAATTATAATAATCAAAAAAAGGATATGTTGGCATTTTTATTGATAAACAAACAAACTTACCTATACAACTTCGGTATAGCATGAGCAGCGGTCTTCCTGACATATGGACTCATGTCACTGGCCGAATCTCTGATGGCTAACATCACGATAGGCACTATCATTGGCACACGGATGGATGAGAGGACCCGGAGAGCACTGGCGCGGATTAATTGGTTTGGGTCCTGGGGAAATAACAAACAAAGATAAATATGAAAAACGAAGATTTTTTATAGGCAACTGTTGAGAAAACTCAAATTGACCAACAAGAGAGTTTTTTAAAGTAATTCTGGGTGGATGTTGTTCGTACAAAAACGGAATTTGATGAAACTTAACAGCAATATAGCTCATACATGGTGCTAACAATAGTTCGCCAGAACTTACTCATACAGCGAACTGCCACGTAAACCAATCCTACGTATATCTTGGAGCTTTAAAATCGAATAAAGGCGGCTGCATTGACGAGATAAAGAGACGCATGGCGATCACTAGAACTGCAATGGTCATAATGAAAAATATAGTGATGACAGATAACAGAGACATCACCAAAGTCATGAAGACCAGGCTCGTGCGCACTTTAAATTTACCCATATTTCTGTATGCTGCAGAGACGTGGACATTGCGGTAGGTGGAAAGAAAAAAGATAGACGCTCTGGGGATGTGGTGCTGGAGAAGAATGACAGTCCATCTTGGACCGAGTTCCGCACAAATGTCTCGATATTCCAAGAACTCCACATCAATCAGCGTCTGTCCGCAATGTAAGGGTCCCGAATACTCAATTTCTTCGAACACGTTTCAAGGCGAGACAGTCAGTCCATAGAGCGGTTAGTCGCGCACGGTTGACGCAGTGGTTGAGTGATTGACTGCTACGCTGCGTGTCGCGGGTTCGATTCCCGCACGGAACTAATATTTGTATGACCTACAGATAGTTGTTCCGGCTCTGGCTCATATGTTTGTAAACGCACCCACGATACAGGAAGAAATTTCTAGAGTGGGGCAATTTAACTTCATGACGATCACGACCGCTCTGTCAAGAGTGTAACAACTAAGAAGATAAGAAGCTCATACATCAGAATAATATATATAGGGCATAGGCTACAAATAGCATTACTAATATATTGGTGGAATTAAACACTAATTCCACACAGACAGCAGCAAAATATAGTTAAATAATATTGACTACAAGGACATTTCATTGCAACACTGCTTTGTGAATAATTTTGAGAGATTGAGGAATCAAAACTTATTTTTATCAAAGCTGGGTTATAAATAGAGGGTTAAAAAGTGGGGTTATAAATATATAGGGTGTAGATTAGGTTAAGTTACACGGGCTGGTTGCCGCAAAGCCACATTTAAGCACGTATTTTGCCATGCAATAGAACATTCAAGTCTAAGATTACCTTCAGAGCCCTCTGGAAGGTGCTGATGGACAGCAGCGCCAGATCCTGCTGCTCCTCTGCATACCTCACCAGGTACACATACACCAGCTTCTTAACTTCTATGTTCTTTGACACCACATTCTTTACTACTGCTGGAAACCTGCCGAAGTAAGTTTTATTAGTGACAAATACTTTTAATACAGTATGTGGGGATGGTGTAACAGATGATTTGTCTTGGAGTTTCTTGCCCATTCTTCTCAATAAAACATTATGCTTTAGAAAAGCGAACTACACTCACAACAGACTACTTGACAATACAAGAGCAAGATTTTGAGTTTGGGGTTGAAAAGTTAAATAATTATAGTTGTGTTTAGAGGGATTGTTCTGTATCCAAGTATTCCAAGATAAAACCAAAATTCTAATAAATTTTCAGAAATCCATTGCTTGTTTACAGGCTAATTTAACCATGAAAAATACAAGCATTATGTAGTGTTTCCAGTAAGGAACACAATATTGTTGTGTAATATTCTGAAGTGCACAAAATAATAGTGTAGTAAAAGTTCTACCAGCATCATTGATTTACTGATTATAATAGGAGAAAGTAAAGCGTTGTTTCATTACACTGTGACACAAGTAATACTTACAGATCTGACGCATCCCTTCCCTTGGCGATCATGCCTATGATCCTCTTCATAGCCTCTAGCTTGAGCGAGTCTTTGGACCCATCTAACATGAGTTTTAAGTCTTCATTCCTACAAAAATTCAAACAATGTTAAAACAGTAGTGTGTATTGTGTATACCCTGAGTTTTTGAGTACATTTCTTTTAAACCAAATTACAATAAAATACATTTTAACTTTGAATTTAACCAAAAAACTACTTGTATATGTGTTTGAGTTACTAATAGATGAATGTATACAGATAATAATACATAAAACGTTTATTACTTCTTGTAATCTGGTTGGAAAAACGCCCCAGAAGCTGGATCGTTTGCCGGGTATTCCACTTCACCCATCACCACTTTATCATTATTATAGGACGTCGTTGCCGACATTTTGGATAAAGTAACACTACAAACACTTCACTGAATACTTTAATCTTATTTAGATAATTTGTGTCCAAACTTTTAAAATCAGTGAAATCGCAACATTTCATTTCAGTTTGACGTTTACTTGTTGACGTTGGATCTTAGATAAAGTAGGTATAGATTAAGCACTGGCGTGGCCGCACATGAGACAGCAATAGTTAGTTCTGGTGTTACAACAAGAACAAGAACACTACAACCCACCATCGCACTGACACTTATTATCTATAAATAACCCAAATTCCTTGTCTCAATTAACACATAATACCACGAAATCATAGAAAATCAAACAAAACCGAGTTTGTTTGTCAAACCTGCCATTGTATTAAGGTTTGACAAATGACAGAAACCGGCCACGGTGACAAAGACAAAAAATAATCTTTTGTCCTTATCATTTACATGGAGCTGCCAATTAGCCATCTCACTCTATCAATCAAGGTCATTTTAAGGCTTAATCTATACCTACTTTATCTAAGCGTTGGATGGACAAGCAAATTTTTATTTTTTTTTCCAGCTGGAACAGGCTAAGGTCTGAGACCATGCTGCCTAGTCATCAGTAAGTATTTTTATACTTGAGTATGCATTAGAATGCGGATGTAACATATTCTAATGTTTTTTGGAGTATTTGGCAGCAAATTGTATCGAGTTAGGCTTCCCAGTAAGCTTTGCGGAGGTAGTACTACAATAAAATTCTCCGCTCCACTATCCCAAGATCACGTCTGTCAATGATTTCCACATATTGTCCATTTTCGTAGACAGTTGAGACACAAAACTACACCAATTTTATATCACAATAACCACTAGGAATCAATCTGCAAATAATGCGGATCATGGGGGATGAAATGTTGTTTACAAAAGTCCTTCTTTTACAAAGGAAAAATTATTAAAAATACTCTCAAGTCTTTAAAGTCTGTTGGTAACTATAAAATGGGTCAACGCTTAAATATAGGAATTAAATAGGGACGGGTAAATTTGCTTTGCCATGACAATTAATAAGGCTCAAGGACAAACTCTGAAGTATGCTGGTGTAGATTTGAGGGCAAATTGCTTTTTCCATGGACAGTTCTATGTAGCGTGTTCACGTGTTATCTCATCAAATAGTCTGGTGATATTAGCGTCAACATCCAAAATGGTTTAAAATGTTGTAGGAAATAAGGAAAGGAAAGAAAGGAAATACTTTAAATTAATTACTTACTTATGCTTATGATTACTTTTTATTAGTCATGGATAAACACAGAAATAGTTTAGGCATACGGAACGGGACAAGGATAGAGCGTATTGATGATAGAGTGGGTAAGTATAAGTCTGTCCTAAGAAAAACTTTCGCATTACATTATTTTTTACTTTTCTCTACATACTGTTAAAATATGATAAGGAGAAGCATGTAGTCTACGCATGCGAAGCCGCGGGCATAAGCTAGTCTTTAATAAATGACTTTACACAAATGGTCTCCTCTATTTTCAATAAATTTGTTTCCAGTGGAGGATACATTATGTTACCAGAGTAAGAAATCAATTCTAAATGATATAATAATTCTGTAGAATTCACAACTAATTGATGTAATATAGATAATTTACTTAACGCTTATGCTGTTTCAATTTCACTTAGCCTATAGTACGAAAACTACTCGTGAATACAGAAAATAATCCAGTGATGTAAGTTAAGAAAATCCAATTGTTTTGTTTAGCTGATAAATCTTTCAGAAGAATTTCAATCTTTGTTATGCGATTATGAAAGTATGCAGTGTTCTGATTTATTGTTTTATTTACATTAATGAAACTATCAAACATCTTGGAGACGATTGTTAGTTGTTTTTTTGAAGTAATTATTTGATTATGATTTAATTTGGAAATAAGTTCTTCGTATCTAACATGGCTTCATCGTGGTCTAAGTTACCAGTTATTAACTTTATAATAGAACCCAATGGATTAATAAGTCCTCTTTTAGAACGTTTCTGCGGAACTAGTTGTCGATATTTTTCTATAGTTATATCGCGTATATTTTCATACTTGTGAATTCTTGAGAATATGATGCATTCCAGGCGATTAGTTTACAAATTTTCTGGTAGTTGCTGGATATGTAACTTAAATCATTATTACTTACTGGTGGTAGGCTTCGGCCGAAGGCTTGCGACCACCCACCGGGCAAAGACGTACCGCCAAGCGGCCCAGCCGTGTTCTGGTGCGATGCTCGGTGTCACCGAGGAGGCTTCAGGAGATGGGTCGAGAAGGCGGTTCCATTGCAGACAGACCAGCCTGACGCGCGCTGTTATGGACGTATCGGGCGACTGGTCGCACAGGGTAGCGGGATCCGAGGCACGGTGCACCGCTGGCCGACCGCAGGTAGTTGGGGGCCCAAGTAGTGTGCCAGGCCCACACGAAAGGCTGCCCCGCCAACTGACGAAAAATCCCGGAATGCGCCATCGTGCTGGTTGGCGACCAGAAGGAAGGGCCCGATGGACATTCCCGGGGGGGCTCCCCGCAGTCTCCAGACTAGTCCCCCAATGATGGCGTCCCTTCAGTGCGTGTCTGAAGGTTAGCAGCGTGGAACCGCATCTCACTTCCTTCGCCTCACCTTGCTTCACTCGCATTATTATGAAAAAGAGAAAAAAGTGCAAAGTTGAACAGCGGCTGCACCCCCTCCCACTCAAAGTGCACCTCACTAACATCCGAGGTCTGCACTCCAACCTCATAGCAGTCCATCATCACCTAGAGACTGATAAGCCGGCTCTCTTTTTCCTTTCGGAGACGCAGATCAGATGTCTGTCAGACGTATCGGACCTTACATACCCAGGGTATACCCTGGAGCACAATTTTAAGCAACGCGCGGGTGTATGCATGTATGCCCGAGACGACATCTGTTATCGACGTCTCCGAAACCTTGAGGATTCTAGTTTCTCTGTGCTGTGGGTTATGCTGGACACAGGCCCTGATAAAATTGTCTACGCCTGTGTCTACCGCTCGCACAGCGGCGATCAGGAGACAACCAGGCTCACAGGGTATCTTAGTGAGGCGGCTGATACAGCACAGCAGCGGTACCCTTCCGCCCAATTAGTGTTACTGGGGGACTTCAACGCCCACCACCAGGAGTGGGTTTTCCCGTACCAGAACACTGATCATGCTGGGCGAGAGACGAGAAAGCTTGCATGATAAACAGTATGGTTTCACCAGAGGACGTTGTACAACTGACGCTGGTGTCACCCTATTGAAACACATCTTTAATGCGTGGGAAGATTCGCAGGATGCCATAGGTATCTTCTGCGACCTGTTGAAGGCGTTAGATTGCGTTAATCATGAAACATTACTTCTGAAACTTGAGCATTACGGGCTAGGTCAATCAGCGTTAAGTTTGGTTAAATCTTATTTGAATGATAGACAGCAATTGGTTCAAATAAACGGTGTGAATTCGTCAGGGTTAAACGTAAAAATGGGGGTACCCCAGGGCTCAATTTTAGGTCCTTTCTTATTTTTAATATACATAAACGATTTACCCCGTTTATTGGCAAACAAACTAAACATGGTGTTATTTGCTGATGACACTTCTTTAATTTTTGAAATAAACAGACGTACTTGTCGGGTTGACGACGTAAATAACGCGCTACGGCAGGTTCAGGATTGGTTCACTGTCAATAATTTAGTTTTAAATGGTAAAAAAACCAAGTGCGTAAAATTTTCCTTGCCGAATGTCAAAAGTGCTGATTGTGACATTATATTAAACAAGGAGAAGCTAGAATTCGTCGATAAAACGGTTTTCCTGGGGATCACGCTGGACTCAGGGTTGCAATGGGGTCCTCATTTGGTATCCCTTGCAGGGCGGCTGAGTTCGCCAGCGTATGCTGTTGCGAAGATTCGTAGGTTGACCGATGTGGATACCGCGAGACTAGTCTATTTTAGTTATTTTCATAGTATAATGTCTTACGGTATCCTACTATGGGGAAGGGCTGCAGACATTGAGTCAATTTTTATTCTGCAAAAACGAGCCATCAGAGCAATATATAATCTTCGCCGGCGCGATTCTCTAAGGGAACTGTTTAAGGACATTAACATCATGACGGTTCCTTGTCAATATATTTATGAAAACATCATGTACGTGAGAAAGAATTTACATCTTTTTAGTAAAAACGGCGACAGACATAATTACGTTACTAGAAATAGGGACCAATTAGTTCAACCAGGTTTCAGACTGGCTAAAGTAGCCTCATCTTTCATGGGGTACTGTACAAAATGTTATAATAAAATTCCTCCCCACATTCTTGAACTGAATGAGACGAAGTTTAAAACCTGTATAAAACGCACACTATGTAGGCTGGCATATTATAAGTTGGGGGATTACATCACTGATAAAAATGCTTGGCTCAATGCTAGTCCTGCTCCACAATCCACATCCACTAGGGCGCAATAACAAGTGATATGCAGAACATTATTGTTTTGAGGTATTGTTGGACCTGCTGAAGACTGTATGAATATATTTGTATTGTATAAACTCAATTTCCTTAGTATTGTATAACTGCACAGCACATGTGTGTAGTACTATGTACCCAACTGTAAATCTACCATTTACTGTACCTATGCGTCGTTCATTGACTTGTGTGTGCCCTGGCCGTTGAGTGTGTCATGCTCTCTCAAATGTCTCTCTGATGGTGGCGCGTGTGTTGGATCATCCGGTTCCCTTCATGATGGTTGAGCTGGGTGGTGCCAATTCATGCGTTCGTGAACGGACGCCGTCAGTTGGGATTGGTCATAACTTGACTGCTTCACATGTTAATGTTTTTCTAGTATCTATTACATAACTGCACAGTACATGTGTGAGTACTTCTAATGCTTTATGTCTGTAGGTGGTATGGTGGTGTGTAGTGCTATTCTGGGTGCATTGTCCTCACATATGTGAACTAATAACTATATATGTACCTATGTTCCTAAATATTGTAAAAAAACAATAATTTTTTAAAAGAGTAAGTATGGAGTTTCTTGTGCATTCTTCTCCATAACAAGCTACTTTCCGAATGCACGGTAGAATAATTTTTATGTACGTTCAAAAGTGCCGCTTGGTGGTTGAAATAAAATATCTTTGTCTTTGTCTTTGTCTTTGCGAGGTGAAGGCCCAGATGAAGTATCTGGGCCTTACGCTGGACAGCAGGTGGCGCTTCGGCCCGCACTTCAGCGGGCTGTCGACGCGCCTGCTGAAGGCCGCCGATGCCCTGTCGTGGCTGCTCCCCAACCTGGGGGGGCCGAAGGAGCGATGCCGGCGCCTATATGCCGGCATCCTAAAGAGTATGGCCCTATACGGGGCCCCCATATGGGCGGACTCCCTCCAGAGGAGGGAGAATGCGACCGCCATCCGCAGGCCCCAAAGGGCCATTGCACTGCGGGTGGCGAGGGCCTACCGCTCGGTGGGCTTCGCGGCGGCGTGCGCTCTGGCGGGCACCCCTCCCTGGGAGTTGGAGGCTTGGGTGCTCGCCAGAGTGTACGAGTGGACGGCGCGGCGGAAAGCCCTAGGCGAGCGCCCCGCCGCGGAAGAGTGGGAGGCCGTGCGGCGGGAGGCGAGGGCCGCCATCGTCCTCCATTGGACGGAGGACCTCGCCTCCGCCACCTTTGGCCGCCGGACGCTGGACGCGCTCGGTCCAGTCCTGCAGGGCTGGCTCGAGCGGCCACATGGTTTCCTCTCGTTCCGTCTAGTGCAGGTGTTGTCCGGACATGGTTGTTTCGGAACGCACCTGACAGAGGCGCGTGCAGAGGTGCGTCTCTGCTCTGTGTTTCGATTGCGCGGGCCAAGGAGGCGGCATGGGCGGAATGGCTGCGGACCCTCGACGGCGACCCGTGGGGCAGGCCGTACAAGGCCGTCCGCAAGAAGTTGCGGCCCTGGGCCCCCCCTGTCACGGCCAGTGTCGATGACACTCTCCTCGGCGAAGTGGTGGGGACCCTCTTCCCGCAGCGGGAAGAGTGGGTGCCCCCGGCGATGGCCCGACACGAGAATGCGCGATCTGCCGAGGCTGACGTCCCCGCACCGCCGGTATCGGAGGCCGAGTTCGGGGCGGCCGTCCTGAAACTCAAAATGAAGAGGACCGCCCCAGGCCCGGACGGCGTTCCGGGGACGGCCTTGGCGATCGCGCTGGAGGAGATGGGCGAGAGGGTGAGGTCCCTCTTCACCGCGTGCGTGGTGCAGGGTCGATTCCCGCGGCAATGGAAGACGGGCAAGCTCGTCCTTCTGCCGAAGGTCGGGCGCCCGGCCGGACTGCCGTCGTCCTACCGTCCGATCGTGCTACTCGGCGAGGTGAGCAAGCTCTTCGAGCGAGTGCTCGCTGCTCGCCTGGCCGAGTGCATGGATCCGGATCTGGACGACGCGCAGTTCGGTTTCCGCCGGGGTCGGTCGACCCTGGATGCCGTTGCGCGGGTGAGGGACCTCGCCGAGGAGGCGGTCTCCCGGGGTGGCGTGATGCTTGCGGTGTCATTGGACATCCGCAATGCGTTCAACACGCTGCCTTGGGAGACGGTCAGGGCGGCGCTGCGGTACCATGGGGTACCGCAGTACCTCCAGAGGGTCATCGCCGACTACTTCGCCGGCAGAGCCGTCGTGTACCCGACGAGGACCGGCGAGGGGAGGAGGGAAATGACGTGCGGTGTTCCACAGGGGTCGGTCCTCGGCCCGCCCCTGTGGAACATCGGCTACGACTGGGTGCTGCGCGGGGCCACTTTGCGGGGGGTCGGTGTGATCTGTTACGCCGACGACACCCTCGTGCTGGCCCGCGGCGGCACCTACAGAGAGGCATCGCTGCTCGCCACGGCGGGTGTGGCCCAGGTCGTGGGGAGGATCCGCGCCCTGGGGCTCGAGGTGGCCTTGGAAAAGTCCGAGGCCCTCCTCTTTCATGGGCCCCGGAACAGGCCGCCGCCGGAGGCCTCGATTATTGTGGGAGGGACTTCCATCGCCGTCGGGACTACGATGAAGTACCTCGGTCTCATCCTCGACGGCCGATGGAAGTTCGAGGAGCACTTCCGGCGGCTGGCCCCAAAGCTGTTGGCCACTGCCGGGGCCTTGGGGCGGATCCTCCCAAACGTTGGGGGGCCTGGAGGAGTCTGCCGACGCCTGTACACCGGTGTGGTGCGCTCCATGGCGCTCTACGGGGCGCCAATATGGGCAGGCGCCCTGAGCAACCCGAACCAGGCTGCGCTGCGATGACCGCAGCGCGCCATGGCGCTCAGGGTGGCCCGGGCGTACCGCACCGTGTCTTGCGTCGGTGCGTGCGTGCTCGCCGGTACACCGCCGTGGGACCTCGACGCAGAGGTACTCGCCGCGGTGTACTGGCGAATGAAGGAAGAGATTGCGGGTGGTGGCTGTCCCCATCCGCGGGAGATTCGGCGTTGGCGAGAGGAGGGGCGCGAGACTCTCCTGCGGAGGTGGGCAGCCCGTCTCGAAATATCGGTGACGAGTCGGGAGCTGGTGGCCGCCGTTCGGCCCATTCTCCACGAGTGGCTCGAGCGGCGGCACGGGGTCCTCTCTTTCCACCTGACGCAGGTGATCACCGGGCACGGTTGCTTTGGTAGATTCCTGCACCGGGTGGGAAGAGAGCCCTCTGAGGTGTGTCACCATTGCGAGGCGGGAGTCGCGGACACGGCGCAACACACGCGCGAGGAGTGCCCCGCTTGGGCGGTCCCTCGCGCCGCCCTGTCCGCGACAGTCGGAGATGACCTGTCGCTGCCGGCCCTCCTTCGGGAGATGGTCGACAGCGACGAGTCATGGCAGGCGGCAGCGACCTTCTGCGACACTGTAATGTCGCAGAAGGAGGCGGCGGAGCGGGACCGGGAAGACGACGTCGACTCGGCCCCGATGCGCCGCCGCAGGCGTGGAAGGCGGCGTCGGGTCTTCGCAGGCCAAATGCCGCCGTAACGCCGGGGACCGCGGGCGACGGATCGGGGTCCGCCGTCCGCACAAAGGTCCCGTGCACCCGTGTTCGGTGCGAGGAGGAGAAGATGGAGGTGGAACGGGGCGGGGCTGAATCTCAAACTAGGGGATTCAGCCCCGCCCCGGAGAGAGAAGGGCTCCGTTGCGGAGCGACGCCAGCGGGGCACGCGGTAGCAAGCCTCGTGGGTCCCGCAGCCCCGTGGGCGAGCGTAGGAACACTCCAGTGTTTTAGTGGGTGCAAACCCCACATAACGCAGTGGCTCCCCCGAGACCACTGCGTATTCGTGAGGAATTTCACTGGATAAACAAAAAAAAAAAAAAAAAAAAAAAAAAAGGTTAGGTTAGGTTTTTATTTTTTTTTTTTTTATTTTTCAGACTAGTTCCACCACAATAATGGTGCCTATTTTATATCTTATTCTCATTCATACCAGTTCTCGCTTTTATGCCTCTCGCACTTATATGCCTCATACTTTATCTTTCTTTCATCCTTCACCATTTATTCAGTGGGTGGGACTCCCACTTTATGACCTACGTCCTATTCTGCTAACTATTTATTTATGTACTTTATTTACTAAACAGGGAAAATTATTTATTCATGTTATTTTTTATTTACATGTTTTCTTAAATTACTAACAATATATTTATTTACTACATCCAGTTACCATAATTTATTGAGCTTATATTGCTATAACATACTATTACACAATAATGTAGTTTTACACAATAATCTAATACAGGTTCTTATACACTTATTTCTTACATCTATTTATTACAAATACTTATCCTACTGCTTATACTATTTTACAATGTATTAATCTATGTCCTATGTTTACAGTATCTATATATACAATATATTACGAAACATAGTTTTCTTTATCAGGTTTTATTTTTCTCTATAACTTTATGTGCTACCTTCTCGCAGTAAGCAATTAATTTGTTTCTACTTTTTCCCGACATTATTTCAGGCACGCTTTCTCTACGCAGTTCCACACCCAGTTCCTGCTCCAGATCGTATCGTTCCTTCGCGTATATCGGACACTCCAGAATAATGTGTGGAACCGATTCCGCTATACTGGGGTCGCAGGTGCACGATGGGCTCTCCTTACACTTAAAGCGGTTTAAGTATTCTGAGAACCCACCGTGCCCCGTTAAAACCTGCGTGAGCACTCCTGTTGGCCTCACCCGTTTCACAATACGGTAGGCAGCCACGGCATCCGGAAGGAACATTTTCGTCACCGAGGCCGTCTCGCCCGACACGTATCTCCGATTCCATTCATCAAGCGAATCCAAACGGATTTGACGCTTGATGAATGAAACCGGACACTGGTCATAGTCCGGCTTCCTCCGTGACGACAATGCTGCCTCCTTCGCCAGCTCGTCCGCACGCTCGTTCCCTGGCAAGCCCGCGTGGGCCTTGACCCAATAAAGAGACACAGCTTTTTGTTGGGTCAATGCCAGAGCGATATTCGCTCTTGCGCGGACCGCCAGAGGATGGAGAGAGCCATGGCCTGCCAGTGTCTGCAATGCTGCCATTGAGTCACTGTACAAGCCATAGCTCGTCTCTTTGCGCTTGAGGATTACGTCCGTTGCCTTACAAATGGCCAGAAGTTCCGCCTGGTAGACAGTGCAGTACGCGGCAAGGCTAAGCTTGAGGTTCTGGATTTCACCATCATTATCCCATAAGGATAATGCGGCTCCGACCTTCCCCTCAATCTTGCTGCCGTCAGTGAATATTCGCACTGCCTGCACGTTCTGGCTGTCCACAAGCTGTTGGTCTGCCAGGCACATGAATTCCAAAGCCATTTGTTTGGCAGGGTGAGACGTCTCTGCAAATCTCACCGTACTCTCAATCTCCCGGTCTGCCGGCACAAACTGGGACGACCCTCTCCTTGCCTTATACAGGGCGGCTGCCTCTTGTATGCGGAGGTCTAGAGGCAGTATCCCAGCCAGTACCAGCGCCGAGTTCAGTGAGACTGTACGGTAAGACTTGCAGAGCTTCTGGACGAATCCCCGTTGGACCGAGCCCAGCTTCCTCCGTATACCTAGTTTCCTAGTTGCGGGAGCCCAGGCTCCGGCCGCGTACGTGATAATCGGTTCTATTGTGGCAGTGTAAATCGAGTGTATAACATCCCTGTGTAGTCCCCAACTGACTTTTGCTGCACGTGAAAGCTGCTTATACAGCTCTGCCACCTTCCTGCAGACGTTCCTGGTATGCTCGTTAAATGTTAATCTGTCGTCGATGGTTAGGCCCAGCAGCTTCATACTCCTCACCATACCGATGTCGACCCCGGCCATGCTCAGAATTGGAGTGTCGTACTTAAGTCTATTGGTTATCAACATCGCACAGGTCTTGTGCGGTGCAAACTTAAGCTTGTTTCGGACACCCCAACTCTGAACATGGGCGAGGGCTGCATTGGCGGCTGTGGAGACTTCAGCCGCTGAGGCGCCATCCACGACTAGAACAATATCGTCAGCGAACGCCTGCACGAAGTAGCCCTTTTCTTCCAGTTCTTTTAGCAGCGGGTCCAATATAACGTTCCAAAAGATGGGACCACCAATTGACCCCTGGACACAGCCTTTGTTTGTTTCCCGCGTGCATTCTTCCCCAGCATACCTTACTCTTACTTTTCTGCAGTCGAGGTAGCTATCAATAAGCCTCCTGATATTCACCGGGCACTTTTCCTCAGCCAGCCTGACTTTGATCGCTGGCCACCAGGCGCTGTCGAAGGCGCCCTCTATATCCAATGACACCAGGACAATTAGCTTCTTCAGCCTCAACTTGTCTTGAACGTGCTCTATTAGAGTACAGAGGGCGTCCTCGGTGCTCTTCTGGGGCATAAAGCCAAACTGACGAGTACTAAACCGCGGCGCCAGTTGCCACTTGATTCTCGCCACTACCATCCTTTCCAGGACCTTCCCCAAGACCGGCAATAGGCCTATTGGTCTATACGACTTGGGGTTCGTGTAATCTTCCTTGCCCGGTTTCCGGAGGACTACCACCGTTGCCTCCTTCCAGGTGTCCGGGAAATGCGCCAGTTCTAGGCATTTATTGTACAGGGCAAGGAAGGCGTCCAGGTCCTGGTGGATTGCTCGACTGCAGATATCCGAAGTAAGTCCATCCGCTCCGGGCGCTTTCTTGGGGTTAAAGCGTCCCACCGCCGTTTTCAGTTCCAGCAGTGTAAACGGTGGGTCATGATTTTCATCATGACACCACTCATTTACCCGACTGGCTACTTCCCTAGCTAGTCTGTGGTCTGCGTTATCCTGTTCCACTGTGTCCTTCGGAAAGAACGTTTCGGCGAGTAAGGCAGCTGATTCCTTCGGGTTCAAGAATGCACCGTTGCTCTTCAGGGTCAAGTCTTCTTGTCTCCTGGTGGTCCCTCTGATGACTCTATGTATTCCGTCCCATACACTTTCTCTGTCTTGCTTTTCGCAAAATGCTTTCCAGCTGGCTACTTGGGCTTTTTTGGCTTTGCACTCATATTCCTCTTTTGCCTTCAGGTACTCGTCGACGACCATCGCTCGGCGGACCGGTGCAGCATTGCGGACACGGTTTTTCAGGGTTGTGAACCTCTTCTTCATTGAAGCAAGTTCTTCGGACCACCACGGAATAATAGTTTTGGATGTCTTGCAGATTTTTGGGATGGCCTCATCACATGCCTGTTTTATTATGCCTATGTAACTTGTAACCAACTGTTCAAGCTCATCTTTATTTATAATTTGATTTATAGAATTTACGTTAATATTATTTTGGTCTTTGCTTTCCCCCAATTTAAAATCAAATTTTTCCCAATCTGCTTTTTTAGTAGAATATACCCTTGTAGTCCTAATTATACTTATTCCCTTTTCCTTTTTTAAACTAATATTAAACAAAATTGTGTTGTGGTCCGAGCTCGTTACCCCCGTGTCTACCCGCCAGCCGTCTACCCTGTCAAGAAGCTCGAGCGAACACGCCGTGACATCCACATGGCTCTTGTAAACTACGCCGCCTCTTACAGTGTAAAAGGTCGGCGCATCGCCATGGTTGAGTACCTGAAGTTCTAACTCTTCAAGGGTCCCGGACATCTCTTCTCCCCTGAGGTCTTCTATGGTGCTTCCCCACCAGGTACTCTTTGCGTTCGCATCTCCGCCTATTAGAAGTAATCCGGTGCCCAGGTCCAACTTTATTTTGGTCAAATGATCCAGGTATGGCCCTATGGGTTGGTCTGGCTCAAAGTAGTAAGAGACTACTACGATTTCCCAGGCTTTGGTCCGGATCCCCACCACAACGATGTTGTTTGTGGTGAGTTTCGGGTAGGGAATGACATCCAGGTCATTATCAAAGACAGCTATTGCCGCCTTTACCCTCCCACTTCCTTCAACCTCGCACTGGTAGAGTCTCGCACCACGGTAGCTCTTCATACTCCTTGCCCCTCCCACATAGGGTTCCTGAATCATTGCCCAAGCGATCTTTCGCTTACTGGCCTCGTGGATGAGTTCGGTGGTTGCCAGTTCTTTCCTCTGTAGGTTGGCCTGGGCTACTCCATATCCTCTGGTGGGGATGCCCGCCCTTTCGCCAGTATCCACCTTAGCAGTACGCTACTCTGGATCTGGCCAGAACCTCGCATCTGTTTCTGACTGGGCATTCCTCGCTGAACGCGTTATGCTCCGCGTTCGCATGTTTTGCTCGCACACAGTTCACACATGATGGGACTGTCCCGGCCATCCATTCTGCACATTGTGTCCTCATATGAGGGCCTCCACAGTGGCTGCACCTCTCCACCTGCTCCCTACAAAGTCGTCGTCCGTGCCCAAAACCCAGGCACAGCGAACATTGGACCAGTGGAGTCTGGTCAGCCACCAGGATCTTCTGCATTCCGATATGTACGTACTGCCTTTCCTGTAATTTCCCCCATATTTTTGGGGAGACTCTGAGGACTACATGGTTCGCATGGGGGTTTCTGGTTTTCTATTTGAAAACCACCTCGACCCGTTTCTCATCCTTTGTGAGTTCCCCGAATACTTCCTTGTTTTGGTTCTGGAGACCCAACAATATGTCCTCGTCTGTGTTGTAGGTGAAGACGTTCTTTAGGATGACCAGAGGGTCCCTATTCTTGATGTCCTCAACCTTCAACACCTCCCCCACACTTGCCAGTCTCTTCTTTACTTTTTCTCGCTCCTCTTCCGTTCCGCATCCCAATATTACCTTTCGGTCCTTCGCCTTCCTTATCCTGTCCACTGTGACCCATCCCTCCTTCGCGTTTACCGCCTTCCTTATGTGGTCAATAATTTGATCCCCTGTCTCTGATTCCTTTGTGGAAGTGACCACAATGGAATGGAGCGCCGTTTGCTGTGGGGGTTTCTTGATGGGCTGACTTGCCGCTACGCTGGCGTATGATTGATTCATCATATGCTCTTTATTAGCTTTGAGCGCCTCTTTCAGCCCATCAAGCTTCTCATTACTCTCCCGCAGATTTCGGCTGTGATCCTCCAAGATTTTCTTGAAGGATTCCATATCCACCTCCACTCTGGAGACAACCGCTTCCTCTACTTGGGTTTGCGTTTGTGTTTCCTTTGTCTCCATTGTGATCTTGGGGGGTGGGGCCAAACCTCTCTCCTGCTCAGACTCCTTAATAATCTGGTAAAGCCGGTCTGCCTGGGCCCTGACCTCTTCCTTAATCTCCCTTTTTATGTTTTTGGAGTTGGTCAGGTGGGCCTTGATCTTTACCAGGCATGTCCGGGCCTCCGCGACTCTGGTCTTAACAGCCGGCGGACTCATACAGACCATCCCGACAGATGTTCGTCGTGATGTCTCTGGAGTCGGTTTGAGCGGTGGCTTTTCTGCCACTTTTTTCACTGGAGGGGTCTGTTTTGTAGCTGGCTTCCCAGCCTCCCATTCGCCCACGCTTTTTCTAACGCTTTGCGTGGAGGGTCCGGCCTCTTCTGTAGCGTTATTTGGGCTCCCGGTTGTCCGGTTTGCCGGCTTGGGGGTGGGTGTGCGGATTCCAATTTGCATCTTGTCCTGGTATGTTCGAATTCGAACTAGTCTTTCGTCAATAGGGTATTGTATAGAGTACCCCGGTTAGTGTAAATGTGTTTGTAAAGATAAACCAGTTTAAAAGTGTAAAAAAGTGTAAAAAGTAAATAATAAAAACAGTCAACAAAGCAGTAATTGTGATTCTTAGAATCTAGTCATACAATCACAACCGATTATCTCATGCGGCCGGGAGGCCAACAGGCGCGATCCAGTCGAGTATGGCCGCACCGTTGGTTGCAGGTAAGTAAATCTTAAAAGTCAGGTAGTAAGCAACACCACATACGGCTATTTAACTACGTTTTATGTAGAGTCGGAACTCTACTATCGTCCTATTCTATCCTAATGGATGCGTTAATTGTGTCTGCAGTTATGTAGAGTAAGTTCTTTGCTCTTTGTAGAGCCAGTCTAAGAGGTAACTCACTCTAGTCAACTTCCACGAGCCTTCAGGAGCCAATGTACGTTACTAGTTTTTAAATAGTCGAAAATTTAATGACTCTACATTAATGTCGATCTCTATTGAATGCAGGTACCGAATATAAGTAAAATAAAAATAAATAAAACCAAAAATTTTTTTGAAACTCTATGTAGAGTTGATTTGAGAGATCTATCCAGTAGCTCTCCCCAAGCCCTTCCAGATGAACCCAAACACGGCACACACACTCCAAAGGGCTCCAGAGAAAACGCAGTTTAAAATTCTTGGTTTTTGGCCGAATTTGGCAGCACAACTGGTTAAAACAGGTTTTCTCCCGAACCGTCAGGCCGAATACCAACGTGCTTAGGCTTCCCTAACTGGGCCTGGCGAGATCTATCCGTTAGGACAGCAGCGTGACGACCATTGCATTCGTCTTGTGTGGTGCGAATCTCAGCTTATTACTTTGTCCCCACTGGTGAACATACTCGAGGGCGGCATTGGCTCGTCGCTGTACCTCCAACGCGGAGTCTCCGTCGAATACTAGGACTACGTCGTCGGCGAAGGCTTGGCAGTAATCTCCCCTTTGAACCAGGCCTTTAAGTAGGGGGTCGAGTACAAGATTCCAGAGAATCGGTCCCCCTATCGATCCTTGGACACAGCCTTTATTGGTTTCCCTGATGACTTCCTCTCCCGCATATCTTACCTTGACCTTCCTGTGTTCCAAGTAGCTGTCCACGACTCTTCTCACATTTACTGGGCATTTTGCTTCCGCCAGCCTGGCTTTTATGGCCGGCCACCATGCGCTGTCGAAGGCTCCCTCTATGTCCAGCGATATCATGACAATCAGCTTTTTGTCCTTTAGCTTGCCTCGTATGTGTTCTAGCAGGTCATAAAGTGAGTCTTCGGTGCTTTTCTGTGGCATAAAACCATACTGGCGTGTGCTGAGTCCGGGTATGATGTGCCATTTTACTCTGCCTATCAGCATTTTCTCCAGAACCATTCCCATCACTGGCAAGAGCCCTATTGGCCTATATGATTTAGGAGCTGTGTAGCTCTCTTTTCCGGGTTTTCTCAGGATTACCACTGTGGCTTCCTTCCACATCCTCGGAAAGTAGCCCAACTCAAGGCATTTGTTTGCCAGTGATAGAAAGGGCTCCGGATCATGGCTTAGTGATTGCTGGCAGATATCGGCCGTGAGGCCATCTGCCCCGGGAGCTTTTTTAGGGTTGAAGCTTCGTATAGCGGAGTTCAGCTCTTCCTGAGTAAACGGTGGGTCATGTTCTTCACCATGGTCCACCTCGTTTGCTTTATCTGCTACCATCCTAATACGTTTGTGCTCCTCATTATCGTCTTCCATCCTATCCTCGGGGTAGAAAGTTTCTGCCAGCAATGTGGCAGATTCGAGGTGGTTCAGCACTTTTCCATCCTTGGTCAAGGGTAGGTCCTCCTGTCTTTTCATAGTCCTGCCTATGACTCTGTAGATGCCTTCCCAGAGTCCCTCCTTATCCTGTTTCTCACAGAAGCTTTTCCAGCTTTCTGTTTGGGCCGTTTTTACCGCTTGCTCATATTCCTCTTTCTTTTGCAGGTACTCCTCGACCACTTTCGTCCTGCGGATCGGCGCTGCACAGCGGACTCTGCGCTTCCTAGTGGCGACTGCCTTTTTCAGCACGGCGAGCTTGTTCGACCACCAAGGTAATTTGATTTTACTGTTGGGCTTTAACTTTGGTATACTAACATTACTTGCTTCTACTATTACTTTAATGTATGTTTCTACTTTTATTTCTAAATCTATTTTATTACAAATTTTGTTTATTTCTACTTTGTTTAACTTATTTTCTTCTATTGCCTGGCCCAGTTTCTCGCGAAACTGATCCCAGTTAGCTTTTTTACTATTAAAGACTCTAGTTGTTCTAATTATATCTATGCCCTTTGCTCTTTCTAATTTGATTTTAAATAAGATGGTGTTGTGGTCTGAGCTCGTCATGTTCTCATCCACTCTCCAATCCTCCACCAGGTCGAGCAGATCCGCCGTACACGCCGTGACGTCCACCAAGCTGGTGTACAGTGTAGTTCCTCTCACTGTGTGGAAGGTCGGGGTGTCACCTATGTTGAGCACCTGCAATCCCATCTCTTCTAGGGCACCGGCCATTTCGGTTCCTCTTTGGTCAATTTTACGGCTACCCCACCAGGAGTTTTTGGCGTTTGCGTCTCCACCCAGGATGATTCTCCGGCCAAAGCTCCTCTCTATCTTTATTAGTTGTTCCAGGTATAGCCCTATCGGTGTTGGTTTCGGTTCTAGGTAGATTGAGATTACCACTATCTCCCAGGCGCTTGTCCTCATCTTCACCACTGTGATGTTGGGCGTGGTGAGGTTTGGACACTGGATGACGTCTATATCGTCATCAAAGACTGCAATTGCAGTCTTGATGACGCCGCCTCCATCACCGGTATGCTGGTATATTCTAGCACCGCGGTAGTCCTTCATTCTGCCCAAACTACCGATGTATGGCTCCTGGAGCAATGCGAAGGCCACCCCCTTTTTTTGTTGCCTCAAGCATGATCTCATTTGTGGCCAATGCCTTTCTCTGCAGATTTGCTTGTACCACGAGGTATGGCCTCTTTTGAGGGACTGATTTTCCGCCGGGGACCACCTTAGCAATATGCTACCTTTGTTCTTGCTATCGCATCCCATTTTACCCTAATAGGGCACTCCTGGTTGAAGGCGTTGTGGTCAGTTTTATCCAACTTTGAACGCACACAGTTGCAACAGGACGGGGTAGCACCGGCAAGCCAGTCGGGGCACTCTGCCTTCATGTGGGCTCCCCCGCAATGACTGCATCTTGCCTGGTCTTCCTGGCAAAAACGCCTACCATGTCCATAGCCTAGGCAAAGCGAGCACTGGACTAACGGAGACTGGTCGGCCACTCGGATCGTCTGGAATTCGATGTGTACCGACCCAGCCTCCGTCATTCGCCGCCAAATTGCGGGGGATACCCTCATCACGATGTTACTTGCGTGGGGGTTCCTGGTGCGTTTTTTTGTATGCTATTTCGGCCCTGTCTTCTTGTCTATCGAGGTTTGTATAGATTCCTTGGTTAGGTTAGGTTAGGTTAGGTTAAGTTAGGTTGGGGTGCGGGTCAGGTAACCTCCACGTTGGCCTGGTTGGTTGCTGGTCTCTTTCGGATACGTCCGGGGGGAAGAGCAACCCGCTGGGCTGGTGCACTCTGGGCACCGTCAATAACTTCCCATTCGTGGGTTCTTGTTGGCGGTGGCGAATAACCTGACAGGGGGGGATGTCGTTCTGGGTGTTCCTCTGATTAGCAGAGGACACACCAGATGTGACATGGGGTTGGGCTAGTCTGGGTAGGTAGGTAGGGGTAGGTTAGGTTAGGTAGGTGAGAGGTGGGGCTCGCTTCCGGGCCTCTGGGCGGGCCGCCTTCCCCTGCGGGGGGGGTTGCCCGGGTGCACTGACCAGCTCTGCACCCTGCTCTGCCCAGCTCTGCACCCTGCACTGCCCGGCTCTGCATCCGGCTCTGCCCGCTCTGCACCTGGCTCAGCCCGCTCTGCACCTGGCTCTGCACTCGGCTCTCCTGCGGTTGGTTACCCGAGTGCACTGACCAGCTCTGCACCCTGCTTTGACCAGCTCTGCACCCTGCTCTGCCCGGCTCTGCATCCGGCTCTGCCCGCTCTGCAACTGGCTTAGCCCGCTCTGCACCTGGCTCTGTGCCCGGCTCTCTCTCCTGCGGGTGGGGGCGACCGCCGCCCGGGGGCGGGAAGGGAGCCCTCGATGGTGTGCCGCGGATGTGCGGCGGGCGGTGATGACTTGTCGTCGCCGACCCTCCTTTGGCGTGGGATGGTCGGCGGGGACAAGTCGGTGGAAGGAGGAGGCGGCGGAGCGTCGGTCTCGACGCGCCGCCGCAGACGCGGTGGGCGGCGTCTGGCCTTCGCGGGCCGGATGCCGCAGACGCGGAGGGCGACGTCTGGCCTTTCGCGGGCCAGATGCCGCAACGTAGGGGACCGTGGGCGGAGGACCGGTGTGTCCGACGTCCACATAAGGGTCCAACGCGGTGGAGGGCACGGCGCAGCACACCGTCTAGGTGTGCCCAGCGGGGGCGTAGTTGCGCCGTGCCCTGACAAGTCCTCTCGCTTCCCGGTGTGGTAGTATCCATGCTGGGGAGCGGGTGGGCCTGGGCGGCAGTTGCCTCCTTTTGCGACGACGCCATGTCGCGAAAGGAGGCGGCGGAGAAGGGGTGGGGGTGGGCGGTTGTACGATCGCCTCCTCCCACCTCTTGGTGGTGATTAGCGGGCGACAGGCGTGGGGGCGCCTCTCGTCTGCATTGCACAATCACCACCCTCGTTGGGCGTTCCCGTGCCCCTCTACTAAGGGAGGGGCGTGAAGGGCCCGCCATAAAGGTGGGCAGTCGTCGGCGGAGGACTGGACGTAAAGGCTGTGCCGGTTTCCCAGTCCTCCTCCATTCAGACGATGCGGGAGTGCCGCTGGGTTATTTTAGTGGGTATACCGGGCTTGCCCGGGGAGTCCCACATAGCCCCCCATTCCCCCAATGGGTGGGTATGCGTAATGCATTTTTTCCCAGCGAAACCAAAAAAAAAAAAAAAAAAAAAAAAAAAAAAAGGTTAAGTTAGGTTGGGGAACCCCCAGGGTGCGGGTCAGGTAACCTCCACGTTGGCCTGGTTGGTTGCTGGTCTCTTTCGGATACGTCCGGGGGGAAGAGCAACCCGCTGGGCTGGTGCACTCCGGGCACCGTCAATAACTTCCCATTCGTGGGTTCTTGTTGGCGGTGGCGAATAACCTGACAGGGGGGGGTTGTCGTTCTGGGTGTTCCTCTGATTAGCAGAGGACACACCAGATGCGACATGGGGTTGGGTTAGTCTGGGTAGGTAGGTAGGGGTAGGTTAGGTTAGGTAGGTGGGAGGTGGGGCTCGCTTCCGGGCCTCTGGGCGGGCCGCCTTCCCCTGCGGGGGGGTTGCCCGGGTGCACTGACCAGCTCTGCACCCTGCTCTGCCCAGCTCTGCACCCTGCACTGCCCGGCTCTGCATCCGGCTCTGCCCGCTCTGCACCTGGCTCAGCCCGCTCTGCACCTGGCTCTGCACTCGGCTCTCCTGCGGTTGGTTACCCGAGTGCACTGACCAGCTCTGCACCCTGCTTTGACCAGCTCTGCACCCTGCTCTGCCCGGCTCTGCATCCGGCTCTGCCCGCTCTGCAACTGGCTTAGCCCGCTCTGCACCTGGCTCTGCGCCCGGCTCTCTCTCCTGCGGGTGGGGGCGGCCGCCGCCCGGGGGCGGGAAGGGAGCCCTCGAAGGTGTGCCGCGGATGTGCGGCGGGCGGTGATGACTTGTCGTCGCCGACCCTCCTTTGGCGTGGGATGGTCGGCGGGGATAAGTCGGTGGAAGGAGGAGGCGGCGGAGCGTCGGTCTCGACGCGCCGCCGCAGACGCGGTGGGCGGCGTCTGGCCTTCGCGGGCCGGATGCCGCAGACGCGGAGGGCGGCGTCTGGCCTTTCACGGGCCAGATGCCGCAACGTAGGGGACCGTGGGCGGAGGACCGGAGTGTCCTACGTCCACATAAGGGTCCAGCGCGGTGAAGGGCACGGCGCAGCACACCGTCTAGGTGTGCCCAGCGGGGGCGTAGTTGCGCCGTGCCCTGACAGGTCCTCTCGCTTCCCGGTGTGGTAAATTCCATGCTGGGGAGCGGGAGGGCCTGGGCGGTGGTTGCCTCCTTTTGCGACGACGCCATGTCGCGGAAGGAGGTGGCGGAGAAGGGGTGGGGGTGGGCGGTTGTACGATCGCCTCCTCCCACCTCTTGGTGGTGATTAGCGGGCGACAGGCGTGGGGGCGCCTCTCGTCTGCATTGCACAATCACCACCCTCGTCGGGCGTTCCCGGGCCCCTCCACTAAGGGAGGGGCGAGAAGGGCCCGCCATAAAGGTGGGCAGTCGTCGGCGGAGGACTGGACGTAAAGGCTGTGCCGGTTTCCCAGTCCTCCTCCACTCAGACGATGCGGGAGTGCCGCTGGGTTATTTTAGTGGGTATACCGGGCTTGCCCGGGGAGTCCCACATAGCCCCCCATTCCCCCAATGGGTGGGTATGCGTAATGCATTTTTTCCCAGCGAAACAAAAAAAAAAAAAAAAAAAAAAAAAAGGTTGGGGAACCCCCCACAGCGCATACGTCCACGATCGTGTTCCCTGGAAACGTCCCAGTTCTGACCACCGTAACGGAGTGGCAGACTGGGTACGGCTAAAGTGCGCTGTGACTTCGTTGCGATCTTATCTTGTTTTGCGGTACGTGACGATTTTGAGTTAAGGCTATGCCTACCCCTGCGCGGGACGCCCTCGGGCATTTTATGAAAAAACCCAAAGGCCCTTCTCAGGGCCAAACCAAAGGCCCTTCTCAGGGCCAACCTAAAGGCCCTTCTCAGGGCCAACCTAAAGGCCCTTCTCAGGGCCACCCAAAAGGCCCTTCTCAGGGCCACCCAAAAGGCCCTTCTCAGGGCCACCGCGACGCTTCAGCGTCGGACGAAGGCAGAGCCTTCTACGAAGGAAGGGCGGATGAGTCGGACTCCGATAACGAGTCCGTTATATCGGTAGCTAGCTCGATGGAGGTCGAGGAAGGTTGTCGATCACAATCGCGGAAGCGGGCCTTCCTTAAGGAAGGGTCCGACGGCTCCTCGGGTTCGGCGAAGGAGCCTACAAGGAGAGCTAAGGCTAAAAAGCAGACGGCAGTGGATACCCACGACGTGGGCCTGGCAGACGCCCAACGCCAGCTGAACCTGGCTCGGCGGACGCAGCTCCAGCAGGAGTTGGAGGAGCAGGTTGCGGCCAGGGAGGAACGGACGCGCGTTGCTCGTGCCAAGTCCGGGTACGGTGCGTCCCGCGTCTTGTACTCGGACCACTCCCTGGCCGAGCTGGAGCAGATGGCGGCGGAGGACGAGGAGGAGATAGTGGTGGTCGCCTCCAAGTCCTCCCACCTGAAAGGGACTTTCCAGAAGTCCCTTAAATGCAGGGCCGCCAGCATGCGAAGCATCACTGCGGAGCTGGTGCAGAGAAAAGTGACTGATGAGACGCGGCAACTGCAGGCGAGGGTCGATCGCCTGCAGTCGGAGGTCAGCCAGCTGCACCGAAAGCTGGCTGAGGCTACGGCCCGGCCAGCCCAGGCTGAGCCGAGACCTGCGGCAGAGGTCCCCGCCTCCTCCACCAACCTAGAGGAAATCCTCCGCAAGGTTGTGATGGAGGAGAGGGACTTCGTCCGAGCCTGCCTGGCAGGCATAGAGGACCGAGACGTACGAGACGTACGCGTCCATATTGTTGCGGGCGCGTGCTAATGCCGATCCCACAAAACTGGGGATCGGCAAGGTCTCCTGCCGGCGGACACAAGCCGGGGCTCGTTTATTCGAGTTCCCGGGGGCGGAGGGCGCAAAAAACGCAGACCTCTTCGCAGCAAAGCTGCAAGAGGTCATCGCGGACGCGGCCAAGGTGGCCAGGCCCGTGAAGACGGTGGCCATCGAGGTGTCCGACCTCGATGACACCGTCACCAAGGAGGAGGTGGTAGCGGCGGTCGCAGCATTGGGGGGCTGTGGAGTCGCAGCGGTGCGAAGCCGGGACATCAGGTCCGGCCGCGGCGGCATGGGAACCATTCGCATGGAGTGCCCAGTCGCCGCTGCCAAAGCCGTCCTTGATAAAGGGCGGCTAAATGTCGGCTTCAGCTCGGGTGCGGTCCGGGCACTAGAAGCACAGCCCTTACGGTGCTACAGGTGCTGTGGAGTTGGCCACACCCGGGCCCTCTGTCCGTCCACGGTGGACCGGACAGAGAGCTGCTACCGCTGCGGCAAAGAGGGCCACAAATCCGCCGACTGTAAGGCCGCCGCGCCACACTGCGCTGTGTGTGCCGCCAGTGGCCGCCCGGCAGGCCACATAATGAAGGGGAGGATGTGCAATCCTCCCCCAAAGAGGGGAAAAGCTCAGGCGCCGAGTCAGCCTGCCGCTACCGCCGCCGTCCCTGAGGTTGGGGTATCGGCTGCTGCTGGCCCGGCTGAGGTTGGGGTTTCGGCCACCGCTGGCCTGGCTGAGGAGGAGGGGGGTGCGATGTCCGATGGATAGAGCCGAACATCGCATCCTCCAGGCGAACACCAACCACTGCGGGGCGGCCCAGGATCTGCTGATGCAGATCATGGCCGAGTGGTTGGTGGACGTAGCGGTGGTCGCCGAGCCTTACTCGGTCCCCAGTACCTGGCTGGGCGACCGGGACGGCTTGGTGGCGTTGGTGGCGCGGCCCTCCACGGACTCCCCTCCCCTCTCGCTTTTAGAGAGGGGACCGGGATACGTGGCCGCCGCGTGGGGGGGAGATATGGCCCTGGTGGGGGTCTATTTCTCCCCAAACCGCCCTCTAAGGGATTTCGAGGATTTTCTCGAAATCCTAACGGCAGTCGCCGGGAGGGCGGCACCACGCCAGGTCGCCGTGATAGGCGACCTCAACGCCAAGTCGGAGGCTTGGGGAAACCCGGCTGCCTCCTGCAACGTCCGGGGACGCGCCGCCGAATTTTGGGCGGCCTCGTGCGGCGTGTCCCTCCTCAACAGGGGGGCGGTCCACACGTGTGTGCGGCAACGGGGAGGATCGGTGGTAGACGTCTCGTTTGCCACCCCCGCCCTGGCCGCCCGCGTCGTGAACTGGCGGGTGGAGACGGTGGAGACTTTGTCGGACCACCGATATGTGCGGTTCGACATCTCCACCGGCCCCCGGGGAGGGACGGCCCGTTCAGGCCAATCTCCCTTCCCGCGGTGGGCTCTCACCCGTCTGGACCGGGAGGCAGCCAAGGAGGCGGCCTTTCTCCAGGACTGGCTCTCGCCCCCTGTCGAGCCTGTCCTGGACGTGGACGCCGCAGCGGTCCAGCTCAGAGGGTCCCTGACCGAGGTGTGCAACGCCAGCATGCCTCGGTCACGCCGTCCGCCTCCCCGTCGCGCCGTGTATTGGTGGTCGGAGGAGCTGGCGGGGCTGCGGGCCACGTGCGTGGAGGCCAGGAGGGCCTACACGCGGAGTCGGCGGCGCACTACCCGATCTCAGGCCGGGGAGGACCGCCTCTACACCTCATACCTAGAGGCAAAGACGGTCCTCAAGTCGGCGATGTGCGCCGCCAAGGACTCGGCGAGGGCCGAGATGCTGGAGGGCCTCGACAGGGATCCGTTTGGGAGGCCATATAAGGCGGCGCGGAACCAACTGCGCCCCTATGGTCCCCCACTAACGGAGACCCTGGAGCCGGCGTTGCTGGATGGGGTGGTCCGGTCCCTGTTTCCGCGCAGGGCCGACTTCACCCCACCAACGATGAACCCCCCACAGGGGGTGGTGGCTTCGCCGGAGGAGGAGGTCCCTCCGGTATCGGCGGAGGAACTTCGCGCGGGGGTTCTGTGCCTCCGCGCGAAGAAGACGGCCCCTGGACCGGATGGCGTCCCCGCACGGGTGGTGGCCATCGCAGCGTCCCTCATGGAGGAGAGGTTTCGGGACCTCTTCAGCGCGTGCCTGACGGCTGGGAGGTTCCCGAAGCTCTGGAAGGAGGGGCAGTTGTGCCTCCTCCGGAAAGAGGGACGCCCGGTGGATTCCCCCTCGGCATACCGGCCCATCGTTCTGCTCGATGAGGTCGGTAAATTGTTCGAGGGGATTATCGCCACCCGGCTAAATAGCCTGTTGCGGGAGGTAGGGCCAGACCTGTCGGACGCCCAGTTCGGTTTTCGACGGGGGCGTTCGACGGTCGACGCGTTGGCCCTACTCAGGGGCCAAGTGCAGGAGGCGGTGGAGTCGGGGGGCGGAGTGTTGGCGGTGTCGTTTGACATAGCCAACGCCTTCAACTCCGTCCCTCACTCGACCATATTGGAGGCACTCCGGTACCACGGAGTGCCCCAATATCTGCGGGCGATCCTGGCCAGCTACCTGGAGGACCGAGAGGTCCTCCTCGTGGACAAGACGGCCAGGATCAGGCGCTATGGCGCTGAGTCCGGTGTTCCACAGGGGTCGGTGCTAGGGCCCCCCTTGTGGAACATCGGCTTCGACTGGCTCCTGCGGGGAGCCCTCCTCCCGGGCACGAGTGTCATCTGTTACGCGGATGACACTCTCCTCGTTGCCCGGGGGAGGAATTATGGGGAGGCGGCCTGTTTGGCCTCGGCTGGCGGATCCTTGGTCGCAGGGAGGATCCGCCGGCTAGGATTGAGGGTGGCGCTTAACAAGACCGAGGCCGTGTTCTTCCACGGGCCTCGGCAGCGCCGCCCTCCAGACGCCCACATCGTCGTGGAGGGCGTCCGGATAGAGGTCGGGGCCCAGATGAAGTATCTGGGCCTCGTGCTAGACAGCAGGTGGCGCTTTGGCCCGCACTTCAGCGGGCTGTCGACGCGCCTGCTGAAAGCCGCGGACGCCCTCTCATGGCTCCTCCCAAACCTGGGAGGGCCCAAGGACAGATGCCGGCGCCTCTATGCCGGCATCTTGAAGAGTATGGCGCTCTACGGGGCACCCATCTGGGCGGACTCCCTCCAAAGGAGGGAGAATGCAACCGCCATCCGCAGGCCTCAAAGGGCCATTGCACAGCGGGTGGCGAGAGCCTACCGCTCAGTGGGCTACTCGGCGGCGTGCGCTCTGGCGGGCACCCCTCCCTGGGAGTTGGAGGCATGGGTGCTCGCCAGAGTGTACGAGTGGACGGCGCGGCGGAAGGCGCTGGGTGAGCGTCCCGCCGCGGAAGAGCGGGAGGCCGTGCGGCGAGAGGCGAGGGACGCCATCGTCCTCCATTGGACGGAGGACCTCGCCTCCGCCACTTTTGGCCGCCGGACGCTGGACGCGCTCGGTCCAGTCCTGAAGGGCTGGCTCGAGCGGCCACATGGTTTCCTCTCGTTCCGTTTGGTGCAGGTGTTGTCCGGACATGGTTGTTTCGGAACGCACCTGCACCGGATCCGGAGGGAGGAAACCCCGGCGTGCCACGACTGCGGCGCGTTAGAGGACACGGCGCAGCACACCCTCGAGGTGTGCCCAGCCTGGGCTGAGCTGCGCCGTGCCCTAACAAGTGAAATCGGGCAGGACCTCTCGCTCCCCGGCGTGGTCAACTCCATGCTGGGGAGTGAGGAGGCCTGGGCGGCGGTTGCCTCCTTTTGCGAGGACGTGATGTCGCAAAAGGAGGCGGCGGAGCGTGCGCGGGAGGACGATCCTCTCGCGCCGCCACTCCGCAGGCGGAGAAGGGGAGGGAGAGGGCGGTTGTATAATCGTCTCCTCCCTCCTCCTGGTGGTGATTAGCGGACGAATGGTGCGGGGGCACCTTCGTCCGCATTGCACCAATCACCACCCTCGTTGGGCGGGAACGGCCGGGCACTCGCGGTCGTTCCCGGGCCCCTCCACTAAGGGAGGGGCGTGAAGGCCCCGCTGTAAAGGCGGGCGGTCGTCGGCGGAGGACTGGAAGTAAAGGCTGTGCCGGTTTCCCAGTCCTCCTCCACTCAGACGATGCGGGAGTGCCGCTGGGTTATTTTAGTGGGTATACCGGGCCAGTCAGCCCGGGGAGTCCCACATAGCCCCCCATCCCCCGATGGGTGGGTATGCGTAATGCATTTTTTTCCCAGCGAAACAAAAAAAAAAAAAAAAAAAAAAAAAAAAAAAAAAAAAAAAAAAGGTTAAGTTAGGTTAGGTTAGGTTGGGGAACCCCCCACAGCGCATACGTCCTCGATCGTGTTCCCTGGTAACGTCCCAGTTCTGACCACCGTAACGGAGTGGCAGACTGGGTACGGCTAAAGTGCGCTGTGCGATCGTTGCAATTTTATCCTGTTCTTGCGGTGACGATATTGATTAGAGCTATGCCTACCCCTGCGCGGGACGCCCTCGGGCATTTTGTTAAAAAAGGCCCTTCTAAGGGCCACCCAAAAGGCCCTTCTCAGGGCCAAACCAAAGGCCCTTCTCAGGGCCACCCAAAAGGCCCTTCTCAGGGCCACCGCGACGCTTCGGCGTCGGCGTCGGAAGAAGGCAGAGCCTTCTACGAGGGACGGGCGGACGAGACGGACTCCGATAGCGAGTCCGTTATATCGATCGCCAGTTCGATAGAGGTTGAGGAAGGTTCTCGTTCGCAATCGCGGAAGCGGGCCTTCCTCAAAGAAGGGTCGGATGGGTCTTCAGCTTCGGGTTCAGCAAAGGAGCCGAAGAAGAAGGCCAAGGCCAAAAAGCCAGTAACGGAGGCGGATACCCACGACGTGGGTTTGGCGGACGCCAAGCGGCAGTTGGACCTGGCTCGGCGGGAGCAGATCCAGCAGGAGCTGGAAGAGCATGTTGCGGCCAAGGAGGCACGGGCGCGCGTTGCTCGTGCTAAGTCCGGCTACGGCGCGTCGCGCGTCCTGTACGCGGACCACTCCTTGGCCGAACTGGAGCAAATGGCTTTGGAGGACGAGGAGGGGATTGTGGAGGTCGCCTCTAAGTCCTCACATTTAAAAGGGACTTTTCAAAAGTCCCTCAAATGCCGGGCCGTGAGCATGCGCAGTATCGTTGCGGAGCTGGTGCAAAGGCAAGCGACCGACGAGACGCGGCAACTGCAGGCGAGGGTCGATCGCCTGCAAACAGAGGTCAGCCAGCTACACCAGAAGCTGGCTGAGGCCACGGCCCGGCCAACCCAGGCTGAGCCGAGACCTGCGGCAGAGGGCCCCGCCTCCTCCTTCGACCTTGAGGACGCAATCCGCAAGGTCATGTTGGAGGAGAGGGACTTCGTCCGAGCCTGCCTGGCAGGGATAGAGGACAGGCTCCTACCAGAAAAGAGCTACCGGCTGCCGCTTGCCGCGGACAAGCGGAGGGGAGAGCCGGAGCCGACTTCACAGAGGGAGGAGGACTCACTTCTGCCTGCCGCCACCCCTGCCAACCCTGCCGGTTGGACGAAAGTCGTCGGCAAGGGGAAGGGCAAGGGCAAAGGGGCAACAGCGGCCGTCCCTGTAGTCCCCGCCACCGCCACCCCTCCCAGCCAGTCGCAGTCGACTGGCAAGGGGAAGGGGAAGGGCAAGGGCAAGGGTGCGACAGCGGTCGTCCCTGCCGTCCCCGCCACCGCCACCCCTCCCAGCCAGTCGCAGACGGCTGGCAAAGGGAGGGGGAAGGGAAAAGGGACAGGGCCACCCCCAAAGGCCGCCAGCGCTGCTCCCACAGCCAAAACCGCCGGCACAAGGAGGAACCTCGTTCCCCCTAAGACCGCAGCCGTCGTGGTGACGCTCACCGCGGAGGCTGCGGCGCGTGGAGAGACGTACGCGTCCATATTATTGCGGGCGCGTGCCAATGCCGATCCCACCCAACTGGGGATCGGCAAGGTTTCTTGCCGGCGGACCCAAGCCGGGGCTCGAATTTTCGAGTTCCCGGGGGCAGAGGGCAGCGCCAACGCGGACCTCTTTGCAACAAAGTTGCAGGAGGTCATCGCGGACGCGGCCAAGGTGGCCAGGCCCGTGAAGACGGTTGCCATCGAGGTGTCCGACCTCGATGACACCGTCACCAAGGAGGAGGTGGTGGCGGCGGTCGCAGCATTGGGGGGCTGTGGCGTCGCAGCGGTGCGAAGCCGGGACATCAGGTCCGGCCGCGGCGGCATGGGCACCATTCGCATGGAGTGCCCAGTCGCCGCTGCCAAAGCCGTCCTTGATAAAGGACGGCTTAGTGTCGGCTTCAGCTCGGGTGCAGTCCGCGCACTTGTGGCACAGCCCCTGCGGTGCTACAGGTGCTGCGGCATCGGACACACCCGGGCCCTCTGTCCGTCCACGGTGGACCGGACAGAGAGCTGCTACCGCTGCGGCAAGGAGGGCCACAAGTCCGCCGAGTGCGAGGCCGCTGCGCCGCACTGCTCGGTTTGTGCCGCCAGTGGCCGCCCCGCAGGCCATATTATGAAGGGGAGGATGTGTAATCCTCCCCCTAAGAAGGGAAAGTTGCAGGCGCCGAGCAAGCCTGCCGCTTCTGCCGCTGTGCCCGAAATTGGGCTTTCGGCTGCTGCTGGCCTGGCTGTGGAGGAGGGGGGTGCGATGTCCGATGGATAGAGCCGAACATCGCATCCTCCAGGCGAACACCAACCACTGCAGGGCGGCCCAGGATCTGCTGATGCAGATCATGGCCGAGTGGTTGGTGGACGTGGCGGTGGTCGCCGAGCCTTACTCGGTCCCCAGTACCTGGCTGGGCGACCGGGACGGCTTGGTGGCGTTGGTGGCGCGGCCCTCCACGGACTCCCCTCCCCTCTCGCTTTTAGAGAGGGGACCGGGATACGTGGCCGCCGCGTGGGGGGGAGATATGGCCCTGGTGGGGGTCTATTTCTCCCCAAACCGCCCTCTAAGGGATTTCGAGGATTTTCTCGAAATCCTTACGGCAGTCGCCGGGAGGGCGGCACCACGTCAGGTCGCCGTGATGGGCGACCTCAACGCCAAGTCGGAGGCTTGGGGCAACCCGGCTGCCTCCTGCAACGTCCGGGGACGCGCCGCCGAATTCTGGGCGGCCTCGTGCGGTGTGTCCCTCCTCAACAGAGGGACGGTCCACACGTGTGTGCGGCGACGGGGAGGGTCGGTGGTAGACGTCTCGTTTGCCACCCCCGCCCTGGCCGCCCGCGTTGTGAACTGGCGGGTGGAGACGGTGGAGACTTTGTCGGACCACCGATATGTGCGGTTCGACATCTCCACCGGCCCCCGGGGAGGGACGGCCCGCTCAGGCCAATCTCCCTTCCCGCGGTGGGCTCTCACCCGCCTGGACCGGGAGGCAGCCAAGGAGGCGGCCTTTCTCCAGGACTGGCTCTCGCCCCCTGTCGAGCCTGTCCTGGACGTGGACGCCGCAGCAGTCCAGCTCAGAGGGTCCCTGACCGAGGTGTGCAACGCCAGCATGCCTCGGTCACGCCGTCCGCCTCCCCGTCGCGCCGTGTATTGGTGGTCGGAGGAGCTGGCGGGGCTGCGGGCCACGTGCGTGGAGGCCAGGAGGGCCTACACGCGGAGTCGGCGGCGCACTACCCGATCTCAGGCCGGGGGGGACCGCCTCTACGCCTCTTACCTAGAGGCAAAGACGGTCCTCAAGTCGGCGATGTGCGCCGCCAAGGACTCGGCGAGGGCTGAGATGCTGGAGGGCCTCGACAGGGATCCGTTTGGGAGGCCATATAAGGCGGCGCGGAATCAACTGCGCCCCAATGGTCCCCCACTAACGGAGACCCTGGAGCCGGCGTTGCTGGATGGGGTGGTCCGGTCCCTGTTTCCGCGCAGGGCCGACTTCACCCCACCAACGATGAACCCCCCACAGGGGGTGGTGGCTTCGCCGGAGGAGGAGGTCCCTCCGGTATCGGCGGAGGAACTTCGCGCGGGGGTTCTGTGCCTCCGCGCGAAGAAGACGGCCCCTGGACCGGATGGCGTCCCCGCACGGGTGGTGGCCATCGCAGCGTCCCTCATGGAGGAGAGGTTTCGGGACCTCTTCAGCGCGTGCCTGACGGCTGGGAGGTTCCCGAGGCTCTGGAAGGAGGGGCAGTTATGCCTCCTCCGGAAAGAGGGACGCCCGGTGGATTCCCCCTCGGCATACCGGCCCATCGTTCTGCTCGATGAGGTCGGTAAATTGTTCGAGGGGATCATCGCCACCCGGCTAAATAGCCTGTTGCGGGAGGTGGGGCCAGACCTGTCGGACGCCCAGTTCGGTTTTCGACGGGGGCGTTCGACGGTCGACGCGTTGGCCCTACTCAGGGGCCAAGTGCAGGAGGCGGTGGAGTCGGGGGGCGGAGTGTTGGCGGTGTCGTTTGACATAGCCAACGCCTTCAACTCCGTCCCCCACTCTACGATATTGGAGGCACTCCGATACCACGGAGTGCCCCAATATCTGCGGGCGATCCTGGCCAGCTACCTGGAGGACCGAGAGGTCCTCCTCGTGGACAAGACGGCCAGGATCAGGCGCTATGGCGCGGAGTCCGGTGTTCCACAGGGGTCGGTGCTAGGGCCCCCCTTGTGGAACATCGGATTCGACTGGCTCCTGCGGGGAGCCCTCCTCCCGGGCACGAGTGTCATCTGTTACGCGGATGACACTCTCCTCGTTGCCCGGGGGGGGGAACTTTGGGGAGGCGGCCTGTTTGGCCTCGGCTGGCGGATCCTTGGTTGCAGGGAGGATCCGCCGGCTAGGATTGAGGGTGGCGCTGAACAAGACCGAGGCCGTGTTCTTTCACGGGCCTCGGCAGCGCCGCCCTCCAGACGCCCACATCGTCGTGGAGGGCGTCCGGATAGAGGTCGGGGCCCAGATGAAGTATCTGGGCCTCGTGCTAGACAGCAGGTGGCGCTTCGGCCCGCACTTCAGCGGGCTGTCGACGCGCCTGCTGAAAGCCGCGGACGCCCTCTCATGGCTCCTCCCAAACCTGGGAGGGCCCAAGGACAGATGCCGGCGCCTCTATGCCGGCATCTTGAAGAGCATGGCTCTTTATGGAGCACCCATCTGGGCGGACTCCCTCCACAGGAGGGAGAATGCGACCGCCATCCGCAGGCCACAAAGGGCCATTGCACAGCGGGTGGCGAGGTCCTACCGCTCAGTGGGTTTCTCGGCGGCGTGCGCTCTGGCTGGCACCCCTCCCTGGGAGTTGGAGGCATGGGTGCTCGCCAGAGTGTACGAATGGACGGCGCGGCGGAAGGCGCTCGGGGAGCGCCCCGCCGGTGAGGAGCGGGAGGCCGTGCGGCGGGAGGCGAGGGACGCAATCGTCCATCATTGGACGGAGGACCTCGCCACCGCCACCTTTGGCCGCCGGACGTTGGACGCGCTCGGTCCAGTCTTGCAGGACTGGCTCGAGCGGCCCCACGGTTTCCTCTCATTCCGTTTGGTGCAGGTGTTGTCCGGACATGGTTGTTTCGGAACGCACCTGCACCGGATCCGGAGGGAGGAAACCCCGGCGTGCCACGACTGCGGCGCAGCGGAGGACACGGCGCAGCACACCCTCGAGGTGTGCCCAGCCTGGGCTGAGCTGCGCCGTGCCTTGAACCAAGTTGTTGGGCAGGACCTCTCACTTCCCAGCGTGGTCAACTCCATGCTGGGGAGTGAGGAGGCCTGGGCGGCGGTTGCCTCCTTTTGCGAGGATGTGATGTCGCAAAAGGAGGCGGCGGAGCGTGCGCGGGAGGACGATCCTCTCGCGCCGCCGCTCCGCAGGCGGAGAGGGGGTGGGAGGAGACGGTTATACGATCGCCTCCTCCCACCTCCTGGTGGTGACTAGCGGGCGACGGGCGCGGGGGCGCCTTTCGCCCGCATTGCACCAGTCACCACCCTCGTTGGGCGGGAACGGTCGAGCACTCACACACGGTCGTTCCCGGGCCCCTCCACTAAGGGAGGGGCGTGAGGGGCCTGCCGTAAAGGCGGGCGGTCGTCGGCGGGGGACTGGAAGTAAAGGCTGTGCCGGTTTCCCAGTCCCCCTCCACTCAGACGATGCGGGAGTGCCGCTGGGTTATTTTAGTGGGTATACCGGGCTTGCCCGGGGAGTCCCACATAGCCCCCCATCCCCCGATGGGCGGGTATGCGTAATGCATTTTTTCCCAGCGAAACCAAAAAAAAAAAAAAAAAAAAAAAAAAAAAAAAAAAAAAAAAAAAAAAAAAAAAAGGTTAGGTCAAAGTCAAAGTCAAAGTATTTATTCGTGTGCTTTTTGGTGATACAACAGGTCTTACAAAAATTTTATGGTAACTCAAAAAGCTACCCATTAGGCATACACGTTTTAACAATATCAGAAATTAAAATTGATTTACATACATTGAAATACAAAACAAAAATGTCAAAATTGATTTACATTGAAATATGATATACTAAATAAAAATGTCAAAATTGAGATAACAATTCATATTAGAATACAATTAATTATTATTACAAAATTTAAAATACAATCAGTTAGTCAAGGTGTCAAGCATAAATATATAATTGTCAGTTTTTACATTTTGTCAAGAAGGAATTCGTCAATGGTATAATAGCATTTTTCAATTAAATAATCATTCAGTTTTCGTTTAAATTGTATCAAATTCAAATCTTTGATAGCATTTGGTATTTTATTATATACTTTTGGTGCCATGCAGAGAATGCTTTTATGCATAAGGGCCGTCTTTGAGGCTCTCAGACATAGTTCGTGTCGATATTCCGGTCTTGTTGATCTATAACGTTCCTCAGAAGCTTTTTTAAATAATTTACTGTTTTTCTTGACGAACAATGCAGTCTCGTATATATAAAGGCAAGGTAATGTCAATATCCTAAGGGATTTAAAATGAGGTTTACAACTATCTGTTGGTTTTAAATTACACATCGATCTAATACACCTCTTCTGTGCTTTAAAAACGTTATTTTTCTCACATGAATTTGCCCAAAAAATTACTCCGTAGCGTAATGTGGAATCTACATAGCCATAATATGCAGCTATAACAGCTGCCTGATTTACTACTTTCTTAAGCTTGAATAGAGCAAAGGCGAAGCGACTTAATTTTTTTATGAGGATTGATGCATGTTCTTTCCAAGTCAGTTTAGAGTCAATAGTCAAACCTAGAAATTTTACATGTTCTACTTCTTCAATTCTATTATCGTCAATTAATATGTTTATGTCAGGAGTAGTTACTCTTTGTCTAAACTGCATAATTTTTGTCTTACTTAAATTTAATTTTAAATTATTATGGTCAAGCCAATTAATTGATTGTTGCAATGAGTCTTTGATGTCACATTCATAGTCACTATTTTTATTTTGTCTAACAATGATCGTACTGTCATCAGCAAAAAGGACCATAGGAAAACTGACATGTTTTGGGAAGTCGTTTATGTAAACCAAAAATAATGGCGGTCCTAATACGCTGCCCTGTGGTACGCCAAAAATTATTTCACGTTTTTCGGATACATATTTAAATTCCTTTTTTTCTTTTATAGAAATTCGTTTAATTTCCGTACACTGTGTTCTACTGTCCAGATAAGATTGTATAAGGGAAAGTGCTTTTCCCCTTATTCCATGCGCATTAAGTTTCCGTAGTAGAGTATTATGATCAACTAAATCGAAAGCTTTCGTCATGTCCATAAATATAGCACTAATAGGAATTCTTTTATCTATATCTGTCATTATAATATTAAGGAAATCATAGATAGCCAGATTTATGGATTTATTTTTTCTGAAACCCTTCTGTTCCTTTACTAAGAGATTGTGTTTTGTGAAAAAGGAATCTATACGATGATAAATAGCTTTCTCGAATATTTTTGATATAACTGGTATCAGAGCAATGGGCCTGTAGTTATTGACATCAGTTTTATCTTGTTTCTTAAATAAGGGCTTAATTATTGTCGGCTTGAGTTTATCAGGATATATTCCAGAAGAGATACTAACATTAATGATGTGGCAAATGGGGCCAGCTATAACCTCGGAAACAAATTTTAATACCTTTGTTGAAATATCGTCATATCCTACACTAACTTTGTTTTTTAAATTCTGTATTATGCGATAGACTTCATCAGGTGTAGTTGGGGCTAAAAATATTGATTCGCAACATGAATTTGGAGTCTCATATCTTGCAGATTTTGAGGTATTTGAAAGTAATTCTGCTTGATCCACAAAGTGATCATTAAATGCGTTCGCTATATCGCAGGGGTTTGTTATTGTAACACCGTTCCTTCGTATTTCCGTTATGTGTTCATGGGGAGGACAGTATTTATTTTCATTTATGATCTTCCATGTATCCTTTGATTTATTTGTTGATGTCATTATCCTATGATTATTTTTTGCCTTTTGTGTCAGTTTTATTATTTTCTTAAGTCTATGTGAGTAATTTTTAAGTTTAGTTAAATTATTGCTATTGGGTTTTGCTCTTAGCTGCCAAAGAAGCTGTCTCTTATTTTTGCTACAGCGTTTTATTCCGGGTGTTAACCAGTTCGGATTCCTTTTTAACTTTATTATTTTGTTAATTAAGGGAAAACACAAGTCGTAAAACAGCCGGAATGTTTCAATAAAGCCATCGTACGCTACATTAGGATCATCAGCTTGATAAACTTCACAAAACGATAAAGGGTATAAACATAATCTAAATTTCATAAGGTTATCGTAACTGTAATCACGGGCTGTTATATTCCAACTGTTTATTATACAAGTCCTTTTTACAGGAATCTTTAAAATTTGAGCGGTGTGATCTGACATGTTAAGGTCAATTATATCGTGGATACATGTGTGTGAAAAATTGTGCGCAAAATTATCTATACATGTGTTGCTTTGTAGCCTAGTGGGCTGGTCAATTTGCAACTTTAGATTGTAGCTTAATAGATAGTTAGTAAACTCAATGGAAGTTCTATTTTTTTTCAATGTATTAATGTTAAAGTCACCACATATAATAACATTTTTGCGCGCTTTATAACAAATCTTGGGCAAGAGAATATCTAATCTAGAGTAAAAAGTTTCAAGATTATTTGATTTAGGTATTCTGTAAATACATACAATGATAATATTGTGCTGTATCAATTCGATTGCGCAGCACTCGAAAGCTCCCTGAATAGAAAGTTTCTTTATATCTTCAAGCTCTCTATACTGATGCTCATTTTTAATTAATATGCACGCTCCCCCTCTTTTTGTGTCTCTAGAGTAACAAGCTGCCAATTTATAATTAGGTATTGTGAGAAAGTCTTCATATCCAGTTTCCATGAAGTGTTCAGTCACGCAGATTACATCTATGCGATTTTGAAATTCAAGCAGATGCAGAAGCAATTGGTCTGCCTTGTTTATCAATCCTGCGATGTTTTGATGCATTATTGATAAATTAGCATAGAAAAAAATGGTTTGATGTATCTTCAAATATGTCCTTTTTGTCAGTGTTACTATTATTCTCTACTTGGATTTCGCTAATAGTTTTTTTGAGATTCAAGATTACGTTTCTCATGCCTGTGTCATTTAGGAGACCCTGACGACCCGAAAACATTGTGTTGTCATAACATAAGTCAGCGTTTGAGTCCAGTAAAAAAGCATATTCATATGTTGTGTTGTGCAGATACAAAAGATTATTAAACATTTCAACCCGTGAGTTGTATATTGTTGTGTAATCACCACATTGTCTATAGGTTGGGAGACATATAATTATATTGGTATGGCTTAGTTTTTCAATGGAATCTTTAATATGGTATATCAGATCGTGATAGTTCTTAGTTCTTAAGAAGTCTCTTTCTCCTATTAGAATAACACAATAGTCGCTTTTACTGTAGTGTTTAATCTTATTTTCTAAGCCAAGTAAGAGTTGTTCGATGCTACCATTTGGATACGAGTAGTGGCAAAAGTCAAAACTAGTTGCAAAAAGATCCTCAATAATGTTGCAGAGTCCGTTTCTATTGTTGGCGCTTATTATAGTTAGTTTGCTTTTTATTGTGTTTTGTGTCAGGAATTGTTTGTCGATTAAGTTCTCACGTATTGAGTGTTTATTTCCATAGATGTTACATTGAGTAGTCTTGTCAACCATCTGGGGTACAGCTTCTGGAGTTGATCTATCAGCCATTTCGGGAGTAAGCTTCATAAATTTCTTCGTCGACTTAGGAGTAACGCTAAGATCGATTGTAGGAACTGTTTGAGATGATTTTTTCCTTTTTGGAGTGTTATTTACAATGTCCGTTGTAAGTTTTTTGTAAATGTTTTCCTTTTTTGTCAAGTTTTCGATGGTCTTTTTGAGATTTGTGTTGTCCATATTTAGGGATTCAACTTCTCTGTGTGCAGTCTCTAGTTGAAGCGTCAATTCTTTTATTTTGTTTTTTAGTTGAAGAATTTCATCGCAGTCCTCGTCGTCTGATATGTTGGGTAGACTGTTACTAGTGGTGCCATCTAGATCATTATTTGTTAAATTTAAGTCTTCACTTTTTGTTTCGGAGACTCTTCGATTACGACGTTGTGTGATGTTTCCAACGAAGTTCATTATTAATTTAAATTTGAGATCTTAAGGAAACACAAAAAGCTTCGCAGCTCGTGGGATTCGAACCAGCACTCAGTGTCTCAGCAATCCAACGCTTAAGTACTTCGGCTATTCGAACGTTAATTATATGGTTGAATTTGGTAAGTGGTTGAGGAAAAATTATTCAAATAGTTTTGAAGTCGTTAAAGATGATTCATCGTTTAGATATTTTTTCCACACAACACCAAGTTCAATTTTAACTGCTTACATAAGTTTTTTCCACTTAATATACACTTGTCACTTAGTTTTTAGGGTATTTCGCGTAATCAGTTGTTTATCACAGTGTTATTTAATGTTTATTAACGTTGTATTCTGTTTCGTCACTTCACGTTTATTGTCTTTACTTATTCGAAAATATATCACATAGTTTGTTTTGATAACGTTTGTGCACAGTATTCACACCATAACGAACATACTAAACACAATTTAATGTACGATTTTATTTGTTTTATAATTTTAAAGTCAATAATTATCAGAGAACTACACTTCGGATGTTTACTTCATAGGTTGGGGTGGGGAACCCCCCCACAGTGCTTACGTCCCCGTCGTGTTCCCCGGAAACGGCCCAGTTCTGACCACCGTAACGGAGTGGCAGACTGGGTACGGCCAAAGTGCACTGTGCGATCGTTGCGTTTTTAATTTGTTATTGCGGTTTGTGACGATCCTGTTGTTGAGGCTATGCCTACCCCTGCGCGGGATGCCCTCGGGCATTTTGTGAAAAAAGGCCCTTCTCAGGGCCAACCAAAAGGCCCTTCTCAGGGCCAACCAAAAGGCCCTTCTCAGGGCCAACCCAAAGGCCCTTCTCAGGGCCAACCAAAAGGCCCTTCTCAGGGCCAACCAAAAGGCCCTTCTCAGGGCCACCCAAAGGCCCCTTTCAGGGCCACCCCCGACGCTTCGGCGTCAGAAGCTAGCCGCGCGCCGTCTGCGGCTAGCTTCTTTGACACGGCGGACTCAGACACCGAGTCCATTGTGTTTGAGTCGGACGCGAGTTCGATGGAGGTCGAGACTCGTTCTCGGAAGCGGGCCTTCCTAAAGGAAGGGTCCGACGGCTCCTCCTCCTCGGCGAAGGAGCGCAAGCGGAAGGCGAAGGCCAAAAAGCCGGTCGTTGCAGCGGACACCCACGACGTGGGTCTTGCGGACGCCCAACGCGAGTTGGGCTTGGCCCGGCGGACGCAGCTCCAACAAGAGCTGGAGGAGCACGTTGCTCTTAAGGAGCAGCAGGCGCGCGTCGCCCGGTCCAAGTCCGGTTACGGCGCGTCCCGCGTCGTGTACGACGACCACACGTTGGCGGAGCTTGAGCGGATGGCTCAAGAGGATGAGGAGGGGATCGTGGAGGTCGCCACGAAGTCCTCGCACCTCAAGGGCACCTTCCAGAAGGCCCTCAAATGCCGGGCCGTGAGCATGCGCGGCATCATCGGGGCGCTGGTGCAACGCCAGGCAACCGAAGAGACGCGTCAGATGCAGGCGAAAATTGATCGCCTGCAGTCTGAGGTAAGCCAGCTTCATCAGAAGCTGGCTGAAGCCACGGCCCGGCCAACCCAAGCCAAGCCTGCGGCAGAAGCCCCCGTCCTCCATCACAACCTTGAGGATATCATCCGCACGGTTGTGAGGGAGGAGAGGGACTTTGTCCGAGCCTGCATCGCAGGCATTGAGGACCGGCTCCTACCGGAGCAAAGCCTCCGACCGCCGCTCGCGGCGGACAAGAGGCGGAGCGAGCCGGAGCCGACCTCCCAAAAGGAGGACGCCCTTCTCCCTTCCACCACCCCGACCAACCAGCAGGGCTGGACGAAGGTCGTCAAGGGGAAGGGGAAGGGCAAAAAGACGGCAGCGGCCGTCCCCGCCGTCCCCGCCACCGCCCCGCCTGCCAGCCAGCCGCAGTCGGCTGGCAAGGGAAAGGGGAAAGGGAAGGGGAAAAGCTCCCCCCTAGCCGGTACCAAGAAGAACTTGGTGGTTCCCAAAACCGCAGCCGTCGTGGTGACACTCACCGCGGAGGCTGCGGAGCGGGGCGAGACTTACGCGTCCGTCATGATGCGGGCGCGTACCAATGCCGATCCCACCATTTTGGGGATCGGTAAAGTCTCATGCCGTCGGACGCAAGCCGGGGCTCGTTTATTCGAGTTCCCGGGGGCGGACGGCGGTAAGAACGCAGACCTCTTCGCGGCTAAGCTGCAAGAGGTCATTGCGGACGCGGCGAAGGTGGCCAGGCCAATTAAATCGGCGGCCTTAGAGGTGACCAATCTTGATGATTCGGTCACCAAAGAGGAGGTGGTGGCGGCGATCGCAGAGATAGGGGGGTGCAGCGTCGCAGCGGTGCAGGGCCGGGGCATCAGGCCCGGCCGCGGCGGCATGGGCACAATCCGCCTGGAGTGCCCAGTCGCCGCTGCCAAAGCCGTCCTTGCAAAGGGACGGCTAGCCGTCGGTTTTAGCTCGGGTGTAGTCCGGGCCCTTGTGGCTCAGCCACTGCGCTGTTACAGGTGCTTCGGCATCGGACACACCCGGGCCCTCTGTCCGTCCAGCGTCGACAGGACGGACAGTTGTTACCGCTGCGGCAAGGAGGGCCATAAGGCTGCCTCCTGCAAGGCCGCCACGCCGCACTGCGCGGTGTGTGCCGCCAGTGGCCGCCCGGCGGGCCACGTCACCAAGGGGAGGAACTGTAGTCCTCCCCCCAAGAGGGGCAAAGCGCAGGCGCCGATCCGGCCTGCCGCTACTGCCGCCGCCGTTCCAGAGTCTGGAGCTGCGACGGCCGCTGGCCTAGCTGAGGAGGGGGGTGCGATGTCCGACTAATGCATAGAGTCGAACATCGCATCCTCCAGGCGAACACCAACCACTGCAGAGCGGCCCAGGATCTGCTGATGCAGACCATGGCCGAGTGGTTGGTGGACCTGGCGGTGGTCGCCGAGCCGTACTCGATACCTGGCCGTTGGCTGGGTGATCGGGACGGCTTGGTGGCGTTGGTGTCGCGGCCCGCCACGGACTCCCCTCCCCTCTCGCTTTTAGAGAGGGGACCGGGATACGTGGCCGCCGCGTGGGGAGAAATAGCCCTGGTCGGGGTCTACTTCTCCCCAAACCGCCCTCTAAGGGACTTCGAGGAATTCCTCGAGGTCCTGACGGCAGTCGTCGGGAGGGCGGCGCCACGCCAAGTCGCCGTGTTGGGCGACCTTAACGCCAAGTCAGCGGCCTGGGGCAACCCGGCTGCCTGTTGCAACGTCCGGGGACGCGCCGCCGAATTTTGGGCGGCTTCGTGCGGTGTGTCCCTCCTAAACAGGGGGGATGTTCACACGTGTGTGCGGCAGCGGGGTGGATCGGTGGTTGACGTTTCGTTCGCCACCCCCGTGCTAGCCGCCCGCGTCGTGAACTGGCGGGTGGAGATGGTGGAGACCATGTCGGACCACCGTTACGTGCGGTTCGACATCGCCTCCACCCAGGGCCCGCGGGGGGGAACGGCCCGCTCGGGCCAATCTCCCTTCCCGCGGTGGGCTCTCACCCGCCTGGACCGGGAGGCAGCCCAGGAGGCGGCGTTCCTCCAGGACTGGCTCTCGCCCCCTGTGGAGGCCCCGGACGTTGACGCCGCAGCGGTCCAGCTCCGGGAGTCCTTGACCGAGGTGTGCAACTCCAGCATGCCTCGGTCTCGCCGGCCCCCCCCCCGTCGGGCCGTCTATTGGTGGACGGAGGAGCTGGCGGGGCTCCGGGCCACCTGCGTGGCGGCCAGGAGGGCCTACACGCGGAGCCGGCGGCGCAGCGCACGAAGCCAGGCCGACGAGGACCGCCTCTACGCTTATTACGGAGAGGCGAGGACGGTCCTCAAAACGGCAATGTGCGCTGCGAAGGACTCGGCGAGGGCCGAGATGCTCGAGGGTCTCGACCGGGATCCATACGGGAGGCCGTACAAGGTAGCGCGGAACCGGCTGCGGCCCTATGGTCCCCCGCTATCGGAGACCCTCGAGCCGGCGTTACTGGATGGGGTGGTACGGTCCTTGTTTCCGCGCAGGACCGACTTCGCCCCACCAGTGATGGACCCCCCGCGGCAGGCGGCCCCGCCGGAGGAGGAGATCCCCCCGGTGACTGCGGATGAAATCCGGGAGGGGATTCTTCGCCTCCGCGCGAAGAAAACGGCCCCTGGGCCGGACGGCGTCCCCGCACGAGTGGTGGCAATAGCTGCCTCTCAGATGCAGGACAGGTTTCGGGAACTGTTCAGCGCGTGCCTTGCGGCTGGGAGGTTCCCGAAACTGTGGCGGGAGGGGCAGCTGTGCCTCCTCCGTAAAGAGGGACGCCCGGTGGACTCCCCCTCGGCTTACCGGCCCATCGTTCTGCTCGATGAGGTCGGTAAGATGTTCGAGGGGATAGTCGCCGACCGGCTGAATGGCCTGCTGCGGGGGGTGGGGCCGGACCTGTCGGACGCCCAGTTCGGCTTTCGACAAGGGCGTTCGACGGTCGACGCTTTGGCCCTTCTGAAGGCCCAGGTGCAGGAGGCGGTCGAGTCGGGGGAGGGGGTGCTGGCGGTGTCGTTCGACATCGCCAACGCATTCAACTCCGTGCCCCACGCGACGATATTGGAGGCGCTCCGGTACCACGGAGTGCCCCAATACCTGCGGAACCTCCTGGCCAGCTACCTGGAGGACCGAGAGGTCCTCCTCGTGGACAAGACGGCGACGGTCAGGAGGTATGGCGCGGAGTCCGGTGTTCCACAGGGGTCGGTTCTAGGCCCCCCCCTGTGGAACATCGGTTTCGACTGGCTCCTGCGGGGAACCCTCCTCCAGGGCACGAGCGTCATCTGCTATGCGGATGACACCCTGCTCGTTGCCCGGGGGAGGGACTTTAGGGCGGCGGCCTGTCTGGCCTCGGCTGGCGGATCCTTGGTCGCCGGGAGGATCCGCCGGCTGGGATTGAAGGTGGCGCTGCACAAGACCGAGGCCGTGTACTTCCACGGGCCTCGGCAGCGCTGCCCGCCTGACGCCCACATTGTCGTGGAGGGCGTCAGGATCGAGGTAAACGCCCAGATGAAGTATCTGGGCCTCACGCTGGACAGCAGGTGGCGCTTCGGCCCGCATTTCAGCGGGCTGTCGACGCACCTGCTGAAGGCCGCCGATGCCCTATCGTGGCTGCTCCCCAACCTGGGGGGGCCGAAGGAGCGATGCCGGCGCCTATATGCCGGCATCCTAAAAAGTATGGCCCTTTACGGGGCCCCCATATGGGCGGACTCCCTCCAGAGGAGGGAGAATGCGACCGCCATCCGCAGGCCCCAAAGGGCCATTGCACAGCGGGTGGCGAGGGCCTACCGCTCGGTGGGCTTCGCGGCGGCGTGCGCTCTGGCGGGCACCCCTCCCTGGGAGTTGGAGGCTTGGGTGCTCGCCAGAGTGTACGAGTGGACGGCGCGGCGGAAAGCCCTAGGCGAGCGCCCCGCCGCGGAAGAGCGGCAGGCCGTGCGGCGGGAGGCGAGGGCCGCCATCGTCCTCCATTGGACAGAGGACCTCGCCTCCGCCGCCTTTGGCCGCCGGACGCTGGACGCGCTCGGTCCAGTCCTGCAGGGCTGGCTCGAGCGGCCACATGGTTTCCTCTCGTTCCGTCTAGTGCAGGTGTTGTCCGGACATGGCTGTTTCGGAACGCACCTGCACCGGATCCGGAGGGAGGAAACCCCGGCGTGCCACGACTGCGGCGCGGAAGGGGACACGGCGCAGCACACCCTCGAGGTGTGCCCAGCCTGGGCTGAGCTGCGCCGTGCCCTGACAGGAGTTGTCGGGCAGGACCTCTCACTTCCCGGCGTGGTAGACTCCATGCTGGGGAGTGAGGAGGCCTGGGCGGCGGTTGCCTCCTTTTGCGAGGACGTGATGTCGCAAAAGGAGGCAGCGGAGCGTGCGCGGGAGGACGATCCTCTCGCGCCACCGCTCCGCAGGCGGAGAGGGGGTGGGAGGAGACGGTTATACGATCGCCTCCTCCCACCTCCTGGTGGTGACTAGCGGGCGACGGGCGCGGGGGCGCCTTTCGCCCGCATTGCACCAGTCACCACCCTCGTCGGGCGGGAGCGGCCGAGCACTCATCACGGTCGTTCCCGGGCCCCTCCACTAAGGGAGGGGCGTGAAGGGCCTGCCATAAAGGCGGGCGGTCGTCGGCGGGGGACTGGAAGTAAAGGCTGTGCCGGTTTCCCAGTCCCCCTCCACTCAGACGATGCGGGAGTGCCGCTGGGTTATTTTAGTGGGTATACCGGGCTTGCCCGGGGAGTCCCACATAGCCCCCCATCCCCCGATGGGCGGGTATGCGTAATGCATTTTTTCCCAGCGAAACCAAAAAAAAAAAAAAAAAAAAAAAAAAAAAAAGGTTAGGTTGGGGTGCGGGTCAGGTAACCTCCACGTGGGCCTGGTTGGTTGCTGGTCTCTTTCGGATACGTCCGGGGGGAAGAGCAACCCGCTGGGCTGGTGCACTCTGGGCACCGTCAATAACTTCCCATTCGTGGGCTCTTGTTGGCGGTGGCGAATAACCTGACAGGGGGGGGATGTCGTTCTGGGTGTTCCTCTGATTAGCAGAGGACACACCAGATGCGACATGGGGTTGGGCTAGTCTGGGTAGGTAGGTAGGGGTAGGTTAGGTTAGGTAGGTGGGAGGTGGGGCTCGCTTCCGGGCCTCTGGGCGGGCCGTACGCCCCTGCGGGGGAGGGTTGCCCGGGTGCACTGACCAGCTCTGCACCCTGCTCTGCCCAGCTCTGCACCCTGCACTGCCCGGCTCTGCATCCGGCTCTGCCCGCTCTGCACCTGGCTCAGCCCGCTCTACACCTGGCTCTGCACTCGGCTCTCCTGCGGTTGGTTACCCGAGTGCACTGACCAGCTCTGCACCCTGCTTTGACCAGCTCTGCACCCTGCTCTGCCCGGCTCTGCATCCGGCTCTGCCCGCTCTGCAACTGGCTTAGCCCGCTCTGCACCTGGCTCTGCGCCCGGCTCTCTCTCCTGCGGGTGGGGGCGGCCGCCGCCCGGGGGCGGGAAGGGAGCCCTCGAAGGTGGGCCGCGGATGTGCGGCGGGCGGTGATGACTTGTCGTCGCCGACTGTCGTGTCCTTTGGCGTGGGATGGTCGGCGGGGACAAGTCGGTGGAAGGAGGAGGCGGCGGAGCGTCGGTCTCGACGCGCCGCCGCAGACGCGGTGGGCGGCGTCTGGCCTTCGCGGGCCGGATGCCGCAGACGCGGAGGGCGGCGTCTGGCCTTTTGCGGGCCAGATGCCGCAACGTAGGGGACCGTGGGTGGAGGGCCGGGGTGTCCAAAGTCCACAGGGTCCAGCGCGGTGGAGGGCACGGCGCAGCACACCGTCTAGGTGTGCCCAGCGGGGGCGTAGTTGCGCCGTGCCCTGACAGGTCCTCTCGCTTCCCGGTGTGGTAAATTCCATGCTGGGGATCGGGAGGGCCTGGGCGGCGGTTGCCTCCTTTTGCGACGACGCCATGTCGCGGAAGGAGGCGGCGGAGAAGGGGTGGGGGGTGGGCGGTTGTACGATCGCCTCCTCCCACCTCTTGGTGGTGATTAGCGGGCGACAGGCGTGGGGGCGCCTCTCGTCTGCATTGCACAATCACCACCCTCGTCGTGCGTTCCCGGGCCCCTCCACTAAGGGAGGGGCGTGAAGGGCCCGCCATAAAGGTGGGCAGTCGTCGGCGGAGGACTGGACGTAAAGGCTGTGCCGGTTTCCCAGTCCTCCTCCACTCAGACGATGCGGGAGTGCCGCTGGGTTATTTTAGTGGGTATACCGGGCTTGCCCGGGGAGTCCCACATAGCCCCCCATTCCCCCAATGGGTGGGTATGCGTAATGCATTTTTTCCCAGCGAAACCAAAAAAAAAAAAAAAAAGGTTAGGTTAGGTTGGGGAACCCCCCCACAGTGCTTACGTCCCCGTCGTGTTCCCCGGAAACGGCCCAGTTCTGACCACCGTAACGGAGTGGCAGACTGGGTACGGCCAAAGTGCACTGTGCGATCGTTGCGTTTTTAATTTGTTATTGCGGTTTGTTACGATCCTGTTGTTGAGGCTATGCCTACCCCTGCGCGGGATGCCCTCGGGCATTTTGTGAAAAAAGGCCCTTCTCAGGGCCAACCAAAAGGCCCTTCTCAGGGCCAACCAAAAGGCCCTTCTCAGGGCCAACCCAAAGGCCCTTCTCAGGGCCAACCAAAAGGCCCTTCTCAGGGCCAACCAAAAGGCCCTTCTCAGGGCCAACCCGACGCTTCGGCGTCAGAGGCTAGCCGCGCGCCGTCTGCAGCTAGCTTTTTCGACACGGCGGATTCGGACACAGAGTCCATTGTGTTCGAGTCGGACGCGAGCTCCATGGAGGTCGAGACTCGATCTCGGAAGCGGGCCTTCCTGAAGGAAGGGTCCGACGGCTCCTCGGGTTCGGCGAAGGAGCGCAAAAGAAAGGCGAAGGCCAAAAAGCCGGTCGTTACAGCGGACACCCACGACGTGGGTCTTGCGGACGCCCAACGCGAGTTGAGCTTGGCCCGGCGGACGCAGCTCCAACAAGAGCTGGAGGAGCACGTTGCTCTTAAGGAGCAGCAGGCGCGCGTCGCCCGGGCCAAGTCCGGCTACGGCGCGTCCCGCGTCGTGTACGACGACCACTCTTTGGCCGAGCTGGAGAGGTTGGCGCAAGAGGATGAGGAGGGGATCGTGGAGGTCGCCACGAAGTCCTCGCACCTCAAGGGGACCTTCCAGAAGGCCCTCAAATGCCGGGCCGTGAGCATGCGCGGCATCGTCGGGGCGCTGGTGCAGCGCCAGTCAACCGACGAGACGCGCCAGATGCAGGCGAAAATTGATCGCCTGCAGTCTGAAGTAAGTCAGCTTCATCAGAAGCTGGCTGAAGCCACGGCCCGGCCATCCCAAGCCAAGCCTGCGGCAGAAGCCCCCGTCCTCCATCACAACCTTGAGGATATCATCCGCACGGTTGTGAGGGAGGAGAGGGACTTTGTACGAGCCTGCATCGCAGGCATTGAGGACCGGCTCCTACCGGAGCAAAGCCTCCGACCGCCGCTCGCGGCGGACAAGAGGCGGAGCGAGCCGGAGCCGACCTCCCAAAAGGAGGACGCCCTTCTCCCTTCCACCACCCCGACCAACAAGCAGGGCTGGACGAAGGTCGTCAAGGGGAAGGGGAAGGGCAAAAAGACGGCAGCGGCCGTCCCCGCCGTCCCCGCCACCGCCCCGCCTGCCAGCCAGCCGCAGTCGGCTGGCAAGGGAAAGGGGAAAGGGAAGGGGAAAAGCTCCCCCCCCAGCCGGTGCCAAGAACTTGGTGGTACCCAAGACCGCAGCCGTCGTGGTGACACTCACCGCGGAGGCTGCGGAGCGGGGCGAGACTTACGCGTCCGTCATGATGCGGGCGCGTACCAATGCCGATCCCACCATTTTGGGGATCGGCAAAGTCTCATGCCGTCGGACGCAAGCCGGGGCTCGTTTATTCGAGTTCCCGGGGGCGGACGGCGGTAAGAACGCAGACCTCTTCGCGGCTAAGCTGCAAGAGGTCATTGCGGACGCGGCGAAGGTGGCCAGGCCTATCAAATCGGCGGCCTTAGAGGTGACCAATCTTGACGATTCGGTCACCAAAGAGGAGGTGGTAGCTGCAATCGCAGAGACAGGGGGTTGCAGCGTCGCAGCGGTGCAGGGCCGGGGCATCAGGCCCGGCCGCGGCGGCATGGGCACCATCCGCCTGGAGTGCCCAGTCGCCGCTGCCAAAGCCGTCCTAGCCAAGGGACGGCTTGCCGTCGGATTCAGCTCGGGTGTAGTCCGGGCACTTGTGGCTCAGCCACTGAGGTGTTACAGGTGCTTCGGCATCGGACACACCCGGGCTCTCTGTCCGTCCAGCATTGACAGGACGGACAGTTGCTACCGCTGCGGCAAGGAGGGTCATAAGGCCGCCTCCTGCAAGGCCGCCACGCCGCACTGCGCGGTGTGTGCCGCTAGTGGCCGCCCGAGTTGGAGGCTTGGGTGCTCGCCAGAGTGTACGAGTGGACGGCGCGGCGGAAAGCCCTAGGCGAGCGCCCCGCCGCGGAAGAGCGGGAGGCCGTGCGGCGGGAGGCGAGGGCCGCCATCGTCCTCCATTGGACGGAGGACCTCGCCTCCGCCACCTTTGGCCGCCGGACGCTGGACGCGCTCGGTCCAGTCCTGCAGGGCTGGCTCGAGCGGCCACATGGTTTCCTCTCGTTCCGTCTAGTGCAGGTGTTGTCCGGACATGGTTGTTTCGGAACGCACCTGCACCGGATCCGGAGGGAGGAAACCCCGGCGTGCCACGACTGCGGCGCGGTGGGGGACACGGCGCAGCACACCCTCGAGGTGTGCCCAGCCTGGGCTGAGCTGCGCCGTGCCCTGACAGAACGCAGACCTCTTCGCAGCAAAGCTGCAAGAGGTCATTGCGGACGCGGCTAAGGTGGCCAGGCCAATCAAGTCGGCGGCCTTGGAGGTGACCGACCTCGACGACTCGGTCACCAAAGAGGAGGTGGTGGCGGCGATCGCGGAGATAGGGGGTTGCGGTGTCGCAGCGGTGCAGGGCCGGGGCATCAGGCCCGGCCGCGGCGGCATGGGCACCATCCGCCTGGAGTGCCCAGTCGCCGCTGCCAAAGCCGTCCTTGCAAAGGGACGGCTAGCCGTCGGTTTTAGCTCGGGTGTAGTCCGGGCCCTTGTGGCTCAGCCACTGCGCTGTTACAGGTGCTTCGGCATCGGACACACCCGGGCCCTCTGTCCGTCCAGCGTCGACAGGACGGACAGTTGTTACCGCTGCGGCAAGGAGGGCCATAAGGCCGCCTCCTGCAAGGCCGCCACGCCGCACTGCGCGGTGTGTGCCGCCAGTGGCCGCCCGGCGGGCCACGTCACCAAGGGGAGGAATTGCAGTCCTCCCCCCAAGAGGGGCAAAGCGCAGGCGACGATCCGGCCTGCCGCTGCTGCCGCCGCCGTCCCAGAAACTGGGACTACGACGGCCGCTGGCCTGGCTGAGGAGGGGGGTGCGATGTCCGACTAATGCATAGAGTCGAACATCGCATCCTCCAGGCGAACACCACCCAAGTAACACATAAGCAAGATAAAAGTACACATTTTGCATATTATACAGTTCAAAGATGAATATAGTTTGTATAAGAGCTTTGGGAATAGCCAAATGCTGGATTAGGTTGAGTTCGGACCCATAAAATTCTTAACGCTTAATAAATTCTGTATTTCTGTCCTTACCTTCTTAACGCTTAATAACCAATCACCGTAGGATTATTATACAGACGTTATTTAGCATTACGCGTTTCAGGTTGCTTAAAGCTGAAAAACAGCCCCGTCGGTAGCATTTGTCTGAATATCCATAATCTGTATTGCTATTATAAAAGCATTACTAAGCTATTAGCGCTTGAAACAGCTCAATGCTGAATAAAGTATCACCTTCTGAATAATATTGTTACATAATTCTATTAAACAGCTTGATACTGAATAATTGCTTTTATTTTATCTTCAAACTGGATAAGATTCTATGTTTTACTAATTATTCAGCTGCTGAATAAATAATATTATTTATGTTTTTATTAAGCTTTGTCCTGTTTAATAGAGAGTTTGAAACTAACTTATTCAAATTAAAGACCATATGTATGTTGTTATAGCGCCCATAGCTTAATACCAGCTTAATTAAAATATTATTCACCGTATTTATTTTTTGCGTTATTTAATATGAATCGAAAATCGTGGAAAAAACGTAAGAGAACTTGTTACATCAAAAGAAAATTGTTAAAAGAATATTTAAATATCAGCAATAGTAATTGTCCAAGTGTTTCTGGTCGTCAAAAGATTTATGAAAATAGTTTGAACAAAACTGAACCCGGTCCCAGCCAGCATGCGTGGTTGCCGTGCAATGAAGAGGGTTCCGTCCCCCAAAAAGTCAAACAGCATTGCGATTCACACAAGATGAGAATGCATCTGATGGCAGTGTACAGATATCGAAGAAGAACAATGTAGATACATGAAAAATTTGATATTTCGAGAAAAATTTGAAAATGGGCTTTCGAAAAAAGATCACACAAGTAGCACTAAAGGATTTGGCAGAAATATTAAATCAAAGATTCCCAGACATTTTACCTAATGATCCAAGGACAATTTTAAATACACCGAGACAAGTCCACATAAAGTCTATTGAGCAAGGTGAATACTGGCACAATGGCGTCATTGAGACACTTAAAAAATATTTATTAACACAAACCTTTTGCCAGAAAACATATCACTGAATATAAACATGGAAGGTCATCCAATTTTAAACAGTCCCTTAGAAAGAATTTCGGCCAATTTTAATAGAAAAAGAAATGATTATTTTATTAGCAGAAGGTATTACAGTACAAGAAAATAAAATTTACGTTGTGATAAGATATTTTATTTGCGACTCTTAATTCTCCAACATGCACATAAATTTCTTCAAGTTTTTTCATGATTTTGTCTTGACTCTCCATAATATGTTGTGGTTTCGCGTATATATTCTTGATTCCTTCTAGAGTCTGTACGTCTGGTGTCCATCAGTGCCAAGTGACAGCTGCACGGCTACGTTTTCAATTTGCCTTGAGGTTCAGTTCAGTTTTCAATTTGACAGTTTCGGGTGGCTTGATGTACTGGCGTTTGTACATAAAACAAATAACAAAACACGGATTAAACAAGGGCCCAGTCCACACCACACACGCGAAATCTATAGCAGATTTCGTGTGTGTGGTGTGCACTACATTTTTAATCATAAATGAGATTTTCTCGAAAAAAAATGCAAGCAAAGACGCTATAATTTTAAATGTAATGATTTCAGTGAAAGCCGGGCGTGAAATTCCACTATAGAAAAGGTTTTTGTTAGATCGATTAGAGAACCCTAAAAATCTGAATAATTTAGAAATGTGATCAACTATATAATTGATATTCAGAAGTTAGTGTACTGAGACTACTTTTTTCAAGTTATAGCTTAGTGACAAGGCATGTGTGCACTTTTATTCAGCATTATACACCAAAACAATCGATCGCCATTAAAAATCTTTGTAATTTATACTTTCACGGAATTTACGAGATACCAAAATGCTTAATCTTACAACTACAACATTTTCAACTCGATTCAAGTTATTTTGTTGGATTAAAATTGCTAGTATTAGCTATTTCGTCACAAGTACTTTTGTCAGACCTATTATGTATGTATGAAAATACTATTTACTATCTATTATCTTGATTATTAACGCGGCGCGTAATAAATAATGAAAAATAAACATACTATTCACGACAAAATTACTTGCGCACTAACAATTAACATATAGCAGACCTCTAACTTGTAAATTAAAATTTACTTACCGATTTTATAAGTTCACCATGTCAAATCACATTTAAATTCGACATCGACATTAAAATATTTAATCCAATTGAATTATTTTCACAATTTGTATGAATATTGTTTGTAAAAGTGTGAACAATAATTTAAATGCTTAATAAATTCTGAATACAATAACCAATTCGATTAAGCTGAGTAACTCAGTTGTAAGAGCTTAATAAAAGCAATGAGAGCTGTTATTCAAAGGTTATTAAGCTAATTGAAACGTTATTAAGCTCCTACTCAGATCTTGCTCAGATGTTATTCAGCGTTAAGCATTCAAAATTGGGGCCCTTTTTGCTTGAATAACAGCTGAATAGACAGGTACTCAGACGTTATTCAGCTTACTATTCAGCTTATGCTCTTGATGATTGCTCTTACTCAATCTTTATTCAGCACGTTTGTGTTACTTGGGCAACCACTGCAGAGCGGCCCAGGATCTGCTGATGCAGACCATGGCCGAGTGGTTGGTGGACCTGGCGGTGGTCGCCGAGCCGTACTCGATACCTTGCCGTTGGCTGGGTGATCGGGACGGCTTGGTGGCGTTGGTGTCGCGGCCCGCCACGGACTCCCCTCCCCTCTCGCTTTTAGAGAGGGGACCGGGATACGTGGCCGCCGCGTGGGGAGAAATGGCCCTGGTCGGGGTCTATTTCTCCCCAAACCGCCCTCTAAGGGACCTCGAGGAATTCCTCGAAGTTTGACATAGCCAACGCCTTCAACTCCGTCCCCCACTCGACCATATTGGAGGCACTCCGGTACCACGGAGTGCCCCAATATCTGCGGGCGATCCTGGCCAGCTACCTGGAGGACCGAGAGGTCCTCCTCGTGGACAAGACGGCCAGGATCAGGCGCTATGGCGCTGAGTCCGGTGTTCCACAGGGGTCGGTGCTAGGGCCCCCCTTGTGGAACATCGGATTCGACTGGCTCCTGCGGGGAGCCCTCCTCCCGGGCACGAGTGTCATCTGTTACGCGGATGATACTCTCCTCGTTGCCCGGGGGGGGAACTTTGGGGAGGCGGCCTGTTTGGCCTCGGCTGGCGGATCCTTGGTCGCAGGGAGGATCCGCCAGCTAGGATTGAGGGTGGCGCTGAACAAGACAGCCCAGCAGCGCCGCCCTCCAGACGCCCACATCGTCGTGGAGGGCGTCCGGATAGAGGTCGGGGCCCAGATGAAGTATCTGGGCCTCGTGCTAGACAGCAGGTGGCGCTTCGGCCCGCACTTCAGCGGGCTGTCGACGCGCCTGCTGAAAGCCGCGGACGCCCTCTCATGGCTCCTCCCAAACCTGGGAGGGCCCAAGGACAGATGCCGGCGCCTCTATGCCGGCATCTTGAAGAGTATGGCGCTCTACGGGGCACCCATCTGGGCGGACTCCCTCCAAAGGAGGGAGAATGCAACCGCCATCCGCAGGCCTCAAAGGGCCATTGCACAGCGGGTGGCGAGAGCCTACCGCTCAGTGGGCTACTCGGCGGCGTGCGCTCTGGCGGGCACCCCTCCCTGGGAGTTGGAGGCATGGGTGCTCGCCAGAGTGTACGAGTGGACGGCGCGGCGGAAGGCGCTGGGTGAGCGTCCCGCCGCGGAAGAGCGGGAGGCCGTGCGGCGAGAGGCGAGGGACGCCATCGTCCTCCATTGGACGGAGGACCTCGCCTCCGCCACTTTTGGCCGCCGGACGCTGGACGCGCTCGGTCCAGTCCTGAAGGGCTGGCTCGAGCGGCCACATGGTTTCCTCTCGTTCCGTTTGGTGCAGGTGTTGTCCGGACATGGTTGTTTCGGAACGCACCTGCACCGGATCCGGAGGGAGGAAACCCCGGCGTGCCACGACTGCGGCGCGTTAGAGGACACGGCGCAGCACACCCTCGAGGTGTGCCCAGCCTGGGCTGAGCTGCGCCGTGCCCTAACAAGTGAAATCGGGCAGGACCTCTCGCTCCCCGGCGTGGTCAACTCCATGCTGGGGAGTGAGGAGGCCTGGGCGGCGGTTGCCTCCTTTTGCGAGGACGTGATGTCGCAAAAGGAGGCGGCGGAGCGTGCGCGGGAGGACGATCCTCTCGCGCCGCCGCTCCGCAGGCGGAGAAGGGGAGGGAGAAGGCGGTTGTATAATCGTCTCCTCCCTCCTCCTGGTGGTGATTAGCGGACGGATGGTGCGGGGGCACCTTCGTCCGCATTGCATCAATCACCACCCTCGTTGGGCGGGAACGGCCGGGCACTCGCGGTCGTTCCCGGGCCCCTCCACTAAGGGAGGGGCGTGAAGGCCCCGCTGTAAAGGCGGGCGGTCGTCGGCGGAGGACTGGAAGTAAAGGCTGTGCCGGTTTCCCAGTCCTCCTCCACTCAGACGATGCGGGAGTGCCGCTGGGTTATTTTAGTGGGTATACCGGGCCAGTCAGCCCGGGGAGTCCCACATAGCCCCCCATCCCCCGATGGGCGGGTATGCGTAATGCATTTTTTCCCAGCGAAACAAAAAAAAAAAAAAAAAAAGGTTAGGTTAGGTTAGGTTAGGTTGGGGGATCCCCTCACAGCTCTTACGTCCACGTCGTATCCCCTGGAAACGGCCCAGTTCTGACCACCGTAACGGAGTGGCAGACTGGGTACGGCCAAAGTGAGCTGTGCGATTGTTGCTATTTTAATTTTATCTGCGGTTTGTGACGATCCTGTTGTTGAGGCTATGCCTACCCCTGCGCGGGATGCCCTCGGGCATTTTGTGAAAAAAGGCCCTTCTCAGGGCCAACCCAAAGGCCCTTTTCAGGGCCAACCAAAAGGCCCTTCTCAGGGCCAACCAAAAGGCCCTTCTCAGGGCCAACCAAAAGGCCCTTCTCAGGGCCAACCCAAAGGCCCTTTTCAGGGCCAACCCGACGCTTCGGCGTCAGAGGCTAGCCGCGCGCCGTCTGCAGCTAGCTTTTTCGACACGGCGGATTCGGACACAGAGTCCATTGTGTTCGAGTCGGACGCGAGCTCCATGGAGGTCGAGACTCGATCTCGGAAGCGGGCCTTCCTGAAGGAAGGGTCCGACGGCTCCTCGGGTTCGGCGAAGGAGCGCAAAAGGAAGGCGAAGGCCAAAAAGCCTGTCGTTGTAGCGGACACCCACGACGTGGGTCTTGCGGACGCCCAACGCGATTTGAGCTTGGCCCGGCGGACGCAGCTCCAACAAGACCTGGAGGAGCACGTTGCTGCCAAGGAGCAGCAGGCGCGCGTCGCCCGGGCCAAGTCTGGTTACGGCGCGTCCCGCGTCGTGTACGAGGACCACACGTTGGCGGAGCTTGAGCGGATGGCTCAAGAGGATGAGGAGGGGATCGTGGAGGTCGCCACGAAGTCCTCCCACCTCAAGGGGACCTTCCAGAAGGCCCTCAAATGCCGGGCCGTGAGCATGCGCGGCATCGTCGGGGCGCTGGTGCAGCGCCAGGCGACCGAAGAGACGCGCCAGATGCAGGCGAAAATTGATCGCCTGCAGTCGGAGGTAAGCCAGCTGCATCAGAAGCTGGCTGAAGCCACGGCCCGGCCAACTCAAGCCAAGCCTGCGGCAGAAGCCCCCGTCCTCCATCACAACCTTGAGGATATCATCCGCACGGTTGTGAGGGAGGAGAGGGACTTTGTCCGAGCCTGCATCGCAGGCATTGAGGACCGGCTCCTACCGGAGCAAAGCCTCCGACCGCCGCTCGCGGCGGACAAGAGGCGGAGCGAGCCGGAGCCGACCTCCCAAAAGGAGGACGCCCTTCTCCCCTCCACCACCCCGACCAACCAGCAGGGCTGGACGAAGGTGGTCAAGGGGAAGGGGAAGGGCAAGAAGACGGCAGCGGCCGTCCCTGCCATCCCTGCCGTCCCCGCCACCACCCCGCCTGCCAGCCAGCCGCAGTCGGCTGGCAAGGGAAAGGGGAGAGGGAAGGGGAAAAGCTCCCCCCCACCAGCCGGCACCAAGAAGAACTTGGTAGTTCCCAAGACCGCAGCCGTCGTGGTGACACTCACCGCGGAGGCTGCGGAGCGGGGCGAGACTTACGCGTCCGTCATGATGCGGGCGCGTACCAATGCCGATCCCACCATTTTGGGGATCGGCAAAGTCTCATGCCGTCGGACGCAAGCCGGGGCTCGTTTATTCGAGTTCCCGGGGGCGGACGGCGGTAAGAACGCAGACCTCTTCGCGGCAAAGCTGCAAGAGGTCATTGCGGACGCGGCGAAGGTGGCCAGGCCAATCAAATCGGCGGCCTTAGAGGTGACCAATCTTGACGATTCGGTCACCAAAGAGGAGGTGGTAGCTGCAATCGCAGAGACAGGGGGTTGCAGCGTCGCAGCGGTGCAGGGCCGGGGCATCAGGCCCGGCCGCGGCGGCATGGGCACCATCCGCCTGGAGTGCCCAGTCGCCGCTGCCAAAGCCGTCCTTGCAAAGGGACGGCTAGCCGTCGGTTTTAGCTCGGGTGTAGTCCGGGCCCTTGTGGCTCAGCCACTGCGCTGTTACAGGTGCTTCGGCATCGGACACACCCGGGCCCTCTGTCCGTCCAGCGTCGACAGGACGGACAGTTGTTACCGCTGCGGCAAGGAGGGCCATAAGGCCGCCTCCTGCAAGGCCGCCACGCCGCACTGCGCGGTGTGTGCCGCCAGTGGCCGCCCGGCGGGCCACGTCACCAAGGGGAGGAACTGTAGTCCTCCCCCCAAGAGGGGCAAAGCGCAGGCGTCGATCCGGCCTGCCGCTACTGCCACCGCCGTCCCAGAAACTGGGACCACGACGGCTGCTGGCCTCGCTGAGGAGGGGGGTGCGATGTCCGACTAATGCATAGAGTCGAACATCGCATCCTTCAGGCGAACACCAACCACTGCAGAGCGGCCCAGGATCTGCTGATGCAGACCATGGCCGAGTGGTTGGTGGACCTGGCGGTGGTCGCCGAGCCGTACTCGATACCTGGCCGTTGGCTGGGTGATCGGGACGGCTTGGTGGCGTTGGTGTCGCGGCCCGCCACGGACTCCCCTCCCCTCTCGCTTTTAGAGAGGGGACCGGGATACGTGGCCGCCGCGTGGGGAGAAATGGCCCTGGTCGGGGTCTATTTCTCCCCAAACCGCCCTCTAAGGGACTTCGAGGAATTCCTCGAGGTCCTGACGGCAGTCGTCGGGAGGGCGGCGCCACGCCAGGTCGCCGTGTTGGGCGACCTTAACGCCAAGTCAGCGGCCTGGGGCAACCCGGCCGCCTCTTGTAACGTCCGGGGACGCGCCGCCGAATTTTGGGCGGCTTCGTGCGGTGTGTCCCTCCTAAACAGGGGGGATGTTCACACGTGTGTGCGGCAGCGGGGTGGATCGGTGGTTGACGTTTCGTTCGCCACCCCCGTGCTAGCCGCCCGCGTCGTGAACTGGCGGGTGGAGATGGTGGAGACCATGTCGGACCACCGTTACGTGCGGTTCGACATCGCCCCCACCCAGGGCCCGCGGGGGGGAACGGCCCGCTCGGGCCAATCTCCCTTCCCGCGGTGGGCTCTCACCCGCCTGGACCGAGAGGCAGCCCAGGAGGCGGCGTTCCTCCAGGACTGGCTCTCGCCCCCTGTGGAGGCCCCGGACGTTGACGCCGCAGCGGTCCAGCTCCGGGAGTCCTTGACCGAGGTGTGCAACTCCAGCATGCCTCGGTCTCGCCGGCCGCCCCCCCGTCGGGCCGTCTATTGGTGGACGGAGGAGCTGGCGGGGCTCCGGGCCGCCTGCGTGGCGGCCAGGAGGGCCTACACGCGGAGCCGGCGGCGCAGCGCACGAAGCCAGGCCGACGAGGACCGCCTCTACGCTTATTACGGAGAGGCGAGGACGGTCCTCAAAACGGCAATGTGTGCTGCGAAGGACTCGGCGAGGGCCGAGATGCTCGAGGGTCTCGACCGGGATCCATACGGGAGGCCGTACAAGGTAGCGCGGAACCAGCTGCGGCCCTATGGTCCCCCGCTATCGGAGACCCTCGAGCCGGCGTTACTGGATGGGGTGGTACGGTCCTTGTTTCCGCGCAGGACCGACTTCACCCCACCAGTGATGGACCCCCCGCGGCAGGCGGCCCCGCCGGAGGAGGAGATCCCCCCGGTGACTGCGGATGAAATCCGGGAGGGGATTCTCCGCCTCCGCGCGAAGAAGACGGCCCCTGGGCCGGACGGCGTCCCCGCACGGGTGGTGGCAATAGCTGCCTCTCAGATGCAGGACAGGTTTCGGGAACTCTTCAGCGCGTGCTTTGCGGCTGGGAGGTTCCCGAAACTGTGGCGGGAGGGGCAGTTGTGCCTCCTCCGTAAAGAGGGACGTCCGGTGGACTCCCCCTCGGCTTACCGGCCCATCGTTCTGCTCGATGAGGTCGGTAAGATGTTCGAGGGGATAGTCGCCGACCGGCTGAATGGCCTGCTGCGGGGGGTGGGGCCAGACCTGTCGGGCGCCCAGTTCGGCTTTCGACAGGGGCGTTCGACGGTCGACGCCTTGGCCCTGCTGAAGGCCCAGGTGCAGGAGGCGGTCGAGTCGGGGGAGGGGGTGCTGGCGGTGTCGTTCGACATCGCCAACGCATTCAACTCCGTGCCCCACGCGACGATATTGGAGGCGCTCCGGTACCACGGAGTGCCCCAATACCTGCGGAACCTCCTGGCCAGCTACCTGGAGGACCGAGAGGTCCTCCTCGTGGACAAGACGGCGACGGTCAGGAGGTATGGCGCGGAGTCCGGTGTTCCGCAGGGGTCGGTTCTAGGCCCCCCCCTGTGGAACATCGGTTTCGACTGGCTCCTGCGGGGAACCCTCCTCCAGGGCACGAGCGTCATCTGCTACGCGGATGACACCCTGCTCGTTGCCCGGGGGAGGGACTTTAGGGCGGCGGCCTGTCTGGCCTCGGCTGGCGGATCCTTGGTCGCCGGGAGGATCCGCCGGCTGGGATTGAAGGTGGCGCTGCACAAGACCGAGGCCGTGTACTTCCACGGGCCTCGGCAGCGCTGCCCGCCTGACGCCCACATTGTCGTGGAGGGCGTCAGGATCGAGGTGAAGGCCCAGATGAAGTATCTGGGCCTTACGCTGGACAGCAGGTGGCGCTTCGGCCCGCACTTCAGCGGGCTGTCGACGCGCCTGCTGAAGGCCGCCGATGCCCTATCGTGGCTGCTCCCCAACCTGGGGGGGCCGAAGGAGCGATGCCGGCGCCTATATGCCGGCATCCTCAAAAGTATGGCCCTTTACGGGGCCCCCATATGGGCGGACTCCCTCCAGAGGAGGGAGAATGCGACCGCCATCCGCAGGCCCCAAAGGGCCATTGCACAGCGGGTGGCGAGGGCCTACCGCTCGGTGGGCTTTGCGGCGGCGTGCGCTCTGGCGGGCACCCCTCCCTGGGAGTTGGAGGCTTGGGTGCTCGCCAGAGTGTACGAGTGGACGGCGCGGCGGAAAGCCCTAGGCGAGCGCCCCGCCGCGGAAGAGCGGGAGGCCGTGCGGCGGGAGGCGAGGGCCGCCATCGTCCTCCATTGGACGGAGGACCTCGCCTCCGCCGCCTTTGGCCGCCGGACGCTGGACGCGCTCGGTCCAGTCCTGCAGGGCTGGCTCGAGCGGCCACATGGTTTCCTCTCGTTCCGTCTAGTGCAGGTGTTGTCCGGACATGGTTGTTTCGGAACGCACCTGCACCGGATCCGGAGGGAGGAAACCCCGGCGTGCCACGACTGTGGCGCGGTAGAGGACACGGCGCAGCACACCCTCGAGGTGTGCCCAGCCTGGGCTGAGCTGCGCCGTGCCCTGACAGGAGTTGTCGGGCAGGACCTCTCACTTCCCAGCGTGATAGACTCCATGCTGGGGAGTGAGGAGGCCTGGGCGGCGGTTGCCTCCTTTTGCGAGGACGTGATGTCGCAAAAGGAGGCGGCGGAGCGTGCGCGGGAGGACGATCCTCTCGCGCCGCCGCTCCGCAGGCGGAGAGGGGGTGGGAGGAGACGGTTATACGATCGCCTCCTCCCACCTCCTGGTGGTGACTAGCGGGCGACGGGCGCGGGGGCGCCTTTCGCCCGCATTGCACGAGTCACCACCCTCGTCGGGCGGGAACGGTCGAGCACTCATTCACGGTCGTTCCCGGGCCCCTCCACTAAGGGAGGGGCGTGAGGGGCCTGCCGTAAAGGCGGGCGGTCGTCGGCGGGGGACTGGAAGTAAAGGCTGTGCCGGTTTCCCAGTCCCCCTCCACTCAGACGATGCGGGAGTGCCGCTGGGTTATTTTAGTGGGTATACCGGGCTTGCCCGGGGAGTCCCACATAGCCCCCCATCCCCCGATGGGCGGGTATGCGTAATGCATTTTTTCCCAGCGAAACCAAAAAAAAAAAAAAAAAAGGTTAGGTTAGGTTCCACGTCGTATCTCCTGGAAACGGCCCAGTTCTGACCACCGTAACGGAGTGGCAGACTGGGTACGGCCAAAGTGAGCTGTGCGATTGTTGCTATTTTAATTTTATCTGCGGTTTGTGACGATCTTGTGTTGAGGCTATGCCTACCCCTGCGCGGGATGCCCTCGGGCATTTTGTGAAAAAAAGGCCCTTCTCAGGGCCAACCAAAAGGCCCTTCTCAGGGCCAACCCAAAGGCCCTTTTCAGGGCCAACCAAAAGGCCCTTCTCAGGGCCAACCAAAAGGCCCTTCTCAGGGCCAACCCAAAGGCCCTTCTCAGGGCCAACCCAAAGGCCCTTTTCAGGGCCAACCCGACGCTTCGGCGTCAGAGGCTAGCCGCGCGCCGTCTGCGGCTAGCTTCTTTGACACGGCGGACTCGGACACTGAGTCCATTGTGTTTGAGTCCGATGCGAGCTCTATGGAGGTCGAGACTCGTTCTCGAAAGCGGGCCTTCCTGAAGGAAGGGTCCGACGGGTCCTCGGGTTCGGCAAAGGATCGAAAGCGGAAGGCGAAGGCCAAAAAGCCGGTCGTTGCAGCGGACACCCACGACGTGGGTCTTGCGGACGCCCAACGCGAGTTGAGCTTGGCCCGGCGGACGCAGCTCCAACAAGAGCTGGAGGAGCACGTTGCTCTTAAGGAGCAGCAGGCGCGCGTCGCCCGGGCCAAGTCCGGCTACGGCGCGTCCCGCGTCGTGTACGACGACCACTCTTTGGCTGAGCTGGAGAGGATGGCGCAGGAGGACGAGGAGGGGATTGTGGAGGTTGCCACCAAATCCTCGCACCTCAAGGGGACCTTTCAGAAGGCCCTCAAATGCCGGGCCGTGAGGCTGCGGAGCGGGGCGAAACGTACGCGTCCGTGATGTCGCGAGGCAAAAACAAGAGGAGCTCCGGCTAGAGGCCGAAGAAGAAATCGCGGGCATGGGCGAAACCCTGCGGCAGTCGAGACAAGCCTGCCGCAGCGGCCTCAACCCGCCAACACCCGAGGAGGACACGGCGCAGTCTCTAGCAGCACTGAACATGCTGCTGCTAGAGGCTGCGAAAATTGTGGAAAAGGTGGCTGTCACGTCAAAACATTTAAAGGGGACGAGCCAAAAAACACTCAAGGATGCGGCCTCCATAATAAAGGAGGCCGCGGTGGGAATAAGGGCCCGCACAGTGTCGGAGGAGGTGAGGCAGCTGGAAGCAGAAAATCAACACCCCCGGCGCCTCTGCCTGCGCCCACAGCCCAGCCCCAAAAGCTCAAGGGCAAGGGCATCGAAAAGGGCAAAGGCAAAGGCAAGGGGAAAAAGACGGCCCCGGCCCCTGCTAGGGACCCCAGCCCCGAAGTGCGGGACGCCCCTCCACCGCCCCCGTTAACGGAGCGGTGGAGTGTCGTCGCTGCTCGGGGTGCAAAAAGCTCCCAAAAGAAGAGCACCCAAAGCACCCAGAGCGGCAAGGCGGCGGCGGTGGCGAAGCTGCGTGAGCCGAAAACGGCTGCAGTGACATTGACGCTGCAGCCGGGCGCGGCGGAGCGCGGCGCAAGCAACGCCACCGTCTTGCGGGAGGCCCGGACTCGGATAGATAAAACGAGTCTTGGTATTGGAGAGATGCGCTGCAGGACCACGGTCACCGGCGCCCGCATCCTCGAAATTTTCGGGGATGGGGGCGCTGAGAAGGCCGACTCCCTGGCTACCAAGCTAAGGGAGGTCCTCAGCGCAGACGTAGTCCGGGTCTCCCGCCCCACAAAGAGGGTGGAGGTAATTGTCTCGGGGCTGGACGACTCCGTCACCGCCGCAGAGGTGGTGGCGGCATTCGCAGCGCAAGCCGATTGTCACGTCGACGAAGTGAGGCCCGGAGTCATCGGCGACCGGGCCACGATGTGGCTCAGCTGCCCGGTGGCCGCTGCCAAAACCGTGGCCGGCGCCGGCCGCCTGCATGTGGGCTGGACGACGGCAAGAGTGGCCCTGCTGGCGGCGAGGCCCCTAAGGTGCTTCAGGTGCCTCAACCTGGGCCACGTCGCCAGCAAGTGCCAATCAGAGGTGGACCGCAGCGGCTTGTGCTTCCGCTGCGGAAAGGCGGGCCACCGGGCGCGTGAGTGCCGAGCCGAGCCCAACTGTGCCACTTGCGCTGCAGCGGGCAAACCGGCCCGGCACCCTCTGGGCGGAGTGGGCTGCGCGGGCGATGGGGGGCAGGCCAAGGCCAAGTCGGGCGCCCATCGCCCAACAACAACAACAACAACAACGGAGGGGCCAGCTAAGACCGCGCCTTGATGCCCGGAGTAAAGATTTTACAGGCGAATATTAACCACTCTGCCAGGGCCCAGGATCTATTGTCCCAGTCCCTGGCAGAGTGGGGCATTCAAGTTGCAGTGGTCGCCGAGCCCTACTACGTCCCCACTCGGGATGACTGGGTCGGGGACCTGGAGGGATTGGTGGCCATCACCGCCCCCGCTGCCGCTGGCGCCCCGCCCATTGACCACGTGTCGAGGGGTAGGGGCCACGTGCTGGCAGCCGTGGGCGGTGTCTCGTACATAGGGGTGTACATCTCGCCCAACCGGGGTCTCGCCGACTTTGAGCAAATGCTCGTGGAGGTGGGATCTCTGGTTGGGCGGGCCGCCCCTAGCCCCGTGCTAGTCGCTGGGGATTTCAACGCCAAATCTATGGCGTGGGGATCCCCGGTGACGGATGCGCGGGGTGAGTGTTTGGAAGAGTGGGCGATCGCCATGGGTCTGGCCGTCCTCAATACGGGGTCGGAGGACACGTGCGTGCGGCAACAGGGCGGGTCGATAGTCGACATAACGTTGGCATCGACCGCCCTGGCGCGCCGTGTCCGGGACTGGAGGGTGGTGGTGGACGCGGAGACACTGTCCGACCACCGGTACATCCGATTTGATGTCTCCGCGCTCCCCACCGGCCCGCAGGGCTCGGGCCCGACCCCGGTTATTGGGGGCGGTCCGCGCTGGGTGTTGGGGCGGCTCGACAGGGAGGTCGCCAGAGAGGCCGCTATTGTCGAGGACTGGGTGTCCGGACCCGACGTCGTACAGGACGTGGACGAGGAGGCGGGGCGCCTTGGGGCCTCGCTGGGTCGCATATGCGACGCGGCGATGCCCAGGGCGAGGCCCCTCCCACCGCGACTTCGGGTGTATTGGTGGAGCGACGAGCTCCGCCGCATGCGAGTGGATTGCAAGCTAAGGGAGGTCCTCAGCGCAGACGTAGTCCGGGTCTCCCGCCCCACAAAGAGGGTGGAGGTAATTGTCTCGGGGCTGGACGACTCCGTCACCGCCGCAGAGGTGGTGGCGGCATTCGCAGCGCAAGCCGATTGTCACGTCGACGAAGTGAGGCCCGGAGTCATCGGCGACCGGGCCACGATGTGGCTCAGCTGCCCGGTGGCCGCTGCCAAAACCGTGGCCGGCGCCGGCCGCCTGCATGTGGGCTGGACGACGGCAAGAGTGGCCCTGCTGGCGGCGAGGCCCCTAAGGTGCTTCAGGTGCCTCAACCTGGGCCACGTCGCCAGCAAGTGCCAATCAGAGGTGGACCGCAGCGGCTTGTGCTTCCGCTGCGGAAAGGCGGGCCACCGGGCGCGTGAGTGCCGAGCCGAGCCCAACTGTGCCACTTGCGCTGCAGCGGGCAAACCGGCCCGGCACCCTCTGGGCGGAGTGGGCTGCGCGGGCGATGGGGGGCAGGCCAAGGCCAAGTCGGGCGCCCATCGCCCAACAACAACAACAACAACAACGGAGGGGCCAGCTAAGACCGCGCCTTGATGCCCGGAGTAAAGATTTTACAGGCGAATATTAACCACTCTGCCAGGGCCCAGGATCTATTGTCCCAGTCCCTGGCAGAGTGGGGCATTCAAGTTGCAGTGGTCGCCGAGCCCTACTACGTCCCCACTCGGGATGACTGGGTCGGGGACCTGGAGGGATTGGTGGCCATCACCGCCCCCGCTGCCGCTGGCGCCCCGCCCATTGACCACGTGTCGAGGGGTAGGGGCCACGTGCTGGCAGCCGTGGGCGGTGTCTCGTACATAGGGGTGTACATCTCGCCCAACCGGGGTCTCGCCGACTTTGAGCAAATGCTCGTGGAGGTGGGATCTCTGGTTGGGCGGGCCGCCCCTAGCCCCGTGCTAGTCGCTGGGGATTTCAACGCCAAATCTATGGCGTGGGGATCCCCGGTGACGGATGCGCGGGGTGAGTGTTTGGAAGAGTGGGCGATCGCCATGGGTCTGGCCGTCCTCAATACGGGGTCGGAGGACACGTGCGTGCGGCAACAGGGCGGGTCGATAGTCGACATAACGTTGGCATCGACCGCCCTGGCGCGCCGTGTCCGGGACTGGAGGGTGGTGGTGGACGCGGAGACACTGTCCGACCACCGGTACATCCGATTTGATGTCTCCGCGCTCCCCACCGGCCCGCAGGGCTCGGGCCCGACCCCGGTTATTGGGGGCGGTCCGCGCTGGGTGTTGGGGCGGCTCGACAGGGAGGTCGCCAGAGAGGCCGCTATTGTCGAGGACTGGGTGTCCGGACCCGACGTCGTACAGGACGTGGACGAGGAGGCGGGGCGCCTTGGGGCCTCGCTGGGTCGCATATGCGACGCGGCGATGCCCAGGGCGAGGCCCCTCCCACCGCGACTTCGGGTGTATTGGTGGAGCGACGAGCTCCGCCGCATGCGAGTGGATTGCGGTAGGGCTCGCCGCCGATATACCCGGTGTAGGCGGAGGCGGGTCCGGGACATCCAGGAGGAGACAACCTCCTATGCCGCCTACAGGGCTCTGCGCGAAGGCTTTGCGGTGGCAATTGCCCGGGCCAAGGAGGCGGCATGGGCGGACTGGCTGCGGACCCTCGACGGCGACCCTTGGGGCAGGCCGTACAAGGCCGTCCGCAAGAAGTTGCGGCCCTGGGCCCCCCCTGTCACGGCCAGTGTCGATGACACTCTCCTCGGCGAGGTGGTGGGGACCCTCTTCCCGCAGCGAGAAGAGTGGGTGCCCCCGGCGATGGCCCGACACGCGCGATCTGCCGAGGACGACGTCCCCGCAACGCCGGTATCGGAGGCCGAGTTCGGGGCGGCCGTCCTGAAACTCAAAATGAAGAGGACCGCCCCAGGCCCGGACGGCGTTCCGGGGACGGCCTTGGTGATCGCGCTGGAGGAGATGGGCGAGAGGGTGAGGTCCCTCTTCACCGCGTGCGTGGTGCAGGGTCGATTCCCGCGGCAATGGAAGACGGGCAAGCTCGTCCTTCTGCCGAAGGTCGGGCGCCCGGCCGGACTGCCGTCGTCCTACCGTCCGATCGTGCTACTCGGCGAGGTGAGCAAGCTCTTCGAGCGAGTGCTCGCTGCTCGCCTGGCCGAGTGCATGGATCCGGATCTGGACGACGCGCAGTTCGGTTTCCGCCGGGGTCGGTCGACCCTGGATGCCGTTGCGCGGGTGAGGGACCTCGCCGAGGAGGCGGTCTCCCAGGGCGGCGTGATGCTTGCGGTGTCATTGGACATCCGCAATGCGTTCAACACGCTGCCCTGGGAGACGGTCAGGGCGGCACTGCGGTACCATGGGGTACCGCAGTACCTCCAGAGGGTCATCGCCGACTACTTCGCCGGCAGAGCCGTCGTGTTCCCGACGAGGGCCGGCGAGGGGAGGAGGGAAATGTCGTGCGGTGTTCCACAGGGGTCGGTCCTCGGCCCGCCCCTGTGGAACATCGGCTACGACTGGGTGCTGCGCGGGGCCACTTTGCGGGGGGTCGGTGTCATTTGTTACGCCGACGACACCCTCGTGCTGGCCCGCGGCGGCACCTACAGAGAGGCATCGCTGCTCGCCACTGCGGGTGTGGCCCAGGTCGTGGGGAGGATCCGCGCCCTGGGGCTCGAGGTGGCCTTGGAAAAGTCCGAGGCCCTCCTCTTCCACGGGCCCCGGAACAGGCCGCCGCCGGAGGCCTCGATTATTGTGGGAGGGACTTCCATCGCCGTCGGGACTACGATGAAGTACCTCGGTCTCGTCCTCGACGGCCGATGGAAGTTCGAGGAGCACTTCCGGCGGTTGGCCCCAAAGTTGTTGGCCACTGCCGGGGCCTTGGGGCGGATCCTCCCAAACGTCGGGGGGCCTGGAGGAGTCTGCCGACGCCTGTACACCGGTGTGGTGCGCTCCATGGCGCTCTACGGGGCGCCAATATGGGCAGGCGCCCTGAGCAACCCGAATCAGGCTGCGCTGCGACGACCGCAGCGCGCCATGGCGCTCAGGGTGGCCCGGGCGTACCGCACCGTGTCTTGCGTCGGTGCGTGCGTGCTCGCCGGTACGCCGCCGTGGGACCTCGACGCCGAGGTACTCGCCGCGGTGTACTGGCGAATAAAAGAAGAGACGGCGGGTGGTGGCTGTCCCCATCCGCGGGAGATTCGGCGTTGGCGAGAGGAGGGACGCGGGACTCTCCTGCGGAGGTGGGCAGCCCGTCTGGAAATGTCGGTGACGGGTCGGGAGCTGGTGGCCGCCGTTCGGCCCATTCTCCACGAGTGGCTCGAGCGGCGGCACGGGGTCCTCTCTTTCCACCTGACGCAGGTGATCACCGGGCACGGTTGCTTTGGTAGATTCCTGCACCGGGTGGGAAGAGAGCCCTCTGAGGTGTGTCACCATTGCGAGGCGGGAGTCGCGGACACGGCGCAACACACGCGCGAGGAGTGCCCAGCTTGGGCGGTCCCTCGCGCCGCCCTGTCCGCGACAGTCGGGAATGACTTGTCGCTGCCGGCCCTCCTAAGGGAGATGGTCGACAGCGACGAGTCATGGCAGGCGGCAGCGACCTTCTGCGACACAGTAATGTCGCAGAAGGAGGCGGCGGAGCGGGACCGGGAAGACGATGTCGACTCGGCCCCGATGCGCCGCCGCAGGCGTGGAAGGCGGCGCCGACTTCACCCCACCAACGATGAACCCCCCACAGGGGGTGGTGGCTTCGCCGGAGGAGGAGGTCCCTCCGGTATCGGCGGAGGAACTTCGCGCGGGGGTTCTGTGCCTCCGCGCGAAGAAGACGGCCCCTGGACCGGATGGCGTCCCCGCACGGGTGGTAGCCATCGCAGCGTCCCTCATGGAGGAGAGGTTTCGGGACCTCTTCAGCGCGTGCCTGACGGCTGGGAGGTTCCCGAAGCTCTGGAAGGAGGGGCAGTTATGCCTCCTCCGGAAAGAGGGACGCCCGGTGGATTCCCCCTCGGCATACCGGCCCATCGTTCTGCTCGATGAGGTCGGTAAATTGTTCGAGGGGATTATCGCCACCCGGCTAAATAGCCTGTTGCGGGAGGTGGGGCCAGACCTGTCGGACGCCCAGTTCGGTTTCCGACGGGGGCGTTCGACGGTCGACGCGTTGGCCCTACTCAGGGGCCAAGTGCAGGAGGCGGTGGAGTCGGGGGGCGGAGTGTTGGCGGTGTCGTTTGACATAGCCAACGCCTTCAACTCCGTCCCCCACTCGACCATATTGGAGGCACTCCGGTACCACGGAGTGCCCCAATATCTGCGGGCGATCCTGGCCAGCTACCTAGAGGACCGAGAGGTCCTCCTCGTGGACAAGACGGCCAGGATCAGGCGCTATGGCGCTGAGTCCGGTGTTCCACAGGGGTCGGTGCTAGGGCCCCCCTTGTGGAACATCGGATTCGACTGGCTCCTGCGGGGAGCCCTCCTCCCGGGCACGAGTGTCATCTGTTACGCGGATGATACTCTCCTCGTTGCCCGGGGGGGGAACTTTGGGGAGGCGGCCTGTTTGGCCTCGGCTGGCGGATCCTTGGTCGCAGGGAGGATCCGCCAGCTAGGATTGAGGGTGGCGCTGAACAAGACCGAGGCCGTGTTCTTTCACGGGCCTCGGCAGCGCCGCCCTCCAGACGCCCACATCGTCGTGGAGGGCGTCCGGATAGAGGTCGGGGCCCAGATGAAGTATCTGGGCCTCGTGCTAGACAGCAGGTGGCGCTTCGGCCCGCACTTCAGCGGGCTGTCGACGCGCCTGCTGAAAGCCGCGGACGCCCTCTCATGGCTCCTCCCAAACCTGGGAGGGCCCAAGGACAGATGCCGGCGCCTCTATGCCGGCATCTTGAAGAGCATGGCTCTTTATGGAGCACCCATCTGGGCGGACTCCCTCCACAGGAGGGAGAATGCGACCGCCATCCGCAGGCCACAAAGGGCCATTGCACAGCGGGTGGCGAGGTCCTACCGCTCAGTGGGTTTCTCGGCGGCGTGCGCTCTGGCTGGCACCCCTCCCTTGGAGTTGGAGGCATGGGTGCTCGCCAGAGTGTACGAATGGACGGCGCGGCGGAAGGCGCTCGGGGAGCGCCCCGCCGGTGAGGAGCGGGAGGCCGTGCGGCGGGAGGCGAGGGACGCAATCGTCCATCATTGGACGGAGGACCTCGCCACCGCCACCTTTGGCCGCCGGACGTTGGACGCGCTCGGTCCAGTCTTGCAGGACTGGCTCGAGCGGCCCCACGGTTTCCTCTCTTTCCGTTTGGTGCAGGTGTTGTCCGGACATGGTTGTTTCGGAACGCACCTGCACCGGATCCGGAGGGAGGAAACCCCGGCGTGCCACGACTGCGGCGCGGCGGAAGACACGGCGCAGCACACCCTCGAGGTGTGCCCAGCCTGGGCTGAGCTGCGCCGTGCCTTGAACCAAGTTGTTGGGCAGGATCTCTCGCTTCCCAGCGTGGTCAACTCCATGCTGGGGAGTGAGGAGGCCTGGGCGGCGGTTGCCTCCTTTTGCGAGGACGTGATGTCGCAAAAGGAGGCGGCGGAGCGTGCGCGGGAGGACGATCCTCTCGCGCCGCCGCTCCGCAGGCGGAGAGGGGGTGGGAGGAGACGGTTATACGATCGCCTCCTCCCACCTCCTGGTGGTGACTAGCGGGCGACGGGCGCGGGGGCGCCTTTCGCCCGCATTGCACTAGTCACCACCCTCGTCGGGCGGGAACGGTCGAGCACTCACACACGGTCGTTCCCGGGCCCCTCCACTAAGGGAGGGGCGTGAAGGGCCTGCCGTAAAGGCGGGCGGTCGTCGGTGGGGGACTGGAAGTAAAGGCTGTGCCGGTTTCCCAGTCCCCCTCCACTCAGACGATGCGGGAGTGCCGCTGGGTTATTTTAGTGGGTATACCGGGCTTGCCCGGGGAGTCCCACATAGCCCCCCCATCCCCCGATGGGCGGGTATGCGTAATGCATTTTTTCCCAGCGAAACCAAAAAAAAAAAAAAAAAAAGGTTAGGTTGGGGGGGGGTGCGGGTCAGGTAACCTCCACGTGGGCCTGGTTGGTTGTTGGTCTCTTTCGGATACGTCCGGGGGGAAGAGCAACCCGCTGGGCTGGTGCACTCTGGGCACCGTCAATAACTTCCCATTCGTGGGCTCTTGTTGGCGGTGGCGAATAACCTGACAGGGGGGGATGTCGTTCTGGGTGTTCCTCTGATTAGCAGAGGACACACCAGATGCGACATGGGGTTGGGCTAGTCTGGGTAGGTAGGAAGGGGTAGGTTAGGTTAGGTAGGTGGGAGGTGGGGCTCGCTTCCGGGCCTCTGGGCGGGCCGCCTTCCCCTGCGGGGGGGGTTGCCCGGGTGCACTGACCAGCTCTGCACCCTGCTCTGCCCAGCTCTGCACCCTGCACTGCCCGGCTCTGCATCCGGCTCTGCCCGCTCTGCACCTGGCTCAGCCCGCTCTGCACCTGGCTCTGCACTCGGCTCTCCTGCGGTTGGTTACCCGAGTGCACTGACCAGCTCTGCACCCTGCTTTGACCAGCTCTGCACCCTGCTCTGCCCGGCTCTGCATCCGGCTCTGCCCGCTCTGCAACTGGCTTAGCCCGCTCTGCACCTGGCTCTGCGCCCGGCTCTCTCCTGCGGGTGGGGGCGGCCGCCGCCCGGGGGCGGGAAGGGAGCCCTCGAAGGTGTGCCGCGGATGTGCGGCGGGCGGTGATGACTTGTCGTCGCCGACCCTCCTTTGGCGTGGGATGGTCGGCGGGGACAAGTCGGTGGAAGGAGGAGGCGGCGGAGCGTCGGTCTCGACGCACCGCCGCAGACGCGGTGGGCGGCGTCTGGCCTTCGCGGGCCGGATGCCGCAGACGCGGAGGGCGGTGTCTGGCCTTTCGCGGGCCAGATGCCGCAACGTAGGGGACCGTGGGCGGAGGACCGAGGTGTCCGACGTCCACATAAGGGTCCAGCGCGGTGGAGGGCACGGCGCAGCACACCGTCTAGGTGTGCCCAGCGGGGGCGTAGTTGCGCCGTGCCCTGACAGGTCCTCTTGCTTCCCGGTGTGGTAGCATGCTGGGGAGCGGGAGGGCCTGGGCGGTGGTTGCCTCCTTTTGCGACGACGCCATGTCGCGGAAGGAGGCGGCGGAGAAGGGGTGGGGGTGGGCGGTTGTACGATCGCCTCCTCCCACCTCTTGGTGGTGATTAGCGGGCGACAGGCGTGGGGGCGCCTCTCGTCTGCATTGCACAATCACCACCCTCGTCGGGCGTTCCCGGGCCCCTCCTTGAGAGGGGCGAGAAGGGCCCGCCATAAAGGTGGGCAGTCGTCGGCGGAGGACTGGACGTAAAGGCTGTGCCGGTTTCCCAGTCCTCCTCCACTCAGACGATGCGGGAGTGCCGCTGGGTTATTTTAGTGGGTATACCGGGCTTGCCCGGGGAGTCCCACATAGCCCCCCATTCCCCCAATGGGTGGGTATGCGTAATGCATTTTTTCCCAGCGAAACCAAAAAAAAAAAAAAAAAAAAAAAGGTTAGGTTGGGGGATCCCCTCACAGCTCTTACGTCCACGTCGTATCCCCTGGAAACGGCCCAGTTCTGACCACCGTAACGGAGTGGCAGACTGGGTACGGCCAAAGTGAGCTGTGCGATTGTTGCGATTTTAACTTGTTCTTGCGGTGACGATTTGCGTTGAGGCTATGCCTACCCCTGCGCGGGATGCCCTCGGGCATTTTGTGAAAAAAGGCCCTTCTCAGGGCCAACCAAAAGGCCCTTCTCAGGGCCAACCAAAAGGCCCTTCTCAGGGCCAACCCAAAGGCCCTTCTCAGGGCCAACCAAAAGGCCCTTCTCAGGGCCAACCAAAAGGCCCTTCTCAGGGCCACCCAAAGGCCCTTTTCAGGGCCACCCCCGACGCTTCGGCGTCAGAAGCTAGCCGCGCGCCGTCTGCGGCTAGTTTCTTTGACACGGCGGACTCAGACACCGAGTCCATTGTGTTTGAGTCGGACGCGAGTTCGATGGAGGTCGAGACTCGTTCTCGGAAGCGGGCCTTCCTAAAGGAAGGGTCCGACGGCTCCTCCTCCTCGGCGAAGGAGCGCAAGCGGAAGGCGAAGGCCAAAAAGCCGCTCGTTACAGCCGACACCCACGACGTGGGACTTGCAGACGCCCAACGCCAGTTGGACGTGGCCAGGCGGACGCAGCTCCAACAAGAGCTGGAGGAGCACGTTGCTCTTAAGGAGCAGCAGGCGGTAGGGGGGGGAGGGGTAGGGGCCACGTGCTGGCAGCCGTGGGCGGTGTCTCGTACATAGGGGTGTACATCTCGCCCAACCGGGGTCTCGCCGACTTTGAGCAAATGCTCGTGGAGGTGGGATCTCTGGTTGGGCGGGCCGCCCCTAGCCCCGTGCTAGTCGCTGGGGATTTCAACGCCAAATCTATGGCGTGGGGATCCCCGGTGACGGATGCGCGGGGTGAGTGTTTGGAAGAGTGGGCGATCGCCATGGGTCTGGCCGTCCTCAATACGGGGTCGGAGGACACGTGCGTGCGGCAACAGGGCGGGTCGATAGTCGACATAACGTTGGCATCGACCGCCCTGGCGCGCCGTGTCCGGGACTGGAGGGTGGTGGTGGACGCGGAGACACTGTCCGACCACCGGTACATCCGATTTGATGTCTCCGCGCTCCCCACCGGCCCGCAGGGCTCGGGCCCGACCCCGGTTATTGGGGGCGGTCCGCGCTGGGTGTTGGGGCGGCTCGACAGGGAGGTCGCCAGAGAGGCCGCTATTGTCGAGGACTGGGTGTCCGGACCCGACGTCGTACAGGACGTGGACGAGGAGGCGGGGCGCCTTGGGGCCTCGCTGGGTCGCATATGCGACGCGGCGATGCCCAGGGCGAGGCCCCTCCCACCGCGACTTCGGGTGTATTGGTGGAGCGACGAGCTCCGCCGCATGCGAGTGGATTGCAAGCTAAGGGAGGTCCTCAGCGCAGACGTAGTCCGGGTCTCCCGCCCCACAAAGAGGGTGGAGGTAATTGTCTCGGGGCTGGACGACTCCGTCACCGCCGCAGAGGTGGTGGCGGCATTCGCAGCGCAAGCCGATTGTCACGTCGACGAAGTGAGGCCCGGAGTCATCGGCGACCGGGCCACGATGTGGCTCAGCTGCCCGGTGGCCGCTGCCAAAACCGTGGCCGGCGCCGGCCGCCTGCATGTGGGCTGGACGACGGCAAGAGTGGCCCTGCTGGCGGCGAGGCCCCTAAGGTGCTTCAGGTGCCTCAACCTGGGCCACGTCGCCAGCAAGTGCCAATCAGAGGTGGACCGCAGCGGCTTGTGCTTCCGCTGCGGAAAGGCGGGCCACCGGGCGCGTGAGTGCCGAGCCGAGCCCAACTGTGCCACTTGCGCTGCAGCGGGCAAACCGGCCCGGCACCCTCTGGGCGGAGTGGGCTGCGCGGGCGATGGGGGGCAGGCCAAGGCCAAGTCGGGCGCCCATCGCCCAACAACAACAACAACAACAACGGAGGGGCCAGCTAAGACCGCGCCTTGATGCCCGGAGTAAAGATTTTACAGGCGAATATTAACCACTCTGCCAGGGCCCAGGATCTATTGTCCCAGTCCCTGGCAGAGTGGGGCATTCAAGTTGCAGTGGTCGCCGAGCCCTACTACGTCCCCACTCGGGATGACTGGGTCGGGGACCTGGAGGGATTGGTGGCCATCACCGCCCCCGCTGCCGCTGGCGCCCCGCCCATTGACCACGTGTCGAGGGGTAGGGGCCACGTGCTGGCAGCCGTGGGCGGTGTCTCGTACATAGGGGTGTACATCTCGCCCAACCGGGGTCTCGCCGACTTTGAGCAAATGCTCGTGGAGGTGGGATCTCTGGTTGGGCGGGCCGCCCCTAGCCCCGTGCTAGTCGCTGGGGATTTCAACGCCAAATCTATGGCGTGGGGATCCCCGGTGACGGATGCGCGGGGTGAGTGTTTGGAAGAGTGGGCGATCGCCATGGGTCTGGCCGTCCTCAATACGGGGTCGGAGGACACGTGCGTGCGGCAACAGGGCGGGTCGATAGTCGACATAACGTTGGCATCGACCGCCCTGGCGCGCCGTGTCCGGGACTGGAGGGTGGTGGTGGACGCGGAGACACTGTCCGACCACCGGTACATCCGATTTGATGTCTCCGCGCTCCCCACCGGCCCGCAGGGCTCGGGCCCGACCCCGGTTATTGGGGGCGGTCCGCGCTGGGTGTTGGGGCGGCTCGACAGGGAGGTCGCCAGAGAGGCCGCTATTGTCGAGGACTGGGTGTCCGGACCCGACGTCGTACAGGACGTGGACGAGGAGGCGGGGCGCCTTGGGGCCTCGCTGGGTCGCATATGCGACGCGGCGATGCCCAGGGCGAGGCCCCTCCCACCGCGACTTCGGGTGTATTGGTGGAGCGACGAGCTCCGCCGCATGCGAGTGGATTGCGGTAGGGCTCGCCGCCGATATACCCGGTGTAGGCGGAGGCGGGTCCGGGACATCCAGGAGGAGACAACCTCCTATGCCGCCTACAGGGCTCTGCGCGAAGGCTTTGCGGTGGCAATTGCCCGGGCCAAGGAGGCGGCATGGGCGGACTGGCTGCGGACCCTCGACGGCGACCCTTGGGGCAGGCCGTACAAGGCCGTCCGCAAGAAGTTGCGGCCCTGGGCCCCCCCTGTCACGGCCAGTGTCGATGACACTCTCCTCGGCGAGGTGGTGGGGACCCTCTTCCCGCAGCGAGAAGAGTGGGTGCCCCCGGCGATGGCCCGACACGCGCGATCTGCCGAGGACGACGTCCCCGCAACGCCGGTATCGGAGGCCGAGTTCGGGGCGGCCGTCCTGAAACTCAAAATGAAGAGGACCGCCCCAGGCCCGGACGGCGTTCCGGGGACGGCCTTGGTGATCGCGCTGGAGGAGATGGGCGAGAGGGTGAGGTCCCTCTTCACCGCGTGCGTGGTGCAGGGTCGATTCCCGCGGCAATGGAAGACGGGCAAGCTCGTCCTTCTGCCGAAGGTCGGGCGCCCGGCCGGACTGCCGTCGTCCTACCGTCCGATCGTGCTACTCGGCGAGGTGAGCAAGCTCTTCGAGCGAGTGCTCGCTGCTCGCCTGGCCGAGTGCATGGATCCGGATCTGGACGACGCGCAGTTCGGTTTCCGCCGGGGTCGGTCGACCCTGGATGCCGTTGCGCGGGTGAGGGACCTCGCCGAGGAGGCGGTCTCCCAGGGCGGCGTGATGCTTGCGGTGTCATTGGACATCCGCAATGCGTTCAACACGCTGCCCTGGGAGACGGTCAGGGCGGCACTGCGGTACCATGGGGTACCGCAGTACCTCCAGAGGGTCATCGCCGACTACTTCGCCGGCAGAGCCGTCGTGTTCCCGACGAGGGCCGGCGAGGGGAGGAGGGAAATGTCGTGCGGTGTTCCACAGGGGTCGGTCCTCGGCCCGCCCCTGTGGAACATCGGCTACGACTGGGTGCTGCGCGGGGCCACTTTGCGGGGGGTCGGTGTCATTTGTTACGCCGACGACACCCTCGTGCTGGCCCGCGGCGGCACCTACAGAGAGGCATCGCTGCTCGCCACTGCGGGTGTGGCCCAGGTCGTGGGGAGGATCCGCGCCCTGGGGCTCGAGGTGGCCTTGGAAAAGTCCGAGGCCCTCCTCTTCCACGGGCCCCGGAACAGGCCGCCGCCGGAGGCCTCGATTATTGTGGGAGGGACTTCCATCGCCGTCGGGACTACGATGAAGTACCTCGGTCTCGTCCTCGACGGCCGATGGAAGTTCGAGGAGCACTTCCGGCGGTTGGCCCCAAAGTTGTTGGCCACTGCCGGGGCCTTGGGGCGGATCCTCCCAAACGTCGGGGGGCCTGGAGGAGTCTGCCGACGCCTGTACACCGGTGTGGTGCGCTCCATGGCGCTCTACGGGGCGCCAATATGGGCAGGCGCCCTGAGCAACCCGAATCAGGCTGCGCTGCGACGACCGCAGCGCGCCATGGCGCTCAGGGTGGCCCGGGCGTACCGCACCGTGTCTTGCGTCGGTGCGTGCGTGCTCGCCGGTACGCCGCCGTGGGACCTCGACGCCGAGGTACTCGCCGCGGTGTACTGGCGAATAAAAGAAGAGACGGCGGGTGGTGGCTGTCCCCATCCGCGGGAGATTCGGCGTTGGCGAGAGGAGGGACGCGGGACTCTCCTGCGGAGGTGGGCAGCCCGTCTGGAAATGTCGGTGACGGGTCGGGAGCTGGTGGCCGCCGTTCGGCCCATTCTCCACGAGTGGCTCGAGCGGCGGCACGGGGTCCTCTCTTTCCACCTGACGCAGGTGATCACCGGGCACGGTTGCTTTGGTAGATTCCTGCACCGGGTGGGAAGAGAGCCCTCTGAGGTGTGTCACCATTGCGAGGCGGGAGTCGCGGACACGGCGCAACACACGCGCGAGGAGTGCCCAGCTTGGGCGGTCCCTCGCGCCGCCCTGTCCGCGACAGTCGGGAATGACTTGTCGCTGCCGGCCCTCCTAAGGGAGATGGTCGACAGCGACGAGTCATGGCAGGCGGCAGCGACCTTCTGCGACACAGTAATGTCGCAGAAGGAGGCGGCGGAGCGGGACCGGGAAGACGATGTCGACTCGGCCCCGATGCGCCGCCGCAGGCGTGGAAGGCGGCGCCGACTTCACCCCACCAACGATGAACCCCCCACAGGGGGTGGTGGCTTCGCCGGAGGAGGAGGTCCCTCCGGTATCGGCGGAGGAACTTCGCGCGGGGGTTCTGTGCCTCCGCGCGAAGAAGACGGCCCCTGGACCGGATGGCGTCCCCGCACGGGTGGTAGCCATCGCAGCGTCCCTCATGGAGGAGAGGTTTCGGGACCTCTTCAGCGCGTGCCTGACGGCTGGGAGGTTCCCGAAGCTCTGGAAGGAGGGGCAGTTATGCCTCCTCCGGAAAGAGGGACGCCCGGTGGATTCCCCCTCGGCATACCGGCCCATCGTTCTGCTCGATGAGGTCGGTAAATTGTTCGAGGGGATTATCGCCACCCGGCTAAATAGCCTGTTGCGGGAGGTGGGGCCAGACCTGTCGGACGCCCAGTTCGGTTTCCGACGGGGGCGTTCGACGGTCGACGCGTTGGCCCTACTCAGGGGCCAAGTGCAGGAGGCGGTGGAGTCGGGGGGCGGAGTGTTGGCGGTGTCGTTTGACATAGCCAACGCCTTCAACTCCGTCCCCCACTCGACCATATTGGAGGCACTCCGGTACCACGGAGTGCCCCAATATCTGCGGGCGATCCTGGCCAGCTACCTAGAGGACCGAGAGGTCCTCCTCGTGGACAAGACGGCCAGGATCAGGCGCTATGGCGCTGAGTCCGGTGTTCCACAGGGGTCGGTGCTAGGGCCCCCCTTGTGGAACATCGGATTCGACTGGCTCCTGCGGGGAGCCCTCCTCCCGGGCACGAGTGTCATCTGTTACGCGGATGATACTCTCCTCGTTGCCCGGGGGGGGAACTTTGGGGAGGCGGCCTGTTTGGCCTCGGCTGGCGGATCCTTGGTCGCAGGGAGGATCCGCCAGCTAGGATTGAGGGTGGCGCTGAACAAGACCGAGGCCGTGTTCTTTCACGGGCCTCGGCAGCGCCGCCCTCCAGACGCCCACATCGTCGTGGAGGGCGTCCGGATAGAGGTCGGGGCCCAGATGAAGTATCTGGGCCTCGTGCTAGACAGCAGGTGGCGCTTCGGCCCGCACTTCAGCGGGCTGTCGACGCGCCTGCTGAAAGCCGCGGACGCCCTCTCATGGCTCCTCCCAAACCTGGGAGGGCCCAAGGACAGATGCCGGCGCCTCTATGCCGGCATCTTGAAGAGCATGGCTCTTTATGGAGCACCCATCTGGGCGGACTCCCTCCACAGGAGGGAGAATGCGACCGCCATCCGCAGGCCACAAAGGGCCATTGCACAGCGGGTGGCGAGGTCCTACCGCTCAGTGGGTTTCTCGGCGGCGTGCGCTCTGGCTGGCACCCCTCCCTTGGAGTTGGAGGCATGGGTGCTCGCCAGAGTGTACGAATGGACGGCGCGGCGGAAGGCGCTCGGGGAGCGCCCCGCCGGTGAGGAGCGGGAGGCCGTGCGGCGGGAGGCGAGGGACGCAATCGTCCATCATTGGACGGAGGACCTCGCCACCGCCACCTTTGGCCGCCGGACGTTGGACGCGCTCGGTCCAGTCTTGCAGGACTGGCTCGAGCGGCCCCACGGTTTCCTCTCTTTCCGTTTGGTGCAGGTGTTGTCCGGACATGGTTGTTTCGGAACGCACCTGCACCGGATCCGGAGGGAGGAAACCCCGGCGTGCCACGACTGCGGCGCGGCGGAAGACACGGCGCAGCACACCCTCGAGGTGTGCCCAGCCTGGGCTGAGCTGCGCCGTGCCTTGAACCAAGTTGTTGGGCAGGATCTCTCGCTTCCCAGCGTGGTCAACTCCATGCTGGGGAGTGAGGAGGCCTGGGCGGCGGTTGCCTCCTTTTGCGAGGACGTGATGTCGCAAAAGGAGGCGGCGGAGCGTGCGCGGGAGGACGATCCTCTCGCGCCGCCGCTCCGCAGGCGGAGAGGGGGTGGGAGGAGACGGTTATACGATCGCCTCCTCCCACCTCCTGGTGGTGACTAGCGGGCGACGGGCGCGGGGGCGCCTTTCGCCCGCATTGCACTAGTCACCACCCTCGTCGGGCGGGAACGGTCGAGCACTCACACACGGTCGTTCCCGGGCCCCTCCACTAAGGGAGGGGCGTGAAGGGCCTGCCGTAAAGGCGGGCGGTCGTCGGTGGGGGACTGGAAGTAAAGGCTGTGCCGGTTTCCCAGTCCCCCTCCACTCAGACGATGCGGGAGTGCCGCTGGGTTATTTTAGTGGGTATACCGGGCTTGCCCGGGGAGTCCCACATAGCCCCCCCATCCCCCGATGGGCGGGTATGCGTAATGCATTTTTTCCCAGCGAAACCAAAAAAAAAAAAAAAAAAAGGTTAGGTTGGGGGGGGGTGCGGGTCAGGTAACCTCCACGTGGGCCTGGTTGGTTGTTGGTCTCTTTCGGATACGTCCGGGGGGAAGAGCAACCCGCTGGGCTGGTGCACTCTGGGCACCGTCAATAACTTCCCATTCGTGGGCTCTTGTTGGCGGTGGCGAATAACCTGACAGGGGGGGATGTCGTTCTGGGTGTTCCTCTGATTAGCAGAGGACACACCAGATGCGACATGGGGTTGGGCTAGTCTGGGTAGGTAGGAAGGGGTAGGTTAGGTTAGGTAGGTGGGAGGTGGGGCTCGCTTCCGGGCCTCTGGGCGGGCCGCCTTCCCCTGCGGGGGGGGTTGCCCGGGTGCACTGACCAGCTCTGCACCCTGCTCTGCCCAGCTCTGCACCCTGCACTGCCCGGCTCTGCATCCGGCTCTGCCCGCTCTGCACCTGGCTCAGCCCGCTCTGCACCTGGCTCTGCACTCGGCTCTCCTGCGGTTGGTTACCCGAGTGCACTGACCAGCTCTGCACCCTGCTTTGACCAGCTCTGCACCCTGCTCTGCCCGGCTCTGCATCCGGCTCTGCCCGCTCTGCAACTGGCTTAGCCCGCTCTGCACCTGGCTCTGCGCCCGGCTCTCTCCTGCGGGTGGGGGCGGCCGCCGCCCGGGGGCGGGAAGGGAGCCCTCGAAGGTGTGCCGCGGATGTGCGGCGGGCGGTGATGACTTGTCGTCGCCGACCCTCCTTTGGCGTGGGATGGTCGGCGGGGACAAGTCGGTGGAAGGAGGAGGCGGCGGAGCGTCGGTCTCGACGCACCGCCGCAGACGCGGTGGGCGGCGTCTGGCCTTCGCGGGCCGGATGCCGCAGACGCGGAGGGCGGTGTCTGGCCTTTCGCGGGCCAGATGCCGCAACGTAGGGGACCGTGGGCGGAGGACCGAGGTGTCCGACGTCCACATAAGGGTCCAGCGCGGTGGAGGGCACGGCGCAGCACACCGTCTAGGTGTGCCCAGCGGGGGCGTAGTTGCGCCGTGCCCTGACAGGTCCTCTTGCTTCCCGGTGTGGTAGCATGCTGGGGAGCGGGAGGGCCTGGGCGGTGGTTGCCTCCTTTTGCGACGACGCCATGTCGCGGAAGGAGGCGGCGGAGAAGGGGTGGGGGTGGGCGGTTGTACGATCGCCTCCTCCCACCTCTTGGTGGTGATTAGCGGGCGACAGGCGTGGGGGCGCCTCTCGTCTGCATTGCACAATCACCACCCTCGTCGGGCGTTCCCGGGCCCCTCCTTGAGAGGGGCGAGAAGGGCCCGCCATAAAGGTGGGCAGTCGTCGGCGGAGGACTGGACGTAAAGGCTGTGCCGGTTTCCCAGTCCTCCTCCACTCAGACGATGCGGGAGTGCCGCTGGGTTATTTTAGTGGGTATACCGGGCTTGCCCGGGGAGTCCCACATAGCCCCCCATTCCCCCAATGGGTGGGTATGCGTAATGCATTTTTTCCCAGCGAAACCAAAAAAAAAAAAAAAAAAAAAAAGGTTAGGTTGGGGGATCCCCTCACAGCTCTTACGTCCACGTCGTATCCCCTGGAAACGGCCCAGTTCTGACCACCGTAACGGAGTGGCAGACTGGGTACGGCCAAAGTGAGCTGTGCGATTGTTGCGATTTTAACTTGTTCTTGCGGTGACGATTTGCGTTGAGGCTATGCCTACCCCTGCGCGGGATGCCCTCGGGCATTTTGTGAAAAAAGGCCCTTCTCAGGGCCAACCAAAAGGCCCTTCTCAGGGCCAACCAAAAGGCCCTTCTCAGGGCCAACCCAAAGGCCCTTCTCAGGGCCAACCAAAAGGCCCTTCTCAGGGCCAACCAAAAGGCCCTTCTCAGGGCCACCCAAAGGCCCTTTTCAGGGCCACCCCCGACGCTTCGGCGTCAGAAGCTAGCCGCGCGCCGTCTGCGGCTAGTTTCTTTGACACGGCGGACTCAGACACCGAGTCCATTGTGTTTGAGTCGGACGCGAGTTCGATGGAGGTCGAGACTCGTTCTCGGAAGCGGGCCTTCCTAAAGGAAGGGTCCGACGGCTCCTCCTCCTCGGCGAAGGAGCGCAAGCGGAAGGCGAAGGCCAAAAAGCCGCTCGTTACAGCCGACACCCACGACGTGGGACTTGCAGACGCCCAACGCCAGTTGGACGTGGCCAGGCGGACGCAGCTCCAACAAGAGCTGGAGGAGCACGTTGCTCTTAAGGAGCAGCAGGCGCGCGTCGCCCGGGCCAAGTCCGGCTACGGCGCGTCCCGCGTCGTTTACGACGACCATTCTTTGGCAGAGCTGGAGAGAATGGCACAGGAGGATGAGGAAGGGATCGTGGAGGTCGCCACGAAGTCCTCGCACCTAAAGGGGACCTTCCAGAAGGCCCTCAAATGCCGGGCCGTGAGCATGCGCGGCATCGTCGGGGCGCTGGTGCAGCGCCAGTCTACCGACGAGACGCGCCAGATGCAGGCGAAAATTGATCGCCTGCAGTCTGAAGTAAGCCAGCTTCATCAGAAGCTGGCTGAAGCCACGGCCCGGCCATCCCAAGCCAAGCCTGCGGCAGAAGCCCCCGTCCTCCATCACAACCTTGAGGATATCATCCGCACGGTTGTGAGGGAGGAGAGGGACTTTGTCCGTGCCTGCATCGCAGGAATTGAGGACCGGCTCCTACCGGAGCAAAGCCTCCGACCGCCGCTCGCGGCGGACAAGAGGCGGAGCGAGCCGGAGCCGACCTCCCAAAAGGAGGACGCCCTTCTCCCTTCCACCACCCCGACCAATCAGCAGGGCTGGACGAAGGTCGTCAAGGGGAAGGGGAAGGGCAAAAAGACGGCAGCGGCCGTCCCCGCCGTCCCCGCCACCGCCCCACCTGCCAGCCAGCCGCAGTCGGCTGGCAAGGGAAAGGGGAAAGGGAAGGGGAAAAGCTCCCCCCCAGCCGGTGCCAACAAAAAGAACTTGGTTGTTCCCAAAACCGCAGCCGTCGTGGTGACACTCACCGCGGAGGCTGCGGAGCGGGGCGAAACGTACGCGTCCGTGATGTCGCGGGCGCGTACCAATGCCGATCCCACTAAACTTGGGATCGGCAAGGTATCTTGCCGCCGAACGCAAGCCGGGGCTCGGATATTCGAGTTCCCGGGGGCGGAGGGCGGCAAGAACGCGGACCTCTTCGCAGCTAAGCTGCAAGAGGTCATTGCGGACGCGGCGAAGGTGGCCAGGCCAATTAAGTCGGCGGCCTTAGAGGTGACCGACCTCGACGACTCGGTCACCAAAGAGGAGGTGGTGGCGGCGATCGCAGAGATAGGGGGGTGCAGCGTCGCAGCGGTGCAGGGCCGGGGCATCAGGCCCGGCCGCGGCGGCATGGGCACCATCCGCCTGGAGTGCCCAGTCGCCGCTGCCAAAGCCGTCCTTGCAAAGGGACGGCTAGCCGTCGGCTTTAGCTCGGGTGTAGTCCGGGCCCTTGTGGCTCAGCCACTGCGCTGTTACAGGTGCTTCGGCATCGGACACACCCGGGCCCTCTGTCCGTCCAGCGTCGACAGGACGGACAGTTGTTACCGCTGCGGCAAGGAGGGCCATAAGGCCGCCTCCTGCAAGGCCGCCACGCCGCACTGCGCGGTGTGTGCCGCCAGTGGCCGCCCGGCGGGTCACGTCACCAAGGGGAGGAACTGTAGTCCTCCCCCCAAGAGGGGCAAAGCGCAGGCGCCGATCCGGCCTGCCGCTACTGCCGCCGCCGTTCCAGAGTCTGGAGCTGCGACGGCCGCTGGCCTGGCTGAGGAGGGGGGTGCGATGTCCGACTAATGCATAGAGTCGAACATCGCATCCTCCAGGCGAACGCCAACCACTGCAGAGCGGCCCAGGATCTGCTGATGCAGACCATGGCCGAGTGGTTGGTGGACCTGGCGGTGGTCGCCGAGCCGTACTCGATGCCTGGCCGATGGCTGGGTGATCGGGACGGCTTGGTGGCGTTGGTGTCGCGGCCCGCCACGGACTCCCCTCCCCTCTCGCTTTTAGAGAGGGGACCGGGATACGTGGCCGCCGCGTGGGGGGAAGTGGCCCTGGTCGGGGTCTATTTCTCCCCAAACCGCCCTCTAAGGGACTTCGAGGAATTCCTCGAGGTCCTGACGGCAGTCGTCGGGAGGGCGGCGCCACGCCAGGTCGCCGTGTTGGGCGACCTTAACGCCAAGTCAGCGGCCTGGGGCAACCCGGCCGCCTCTTGTAACGTCCGGGGACGCGCCGCCGAATTTTGGGCGGCTTCGTGCGGTGTGTCCCTCCTAAACAGGGGGGATGTTCACACGTGTGTGCGGCAGCGGGGTGGATCGGTGGTTGACGTTTCGTTCGCCACCCCCGTGCTAGCCGCCCGCGTCGTGAACTGGCGGGTGGAGATGGTGGAGACCATGTCGGACCACCGTTACGTGCGGTTCGACATCGCCTCCACCCAGGGCCCGCGGGGGGGAACGGCCCGCTCGGGCCAATCTCCCTTCCCGCGGTGGGCTCTCACCCGCCTGGACCGGGAGGCAGCCCAGGAGGCGGCGTTCCTCCAGGACTGGCTCTCGCCCCCTGTGGAGGCCCCGGACGTTGACGCCGCAGCGGTCCAGCTCCGGGAGTCCTTGACCGAGGTGTGCAACTCCAGCATGCCTCGGTCTCGCCGGCCGCCCCCCCGTCGGGCCGTCTATTGGTGGACGGAGGAGCTGGCGGGGCTCCGGGCCGCCTGCGTGGCGGCCAGGAGGGCATACACGCGGAGCCGGCGGCGCAGCGCACGAAGCCAGGCCGACGAGGACCGCCTCTACGCTTATTACGGAGAGGCGAGGACGGTCCTCAAAACGGCAATGTGCGCTGCGAAGGACTCGGCGAGGGCCGAGATGCTCGAGGGTCTCGACCGGGATCCATACGGGAGGCCGTACAAGGTAGCGCGGAACCAGCTGCGGCCCTATGGTCCCCCGCTGTCGGAGACCCTCGAGCCGGCGTTACTGGATGGGGTGGTACGGTCCTTGTTTCCGCGCAGGACCGACTTCACCCCACCAGTGATGGACCCCCCGCGGCAGGCGGCCCCGCCGGAGGAGGAGATTCCCCCGGTGACTGCGGACGAAATCCGGGAGGGGATTCTCCGCCTCCGCGCGAAGAAGACGGCCCCTGGGCCGGACGGCGTCCCCGCACGAGTGGTGGCAATAGCTGCCTCTCAGATGCAGGACAGGTTTCGGGAACTCTTCAGCGCGTGCTTTACGGCTGGGAGGTTCCCGAAACTGTGGCGGGAGGGGCAGCTGTGCCTCCTCCGTAAAGAGGGACGCCCGGTGGACTCCCCCTCGGCTTACCGGCCCATCGTTCTGCTCGATGAGGTCGGTAAGATGTTCGAGGGGATAGTCGCCGACCGGCTGAATGGCCTGCTGCGGGGGGTGGGGCCGGACCTGTCGGACGCCCAGTTCGGCTTTCGACAAGGGCGTTCGACGGTCGACGCTTTGGCCCTTCTGAAGGCCCAGGTGCAGGAGGCGGTCGAGTCGGGGGAGGGGCTGTTGGCGGTGTCGTTCGACATCGCCAACGCCTTCAACTCCGTGCCCCACGCGACGATATTGGAGGCGCTCCGGTACCACGGAGTGCCCCAATACCTGCGGAACCTCCTGGCCAGCTACTTGGAGGACCGAGAGGTCCTCCTCGTGGACAAGACGGCGACGGTCAGGAGGTACGGCGCGGAGTCCGGTGTTCCGCAGGGGTCGGTTCTAGGCCCCCCCCTGTGGAACATCGGTTTCGACTGGCTCCTGCGGGGAACCCTCCTCCAGGGCACGAGCGTCATCTGCTACGCGGATGACACCCTGCTCGTTGCCCGGGGGAGGGACTTTAGGGCGGCGGCCTGTCTGGCCTCGGCTGGCGGATCCTTGGTCGCCGGGAGGATCCGCCGGCTGGGATTGAAGGTGGCGCTGCACAAGACCGAGGCCGTGTACTTCCACGGTCCTCGGCAGCGCTGCCCACCTGACGCCCACATTGTCGTGGAGGGCGTCAGGATCGAGGTGAAGGCCCAGATGAAGTATCTGGGCCTTACGCTGGACAGCAGGTGGCGCTTCGGCCCGCACTTCAGCGGGCTGTCGACGCGCCTGCTGAAGGCCGCCGATGCCCTATCGTGGCTGCTCCCCAACCTGGGGGGGCCGAAGGAGAGATGCCGGCGCCTATATGCCGGCATCCTGAAAAGTATGGCCCTTTACGGGGCCCCTATATGGGCGGACTCCCTCCAGAGGAGGGAGAATGCGACCGCCATCCGCAGGCCCCAAAGGGCCATTGCACTGCGGGTGGCGAGGGCCTACCGCTCGGTGGGGTTCACGGCGGCGTGCGCTCTGGCGGGCACCCCTCCCTGGGAGTTGGAGGCTTGGGTGCTCGCCAGAGTGTACGAGTGGACGGCGCGGCGGAAAGCCCTAGGGGAGCGCCCCGCCGCGGAAGAGCGGGAGGCCGTGCGGCGGGAGGCGAGGGCCGCCATCGTCCTCCATTGGACGGAGGACCTCGCCTCCGCCGCCTTTGGCCGCCGGACGCTGGACGCGCTCGGTCCAGTCCTGCAGGGCTGGCTCGAGCGGCCACATGGTTTTCTCTCGTTCCGTCTAGTGCAGGTGTTGTCCGGACATGGTTGTTTCGGAACGCACCTGCACCGGATCCGGAGGGAGGAAACCCCGGCGTGCCACGACTGTGGCGCGGAAGAGGACACGGCGCAGCACACCCTCGAGGTGTGCCCAGCCTGGGCTGAGCTGCGCCGTGCCCTGACAGGAGTTGTCGGGCAGGACCTCTCACTTCCTGGCGTGGTAGACTCCATGCTGGGGAGTGAGGAGGCCTGGGCGGCGGTTGCCTCCTTTTGCGAGGACGTGATGTCGCAAAAGGAGGCGGCGGAGCGTGCGCGGGAGGACGATCCTCTCGCGCCGCCGGTCCGCAGGCGGAGAGGGGGTGGGAGGAGACGGTTATACGACCGCCTCCTCCCACCTCCTGGTGGTGACTAGCGGGCGACGGGCGCGGGGGCGCCTTTCGCCTGCATTGCACTAGTCACCACCCTCGTCGGGCGGGAACGGCCGAGCACTCACTCACGGTCGTTCCCGGGCCCCTCCACTAAGGGAGGGGCGTGAGGGGCCTGCCGTAAAGGCGGGCAGTCGTCGGCGGGGGACTGGAAGTAAAGGCTGTGCCGGTTTCCCAGTCCCCCTCCACTCAGACGATGCGGGAGTGCCGCTGGGTTATTTTAGTGGGTATACCGGGCTTGCCCGGGGAGTCCCACATAGCCCCCCATCCCCCGATGGGCGGGTATGCGTAATGCATTTTTTCCCAGCGAAACCAAAAAAAAAAAAAAAAAAAAAAGGTTAGGTTAGGTTGGGGTGGGGTGGGGTGCGGGTCAGGTAACCTCCACGTTGGCCTGGTTGGTTGTTGGTCTCTTTCGGATACGTCCGGGGGGAAGAGCAACCCGCTGGGCTGGTGCACTCTGGGCACCGTCAATAACTTCCCATGTTTTCGTGGGTTCTTGTTGGCGGTGGCGAATAATCTGACAGGGGGGGGATGTCGCTCTGGGTGTTCCTCTGATTAGCAGAGGACACACCAGATGCGACATAGGGGTGGGGCGGGGCGGGGATAGTTTATACGGGGTAGGCTAGGTTGGGTAGGTTAGTTTGGGCAGGCTAGGTTGGATAGGTTGGGTTGGGTAGGCTAGGTTGGGTAGGTTAGGCTAGGAACGACGTGAGGAGGGAGGGTGGTTACCTGAAAACAGGCGACCACCAACAGGGGAGTCTACACCAGCTCCCCTTGAATCCCGGAGCCCACGGCACACTCCCAAAGACCCCCATCGTTGGTGTCATGGGGTACGGGATGTGCTGTGGACCGGAGGGCTTGCCTTAATTGGCCGGCCCGCGGGAAGGAAAACCCTGTAGCAGCCGGCATCAGCAACCACGCGCGCATCGCGCGTGGATGTTGATGCCGGTTATTAAACCCGACAGCAAAGTCGTAAAAACCTGTGGATACCTGGCGACCTCCACAGTATATAGCGTGCCCCTGTTCGTCGGAATGAGCGTCACCCGGCAGGGGTTATTACATCGTCTCGTACTCGTGGGAATCATATGGATAACTTAAATAAAACCAACCAATCAAAGGAGGAAGAAAAGGAGGTGGAGATGAGAGGAAGTGAGAGGGAGAAAGAACAAGTGACGGAACAACCGAGGAGAGAACTCCGCGTCTCCCTTACGCGTCTCTCGGAGTCCGACTCAGACGCCAGTCAGGCGAGTCTGATGACGGTCGACTCTGGGAGTGAGGAGTGCGTTCGCCGTTGGCTTAAAAGGCCGATAGGTGACCAAGAGCCAGAGGAAAATATGTCGCCGCCCAAAGGAGCGGCACACAAATCCAAACGCGGCAGAGGCCGACCGCCCACCACGGGCGAGTACGTGGGCCTAGCCGCGGCCAAGGCCGCGCTCAATAAACAAAAACAAGAGGAGCTCCGGCTAGAGGCCGAAGAAGAAATCGCGGGCATGGGCGAAACCCTGCGGCAGTCGAGACAAGCCTGCCGCAGCGGCCTCAACCCGCCAACACCCGAGGAGGACACGGCGCAGTCTCTAGCAGCACTGAACATGCTGCTGCTAGAGGCTGCGAAAATTGTGGAAAAGGTGGCTGTCACGTCAAAACATTTAAAGGGGACGAGCCAAAAAACACTCAAGGATGCGGCCTCCATAATAAAGGAGGCCGCGGTGGGAATAAGGGCCCGCACAGTGTCGGAGGAGGTGAGGCAGCTGGAAGCAGAAAATCAGCGCCTCACGGCACAGTTAGCGGAGGCCAATAGCCGGCCGGCGGCGGTAGAGCCCGACGCAGTCCGGAAAATGATGGAGGAGATTACTCGGGCCACGGTCGTGCAGTTCAGCAATATGCTGAATGCACGACTCGAAGGGCTCGAGTGTCGCCTCCTCCCGGAGCCGGGACTGCGGCCGCCGCTGGCGGCTGACAAGGCGCGGACAGCCCCACACGTGGACACAACACCCCCGGCGCCTCTGCCTGCGCCCACAGCCCAGCCCCAAAAGCTCAAGGGCAAGGGCATCGAAAAGGGCAAAGGCAAAGGCAAGGGGAAAAAGACGGCCCCGGCCCCTGCTAGGGACCCCAGCCCCGAAGTGCGGGACGCCCCTCCACCGCCCCCGTTGACGGAGCAGTGGAGTGTCGTCGCTGCTCGGGGTGCAAAAAGCTCCCAAAAGAAGAGCACCCAAAGCACCCAGAGCGGCAAGGCGACGGCGGTGGCGAAGCTGCGTGAGCCGAAAACGGCTGCAGTGACATTGACGCTGCAGCCGGGCGCGGCGGAGCGTGGCGCAAGCTACGCCACCGTCTTGCGGGAGGCCCGGACTCGGATCGACAAAACGAGTCTAGGCATTGGAGAGATGCGCTGCAGGACCACGGTCACCGGCGCCCGCATCCTCGAAATTTTCGGGGATGGGGGCGCTGAGAAGGCCGACTCCCTGGCTACCAAGCTAAGGGAGGTCCTCAGCGCAGACGTAGTCCGGGTCTCCCGCCCCACAAAGAGGGTGGAGGTAATTGTCTCGGGGCTGGACGACTCCGTCACTGCCGCAGAGGTGGTGGCGGCATTCGCAGCGCAAGCCGATTGTCACATCGACGAAGTGAGGCCCGGAGTCATCGGCGAACGGGCCACGATGTGGCTCAGCTGCCCGGTGGCCGCTGCCAAAACCGTGGCCGGCGCCGGCCGCCTGCATGTGGGCTGGACGACGGCGAGAGTGGCTCTGCTGGCGGCGAGGCCCCTAAGGTGCTTCAGGTGCCTCAACCTGGGCCACGTCGCCAGCAAGTGCCAATCAGAGGTGGACCGCAGCGGCTTGTGCTTCCGCTGCGGAAAGGCGGGCCACCGGGCGCGTGAGTGCCGAGCCGAGCCCAACTGCGCCACTTGCGCTGCAGCGGGCAAACCGGCCCGGCACCCTCTCGGCGGAGTGGGCTGCGTGGGTGATGGGGGGCAGGCCAAGGCCAAGTCAGGCACCCATCGCCCAACAACAACGGAGGGGCCAACTGAGACCGCGCCTTGATGCCCGGAGTAAAGATTCTACAGGCGAACATTAACCACTCTGCCAGGGCCCAGGATCTATTGTCCCAGTCCCTGGCAGAGTGGGGCATTCAAGTTGCTGTGGTCGCCGAGCCCTACTACGTCCCCACTCGGGACGACTGGGTCGGGGACCGGGAGGGATTGGTGGCCATCACCGCCCCCGCTGCCGCTGGCGCCCCGCCCATTGACCACGTGTCGAGGGGTAGGGGCCACGTGCTGGCAGCCGTGGGCGGTGTCTCTTACATAGGGGTGTACATCTCGCCCAACCGGGGTCTCGCCGACTTTGAGCAAATGCTCGTGGAGGTGGGATCTCTGGTTGGGCGGGCCGCCCCTAGCCCCGTGCTAGTCGCTGGGGATTTCAACGCCAAATCTATGGCGTGGGGATCCCCGGTGACGGATGCGCGGGGTGAGTGTTTGGAAGAGTGGGCGATCGCCATGGGTCTGGCCGTCCTCAATACGGGGTCGGAGGACACGTGCGTGCGGCAACAGGGCGGGTCGATAGTCGACATAACGTTGGCATCGACCGCCCTGGCGCGCCGTGTCCGGGACTGGAGGGTGGTGGTGGACGCGGAGACACTGTCTGACCACCGGTACATCCGATTTGATGTCTCCGCGTTCCCCACCGGCCCGCAAGGCTCGGGCCCGACCCCGGTTATTGGGGGCGGTCCGCGCTGGGTGTTGGGACGGCTCGACAGGGAGGTCGCCAGAGAGGCCGCTATAGTCGAGGACTGGGTGTCCGGACCCGACGTCGAGCAGGACGTGGACGAGGAGGCGGCCCGCCTTGGGGCCTCGCTGGGTCGCATATGCGACGCGGCGATGCCCAGGGCGAAGCCCCTCCCACCGCGGCTTCGGGTGTATTGGTGGAGCGACGAGCTCCGCCGCATGCGAGTGGATTGCGGTAGGGCTCGCCGCCGATACACCCGGTGTAGGCGGAGGCGGATCCGGGACACCCAGGAGGAGACAACCTCCTATGCCGCCTACAGGGCTCTGCGCGAAGGCTTTGCGGTGGCAATTGCCCGGGCCAAGGAGGCGGCATGGGCGGACTGGCTGCGGACCCTCGACGGCGACCCTTGGGGCAGGCCGTACAAGGCCGTACGTAAGAAGTTGCGGCCCTGGGCCCCCCCTGTCACGGCCAGTGTCGATGACACTCTCCTCGGCGAGGTGGTGGGGACCCTCTTCCCGCAGCGAGAAGAGTGGGTGCCCCCGGCGATGGCCCGACACGAGAATGCGCGATCTGCCGAGGCTGACGTCCCCGCACCGCCGGTATCGGAGGCCGAGTTCGGGGCGGCCGTCCTGAAACTCAGGATGAAGAGGACCGCCCCAGGCCCGGACGGCGTTCCGGGGACGGCCTTGGCGATCGCGCTGGAGGAGATGGGCGAGAGGGTGAGGTCCCTCTTCACCGCATGCGTGGCGCAGGGTCGATTCCCGCGGCCATGGAAGACGGGCAAGCTCGTCCTTCTGCCGAAGGTCGGGCGCCCGGCCGGACTGCCGTCGTCCTACCGTCCGATCGTGCTACTCGACGAGGTGAGCAAGCTCTTCGAGCGAGTGCTCGCTGCTCGCCTGGCCGAGTGCATGGATCCGGATCTGGACGACGCGCAGTTCGGTTTCCGCCGGGGTCGGTCGACCCTGGATGCTATTGCGCGGGTGAGGGACCTCGCCGAGGAGGCGGTCTCCCAGGGCGGCGTGATGCTTGCGGTGTCATTGGACATCCGCAATGCGTTCAACACGCTGCCCTGGGAGACGGTCAGGGCGGCGCTGCGGTACCATGGGGTACCGCAGTACCTCCAGAGGGTCATCGCCGACTACTTCGCCGGCAGAGCCGTCGTGTTCCCGACGAGGGCCGGCGAGGGGAGGAGGCAAATGTCGTGCGGTGTTCCACAGGGGTCGGTCCTTGGCCCGCCCTTGTGGAACATCGGCTACGACTGGGTGCTGCGCGGGGCCACTTTGCGGGGGGTCGGTGTCATTTGTTACGCCGACGACACCCTCGTGCTGGCCCGCGGCGGCACCTACAGAGAAGCATCGCTGCTCGCCACTGCGGGTGTGGCCCAGGTCGTGGGGAGGATCCGCGCCCTGGGGCTCGAGGTGGCCTTGGAAAAGTCCGAGGCCCTCCTCTTCCACGGGCCCCGGAACAGGCCGCCGCCGGAGGCCTCGATTATTGTGGGAGGGACTTCCATCGCCGTCGGGACTACGATGAAGTACCTCGGTCTCGTCCTCGACGGCCGATGGAAGTTCGAGGAGCACTTCCGGCGGTTGGCCCCAAAGCTGTTGGCCACTGCCGGGGCCTTGGGGCGGATCCTCCCAAACGTTGGGGGTCCTGGAGGAGTCTGCCGACGCCTGTACACCGGTGTGGTGCGCTCCATGGCGCTCTACGGGGCGCCAATATGGGCAGGCGCCCTGAGCAACCCGAATCAGGCTGCGCTGCGACGACCGCAGCGCGCCATGGCGCTCAGGGTGGCCCGGGCGTACCGCACCGTGTCTTGCGTCGGTGCGTGCGTGCTCGCCGGTACACCGCCGTGGGACCTCGACGCCGAGGTACTCGCCGCGGTGTACTGGCGAATGAAGGAAGAGATTGCGGGTGGTGGCTGTCCCCATCCGCGGGAGATTCGGCGTTGGCGAGAGGAGGGACGCGAGACTCTCCTGCGGAGGTGGGCAGCCCGTCTCGAAATATCGGTGACGAGTCGAGAGCTGGTGGCCGCCGTTCGGCCCATTCTCCACGAGTGGCTCGAGCGGCGGCACGGGGTCCTCTCTTTCCGCCTGACGCAGGTGATCACCGGGCATGGTTGCTTTGGCAGATTCCTGCACCGGGTGGGAAGAGAGCCCTCTGAGGTGTGTCACCATTGCGAGGCGGGAGTCGCGGACACGGCGCAACACACGCGCGAGGAGTGCCCCGCTTGGGCGGTCCCTCGCGCCGCCCTGTCCGCGACAGTCGGAGATGACCTGTCGCTGCCGGCCCTCCTCCGGGAGATGGTCGACAGCGACGAGTCATGGCAGGCGGCAGCGACCTTCTGCGACACAGTAATCTCGCAGAAGGAGGCGGCGGAGCGGGACCGGGAAGACGACGTCGACTCGGCCCCGATGCGCCGCCGCAGGCGTGGAAGGCGGCGTCGGGTCTTTGCGGGCCAGATGCCGCCGTAACGCCGGGGACCGCGGGCGACGGATCGGGGTCCGCCGTCCGCACAAAGGTCCCGTGCACCCGTGTTCGGTGCGAGGAGGAGATAAATGGAGGTGGAACGGGGCGGGGCTGAATCTCAAACTAGGGGATTCAGCCCCGCCCCGGAGAGAAGGGCTCTACGGAGCAACGCTAGCGGGGCACGCGGTTGCAAGCCTCGTGGGTCCCGCAGCCCCGTGGGCGAGAGACGGAACACTCCAGGGTTTTAGTGGGTGCAAACCCCACATAACGCAGTGGTTCCCCCGAGACCACTGCGTATTCGTGAGGAATTTCCCTGGATAAACAAAAAAAAAAAAAAAAAAAAAAAAAAAAAAAAAAAAAAAAAAAAAAAAAAAAAAAAAAAAAAAAAAAAAAAAAAAAAAAGGTTGGGGTGGGGTGCGGGTCAGGTAACCTCCACGTTGGCCTGGTTGGTTGCTGGTCTCTTTCGGATACGTCCGGGGGGAAGAGCAACCCGCTGGGCTGGTGCACTCTGGGCACCGTCAATAACTTCCCATGTTTTCGTGGGTTCTTGTTGGCGGTGGCGAATAATCTGACAGGGGGGGGATGTCGCTCTGGGTGTTCCTCTGATTAGCAGAGGACACACCAGATGCGACATAGGGGTGGGGCGGGGCGGGGATAGTTTATACGGGGTAGGCTAGGTTGGGTAGGTTAGTTTGGGCAGGCTAGGTTGGATAGGTTGGGTTGGGTAGGCTAGGTTGGGTAGGTTAGGCTAGGAACGACGTGAGGAGGGAGGGTGGTTACCTGAAAACAGGCGACCACCAAAAGGGGAGTCTACACCAGCTCCCCTTGAATCCCGGAGCCCACGGCATACTCCCAAAGACCCCCATCGTTGGTGTCATGGGGTACGGGATGTGCTGTGGACCGGAGGGCTTGCCTTAATTGGCCGGCCCGCGGGAAGGAAAACCCTGTAGCAGCCGGCATCAGCAACCACGCGCGCATCGCGCGTGGATGTTGATGCCGGTTATTAAACCCGACAGCAAAGTCGTAAAAACCTGTGGATACCTGGCGACCTCCACAGTATATAGCGTGCCCCTGTTCATCGGAATGAGCGTCACCCGGCAGGGGTTATCACATCGTCTCTACTCGTGGGATTTATTATGGATAACTTGAACAAAAACCAAAACAAAGAGGAAGAAAAGGAGGAGGTGACTCAGCAACAGACGACGGAGACACCAATGAAAGAACTACGCGTCTCCCTTACGCGTCTCTCGGAGTCCGACTCAGACGCCAGTCAGGCGAGTCTGATGACGGTCGACTCTGGGAGTGAGGAGTGCGTTCGCCGTTGGCTTAAAAGGCCGATAGGTGACCAAGAGCCAGAGGAAAATATGTCGCCGCCCAAAGGAGCGGCACACAAATCAAAACGCGGCAGAGGCCGACCGCCCACCACGGGCGAGTACGTGGGCCTAGCCGCGGCCAAGGCCGCGTACAATAAACAAAAAGAGGAGGAGCTCCGGCTAGAGGCCGAAGAAGAAATCGCGGGCATGGGCGAAACCCTGCGGCAGTCGAGACAAGCCTGCCGCAGCGGCCTCAACCCGCCAACACCCGAGGAGGACACGGCGCAGTCTCTAGCAGCACTGAACGAATTGCTGCTAGAGGCTGCAAAAATAATTGAAAAGGTGGCCACTACGTCCCGGAAACTAAAGGGGACGAGCGTAAAAACTTTAAAGGATGCGGCCTCCATAATAAAGGAGGCCGCGGTGGGAATAAGGGCCCGCACAGTGTCGGAGGAGGTGAGGCAGCTGGAAGCAGAAAATCAGCGCCTCACGGCACAGCTAGCGGAGGCCAATAGCCGGCCGGCGGCGGTAGAGCCCGACGCAGTCCGGACTATGATGGAGGAGATTACTCGGGCCACGGTCGTGCAGTTCAGCAATATGCTGAATGCACGACTCGAAGGGCTCGAGTGTCGCCTCCTCCCGGAGCCGGGACTGCGGCCGCCGCTGGCGGCTGACAAGGCGCGGAAGAAGGTGGAGGATGAGGCCGCGGCAGCGATAGCCTCTCAAGTGGACCCAACACCCCCGGCGCCTCTGCCTGCGCCCACAGCCCAGCCCCAAAAGTCCAAGGGCAAGGGCAAGGTCACCGACAAGGGCAAAGGCAAGGGGAAAAAGACGGCCCCGGCCCCTAGCCCCGAAGTGCGGGACGCCCCTCCACCGCCCCCGTTGACGGAGCAGTGGAGTGTCGTCGCTGCTCGGGGTGCAAAAAGCTCCCAAAAGAAGAGCACCCAAAGCACCCAGAGTGGCAAGGCGGCGGCGGTGGCGAAGCTGCGTGAGCCGAAAACGGCTGCAGTGACATTGACGCTGCAGCCGGGCGCGGCGGAGCGCGGCGCAAGCTACGCCACCGTCTTGCGGGAGGCCCGGACTCGGATAGATAAAACGAGTCTAGGTATTGGAGAGATGCGCTGCAGGACCACGGTCACCGGCGCCCGCATCCTCGAAATTTTCGGGGATGGGGGCGCTGAGAAGGCCGACTCCCTGGCTACCAAGCTAAGGGAGGTCCTCAGCGCAGACGTGGTCCGGGTCTCCCGCCCCACAAAGAGGGTGGAAGTGATCGTTACAGGGTTAGACGACTCCGTCACCGCCGCAGAGGTGGTGGCGGCATTCGCAGCGCAAGCCGATTGTCACATCGACGAAGTGAGGCCCGGAGTCATCGGCGAACGGGCCACGATGTGGCTCAGCTGCCCGGTGGCCGCTGCCAAAACCGTGGCCGGCGCCGGCCGCCTGCATGTGGGCTGGACGACGGCGAGAGTGGCCCTGCTGGCGGCGAGGCCCCTAAGGTGCTTCAGGTGCCTCAACCTGGGTCACGTCGCCAGCAAGTGCCCATCAGAGGTGGACCGCAGCGGCTTGTGCTTCCGCTGCGGAAAGGCGGGCCACCGGGCGCGTGAGTGCCGAGCCGAGCCCAACTGTGCCACTTGCGCTGCAGCGGGCAAACCGGCCCGGCACCCTCTGGGCGGAGTGGGCTGCGCGGGCGATGGGGGGCAGGCCAAGGCCAAGTCGGGCGCCCATCGCCCAACAACAACAACAACAACGGAGGGGCCAGCTAAGACCGCGCCCTGATGTCCGGAGTAAAGATACTACAGGCGAATATTAACCACTCTGCCAGGGCCCAGGATCTATTGTCCCAGTCCCTGGCAGAGTGGGGCATTCAAGTTGCAGTGGTCACCGAGCCCTACTACGTCCCCACTCGGGATGACTGGGTCGGGGACCGGGAGGGATTGGTGGCCATCACCGCCCCCGCTGCCGCTGGCGCCCCGCCCATTGACCACGTGTCGAGGGGTAGGGGCCACGTGCTGGCAGCCGTGGGCGGTGTCTCGTACATAGGGGTGTACATCTCGCCCAACCGGGGTCTCGCCGACTTCGAGCAAATGCTCGTGGAGGTGGGATCTCTGGTTGGGCGGGTCGCCCCTAGCCCCGTGCTAGTCGCTGGGGATTTCAACGCCAAATCTATGGCGTGGGGATCCCCGGTGACGGATGCGCGGGGTGAGTGCCTGGAGGAGTGGGCGATCGCCATGGGTCTGGCCGTCCTCAATACGGGGTCGGAGGACACGTGCGTGCGGCAACAGGGCGGGTCGATAGTCGACATAACGTTGGCATCGACCGCCCTGGCGCGCCGTGTCCGGGACTGGAGGGTGGTGGTGGACGCGGAGACACTGTCCGACCACCGGTACATCCGATTTGATGTCTTCGCGCTCCCCACCGGCCCGCAGGGCTCGGGCCCGACCCCGGTTATTGGGGGCGGTCCGCGCTGGGTACTTGGACGGCTCGACAGGGAGGTCGCCAGAGAGGCCGCTATTGTCGAGGACTGGGTGTCCGGACCCGACGTCGTACAGGACGTGGACGAGGAGGCAGGGCGCCTTGGGGCCTCGCTGGGTCGCATATGCGACGCGGCGATGCCCAGGGCGAAGCCCCTCCCACCGCGGCTTCGGGTGTATTGGTGGAGCGACGAGCTCCGCCGCATGCGAGTGGATTGCGGTAGGGCTCGCCGCCGATACACCCGGTGTAGGCGGAGGCGGGTCCGGGACATCCAGGAGGAGACAGCCTCCTATGCCGCCTACAGGGCTCTGCGCGAAGGCTTTGCGGTGGCAATTGCCCGGGCCAAGGAGGCGACATGGGCGGACTGGCTGCGGACCCTCGACGGCGACCCTTGGGGCAGGCCGTACAAGGCCGTCCGCAAGAAGTTGCGGCCCTGGGCCCCCCCTGTCACGGCCAGTGTCGATGACACTCTCCTCGGCGAGGTGGTGGGGACCCTCTTCCCGCAGCGAGAAGAGTGGGTGCCCCCGGCGATGGCCCGACACGAGAATGCGCGATCTGCCGAGGACGACGTCCCCGCAACGCCGGTATCGGAGGCCGAGTTCGGGGCGGCCGTCCTGAAACTCAAAATGAAGAGGACCGCCCCAGGCCCGGACGGCGTTCCGGGGACGGCCTTGGTGATCGCGCTGGAGGAGATGGGCGAGAGGGTGAGGTCCCTCTTCACCGCATGCGTGGCGCAAGGTCGATTCCCGCGGCCGTGGAAGACGGGCAAGCTCGTCCTTCTGCCGAAGGTCGGGCGCCCGGCCGGACTGCCGTCGTCCTACCGTCCGATCGTGCTACTCGGCGAGGTGAGCAAGCTCTTCGAGCGAGTGCTCGCTGCTCGCCTGGCCGAGTGCATGGATCCGGATCTGGACGACGCGCAGTTCGGTTTCCGCCGGGGTCGGTCGACCCTGGATGCCGTTGCGCGGGTGAGGGACCTCGCCGAGGAGGCGGTCTCCCAGGGCGGCGTGATGCTTGCGGTGTCATTGGACATCCGCAATGCGTTCAACACGCTGCCCTGGGAGACGGTCAGGGCGGCACTGCGGTACCATGGGGTACCGCAGTGCCTCCAGAGGGTCATCGCCGACTACTTCGCCGGCAGAGCCGTCGTGTTCCCGACGAGGGCCGGCGAGGGGAGGAGGGAAATGTCGTGCGGTGTTCCACAGGGGTCGGTCCTCGGCCCGCCCCTGTGGAACATCGGCTACGACTGGGTGCTGCGCGGGGCCACTCTGCGGGGGGTCGGTGTCATCTGCTACGCCGACGACACCCTCGTGCTGGCCCGCGGCGGCACCTACAGAGAGGCATCGCTGCTCGCCACGGCGGGTGTGGCCCAGGTCGTGGGGAGGATCCGCGCCCTGGGGCTCGAGGTGGCCTTGGAAAAGTCCGAGGCCCTCCTCTTTCACGGGCCCCGGAACAGGCCACCGCCGGAGGCCTCGATTATTGTGGGAGGGACTTCCATCGCCGTCGGGACTACGATGAAGTACCTCGGTCTCATCCTCGACGGCCGATGGAAGTTCGAGGAGCACTTCCGGCGGTTGGCCCCAAAGTTGTTGGCCACAGCCGGGGCCTTGGGGCGGATCCTCCCAAACGTTGGGGGGCCTGGAGGAGTCTGCCGACGCCTGTACACCGGTGTGGTGCGCTCCATGGCGCTCTACGGGGCACCAATATGGGCAGGCGCCCTGAGCAACCCGAATCAGGCTGCGCTGCGACGACCGCAGCGCGCCATGGCGCTCAGGGTGGCCCGGGCGTACCGCACCGTGTCTTGCGTCGGTGCGTGCGTGCTCGCCGGTACACCGCCGTGGGACCTCGACGCAGAGGTACTCGCCGCGGTGTACTGGCGAATGAAGGAAGAGATTGCGGGTGGTGGCTGTCCCCATCCGCGGGAGATTCGGCGTTGGCGAGAGGAGGGGCGCGAGACTCTCCTGCGGAGGTGGGCAGCCCGTCTCGAAATACCGGTGACGAGTCGAGAGCTGGTGGCCGCCGTTCGGCCCATTCTCCACGAGTGGCTCGAGCGGCGGCACGGGGTCCTCTCTTTCCACCTGACGCAGGTGATCACCGGGCACGGTTGCTTTGGTAGATTCCTGCACCGGGTGGGAAGAGAGCCCTCTGAGGTGTGTCACCATTGCGAGGCGGGAGTCGCGGACACGGCGCAACACACGCGCGAGGAGTGCCCCGCTTGGGCGGTCCCTCGCGCCGCCCTGTCCGCGACAGTCGGAGATGACCTGTCGCTGCCGGCCCTCCTTCGGGAGATGGTCGACAGCGACGAGTCATGGCAGGCGGCAGCGACCTTCTGCGACACAGTAATGTCGCAGAAGGAGGCGGCGGAGCGGGACCGGGAAGACGATGTCGACTCGGCCCCGATGCGCCGCCGCAGGCGTGGAAGGCGGCGTCGGGTCTTCGCGGGCCAGATGCCGCCGTAACGCCGGGGACCGCGGGCGACGGATCGGGGTCCGCCGTCCGCACAAAGGTCCCGTGCACCCGTGTTCGGTGCGAGGAGGAGATAAATGGAGGTGGAACGGGGCGGGGCTGAATCTCAAACTAGGGGATTCAGCCCCGCCCCGGAGAGAAGGGCTCCGTTGCGGAGCGACGCCAGCGGGGCACGCGGTAGCAAGCCTCGTGGGTCCCGCAGCCCCGTGGGCGAGCGTCGGAACACTCCAGTGTTTTAGTGGGTGCAAACCCCACATAACGCAGTGGCTCCCCCGAGACCACTGCGTATTCGTGAGGAATTTCACTGGATAAACAAAAAAAAAAAAAAAAAAAAAAAAAAGGTTAGGTTAGGTTAGGTTAGGTTGGGGTGCGGGTGGGGTGCGGGTCAGGTAACCTCCACGTTGGCCTGGTTGGTTGCTGGTCTCTTTCGGATACGTCCGGGGGGAAGAGCAACCCGCTGGGCTGGTGCACTCTGGGCACCGTCAATAACTTCCCATGTTTTCGTGGGTTCTTGTTGGCGGTGGCGAATAATCTGACAGGGGGGGATGTCGCTCTGGGTGTTCCTCTGATTAGCAGAGGACACACCAGATGCGACATAGGGGTGGGGCGGGGCGGGGATAGTTTATACGGGGTAGGCTAGGTTGGGTAGGCTAGTTTGGGCAGGCTAGGTTGGATAGGTTGGGTTGGGTAGGCTAGGTTGGGTAGGTTAGGTTAGGAACGACGTGAGGAGGGAGGGTGGTTACCTGAAAACAGGCGACCACCAACAGGGGAGTCTACACCAGCTCCCCTTGAATCCCGGAGCCCACGGCATACTCCCAAAGACCCCCATCGTTGGTGTCATGGGGTACGGGATGTGCTGTGGACCGGAGGGCTTGCCTTAATTGGCCGGCCCGCGGGAAGGAAAACCCTGTAGCAGCCGGCATCAGCAACCACGCGCGCATCGCGCGTGGATGTTGATGCCGGTTATTAAACCCGACAGCAAAGTCGTAAAAACCTGTGGATACCTGGCGACCTCCACAGTATATAGCGTGCCCCTGTTCATCGGAATGAGCGTCACCCGGCAGGGGTTATCACATCGTCTCTACTCGTGGGATTTATTATGGATAACTTGAACAAAAACCAAAACAAAGAGGAAGAAAAGGAGGAGGTGACTCAGCAACAGACGACGGAGACACCAATGAAAGAACTACGCGTCTCCCTTACGCGTCTCTCGGAGTCCGACTCAGACGCCAGTCAGGCGAGTCTGATGACGGTCGACTCTGGGAGTGAGGAGTGCGTTCGCCGTTGGCTTAAAAGGCCGATAGGTGACCAAGAGCCAGAGGAAAATATGTCGCCGCCCAAAGGAGCGGCACACAAATCAAAACGCGGCAGAGGCCGACCGCCCACCACGGGCGAGTACGTGGGCCTAGCCGCGGCCAAGGCCGCGTACAATAAACAAAAAGAGGAGGAGCTCCGGCTAGAGGCCGAAGAAGAAATCGCGGGCATGGGCGAAACCCTGCGGCAGTCGAGACAAGCCTGCCGCAGCGGCCTCAACCCGCCAACACCCGAGGAGGACACGGCGCAGTCTCTAGCAGCACTGAACGAATTGCTGCTAGAGGCTGCAAAAATAATTGAAAAGGTGGCCACTACGTCCCGGAAACTAAAGGGGACGAGCGTAAAAACTTTAAAGGATGCGGCCTCCATAATAAAGGAGGCCGCGGTGGGAATAAGGGCCCGCACAGTGTCGGAGGAGGTGAGGCAGCTGGAAGCAGGAAATCAGCGCCTCACGGCACAGCTAGCGGAGGCCAATAGCCGGCCGGCGGCGGTAGAGCCCGACGCAGTCCGGACTATGATGGAGGAGATTACTCGGGCCACGGTCGTGCAGTTCAGCAATATGCTGAATGCACGACTCGAAGGGCTCGAGTGTCGCCTCCTCCCGGAGCCGGGACTGCGGCCGCCGCTGGCGGCTGACAAGGCGCGGAAGAAGGTGGAGGATGAGGCCGCGGCAGCGATAGCCTCTCAAGTGGACCCAACACCCCCGGCGCCTCTGCCTGCGCCCACAGCCCAGCCCCAAAAGTCCAAGGGCAAGGGCAAGGTCACCGACAAGGGCAAAGGCAAGGGGAAAAAGACGGCCCCGGCCCCTAGCCCCGAAGTGCGGGACGCCCCTCCACCGCCCCCGTTGACGGAGCAGTGGAGTGTCGTCGCTGCTCGGGGTGCAAAAAGCTCCCAAAAGAAGAGCACCCAAAGCACCCAGAGTGGCAAGGCGGCGGCGGTGGCGAAGCTGCGTGAGCCGAAAACGGCTGCAGTGACATTGACGCTGCAGCCGGGCGCGGCGGAGCGCGGCGCAAGCTACGCCACCGTCTTGCGGGAGGCCCGGACTCGGATAGATAAAACGAGTCTAGGTATTGGAGAGATGCGCTGCAGGACCACGGTCACCGGCGCCCGCATCCTCGAAATTTTCGGGGATGGGGGCGCTGAGAAGGCCGACTCCCTGGCTACCAAGCTAAGGGAGGTCCTCAGCGCAGACGTGGTCCGGGTCTCCCGCCCCACAAAGAGGGTGGAAGTGATCGTTACAGGGTTAGACGACTCCGTCACCGCCGCAGAGGTGGTGGCGGCATTCGCAGCGCAAGCCGATTGTCACATCGACGAAGTGAGGCCCGGAGTCATCGGCGAACGGGCCACGATGTGGCTCAGCTGCCCGGTGGCCGCTGCCAAAACCGTGGCCGGCGCCGGCCGCCTGCATGTGGGCTGGACGACGGCGAGAGTGGCCCTGCTGGCGGCGAGGCCCCTAAGGTGCTTCAGGTGCCTCAACCTGGGCCACGTCGCCAGCAAGTGCCCATCAGAGGTGGACCGCAGCGGCTTGTGCTTCCGCTGCGGAAAGGCGGGCCACCGGGCGCGTGAGTGCCGAGCCGAGCCCAACTGTGCCACTTGCGCTGCAGCGGGCAAACCGGCCCGGCACCCTCTGGGCGGAGTGGGCTGCGCGGGCGATGGGGGGCAGGCCAAGGCCAAGTCGGGCGCCCATCGCCCAACAACAACAACAACAACGGAGGGGCCAGCTAAGACCGCGCCCTGATGTCCGGAGTAAAGATACTACAGGCGAATATTAACCACTCTGCCAGGGCCCAGGATCTATTGTCCCAGTCCCTGGCAGAGTGGGGCATTCAAGTTGCAGTGGTCACCGAGCCCTACTACGTCCCCACTCGGGATGACTGGGTCGGGGACCGGGAGGGATTGGTGGCCATCACCGCCCCCGCTGCCGCTGGCGCCCCGCCCATTGACCACGTGTCGAGGGGTAGGGGCCACGTGCTGGCAGCCGTGGGCGGTGTCTCGTACATAGGGGTGTACATCTCGCCCAACCGGGGTCTCGCCGACTTTGAGCAAATGCTCGTGGAGGTGGGATCTCTGGTTGGGCGGGTCGCCCCTAGCCCCGTGCTAGTCGCTGGGGATTTCAACGCCAAATCTATGGCGTGGGGATCCCCGGTGACGGATGCGCGGGGTGAGTGCCTGGAGGAGTGGGCGATCGCCATGGGTCTGGCCGTCCTCAATACGGGGTCGGAGGACACGTGCGTGCGGCAACAGGGCGGGTCGATAGTCGACATAACGTTGGCATCGACCGCCCTGGCGCGCCGTGTCCGGGACTGGAGGGTGGTGGTGGACGCGGAGACACTGTCTGACCACCGGTACATCCGATTTGATGTCTCCGCGTTCCCCACCGGCCCGCAAGGCTCGGGCCCGACCCCGGTTATTGGGGGCGGTCCGCGCTGGGTGTTAGGACGGCTCGACAGGGAGGTCGCCAGAGAGGCCGCTATTGTCGAGGACTGGGTGTCCGGACCCGACGTCGTACAGGACGTGGACGAGGAGGCGGGGCGCCTTGGGGCCTCGCTGGGTCGCATATGCGACGCGGCGATGCCCAGGGCGAGGCCCCTCCCACCGCGGCTGCGGGTGTATTGGTGGAGCGACGAGCTCCGCCGCATGCGAGTGGACTGCGGTAGGGCTCGCCGCCGATACACCCGGTGTAGGCGGAGGCGGGTCCGGGACATCCAGGAGGAGACAGCCTCCTATGCCGCCTACAGGGCTCTTCGCGAATGCTTCGCAGTGGCGATTGCGCGGGCCAAGGAGGCGGCATGGGCGGACTGGCTGCGGACCCTCGACGGCGACCCTTGGGGCAGGCCGTACAAGGCCGTCCGCAAGAAGTTGCGGCCCTGGGCCCCCCCTGTCACGGCCAGTGTCGATGACACTCTCCTCGGCGAGGTGGTAGGGACCCTCTTCCCGCAGCGAGAAGAGTGGGTGCCCCCGGCGATGGCCCGACACGAGAATGCGCGATCTGCCGAGGCTGACGTCCCCGCACCGCCGGTATCGGAGGCCGAGTTCGGGGCGGCCGTCCTGAAACTCAGGATGAAGAGGACCGCCCCAGGCCCGGACGGCGTTCCGGGGACGGCCTTGGCGATCGCGCTGGAGGAGATGGGCGAGAGGGTGAGGTCCCTCTTCACCGCATGCGTGGCGCAGGGTCGATTCCCGCGGCCATGGAAGACGGGCAAACTCGTCCTTCTGCCGAAGGTCGGGCGCCCGGCCGGACTGCCGTCGTCCTACCGTCCGATCGTGCTACTCGACGAGGTGAGCAAGCTCTTCGAGCGAGTGCTCGCTGCTCGCCTGGCCGAGTGCATGGATCCGGATCTGGACGACGCGCAGTTCGGTTTCCGCCGGGGTCGGTCGACCCTGGATGCTATTGCGCGGGTGAGGGACCTCGCCGAGGAGGCGGTCTCCCAGGGCGGCGTGATGCTTGCGGTGTCATTGGACATCCGCAATGCGTTCAACGCGCTGCCCTGGGAGACGGTCAGGGCGGCACTGCGGTACCATGGGGTACCGCAGTACCTCCAGAGGGTCATCGCCGACTACTTCGCCGGCAGAGCCGTCGTGTTCCCGACGAGGGCCGGCGAGGGGAGGAGGCAAATGTCGTGCGGTGTTCCACAGGGGTCGGTCCTCGGCCCGCCCCTGTGGAACATCGGCTACGACTGGGTGCTGCGCGGGGCCACTTTGCGGGGGGTCGGTGTCATTTGTTACGCCGACGACACCCTCGTGCTGGCCCGCGGCGGCACCTACAGAGAGGCATCGCTGCTCGCCACTGCGGGTGTGGCCCAGGTCGTGGGGAGGATCCGCGCCCTGGGGCTCGAGGTGGCCTTGGAAAAGTCCGAGGCCCTCCTCTTCCACGGGCCCCGGAACAGGCCGCCGCCGGAGGCCTCGATTATTGTGGGAGGGACTTCCATCGCCGTCGGGACTACGATGAAGTACCTCGGTCTCGTCCTCGACGGCCGATGGAAGTTCGAGGAGCACTTCCGGCGGCTGGCCCCAAAGTTGTTGGCCACTGCCGGGGCCTTGGGGCGGATCCTCCCAAACGTTGGGGGGCCTGGAGGAGTTTGCCGACGCCTGTACACCGGTGTGGTGCGCTCCATGGCGCTCTACGGGGCGCCAATATGGGCAGGCACCCTGAGCAACCCGAATCAGGCTGCGCTGCGACGACCGCAGCGCGCCATGGCGCTCAGGGTGGCCCGGGCGTACCGCACCGTGTCTTGCGTCGGTGCGTGCGTGCTCGCCGGTACACCGCCGTGGGACCTCGACGCCGAGGTACTCGCCGCGGTGTACTGGCGAATGAAGGAAGAGATTGCGGGTGGTGGCTGTCCCCATCCGCGGGAGATTCGGCGTTGGCGAGAGGAGGGACGCGAGACTCTCCTGCGGAGGTGGGCAGCCCGTCTGGAAATGTCGGTGACGAGTCGGGAGCTGGTGGCCGCCGTTCGGCCCATTCTCCACGAGTGGCTCGAGCGGCGGCACGGGGTCCTCTCTTTCCACCTGACGCAGGTGATCACCGGGCACGGTTGCTTTGGTAGATTCCTGCACCGGGTGGGAAGAGAGCCCTCTGAGGTGTGTCACCATTGCGAGGCGGGAGTCGCGGACACGGCGCAACACACGCGCGAGGAGTGCCCCGCTTGGGCGGTCCCTCGCGCCGCCCTGTCCGCGACAGTCGGAGATGACCTGTCGCTGCCGGCCCTCCTCCGGGAGATGGTCGACAGCGACGAGTCATGGCAGGCGGCAGCGACCTTCTGCGACACTGTAATGTCGCAGAAGGAGGCGGCGGAGCGGGACCGGGAAGACGACGTCGACTCGGCCCCGATGCGCCGCCGCAGGCGTGGAAGGCGGCGTCGGGTCTTCGCGGGCCAGATGCCGCCGTAACGCCGGGGACCGCGGGCGACGGATCGGGGTCCGCCGTCCGCACAAAGGTCCCGTGCACCCGTGTTCGGTGCGAGGAGGAGATAAATGGAGGTGGAACGGGGCGGGGCTGAATCTCAAACTAAGGGATTCAGCCCCGCCCCGGAGAGAGAAGGGCTCCGTTGCGGAGCGACGCCAGCGGGGCACGCGGTTGCAAGCCTCGTGGGTCCCGCAGCCCCGTGGGCGAGCGTCGGAACACTCCAGTGTTTTAGTGGGTGCAAACCCCACATAACGCAGTGGCTCCCCCGAGACCACTGCGTATTCGTGAGGAATTTCACTGGATAATCAAAAAAAAAAAAAAAAAAAAAAAAAAAAAAAAAAGGTTGGGGTGCGGGTCAGGTAACCTCCACGTTGGCCTGGTTGGTTGCTGGTCTCTTTCGGATACGTCCGGGGGGAAGAGCAACCCGCTGGGCTGGTGCACTCTGGGCACCGTCAATAACTTCCCATGTTTTCGTGGGTTCTTGTTGGCGGTGGCGAATAATCTGACAGGGGGGGGATGTCGCTCTGGGTGTTCCTCTGATTAGCAGAGGACACACCAGATGCGACATGGGGTTGGGTTAGTCTGGGTAGGTAGGTAGGGGTAGGTTAGGTTAGGTAGGTGGGAGGTGGGGCTCGCTTCCGGGCCTCTGGGCGGGCCGCCTTCCCCTGCGGGGGGGTTGCCCGGGTGCACTGACCAGCTCTGCACCCTGCTCTGCCCAGCTCTGCACCCTGCACTGCCCGGCTCTGCATCCGGCTCTGCCCGCTCTGCACCTGGCTCAGCCCGCTCTGCACCTGGCTCTGCACTCGGCTCTCCTGCGGTTGGTTACCCGAGTGCACTGACCAGCTCTGCACCCTGCTTTGACCAGCTCTGCACCCTGCTCTGCCCGGCTCTGCATCCGGCTCTGCCCGCTCTGCAACTGGCTTAGCCCGCTCTGCACCTGGCTCTGCGCCCGGCTCTCTCTCCTGCGGGTGGGGGCGGCCGCCGCCCGGGGGCGGGAAGGGAGCCCTCGAAGGTGTGCCGCGGATGTGCGGCGGGCGGTGATGACTTGTCGTCGCCGACCCTCCTTTGGCGTGGGATGGTCGGCGGGGATAAGTCGGTGGAAGGAGGAGGCGGCGGAGCGTCGGTCTCGACGCGCCGCCGCAGACGCGGTGGGCGGCGTCTGGCCTTCGCGGGCCGGATGCCGCAGACGCGGAGGGCGGCGTCTGGCCTTTCACGGGCCAGATGCCGCAACGTAGGGGACCGTGGGCGGAGGACCGGAGTGTCCTACGTCCACATAAGGGTCCAGCGCGGTGAAGGGCACGGCGCAGCACACCGTCTAGGTGTGCCCAGCGGGGGCGTAGTTGCGCCGTGCCCTGACAGGTCCTCTCGCTTCCCGGTGTGGTAAATTCCATGCTGGGGAGCGGGAGGGCCTGGGCGGTGGTTGCCTCCTTTTGCGACGACGCCATGTCGCGGAAGGAGGCGGCGGAGAAGGGGTGGGGGTGGGCGGTTGTACGATCGCCTCCTCCCACCTCTTGGTGGTGATTAGCGGGCGACAGGCGTGGGGGCGCCTGTCGTCTGCATTGCACAATGACCACCCTCGTCGGGCGTTCCCGGGCCCCTCCACTAAGGGAGGGGCGAGAAGGGCCCGCCATAAAGGTGGGCAGTCGTCGGCGGAGGACTGGACGTAAAGGCTGTGCCGGTTTCCCAGTCCTCCTCCACTCAGACGATGCGGGAGTGCCGCTGGGTTATTTTAGTGGGTATACCGGGCTTGCCCGGGGAGTCCCACATAGCCCCCCATTCCCCCAATGGGTGGGTATGCGTAATGCATTTTTTCCCAGCGAAACCAAAAAAAAAAAAAAAAAAAAAAAAAGGTTAGGTTAGGTTTCGGCGGCGTGCGCTCTGGCGGGCACCCCTCCCTGGGAGTTGGAGGCATGGGTGCTCGCCAGAGTGTACGAGTGGACGGCGCGGCGGAAGGCGCTGGGTGAGCGTCCCGCCGCGGAAGAGCGGGAGGCCGTGCGGCGAGAGGCGAGGGACGCCATCGTCCTCCATTGGACGGAGGACCTCGCCTCCGCCACTTTTGGCCGCCGGACGCTGGACGCGCTCGGTCCAGTCCTGAAGGGCTGGCTCGAGCGGCCACATGGTTTCCTCTCGTTCCGTTTGGTGCAGGTGTTGTCCGGACATGGTTGTTTCGGAACGCACCTGCACCGGATCCGGAGGGAGGAAACCCCGGCGTGCCACGACTGCGGCGCGTTAGAGGACACGGCGCAGCACACCCTCGAGGTGTGCCCAGCCTGGGCTGAGCTGCGCCGTGCCCTAACAAGTGAAATCGGGCAGGACCTCTCGCTCCCCGGCGTGGTCAACTCCATGCTGGGGAGTGAGGAGGCCTGGGCGGCGGTTGCCTCCTTTTGCGAGGACGTGATGTCGCAAAAGGAGGCGGCGGAGCGTGCGCGGGAGGACGATCCTCTCGCGCCGCCGCTCCGCAGGCGGAGAAGGGGAGGGAGAAGGCGGTTGTATAATCGTCTCCTCCCTCCTCCTGGTGGTGATTAGCGGACGAATGGTGCGGGGGCACCTTCGTCCGCATTGCACCAATCACCACCCTCGTTGGGTGGGAACGGCCGGGCACTCGCGGTCGTTCCCGGGCCCCTCCACTAAGGGAGGGGCGTGAAGGCCCCGCTGTAAAGGCGGGCGGTCGTCGGCGGAGGACTGGAAGTAAAGGCTGTGCCGGTTTCCCAGTCCTCCTCCACTCAGACGATGCGGGAGTGCCGCTGGGTTATTTTAGTGGGTATACCGGGCCAGTCAACCCGGGGAGTCCCACATAGCCCCCCATCCCCCGATGGGCGGGTATGCGTAATGCATTTTTTCCCAGCGAAACAAAAAAAAAAAAAAAAAAAAAGGTTAGGTTAGGTTGGGGAACCCCGGGGTGCGGGTCAGGTAACCTCCACGTTGGCCTAGTTGGTTGCTGGTCTCTTTCGGATACGTCCGGGGGGAAGAGCAACCCGCTGGGCTGGTGCACTCTGGGCACCGTCAATAACTTCCCATTCGTGGGTTCTTGTTGGCGGTGGCGAATAACCTGACAGGGGGGGGGATGTCGTTCTGGGTGTTCCTCTGATTAGCAGGGGACACACCAGATGCGACATGGGGTTGGGCTAGTCTGGGTAGGTAGGAAGGGGTAGGTTAGGTAGGTGGGAGGTGGGGCTCGCTTCCGGGCCTCTGGGCGGGCCGCCTTCCCCTGCGGGGGGGGTTGCCCGGGTGCACTGACCAGCTCTGCACCCTGCTCTGCCCAGCTCTGCACCCTGCACTGCCCGGCTCTGCATCCGGCTCTGCCCGCTCTGCACCTGGCTCAGCCCGCTCTGCACCTGGCTCTGCACTCGGCTCTCCTGCGGTTGGTTACCCGAGTGCACTGACCAGCTCTGCACCCTGCTTTGACCAGCTCTGCACCCTGCTCTGCCCGGCTCTGCATCCGGCTCTGCCCGCTCTGCAACTGGCTTAGCCCGCTCTGCACCTGGCTCTGCGCCCGGCTCTCTCTCCTGCGGGTGGGGGCGGCCGCCGCCCGGGGGCGGGAGGGGGAGCCCTCGAAGGTGTGCCGCGGATGTGCGGCGGGCGGTGATGACTTGTCGTCGCCGACCCTCCTTTGGCGTGGGATGGTCGGCGGGGACAAGTCGGTGGAAGGAGGAGGCGGCGGAGCGTCGGTCTCGACGCGCCGCCGCAGACGCGGTGGGCGGCGTCTAGCCTTCGCGGGCCGGATGCCGCAGACGCGGAGGGCGGCGTCTGGCCTTTCGCGGGCCAGATGCCGCAACGTAGGGGACCGTGGGCGGAGGACCGAGGTGTCCGACGTCCACATAAGGGTCCAGCGCGGTGGAGGGCACGGCGCAGCACACCGTCTAGGTGTGCCCAGCGGGGGCGTAGTTGCGCCGTGCCCTGACAGGTCCTCTTGCTTCCCGGTGTGGTAGCATGCTGGGGAGCGGGAGGGCCTGGGCGGTGGTTGCCTCCTTTTGCGACGACGCCATGTCGCGGAAGGAGGCGGCGGAGAAGGGGTGGGGGTGGGCGGTTGTACGATCGCCTCCTCCCACCTCTTGGTGGTGATTAGCGGGCGACAGGCGTGGGGGCGCCTCTCGTCTGCATTGCACAATCACCACCCTCGTCGGGCGTTCCCGGGCCCCTCCTTGGGAGGGGCGAGAAGGGCCCGCCATAAAGGTGGGCAGTCGTCGGCGGAGGACTGGACGTAAAGGCTGTGCCGGTTTCCCAGTCCTCCTCCACTCAGACGATGCGGGAGTGCCGCTGGGTTATTTTAGTGGGTATACCGGGCTTGCCCGGGGAGTCCCACATAGCCCCCCATTCCCCCAATGGGTGGGTATGCGTAATGCATTTTTTCCCAGCGAAACCAAAAAAAAAAAAAAAAAAAAAAAAAAAAAAGGTTGGGGAACCCCCCACAGCGCATACGTCCTCGTTCGTGTTCCCTGGAAACGTCCCAGTTCTGACCACCGTAACGGAGTGGCAGACTGGGTACGGCTAAAGTGCGCTGTGCATCGTAGCTATTTTATAATATATTATTCTATTGCGGTCAGTTACGATTCTTGCGGAGATAATGTCGAAACCTGCGCGGGACGCCCTCGGGCATTTTGTGAAAAAAGGCCCTTCTCAGGGCCAACCCAAAGGCCCTTCTCAGGGCCAAACCAAAGGCCCTTCTCAGGGCCAAACCAAAGGCCCTTCTCAGGGCCAACCCAAAGGCCCTTCTCAGGGCCAAACCAAAGGCCCTTCTCAGGGCCTCCGCGACGCTTCAGCGTCAGAAGGGCGGACCTTCTACGGAGAAGGGGCGGACGAATTGTCGGACTCCGACAACGAGTCCATTGTGTCGGTGGCGAGCTCAATGGAGGTTGAGGAAGGCTGTCGTTCGCAGTCACGGAAGCGGGCCTTCCTCAAGGAGGGCTCCGATGGCTCCTCGGCCTCAGGTTCGGCGAAGGAGCCTAAAAGGAAGGTGAAGGCCAAGAAACCGACGACAGCGGCGGACACCCATGACGTGGGTCTTGCAGACGCCCAACGCCAGTTGGACCTGGCTCGGAGGACGCAGCTCCAGCAGGAGCTGGAGGAGCGGGTTGCTGCCAAGGAGCAAAAGGCGCAACTCGCCCGGGCCAAGTCTGGGTACGGCACGTCCCGCGTACTATACGCAGACCACTCACTGGCCGAGCTGGAGCGGATGGCTGAGGAGGACGGGGAGGAGATTGTGGTGGTCGCCACCAAGTCCTCCCACCTAAAGGGGACTTTCCAAAAGTCCCTAAAGTGCAGGGCCGCGAGCATGCGCGGTATCGTGAAGGAGCTGGTGCAGCGAAAGGCCTCCGACGAAACGCGGCAACTGCAGGTGAGGGTCGATCGCCTGCAGACGGAGGTCAGCCAGCTGCACCAGAAGCTGGCTGATGCCACGGCACGGCCAACTCAAGGCGAGCTGAGACCTGCGGCAGAAGGCCCCGCCTCCTCCTTCGACCTTGAGGACGCCATTCGCAAGGTCATGTTGGAGGAGAGGGACTTCGTCCGAGCCTGCCTAGCAGGCATTGAGGACAGGCTCCTGCCGGAGAGGAGCTACCGGCTGCCGCTTGCCGCGGACAGGAGGAAGGGCGAGCCGGGGCCGACCTCGCAGAGGGAGGAGGACCCCCTCCTGCCTGCCGCCACCCCTGCCAACCCTGCCGGTTGGACGAAGGTGGTCGGCAAGGGGAAGGGCAAGGGCAAAGGGGCATCAGCGGCCGTCCATAACGTCCCCGCCACCTCCACCCCTCCCAGCCAGTCGCAGTCAACTGGCAATGGGAAGGGGAAGGGCAAGGGCAAGGGTGCGACAGCGGTCGTCCCTGCCGTCCCCGCCACCGCCACCCCTCCCAGCCAGTCGCAGACGGCCGCCAAAGGGAGGGGGAAGGGGAAAGGGCCACCCCCCAAGGCCGCCAGCGCTGCTCCCACAGCCAAAACCGCCGGCACCAGGAGGAACCTCGTTCCTCCTAAGACCGCAGCCGTCGTGGTGACGCTCACCGCGGAGGCTGCGGCGCGTGGAGAGACGTACGCGTCCGTATTGTTGCGGGCGCGTGCCAATGCCGATCCCACCCAACTGGGGATCGGCAAGGTCTCTTGCCGGCGGACCCAAGCCGGGGCTCGAATATTCGAGTTCTCGGGGGCAGAGGGCAGCGCCAACGCGGACCTCTTCGCAACAAAGTTGCAAGAGGTCATCGCGGACGCGGCCAAAGTGGCCAGGCCCGTGAAGACGGTGGCCATCGAGGTGTCCGACCTCGATGACACCGTCACCAAGGAGGAGGTGGTGGCGGCGGTCGCAGCATTGGGGGGCTGTGGCGTCGCAGCGGTGCGAAGCCGGGACATCAGGCCCGGCCGCGGCGGCATGGGCACCATTCGCATGGAGTGCCCAGTCGCCGCTGCCAAAGCCGTCCTTGACAAAGGACGGCTAAACGTCGGCTTCAGCTCGGGTGCGGTCCGGGCACTAGCAGCACAGCCCTTGCGTTGCTACAGGTGCTGCGGAGTTGGCCACACCCGGGCCCTCTGTCCATCCACGGTGGACCGGACAGAGAGCTGTTACCGCTGCGGAAGGGAGGGCCACAAATCCGCCGAGTGCCAGGCCGCCGCGCCGCACTGCGCTGTGTGTGCAGCCAGTGGCCGCCCCGCAGGCCACATTATGAAGGGGAGGATGTGCAATCCTCCCCCTAAGAAGGGAAAAGCGCAGGCGCCGAGCAAGCCTGCCGCTACCGCCGCCGTCCCTGAAGTTGGGGTATCGGCTGCTGCTGGCCTGGCTGAGGTTGGGGTTTCGGCCACCACTGGCCTGGCTGTGGAGGAGGGGGGTGCGATGTCCGATGGATAGAGCCGAACATCGCATCCTCCAGGCGAACACCAACCACTGCAGGGCGGCCCAGGATCTGCTGATGCAGATCATGGCCGAGTGGTTGGTGGACGTGGCGGTGGTCGCCGAGCCTTACTCGGTCCCCAGTACCTGGCTGGGCGACCGGGACGGCTTGGTGGCGTTGGTGGCGCGGCCCTCCACGGACTCCCCTCCCCTCTCGCTTTTAGAGAGGGGACCGGGATACGTGGCCACCGCGTGGGGGGGAGATATGGCCCTGGTGGGGGTCTATTTCTCCCCAAACCGCCCTCTAAGGGATTTCGAGGATTTTCTCGAAATCCTTACGGCAGTCACCGGGAGGGCGGCACCACGTCAGGTCGCCGTGATGGGCGACCTCAACGCCAAGTCGGAGGCTTGGGGAAACCCGGCTGCCTCCTGCAACGTCCGGGGACGCGCCGTCGAATTTTGGGCGGCCTCGTGCGGCGTGTCCCTCCTCAACAGAGGGGCGGTCCACACGTGTGTGCGGCAACGGGGAGGGTCGGTGATAGACGTCTCGTTTGCCACCCCTGCCCTAGCCGCCCACGTCGTGAACTGGCGGGTGGAGACGGTGGAGACATTGTCGGACCACCGATATGTGCGGTTCGACATCTCCACCGGCCCCCGCGGAGGAGCGGCCAGTTCAGGCCAATCTCCCTTCCCGCGGTGGGCTCTCACCCGCCTGGACCGGGAGGCAGCCAAGGAAGCGGCCTTTCTCCAGGACTGGCTCTCGCCCCCTGTCGAGCCTGTCCTGGACGTGGACGCCGCAGCGGTCCAGCTCAGAGGGTCCCTGACCGAGGTGTGCAACGCCAGCATGCCTCGGTCACGCCGTCCGCCTCCCCGTCGCGCCGTGTATTGGTGGTCGGAGGAGCTGGCGGGGCTGCGGGCCACGTGCGTGGAGGCCAGGAGGGCCTACACGCGGAGTCGGCGGCGCACTACCCGATCTCAGGCCGGGGGGGACCGCCTCTACGCCTCTTACCTAGAGGCAAAGACGGTCCTCAAGTCGGCGATGTGCGCCGCCAAGGACTCGGCGAGGGCCGAGATGCTGGAGGGCCTCGACAGGGATCCGTTTGGGAGGCCATATAAGGCGGCGCGAAACCAACTGCGCCCCTATGGTCCCCCAATAACGGAGACCCTGGAGCCGGCGTTGCTGGATGGGGTGGTCCGGTCCCTGTTTCCGCGCAGGGCCGACTTCACCCCACCAACGATGAACCCCCCACAGGGGGTGGTGGCTTCGCCGGAGGAGGAGGTCCCTCCGGTATCGGCGGAGGAACTTCGCGCGCGGGTTCTGTGCCTCCGCGCGAAGCAGACGGCCCCTGGACCGGATGGCGTCCCCGCACGGGTGGTGGCCATCGCAGCGTCCCTCATGGAGGAAAGGTTTCGGGACCTCTTCAGCGCGTGCCTGACGGCTGGGAGGTTCCCGAAGCTCTGGAAGGAGGGGCAGTTGTGCCTCCTCCGGAAAGAGGGACGCCCGGTGGATTCCCCCTCGGCATACCGGCCCATCGTTCTGCTCGATGAGGTCGGTAAATTGTTCGAGGGGATTATCGCCACCCGGCTAAATAGCCTGTTGCGGGAGGTAGGGCCAGACCTGTCGGACGCCCAGTTCGGTTTCCGACGGGGGCGTTCGACGGTCGACGCGTTGGGCCTACTCAGGGGCCAAGTGCAGGAGGCGGTGGAGTCGGGGGGCGGAGTGTTGGCGGTGTCGTTTGACATAGCCAACGCCTTCAACTCCGTCCCCCACTCGACCATATTGGAGGCACTCCGGTACCACGGAGTGCCCCAATATCTGCGGGCGATCCTGGCCAGCTACCTGGAGGACCGAGAGGTCCTCCTCGTGGACAAGACGGCCAGGATCAGGCGCTATGGCGCGGAGTCCGGTGTTCCACAGGGGTCGGTGCTAGGGCCCCCCTTGTGGAACATCGGATTCGACTGGCTCCTGCGGGGAGCCCTCCTCCCGGGCACGAGTGTCATCTGTTACGCGGATGACACTCTCCTCGTTGCCCGGGGGGGGGACTTTGGGGAGGCGGCCTGTTTGGCCTCGGCTGGCGGATCCTTGGTCGCAGGGAGGATCCGCCGCCTAGGATTGAGGGTGGCGCTGAACAAGACCGAGGCCGTGTTCTTTCACGGGCCTCGGCAGCGCCGCCCTCCAGACGCCCACATCGTCGTGGAGGGCGTCCGGATAGAGGTCGGGGCCCAGATGAAGTATCTGGGCCTCGTGCTAGACAGCAGGTGGCGCTTCGGCCCGCACTTCAGCGGGCTGTCGACGCGCCTGCTGAAAGCCGCGGACGCCCTCTCATGGCTCCTCCCAAACCTGGGAGGGCCCAAAGACCGATGCCGGCGCCTCTATGCCGGCATCCTGAAGAGCATGGCGCTCTATGGAGCACCCATCTGGGCGGACTCCCTCCACAGGAGGGAGAATGCGACCGCCATCCGCAGGCCACAAAGGGCCATTGCACAGCGGGTGGCGAGGGCCTACCGCTCAGTGGGTTTCTCGGCGGCGTGCGCTCTGGCTGGCACCCCTCCCTGGGAGTTGGAGGCATGGGTGCTCGCCAGAGTGTACGAGTGGACGGCGCGGCGGAAGGCGCTCGGGGAGCGCCCCGCCGGTGAGGAGCGGGAGGCCGTGCGGCGGGAGGCGAGGGACGCAATCGTCCATCATTGGACGGAGGACCTCGCCACCGCCACCTTTGGCCGCCGGACGTTGGACGCGCTCGGTCCAGTCTTGCAGGACTGGCTCGAGCGGCCCCACGGTTTCCTCTCATTCCGTTTGGTGCAGGTGTTGTCCGGACATGGTTGTTTCGGAACGCACCTGCACCGGATCCGGAGGGAGGAAACCCCGGCGTGCCACGACTGCGGCGCGTTAGAGGACACGGCGCAGCACACCCTCGAGGTGTGCCCAGCCTGGGCTGAGCTGCGCCGTGCCCTAACAAGTGAGATCGGGCAGGACCTCTCACTCCCCGGCGTGGTCAACTCCATGCTGGGGAGTGAGGAGGCCTGGGCGGCGGTTGCCTCCTTTTGCGAGGTCGTGATGTCGCAAAAGGAGGCGGCGGAGCGTGCGCGGGAGGACGATCCTCTCGCGCCGCCGCTCCGCAGGCGGAGAAGGGGAGGGAGAAGGAGGTTGTATAATCGTCTCCTCCCTCCTCCTGGTGGTGATTAGCGGACGAATGGTGCGGGGGCACCTTCGTCCGCATTGCACCAATCACCACCCTCGTTGGGCGGGAACGGCCGGGCACTCACGGTCGTTCCCGGGCCCCTCCACTAAGGGAGGGGCGTGAAGGCCCCGCTGTAAAGGCGGGCGGTCGTCGGCGGAGGACTGGAAGTAAAGGCTGTGCCGGTTTCCCAGTCCTCCTCCACTCAGACGATGCGGGAGTGCCGCTGGGTTATTTTAGTGGGTATACCGGGTCAGTCAGCCCGGGGAGTCCCACATAGCCCCCCATCCCCCGATGGGCGGGTATGCGTAATGCATTTTTTCCCAGCGAAACAAAAAAAAAAAAAAAAAAAAGGTTAGGTTAGGTTAGGTTAGGTTGGGGTGCGGGTGGGGTGCGGGTCAGGTAACCTCCACGTTGGCCTAGTTGGTTGCTGGTCTCTTTCGGATACGTCCGGGGGGAAGAGCAACCCGCTGGGCTGGTGCACTCTGGGCACCGTCAATAACTTCCCATTCGTGGGTTCTTGTTGGCGGTGGCGAATAACCTGACAGGGGGGGGGATGTCGTTCTGGGTGTTCCTCTGATTAGCAGGGGACACACCAGATGCGACATGGGGTTGGGCTAGTCTGGGTAGGTAGGAAGGGGTAGGTTAGGTAGGTGGGAGGTGGGGCTCGCTTCCGGGCCTCTGGGCGGGCCGCCTTCCCCTGCGGGGGGGGTTGCCCGGGTGCACTGACCAGCTCTGCACCCTGCTCTGCCCAGCTCTGCACCCTGCACTGCCCGGCTCTGCATCCGGCTCTGCCCGCTCTGCACCTGGCTCAGCCCGCTCTGCACCTGGCTCTGCACTCGGCTCTCCTGCGGTTGGTTACCCGAGTGCACTGACCAGCTCTGCACCCTGCTTTGACCAGCTCTGCACCCTGCTCTGCCCGGCTCTGCATCCGGCTCTGCCCGCTCTGCAACTGGCTTAGCCCGCTCTGCACCTGGCTCTGCGCCCGGCTCTCTCTCCTGCGGGTGGGGGCGGCCGCCGCCCGGGGGCGGGAGGGGGAGCCCTCGAAGGTGTGCCGCGGATGTGCGGCGGGCGGTGATGACTTGTCGTCGCCGACCCTCCTTTGGCGTGGGATGGTCGGCGGGGACAAGTCGGTGGAAGGAGGAGGCGGCGGAGCGTCGGTCTCGACGCGCCGCCGCAGACGCGGTGGGCGGCGTCTAGCCTTCGCGGGCCGGATGCCGCAGACGCGGAGGGCGGCGTCTGGCCTTTCGCGGGCCAGATGCCGCAACGTAGGGGACCGTGGGCGGAGGACCGAGGTGTCCGACGTCCACATAAGGGTCCAGCGCGGTGGAGGGCACGGCGCAGCACACCGTCTAGGTGTGCCCAGCGGGGGCGTAGTTGCGCCGTGCCCTGACAGGTCCTCTTGCTTCCCGGTGTGGTAGCATGCTGGGGAGCGGGAGGGCCTGGGCGGTGGTTGCCTCCTTTTGCGACGACGCCATGTCGCGGAAGGAGGCGGCGGAGAAGGGGTGGGGGTGGGCGGTTGTACGATCGCCTCCTCCCACCTCTTGGTGGTGATTAGCGGGCGACAGGCGTGGGGGCGCCTCTCGTCTGCATTGCACAATCACCACCCTCGTCGGGCGTTCCCGGGCCCCTCCTTGGGAGGGGCGAGAAGGGCCCGCCATAAAGGTGGGCAGTCGTCGGCGGAGGACTGGACGTAAAGGCTGTGCCGGTTTCCCAGTCCTCCTCCACTCAGACGATGCGGGAGTGCCGCTGGGTTATTTTAGTGGGTATACCGGGCTTGCCCGGGGAGTCCCACATAGCCCCCCATTCCCCCAATGGGTGGGTATGCGTAATGCATTTTTTCCCAGCGAAACCAAAAAAAAAAAAAAAAAAAAAAAAAAAAAAAAAAAAAGGTTGGGGTGCGGGTCAGGTAACCTCCACGTTGGCCTAGTTGGTTGCTGGTCTCTTTCGGATACGTCCGGGGGGAAGAGCAACCCGCTGGGCTGGTGCACTCTGGGCACCGTCAATAACTTCCCATTCGTGGGTTCTTGTTGGCGGTGGCGAATAACCTGACAGGGGGGGGATGTCGCTCTGGGTGTTCCTCTGATTAGCAGAGGACACACCAGATGCGACATGGGGGTTGGGCTAGTCTGGGTAGGTAGGTAGGGGTAGGTTAGGTAGGTGACTTGTCGTTGCCGGCCCTCCTTTGGCGTGGGATGGTCGGCAGGGACAAGTCGGTGAAAGGAGGAGGCGGCGGAGCGTCGGTCACGACGCGCCGCCGCAGACGCGGTGGGCGGCGTCTGGCCTTCGCGGGCCGGATGCCGCAGACGCGGAGGGCGGCGTCTGGCCTTTCGCGGGCCAGATGCCGCAACGTAGGGGACCGTGGGTGGAGGGCCGGGGTGTCCAAAGTCCACAGGGTCCAGCGCGGTGGAGGGCACGGCGCAGCACACCGTCTAGGTGTGCCCAGCGGGGGCGTAGTTGCGCCGTGCCCTGACAGGTCCTCTCGCTTCCCGGTGTGGTAAATTCCATGCTGGGGATCGGGAGGGCCTGGGCGGTGGTTGCCTCCTTTTGCGACGACGCCATGTCGCGGAAGGAGGCGGCGGAGAAGGGGTGGGGGGTGGGCGGTTGTACGATCGCCTCCTCCCACCTCTTGGTGGTGATTAGCGGGCGACAGGCGTGGGGGCGCCTCTCGTCTGCATTGCACAATCACCACCCTCGTCGTGCGTTCCCGGGCCCCTCCACTAAGGGAGGGGCGTGAAGGGCCCGCCATAAAGGTGGGCAGTCGTCGGCGGAGGACTGGACGTAAAGGCTGTGCCGGTTTCCCAGTCCTCCTCCACTCAGACGATGCGGGAGTGCCGCTGGGTTATTTTAGTGGGTATACCGGGCTTGTCCGGGGAGTCCCACATAGCCCCCCATTCCCCCAATGGGTGGGTATGCGTAATGCATTTTTTCCCAGCGAAACCAAAAAAAAAAAAAAAAAAAAGGTTAGGTTAGGTTAGGTTAGGTTAGCGTACGCGGCTGGAGCCCAGGCTCCAGCCGCGTACGTAACAATCGGTTCTATGGTTGCATTATAAATTATATTAATGACTTCCCTATTGAGACCCCAGCTAACTTTTGCTGCTCGTGCAAGCTGTTTGTAGACTCCTGTTGCCTTCTTGCAAACGTTTTTGGTGTGCTCATTAAAGGTCAGTTTGTCATCTATTGTCAGGCCCAGCAACTTCATGCTCCTTACCATACCAATGTCGACCCCGGCCATGCTCAGAATTGGAGTGTCGTACTTAAGTCTATTGGTTATAAGCATCGCACAGGTTTTGTGTGGTGCAAACCGAAGCTTATTTCTGACACCCCAACTCTGAACATGGGCGAGGGCTGCATTAGTACTTCGGGAGACTTCGGCCGCTGTGTCACCATCCACAACCAACACTATATCGTCTGCAAAGGCTTGCACAAAGTATCCCATCTTCTCCAATTCTTTCAGCAGTGGATCCAACAGAAGGTTCCACAGAACGGGACCGCCAATTGACCCCTGGACACAGCCCTTGTTTGTCTCTCTCGTGCATTCCTCCCCGGCATACCTCACTCTTACTTTTCTGCTGTCGAGGTAGCTGTCAATTAGCCTTCTGGTGTTCACGGGGCACTTTTCCTCAGCCAGCCTGACTTTGATTGCCGGCCACCATGCGCTGTCGAAGGCGCCCTCTATATCCAATGACACCAGGACAATTAGCTTCTTCAGCCTCAACTTGTCCTGTACGTGCTTTATTAGAGTACAGAGGGCGTCCTCGGTGCTTCTCTGTGGCATAAAGCCAAACTGGCGAGTACTGAACCGCGGCACCAGATGCCACCTGATCCTCGCCACTACCATCCTCTCCAGGACCTTCCCCAAGACCGGTAGGAGACCTATCGGTCTGTAGGACTTGGGGTTCGTGTAATTTTCCTTGCCCGGTTTTCGGAGGACTACCACCGTTGCCTCTTTCCATATTGCCGGGAAATGTGCCAGTTCTAGGCATTTATTGTACAGGGCAAGGAAAGCGTCCAGGTCCTGGAGGATCGCTCGACAGCAGATGTCCGACGTAAATCCATCTGCTCCTGGAGCTTTCTTCGGATTGAAGCGGGCCACGGCTGTCTTCAGCTCCATCAGTGTAAATGGTGGGTCATGATTTTCATCATGACACCACTCATTTACCCGTCTGGCCGCTTCCCTGGTAAGCCTGTGTTCCGCATTGTCGTCTTCAGCTATGTCCTTTGGATAAAACGTGTCGGCGAGTAAGGCTGCCGATTCCTTTGGGTTAAGGAATGCACCATCGCTCATTAGGGTCAGATCTTCCTGTCTCCTGGCGGTCCCTCTGATGACTCTGTAGATCCCTTCCCATACGTTTTCCCCATCTTGCTTTTCACAAAATCTTTTCCAACTGGCTACTTGGGCTTCCTTGGCTTGGCACTCATACTCCTCTTTCGCTTTCAGATACTCGTTTACGACCATCGCTCGGCGGACCGGTGCGGCGTTGCGGACACGGTTCTTTTTTGTCATGACCTCCCTTTTTTTAGTAGTAAGTTCCTCGGACCACCATGGGATTGAAATTTTTTCTTTTTTACAAATTTTTGGGATAGACTCGTCACAAGCTTTTCCAATTATATTTTTATAATTTATCACCATTTGTTCTAATTTATCTTTACTGTCTACTTGATTAATAGTGTTTATGTTTATATGATTATCAATTTTATGTGTCCCCAATTTATTATCAAAGTTTTCCCAGTTAGCTTTCCTCGTGTTGTATTTCCTAGTTGTCCTAATTATGTTAGTCCCTTTCTCCCTTTGTGTCCTCACGTCAAATAGGATGGTATTGTGGTCCGAGCTCGTTACCCCCGTGTTAACCCGCCAACTGTCCACCAGGTCAAAAAGCTCAAGCGAACAGGCCGTCACGTCCACGTGGCTCTTGTACACTACGCCGCCTCTTACTGTGTAGAAGGTTGGCGTATCGCCAGTGTTGAGTATCTGAAGCTCCAGTTCCTCCAGGGTCCCGGACATCTCTTCTCCCCTGAGGTCTTCCATGGTGCTACCCCACCAGGTACTCTTCGCATTTGCATCTCCGCCTATTAGGAGTTTTCTGGTACCCAGGTCCAACTTTATTCTGGCCAACTGATCCAGGTAAGGCCCTATGGGTTGGTCTGGCTCGAAGTAATAGGAGACTACTACGATTTCCCAGGCTTTGGTCCGGATCCCCACCACGACGATGTTATTCGTGGTGAGTTTTGGGTAGGGAATGACGTCAAGGTCATTATCAAAGACGGCTATTGCCGCCTTTACCCTCCCGCTTCCTTCAACCTCGCACTGGTAGACTCTCGCACCACGGTAGCTCTTCATACTTCGTGCTCCCCCCACATAGGGTTCCTGAATCAGTGCCCATGCGATGTTCCGCTTACTGGCCTCTATGATGAGCTCGGTGGTCGCCAGTTCTTTCCTTTGTAGGTTGGCCTGGGCTACTCCATATCTTCTGGTGGGGTTGCCAGCCCTTTCGCCAGTATCCACCTTAGCAATACGCCACCCTGGCTCTGGCCAGGTCTTCACACCTTCTTCTTACTGGACACTCATTGCTGAATGCATTGTGTTCCGTGTTGTCGAGTTTTGCTCGGACACAGTTACAGCAAGTAGGTCTCGCTCCGGCCATCCAGTCGGCGCATTGCGTCCTCATATGTGGGCCCCCACAATGACTGCACTTCTCCACTTGCTCCCTACAGAGCCGCCGTCCATGCCCAAAGCCAAGGCATAGGGAACACTGGACCAGTGGAGTTTGGTCAAACACTCTAATTCTTTGCATGTCAATGTGTACAGTTTGTCTGTCTTGCAGCCTGTTCCATAGTTTTGGGGAGACCCTGAGGACCAGGTGTTGTGTGTGGGGGTTTCGAGTTTTCTTTTTAAAAATGATTTCTACCCGTTTTTCCTCTTTCTTTAGCCCTTCAAATACATCTCTATTCTGGTTCCGAAGAGCCAAGAGGATGTCTTCGTCTGTATTGAGGGTAAAGACCTCTCTCAGGATCACAAGGGGATCCTTATTTTTGACGTCCTCGACTTTCAATACTTCCCCCACACTTGCCAGTCTTTCCTTGATCTTGTCTCTTTCCTGTTCAGTTCTGCATCCCAGAACCACCTTCCTGTCCCTCGCTTTCCTAATACTATCCACTGTGACCCCTCCTTCCTTCGCGTTAACCGCCTTCCTAATGTGGTCAAATATTTGTTCCCCGGTTTCTGTCTCCTTTGTGGAGGTGACCACAATGGAGTGGAGTGCCGTTTGCTTTTGTGGTCGCTCGACAGGCCGACTTGCTACCGCACTAGCGTAGGAGGAGAATTTCTTCTTTATATACTCTTCGCCAGTTTCAAGTGCCTCTTTCAACCTATCGAGCTTCTCACTGTTTTCGAGCAAATTCCGGCTGTGATCTTCCATGATCTTTTTAAAAGACTCCAACTCCACCCCTGCAAAAGAAACTATCTTTTGTTCTTCTTTCGTTTCCGTTTGCACTTGTATACCTTTTGAGTCTGTTTTAGCCTTTGGAGGTGGTGCTGATCCTTTCTCCTGCTCAGACTCTTTTATGAGCTGGTATAGGCGGTCAGCCTGGGCTCTGACCTCTTCCTTAATCTCCTTCTTTGTGTTTTTGGAGTTCGTCATTTGAGCCTTTATCTTTACAAGGCATATTCTAGCCTCCGCAACTCTAGTTTTGGCTACCGGCGGCGGCGGACTTATACAAATAACTTCCGCGGAAGCTCGTCGCAACGGCTCCAAAGTAGGTCTGGGCAGTATTTTCCCTTCAGCTTGTTTCACTGGGGGGGTCATTTTCTTTGCCGGCTTCCCAGCCTCCCACTCACCCACACTTCTCCTTACGCTTTGCGCGGAGGGTCCGGCCTCCTCTGTAGGGTTCGGTGGGGTCTTGGTAGGCAGGTCTGCCGGCTTACTAGTGGGTGTGCGTATACCCATTATCATCTTGTATAGATTCGGAATTGAAATAGTCCGACGTCAGTGGGGTATTGTAAAAGGTACCCCAGTCTATTATAAAATTTGTAAATAATAAAAGTGTGTAAATAGCAATAAACAGAACAACCAATAAATGGGATTCAATTGAATCCAGTCAATTATCTACCAATCCGCGACACGCGCACGCGGCTGGGGAGGTCAACAGGCGCTTCCTTGTTAGATATACCAATGTCGTGTACAGCAGATCAGTTGATCTGAGACTTAATACTGTGTTTACCTAAAAAGTTTTAGCCTCTGTGTAAATACAGTCCAATTACAATTATGGATGTCACAAGCAATAGCAAATGACTTTTGCAGAGTCTTGCTCTGTCAATTCCTTATAAACTAATTATACTTAATCTTATATACTATAAACTAAGACCACCGTCTGGTGTCAGGAGAGCCTTTAGGCCGTCACCCGTCAACAATTCCAGTTAATTTTATTTAATACAGTATTTTAGTTATAAATTTTTGACAACAAAATGTTTTGGCTCTATGTAGAGTCCGTCTCTATCCACCAAGGGATAGGTCTCTTTGAGCTCTTCCTAAAGAACCCAAACTCGGCCTCTCTAGCTTGAGGGGTTCCGGGGAAATATGGATACAAAGTTTAGATTTTTAATACCCTGAGGGGGTCTTAGGGGGGGCGGGGGGTATATGAATAAGGTATTCTATTGATATATTTGTGTATGGGCTATTGTTTTGAATTTATTAAAATTTTTTGAAAATTAATTATTTTATAATTAAAAAATAGTTAAATAATTAAAAAGTAATTCGGGGGTTCCAAAGAGAGTGGCCCAGGGGGTTGGGCTGTATATACCAGTATATACTGGTATATCCAGGCTGGTGTCAGAATTTGGCTAACTCGCTCCGTTTCCGAGTTATGCCCGTTTTAAAAATTTAGGGACCTAAAATCGCTTGGCAAAAAATTTTTTAAGAAAATATGCAATTTATTTATTGATTTTGATTCTATGAGACTTGGGGAAGGATTATGTAAATAGGGGATTGTAGGATATATAGATAGTTAATTTTAGGGAAATTTTAGACAAATTAAGTTATAATTATAAATAATTAATATAATTAAATATGATTTTGTAAATAATTAAAAGTGATTCGGGGGTTTCAAAGGGAGTGGCCCAGGGGGTTGGGCTGTATATACCAGTATATACTGGTATATCCAGGCTGGTGTCAGAATTTGGCTAACTCGCTCCGTTTCCGAGTTATGCCCGTTTTAAAAATTTAGGGACCTAAAATCGCTTGGCAAAAATTTTTGAAATACACTAGGCAATTTATTTATTGATGCTAATTTTATGAGGCTTGGGGAAGGGTTATGTAAATAGGGGTTTATGTTGGATGTATAGATGATTATTTTAAGGGAATTTTGAACCAATTAAGTTATAATTATAAATAATTAATATAATTAATTATGGTTTTTTATAGATTTTAATTTTTAATGTGTAGGGGTATGTTTAAAGATGTACTTTCTTAATAATAAAACAATAATTAAATATAATTAATTGCAATTAATACTGCAAAACTATATCAATTACGAGTGGAATGCTGTTTTAATATTTTTTGAGAGTTTTTTAAATAATTATTTTATAATTAACACAATTTGGTATGACAATACCATAGACTGTAGTTATATATGAATTTACTACTTTTTATTTAAATTTTGGGGAAGTTTTTAAGATAATTATTTTATAATTATGAACAATTAAATATAATTGAAATATAAACTGAATCTAAACCATCTATATATCTATCTACTATATGTATGGGCTATTGTTTTGAATTTATAAAAAATTTTTGAAAATTAATTATTTTATAATTAAAAAACAGTCAAATAATTAAAAAGTAATTCGGGGGTTTCAAAGAGAGTGGCCCAGGGGGTTGGGCTGTATATACCAGTATATACTGGTATATCCAGGCTGGTGTCAGAATTTGGCTAACTCGCTCCGTTTCCGAGTTATGCCCGTTTTAAAAATTTAGAGACCTAAAATCGCTTGGCAAAAATTTTTTGAGATACACTAGGCAATTTATTTATTGATGCTAATTTTATGAGGCTTGGGGAAGGGTTATGTAAATAGGGGTTTATAGATGATTATTTTAAGGGAATTTTGGACTAATTAAGTTATAATTATAAATAATTAATATAATTAATTATGGTTTTTTATAGATTTTAATTTTTAATGTGTAGGGGTATGTTTAAAGATGTACTTTCTTAATAATTAAACAATAATTAAATATAATTAATTGCAATCAATACTGCAAAACTATATTAATTACGAGTGGAATGCTGTTTTAATATTTTTTGAGACTTTTTTAAAATAATTATTTTATAATTAACACAATTTGGTATGACAATACCATAGACTGTAGTTATATATGAATTTACTACTTTTTATTTAAATTTTTGGGGAAGTTTTAAGATAATTATTTTATAATTATGAACAATTAAATATAATTGAAATATAAACTGAATCTAAACTATCTATAATCTTTGTTCAGGACTATATGAAGGGGGATTTTTTGGAATTAATAAAATAAAATAAAATAAAATAAATAAACTAATTAAATGGGGGGTCGCTAGAGAGGGTAGCACAAAGGGTTGGGCTGTATATGCCTTTTTGTGATTTAGGGGCCCAATTTCACTTGCCAAAACAAACTTTTTACCAAGTTGCAATCGTACCACGTGTTTACTTATTACGATGTACACTTGAAAATGGACTTTTTTATTTTAACCTTTTTTAAAATTTTAAAATTGTAGTCGGGTAGCTTAGGTGCTAAAAACCCCAAATCCGTCCTTACTTTTCGGCTAGGTTGATCCTAGACCGAGATATAGTGTATTTCAACTTTACTAAAAATAAAAACTGCGTAAACAAAGAAAACAAACTTATCCGGTAGTGTGAGAGACTAGACTAATTTTTTTAAAAAACTTTCCTTTGGCAGAAAACTGTACCCGAATTTCACGCAAATTTTTACTAGGGTAGATTATTACATATATTAACTAGGTCTATTTTAAATTTTTGGATTATTTTAACTATTAGGGGTACAAAAAAGTTTACATTGGGGAACAAACAGAAAAACAACCGCAAGTACCTTGTTTTGGTATTTGTGGTCTCCCAAACTTGCTGAAATTTTTGGTGGTCACTGCCAGCAGCTCCTGGAAGCCGCTCTGGTACTCAGGTTTCTCCTCTCGCACCTCCAAGCTGGTTTTCCGCGTGTTTATAACACCAAAAAAAAATAAAAAAAAAAAAAAAAAATAAAAAAAAATAAATAAAAAAAAAATAAAAAAAAAAAAAAAATAAAAAAAAAAAAAAAAAATAATAAAATAAATAAAATTTCCGGACGGCTGGTGATGCGGACTGCTTCCTGGGATCTCACGGGAAAAATCCCAAGATCACCAGGGTCGTCGGGGCCGCTGAGACGCTCACCAAGATGTATCAAGAGACGCTGAATTCCTCCCCAAACTCGGCAGGGAAACCCTTTTGGGGGATTTTAGCCCACTTTCTGTCCGAACTCAGAGGAAAATCCGCGCGAAACTTCCAATTTTGATCCAAAAAATCTGGGTTTTTTGGACAATATGCGCACTGAAATTGTCCAATTTATCACACTATAAAACTTGGGGGTCGCGCCGACTAATCGCGCGTCACACCCCTTTTTTCCGCAATGTTGTGTTTTTGTCACTATTTTGCACTCCGCGCGTCACAAAAGTGGTATCCTAGGCCCCCCTGGTGCACTGAAAAATCCTAATTTTCAGGGGGGTGTAGGCACTGAGATAGCGCCCCTTTTGGTCAAATAAAATTAATATGTCGTCGCGACTAATCGCGCGCCGCACGCACTTGTTTGGTTTTTTTTTTGTGTCACTTTTCACTGTTTTTCACTATGAAAACCCGGTTTTTTGGTCACAAAATCCTTGTCTGTCACTCGATTTTCAAAATTTTACCACTATAGTATAGCCCTCACTGGCCCGCAACTTTTGACATATAGTATGCCTTGTTTTGTCAAAAAAGACCGCGCACTTGGTTTTTTGGTTACGGAGCTCGAAAAAACGTGGCCGTTCGGGCTGGCGGCTCGCGGGGCACTGGTTAGGTTAGGTTAGGTTAGGTTAGGTTAGGTTAGGTTAGGTTAGGTTAGGTTAGGTTAGGTTAGGTTAGGTTAGGTTAGGTTAGGTTAGGTTAGGTTAGGTTAGGTTAGGTTAGGTTAGGTTAGGTTAGGTTAGGTTAGGTTAGGTTAGGTTAGGTTAGGTTAGGTTAGGTTAGGTTAGGTTAGGTTAGGTTAGGTTAGGTTAGGTTAGGTTAGGTTAGGTTAGGTTAGGTTAGGTTAGGTTAGGTTAGGTTAGGTTAGGTTAGGTTAGGTTAGGTTAGGTTAGGTTAGGTTAGGTTAGGTTAGGTTAGGTTAGGTTAGGTTAGGTTAGGTTAGGTTAGGTTAGGTTAGGTTAGGTTAGGTTAGGTTAGGTTAGGTTAGGTTAGGTTAGGTTAGGTTAGGTTAGGTTAGGTTAGGTTAGGTTAGGTTAGGTTAGGTTAGGTTAGGTTAGGTTAGGTTAGGTTAGGTTAGGTTAGGTTAGGTTAGGTTAGGTTAGGTTAGGTTAGGTTAGGTTAGGTTAGGTTAGGTTAGGTTAGGTTAGGTTAGGTTAGGTTAGGTTAGGTTAGGTTAGGTTAGGTTAGGTTAGGTTAGGTTAGGTTAGGTTAGGTTAGGTTAGGTTAGGTTAGGTTAGGTTAGGTTAGGTTAGGTTAGGTTAGGTTAGGTTAGGTTAGGTTAGGTTAGGTTAGGTTAGGTTAGGTTAGGTTAGGTTAGGTTAGGTTAGGTTAGGTTAGGTTAGGTTAGGTTAGGTTAGGTTAGGTTAGGTTAGGTTAGGTTAGGTTAGGTTAGGTTAGGTTAGGTTAGGTTAGGTTAGGTTAGGTTAGGTTAGGTTAGGTTAGGTTAGGTTAGGTTAGGTTAGGTTAGGTTAGGTTAGGTTAGGTTAGGTTAGGTTAGGTTAGGTTAGGTTAGGTTAGGTTAGGTTAGGTTAGGTTAGGTTAGGTTAGGTTAGGTTAGGTTAGGTTAGGTTAGGTTAGGTTAGGTTAGGTTAGGTTAGGTTAGGTTAGGTTAGGTTAGGTTAGGTTAGGTTAGGTTAGGTTAGGTTAGGTTAGGTTAGGTTAGGTTAGGTTAGGTTAGGTTAGGTTAGGTTAGGTTAGGTTAGGTTAGGTTAGGTTAGGTTAGGTTAGGTTAGGTTAGGTTAGGTTAGGTTAGGTTAGGTTAGGTTAGGTTAGGTTAGGTTAGGTTAGGTTAGGTTAGGTTAGGTTGGGGTGCGGGTCAGGTAACCTCCACGTTGGCCTAGTTGGTTGCTGGTCTCTTTCGGATACGCCCGGGGGGAAGAGCAACCCGCTGGGCTGGTGCACTCTGGGCACCGTCAATAACTTCCCATTCGTGGGTTCTTGTTGGCGGTGGCGAATAACCTGACAGGGGGGGATGTCGTTCTGGGTGTTCCTCTGATTAGCAGAGGACACACCAGATGCGACATGGGGTTGGGCTAGTCTGGGTAGGTAGGTAGGGGTAGGTTAGGTTAGGTAGGTGGGAGGTGGGGCTCGCTTCCGGGCCTCTGGGCGGGCCGCCTTCCCCTGCGGGGGGGGTTGCCCGGGTGCACTGACCAGCTCTGCACCCTGCTCTGCCCAGCTCTGCACCCTGCACTGCCCGGCTCTGCATCCGGCTCTGCCCGCTCTGCACCTGGCTCAGCCCGCTCTGCACCTGGCTCTGCACTCGGCTCTCCTGCGGTTGGTTACCCGAGTGCACTGACCAGCTCTGCACCCTGCTTTGACCAGCTCTGCACCCTGCTCTGCCCGGCTCTGCATCCAGCTCTGCCCGCTCTGCAACTGGCTTAGCCCGCTCTGCACCTGGCTCTGCGCCCGGCTCTCTCCTGCGGGTGGGGGCGGCCGCCGCCCGGGGGCGGGAAGGGAGCCCTCGAAGGTGTGCCGCGGATGTGCGGCGGGCGGTGATGACTTGTCGTCGCCGACCCTCCTTTGGCGTGGGATGGTCGGCGGGGACAAGTCGGTGGAAGGAGGAGGCGGCGGAGCGTCGGTCTCGACGCGCCGCCGCAGACGCGGTGGGCGGCGTCTGGCCTTCGCGGGCCGGATGCCGCAGACGCGGAGGGCGGCGTCTGGCCTTTCGCGGGCCAGATGCCGCAACGTAGGGGACCGTGGGCGGAGGACCGAGGTGTCCGACGTCCACATAAGGGTCCAGCGCGGTGGAGGGCACGGCGCAGCACACCGTCTAGGTGTGCCCAGCGGGGGCGTAGTTGCGCCGTGCCCTGACAGGTCCTCTTGCTTCCCGGTGTGGTAGCATGCTGGGGAGCGGGAGGGCCTGGGCGGTGGTTGCCTCCTTTTGCGACGACGCCATGTCGCGGAAGGAGGCGGCGGAGAAGGGGTGGGGGTGGGCGGTTGTACGATCGCCTCCTCCCACCTCTTGGTGGTGATTAGCGGGCGACAGGCGTGGGGGCGCCTCTCGTCTGCATTGCACAATCACCACCCTCGTCGGGCGTTCCCGGGCCCCTCCTTGGGAGGGGCGAGAAGGGCCCGCCATAAAGGTGGGCAGTCGTCGGCGGAGGACTGGACGTAAAGGCTGTGCCAGTTTCCCAGTCCTCCTCCACTCAGACGATGCGGGAGTGCCGCTGGGTTATTTTAGTGGGTATACCGGGCTTGCCCGGGGAGTCCCACATAGCCCCCCATTCCCCCAATGGGTGGGTATGCGTAATGCATTTTTTCCCAGCGAAACCAAAAAAAAAAAAAAAAAAAAAAAAAAAAAAGGTTAGGTTAGGTTAGGTTAGGTTAGGTTAGGTTAGGTTAGGTTAGGTTAGGTTAGGTTAGGTTAGGTTAGGTTAGGTTAGGTTAGGTTAGGTTAGGTTAGGTTAGGTTAGGTTAGGTTAGGTTAGGTTAGGTTAGGTTAGGTTAGGTTAGGTTAGGTTAGGTTAGGTTAGGTTAGGTTAGGTTAGGTTAGGTTAGGTTAGGTTAGGTTAGGTTAGGTTAGGTTAGGTTAGGTTAGGTTAGGTTAGGTTAGGTTAGGTTAGGTTAGGTTAGGTTAGGTTAGGTTAGGTTAGGTTAGGTTAGGTTAGGTTAGGTTAGGTTAGGTTAGGTTAGGTTAGGTTAGGTTAGGTTAGGTTAGGTTAGGTTAGGTTAGGTTAGGTTAGGTTAGGTTAGGTTAGGTTAGGTTAGGTTAGGTTAGGTTAGGTTAGGTTAGGTTAGGTTAGGTTAGGTTAGGTTAGGTTAGGTTAGGTTAGGTTAGGTTAGGTTAGGTTAGGTTAGGTTAGGTTAGGTTAGGTTAGGTTAGGTTAGGTTAGGTTAGGTTAGGTTAGGTTAGGTTAGGTTAGGTTAGGTTAGGTTAGGTTAGGTTAGGTTAGGTTAGGTTAGGTTAGGTTAGGTTAGGTTAGGTTAGGTTAGGTTAGGTTAGGTTAGGTTAGGTTAGGTTAGGTTAGGTTAGGTTAGGTTAGGTTAGGTTAGGTTAGGTTAGGTTAGGTTAGGTTAGGTTAGGTTAGGTTAGGTTAGGTTAGGTTAGGTTAGGTTAGGTTAGGTTAGGTTAGGTTAGGTTAGGTTAGGTTAGGTTAGGTTAGGTTAGGTTAGGTTAGGTTAGGTTAGGTTAGGTTAGGTTAGGTTAGGTTAGGTTAGGTTAGGTTAGGTTAGGTTAGGTTAGGTTAGGTTAGGTTAGGTTAGGTTAGGTTAGGTTAGGTTAGGTTAGGTTAGGTTAGGTTAGGTTAGGTTAGGTTAGGTTAGGTTAGGTTAGGTTAGGTTAGGTTAGGTTAGGTTAGGTTAGGTTAGGTTAGGTTAGGTTAGGTTAGGTTAGGTTAGGTTAGGTTAGGTTAGGTTAGGTTAGGTTAGGTTAGGTTAGGTTAGGTTAGGTTAGGTTAGGTTAGGTTAGGTTAGGTTAGGTTAGGTTAGGTTAGGTTAGGTTAGGTTAGGTTAGGTTAGGTTAGGTTAGGTTAGGTTAGGTTAGGTTAGGTTAGGTTAGGTTAGGTTAGGTTAGGTTAGGTTAGGTTAGGTTAGGTTAGGTTAGGTTAGGTTAGGTTAGGTTAGGTTAGGTTAGGTTAGGTTAGGTTAGGTTAGGTTAGGTTAGGTTAGGTTAGGTTAGGTTAGGTTAGGTTAGGTTAGGTTAGGTTAGGTTAGGTTAGGTTAGGTTAGGTTAGGTTAGGTTAGGTTAGGTTAGGTTAGGTTAGGTTAGGTTAGGTTAGGTTAGGTTAGGTTAGGTTAGGTTAGGTTAGGTTAGGTTAGGTTAGGTTAGGTTAGGTTAGGTTAGGTTAGGTTAGGTTAGGTTAGGTTAGGTTAGGTTAGGTTAGGTTAGGTTAGGTTAGGTTAGGTTAGGTTAGGTTAGGTTAGGTTAGGTTAGGTTAGGTTAGGTTAGGTTAGGTTAGGTTAGGTTAGGTTAGGTTAGGTTAGGTTAGGTTAGGTTAGGTTAGGTTAGGTTAGGTTAGGTTAGGTTAGGTTAGGTTAGGTTAGGTTAGGTTAGGTTAGGTTAGGTTAGGTTAGGTTAGGTTAGGTTAGGTTAGGTTAGGTTAGGTTAGGTTAGGTTAGGTTAGGTTAGGTTAGGTTAGGTTAGGTTAGGTTAGGTTAGGTTAGGTTAGGTTAGGTTAGGTTAGGTTAGGTTAGGTTAGGTTAGGTTAGGTTAGGTTAGGTTAGGTTAGGTTAGGTTAGGTTAGGTTAGGTTAGGTTAGGTTAGGTTAGGTTAGGTTAGGTTAGGTTAGGTTAGGTTAGGTTAGGTTAGGTTAGGTTAGGTTAGGTTAGGTTAGGTTAGGTTAGGTTAGGTTAGGTTAGGTTAGGTTAGGTTAGGTTAGGTTAGGTTAGGTTAGGTTAGGTTAGGTTAGGTTAGGTTAGGTTAGGTTAGGTTAGGTTAGGTTAGGTTAGGTTAGGTTAGGTTAGGTTAGGTTAGGTTAGGTTAGGTTAGGTTAGGTTAGGTTAGGTTAGGTTAGGTTAGGTTAGGTTAGGTTAGGTTAGGTTAGGTTAGGTTAGGTTAGGTTAGGTTAGGTTAGGTTAGGTTAGGTTAGGTTAGGTTAGGTTAGGTTAGGTTAGGTTAGGTTAGGTTAGGTTAGGTTAGGTTAGGTTAGGTTAGGTTAGGTTAGGTTAGGTTAGGTTAGGTTAGGTTAGGTTAGGTTAGGTTAGGTTAGGTTAGGTTAGGTTAGGTTAGGTTAGGTTAGGTTAGGTTAGGTTAGGTTAGGTTAGGTTAGGTTAGGTTAGGTTAGGTTAGGTTAGGTTAGGTTAGGTTAGGTTAGGTTAGGTTAGGTTAGGTTAGGTTAGGTTAGGTTAGGTTAGGTTAGGTTAGGTTAGGTTAGGTTAGGTTAGGTTAGGTTAGGTTAGGTTAGGTTAGGTTAGGTTAGGTTAGGTTAGGTTAGGTTAGGTTAGGTTAGGTTAGGTTAGGTTAGGTTAGGTTAGGTTAGGTTAGGTTAGGTTAGGTTAGGTTAGGTTAGGTTAGGTTAGGTTAGGTTAGGTTAGGTTAGGTTAGGTTAGGTTAGGTTAGGTTAGGTTAGGTTAGGTTAGGTTAGGTTAGGTTAGGTTAGGTTAGGTTAGGTTAGGTTAGGTTAGGTTAGGTTAGGTTAGGTTAGGTTAGGTTAGGTTAGGTTAGGTTAGGTTAGGTTAGGTTAGGTTAGGTTAGGTTAGGTTAGGTTAGGTTAGGTTAGGTTAGGTTAGGTTAGGTTAGGTTAGGTTAGGTTAGGTTAGGTTAGGTTAGGTTAGGTTAGGTTAGGTTAGGTTAGGTTAGGTTAGGTTAGGTTAGGTTAGGTTAGGTTAGGTTAGGTTAGGTTAGGTTAGGTTAGGTTAGGTTAGGTTAGGTTAGGTTAGGTTAGGTTAGGTTAGGTTAGGTTAGGTTAGGTTAGGTTAGGTTAGGTTAGGTTAGGTTAGGTTAGGTTAGGTTAGGTTAGGTTAGGTTAGGTTAGGTTAGGTTAGGTTAGGTTAGGTTAGGTTAGGTTAGGTTAGGTTAGGTTAGGTTAGGTTAGGTTAGGTTAGGTTAGGTTAGGTTAGGTTAGGTTAGGTTAGGTTAGGTTAGGTTAGGTTAGGTTAGGTTAGGTTAGGTTAGGTTAGGTTAGGTTAGGTTAGGTTAGGTTAGGTTAGGTTAGGTTAGGTTAGGTTAGGTTAGGTTAGGTTAGGTTAGGTTAGGTTAGGTTAGGTTAGGTTAGGTTAGGTTAGGTTAGGTTAGGTTAGGTTAGGTTAGGTTAGGTTAGGTTAGGTTAGGTTAGGTTAGGTTAGGTTAGGTTAGGTTAGGTTAGGTTAGGTTAGGTTAGGTTAGGTTAGGTTAGGTTAGGTTAGGTTAGGTTAGGTTAGGTTAGGTTAGGTTAGGTTAGGTTAGGTTAGGTTAGGTTAGGTTAGGTTAGGTTAGGTTAGGTTAGGTTAGGTTAGGTTAGGTTAGGTTAGGTTAGGTTAGGTTAGGTTAGGTTAGGTTAGGTTAGGTTAGGTTAGGTTAGGTTAGGTTAGGTTAGGTTAGGTTAGGTTAGGTTAGGTTAGGTTAGGTTAGGTTAGGTTAGGTTAGGTTAGGTTAGGTTAGGTTAGGTTAGGTTAGGTTAGGTTAGGTTAGGTTAGGTTAGGTTAGGTTAGGTTAGGTTAGGTTAGGTTAGGTTAGGTTAGGTTAGGTTAGGTTAGGTTAGGTTAGGTTAGGTTAGGTTAGGTTAGGTTAGGTTAGGTTAGGTTAGGTTAGGTTAGGTTAGGTTAGGTTAGGTTAGGTTAGGTTAGGTTAGGTTAGGTTAGGTTAGGTTAGGTTAGGTTAGGTTAGGTTAGGTTAGGTTAGGTTAGGTTAGGTTAGGTTAGGTTAGGTTAGGTTAGGTTAGGTTAGGTTAGGTTAGGTTAGGTTAGGTTAGGTTAGGTTAGGTTAGGTTAGGTTAGGTTAGGTTAGGTTAGGTTAGGTTAGGTTAGGTTAGGTTAGGTTAGGTTAGGTTAGGTTAGGTTAGGTTAGGTTAGGTTAGGTTAGGTTAGGTTAGGTTAGGTTAGGTTAGGTTAGGTTAGGTTAGGTTAGGTTAGGTTAGGTTAGGTTAGGTTAGGTTAGGTTAGGTTAGGTTAGGTTAGGTTAGGTTAGGTTAGGTTAGGTTAGGTTAGGTTAGGTTAGGTTAGGTTAGGTTAGGTTAGGTTAGGTTAGGTTAGGTTAGGTTAGGTTAGGTTAGGTTAGGTTAGGTTAGGTTAGGTTAGGTTAGGTTAGGTTAGGTTAGGTTAGGTTAGGTTAGGTTAGGTTAGGTTAGGTTAGGTTAGGTTAGGTTAGGTTAGGTTAGGTTAGGTTAGGTTAGGTTAGGTTAGGTTAGGTTAGGTTAGGTTAGGTTAGGTTAGGTTAGGTTAGGTTAGGTTAGGTTAGGTTAGGTTAGGTTAGGTTAGGTTAGGTTAGGTTAGGTTAGGTTAGGTTAGGTTAGGTTAGGTTAGGTTAGGTTAGGTTAGGTTAGGTTAGGTTAGGTTAGGTTAGGTTAGGTTAGGTTAGGTTAGGTTAGGTTAGGTTAGGTTAGGTTAGGTTAGGTTAGGTTAGGTTAGGTTAGGTTAGGTTAGGTTAGGTTAGGTTAGGTTAGGTTAGGTTAGGTTAGGTTAGGTTAGGTTAGGTTAGGTTAGGTTAGGTTAGGTTAGGTTAGGTTAGGTTAGGTTAGGTTAGGTTAGGTTAGGTTAGGTTAGGTTAGGTTAGGTTAGGTTAGGTTAGGTTAGGTTAGGTTAGGTTAGGTTAGGTTAGGTTAGGTTAGGTTAGGTTAGGTTAGGTTAGGTTAGGTTAGGTTAGGTTAGGTTAGGTTAGGTTAGGTTAGGTTAGGTTAGGTTAGGTTAGGTTAGGTTAGGTTAGGTTAGGTTAGGTTAGGTTAGGTTAGGTTAGGTTAGGTTAGGTTAGGTTAGGTTAGGTTAGGTTAGGTTAGGTTAGGTTAGGTTAGGTTAGGTTAGGTTAGGTTAGGTTAGGTTAGGTTAGGTTAGGTTAGGTTAGGTTAGGTTAGGTTAGGTTAGGTTAGGTTAGGTTAGGTTAGGTTAGGTTAGGTTAGGTTAGGTTAGGTTAGGTTAGGTTAGGTTAGGTTAGGTTAGGTTAGGTTA